>OX637306.1:2904746-4357119 GCA_951799385.1 Hyppa rectilinea
CGCACCATTTGGTATCTTCCTCAAGGAAGAGTTTTCGCCGAAAGGTGTGCTGTATCGGCGTTTCCGCGGCCGGCCACGCGACACCTCGCAGCGTAACTCGACGACGTTACAACGAGTGCAGAAGTTTTTAAGTTTGTTTGTTTATAATACATATGTATTAGTGTATAGTTACCCGCGAAATTGGTTCTCTTCACGTTTTTTACAATATGCAGGTCGGTATAAGGTTTTGTGTCGATCTAAATATAATTCGCGGCCGTAGCAAGAACGTATCTACCCAAATGTAATGATTATTATCACTGATACTCGTACAACCCTATAGCATAGGATAAAATTGAAGCAACGAATGACTTTATTGCATCGCCTCTAAACTCAAACAGTGTCCAGACGATGGAACTTTTATTGTTTCTGTAAGTTATGGTATACCTATGCCAGAGGGAAATCAGGCTGAAAACTATGTATATTAAATGGCTTGTAGGAGAATTGTATATAAATATTTATTTAAATACAATTTTATGTTCTACATATATTATGTTCCTGATGGTTTGGTTGGAAGATGATCTGAAGTTGGTTTTCAAGACAGATCATAACTTATTTTTCTTTTATTTTTCTTTAGCGTTTGTTGTATGTTATTTTTGTGGAAAACAAACAATTACTCATTAATAATTAAGCCGTTTGATATAATTGTTAAAGAATGCAAGTTGTGATTTGACTATGCGGAAAGTTTAAGTTCTTACGTTTGACGCGTACTTTAACAAGGTAATTTTATGTACTTCGTTATTTTTTTTTAATATCTTTCGATCGCTCCAGACATTAATTACATCACAGTGCTCTTACACAAAGCTGCCTAAATTATAACAGATAACATATAATTAGAATGTGTTATCTCTGGGACCAAATGTCAAAGTATACTTTCAAACGATTACGCACTAATAACTGAGTTTTATAAAAGGTGTATTGTGATTGTGGTGATCCGGTTTTGACAAAAACAAAAATACTGCGAGATAGTGGTCAAACACCAAAATTACTAAGATATCATGTTATGCAGTAACTTTGTTGTGGAGGTCAGATAGGCAGTCGCTCCATATAAAATACTAGTATTCAGCTGCACCGGTAAGACTGTAAGCCATCCCCGAAAAAGTTGGGAAAAGGCTAGGCAGATCGATTTTTGTACTTACCTAAGTATTTTTAAAGACTTTTATTGCCTTTTACATATTAGAATTCAGAGAGAAAGGGTGAACATAGAAATAAACGCTAACATATAGACTGTGTTTAAGCCCTGATTTACTGTTATTTTATGACAGGACAAATTGGAAAATTCTTAACATAATGACGAGTTTTGCTAGAATTTATTCATTCATTTTTTTTTTTCACAACCCTTGGTTGACTGGTAGAGAATGCCTAAGGCATAAAGTCCGCCTTCGTACCTTTATTGTGTGCGAAAAGTTTAAATAAAGATTTTTTAGAGTTTGTGTGAATCTGTTTGATATCAAATCAGTTTATGTTTTTCAACCCTGAAATGCTGCAATTACTTATAGTACAGATGCGTGTAGTGTTAAACAGCTGTGTTGCTAGAGAGTTTATGGCGCCACTTTTTGAAGGAACTGGTGAAGGGGGGAGCGTTTTGGTGGGACTCTAATGTTATTTTGACGTTTAAAAAGTGCTGTATTGCATCCTAGTTTGAATAAATGACTTTTGATTTTGAGTTAATTATTTAACACGTAGAGTTAAAAAGAAGTATATACCAACCAAAGAGTCAAGTGATTTAAAAACCAAACAATAATTCATAAACAAAGATAAGCGACTGACACGTGCAATTCCACACATAACAACACGCTTTTAGACCTCAGAGGGTTGGGCAGTGATGTGATATTTAGTAAAAACACATTTTGTGCAGTTCCACAACCAATAAGGCTCGGTACAAACGAGCCTCTGACCACAGCCTGTGGCCCATCGACAAGCAGTATAAATGCTTTTTCAAACGTTCTGTATGGATTCTACGTCCGATCCAGCTGTCCCTTGCTGTCATCCCCCAGCGACGCCCTAAGCCGAGACCCGTACCCCACAGGGGGTGCCCTTAGCGTGTAGTCGCTTAGTTTGTAAGATTTGTAAGCCCTGGCTGTAGGCTGCAATTTATTGTGGCATCCACAGGCAAGTCCGGTTTAGCAGTAGACCCTTAACCAGTAACAACGTTAGACAGTAACCTTTAGGAGGAAAAGCGAGATGCAATTAAGAAAAAAAAATCATGGATTCATCACACACGCGTGGCCCGCTACAGCCAGTAGTGCTCTGTAAAATTCTCACCGCGAAGTGATCCTAAGAATCAAAATTAAGTTATTAATAATATTATTCTATTAAATATGTCCAAGACTTATGACTTATGAGTCTATTGTTAATTGATAATTAATAAATAGTAATAATAATGGTGGTGACCCATACGCTGCCACGAACAAGCATGTGTGTTTAAGGTACTAAGCTTAGAATAGCGCAAAAAATAGTGGCAGTGTTTGTGTTAATCAATGATGAGCTTCAGATGGAAGGTAGCCCCATTCACCTAAGTTTTCACGCTGAGATTTTTGCAGAATATGTCGGCGGTAGTCCTTATATTTTGAACTAGCACTTTGTCCGCGGCTTCGCTACCGTGATCTTCGCGGGACCCGTTATTTTTCCCGGGATAAAAAGTAGCCATATTACTCTCTAAAAACTAAGCTTTCTAATGGTAAAAAATACAAATCTTTCCTCTTTATAATATTATTAGTATAGATAAACTTATTATTATATTTTTTTTTATATCTTATTTTTTCTTCTCTAATAGGAGATTTTACGACCTTACACTGTATTATTATTATTATAGTACTCAACCCCGCAGCAAGAGGGAGCCACCGATGGCTGTTCTCGGAGGCTCGTCTGAGCCGAGCCTAATGGGTCACCTTCAGAGTACAACACTACAAGCCAGTGATGTGATAAAGATTACAATTCACAATACTGTCAGTAACAGTAAAAGTTATAAAAATAACGAATAACGATTAAATCTGTGTTGACATTTGCGAATGATAACGGGTCACCTAAGATACTGTATCAGCTGCTATTAATCATTTACTTTCTACTTGTACTTTTTTTATAACATGTTTTAAACATTACGTCATTGGCTTTTGTTATTTATTTCTTTGTAGGGATGCTCTATCAGGGTCTCGTGGCTAAGTAATAACAGCCGCACGGATCGTTCCATCACGTTAAGCTACGCTTGCCGGGGTTGGTCCGTGGATGGGTGCCTCGGAAAGCATGTTCAGCCAATCGACCCGCCTGTTTTCGTGGACCTTTGACAGTCATTACGGGTAGTCGGAAGCCCGAATGTCTGTCAGCCAGTCTTACCAAGGGGTATCGTATTACCCAGTTAGTGACTGGGTTGTGGAGGTCAGACAGGCAGTCGCTCTATGTGAAATACTGGTATTCATGCATGAGGTTAGACTGGAAGCCGACCTCAACATAGTTGGGAAATGGCTAGGCTGAGGCAGGCAGGCAGTGATGCTCTATCAGTCGTTTCTAAGTTGACTATGTTATTAAAATATGGCGTCGAAAAAATCCTCCGCATCGCTGTCGACTGGTAATGTACCCAAGAAACTGGCGGCACTGCCACGTTGTATGGCAATTCTTTGGCTTTGGCAAGGTAAAAGCCAGCCCGTGGGTCAGTAGTGTCTACTAGGTAGGTATTTATTTAATATTACGTGTTGGTTTTTACATTAGTTGACTTTCTTTTGCATATTTTTCTTACCTTTATTAAATATTGTATCAGCAAACATGCGTTACGATTTACCCTTAGTAATATTTGAAATGGGATTGGGCGGGTCACGTTAGCCGCATGCAGAGTGCCCGCTGGGCAATAGTCGCTACAAGGTGGGTGCCTGAGTATGGACGGCGCCGTCGAGGCCGGCCCAGGAAGAGGTGGCGAGACGACCTAGACGCATACCACAAGGGATGGATCGAGGTGGCTCAAGAGAAAGATGTCTGGAAGGATTTGGGGGAGGCCTTTGCTCAGCAGTGGGACAGTGTAGGCTAAATAAAAAATAAAAATATTTTAAATTCAAACGTAACTTTGTCTGTCATATTTTCACGCTTAACCCACTGAACGGATTTCGATAAATTAATTTTGTCAGAGAGATATATTGCATCATGGAGTTGAAGAAAATAGGCTACTTTTTGCCTCAAAAATATCCCTAATGAATACTGCTAGGTATACAACCGAACTCCACGCGGACGACGTCGCGTGCTAAAGCTAGTAATAATAAACTTTTTTTTCTTCTTTTTATCAATAAATGTCAACACCTTAAACATGCGAGAATTAAAGATATATACAGACAAAGGTTAATTTCTCTAATATTGTGATATCTACTTTTATTGATCGAGAAGAAATAAAAACTTTCCATTAAACTATCTCATTTTAAAATTATCAGCTCGTAAACATATCAATGACAAGAAGTCTTAATAATATACATAAAAATAACTAAGTATGTAATAAAGAAAATATACTGTACATTATTGTCGAATCTTAATATTGCATTAGCATAATCAGGCTATATGGTGGTGGTTTTCCTTCACCGTTTTTAGTAGCGATAAAATAATTTACACAAAGTAAAGAGCCTGCCTGAGTTCGAACCTACAACTCGTCAGCCGAGATTGTTACTGGGTCATCACTGCTCACTGAGCCACTACGCCAGAATATCATTAAGTAATGTTTGAATTGTTTGAAACTACCTTAAAACTGTTAAAACAACCACATATTTTATAGTTTTTAAAAAGGTTTTTTTATGCGTTGTTAACTGATTCAATTAGTTACCTACATTAATTGTGACATAAATAATAGAGTTTATAACTTCATTATATTCAGATAGAGATATTTAAAGACATAATATTTGAATATTCAAAATAAAACTTGTCGGCACAGTTGCCTTTACTTAATTAAGTCAATCAATCATTCTAATTAGTTAATTACTTATGTTTAAAAACACCTTAGTCGCTGTAACAATTCTCCAGAATTGAGAAATTATGTTTTTCTGAATTTTTCGGTTGCAAACTGGTCTAGAGGCTTGCCTTTATTAGGTACATGGGACTTAGAGAGTTGTTACTACACTTTTTCCATTAGCTAGGGACAGTCCTTCGTCGCTCTTGCCTGCTTCCGACTGGTCTGACGAGTTCGGAGTTACCGAAAGCGAGCTGGACCGAGCCGTCAGACGTATGGGAGCTCGTAATACTGCGCCAGGCCCGGATGGTATCCCGGGTCAAGCGTGGGTTCTGGCTGTGGTTGCTCTGGGGGACCGCCTAAGACAGTTGTTCAACAGCTGCTTCTGTGCGGGTGTGTTTCCCTCCGACTGGAAGGAGGCTGGATTGGTCTTGTTGAGGAAGGCAGGTAGAGACTCGGAGACTCCCTCTGCATACCGTCCCATTTGTCTGCTCGACGAGGTTTCCAAGCTATTCGAAAGAATAATTGCCGAAAGGCTCGTCGAGCACCTGTCGCGTGTTGGTCCCGACCTCTCCGATTGCCAGTATGGCTTCCGACGGCAGCGTTCAACAGTAGATGCGATCTTACGCGTCCGTTCGCTGTCGGAACAGGCAGTTTCCCGGGGTGGGGTTGCGTTGGCGGTAAGTTTGGATATCGTCAACGCTTTTAACTCCCTGCCCTGGGATGCGATAAGGGCGGCACTGGTACATCACAGAGTACCCCTTTACTTGCAGTGCATCATCGGGGCTTACTTAAGCGACAGGCACATTCGCTATGTGGGTCGGGACGGTATTGTTCATCGGAAGGAAATTACGTGTGGGGTGCCGCAGGGGTCGGTTTTAGGCCCTCTCTTATGGGATCTCGCATACGATGTCGTTCTGCGAGTCGATCTCCCTTTAGGCGTTTTTATCGTTGCTTACGCAGACGATACCCTGGTGCTGGCCGGTGGAAACACCTTCGACGAGACCATCCACCTTTCTGAACTCGGAGTGGCGAATGTCGTGGCATCGATCCGCGAGCTGGGTTTGGAGATAGCGCCTCATAAAACTGAGGCGCTCTGGTTCCATAAACTGCCAAGAAGCAGAGATCCACCTAGCTCGTTAGTGACTGTTGGAGATGCGCAAGTCCAGGTGGGCCGATACATAAAGTATCTTGGTCTAACGCTGGACGGTCGGTGGGGCTTCGAAGAGCACTTCGAGCAATTGGTTCCGCGCGTCGGAAAGGCCGTGGGTGCTTTACAAAAGCTGTTGCCCAATCTTGGGGGACCACGGGAAGAAGTTCGCCGCCTCTACGCTGGCGTCGTGCGATCGATGATCCTTTATGGAGCACCTGTTTGGTCAAAACGACTATCAGGTGTCCGGCGCTGCAGGAATAAAATCAACAGCCTGCAGCGGAGACTGGCCATTCGCATCGCACGTGGATACCGAACGGTCTCCTTTGAGGCGGCAACTCTCCTGGCACGCTTTCCGCCACTGGACATCCTGGCGGATATGGACGCGAGGGTATATAACCGGATTCGTGCCATTCGCCAAAGTGGTGAAAGCTTGCCAGGAATCGCTGTCGTAAGGCTGAGGCGGGAGGAACGGCGACACGCGCTCGAGTGTTGGCGCGAACGGCTACAGCAGCCGCAATTTTCGCGCAAGCGCGTTGTCGAAGCCGTACTGCCGCACTTCGAAACCTGGCTGAAAAGAGGGGAGCGCATCTCCTACAGGCTCACGCAGGTGCTCACCGGACACGGTTGTTTCGGCGAGTACCTGAAAAGGATTGGGCGAGAGGCCACGGCAAATTGCCACCATTGCGGAGGTGACCTAGACTCTGCACAGCACACGCTCGAGGAGTGCCCTGCGTGGGTCTCCGATAGGCAAGTCTTGGTCGCCAAGATTGGACGAGACCTGTCTCTGCCAGCAGTAGTTAGGGCTATGCTGACTGAGACAGAAAACTGGAGGGAAGTTGCCTCCTTCTGTGAGACCGTGATGGTCCAGAAGGAGGCCGCCGAGCGGGATCGTGAGAGAACCGATCCCGCTCGGAGAAGAAGGCGTCAAAGAGGCAACCGCCTCAACGCCTAACACGCCGAAATCCCCCTTATCATTTAATGCAGGCGGGACTTTGGAATCTCGGGCGGTCAGATAGGGGAGTCTGATTTCCCACCGAGAGCTTCCAGGGAATACGGCGGCACTGTGATCACGTGCTGCCGTGCACAGCAAGACTCAGGGGAGACTCTCACAGTTTCCTCAGCGATGTGCCCTAACAGGCGTTGCACAGAAGGGGTCCCGGAGTGGTCTTTTAAGAGGAAACGGGGCCCCTTCCTCGTGCTGATGGTGATCACCGGGGTGGTTTTAGTGAGGTAAGAATCCCACACTCCCTGGTCTTTTCCCCGAAAGTCCAGGCGCCTTTTGAAGGTTTCCCCCCGAAAACAAAAAAAAAAAAAAAAAAAAAAAAAAAAAGGTACATGGGACTTATACATATCTAGTGAAATGTAGATACACTATAGGTGCACCTCTGTTCAGCCCTTTGGGAATAACAAGCGTGATGTTACAACATTTTGTAACAAATAAACACCGATCCAGATCGTACATTCACACTTACCCTACACCTCATTGACCCCCCTTCCAAATTCCCGCAACAACCCCATGATAACTATAAACTATATTATTTATCAGAACATTTCCACAATAATTAAAGTTATAACTTAAAGAGTTATCTTCGACACGGAGATAAGTAAACAATCAAAGAATATTAATACAAGAGATAACAGTTTAACGAACTCGATACTCTTTGGTACAAGACTACGAGCGTAGAACAAAAAATAATTATCTGTGGTCATGTTACGGTTAAACTGTGGATTAGTAGTTAGTCATTACGCATAATTGCTGGCTTGTGTGGTGAAATATGCGTTATTTTAAGAATGGGTAACGTTTTTGTGGCTATTATTATTTTGTGTCTATTATTTTTTTATTGAAAACTCACCTAGACATTAAATTAATCAGTATGATATTATTATATCATGTTGTATTTGGAATATATAATCTTACACTAAAATAATCATATTTACATTTAAAAGCTAAATATTCATTATAAAATGTACTGTGAATTAATAGGAGTATAAATTATGCATTTGGATTTGCGAGGTCAAGCATTGACAGCTTTTGTTTGGACTTTTTTGCCTGAAATATAAATATAGATTCTGTCTTTCAATCTAAGAGCGTTAATTAAATTGCCAAGGCAATTGATTATGAACACGTGGACGAATGTTGAAAAGGCAGGGACCAAGATAAAATAGCATCTAAAAGAGTCGTTTTAATTAAACAAAAAATATATTTATTAGTCCGTCGCCAACTTTTTAATTGGTAACTATGTGAATAGCGAAAAACCTGAAATAATGGATTTAGGTATTACTTTATAAGGTTTATCTAATAGGACCAACTCTTTTTATGGAAATAAGGATAAAGCCTCTATGGTTTGACATTAATCTTTCAGCGGGAATAAAATATGTAATAATAATAATAATAATAATAATTTATTGACTCATAAAGAAGGGTTACAGGGTTTAAGTTTGACACTGGATCCCGCACTAGGATACCCTGTGTCGCAGGATCTGTGTCTTTCATAACTTTCAAGTTATTTGTTTGTTAAGATTTCCTTCTATAAGTTGGCAGCAATTATTATCATTGTTTCCTAATTATTTAGTATTCAAAGTAATGATAGGTAATCAGAATGAGTTATTATGAAAATAATGGCTGTCTAAATAGCTGTTTAAGTATGGACAAATCTCATTATACCTCATAAGTGTTGTTATACTTTTTTTTTATAAACAAGTAGGTAACTAACAATATTACAGGGATAACAACATTTATAGTTAATGTTTATCCCGACTGAAAAAAGATGGGTTATACATAAATTGTTTTTCAACAATTATTGGTATATGGTAATAAACTAGGCATTTTACTTTATAAATTTGACATTATCTTTACATTTTATTGCACTAAGTTATTCTTATAGTAAACAAGATAATAAACATAGTTCCTGAAAAACACATGAAACAAACTTTCAAAAGATCGCTGATTAAGTTAGAATGCGTAAAGTAACATTAGCTAACAACAAACAATAAAATCAGTCATTTCCAATAAAATATATCAATCTTCTAACAAAACATAAACAAAAAGATTCAAACAGGAACGCACCAAAACAAAAACTTCGAATTTCAAAAAAACTAAAACTTCTCCAATTTTTTTTTCTAAGTTCGAAATTTAAAAAGTAGTCTAAACTTACGTTTCAGCGGTTTGGGGTTGCTCTGTTTCCTTCGAGACATGACCTAACACAGGGCTCCAGCGATTCCCAACATGACACAAACACTCACTACACACGATACCAGTTTGTTTTCACTAACATGCGACCGGCTCCGTCGAAGGTCGGAACGCGACTGTTTCGGAGGCGTTCTCGACCACGTTGGTGCCAATTCGCGAGACTCTTGAGGGCAGGGTTTGGCTCCGCCCCCTTTAATCCCCCCCGCCCCACCGTAGCGCGTAGACCCGTAGCCGCGTAGACGTTTACTGAAACTTTTTAATAGATATTGTTTTTTTTTTATAATTGAGTAATGAAATTGGACGTATTTGTTATAAGGAAGTCATTTAATAATGATTCTTGTTCTGAAGGAAAATTATTTTCAAATTTATTTTGTGAATTAATAGTGATCTGGAGATAAATAATACTAAATGAGGCAGGACTAAGGATAAACATGGATAATATAGCATCCATGTTTATTATTTGTTTAAGATGAAAGTTGCAGGGTAGCTCGCGGAATTCAAATTTTTATTTATTTTTGTCATTATATTGTAATTTTCAAATCATCAATACAACTATCTAAGGACTTCCAGATTGGTCTATTGAATAAACTCAAACTCATAGCATTTATTTCAAATAAACAGGCACTTTAGAATTGTCAAGGGGTCGGTCAGTCAGAAAGATGAAGCTAGTTGCTCATTCCAAAGCAGTAGGTATCTATGCAGAAGAACGGGCAAGAAACTCCATGAACACTCTTTTAAATCAAAATATGGTTACAAAATCTAGGTTAATCAATTTTCTTCTTTTCGTGTGGTTAGTGACTAACCTAGTGTCAGAATTTTTATGCTGCCCATGGGCCTCGTACTTAGATTTACACACTGTTGAGAAATATCTCTCATATTCATGTTGAAATTATAGGTATAGTCACGAGCAAAAACATGTATTCAGTTATCTAGTTTCAAAAGCGGTTTTCTCCTTAATTATATAATGAAATTGTATGTTTTCATAAACATTGCATTTTCGAATCCATAGATTTACCGAAGTTGCCGTAACTCAAAACTAAAACAGGTATTTACGAGAAATCCGCTTCTGAATTTTGCTCGGTGTGTACATATTGGTGCTCGTGACTGTACATGTGAGAACGAAGCAGAACGTAAAAAGCGTCAATCATTAAAAGATTAAAAAAAAAACAAAATCAATTCAAAAATTAAATTAAATTTTTAAAGAGCCGTGGCAGCTAAGAGATGACTAGTCTCTACTGACGGCGATACTTCACGAACATGACGATGAATATTTAATATGATGATGAATACTTCTTGAAGACATGAGATATTAGGTCAACGCTTACTGAGTTACCTTTAACTCTATGAATACACATTTGTTACGCTCACAAATCGTATTTTGATCAACATACAATCTAAACCTGACCTGTAATCAATCTGCCTAGCCTTTTTCCCAACTAAATTTGGGTCGGTTTCCAGTCTAACCTGTCTAGCAGCTGAACACCAGTATTTTACATGGAGCGACTGCCTATCTGATCTTCACAAACCAGTCACTAACTGGGAAATACGTAATAACTGAAAATTATTACTTAGTCAATTGACAAAATTATTTATGTCCATAAATATTTAAACCACTACGGTCATCCATGACACTCCTTTAATCTCTAAGACATGCTGGTTTCCTCACGATGTTTCCCTTCACCGATTTTTAAGCAAGTGATAATTAAACAATACGCACATGAATCCCTACCACCATTATAGCTAGATAAATTATACCTGCTGTACTAGCTGTCGCCCGCGACTTGGTCTGCGTGAGTTTTGTAGTTCATCGTTAGTTAGGGTTCCGTAACCGAAATATGCCAAACGGAACCCTATAAGCCTGCGCTGTCTGTCAGCCAGCTGTATTTCAAATTTTCAAGAACCGTAATAGATAGACAGCTGAAATTTTCACAGGTTGCGTATTTCTAAAAATAAAATAAATCTAATAGTTGGGTTGGGCAGAGGTGCACCTACACCCACCACATCTATACATATAATAAAACAGTAAAAAATTGAGGGGGGTTTAGAAACAGTAATAGTAATAGAGCACGAATCCAAAAAAAAACTGTCTGTTTGTCTGTATGTCTGTTTGTTTGTTTGTTTGTACACGCTAATGTTCGGAACTGCTGGACGGATTTGAATGTTTTTTTTTTGTTGTGTAGGCATTAAGTCTGGGCAACATAATATAGGCTATAATTTATCTTGGAAACTTGAACACCTGATGCAGAACCGCAACAGACCGGCTAAACTACATATAAAAGATACAAAAATGGTACCATAGCAAAAATTGTTCCACGTGATGAGCATCTTCTGCTGAGAGAATAAATTTTAAGATCTGGAACACCTGATGTGGAACTCCAAGAGCCCAGGTACACTATAACATGTATAGGAATGACGTCTTAGCAAAAGTGGTTCAGCCCGATGAGCACTCTCTGTTGTCTTATAAAAATTGAAGATCAGAAACATCTGATGTGGAAATCTAAGCTATCACTAATTTCACTGCATAATTATAAAATAACATTAGCTGGGAGTACTTCCACGCGGTGAAGGCGGTAACAGTTTAGGATTGATTTTCAATGACGATGGTATATCATTGAAAATTTGAGTCTACTGGCCAAATCTCCCATTTATTTTTTTATTTTATCAAATAAATATGCCTTCGGGCTCATGTTATTTGAGTGTTTAATTTCCTTTTCCATTTATCTCCGTGACATGGTAGCCTACCCGATAACGCAGGGGAGCAGTCACTTAGATTTTAATTCATCAGGTATGTTCACAATAAAACTATAATCATGCCTAGAAAGAGGTCAAATCTTTCCCAATGTTCCAAAGGGGCTAAAAGATTGGAGATCATAAGATCCCAGGAATCTACCAAAGAGCGTCAGGAGAGACTTGATGCTGTTCGAGAACATCCGGCTACAACTCGCTCCGTGGAAACCTCTTCGGATCGCGAAGCACGCCTGCGTATTTACGCATCTACATCCAGGTCTCTAGAGGCCAGTGAAGAATATGATGCGCGACTGACCGCTGATCCTGAACGTCATGCATTGTTTCACGAGTTGGAGGCGTTCAAGGAAAGACAATTACGCTTGAGTTCTCAGCGTATATACCACAGGTATATATATACACATCAACTTCGGGGTGGTGTGCGGAACGTGATGCGCGACTGACCGCTGATCGTGCAATTCACGGATAGAGAATTACGCTTAAGTTCCAAACGTGAACGGGGAACGTGATGCGCGCTGACCTCTGGTCGTGATTCAGATCTTCGATTTTGACGACCCCGTTGTCGCTGGCATAAGCAACAGGATACGCGTACGAAGTCGCGGGCAGAAGCTAGTAAAAACGAATTTGATTTAAACATTTTGTAACAACAAATAAAGCGCGTGCCACTTCGTGTGATAAAAATACTGCACCCAAATATCTGATCATCATTATCATCTGCTTAGCCTATTCTCAGCTATGTTGACGTCGACTTGTAGTCTATCCGGATGCAGCTGAATACCAGTATTTTACATGGAGCGACTGCCTATCTGACCTCCACAACCCAGTTATTGGATAATACGATACCCCTTTGGTACGACTGGTTGTCAGACTTTCGGGCTTTTTACAACACGTAACGACCGTCAAAGATCCACGAATGACAGTCGGGGCCCATGGCTTTTCTTTTTTTTTAAGGCTGGGAAATCATCCAATGACTGCTCCCGCTCTGGGTGGAGCGGAAGGGAGTGTCAGACTCTAACGTGCGTTTCGAGACACCTATATCTGATATCTATACATATAATAAAACAGTAAAAAAACTGTGTCTGTACATTGAATATATTAAAAAAAAAAATTGAGGGGGGTTTAGAAACAGTAATAGAGCACGAATCCAAAAAAAAAAATTGTCTGTATGTCTGTTTGTTTGTACACGCTAATCTTCGGAACTGCTGGACGGATTGGACTGATTATTTTTTTGTTGTATAGGTATTAAGTCTGGGCAACATATAGGCTATAATTTATCTTGGAAACTTGAACACCTGATGCAGAACCGCAACAGACCAGCTAAACTATAAGAGATACAAAAATGATACTTTAGCAAAAAAGCGTCCACGTGATTAGCATTTTCTGCTGAGAGAATAAATTTGAAGATCTGGAACACCTGATGTGGAACTCCAAGAGCCCAGCTACACTGTAGCATATATAGGAATGACGTCTTAGCAAAAGTTGTTCGGTCTGATGGGCATTTCCTGTTGACTTATAAAAATCGAAGATCTGGAACACCTGTTGTGGAACTCCAAGAGCCTAGCTACACCATAACACATATAAGAATGACGTCTTAGCGAAAGTTGTTCAGCCTGATGAGCACTCTCTGTTGACGTATAAAAATTGAAGATCTGGAACACCTGTTGTGGAACTCCAAGAGCCTAGCTACACCATAACACATATAGGAATAACGTCTTAGCACAAGTTGTTCAATCTGATGAGCACTCTCTGTTGACTTATAAAAATCGAAGATCTGGAACACCTGTTGTGGAACTCCAAGAGCCTAGCTACACTATAACATATATAGGAATGACGTCTTAGCAAAAGTTGTTCTGTCTGATGGGCATTTCCTGTTGACTTATAAAAATCGAAGATCTGGAACACCTGTTGTGGAACTCCAAGAGCCTAGCTACACCATAACACATATAAGAATGACGTCTTAGCGAAAGTTGTTCAGCCTGATGAGCACTCTCTGTTGACGTATAAAAATTGAAGATCTGGAACACCTGTTCTGGAACTCCAAGAGCCTAGCTACACCATAACACATATAGGAATAACGTCTTTGACGTCTTTGTTGTTCAATATGATGGGCATTTCCTATTGACTTATAAAAATCGAAAATCAGAAACATCTGATGTGGAAATCAAAGCTATCACTAATTTTACTGTGTAATTATAAAATAACATAAACTGGGAGTACCTGCACGCGGTGAAGGCGGTAACAGTTTAGGACTGATTTTCGATGACGATGGTATATCATTGAAAATTTGACTCTACTGGCCAAAACTCCTATTTATTTTTTTATTTTATCGTATGAATATGCCTTCGGGCTTATGTTGTTTGAGTGTTTAATTTCCTTTTCCATTTATCTTCGTGACACGGTAGCCTACCCGGTAAAGCAGGGGAGCAGTCATTTTAATTTAGATTTTTATTGATCAGGTATCTTCACAATTAAACTATGACCATGCCTAGAAAGAGGTCAAATCTTTCCCAATGTTCCAAGAGAGCTAAAAGATTGAGGATCGTAAGATCCCAAGAATCTACCGAAGAGCGTCAGGAGAGACTTGATGCTGTTCGACAACATTAGGCTGCAACTCGCTCCGTGGAAACCTCTTCGGGTCGCGAAGCACGCCTGCGTTCTCAGCGTATTCATTAGGTCTCTAGAGACCAGTGAAGAATATGTTGCGCGACTGACCGCTGATCGTGAACGTCATGTATTGTCTCGCGAGTCAGAGACGTTTACGGAAAGAGAATTACGCTTGAGTTCCAAGCGTATCTACGCATCGACTTCTAGGTCTCTAGAGACAAGTGGGGCACGTGATGTGCGACTGACCGCTGATCGTGAACGTTATATTGTATTATCTCGCGAGTCGGAGACGTTCACGGATAGAGAATTGTGCTTGAGTTCCAACCGTATCTACGCATTGACTTCTAGGTCTCTAGAGACAAGTGGGGAATATAATAATAATGCGGTTACCAAAATGAAAACGATGACAAATGGACTGTATGTTTTGGTGGTTGTTGGAATGAAATAAAACTAAAGCTCAGTGTGATAAAAGATTTAAATGGGAAAAATGATAAAAAATAACATAAATGGCGACCCCGTTGTCGCTGGCAGAAGCTAGTATTATAATATAGCCACACAAACTGTCAGCCAATTTGGTTACTAGCTGAAGTTTTGCTATCTTTTTTTGGTAGCGGCGTAGCACGTCTACGCAGTGTGCTACGACTGCTACGAAGCTACTACCCAGTTCGTGGATCTATTATTTTACACCCGAACCCTGAAAGGAAAAAATCTTAGTATCGAGTCCAAAAATCCTCTAATTTACCTAAACTTTATTCGAAAAGTATCCGGCGGTGAAAGTGTAAATATATCAGGTTATTTTTTTACGAAATCGGCCCTATTAAACACGGTTTTATCGGTCGGGTTTTTTGGCCCCAACTTACGTGTTGTAGGTAGGTAGGCCCCGACTCATGAATGATCTTCACCATTATTGCTGCATGATAACGCGAGACCTCTTACAGCACGAGAAACCGTTTTAACTCTACAGGAACTGCAATTAGAAATCATTCGTCACCCTCTGTATTCGCCAGACCTTGCTCCAACGGATTGCATATTTTTCGTGATTTGGACAATTTTCTACGTGATAAAAAGTTTTCTCCTCACGAGGCGGTACAAAATGCTTTCACACAGTTTGTCGAATCTAGATCACGAGAGTTCTATCGCAAAGGCATAAATGACCTTCCTATTAGATGGCAGCAATGTATAGATAATAATGGTAATTATTTTGATTAAATAAATATGTTAAATAAAAAAAAAACGATAAAATACAAATGACATTGCCTACTTTACTATGAAAGTTGGACCAAGTGCTGCCTAGAATGCTCTCATAGCGCATTTTGTTCCTCAGATCATCACTATCCTGTAATCCAAAGCGCATAAAAATCTATCCCTGGAGTCTAAAGAAAAACAGTATTTTGTTTTGGATATTCTTATAGGGAAAAAATACTTTACGGCCACAAATATACTAATAAACAATTATAATTATTAACGCACAATACCTGTGCGTTCAATTAAATGTAATGATTGTATTTTTTTTATGTTTTAGTACATTATTATTAGATATGAATCAGTTATTATTATAAATGATGCAATACTAATTACTAAAATACAACTGATTTGTACAAAAATTACAGTTAATAAAAGTAATACAATAGAGGAGCTCGTGGCTAAGTAATAACAGCCGCACGGATCGAACCATCCGGTTAAGCTACGCTTGTTGGGGTTGACCGTGGATGGGTGACCATCTTTACATATCGAGACTCCTCCGTACCTCGGAAAGCACGTTAAGCCGTTCGTTCCAGGCAGCAATCGGTCCAACTTCTATACAAAAGAGTTAAGTTCATTTTCACTCATAAAAATATCCAATACAAAATACTGTTTTTCTTTGGACTCCTGGGATAGATTTTATGCGCTTTGGATTACAGATTAGTGACGATCTGAGGAACAAAATGCACTATGTCAGCATTCTGGGCAGCACTTGGTCCAAACCTTGGCAATGTCTTTTCATATTCTAATTTCATACTTTAACCCCTTTTTTTTTTTTAAGGCTGGGAAATCATCCAATGACTGCTCCCGCTCTGGGTGGAGCGGAAGGGAGTGTCAGACTCTTACTGACTAAAACCCATCCATGTTCCTTCCGTAGCCCTTTATGTTCCGGGGTAGCGGTAACCCTTTCGGACAATCCCGCTTCATACTTTAACCCCTAATATTTCATTTCATCACCACTGCCACAGAGAAGGAAAATATCGTGAAGAAGCCGGCTGGACTATATACTGGACCCAAAAACTCGAAGCCATGTGACGTCCACAACCCGTACTGGGTTTGCGTGGTGGGTTATGGCTCACTTTCTGTCGAAGAGAGGAACACTGTGTCCCAGGAGTGGGAACATCTTTAAGCTCATAATGCTTATGCTAAAATGATTTCAATTTTATAACCGCCTATCTTCCAACAATTATTTTTAATAACATTATTATTCATTTGTAATTGAAAAATCATTGACGAAGATCGAGGTTATAAAAGTAATCTCAAATGTTAAATGAAAAATATATTTACAGTGGGTGAGTGTTTTTAGTAAGGAATTTTTCAGTAGCAGCACGGAGTCCGGATTACCACCTGACAATAAGGTCGCCCCTGAAAAATGAGACTTAAAAACAAGTGACGTACTAAGGGTTTGCTACTACACCTCTGCCCAGCCCTTCGAAGACTACGAGCGTGATGACAATGTTACGTGTTTTAAATTATTTTCAAAATTTTCTAACAAATCTATCAGATGGGTTGCAACTGCAACGAAGAAGAAAAGACTTCAACGAGCAAATGAAGCAAAACTTGTTGTACTGCGAAATTGTTAATGAATTGAGATGTATATGATTGTTTTCTTCCCTTTCTTTCTCACTCCATGTTCTCAGTGTTGATGTTTTTTCTTAGAACATTAAGTAAAAACAACGTGGGACTGATCGGAGACTGTCAAAATTTTTTAATTTAATAACATACCCCATACCCCACACCAGTGATGGCGAACCTCTTTACATTAATACACGTGTCGTTTTTTTCCAAATTAATAATTATAAATTAATAGGTCATGCCTGCCAACAAACAATCTTGAGTTAGTGACTACTGGAAACAAATTGTATAAGTTAGTACTTCTACAATAATATCTTTACTATTTCACAATTATTATGATGACACATATTCAAAGTCTTTTATTTTTTATTAAAGAATAAATAAGTGCGCCTTTAGATGTTACAAATTGAATGACTTAGGCACCTAAATTGTCGCAGTGGAAGACGTCCCGGGCGTCGCGCGTCGGGAGCCACGTGACGACTCCCGGCCACCGTACCCGCGGGCCTGCGGGCGGTGAGTAATGGGTAGCTCAACGTCCGATCAGGACCAGGCCCGTGCCGAACGGTGCGTACATGTTCCACACGAGTCTCAAACAGATGTCAGCATTTGAAGGGGCCCGTTAGGACCGAGCCTAACGGGTAAACGGGATTGTCCAAAAGGGTTACCGGTTGGAAGGAACATGGAAGGGTTTTAGTCAGTAAAAGTCTGACACTAACTTCCGGGAGCGGGAGAAGTCATTGGATGATTACCCAAGCTCAAAAAAAAGGCACGATAATTACTAAAATGATGCCGTGCCCAAATTATTTTGTTACATGCCTACGTTACTCGTGGTTCACCATCTCTGCCCTACACTGTCCCAGTGCTAAGCAAATGCCTCTCCCAAATCCTCCCAAGCATCTTCATCTTGGGCCACCAGGATTAAGCCCTGATGGTACATGTCCAAGTCATCTTGTCAGCTCTACCTGGGCCGCCCTCAACGGCGCCGTCCATTCTCAGGCACCACCGTGTGGAAAGTGTTGCTCAGAAGTCACTGTGTATGCGGCTGACATGAACCGTCTAATTCCATCTCAGCTTACCTCAGGTAGCCTTTATTGCCAGTTGCAGACCAAGAGCTAAATAATAATAATAATAATTTATTGACAGACCTTGTAGTCCATAGTGTTAGTATTTACATAGGATATACTTATTTTACTAATATTAGTAACACATACAAAATACAAAGAGACAATAACAATGATAAATATATAATATAATAGATACAAACACACATACTAACAAGAGCCGACCTGTGTGTGTAATTTGACCCAACGGCCAAGCATCGGGCAGTCCCACCGCTCACTTTAATACCCTCAACATGCTGCTGACCTCTGACCTAAGCTAAGCTAAGTTCGTTTAGCTTAGCTCACATAGCTGTGTTATTTTACCTAGTGTGCAGACTGCAAACTATGTAAAAAATATGAATAACTGTGTCAGCTATGCGAGCTAAGCTAAACTAAATTGGCGCTTCTGGTCTGCAACCGGCATTATGACTACGTCTAAGATCCTCGTTTTGGATAATTGGTAAAAAGCTACTACGTATGAAATAATATTTTGAATTGCAATGATTGGAAAGTTTTTAGTGATCATTACTTCATAAAAAATCGTCCCTCCTCTACAGTCTTGGGGAAAATTGCACACCGACACCGTGAGAATTTAAGTGAAGTTGTAGTTCCACCTTATGTTAGGGATCGACACTTTGGACAGCTCACTTTAAACTCACTTCACCTACGTTTTTATGGCGAGTTTACAGAATAGCTCGAATCTACAGGACGCGGTCAAACGCAATGACTACTTTTTTTTTTTTAAATTTCACACAACGCCATAAATCGTCCCAAGCTAAGGAACCTAATGCTTGTGTTATGGTAACGAGATGGCTGATAAACTAGGTACTTATATATATATATTTTTTTGTAAATACATACATATTATAGATAGAAAAACACCCAGACTCGTAACAAATACTTGCAGGTCGTACAAATATTTGTTCCGTGCGGGAATCGAACCCGCGACATAGTGCGCAGCAGTCAATTGCTCAACCACTGCGCCAACCGTGTCGTCAACTTTGTAGAACGCACATTGAAAATATACAGGTTTTCTTCCTAAAAGTCAAAAGTCAAATCATTTATTTCAAATAGACACAAGAAAGGCATTTTTGAACGTCAAAATGAACAAGAAATAGAATTGATTCTAGTTGCCCCTTCCAAAACGCAGTTATGGAGAAGAATGGGCAAGAAACTCCACCGTTACTCTTCTAAAAATTTTTACAGTGTTTTGTATGCTTACAAGAATTATTAAATTATTTTCGAAGACGATGTACCCATAATAAAAATACTACACCTCAAAAGGTGAAAAGAAAAACAAATAATTATAACAATGGCAGGTAAAATTTATTATGTCATAAATACATGGTGCAATAAGTATAATTCAATAAAAAAAATGTTAAAACAGTAATTATTTACTATTGTAATTTACTTTGTGTGTTATGTTAAAATCTTCTATAGGTAATTTACTTAGCCAACCAGTTTGATTTTGTCTAGACTCTAGATCAGGGGTTCCCAAACTTATTTTGTCTACCACCCACTTTAAGAATAAATTGTTTATAGCGCCCCCATTTTTTCACCTACTTAAAAACCACTATTATATTGACGACACGGTTGGCGCAGTGGTTGAGCGATTGACTGCTGCGCACTATGTCGCGGGCTCGATTCCCGCATGGAACAAATATTTGTACGACCTGCAAGTATTTGTTACGAGTCTGGGTGTTTTTCTATCTATAATATACAGGGTGGAATTTTGTAATGCCCCCTGGAGGGAAAGTACTCTTAATACTGTAGATAGAAATTTTTACTCAAAGGAAACATTCCTTTATTTTTGAATAGAAAGAAAACTGCATTCAAAGATTTCCAAAAAATCGCTTGCCACACCCGGGAATCGAACTGACTAAAATCTGCAAAAAGTACACACTGTACTTTTATTGCCGCGATCGTTAGTATCAATTATAAGAATTAAATCTCTCGAACAAACTTGATAAATTAAATGATAGGAAAACCATGAAATCTTTAATTATTTACAAAAAATTGTAAACTAATTAATTAGTTGCTCGAAATGGGCTCCATTTTCTTGGATACACAAATGTGTTCTTCTAACAAATTCATTTCTTGTAACCTTTAATAACGTGTTGTGGTGAATATTATTAATCGTATTCTGAACTTCAACTCTCAACTCGTTTACATTCGCATAAGATTTAATGTAAATTTGGTTTTTAACATATCCCCATAAAAAAAAATCTAAAGGGGTGAGATCTGGTGATCTCGCAGGCCATCTGATTGTGCCGTTTGTACGGTAGAGGATGGAAGATCTTCTACTGAGGGGGCTCAGTGGTAGAGCGTGTAATGTGGGTATAGGGCTTCTATACTATGAAGATAAACGCTTTAGCGGTTTAAACGTATGCTATTATATTTTCACTTTGTTATAACGAATACATTTGTTAAGCTTTTCTGCGGGACGTCAAGTCTGGAATATGTAAAAACCTATCTAGCTTTTTATTTATTTGAAAGGTTCGAATGCCGTCAGATATTTACCAGCCATGTACAAAATAAGGTTTTACTCTAAGGCTCTACAGTACCAATCCAGGTATTCGACATTTCGATACAGTGTAAAAATTGTTCATGAAATAAATAAATAATAATAATAATATTAAAGGTATTTATTTAGAAGAATACATTTGTGTATCCAAGAAAATGGAGCCCATTTCGAGCAACTAATTAATTAGTTTACAATTTTTTGTAAATAATTAAAGATTTCATGGTTTTCCTATCATTTAATTTATCAAGTTTGTTCCAGAGATTTCATCCTTATAATTGATACTAACGATCGCGGCAATAAAAGTACAGTGTGTACTTTTTGCAGATTTTAGTCAGTTCGATTCCCGGGTGTGGCAGGCGATTTTTTGGAAATCTTTGAATGCAGTTTTCTTTCTATTCAAAAATAAAGGAATGTTTCCTTTGAGTAAAATTTTCTATCTACAGTATTAAGAGTACTTTCCCTCCAGGGGGCATTACAAAATTCCACCCTGTATATGTATTTACAAAAAAAAAATGTATATAAGTAGTTTATCAGCCATCTCGTTACCATAACACAAGCATTAGGTTGCTTAGCTTGGGACGATATGGCGTTGTGTGAAATGTCCAAGGATATAATATTATATTATATATTATTATAATATAATAATGCAGTTTGGCAGAAGGTACCGCGCGACAAGTTGTACCGTGACAAACAGCCGAGATGGCCGCGACTGACTTGCTCCGTTGTTCAGTCAGTACTTGGTACTATATACATCACATCATAACATATTGTCATCCGGAAACGTGACAAGAACATTGGCAGCATTACCGCGTTGGCGAATGGCAATGCAGCAGTAGCCTAAGAACGAGACAGCATCATTAATCGACAGAAATAACGATCTTTCACTCAAACTGTCATCCCATTTAACACCTTTAGAGGAGGTATTACCAAAACGCACCTTTAGAATGAAAGCGACGTAACTCAAAAAAGTGACTTTTAGGGAAATAGCAAAACAATTTTTGAAATTCCTAACACCTCCGTATTATTTCGTCTATTATTTCGTGATTATTTACGTCAGTGCCTATGTTTGTGTTGCAAATTATAAAAAAAGTCGTTTCACTATTTTCGTTTTGAGTAATTTTATGACGATAACTCGATTTTAATTGTGACGTTTTGATCTTAAGTGGGTGATAGACGTGCGAGTAAGTACGCGGACTTATGGCTCGACGACCTTTTTCGCCTGTGTGTTACCTTAAACTCATTGACTGCCACGCAGCAGACACAATAGAAAAACTATTGTTTGTCGGACACACGGTGACCGCGTTGGCGTTCAACGCGTACTTTAAAATTGCCGCGCAAGTTCGCCGCCGATCCAATCGGTTTGAAATCTTACTCGTAGCTTGTCTCGGCTCGTACCTTTGGCAGTACTGCGAGCCGCGAGCCGCCAATATTTTTTCGTCAATTCATGCAGATGCACGAGGAGGGAAAAAGATACAATTCCTAAATAACAGAAAGCTTCTTCCGTCGATGACATGATAATACAGTCTGAGCCAGCTTCTCGTGTGTCACCGACGTCAAGCCGAGTAAGTTCGCACGTCTATCACCCACTTTAACACGTTGAACGCCAACGCGGTCACCGTGTGTCCGACAAACAATAGTTTTTCTATTGTGTCTGCTGCGTGGCAGTCAATGACTTAATGGTGCGAAAAGTCTCGCCTTAGTGCTCTAGATATAGCTGTTTAGACGGTGCGTAGGTACTTGTTTATCGGGGAAGGAATTTTTTAACGATGGTAAATTACCCAATAACCCCTCCCACTTTAGATAGAGCGGACGGGAAAGTCAGACTTTTACTGATTAAAACCCATCCATGTTCTTTCCTTAGCCCTATGTGTTCCGCAGCAGCGGTTACTCCTGCGGACAGTTCCACTGATTACGCAGAGAATGAGAGTTTTATACAGGGTAAAATTGAATTCATGGGCAATGTTTTAAGGGACCATTGTACTCATCATTATGAACAACTTTTACTATGGGAACTCACCTGAAATCGCGAAAAAAAATTAGTTGTTCCCTACATTTATACTTCCATAACTCATCAAAATGTAGGGAACAGCTCATTTTTGTTTCGCGATTTCAGGTGTGTTCCCATAGTAAAAGTTATTCATAATGATGAGTACAATGACCCCTTAAAACATTGCCCATGAATTCAATTTCACCCTGTATACTTTTTATTCTGTTGGATCCAAATAGTAATAGCAGCGTGAAGTTATGACTGTCATCGAATACCGAAACAGTTCTGCAGAAACTGAACAGTAGCGCCACCTATGAGTTTTGTAGTAAACTGGTTCAGTACCTATTTGTTACAAATAAAGAGCCGTGAGGCCGTGTTAATGTGATGTTGGTACTCGTGGTGAGTAGGTATTTAGCGTAACTTGGGACCATTTTAATAGATGGCGCTGTTTTATGTTATGAAGTTTCATTTTCAGTTCGTATTGAAGTTGAGAATTTAAATGGCTTTTATGAAAAAATAATGTAATATGACTGTTTAAGACAAAAAAGAAATTTAAATGTTTATTTTTTTTTTCTGGGCTTAAACATTTTAAGTATGTTACAATAGCATCAGTGGTAAAAAAAGCATTTTTTCTTGCATTTGCATTGACAGAACTTTCAGTCTCAATAAATGTAGAAAATGCATTTACTTCGGTCTTATTTAAAACTTGCCTTCTGGTTTGACAGCATATCATTTTACTGCAAGAATTCTCCAAGCGCTAACTCCATCTTGGCCACAATATTTCTGTTTTAGTTCTAATATTAACCAAAAGATGTCACTTGCCATTTCGTGTCGATTCCTGAATCGCGGTGTTAAGATTCTCGCCCGTTTGGTTGGGTCTCCTCGAATTCGAAGTTATAGTATCTCTGGTTTCCCTTCAAAACGCATAAATCTTTCGCCTTTTACTAAAGATTTCCGTGGAGGGGGACACTCAAATGAGTCTAACAGTATTTTTGAAAGAACTTTGCTTCGGCAGAGTTTAAGATGAACTTGTACAGTATATTATAGCATGACGAATAAAAGTCTTTATTTCCTATTTGATTAACTTTTAACCACTCATAATATATAATAAATTGTGTTCCGTCATTCCGTGATCTGACCATGGCTTGATGACTCAGATTCGTTACCACAATCGTTACTTTGCCAAAATCTCAAAGGTTTTGGTAATATAATTAATATTTTTGAAACTATTTTATTTTCTAACTAAGTAGTTGGTAATAAAAAGTGTTTTCGCTAAAGTTAGTCGTGGTAAAATTGTAATAGGCGATTTATTTAATTTTCGCTGTACAACAAAATTAATACGAAACGTTTCTCATTAGCAAGGAAACTCAAGCAAGTGATAGTTTTGTTTTCTCTGCACGTTTTGTCATTGCAATCGAATCGGATGAACGTTGACGAATTTATTTGCCTTTAGAATTTTACTAGGCACCTATCGTTTTCTTTCGTAACGTCTGATATAATTATTATATAGACACCAAAACAAAATAATAGGTCGTATAGTTACAAATACACAAGTTTTTAAGAAAACCTATAATGATTTATTGTCTAAATAGCTGTTGTCCGCGACTACGTCTGCGATCCAGGATAAAAAATAGCCGATATCCTTCCCCTGGTCTATGGGCTATCTGTGTGCCAAATCTCATATAAATCTGTTCAGCCATTTTAGCGGAGTGCAAAACAAATAAAGAAATTCATCACTTTCGTATTTAACAACTAAAAACTTCTTCGGAATCGAACACTTTAGCAATCTATTATCCAACTAAATATCTATCTGGCTGGAACGATTAAACTATAAGTAATTATCATCACCTAATACTCTGAATTGAATTTTAGGGAAAGGAAAAATAGAAAAAGTATTCCCTACATAATGTTCGAAAAAAAAAATCGCATTTGTAGTATTGTATGAACTATTGATTATACAGGACATCGTTTGTCGGGTGAGCTAGTGTATAAATAAATATAGGTACTACAACAATTATTTCACAATGAAACATAATAGTATTCTTTTATTATAATAGTATTATATTACTATTGCTCATCACCATAAATAATAATAAACTATGCATGGTTTCCTGTTTTACTTGAGAGCCAGACTGCTTTTATTAAAATAGGGTAATGAAACACTGGTCGGTTTTGAATCATTTAGTTTTATTTAAATTACGCAGCCTTTACGAATGGCTACTCATGTTTTAAATCCGTCACTAGAAATAAGCCTACCAAAAAAGTAGCTGCAATACACAGCAATGGGTAATTATGCAATAAACAAAACGGTCACCAAATAGATTGGTCGTTCATCAACACCTACCTTTATTCCTAGTATGGGTTCGCCACAGTATACAATTTTTCCATAATGTAATATAACATTACTATCTGTCGTTATCTGTTCAATTCTAATCTCCAGGACAGGATTAGTGATTGCATTACCTATTTGTTTCGTTGACAGTAAGTCCATACACTGCCATGAACACAGCTGTGTGTTTTCTATTCTATCTCACAGTACCACGCACACAAATACATGCTCAATACATTTTGATCCATTCTAGGGTCAGTACCTTCAACACAGATATGTGGCTATTGTCCATATATTGTAATGCGTGTTGAAGGCACTCAGTAGGGATTTTGATGACACGTATGCGTGTTGAAGGCACTGAGCTTAGAATAGCTCCTGACCAAAAAATAGTGGCAGTGTTTGCGCTAGGGCATCGGCAACCACCGCCTCAACAAGCAGTATTATATTGACATTACTTCAGTGTGAGAAAGAGATGAAGATATACAAGAGGTATAGCTCCATCTCTCTCCCAATGTTAAGCAAAACACTGCTTTACGTGGTGGTTTTGGACCCTCCCCCCCGTTCTCTTTTAACAACATGTATCAGTCAGTCGATCCTATTAAAAAGTCACCGGGAAAAAGGGAATTGAGCTGTCGTTCCACCTGATGGTAGGGATTGACACTATTGACTGCTCACTTTAAACTCACTTCACGGTGAGATATTTACAGAATAGCACTGCAGGTCACACAATTTCATGACGCATAGAGTTACTCACTTACTATCCAATCATGTAGATCATCATCATTTTAATATTTAAATTTATTATCGTCATGTTCATGAACGGGCGCCGTCAGTCGGGACTGGTCACCTCTTAGCTGCCACGGCTGTTTTAAAATTTAACTTAATTTTGAATTGTTGTTTTAAATCTTGTAATTATGGACGCTTTTATTAAGTTCTGCATCGTTCTCACGTGTATATTTCAACATGAATGATGTAACCCAGTTTTTGTAAACATATTTTGATTTAAAAGAGTGTCCATGGAGTTTCTTGCCCGTTCTTCTCCATAGGTACCTACTTCTTTGGAATGGGCAACTAGCTTCATCTTTCTGACTGACCGACCCCTTGACAATTCAAAGTGCCTGTAATTGGTTTATTTGAAATAAATGCTTTGAGTTTGAGTTTGAGTTGATCGACTTCTCATTAATTAAAAATCACGCTTATAACGTGACCCGTTAAAAACATGAATAATTACCATATACGGCATAGTATTACAAGTTATTATAAATGTGTGTCCGCTTTAATAGTAACAGTGGTTAGGTAACCTATAGTTTTACATAGAAACATTGCGCCTACGACGCTGTGGGAAAACTAGTTTCTGTTCGTTTTTGACGTAGTGTACATTTGGTTAGGGTTTTACCGAGCTGTGGCCTACCACAAGCTATTGTCAAGGTAGTTAGTCAAAAAGCTGCAAAATAACTGTCAAACGTAGTTTTGTCTGTGAACCCCACAAAAATACATATCAGCTGGACAAAGCTTACCCCAACGAATTCACAGTTACAGTCAAACGGAGTAAATATGCAGGGGTGAATAGGGATAAAACTTCAAAAGGATTTTTAACATTGAAATAGTATAGTGTGTTGCTTAAACATACCAGTAATGTGTTTACTGTATTATAATTAACAATTAAATGTCCTTGTTGGCAACGTACTATAATATTTCAATGTTATAATCCCTTTAAGTTTCATCCGGATTCACCCCTGCCTCCTTACTCACCCCGTTTGACTGTACGACTCCAAATAAAAATTGTAATAAAACATCCACTATGTGCGCTCACAACAAGGAGCTGACTGGTCAACGGACACACCCAGTTCACACACAAACACACTCACACGCATGTACACATGCACACAGGACGTAAAAACACACACATTCATACCTCATGCGCGCACGCAACTCGAACGCCTAGCATGCAGCCATGCGTGTCGGGCTGTGTGTAGTTTCCAGCATTTTCCTTATTCAATACATAATTAGGTGTAGTTCTACTATAGGTAATTATAGGTTTGGTGATACTTGAGTAATTAAATGTATGTGAGTGGGTATCGGCCTAGACATTATCAAGGCCAAGATAGGATGTCGATACTTAAAAGATTATGCTGTACAAACTAACAAAACGATTCTGTACAATACTCTTACACTTATACATAAAATAAAAAAACTAATTTACTTTACCGATACAAATATACAAACTAATCATTTAAATATAAATCTAGTATTCAGTAAACATATTAGAGCTCTTTGTGGCCACAAACTATATTATTTCACTGTTAAAATCCCTTTTAAAGTTTCGTCTCGATTCACCCCTGCATCCCTATTCACCCCGTTTTACGGTAGTTAAATACATATAATAATATTCAATAATAATAATGAATCCTTAGTCCTAATTTTTGCTGTGCCTGACAGGGCCCATATTGTCCTTTAACTTTTAAAACCACCACCCAACTGAACATGAAACGAACATGAACACTCGTTTGTAACAAAGTTGAAAAACTGTCAAAGAAATTTGACAGATTGGGGTAACTTGATGTGATGGCCTCTATACATTATAAACAGTATTATATTCTAATATACTCCGTTATTTCCGTTAAAAATTATTCTAAAATGCAGTAATTTTAACAACATTACACAATAAATGTCGTTATTTTGCTGTTTTTTGTCTAATGCTAAAATAAATGGAGTATTCATAATAAGCTTTGCATCATTAGCAAACTCTAGAAAAATGTGTATTAGAAGACGTAATAAATAACTAACCTGACCTAACCAAAAATACAGCTACTTACATAAATCTTGTTTCAAAAACAAAACTCAACTTTAGTTAGTTTGAACATGATGACAAAGTAGCTCCCAGATTAATTCTTTTGTTACAACTGCAATTGAAAATATGTCATCATATTAATTCTTGTACAAGTTGAAATATCGCCATTTATTTTATATTTATTACTACTTAACAATTTCCATATCCCGTTGACTCACTGTCATACACAATCGACAGATTTTTCATCATGCTACTATTGCGTCAGACGCAAAGCCGGCAAAGTACCACTTAGTGTCATGAATTCATGATAACATGGTCACGCTGGCACTACGTGTGCAATATCCACATAAATACTGTAATTTCAATGTTGCGCCTGTATTACTCAGTAGGATAGGCAGTGTTGTACATAGAACGACTGTACGCAAATATTTTAATAGTTATGTTTAAATCCTTTGTAATAGTGGACGAGTCTATTGTCGTGAGGTTTTTGACGCTCAAAAGTGCCTTTTTGACGTTCAAAAAGCCTTTCTTGTGCCTACTTCAAATAAATGATTTGACTTTGACCTTGTCACTGGCACATGAGATGTTACACCTAGGCCACCTGCTATGTTTTAGTTCAGCCAATCTTACGTCTTTTTTTTGACAGTGGGAAATCATCAAATGGCTCCTCCCTCTCTGTGTGGAGTGGAAGAAAGTATCAGACTCTTACTGACTAAATCCCATCCATGTTCCTTCTCTAGCCCTTTATGTTCCGGGGTAGCGGTAACCCTTTCCTCCGTGCCTCGGAAAGCACGTTAAGCCGTTGGTCCCGGCTGTCATTTGTGCATCTTTGACAATCGTTACGGGCCGTCAGAAGCCCAACAATCTGACAGCCAGTCTTACCAAGGGGTATCGTATTTCCCATTTACTGGGTTGTGGAGGTCAGATAGGCAGTCGCTCCATGTAAAATACTGGTATTCAGCACCATCCGGTTAGACTTTTTTTTTTTAAGTCTGGGAAATCATCCAATGACTGCTCCCGCTCTGGGTGGAGCGGAAGGGAGTGTCAGACTCTTACTGACTAAAACCCATCCATGTTCCTTCCGTAGCCCTTTATGTTCCGGGGTAGCGGTAACCCTTTCGGACAATCCCGCTTAATCCGGTTAGACTGAAAGCCGACCCCAACATAGTTGGGAAAATACTAGGCAGATGATGGTAGCGGTAACCCTTTCGGACAATCCTAACGCCATGGCCTCTTCCTCTAGTAGATAGCACCTGATTGATTTCGAGCTCTCACATCTCCTCTCCGCTTTGGTGGAAATGATCTGCCAGCTTCATAGCCCATCTCCTCTCCTCTCCGCTCCTCTCCACTTCGGTAGAAACCAGGCCAAACACTTGCCTGAACTCTAGCTTAGTATAGTAAAAAGTTCCAATAGATTAAGTAGCCAGACTAAAAATTCTATCACAAATGACGTCCTATCCGTTTAGCAGAAATCCATAGAGACGGCAGTTAATACTTACATCAGGTTTATGTTGATGTCGCGTCGGGCCTCCGTACACCGATGACGTATGCCGTCGATCACGCCGCTTGCGCATGCACACCGCGCTTGTACGTGATGTGTTCGAACCCGAAAACACACCACGCCCTATTTCAACTCTCGATCATTTATTGTATTCCACTATGTTTTTAACTGGTGACTTACAATTTATAAAGATTATTATAAATGCCAAAATAGTGGGAAAAAAACTCCTTAGCAATTTTTAGGGTTCCGTACCTCAAAAGGTAAAAACGGAACCCTTATAGGATCACTTTGTTGTCCGTCTGTCTGTCTGTCTGTCTGTCTGTCTGTCAAGACATTTTTTCTCAGGAACGCGTGGAGGTATCAAGCTGAAATTCATATCAAATACTCAAGTCTATGGTCTCTTGGAGCTGTGAAAAAATCAAACTTCTAAGTCAACGCGATCAAAAGATACTCCCGTTTATGCCGCAAATTTTCGACACTCGCAAGGGAATCAAAACCTACAGGGTACTTCCCGTGAACTCAGAATCTTGAAATTTGGTACGAAGCAACGTCTTATAACACAGATAAAGGAAAAATTGCGAAAAGCATAAATTTTTAGTTACATCATATAATAAAAATATTTTTAATAATTTTAAACTTATTACCCCTTTACTCATGAACGCGTAGTGGTATTATATTGAAATTCTTAACAAATACTCAAGTCTATAATATCTTTAAGCTGTAACAAAATCAAACTTCTACGTCAACGCAATCAAAAGATACAGCAATTAAAGCCGCATATTTTGAAACTCGCAACTACTCGCAAGGGAATCAAAACCTAAAGGATACTTCCAGACGACCTGGAATCTTGAAATTTGGCATGAAGCAACGTTATAAAGTACACATATAGGAAAAATTCCGAAAATCTAAAAGGTTTGTACGGAACCCTCGGTGCGCGAGTCTGACTCGCACTTGGCCGGTTTTTTTTTTTTTTTTTTTGAGTTTTGGCACACAATATTCTAAATCTGACGTCACCCTGACCACAGTTGGGCAAACCGACTGGGCTGTTAACAACGTGTTAATAAGTGATAACAATGATGCCTTATCGCGACGTCAGCCCGCGTGGTTTCCCCAAACACCACCCACACATGTGTGGACGTACTTACCAGTTTGTTTACATCACATGGTGCGGGATGTGTGGTGCAAGTGATAAGATTGTAGCGGGAATGACGCCGAAATACCGAATATTTAAGTTATGAAATAGTTAAACAGGCAAACTCTGTTTTTAGAATTGTTTCTTTTTCTCTCTCATATTTAACCCATTGACTGCCGGAACGCAGATCTAAGCGAGACATAATGGCTTTTTAATTGTGTCTGTAATTACGACATACGAATGGTTAATTTTGACTGTTGCTCAGATTTTAATTTTATTTTTATATTTTGAAATTTGAACAAATATTTCTAAAGAAACAATTAACATAATATTATATGAAGTTACTAATATTCTGATTTAAAAGAGTGTACGTGGAGTGTCTTGCCCTTTCTTCTCCATAAGTTACCTACTACGCTTTGGAATAGGCAACTAGCTTCATCTTTCTGACTAACCGACCCATTGACAATTCAAAAGTGCCTGTATTAGATTTATTGAAATAAATGCATTGACTTTGAGTTTTGATAAGATAAATAAAACAATACATTTTGGTTTTCATTTATTTATTTTATTAAAAAAAGATGTTGTATGAAAAAACACACTAACTTAAATATACTTTATGCAAACACGAAGTTTTGTAACTCGCGTAGCCGGTCACGTGTTTCTGCTACGTCATCGTAGCGACGAAGGCGATACGCCGTAACACGCGTCAGTTACGTCGTAGCGCTCGTAGACTCCATGTAAATCCTTATATTTTTCTTTTATTTGTGTAATTGGTGATATTTATGAGACAGTATTGTTGTTTAGTTAAATACATACATAACATTGCGCTTGCAATCCCCGAAGCGTTAGGCAGGGGTGTACCCTGCAGTACACCCATATTTTGCTGGTAATATTTGAGTTTTGCCTACTCCCATCGACTGGGCACAAATCCAGAGTCCAGGCTGAGAAATTCCAGATAGAAAACCTCAATAACATGACCGACCTGGGAGTTGAACTCAGCACTTGCGAGCATTAGACCAACGAGGCAGTCTTAGGCTTTGTTACATTAATGCCGAAATACACCTCCTTTAATAATACAAGTATGAATGTCTTTACCTATATTTGTGTATACCAGAAAATTACAGCTGAAACCTTTTTTGCCAGAAGTGTCATTATATACCTATATATAACAGAAAACATAATCCTCCACCTACAGTCCAAAGTCCAACACCACGACCTCGCTAGCTCCTTTGCCTCATACCATACCTGATCACTCGACCAGCGCGTGCGCCTCACTTTCACGACACAGCGATGCGTCAGCGTCACTCACACCACGATGCGTCACGAATATATGCGTCACACACACATACGTACATGCGTTCGCGCATACCAGCCGTAACCGTTACTACTGAGTGGGACATTAACATAAATGAGTAACATATTTTTATTAGGAAATTGTAGAAAAATCCGGTAATGTAAAGATAGAGACTATAATGTATTTGAGATCTAGACTTCGCGGTCAATGACCTTTCTCTTGTGGTATAAAAATAAAAGGGCGTGTCCGGTCCGAAAACTGTGACGTAAACAGAGAAATGTGTTTTAAAATGAAGAAATCTAACTTTGACTTTGTTTTATACAAATCAAAGTTTTGTTTTGTTCAATTCGTTGATGTTTTTTAGCACAAAAAAGTCTGGTGATGATGAAATTTAGACGTAGAGTTGGCGTTTCCTAATTCTGGTGTTTATCTGCAGCTTGTTTGATTGTTTCATAATGCCTGTCTCGTTGGCCTAGTAGTCACAAGCGCTACAGCGGACCATGAGGTCCTTTGTTTGATTCCCGGGTCGAGGAAAGTGTTATTCCAGTTGAAAGAGTTTGGATGTGTGCCTAGTTGATGGCAATAGGCTCGCCCCCTATGACATGGGACTCTAACATAACTGGCGAAATATGGGTGTACTATTAGAGGTCATCTCTGCCTAACTCTTTGGCGATTACAGGCGTGATGTTATGCATGTCAAAGTCAAAGTCAAAACATTTATTTCAAATAGGCACAAGAATGGCACTTTTGAACGTCAAAATGAACAAGAAATAGAACTGATTCTAGTCGCCCCTTCCAAAAAGTAGTTTCGTGTGGAGAAGAATGGGGAAGAAACTCCACCGTTACTCTTTTAAAATGTTTCACAATGTTTTGTATACATGTATTATAACATTATATGTGAAGACGATGTACCCAGAATAAAAACAATACATCACAAAAGGTGAAAAGAAAAATGATAGTGATAGTAAACGTAGTTTCATACTCTTCCTTCTACGTATCTGCAAATATAAAAATATAACCTAGTCAGCGGGATTGTCCGAAAGGGTTACCGCTACCCAGGAACATAAAAGGCTAAGGAAGGGAACATGGATGGGTTTTAGTGAGTAAGAGTCTAACACTCCTTTCCGCTCCACCCAGAGCGGGAGGCGTCATTTGATAATTTCCCAAAGTCAAAAATCTGTTTCACAAATAACTCATGCTAAGTCTTTAAGCTTACAATTTACAAACTAAATAACATTTCCTGACACACATTTAAAAATTATTTAATACTAAATAGAGGTCGAATTAAATAAGAAGTTTCACACATAAAACACCACCACCCCTGTCTAACCCTTCAGAGACTAAGCGTTATGTTAAACATAAAACAAGCTTCTTAAAATAAAACTCCTACAAATCTATTTTAGGAATTACCAAGTTTATTTTTAGGTATAAATTTTATAACAGCTGGATTACACGTCTTACGCGTCTGAAAAATTCAAAAAGTAATTTTTTAAAGGCAATTTTTTTTCGCTTCTGACGTTTTTTTCCCTTTAAGGTAAGGGGTTACTACAGAACACCATCTGCTACGACCCTTATACTCCTTTGGCTTCGTTTACGTTCAAACATCTGGGAATAAATTAATTGTTTCTATTCATACAAAATGAGATCGGCTCCAGACAGTCTTGCAAAATTCGTCTAGTTCATTGAAACACGTAAACGTAATTCTTGGACAGCGATTACTTGCGAAATCGTCTGCGTAAGAGAAACTAAGACGTTTTGATCGAGACTGACCTACACCTTTTAGAGAATTGAATTTTTGTAAAAGCCATTGACTCTTCGCTGCTGCTGGTAATGCTAAAGGATGAAAAAAAATTTAAAAAGTGAGTTCACTTGTTGCATGCTGATAACATTTATCTCAATACTCATCAGACTCATTACTTCTAACGATGTCAACAGATGAGAACAAAACATTAATAGAATGGAGTAGGACATAACGGTACAGCATCGCAGCAGTAAAGTCTCGTCAAGAAGTGGAAGTCGTTGAAAGTAGCGAATGTCGAGCGCAGGTCGTCGAACCGCAACTGTCAAAATAGTAGCTAGATGGTGCACGAGTGTCATTGATTGTGCGCGGCGCGGTGCAGGCGACCTTGTCGCGCCCGCGCCCCTCCGCGACGTCATGCGGGGGCGCGCCGGTGACGTCACGCCGACCTCGCCGTCACACCACGTGCACGTGAACAGCACGCGCTGCCACGCGCCGGCTGCGTGATCACTGCCCTGCCATTGGCCCGCGCAGCCGAGCCGCCCGCTCCCATTGGACACCCGCCCCCCCCTCACCCCACAGTCGCATGCCTCGTACAGCGAGCACTCGCCGAACGGTTTATTCGTCTGCCGCCCGCTAACAGAACCACACGGCTCCCAACAGCGGAAGCGCGGAGCGAAAACACAAGTTTTGTGAATTAAAAAAGAAAGTTTTATTGCGTTGAATGCTATTAGTTTATTCAGAATGTCGACTCTCCTCGAAGTTTGTGGACCCCTCTCACCGCCGTCAACGCCACCGTTGATGGAAAGCAAAGTGAGTGTCTTTTGAAATTCGTCTTAAAAACTTTTTCAAAAATAGTAATAATATTATGGCTCCCCAAAAAAATTTTTCCAGTAAAAAAAAAATTCTCAGTGCCATTTGTGCAATCGAAAGTACGGTAAGAGCGCACGACGCGATCACGCAGCGCGCGCGTGCTCGTACACCTAGCGACCGTTCACTTACGTGCATCTGTCTTTGTCTCACAGGTCGAGTTACCTTACAAGAAGGCTGCCATGAAGCGCGCGCGGGCGTCTCCGCCGCCAACCGGCCTGGTCACTCCTCAGCCCTCTGACTCGGAGGGCGAGGAGGACTTCAGCAAGCGCTCCCGGTGCGAGCTGGCGCGCCTGCTGCTGAGCACGCCGCCGCCCGAGCCGATCTACCGGCCCTCCGTCATAATGCGAGCGCACAAGGACGGCACCTGCAGCCCCGAGCCGCTGCTGCCGCCGCCACCTCAAGATATGAACATGAACATAGTCAAATCGCTCAAATTCAAAATGAACCGCGGACACAGTTATTCGCAAACTAAATACATCGCGTCTCAAGCTCAAGTTGTGCCACCTATCCGAGTGGAGCCTCCTAGTCCACCTCCTAAAGTGGAGGAGGCTCGCGTGCCGTCTCCTCACCCCGAGTCTCTGCCCAAGCATGAAGTGCGCGATGAACAACGAGTGCCCCAGGCGCCGTGCGCGGCCGCCACCCCGGGCTGGGTGCCGCTGGCGCCGCGGCCCGCGCCCGCTGTGCTCGTGCCCGGCACCCTACTGCCGACCACCGCGCTGTGGCTGGTCGCGCCGGCCCCGGCCGCGCGCCGCCGTCTCTACGAGTGTTCCTATCCCGGCTGCGGGAAAAATTACTTCAAGTCGTCCCACCTGAAAGCGCACGCTAGAACACACACTGGCGAGCGTCCCTTCCGCTGCGCGTGGGCCGGCTGTGAGCGCCGGTTCTCGCGCTCGGACGAGCTGTCCCGGCACAAGCGCACTCACACCGGCGAGAAGAAGTTCGGGTGCCGCGTGTGCAACCGCCGTTTCATGCGCTCCGACCACCTCGCCAAGCACGTCAAGAGACACGCCAAGGAGCGTGCCCCTCCGGCGCCCGTGCTGAAGCTGCTGCCCTCACCCCCGCTCGGCCTGCCCGTGCAGACCTCCGTCGCGCACTAGGGCTCCGTGCCGCGCGACAACTCGACTGTGATCCAGATCTCATGATCGTTACCTAGTTGTAGTACTACTCATCTCTAAGACTGTCCTATGTCTACTTAAGTAGCATTATAGATGTAAGAATATGTTATTGTTAGCGTCGTTAAGCTTCCAAAAGAATTAAACAGAATGTTTTATACAAGTTCTTTGTTTTGTTTGCACCTCACTGATTGCGTCACACTGCACACCTATACACTGCACTCACCGACACACGTCCTGAATTGGTAACAAGTACCTACGAAGGAACTTGTTGCGAGTGGGCACACGTCGGCGAACTTGAACGGCGTGGTCGCCGGTCGCGGGCCGTGGCCGCGGCGGGCAGGGCCGCCCGGCGACCGCTTGCCGACTGCCACCGCCGCCGCAACCGACGGAGCCCGATAACGACACAGCCACGCTTATCACTAACGATATCACACCAAAAACATTTCAAACGCAAAGACATACTAATTAGCATACAGACAGATAAAAGAAATACTGAACAATCAATCAAACACATAATTATCAATATTTACGAGTTTGTTACTGATAAGTGGGCTAATATTAAAAACAGGTGGCGACAAACGAATTATGTTCAAATCCGTCTTATCACCTAGACGAATTAAACCAGGATATTGGATTTAAAATAAAATTTGGCAATCATAACCGACTCTCGAGCTCTACAAAGTTCTAAATGATTACATCATCTTAAATTGAGATAAAAACTAACAAATTCTAAGAATCTGAGATTTGTAGCACCGGTCATGGGAACTGTAACATTATTTTGCATTTTGGCAGACATCTCAATGCGTGTGGAAATAAACAAATAATTATAGATGTACACGATCATGAATCCAGAACAAAATATTCATCATTATCATCACCATCAGCCGTAGCCTGACTTCACGCATTGCTGATCATAAACCTCTCTCTTCTCATGTGCTAAGTGCCCCACGATCCCATGCCAACCATCCAGATTTTGCCCGCGATACTAACAATGTCTTCCACCCATCTCGCTACCTTTTTTTTTGAGGATGGGTTGGGTTTATTCAGTAAGAATCTGACACTCCCTTCCTCTCCACCCAGAGCGGGAGGGAAGGTGGGGGAATTCCCACCATCAAAATAATAAAAAAGCACAATATTTATACTTATAAATAAACCACAAAAATCAATGTTTTTCTTTGAAAGAGGAAAACTTCTTGGTTTTATACATTTCAATAAACATAACAACAACAATAAACTTTGATTTGTATAGCAAATCGTTTCCTCTAGCACTACTTACTACCTATATTGTTGCATTCGTCAGATCCATAGATATATGGCTCGATCAGAACTTGACTCTGGGAAAAATCACTGCAAGATTTTCTATCATTTACTAATAGGAGTAAATAATGTAGTTTGTTGCCAACCAGAAGAATTGACCATTACTTATCATACAGTTAACACATTACGAGTTCTTTTTGTCCAAAAACTTTATTACCTATATTATTTAATGCTTATATCGCTTTATTTAATTCACCACGTTTTACTGTAGCTAGCTAGCTACAAATGGAACAACTTTTCCCAAAACAATAATGTTTTTTTTCTCTCTTTCTGGTCGGTTTTTGGCAATAGGCTCGCCCCTTATTACATAGGGCTACGTTACGGAGGCATTCTGTTCATTGCGTAAATATTATACTTTCCAGAAACCATTGAATTTAATACTAAAAACCCCCGAGTATGATGTAAGCATGATCACTTAACGACATTTGTGGTTAAAACAGCATACCTAATACCTACACAAACTTGAATAAACAATAATAATGTCGACGCAATTCTATTATATGTATACGTAATTTAACATCATAATATCACGCCTGTAAACCCCGAAGGGATAGACAGAGGTGCACCTATAGTATACCAACATTTCTCCGGGCACAGGCCCGACACCAGGCTGCTACTAAAAAAAACTTGATGGAGAAACCCTTTACCCCACTTGAGAAGCGAATCCAAGATCTCATGCTTCAGCAGGATTGTCCGAAAGGGTTACCGCTACCCCGGAAAATAAACGTCTAAGGAAGGAACATGGATGGGTTTTAGTCAGTAAGAGTCTGACACTCCCTTCCGCTCCACCTAGAGCGAGAGGAGTCATTTGATGGTATCCCATCCTCAAAAAAAGGACCTCATGCTCAACAATAGTACTTGTGACTATTAAACCAGCGAGGCAGCTCCGTGCCTTTTTTACCGAAAAGTACCTGTCTATATAACAGAATTAACTAATTGTGAATTGGTTGACCTTATTCGAGTCCTCGAATTTATCTCACGGAAGGCAATTAAAATTAAAAATAATCAAAAACAAAGGACGGAACTTACAAGCCTGTTAAACAACTCTTTAGTCACTGGTTCAATAATTATTTCGCCAGTTATGTTTAAGAGCTCCTGGCTAAGTAATAAGCCGCACAAGTCGATCTATCAGGTTAAGCTACGCTTGCCGGGGTCGGCCGTGGATGGGTGACCATTTTTACATACCAAAAGTGCTCTGTTTCTCAGAAAGCACGTTATGCGGTCCCGGCTGTCATTCGTGGATTTTTGACAGTATTTACCTACGGGTAGTCAGAAGTCCGAAAACCTGACAGCCTCGGTAAGCACGTTAAGCAAAGATGCAGAAATGACAGCCGGGACCGACACGGCTGTCATTTCTGCATCTTTGACACGGGTCGTCAGAAGCCCGAAAACCTGACAGCCGGTCTTACCAAGGGGTATCGTATTACCCAGTTACTGGGTTGTGGAGGTCAGATAGGCAGTCGCTCCCTGTAAAATACTGGTTAGACTGGAAGACCCCAACAAAGTTGGGAAAAGGCTCGGCAGATTAGTTGATGTTTAAATGCCATGTAATATAGAGATGACCCAGTGGATCGGATCTGAATTACGACCTGAACTATCAACTAATTAAGATATTATGGCGTCGAAAAATTTCTCCGCATCGCTGTCGATTGGTAATGTACCCAAGAGAGTGTTGGCGTTGCTATTGCTACGTTGTTTGGAAATTCTCTTAGCCTCTAATAATTTAGTTATTAAATTAATAAGACTTAAAAACCGATGACATCAATAGACTTTCAGAATACGGGGTCAACTATATCACTATCACAAAGAAAATTGCCTTTAACGGCCATAATTCGAATTATGTCTACGCGTTTCACGATTTAAGGTTGATTAATTCACTTTTTTTTTATTTTCTCTCATTTTACGTTAAAAATGATAAAATTATTTCCAAATTATTATAATTTAATAGTTACGTGATAATGGTTTTCGAAATTGCATTTGCTGAAAATCCTCCCAGTTTCAAGAAATAGTTCGCATTAAAGTTTCGTAACAGGTGTTCCGATATTAAAATCGGTGATCATATATAGTAACAAAGCAAGTTCTCTGTAACTACGCTCAAACGCTCCAAGAAATTCCCGACAGCTGCCAAACGGTAGTGGAAAGTGCTATTACTGTGTCATTTTGACGCCAGCTGCGTTACTTGCGATTGCCATGTCTGTCATGTCATGATACTGACGTCAGAAGTGTATTTCCTTTGCTTGAGAAGATATAATTGTCATGTATTTACCTGTTGGTATGTCATGTGCGAATTGTAAATATTTCCGTGAGTATTTTTAAAGGAGGTACCTGATTCATTTAGTACAAACTTAAAGGCAGGAAAGTGAAGAAAAACAACACCCATCCAGCCTTACCCACGACTTTTTTGCTAGCAGCTTTTACCCGCGACTTCGCCCGCAGTAAAAGTTGGGAACTTTCCCAAGGGAACATTCTACCGGAATCAAAATTATTCTATGTCCTAACCCAGGTAATAATAATAAAATAATAATATCCTTGGACATTTCACACAACGCCGTATCGTCCCAAGCTAAGCAACCTAATGCTTGTGTTATGGTTACGAGATGGCTGATAAACTACTTATATACATTTTTTTTTGTAAATACATACACATTATAGATAGAAAAACACCCAGACCCGTAACAAATACTTGCAGGTCGTACAAATATTTGTTCCGTGCGGGAATCGAACCCGCGACATGCTGCGCAGCAGTCAATCGCTCAACCGCTGCGCCAGCCGTGTCGTCTAGGTAATAGTCTACCAATGTGCCTAACTACATCCAAATCCGTTCAGCCGTTTTAGCGTGGAAGAGTAACAAACAAACAAACTCACTTTCGCATTTATAATAGTAAAGATGCAAAGTTTTAAACCCTATTTGACTTAGTTCCAGGTGAAGATTTAAATATTTTAGCAAGCTACTCGTATGCGCTGCTGAATAAACGGCACGCACCTTTTTGTAACCTTGAATGATAAGTCACGGATAGCCAAAGATGATGGTTTAATGAGTACTAGCTTCTGCCAGCGACTTCGCCAGCGTGGATGGCGGTAATCATCCCATTGGAAAGTTCTACAGGAACGAAAAGGATTCTATGTGCTATTCCAGAGTATAATCCATCTCTGTGCCAAAGTTGATCTAGATCCGTTCAGCCATTCTGGCCTGATTGAGTAACAAACACACATCCATCCAAACTTTCACATTTATAATATCAGTAAGATTAGTTTCTGTCTTCACTGGCCTAGGGTAGTCGAAAGAAAAGAGAGTAAATGATAGCGTGATAGTTGACAGCCAGTTAGATTGAATTTCAACAATAAAACTGAATGCGAGCAGAGAATAAACCATATTTAAGAGCAGTCAGTGTAACTTTTTCCTATAGAATAGTGACACAGCTTTTGAACGCGGTTTAGATGTGCTGATCGCGGTCGGTTTCGAGGGTGAAGTTCGCGCTAAATCTCTAAAAGATTAAAAAAAGATTGTAGCTATTTTAATTATTCATAACTTGTAATAAATCAAGACTTTATAAGAGATCTATTAGAGTTTCCCACTCGACGTAGTATTTTGTAGCCTATTGCCAAACACAATGGAAATTGCTGCTAGATGTTACACGCTATCATTTTGACGCCAGCGTCGTCACATGCAAATCCTATGACTGACGTGACATTGATATGACGTCAGTTGTGCATTTCCATTGCATAAGAGTGTCATGAATGAATCTCATGCTGTATTTGCATCACTTGCATTGAGCGTGTGCTGGCACAAATTTAATCACAAATTTGACATCAATCTTAATGATGATGACGCGACGGTAGCTAGAAAGAAATGCCACGAGCGCGGTACTTACTGCGTGGCGATATATAATTTTATTAGGTCTTAATTATTTCTTTCTGGGTTCTTTGCTAGCCCCACAAAAAAGCTGATTTACCCCCGCGCGGATATTTACCCCCAGGTACGTCTGTCCTAGATTAATTCAGGAATTACATATTTAAACCCACACCCGGGTGTATGAGAGGTGAAGTCTTTATCACTGGGCGATCAACACCCCTTTACGTACACTGAAACTCATACACACGCAGACAGTCACTAATAAAACAAGACAAAACTCAAGACAAACGGTTCTCGTAGCAACAAATTGACACAGCACGCACCGTGCGAATGTTCACCGATTGCCCGTAGCACTCTATGTACATTTAGCAAGTTGCTAGCCTATTGTTCAGGGAATTATATGCCTAACCGGAATTTGGGCAGTTGATATTTTTATTTATTTGTTTGTTGTCAAGTAACATAAAATCAAGTCGCATTTGTTTCTTAGCAAAATTGTTGTTTTCTAATGGAATTTCAGCATAGGGGCTTGAGAATTTCAGGATGTAATATTTATCATGATTGTGTAATACGTTTTTTTTATGGAACTTAGGGGAACGGAAATTAATATGTTTTATTTTTGGAACAAAGTTTCTTAACGCGTTTTGTGTCGTAACGGAAGCCGCGTTGAATAACTGTTGACTGGTACAAATCGTTACTTAAGGAAAATCTTTTCCTTGAGAGTGTGTGTGTGCGTTCGAGTATCATGTAAAGAACTTTGTTCCTGACGCGCGTCCCCGGACCGCAAACTTAAAAAAAAAAATTACTTACATTGTTTGTAATAGGCTCGCCCTCTATTACATAGGACGCAAACGAAATGGGGGTGTACAACTCATCCTAACCCTTCAGGGATAACAGGCGTAATCTTGTGTTATTTGGTTTTTGTTCGCTATAAAAGGGGTTTTCAGGAGCTTTTTAAATCGAGAATTTAAAGTTGAGTTGGCAAGCTCTCCTTTGGCATTATTTAAGAAATCACCTAAACTACTGCAGATAGAGTTAAACATGACAAACCGCACCTGTGTTCAGATTTGAACAGTTCCACAAACACCTGATGGGAATGTTGTCTCTAGAGACACCATAACATCATCACTTTTGGTGCCAGTTTCCCCAATGAAACTGAACGCGTTCAGCACATCTAAACGGCGTTCAAGTCTGCTGGCAAGTTGTCAGTGTCAATATTCCACATCAATTTTATCAGCCTTAATTGATCGAAGGCCTTAAACGCAGTTTTCACATGAGGCCCGGGAGTCCAAAATCTGAGTCCAAGCATACCATTATAGGCTGATTACGCTGTATACATAATATTAGTTATGTGATAACAAATCAGAATAACATTCTTTGTGCAAATGTTCTAGCCGTAGGCGGTGCTTGGCAGTCCGTGCGTTTGCGCAAATAATCATTTTAAATGTATCACGGTATTGATGCATGGTTTGGTTTGTTTTATGCTTGTCTATTCCTCGTTGTTGAATTGTTTTCTGTTTTAGGTGCGTTGATGTAATAATGAAATGTTTATTTCTATAAGTGTAATTTGTTGGCGCCGGCATTTCCTAACTGACAGATCTCTGAGAGAGAATGCCAAAAACGAACTCAGAGGTCTCTTTTGAGTCCAAACATAACATTATAAAGATTTTATGTAAGCCTAAAAATGTACGGCCTTGTCTTTTTTCTTTTGATGGTGGGAAATCATGAAATGACTTCCCGCTCTGGTTGAAGCGGAAGGGAGTGTCAGACTCTTACTGATTAAAACCCATCCGTATTCCTTCCTTAGCCCTTTATGTTCCGGAGTAGCGGTAACCCTTCCGGACAATCCCGCTTATCCGGCAGGCATCGGCCCCGCAAGGACCATGTCTGGAAGGACCTTTACGTGTTACGTAAGAAAGTGCCATTACGGTTTCGACTAGACATCGCGTAGCTCAAACCTATATTAGGGAGCTCAACAATGGTGCGATATAAGTGGTATTAGTGGGTAGTTGTGTATTTTTTGACGGCTCGGACATGTGGTAAAATTTAGTGGTTTCTATTTATCTGACAATTGACATTCAAGTCTTGGTTCAACGGCGGTCTTCAATGGATTCAGTTAGCAGGTTATTCTGGCCAGGATATCTTATCTGTAAGAGTGGAACACATTTGGAATCGAACCCGAGACAGCTAGCCGGTTAATGAAGTAAGGTTTTCCGACACAATTTCCCAGTACATTTTCAAATTTAATTCACATCGGCAGTTCGCTAAAAACATTTTGCAAGTTACACAATAGGTTTATTTTTCAACTGATTATTACATCAAATAAATTAAATTGACAACAACAATATTTTATAACACGGTCCGATTTACAACATCCTACTAATTGACCACAAATTATTATTTTGACAAATATTTGTGTCAATATGGAGTTCTTCCCGTGACCGTGGAAACCGGATCTATCTTCATTACTAATGGGTCTATTTATTAATGGCTGACTACGATAACATGGCGCGCCCTTCCAAATTACAATTTCAATGTTTGTAGTCACATCCTCACGAAAGAGTTTGTATTCAGTTGTAAATATTCGTGTTCAGTAGCAGGCCGGCAGCATCATGCGTTGTGAGTCTTGGTGGGGCTTTGGAATTACTTACACAAATACTTTCAAACGTTTTTAATTATTGAGGGGCGGGCTATGTTTTAGTAGTTTTTCTTTACCACCATGACACTCTTTGGACAGTCAGCTTCTCAAATACACTTTGGCATTATACGTTCATGACTTGTGCCTCTAGAAAAAAACATTGCAAATAGAAGGCTACCTATGGTGCCCATCGTGAGGAAACCTGCATGTCTGAGAGATATTTCTCAACAGCATGTGAAGCTAAATCAGAGGCCCATGGGCAGCAGAAAAACTCTGACACCAGTTTAGTCACTAACCACACGAAAATAAAAAGAAGACCCATAGGTATTGCAGTCACCACGCTGCAGTCGCTGAAACCACTCTTATGTACTGACAATCTACAACAACATAGAAACATTTATTTATTTATTTAACTTTAATTAAAACGGTTAACCAAATACCATAATTAAAGTCACATATAAAAGAAAAGAAAATATAAAATTCAAGAAATCACAAAAGATCAAATAAAATTTGCAATACTTTCATGAATCCCTCTCACAGAACTTCTGACATGCCAGTAAAATCTTCATCCATTCATCCGCAATCATGAAGCTATCTGCCGGATGCCAGTATCCACGCACAGATTAGTTTGGGAACTGGACATAATATTGATCACAACTGCCATGTATTTAAGCGGGATTGTCCGAAAGGGTTACGCTATCCCGGAAAATAAAGGGCTACGGAAGGAACAGGGTTGGTTTTTTAGTCAGTAAGAGTCTGACACTCCCTTCCGCTCCACCCAGAGCGGGAGCAGTCATTGGATGATTTCACAGCCTTAAAAAAAAACTGCCATGTATCATAAATGAAACTGTTCTGCTAGTTACAATACAGTATGTTAGGTTAAACGAGGGACATATTTTAGGAGAGAGAAGTACTCATGAAAATTAACAATTTCTAATACGAGGCCAACTCCAAATTTTTTAAAAACAGTAGCTTTTTTTTGAGGGTAGGGTAATCATCAAATTAATGACCCCTCTCGCTCTGGGTGAAGCGGAAGGGAGTGTCAGACTCCTACTGACAAAAACCTATCCATGTTTCTTCCTTAGCCCTTTAAGTTCCGGGGTAGCGGTAACCCTTTCGGACGTGACTCCCACATTTTATCTAACTATTCGAACAAAAATACATATATGAGCAGCTAGTTATTTTTTATATGTCTGAGTAGTTCATTTTCATGTGTATTTTACTCTAAAGTATGTCCCTCACTCAACCAAAATACACTGTATAGCCAGTACGCGGACGCTTATACCTTTTGATATAATCCTTTAGTCATATAGGTTCATTAATGAAGGCTGGGTTTTCATCATATCCGCTATCACTCAATTTTGGTATTCCCATAAAAACACAGACTATAGAGAGATAGGAATTTCACCAGTCTGTGTGGGTATTCCCTTGAGCCATTACAGCATAACCATGATAGGGAATATCCAAGAACAACACAGCTGCGAAAATAAACATAGGTATGAAATTATTATCAATATGCTTTACGTCACGCAAGTTAAGCCAAAAAACTCGTTGACGTGTAATCGCGGCATGGCGTCGACAGACGCGCGCCACGCGTCCTGCACGCACACCCATCGTGACCTGACGTCAGCTCAAAAATAAAAGGGATAATGATTTTGATAAGTTTTGCTTTTTATATTTCGGTAATAGTTCGTGGTATTGTTTCCGGATATAAATTTTCTTCTAGAGCAAATAATAGCTTTTCGTTTTAAACTTAAAATCATAGTATATTTTCAGTCTTTGGTTGGTTTAATTCATGAATTCCTAAACATCAAGTAGTCATTCAAGTATGTCAGATTTAAAATATCTGAACTTCTTGGTCATAAAAAAGGACGTAGCAACCTGGAATTTTAATATTTACTTACTTACATTTTTCTATCTATTTTAATAATAATAATATAATAATAACTCCTTTATTTCAGACTATGGTGTCCATTTGTTAGTAACAATGTTCTTATAGACTAGTGTCAGTATTCCTTAAAAAGTAACCACAAGCAAAACATATACATAGTAAGCAAACTCACCAATCACTACTTCGCCATTCATCATAACTGCAGTCCAGCCCACTAGCTACTATGCTAAGGAAGTTTTAAATGTCACTCTGAGTTTTTTTGTAGACAGATCTTTGTAGATCCAGCATAGAGTTATATACTCGAATGGTAGGTAACTATAAGTATTTTGTAACTAAAATTCATATTCAAGAATACTAATAAAAAACAAGCTGCCAAGTCTTAGGTCTCGAGTTCGAACCCAAGGCACGCTTCCTCTGAGTTTCCAGATTCATGTGCGTATTGTATGATTATCACTTGCTTAAAAATCGGTGAAGGAAAACATCGTGAGGAAACCGGCATGCCAGAGAGATATTTCTCAACAGTATGTGATGCTAATTCAGAGGCCCATGGGCAGCATTAAAAGTCTGACACCAGGTTAGTCACTAACCACACGAAAAAGAAGAAGCATAAAAAACAATATTTAACCTAACTCTTTCTTTAAATGCAATGGATACAAAAAATGAATAGGTACAACGTAATGCAATTAGGGTTTTTATTTTACAATTAATTTTTGAATCAAGTTTGTAAGCTTCGGGTGTGACCAACCGGTTGAGGACTGACGTCATGTGCTCGGGTTATTTCTGGTTACACGAAGGAAACAGCGACACATAATGGCATTATTTTAAGACTCATTGCCACACCCTTTTTTGTTACAAAAAATACTTTTTTGTTCACATTACACCAGGCACAAATGTCAGTTAATTGGCGGAGAAACATAACACCGCGATTCAGAATTTAACCAAAAACTAACAACGCCATCTATCAGTACAATGTTAAACTATTTTCTTACACCCATTGCCACACCTTTTTTTGTTTAAATACAAATATCTCAGTTATCACACCCATTGCCACACCCTTTTTTGTTAAAAAAAAACTTTTCTGTTCACATTACACCAGGCAAAAATCTCAGTTAATTGGCGGAGAAACATAACACCGCGATTCAGAATTTAACCAAAAACTAACAACGCCATCTATGAGCACAAAGTTTAACTATTTTCTCACACCCATTGCGACACCCTTTTTTGTTTGACAAATACTTTTTTGTTCACATTACACCAGGCAAAAATCTCAGTTAATTGGCGGAGAAACATAACACCGCGACTCAGAATTTAACCAAAAACTAACAACGCCATCTATGAGCACAAAGTTAAACTATTTTCTCACACCCATTGCGACACCCTTTTTTGTTTGACAAATACTTTTTTGTTCACATGCGAGTAGACATTCCAACTAATGCTAGGTATTGACACTATTGTCAACTCACTTCCAGCTCACTTCAGCAATGTATTCACGGTGAGATGTTTTCAGAATAGCACAATTTGTTTTCCGCAAAGGTTTATAATCATGTAGAAACTGTATGTACAGTCAACAGCAAAAGTAGATGATCAAAAACAGAAACTCAAAACTAGTGAACGGAGTTCGCGTCAGAACTGTGTGGCGTCGGAGTGATTCAAAAGTATATGATTGTAAATTATACCAAACATTTAGTACTAGTACAGCTGTCATATATTCGTGATCAGTTATAACTCCAAAAGTTATAAACACAAGTCGCATCAGAACTAAGAAGTAAAAAAAAAATCAAAACTAGTGAACAGTCCACGATTGTTACTTGGAAAGCAATAAAGATATTGAGTATTGAGTACAGTTGAAATCAAAAATTAAATGATGAAACTGAGGCCGCTGATGAAAATGATGAAACGCTGCAACTAAAAAAATCCAAATATATGTAGTATAATATCCATGGACATTTCACACACCCATCCCCCCGACCCTTGCTCGAGCCAGCCCGCGTTGCCGCTGAGCCAGTAGCTTTAAATACCCCCGATCCAGCTGTCCCTTGCTGTCCCTCCCCAGCGACGCCCTAAGCTGAGGTCCGAACCCCGCAGGTGGTGCCCTTAGCGTGTAGTCGCTTAGTTTGTACGTTAGTTTTTAGTTTTATTAAGCCCTGGCTGGAGGCTACAATTCTTTTGTGGCAGCCACAGGCAAGCCCGGTTAAGCAGTAGACAACCCTAAGGTTGAACTGCGAGATGCCATTAACAAAAAAAAAAAGACATTTCACACAACGCCATAAATAGTCCCAAGCTAAGCAACTTAATGCTTGTGTTTTGGTAACGAGATGGCTGATAAACTACTTATATACTTACATTTTTTTTGTAAATACATACATATTATAGATAGAAAAACACCCAGACCCGTAACAAATACTTGCAGGTCGTACAAATATATGTTCCGTGCGGGAATCGAACCCGCGACATACTGCGCAGCAGTCAATCGCTCAACCACTGCGCCAACCGTGTCAAAATAGAATAACCCAATGACACTTTACCCGACCCGGGTCTCGAACGTGATCAACATTTTGATCTTGCGACCATCGATACAAATTTTTGTTTAATAACATAATTTCTATTCTCTTTAAGAGCTAGGTATTTAAAAATAGAATGATGGTATCTTTGGTAATAATATAACCAATACTGTTTTTCTTTACTATAATATTCGTAACATTTATTGTAATTATAACAGTAATTGTTCATATTTCACAATATCACAAAAGGAAATGCAAACATGAATAATAATAAATAACTATTAATACTTCATTGCAAATAAACCATGTACAGTCGATGAAAATAACACAATTTTAAAAGTAAATAGTAATATTTAAATGCGCTTTTTGTGCTTCTTTTTCTTCAAACTCAAACTCAAACTCAAAGTATTTATTTCAAATAAACCAATTACAGGCACTTTTGAATTGTCAAGGTGTCGGTCAGTCCGAGAAATAAAGCTAGTTGCCCATTCCAAAGGAGTAGGTACCTATGGAGAAGAACGGGCAAGAAACTCCATGGACACTCTTTTAAACAAAATATGGTTACAAAATATTGGTTACATAGTTCATATTAATATTATACATGTGAGAACGATGCAGAACGTTAAAAGCATCAGATATAAAATATGTAAAAACTATTCAATAGTTAAATTAAAACAAGCCTTAGCCGCTAAGAAATGACCAGTCCCTACTGACAGCGCCCGTTCACGAACATGACGCATATATTAGCACCATTCAGCTCAACCATTTTGAAGGGAGCTAAATGATCCAACACACACGCCACCATCAGCGAGACATTAAAGTGAGCATGGCATACTCTCAGCCGCCAAGTAATATTCAAGTCAATGAAAGACGCACCCAGAAACTGATCGCTTTATAGTAGGTACATAGTACTCACATTATGTGCTAAGCAGTTATACAATATTAAGAGATTGAATTTATACAATGCAAAGATGTTTTTTTTTTTTGTTGTTGATCTTCCGTAGCTCCAACAGTTTTCAGTAGTCTAATAAATTAGTTGATGCGCCCTTGTGGAGCTGGACTAGCATTGACCCAAGCATTTTTATCAGCAATGTAATCTCCCAATTTATAATACGCTTGGCTGCATAGTGTGCGTTTTATCTTCTTCGTGTGGTTAGTGACTACCCTGGTGTCAGAGTTTTATGCTGCCCATGGGCCTCTGATTTAGCTTTTCATGCTGTTGGGAAATATCTCTCAGGCATCGGTTTCTTTACGATGCTTTCCTTCACAGATTTTTAAGCTAGCGCTTGATGTAAAGTATACACTTGCCGGGGGTGGGCTGAGGTGACCATCTTTTCAAATCGAGACTCCTCCTCCGTGTCTCGGAAAGCACCTTACGCCTTTGGTCCCGGCTGTCATCGTGGATCTATGACAGTCGTTACGGGTAGTCAGATGCCCGAAAGTCTGACAGCCAGTCTTACCAAGGGGTATCGTATTACCTAGTTACTGACTGGGTTGTGGAGGACAGATCGGCAGTCGCTCCATGTAAACTACTGGTATTCAGCTGCATTCGGTTTGACTAGAAGCCGGCCCCAACATAGTTGGGAAAAGGCTAGGCAGATTGATTGCTTGTTGTAAAATATCTAAAGTATATCTATGTAATAATTTATTTACATAAATCATACCTCGTCTGCGACCAACTCTAGTCTAGGTTAGATACATCTCGTTCCTAATCTGAAATCTAGAACTTTCTTCGGTCAAATTAATCAGATAGCAGAACTCCGCAAAAAAAGGAACTAATTTGATGACTTTTTTCTCGGACCAACCACAGGTTGAAAATCACTTGAAATATTCGTATTAAAACCTTTTTTTAGTAAACTGCACTAGACGTGATAAAACAAAAGAAAACAGATTCTCCCATCTCATAATTATCGAGTAACGTCATTACAAGCGGTCGTTGAACCCAAAAAAAGTAATTAATAAATCTTTTTTTATTTTATCATGTTTAGATACCATCGATACTGAGAAAGATCTGAGAAGTTTCGCTAGCTATTTTATTTGACCCATTGTAAATTAAAAGCGGGCTTCAATAATACCGTTAACCCTTCTAAAATCTTTAGTAGCTCCAATCAGAGAACAACGCCCTACAAGAAACCTTGGCTAGAGATTTCATTTATAAATAATAATTTATCTGAACATAAAATCTAAATGTAGGAATTACTCGAGGACAAACACGCTAGAACAGCTAACCTTTGGACCTACTTGTCTACAAAAGAAACATAATTTTACATGCCTAAGCATAACAATATAATATGTTGACAACTACCTTTGTAATTGTTAGGAGCAGGTAAATGATTTAGCGGAAATATTTGTTTATTTGTACAGACAATCATTATTGTGGCATGTTTGTTCTTTAAATAACGTATTCGTATGTTTTACAAAGCCATCAATGACTGCTCCCGCTCTGGGTGGAGCGGAAGGGAGTGTCAGACTCTTACTGACTAAAACCCATCCATGTTCCTTCCGTAGCCCTTTATGTTCCGGGGTAGCGGTAACCCTTTCGGACAATCCCGCTTACCCGGCAGGCTTGGCCCTGAGGGGCCCCTTCATATGCTGACATCTCTTTGAGGCGCGCGTGGAACATATACGCGCCGTCCGGCACGGGTCTGGTGCTGATCGGACGGTGAGTCACCCATTACTCACCGTCCGCAGGCCCGCGCCTACTGTGGCCGGGAGTCGTCACGTGGGTCCCGACGCCCGGGGCGTCTCCTGCGGCGGCTGGGACGGGAGGACCTTTCTCTCTCCCATCCCGCCACCTCCTTCGCGAGCATGACTTTTTCGCAGAAGGAGGTGACTGCCTCCCATCGTGAGGAGTCTAAATCAGTCAGACCTGTAACAAATTCCGTAAAAACTTAGATTTGTGTTGCGTTGGGCTAAAATATTCAACAATAGACAAGCCATAACCCTGTTATACAACTCATACATTCGAAGTATTCTTGAAACCAATAGTGTAATCTGAAATCCACACGAAAAATCCTATACGTTAGTCATTCAAAACGTCCAAAAGTCCTTTGTTAGCGTACAAAGGACTTTTGGACGTTTTCTTCGACCTCTACTTAAAATTGTATGGTTATTAACCTTACTTGTGTCCAACAACATTTGTGCTAGGTATGGTAGCCTGCCAAAGCTTAGAAGGTGGGAGAAATCTTGCCATAGTTAAATATTTCATCCGCCTTATTCGTGGTTCCCACTTCAATCCCTCGCTTTTACAGTACATTCCCTTTAATATCCCTCTTCCTATCCGTCATACACTTCGCCCTCGGCATCGTCCTCTATTTTCAGTGCCTCAAACCGGTTCCAATTCCTCAAATTATAAGAACGTTATGGAACGCAATGAAGAATTGAGAATTATTGAGAAAGTGAGCGTTAAAATACCGTTTTGCTCTTTTTAACCATCTTTCAAAAAAGAGGAGCCTCTATGTTCGTCACCATGATTTATTTAAATGTATTCATCGAAATTTTCGTCAACTATGGATCGATTTCAATTTTTTTTTCATTATGTAGAGGAACGTTGGGCGGTTGTCAAATATACATAAATATACCTTTATTTGGGTAATTTTTGAGTTACTATCAATAATTAGCATTAACTTACGTTTCGCTTCATTTTCACAATTTGGTGACCTTCCTCAAGGAAGAGTTTTGGCCGAAAGGTGTGCAGTACCTATCGGCGATTCCGCGGCCCGCTACGCGACACCTCGCGGCGTAACTCGACGCTGCAGCGCTGTCACAACGAGTGCAGTAGTTTTTAAAGTTTGTTTGTCTAAAATATGTATTAGTTTAAAGTAATTATTTTTATACTTAATAAATGTACAGAGGCCAGCACATCAAGTTACCACAATCTGTCAAATTTCTTTGATAATATTTCAACTTTATTGCGTATTATATTTCGTTTTCGTTTCTGTTGTCCCTCATAGTCATGTTTATGACCATTAAACCTACAAAGCTTATTAGGTATAGGTACTTACTTCCAAAAGACTACAAATAGGTATAATACACAGACAAGTAAACCAACTATCGATATTCAACGTGGCGCTACAATGGTGACATTAATTTAACACATTATACGTTTTCACACTTTCATTTCATGTTGACATTATATTTCCATTAAACGTTTTTATTTACGGATTTATTTAAAATATTAGAAAATAGCATGAGCAACCTGTACTTAAAGAACTGTCGCGCTGCGGTCATTTGCCGGGGTCAGGGATCATAAATTTCGCATCAATGAAATTAATACGAATAAGCAATACTATTAGGTAGGATGAAACAACTGCAAAAGCAGGTGAATTGCTTTTATTATGTCGTTTGTCGGAAGTTTTTTTTTAATCTGCGACTTACTTTGACTTATTAACATTTATATAATTAAGTAGCACTTTGCCCGCGGTCCCTTTTCTTTCCCGCGGGACCCGTTATTTTTCCCGGGATAAAAATGCCTATGTTACTTCCTGAACACTAAGCTTTCTAATGGTGAAAGAATTTTTGAAATCGGCACAGTAGTTTTTGATTTTATTCATTGCAAACATACACACACAAAAATTACAAATCTTTCCTCTTTATAATATAAGTATAGATGGGCACTAGCCCTACCCGTGTGTCAAATTAATGACACCAATGTAGCGCCACGTTGTATATGAATGAAACCGCAGTGTCAATCACAAATTCTCACCAATATGTGACAAATTAATGAACGAGTGTGTGTTTTTTTTTCAGTATTAGGTATTTTGCTATAAGTACCTACTTGAAATGACTAGTCCCTGTAGTCTATTAGCAAGTGTGTGAATATGATATTATTGTCAAGAAAATTCTCACTTCCCAAACTTATAAGGCAAAACAGATTTTCTCGTTATCTACAGGGTCAAATAAAATTAGCTAGCGACACTGCACACGTGTTAAATTTATTTAACACGGTTAAAAATAAAAAGTGATCGATAGTTTTTTTTGGTTGTAGTATTGTTACTTGAAGTTTGAGTAAAGAAAAACTGTTTTCTTTTGTTTTATCGTGTTTAAGCGAAAGTTAACGGCGGCTGATGACTCCACGAAAAAAAAATCATCAACTTTTTTTTTATCATATTAGTTATCGATGCCCGCAGCATCTACGAAGTTGTGCTAGTTAATTTCATTTGACCTTTTATACATATTAATATAATAAAGATGAATAGTTGTTTTTTTTTTGTAGTTGAACACGTAGGGTAGGTACAGAGGCCAGCACATCAAGCTACCACAATCTGTCAAATTTCTTTTATAGTATTTCAACTTTATTGCAAAGACATAAGGTTCATTTTAAATTGAGAAAATTTGACAGTTAGGGATAGCTTGATGTGCTGGCGTCTGTACTTTAAATCCCAGTAGTACCTTACATACATTCTGACCTCTACGCGGGCAAAGCCACGGGCAAATGCTAGTTAAATTATAAAAGACGCTGAAAATGTTATTGTTTACGGGTTGACCGGAACCGCGGTGTGAGGCGCCCGCAACGACAACACAAACGGCTCCTCTTGTACGGAAAATTCTATGAAATATATAAATATATATATAAATATATTCGTATTAGCCCAGGTTTGCACGGGCGATGTTTCTTCGCGCACTGGATTTTCAACGAGCGCAAAGACTTGAAAAACCAACAGTGTCTTTCGACGAAATATTACGTTGATTTTTTTTTGAGGGTGGATCAAATGCCTCCTCGCCGCTCTGGGTGGAGCGGAAGGGAGTGTCAGAGTCTTGCTGACTAAAACCCATCCATGTTCCTTCCTTAGCCCTTTATGTTCCGGGGGCTGGAACTCACTGTAAACATACGAAACGCTTTCACTAGTTTCCTAGCTTATTGGACATTTGTAAATAGGTAATGATTTCATCTTTTCCCAAATAATGCCAAAGAAAACAAATTGACACAACTAATTACCATTTTGTTTTTCTCTCAAGAGAAATTCTGGACGTGCGCTACTTGGCAACCTTACCATTTTACCAACTCAACTGCAGGGAATTCCCTGCCCATCTTGAAAGTGAGTAAGCGTTAAGATATAGATACTCCTCGTTCTGATTACCTTCAATTTCACAATATTATTCATTTCCTTGAAACTTGCGTTCTATTGATATGAGCAAAGCTTTTAGTTACAAACATTTTCGTCATGTATGTTGTTGTCAATTTGCTTAGGTACGTGACTAATTGATTGTATAACGTAACTTAAACTGAAATAATAGCATAATTTCACGCCTGTAGTATTGTTAAGCAGAGCTGTATCTACCTATGGTATATCATATTTCGCCAGTTATGTTTAAGTTCGGTAAAGTTCCACAAGCCAGGCGTATATCTAGACTCTGGATAGCTCTGATAGAATAACCCAATAACGCTTAGCCTGTACTGCGAATCGAACCCAGGATCTCGCGCTCCGCAGTAGCGCTTATGAACTTTATTAGACCAACGAAACGAGAGGTATTAACGGTAACAATAGAATCTTATACAACATTATCTGGCCTTCAAATTAGGACTTAGTACGTAGCGTAAACCACTTTAAAAATACGCAAATAAAAACAGAGTTAGGAAATTCAAAGCTCCATTTCGTAAAAACTATTTGTAACGTAATTGTGATTCGGATATTATTTTCGAAACGGGGTCAGACTTTTCCTCCATCAGTATTTCCTATAAAAAACTTTAATTAACCCTCTTTATTCCCAGCAAAATATTCAAATAGGTATCTTATTAAATTCTATAACTGACTGACAACACTGAATCTTTTGTTGTTTTTGAGGGTGGGAAATCATCAAAAATGACCCCTGCCGCTCAGGATAGAGTGTCAGACTCTTACTGACCAAAACCCATCCATGTTCCTTCCTTGGACCACTAAGCTTGTTACTAAAGTTAGTAACGTGAAATTTGGGAGACGTGTTCGTCAGACGATAATATCAGGATGTACTAAAGACGCGGAGGCTGAGTAACTACTAATAATTTCTTACTTAATTGTTTACTTATCAGAATCTCTGATTAAATGTATATTCGAGAATCCTACATCTGTTTACAAATTATACAATTTCATAGAATCCCGTCTCACGCACTATTTTGATCCACCAATTTTTCCGCTTCATCAGTTATTTACGTTCAAACTTTGTACCATTGAGTACGAACTAGAGTAGTGGCGGGAAACGGGATTAACACGGGATCAAAATAACCGCGCTAGATATAGAGGTGTGGCACGGGATCGCGGACTTTGGACCGGTTTCTATTTTTGTTGCAAAACATTACACACCTAACATTCATGTGTCTATCATGAATAGTCTCAACTCTCAGTTTCTTTGCGACAACCTTAAACATTGTGTGTTATTTTCAATGCAATACATGTGTACTTCCAGCTCCTACTTCAGTATAATACTGCGATGTTTAAAAAAAAATACATTTTAATACCGCAGCGCTGGTATTAATATTATTTCGGGTAAGCGTGATTGTCTCAAAGAGTTGCAGCTATCCCGGAACATAAAGAACCATGGAAGAAACATGGATGGGTTTGAGTCAGTAAGAATCTGACCCTCCCTTCCGCTTCACCGCGGGAGGGGTCATTTGATGATTTCAAACCCTCAAAAAATAACCGCTGGTTATCTGATAGGGCCCGCTGTGACGGCCTTAGGTATCTAAGTATTATTTATAAATACGAGTAATTAATTTTAATTAAAACCAATTATTAATATTTGAACCTATAAGAAAACTTAATAAGTTAACTTCGTGCAAGTCGCTTATAGAAAAATCATACATCAATCACCAAAAGTGTCGATCCGCCCGTTTCGAGAGAAAATTCGTGCGAATCGAACCGTAAGCCAGAAAAAAGAATTATCTCCCAAAAACTTCTTCTTATCGTGCGGTTAGTGACTAACCTGGTGTCAGAGTTTTTTTATGCTGCCCATCCTCTTAGTTTCACATGCTGTTGACAAATACATATCTCTCAAGCATGCCAGTTTCCTCACGATGTTTTCCCAAAAAATAACATGGTGTAACTGTATCGTCATCACCAGATGTCTGCTATAACAGCTGTAGACTGGCTGTTTATCCATTACGCGATAAACAACAGACAATTTATAATCGTTTCTAAGGTAAGAGTAGGTGTTAGTGTGAATTTTTGAGGGGAAACCCGGAGTTCGGTCTTGGAAATTGAGTTATCGTAGAAGTTAACGGAATGAATAACGTTGGTGGTGCTCTTCTATGTATTTCTAATACTTTACGGGCAATATATGAGTGACAGCTTCTGTCAGTGGCGTTGCCCGCGTGAATGTCTGAAATCCCACGGGATCATCCTACCGGGATGAAAATATCCTGTGTGTTAAACCAGGTTATAAACTATCTGTGTGCCTAATTTCATCTAGATCTGTTCAGTAGTTTTTGAGTGAAATAGTAACAAACATCCAAATATCCATACATCCCTACAAACTTTCACGCATAAAATATTAGTAGGATCACTTCCTGATAGAGTCGAGATCCACTTGAAGACAATCGTTGTAAGCTTTTCATTAGCTTATATATCAGACCATAACATAACATCATACCTCGTTTCCCCGGCAGAGATGTACAGACGCCAGCACATCAAGCTATCCCTAACTGTCAAATTTTCTCAATTAAAAATTAACCTTATGTCTTTGCAATAAAGTTGAAATACTATCAAAGAAATTTGACAAATTGTGGTAACTTGATGTGCTGGCCTCTGTACCTTTGTATCGCCAGTTATGTTGAAGTCCCATGTAATAGGAGGCGAGCTAATGCCATCAACTAACTAACTATTAGGAAAATAACTGTTGGGAAAACCCAATATCAATGCCCGACAAGAGTTTCGGGCTCCAGACGACCCGCATCTAACGACTATCACAATTCTACGAATGACAGCCGGGACCAACGACTTAACCTTTTGAACGCCACTGTTGGATCTAGCCGACAAATTAAGACGTTCCCAAGAAAGCGACAATTTTTGTGCTTGACGTGGGAGAGGACCCCGTTACGTTTACGCTCTAGCTTTCAAAAGGTTAACTAACGTGTTTTCCGAGGCACGGAGGTGTGTCTGTATGAAGAGGTGTAAAGATGGTCACCCATCCACGGACCAACCTCGGCAAGCGTAGCTTAACCTGATAAATCGACCCGAGTACCTGTTATTACCTACGTAGCCACGAGCTCCTCGGCTCCTCCTTCGCTCGATTCCTGTGAAATAATTAGTAACCCAGACACCGCCACCGTCTCAAACCTGAAAAGAAATGTTCCTTTGATAGGACCTTTTAAAAAAAGCTCCTCCAACATTTTCTGTGACTTCCTATACGAGGTAGCTTGCTCTAAGGGATCCCCAATCAGTGTTATATTATTCGGTGGCGTACAAGCCGCTTAGCTCCACATTAAGAACATATAATTGAGGAGGCAACGTGTTTTTTTCTTTGAATATTTTCCTTCATAGACTTGCTTAGAGATTGATTCGGCACACGTGTGGCGAAGAATACAAATGTGTTGTTTATTTCCCTACGCGCCCAAACACGCGATGTACCTCAAGGCAAACTGAGAGAAAAACAGACACATTACTATAACATCACGCCTCTAATTCAAGCAGGGTTAGGCAGAGTTGTATGTATAGTAACGTTACCTTTCACCTGTTAATTTGCGGCTTGCCTATTGCCATCAACCAGGCAGAAATCCAGACAACGAGCTGTTACTGAGAAATTCCAGACAGAAAAACCCAATAACACTTAGCTGAAGCTGGGAATCACACCCAGGACCTTATGGTCAGGGTTAGCAGTAGCCTTGCGACCACCACACCTTAAAAACAGTCAAATACCTTTTTTTACAAATTTTATTGCAATAGGCACGTCCCCTTTTACATAAAACAACATACTGACAAACCTACTCCTACCAACTCCATGCTTATAGGCATAATATTATGTTATCTTATTTTACATGTGTTGATCAACACACCATAATCTTTGATTCGTCATGTAATCGGTATTGGTAGGTATCGTGTCAAAACCAATCAGTATAAATCGATGCTTCATTTCTACAAAGTCAAAACAAAACTCACTTCTTAGCATCACAAACCAAAACCCAAGCACAACTGACTCACAAGCTCACCAGTTAAAATCCCATTTCTATTTCAGTTCCAAAGTGCATAACATCGGTTTCGAACCAGTGTCCCTCCGTAGCGTCACGGAGGGGAGTGGTTACACGCCTCGGCTGCGTGTGCGCAGATCACGTGCCCACAAAGTGTAGTACAGACGCCAGCACATCAAGTTATCCCTGTCAAAGTTTCTCAATTAAAAATGAACCTTATGTCTTTGTAATAAAGTTGAAATACTATCAAGGAAATTTGACAGATTGTGGTAACTTGATGTGCTGGCCTCTGTACATTGGGCAACAGCGTGTTGTTTTACTAACTTTAAGTATTAAATTACTTTTGAATAGTCATGAATAGTTTTGTTTTTAGTATTTATTTACGTTGTGTGTTGGTTTGAGTGTAGTTTCGAGTATAGAATTACGCAGGGTTTGTTTCCGGAAATGTAGATGGGCGTGACGATTCGATTGTGTTGTTTTCTGGCAAGGCTAAACACTAACTATAGTTTAAACACAAGCATAATTATAACATCTTGCCTTGTTGTCCAGAATGGTTAGGTAGAGATGTAACCAATAACCATATTTTGCTAGTTTAAGACCCATTTAATAAGGGGCGTGGCTATTTCCAACCACGGGCAGGGATCCAGATTCCAGGCTGTTGGGAATCAAATTCCAGAACACAGGACCTTGTGCTCAACAGCGCGTGCGCGTAATTAAAACAAATACGTAATGTAACTCTTCATCACTCTGTTCTTATAAGGCCTGGATTATCCAAATTTTAAGTAGGTGTGTCCCTAAACACATCGAAATAAATTAATTATGATTGACGATATCTCCGAAACTATGCATTTTGGACCACATATTTTAAGACTTTTTTACATAAAGAGTACCCTAGAGTTATGGGATATCGAACAAACGCGTTGTATACTGACTGAATTATCAAATAAAAGTGGTTAATCGAGGGACTTACTTCCAGGAGATATAATACTCATGAAAATTAACGACTTTGACTACGAAACCTGAATTCACGAAAAAGAAATGAGCTGCTCAGTACATTTATGTTCGCATAATTCGTCAAAATGTATGGTAGAGCTGATTTTTTTTTTCATATTTGGGACTTGGTCCCATAGTCAAAGTTGTTAATTTTCACGAGTATTATACCCACTGAAAGTAAGTCCCTCGATTTAACCTAACACAATGTATTAAGGGAATAATTACAGAGCATAGCCGAGAGATAACAGATTAGTCAGTGGAGTAGGTAACGCCCCCTACATACCATGACATGATAAGCTGACCATTAGGTTCTTATCAGAAGAACATTCGTTCTAGAAGTCCATGGGTGTAAAATCCATCTTTTTAAACGACAGTCAGTATTCCTTTCATGTTCATTACAATTGATTGTGATCCCCATTTTGTCTTATCTTTTGGAATTTATTTGATCTAAGTAACGGTCTGTTTGCGGATAAATGGACGAAGATTTTATTGTCATTTTAATCGACATTCACAGATTTAGCACAAAAGTAGATGCAGACTGTTAGAAAATGAGAAATTTGTACTATAACTTTTTTGACTCCAAGTGACCCTGTTTGTGAAGAGACTATTGAAAAATTACCTAAGGCCCAGCACATGCGGCGCAACGCAACTGCAACGAAACTGCAACTTCTAGTTACTTTTGAGTTTATGCCATAGACTCCTTTGAGAGACCACACATCATGACATAATGATTTGCAATGCGTTTCAAACTGGTTTCAAAATGGTCGCGTCATGTACGGCTCTCAAATAACTAGAAGTTGCAGTTTCGTTGCATTTGCGTTGCGCCGTAAGTGCTGAGCCTAAGTAAATAATAAAAACAAAACAATACACCCAAAATATTTGGTCAATGAAACATGATACTTACCAATATAACTAAATAGTAAATCAATTAAATCTACACAACGGTAACAACACACAGTTGAGTTGTTATTGTGTAGGTGTTGATTTAGGTTCCCGACAACCTTGCTCTCAATAGGAAACCATAAACTATAGAGGAGTCCCCCCTCAGACAGTTTAGCGTGAAGTGGTTAGTAACAGATATGTAGAAGTATCTTCTTCACAGAATGATGGGAAGCTTAACATCTTTTTTTGTGTAATTAGTGTTTATTGATTACAATTACATCATTAATAATAACAAGCGGAAGTTATCCTTGGGTGCACTTGTATAGTCTAAACAGGAATAAACGTCAATTGGTGCCTTCTCAGCATTTAAAATGTGGTTATGTGCCAAACCCGTTCAGTTACCTTGGTGAAATCCACCCTAAATGTATTACTTCTACTATGTATTACTCTTCTTAGCGTGTCTATGGCAATCTAAACGAACTCGGCCCAGAATTCAGCTACGTGTTTGGCGCCATCACTAGCGTTCACCAGTTCCTGTAACGTGTAGACAGCAGGACACGCAGGATACGATATTATGAGTCCCATCGTTTGTGGAACAGCACCACATTTACACTCCAAAGCGGAGTTGTCTATGAGTGCAGGTTTTTCTTGCGTTGGCCAACCTGGGTCCGGACTCTGTTTAAAGACTATCTGTATTTAAAAAATTTGGTGCCTGTCATCTTCAAACAATTGCATTTAATGATATGTGATGCAAGTAAGCCAAGATTTTTGAAGATCCAGAAAGATCGGAATGATTGAGAAATCCTTCAACTATTTTCCAACACTCCGGGCTTCTCTTTTGTTTTGGTCTCGCAAATGTCACTTTCAAAGTAAGGTAACAGTTAATAAAAACAGAAAAAAAGAAAAAGTTAAAGAACCACCTTGTCTTTAAGAATAATTAGCACAATCAATGAGCGAAGAGTTGAGAGAGAGAGAGAGAATGTGTCCTTGAACAATTTAAAGACGTAAGTAGAACCAATGACTCATGGATTACCTATTAAACTTTAAGTTACTAAAAATATACACGCATGTCGTCGTCTTTTTATTTTCATTCCATGATTCACCTGTCCAGGATCAATGACATTTTGTAAGGCGATGATCTTATCTTCATTGATCGTTCTTAATTTCTTACCTCATCAACAACAGCTTCTTTTGCTGTCTTTGGTCTTTCCATGCATCTATGATGTAGTTGAATTGGTATTAGCAGCATAATTGTTATGTTATTCAATCTGGGGTCGGCTTCCAGTCTAACCGGATGCAGCTGAATACCAGAATTTTAAATGGAGCGACTGTTTATGCCCTCAACAATCCAGAGAAGCCAAAAATTATTTAAAGGATGATAGATAGTTATAGGAAATGGGCGTTAGTAAAACAGTGTTTATGAATTAACACTACTAGCCGCTGCCAGCGGCTTCGCCTGCGTGGATGTCGCAAATTGTCCCAAGGAAATGTACTATCGGAATAAAAATCCTATGTGTTAATTCAGGTGATAAACTACCTCTGTGCCAAATTTCATTCAGATCCGTTCAGCCGTTAGAGCGTGAAGGCCGGACTAACATACAAACTCAGTCACTCACAAAACTTTCGCCTTTATAATATTAATATTATTACTTGCTTATAATCGGTGAAGGAAAACATCGTGAGGAAACCGGCATGCTTGAGAGATATTTCTCAACAGCATGTGATGCTAAGTCAGAGGCCCATGGGCAGCATTAAAACTCTGACACCAGGTTAGTCACTAACCACGCGAAGAAGAGAAGAAGTGTGATAATAATTGGACATCCATTAATTCAGAGCAAAAACTACCTATATTATAGCAAGGCAGTTTGTTTTACGGATATATATATCTAGCTGTAAACATGAAATCCTTTTTGCTCACATCGTTCAATTAGCCGTGTCTATCCTTCGCTGTTGATATGTCAAAGTCGTGATCCCCAGTCATGTCGGTATGTTAGGTTACGACATACATCTAGACTATCTGGCCTGCAGTCTCGTCATATAAAATATACATCTAAAATATACGTAGTTTCAGCTTGTAGTGGCAGTGTTACGACATTGCAGACTACTGTGTTGTCTAAACTCAATCAATCTGCCTAGCCTTTTTCCAACTATGTTGGGGTCGGCTTCCAGTCTAACCGGATGCAGCTGAATACCAGTATTTTACACGGAACGACTGCCCATGTCCACAACCCAGTAACTGAGTAATACGACACGACGCAAATTACAGCCGGGATCAACGGCTTAACGTGCTTTCCAAGGCACGGAGGAGTCTCGGTATGTAAAGATGGTCACCCATCCACGGCCAACCCCGGCAAGCGTAGCTTAACCCGATAGATCGACCTGTGCAATTTTTATTACTTAGCCACGAGCTGTTGTCTAAACTATACAGTATTTATCTAATTTCAATCATTTTCATGCCAAAGTATATTAGGAAGTATTGTTATTTAAATCAGTGTTATTGGGTTTTTTCATTTGGTTTTTTCTCAGTAGTAGCCCGGAGTCTGGAATTGTACCCTTGCATTTTTTGCTAAACTCAAAGACTGTGTGATATACATCCCTCTCATGTCTTTCTAAAGCCCTGGAAAAAAATGGATACATGTTCATTAATACACGCTGACTCTATAAATCCACGAATAGGAAATACAATGCAAATGATAGACAATTCTAATATTCTAATACAATAAGTCTACCACAGTTTACTAGTAGACCACTAATCGTCATTGTTATACATTTTCCTCAAGTACTGTTAACTGCAAATGTAATCATAATGTATTTGTACAATTTTACATCATCCATTTCGCCATTTCACTGGGTTTCCTCAAATCTACAGTCCCCAACTTATCCCAAACTGTCAAATTTCCCCAATAGAAAATGAATCTTATACTTTTGTAATAAAGTTGAAAAACTTTCAAAGAAATTTGACAGATAGCGGCACTTAATGTGCTGGCCTCTGTACTAGCCGTCTGTCTCGTTTTTCTGTTTGAATATCCGGCTCGTATATTATCCTGTTTACGTCGCGTTCGCTGTATGATATCTGAGCCTGCCTGTAATTAGTTAATAGTTCAAATTAGCGGACGAACCTCAAACCCAAAATAGTCGCTTTTTACGTTCTGCATCGTTATCACATGTGGTTACTCGTATATTTTAACATGAATGATGTAACCCATATTTTGTAACCATATTCTGATTTAAAAGAGTCTGTCCATGGAGTTTCTTGCCCGTTTTGTACCTACTGCTTTTTTTTTAAGGGTGGTAAATCATCCAATGACTTCTCCCGCTCTGGGTGGAGCGGAAGGGAGTGTCAGATTCTTACAGACTAAAACCCATCCATGTTCCTTCCGTACTCCGTAGCCCTTTATGTTCCGGGGTAGCGGTAACCCTTTCGGACAATCCCCCCCTTGACAATTTAAAAGTGCCTGTAATTGGTTTATTTGAAATAAATGCTTTGAGTTTGAGTTTGAGTCCAACAGTTCATGAAAACCATCTACAAACTAAACTATTCGTTAGCTAAAAATCGTCTGCTTACCGTCTACCAATGTCATAGAAAACACACACTTGGCACAAGCACAATGCTCGTAGCATTTTAATTGCGTGGCGGTGGGCGTGCGCTACACGCGATCGCCGCGTGCGCACGTGACGTCACAGCCGCGCCCGCACCGGGCACCTGCGCAAGAACATTGACACACAAACTGTGAAAGAAAAGAGATACAGAAATACCAGTAGCTGTTCGTGGATTGATGTTAATGTTGCTGTTTTGGACGTAATCGACTGACGGTGTTTTATAAGAGAGAAGAATCCGTCGCGTCGTTATGGAAACAGGAAATGGATTAAGAATAAGGTCCTAGATGCTACGATGTTCAAGTTTGAGTCTACTTTTCTCAAATCTAGAGAGTAACAGTTAGGGAATTAGACATCGTTGTAGAATATGAATAAGTCTGCAGCTGTTCTAGGTACTTAATTTGATTTTTGTATGGACCTAGTATTCCCAGTATGATACCAAAGGACTTCATTACCAATTCTAAAATAACCACTGCTGAAAATCTACAAGAAAAGTACCTAAGGTTTGAAGTCATTATTCACTACACAAACATTATGCTACCCTGGTCCTCAAGTAATATTCACAGCTCCTTAAGTCACTCGCCCTGACATCCTGTTCCCCTGGTACTTTACGCAGCGAATACTCCAAGCTACTTCAAGTAAAACGTGTTAGCTAGGAACCACAGACTCAATATCTCATGAGCCGACCACTCAACGCAGGCCACGATACGACTCTCACGCACACACTCAACTCGAAACAAAACATTCGTACACCGCGTGCAATGCGCGTGCGCCTGCAGAGTTCGAGATTCTTCCGATTTACATTACCCGTTGTGACCTAGCAACAATGTTGCCTGGACGGGAATTAAACTTCTGTGTAGGGCTCATGTTATACTAGTAAAGTACTCGGATGTTATCTGTTATCTGATGCCCTTGGTTAAGGTAGGATTGGTTTTGTTTTGTTTTGTACAGTCACACCCATTTTTTTAATGCGGTAGAACTTAGAGACGCGTAGTCACGTAGTTCGTGGGGTAATTTAAATAATTATGGTCGCATTTGAAAAAATACTTGAGTAGGTATTAGAAGAATAAAAAAAAACAAGTTAATATGAAGGGAAAATCTTCGGAAATACTGATCATAATTTCGATAAAAAATAATATTAGAAGAATACAATAAGGAGGGGAAAACAATTTGCTTAGACGTTTTTTTTTTCAGGAAAAAAAATATAGGTTTTACATGTTTTTTTTTAATAACTTACCTAAAAAGATTTTAAGCCAAAAGACCCTGCTGCAGATTTGATTGTGTTATTTAGGAATGATTCAACTCTAAGTAAAATGCTGTTCTTTTTATTCAACACTTTTACTTTTTTATTTTATTATGTTTTTCTCTATTTTTGTTTTGGAACAAATACCAAGCTTGAATAGATATTTACATTTAATTTATGAACGAAGCTGAAATCTAAATAAAGTTGTGTGAAAGAATTCGGTCGCTTATTCTTCTTGAGAATTTGTAAGTGACACGTGCAGCTGTTACCATAACTATTTTGCTAACATTATAATTTACAAAATGGCTATTTTGTCCTGAAACCAACAATTCATACGCCTTTTACTTCTAAAAAAGTCACTTACAGTTTTCAGAGCTTCAGAGGAGCTCGAGGCTAAGTAATAACAGTCGCACGGATGGATCCATCAGGTTAAGCTACGATTGCCGGGGTTAGTCCGTGGATGGGTGACCATCTGTACAATGTACATATCGAGACTACTCCGTGTCTCGGAAAGTACGTTAAGCCGTTGGTCCCGGCTGTCATTCGTAGATCTTTGACAGTCGTTACGGGTCGTCAGAAGCCCGAAAGTCTGATAGCCAGTCTCACCAAGGGGTATCGTATTACCCAGTTACTCACTGGGTTGTGGAAGTCAGATAGGCAGTCGCTCCATTTAAAATACCTGCATTCAGCTGCTTCAGGTTAGACTGGAAGCCGATGCTAACATAGTTACTTACTTACTTCTGCGTCACAAGTTTTTTACCCACAACATCAGATAGACCTTGGAAAGATTCTCTTAAAAATCATTCGACTATGTATACCTATATACTATAAAATATATCTATATACTATAAACCTATATACACCTATTATAAAATAGAGTCGTTTTTCTGTATATGTCTGCGATCGCATTGTTTTGCTAACTACGCAATGGATTTTGTAACGGTTTTCACTATCACTAGAGAATTTATTCCAGCAAGTTTTTAAGTTAAATAGCTTCGTATATAGTATATATACAGGAAAAGTCTGTGTTTTAACATGTCGTGTAGCATTAGTAACACACATTCCTGTGCGAAGTGGAGAGTCGCTTGTCTATACTAATATTATAAAGAGGTAAATTTTTGTAAGTTTGTATATCTGGTAATCTTCGAAACTACTGATCTGATATCGAAAATTCTTGCACTAAAGAGAAGCTTTATTATCTATGAGTTTGTAAGTTTGTATGTAGGGGGTAATCTTCGAAATTACTCATCCGATTTCGAAAATTCTTGCACTAAAGGGAAGCTACATTATTCATGAGTGTCATAGGCTATATTAATACACAGAGATAGACATATATATACATAGATATAGTAGATATGGTATTCACAGAGGCAAAGCCATTTGACCATCAAATAAATACCAAAGACGCAAATGCACCAATAGTGCAAAACTACCACTTAATGATGCTTACCGGCGAAGAGCCAAGGTGTCACTATTTATGGATTCTGCAAAATTCACTATGACCATAAACTAAGGAAGTTATTGATAAATGTTGGCGCAAAGAGGATACAGTCATCTTGGACTCATGCGCATATCGTGGAGAATGACATGACTGACATTGAAGGAACAGTCATCGCTACTGCTCAATCGATCATACTATATAAGTACAAGTAGACCTACTTGTACTGTATGAATGATTAAATAATATATTGCCCCGGCAAAAAGGCTAGGTAGCATAAAATAAAATTTTCTTAAAAAAAAGTTAATTGTTTCTCGAGTGTTTCAGAGATCAACTGAAGGCTTAGATAAAATGACTTTCTATCAATGATATCGAAAATGGAAGAGTCGAAAAAAATATGGAACTGACATAAGCTGCTCAAAAGATTTCCAAAGACGTGATTATGCATGCGCCTGGTATATTCAGAGGATTAGAATCATGGTGCAAGTAGTCATCATTGTTCATCCCCCAAAAATAATCTCTTACTTACCAATCCTATTGCAACATGAGCCTATTAGAACACAGGTCTCTCTCTCTCCAACTCACGTCTCTCATCATCACTCTAAATGTCACAGGTCTTCGAATTGTTTGATTCTAGGACACAGTTTCTTCATGGTGATTTCATTCACCGCTTTGAGGGCAGTGGTGATGAAATTATTTCCACAAAGTACCTAAAGAGGCGCTTTAAACGCCGCTTTTTACGCCGACGATATGGTTTTGCTGAGCCCATCGATAGGTGCACTGCGAAAACTTTTGAGCATTTGTGAGTCGTATGCGGAGGCTCATGGGCTCAAGTACAATGTTAAGAAGAGTGAAGTTATGATCTTTAAAGCCGGTACCAAAAGCTACTCATTTGTACCACCAGTCACTCTGGGCGGCATTCCCTTAAACAGGGTGCAGCATTTCAAGTACTTGGGCCACTGGGTCTCTGACGACTTGTGTGACAATCGGGACATTGAGCGGGAGCGCAGGGCGCTGTCTGTACGGTGTAATATGTTGGCTCGCAGGTTTGCGCGTTGTACTAGACCTGTTAAGGTGACACTATTTAAGGCGTATTGTCAATCGTTTTACACGTGCAGCCTGTGGACCAACTTCACGCAGCGGGCATACAGCACACTGCGAGTGCAGTACAACAACGCTTTTAGGATTCTGTTGGGCCTGCCGCGGTTTTGTAGTGCTTCGGGTATGTTTGCTGAGGCGCGGACGGATGATTTTTTCGCGATGATAAGGAAGCGGAGCACCTCACTACTCTGTCGCTTAAGAAGCAGCTACAACGGCCTCCTGAAGGTGTTGTCCGAGCGGTGGGATTTACCACTATTACAGAGATGGATGCAGCTTCATGCTAGCGCTTCTCCTCGTAGTTTTTAAGAATTATTCATTCATTAATTTTAAATTGTAAATTTGATTATTTTGAATTTTTTTATTATTTATTATGTGTGATGTATGTATGTAAATTATTGATTAATTAATTTTGTAATTGTAACTTTGATAATTTTTTATTTTTATCTTTTATTTTTATTATTGAATGTATTGTTGTCAATATTATGGACTAAGTCTGAATTTAAATAAATAATAATTTAAATCTAGGACCTACAACTCGTAAATCGGGGCAGTTACCACTGGTCCACCACTGGTCTTCGTCGTCGATAGGACGAATCGGTCATCATCAATGATCCATAAATCTGCAAAATAAAAACGCGGGTTTAGTATAACCGCATGAGAAAAACGTATTCAAAATTAGCATCAACTTTACCTATGTTAAGTATATATAAAATGTAGAGTTGGAACTCTCCATCTTATTACAGAAAATATTCTTGGGTGAAAATTACTATGTCCTTTTTAGCTTACGCCAGCACATCAAACTATCCATAACTGTCAAATTTTCTCAATTGAAAATGAACCTTATGCTTTTATAATAAAGTTGAAAATCGATCAAAGAAATTTGACGGGTTGGGGTAGCTTGATGTGCTGGCCTCTGAACAAAGTTGGTCTCGACCAAGACATATTTACCCAGTGTGCATTGAAATGGGCAGTCTGACAGCCAGTCTTACCAAGGGCTGTCGTATTATGAGGTCAGATAAGCAGTCGCTCCATATAAAATACTAGTATTCAGCTGCATCCGGTTAGACTGGAAGCCGACCCCAACATAGTTGGGAAAAGGCTCGGCAGATTGATTTACTATTTTTTGGTTGATGGCAGCAGTGTAAAATCTATGACTTGATTATGCAACTTTATTAGTCCGATTATCGCCTTGTTGGTCTAGTGGTCGCAAGTGCAACCGCTAAGCATGAGGTCCTCGATTCCCAATCCAGGCTAAGCCTTAATGGGTTTTCCCATTACGAATTTCTCAGAAGCAGTCTGGATTTGTGCCCTATTAATGGCATAGGCTAACCCCCTATTATATGGGATTTGAACATAGCTGACGGAATATGGCTGTACTATAGGTATACCTCTGCTTGGCCCTTCGGGGAAACAAGGCGTGATGTTATATGTATGTATTAGTCTATGATAGGCCTACGTGACTCCAGTGCTTGGTAACAGTCATCATTAACGAAACTAATTCATTACGACAAAGGAAAATAATTAAGGTTAAATAGTTTAAAACATGACTGGAGTAACCTATAACTTGTACCTACTAGCGAAACTAACTGATGGTCTTTTTTTCGATTGTAGAATCTTTAATTTGTATGCCCAAATTAAAACATACCCAGAGAGGGAGGGGTCACTCGATGATTTACCACACTTAAAAAAATGCCAACTATGACAAATTCAGACGAAATGAGAATCAGAACCTAAACTCCGACCTCGTATTGTTTGAAAATTATTGTATTGAAATTTAGGTACTTCCGAGTCTCCTCCGTACCTTCGAAATTACGTTATGACGTTGGTCCCAGCTGTCATTCCTCGATTTTGACAGTCGATATGAGTCTTCAGAAGTTCGAACGTCTGACAGCCAGTCTTACCAAGGGATCTCGTATAACCCAGTTACTGGGTTGTGGAGGAGACAGATAGGCAGTCACTCCATGTAAAATACTGGTATTCAGCTAGCAGCAGAAAACCGACCCCAACATAGTTGGAAAAAGGTAGGATATATGTTATATTGACTGCCTCGCTTGTCTAGTGGTCGCACGAGCTGCTGCTCAAGATAAAGTCTTGTCGTGTCGTTGGGTTTTTCCATCTAGCATTGCTTATTAGCAGCCCAAAGTTTGGATTTGTGTGCGATTGATGGCAATAGAGGAGCTCGTGGTTAAGTAATAACAGCCGCACGGATTGATCCATCAGGTTAAGCTACGCTTGCCGGGGTTGGTCTGTAGATGGGTGACCATTTTCACATATCGAGACTCCTCTCCGTGCCTCGGAAAGCACGTTAAGCCGTTGGTCCCGGCTGTCATTCGTGGATCTTTGAAAGTCGTTAGGTGTAGTCGTCAGAAGCCCGAAAGTCTGACACCCAGTCTTACCAAGGCCAGGGGTATCGTATTACCCAGTTACTGACTGGGTTGTGGAGGTCAGATAGGCAGTCGCTCCATATAAAATACTGGTATTCAGCTACATCCGGTTAGACTGGAAGCCGACCCCAATATAGTTGGGAAAAGGCTAGGCAGATTGATGGCAATAGGCTCGCCCCTTAATACATGGACTTACGCATCACTGGCGAAGTGTGCTTCGGGGTATACAGGCATATTGTTATATTATGTTATTTTTACGAGTACATATATTACTTCCAGTGGGAAAGATATGAAGCTATACATACTGTATAGCTGGTGGTGGTCGGCCGGTATGCAGATAATAAGACCTAAGGAAAACGACTATGACCGTGGAAAATTTTAATAATTGAGGTTAAGTAGTTTGAATACATGACTGCAACAACGTAAGCAGTTAAATTGACTGCATGATTTAATCAGTCTCCGGTCTATAGCCTTGGATGCATAGATTTATTTACTGACTTAAGTCCAATGTATACAACGCACTTAATAGTAATTACGTTAAATAAATAAATAAAATATTCTTTATTTCGGATAATTGGAATCCATAGTTAGAGATAGTAAGAAGAAGAACAATGCAATAAATAAAACAAAAATAAAAAATCAAAAAATTTAATCACTCTGCGAACCAAAGATCTCCACAGTGGGGATGAGAACCTGTCCGCTACAGTCTTCAGGATTTCATTGCGGCTGCCACGTATTCTGAAGATCAGGGACGCTATTTTTTTGCGAATGACGGCATGGAAGCCATCAGTGTGATAAAGCGCGAACATCCCTGACGCACTACAGAATCGAAGCAGCCCCAACATCATCCGGAAAATATTATTGTACTGGATACGCAGGTTATCCAGCGATCTTATGGTGTGACTGGTCCACAGATTCCCAGTGTAGATGCACTGACAATATGCCTTAAAAAGCGTAACCTTAACTTCTTCAGAGCATCGGTGGAATCTGCGGGCCAGCATGTTACCTTTGACCGCCAGAGATCTACGTTCCCTCTCGATATCTACATCGTCTTCAAGGCCTTCGGTAAGGAAATGCCCTAGGTATTTAAATTTTACGTCACGGTTAACATTCAAACCATTTAGTGTTATATTACGGGTGTGTTCGAGACATCTAGCCTTAAAGACCATGTACTCACTTTTTTGTACATTGTAGAAAAGGCCATGTGTAAGCGCATAGTTCTCACCTACCTTAAGCAACTCTCCGAGGCTCCCCGCCGTCGGGCTCAGCAGCACCATATCGTCCGCGTAGCTTATGTTGTTGATACTAACGCCATCTATTGAGCAACCGACGCGCCTGCTACTGAGCTCGACGATGAGGTCATTAACATATAGGTTGAAGAGCTTGGGAGACGTCAATCCACCCTGCCTCACTCCGCTCTTCAGCCTATATGCTTCAGAGAGTGTACTGGCCCACTTCACAAAATTGGTCTGGTTGCTATACCAATATTTTAATATACTGAGCGCAGCTACCGGCACACCCCTGTCCCTCAACTTTCTCCAGAGCACATCATACGCTACTAGATCAAAAGCCTTGGAGAGGTCAAGGAAACAGGCATATACCGAACCGGCGAACTGAGCGTCATGTAATGTTATGTACTTATCTAGGCAAATATCAAGCATACCGTCCAACACCTTAGCAATCACAGTCGCTAAAGATATGGGACGGTAGTTCTCCTTGTCCGAGATATCACCGGTCCTGTTCTTCACAATGGGCACTACGATGGTTTTCATTAAGTCGTGAGGCAAATAAGAGTGACTCATGCACATTGTGAAAAACAAGGCCAGTACCCTCGGCAAGTGAACCCCAGCATACCGCAAGTGTTCAACACTAAGCCCGTCATGTTAAGGTAGTTCTTATAGCATAATGCAAAGGTATTGCTTCGCAACGGTTTCCAGAATTATGGGCGTTTCCACCAGAGATGTGAGAGGATGCGGTAGCGGCGAATGTGTTCAAAATTAACTAGTAACAGCACTAGCTTAGCTCGAGCTATGAAAATTAAGTAATCCTATTGGTGGCTTTTTTCCTCGCACGCCACTTAGCTACCTCGATTATGTCTTAGAGAGTAAATGTAAGGTGTGACACAGTGTGTCATATGCTGGCGGTCAAGACAAATGTCCCTAAAGGCTGACTTACATTTGTATTAATAGCGAGATCATTTTCTCGATATATCTATGCGTGACATTTCGCAATGAGAAATTGTCACTTTCGAACTGACGTTTTGCACAATATACGATACGATTACGTAACAAAATAAGTTGTAAATTAGCCATAAAAGAGGTCACCAACATGGCTACGTCACTGATATTCACGTCAGACATAGACGTGCAATGATCTCTTACAGGCACGTCAGCGTCACTTAAGGATGTACAGGTCACTCATTTCTATGTGAATCATGCCTTTGCATATTCAGGATATATGTAATTTAAATTCAAAATAACACATCACTGACGCAAAGGTATGAGTATCATTGTAGACAGAACCCTTATTACGACAGTTGTTATAAACTTCGGAAATCATGAAACATCATAGATACATTGACGATGATGTGACAAAAAAAAAAGTTATTATTAAAGTTAAGAGTATTGAAGACATTACTACTGCAACGTGTGTAAATCTTAAGATACTATACAGTGTCTTAGGTTAAACAAGGGACATATTTCAGGGGTACTATACTCGTGAAAATGAACAACTTTAACTAAGGAACTATACCTGAAATCATGAAAAAAAAACAGCTATTCAGTACATTTATGTTCGCATAATTCGTCAAAATATATGGAACAGCTCATATTTTTTTTCAATTTCAGAGTTGTTCCCATGAACAAAGTTGTTGATTTCCATGAGTACTATACAACCTGAAAGTATGTCCCTCGTTTAACCTAACACACTGTATATACGCAAGTACAGCCGTCTAATAGTGGATATAGGCAGATGTCATTTAAAGAAGATAACGATACGAATCGCCGACGTATTATTATTAACTCTTGCAACTTAAGCTACTATCATGTGGGGCCCAGAAAACGTCCATCGACATCGAGGCTTACCCAGAAGAAGATGGCGAGATGAGCCAATCCTTGGGATTGGTATACACTAGCTAGGAAGAGTGGAAAGAAGAAAGGGAGGATTTTGCCCTGCAGTGGAACAACTCAGGCTAAAAATAAAATAAAAATACTACATTGAAAGTTGCCTGAGTGAGCCTGGTAGTTATTTCGACATCATATAGCCATTAGAGACTATAAGCCTTCGTGCTATTTTTTTTTAAGGCTGGGTAATCATGCAATGGCTTCTGCCGCTCTGGGTGGAGCGGAAGGGAGTGTAAGACTCTTACTGACTAAAACCCATCCATGTTCCTTCCTTAGCCTTTTATGTTCCGGGGTAGCGGTAACCCTTTCGGACAATCCCGCTTACCCGGCATAAGCCTTGTGCTAGGTTAAACTTTTGGGCTACATCACAATTTGGAAATATCCTTAAAAAAACTAACTGACAAAGGGTCGTTAGGCATCCAAAATATTCACATGACTCTAACTTACCTACTTAAATACGTAATTAATTAACGTAACGTCATAGGGCGTCAATGATTCATAGCTTAGGTATGATTTAACAAAGGGAAACACAATGTTAAGGTTAAGGTTAGCGTATGAGTGACTAGAATCACGTAGATCATGTAATGAGATGCGTCGCAGTTAGTTTATGGATAAACGAACCTTTTTGATACATCGAGACTCTTTCTCAGTTCGGAGGAGACGGTTCGGCTAGTGTTCTAAGGATGAAAATTCAAATAGATTTCGAAATTCAAACAAAAAATTTTCCTACTACATAATACAAGTAGGTATACTAAGCCACGTTTAGGCTAGACTATGACGCTACGGTTGTGGTGGTGGATTTTTTAACCTATTTTTTCCAATTAAATACAAGTATGTAATTACTATAGAATACAATCAGTTTTTAGAAATCTGCCATCCTTCTTAGTATTTGTTGGTTTGTGGTCTCATTAATTATTATTGGTTAGCAAGTTTTCCATTGCATTTGATGTCAACTTCAGTGTTATGTTTCATTTATATGTTTCGGTGTTATGACGACATGGTTGGCGCAGTGGTTGAGCGATTGACTGCTGCGCCGCAGGTCGCGGGTTCGATTACCGCACGGAACAAATATTTGTATGACCTGCAAGTATTTGTTCCGGGTCTGGGTGTTTTTCTATCTATAATACATTCAGTCAAAAAAGTATCGGGAATGGATGATTTGTTTATGGTTCCAAATTCAAATTTTTGTTTTTTTGTAGTTGTTAGATTAGCACAACTGTTTTCCATTTTGGCGCGGAGTTTGAGTTGCATCTGTTATTTATATTAAATACAGTGCTGGTTTTAGTAATATCATATAGAGTGTGTATTGCGAATTTCATAATGGACAAAAATATCGAACAAAGAGTTTATCTTAAATTTTGCATCGCCAATGGAATTTCGTGTTCGGAGTCACTGAAAATGTTACAGAAGGCTTACGGTGAATCGACTTGTATCAAAAACTCGTGCTTATGAGTGGTTCAAAGCGTTCAAAAGCGGTCGAGATGTGATGGAAGATTTGCCTCGCTCTGGTAGGCCGTCAACGTCTGCAACTGAAGTTAACATCACAAAAGTGAAGAAAATAGTGACTGAAAATCCCCATTCAACTCTGAGAGAGATAGCCGCCGAACTTTCTGTATCTCACGAGTCGATCCGTACCATTTTAACTAATCATTTGGGTATGAAACATGTTGCTGCTCAGCTAGTCTCAAAAGATCTGAATTTTCTCCAAAAACTCAATCGCATGAAAGTCGCTGAGGACATGCTAGAACGAGTCAGTTCGGACCCAACATTCATGAAACGCATTGTTACTGGTGACGAGACGTGGGTTTACGAGTTTGACATGCAAACTAGTCAACAAGCTTCGGAGTGGCGCCTTCCAACTGAACCGAAACCGAAAAAACCACGCCAAAGTCGATCAAAAGTCAAAGTCATGTTGCCTGTTTTCTTTGACTATCGCGGTGTTGTGCACTCTGAATTCTTACCGGAAGGTCTAACGGTAAATAAAGAATATTATTTGAGCGTTATGCGGCGTTTAAGAGAGCAAATTCGACGAAAAAGGCCAGATTTGTGGAAAGAAAATTCTTGGATTTTGCACCACGACAATGCGCCTTCGCACAAGGCTATCATTGTGAACAAATTTTTGACCAAACACTCAACAATTACGATCCAGCAACCACCATACTCACCAGATATGGCTCCTGCTGACTTTTTTCTTTTTCCTAAACTCAAATTACCACTTCGTGGCATCCGCTTTCAATCGATAGAAGACATAAAGGAGAATTCGCGGCGAGAACTGAACTCAATTCCGGAAGCAGCGTTTAAACAATGTTTTGATGAATGGATTATTCGTTGGCGCAAGTGTATCGTTTCTAAAGGAGCATACTTTGAAGGTGATAAAATAAATTTGGATGAATAACAGACATTTTGTGTATTATTGATCTTTTCCCGGTACTTTCTTGACAGAGTAGTATGTATGTATTTACAAAAAAAAAATGTATATAAGTAGTTTATCAGCCATCTCGTTACCATAACACAAGCATTAGGTTGCTTAGCTTGGGACTATATGGCGTTGTGTGAAATGTCCAAGGATATAGATATAGATATCGATTTTATTTACATAGCCCAAAATATGTAGGTTCAAATTTTTGGATCGCACATCTGATGCTACTTGTACGTGAAATTTTAACAGTGTCCAAAAATCGTGACGCAACATAAATTGCGCGCGCGTCACTTCGAAGCACGCTGTGTTCGCGTGGAGCGTTACTCATAGCTTGTGTATTTTCAACGTTGTCACTGCCTACAGCATTGCAGTGTGTACAAGTGACACGGTACTCTCTAGAATCTGGCAAGGCGATATCGGTAATGCTGTAATCGCTTGCAATAGAATATGTAAAACTGTTTGCAAAAACCTCCCTATATAAAATCATAATTTAACAGTTATGGGGATTTGTATTGCGATGTTTTAGGACGGGTCTGGTATTCTTAATTAACATCACCTGTTAGTTCTTTTGTTTTTATTACCATCATTCAAAATTCATCTCTGCTTGTTCTTAGAACTCGTCAATAATGCAGTTCGGCAAATCGGTTTTCCATTAGATTATAAAATGAGCATATCCACAAGAGATAAAAGTTCTCATAATATAATATACATTTGAATGACTTGGAATTTGGGCATTCACAAATACGACTTAAATATTGTGGCGAAAATTCCATCTAAAAATTAATGCTTGCACAGGGTAAACCCCAAATGCCGTTAAAAATAAAAATGCACTATGCATTGAATTTTGTATAATCATGTTTTTGCGACTGCCAACAATTGAAGGTCGATAGGTTTTTGCATACAGTTCAATGTTAAAACCAGCATGTTTGTTACCAAAATAAATACGTTACATATTCCATACTTCCTGAGTTGAATCGCACGTATTTCCAAAATTATTTGTTTTGTTGTCTCTTGGATATTTCTTTCTCCTTAGACGTTCTCTAGACATTGAAATGTTTTTCTACAGGTAGACTCTTATCGTATATGATTGAATTTGCATTAGTTTCGAAATCATAACAATGAATGACCTTGTATAGAAGAAAATCATAACGCATACCAACTTCCATGAATTCTGTATTGTTTTCACAGTACATAAGAGTCTGAATCATTCAGCCATGACCTATATTTCTAGTTATTTCCTGCCATTCATCATAATCGATTATTTAAGATTATTTATTCATGTTTATTTATTAGTTATTATTACGCAAGAGACTTTTGACATCTGGTTTGATAAGTAAGTTAATTGTTTTTATGGTGAAATTTAATTAGTTGTATCATGCCTTCTGTCATTGTTGATTTTATTAGTTTATTGCACCACAGCGTAACGTTGATCTTGCATAATTTCATTCATAATTGTACGTATCTCGTTTGTTGCCATTTCCATAGGTACATTTGTAAAAACAACCTTTGGTGGAATTTGTTTAAGAGTATTAAATCATTCTTGGGAATAATGTAACTTTATGTTTCATTGTTTTCGGTCTATGTTGGGTTGACATGATCAACATCAACACTTTGATAGAGTGTAACTGAATTCAAATAGGATTTATTTCTAAAGTCTGTTTGTTAGTCAGTCATGTTTGTAGTGTGCCCGCGCGATCCGCACTGGGCGCGGAAAATCGTCCGCGACCGCTTTTATAGCCTCGGCGGCGCTGATAAAACGACATATTTACATTCCGATAATACATCGACGTTTACATTAAAATTTTTGTTCCTACACTTGCTGATAAACGTTTTAGTGTATTAAGAATTCTCATCAAAATCCGTTTCAAGTGTAAAAATAATTTCACAAAATTGGGCGTACAAATTCTCGAAACCAAACGTGGATGACGTAAAACAACACGAGAGGCGCGTGTGCTGGCCGAAAAAAATCTACAACACACGCTTCGTGAACTTACGCAAAGCGAACGGAAAACTACGGCTGCACTGTCACAACAAAAGAAGGCCGGAGCTCTTATTGTCGAGGGGTAAGGTTTAAAATTGAGTGTGTTGGGATTAGCAGCATTGTTTTGACGGTGTGGTGACGCGGATGACGTCAGCGCGCACGCCTCGGCTGCGTGCTGGCCGGGTGACGAGCCCACTGTGACTCGCCTCGATACAAAGCTATTCTCGTCAACATTCAACTCCGTGTTTGTGCAACGGTTTAGATTTTTAAATCGCTTGCAAAATCCGGAGGCTCGCTTCGTCCTCGGATTCAAGTTAGGTTAGTGACTGTGACATAGGGTGACTGTTATCGAGTAGATTTGCCATATCTTGTGTGTTTTTCGACCATCAAGTGATAACAATAATATTTGGTTTAGTAGGTGGGACTAACAGGAAATCTAGTAACATGCAACCTATAATGTTTGCAGAGCTTAATCTAAAAAAAAAAACGGAATTTGTGTATCAGAAATTGAAAATTGCTCTTGGCACAAAAACAAAAAAAAATAAGTATAGGTAAAGTTACTGCAAAATGCAATAGAAACTACTAGAAAGCAGATGTTTCGATAAATAATGCTGGCAGTCCGATGACATAAAATTCTAATAAGAACACAGGAAAACAGTATTTCTATGACTAATGCTCCATGCAGTAGTTGCATGCCAAAACACAGACAGAGTTGTTTATAAAAAGCTATCAGCTTCTACTACAATGAGAAATCCCAATAACAATGTCACAAATGCAGTGCGAAAATTACCGTTACTGAAAAACAAGAATTTTAAATCCACAAATAGAACAAATTCTACATAATTTTAACTACAAAATATTGAATTTGACGTCAATGATATTTAGAAGGACTTGAATAAATAAGCAATTACATACCTACCAGACGCTTTGTACCGTGGCATCATACCTTGAATGCGTAGTATTACTTTGTGAATTGGTAGGTTGGTAAAAATAAATCGAATTTTCAAGTTCAATGAGGAAATCATGAATTTTAATTAGGCAAGGGTCAGGTTTGGCGCCAATGAATAAAAAAAACCTTTAATTCTTTGCCATATTTATGTGTTAAGTATTTCATCATCATAGTAATGTCACCACAACAGTCGCACGGATCGGTCCATCAGGTTAAGCTACGCTTGCCGCTGTTGGTTCGTGGATGGTGATCATCTTTACATATCGAGACTCCTCCATGCCTCGCTAAGCCTTAAGCCGTTGGTCGCGACTACCATTCGTGGATCTTTGACAGTCGTTACGGGTAGTCGGAAGTCCGAAAGTCTGACAGCCAGTCTTACCAAGGGGTATCGTATTACCCAGTTATTGACTGGGTTGTAGAGGTCAGATAGGCAGTCACTATAAGTAAAATACTGGTATTCAGCTGCATCCGGTTAAACTGCAAGCCGACTCCAAACATAGTTGGGAAAAGGCTAGGCAGTTTGATTTGTTTAGACTTTGAATTTGAATGACTAAAACTTATGTTTATTAATTGCAAGAATAGCGTAAGTAAACACAAAAGTTTTCCTGGCATTTTCTTGTAAACAGTATAGTTACTAAACGTGTTTATTTCGTCAACATTGGCTTCTCATTGAACTTAAAACTTTAAGTACATTTAATCAAGAATCAATATCAACCTGTAGGCGGTCCGAACTTTTGTGACAAGCTATTATTGTTCTTATATCTTCATTAAACATAGTTTAAAATGGCGTATATGCTTTGTCCTGTTTTATTTGGTCAGTGCGTCCTTCTTGCCAAAAGGTTGCTACTTGCAGATTTGGCGCCAGGGTCGTATTCTCTACATTAGGCTCTTCCAAATAAAACCTCTCCTTATTAGTATGTACAGCAATATCAAATACTAGGTCATCGCCTACCACCACCTTTTTTTATCCGAATTTTGTAATAATATCTTTAGGATTCTTCTGTGATATCAAATCAAATGCTGTTAAAACGGTGAAGGAAGATTTTGTGACAAAACCAGCATTTTCTTTTTCTACAACCAAAAATTCAAAGACATGTGATACTTACCGACCCGCACTGGGGCCGCGTGCTACATTACAACCATTACGACCGGGAGTGCCCTCTGGCCTAAGCGGGATTGTCCAAAAGGGTTACCGCTACCCTGGAACATAAAGGGCTAAGCAAGGAACATGGATGGGTTTTAGTCAGTAAAAGTCTGACACTCCCTTCCGCTCCACCCAGAGCGGGAGGGGTCATTGGATGAAAAAAAAACTCCCCCTCGCCAAGAAGAGGCCTGAATCTCAGTAGTGAGAACATCATAGGCTCATTATGATGTCAACTCACACTTTCTCGTAAGATTTTAAAGGTGCAGGAAAACTGCAACGATACGATGCTTAATCATTGTTAATTTGCAAGCTAGTCGCCTACAGGATAATATTAAAACTTAAGAACCAATTAAGGTCTTGTGAATTGGCAAAATATACGTGGAACTGGTCTCGTGGTGACTGCCATGAGGAAAACCTTTGAATTTAGCGTAGGTAGCTTACCTTTGTGAAGCAAAGAGAGTGAGAGATTATATTGTGTTCCTTGAATATGAATCTATACTACTATAATGAAAATTCTTCTTCTTCTTCGGCGTATCGATGATTTTCTTTTTAATAATTTTGTATAAGTACCAAGCTTCGACCTGAATCTGGGTGTCCGTTTCGACTGCTCGGCCACAGTGTCGTAGAAGAAAAACGACTACGTCAACATTACGAAGGAATTTGTAAAACAATGAAAGTCGCAAATTCGTAAATCCAACGGTTTGGTTTTATTTTGGCTGCTTAGATAGCGCTAGCGCTGGCCCCGCAAATGTCTCCCTGTAAAAAACCTGTTTTTACATAGAGGACATAGTGGAGGATAAGTGAGGAATCGTTTGTGATGTAGCTCTACAGTCGCTCTGTGGCTCATCGGAGTATGGGGTACTCTTGACTATTACTTACTTGCAGCGTCCCACCTGAAGAGATTATTTCTTTGTTCCACGCGCTTATCTCCGGAACTACCATTCGGATTTGAAAAAATATTTTTGGAAATCCGCTGGAAGCGAGAAAAACCGAACCGGTCTAAGTTGGGGTGTTTGGGGGCCTATGACCAGTAGTGGACCACGTCGTTCTACCGAAATGATGATGAAAGCTAATTTCAAAGCTGACTTAACAGAAACAATGCATGTAGAGCTTAATTATGCAGAAACATGATGACTTTGAAAAATCATACAAAGTTGCACAATCATGCCAAATATACTAAATATTTGGGATCTGATAATCATTAATCTGGACATTACTTTTAATCTAAAAATCTTCCACCTCTTTGTTCGTAAACAACTGTCACCTTACGTTCACGATTTATTTATATATACCTAAGTAACATTGATTGGATCCCATTGAATGATTTCGTGGCAAAGAAAGAAGAAGATGGAGGGACGCACTTGACTCCGGCCGAGAGGATTGTCTCACACTAGCAGAGAATAGAAGGATGTGAAAAGAAAAAGGTAAGTCTTCGCCCACCAGTAGGACAGTACAGGATGGAGTGACTGGTTGATGTTTCCAACACTCAAGCAAAGATCACTATATTATGATCGATGCAACTTGGATATAAATTCAAGCATTTGCAGCTGAGAGCCACATGTTTGAAACATGCATCATTTTGCCTTGACCCCTCTGTTGGAACCAACAGAAACATAATAGTGTGTTGGTAACGTTATTTGCTTGTTTTAAGACGATATCATTAAAATCTATTCTTGAGTGGCGGTGGCCCAGCGATACCGGGTCTGACTTAGGCGTTGTAGGTCGTTGGTTCAAACCCATAAATGCGCCATACTTTGCGTAAATAATTTCGTCATCACAGCTCTCAAAACGGTGGAGGAAACATGAAGAAATCGGCATATCCTAGAACTAAAAGTTGGAAGATATGTCTCATCTATCTACTCATCTACCAACACGCACTAGACCCGCGTGGAAGATTACAGCCAGTCCCTCTCGTATAAACGATCAGGCCTACGTCCCAACAGCGATCTCGCAGTTCTACCTAGGAGGCTGTCGACTGCTTGACCAGACTTACCTATGGATGCCTCAATAAATTAACACAAACACTGCCACTATTTTATGTGCTATTCTAAGCTCAGTGACTTCAGGCTTCAAGAAACATACGTGTTCGTGGCAGCGTATGGGTAAAGGCCTCCAGCCAGGATTTAAAAATGTACACACTAAGCAACTACCCGCTAATGGCACCCTATGAGGTACGGACCTCGGCTTAGGGCGTCGCTGGGGGAAGGCAGCAAGGTACAGGCTAGATCGTTAGGGAAGAATTTAAACCAACAAGCTTCGCAGTATTGGCTGGGTCTATAGCAAGGCTCGAAGCGGACACAGGATACTAAAGGGGGCCGTTAGGGCCGAGGCCTGCCAGGTAAGCGGGATTGTCCGAAAGGATTACCGCTACCTCGGAACATAAAGGGCTAAGGAAGGAACATGGATGGATTTTAGTCCGTAAAAGTCTGACACTCCCTTCCGCTCCACCCAGAGCGGGAAAAGTCATTGGATGATTCCCACCCTCAAAAAAAAACGGATACTAAAGCCCACATTTCTATAAATACCGCGATGAAAGAAGCAGTCAGTACATGACACACCTCTCAGTGATACACGGTACAACTCTCTGTACATCCAGCTATACTTTTCCAGTTTATGCTGACCTCTCATTGTACGCAAATCTTATGAAATGTGAGATCAGCTAATACTGGAAATTTAAAGCTTAATGTGTAGCCGAGTGTTCAATGTGAGTCATGTGTGAGTGGCCTTTGTTTTGATGCAGTGTTAATTGTGTGCTAATCCTACTACTATTATAAAGGCGAAAGTTTGTAAGTATGGATGTATGGATGTTTGTTACTCTTTCACGTAAAAACTACTGTATAGATTTGGATGAAATTTGACACAGAGATGGTTTATATCCTGGATTAACACATAGGATATTTTTTATCCCGGTAGAACATTCCTGTGGGATAATTTCCGACCTCCACGCGAGCGAAGCCGCGGGCAGAAGCTAGTTACTCAATGTAGGAATGTTGCCAAATGTCAGAATTGGAATCAGAAGCAGGTAGGATACTTACTGGCGATTTTGTTTTGACATTTTTGTGTTTTTCTAAAGGATTACCTGTTATATGTTTGGTCGGGTTCATAAAGTTTTTATCAGCACCTTCACCAACAAAATGAGATAAGTAACTGCAAGTATGGATTTTTTTTTGTAATCGTGACATAGTCATTGTAGAAAGTCCAGAAGCAAATTATAAAGCACTAATAGATCTTTTTATGACTATAACATAGTTTCTGACACGAAACATTTAAGTATTATAAACTCTTAAACGATTTTTTTGCCGTGGCTAGTCTATAACATTGTAAAAAAGTGAAATCAAATTGAAAAACATAAATAAATCCTACTTACAAATAACATACAATTCCTATACAAATGATGTAGTCTAGAATAATCCACAATTGTACTGTAATCATTTATTTACTAGCACATTTAACATGGCGACTGAGCCGAGGTCATATTATTGTGCATAAACATATCAAGGACTCAACCACAGACAATGAAAAAATCTGTTCAAATCCAGTATTGTAGAATTATTATTTGAATTTGAAAAGTAAAAGAACAATAGAATTTTGTTAAGGATTTTGAATGACTAGACTAGACTAGATGGAATACCTTGTTGGTTAAGTGATTGCAAGTGGTGCGCTAGTAGTACGAGGTCCTGGGTTCAATTCCCAGGTCGGGCAAAATAGCATTGTGGTTTATTTTTGTGGAATTTCTCAGTAGCAGATCGGTGTCTGGATTTTTGCCCAGTGATGGCAATAGGCCTTAAACCAGTTGGGTGAAATGTAGGGTACTTTAGGCAGGTGCACCTATGCTCAACCATTCAGGGAAATAAGGTGAGATGTTGTGTTATGTTAAAAGGTTCACAGGAACTTAACTATTAAATATTTTAGAACACAATATCAATTTTTTAGAGGCCTTACTTTACATGCCAAAAATATAACAAAAGGCATTCTACATACTTAAAGGGGGTAACCGCTCAAGCGGGATTGTCTGAAAGGGTTACCGCTGCCCTGGCACATAAAGGGCTAAGGAAGGAACATCGATGGATTTTAGTCAGTAAGGTCTGGTAATGTCCCCTTCCGCTACACTCAGAGCGAGAGGGTCAATTGATGTTTTCTTACCCTCAAAAATCGGGGGTAAATACCACCTCATATCGCAGTATTATTTTAATATTGCTTTACAATGGGAAAAAGATGGAGGTATATTTTCACAAAATGAAGTAATGTCAAAATAATCCTCCTATAAGAAGCAACTATTGAACAATGATCGACAATTTCTGTTAATAAGGAAACACAATTTTGGCATAATATTAATTTAAAAAAAATTAAATTAATAAATGCAAATAGATGCAGGTATTAACAACCTGCATCTATTTGCATTTATTTGATTATGGATTTAAATAGTGTAAGCATTTGTTTATATTTGGAACATAGATAATTTAAAAATAATACACTAAATAAACTTCTACCTCTGTGCAAGTGGAAAGTTAGCCGTGATAAAAAAAAAATCAAATTCAATAATCAAATAGTGTGTCTCTTATTATTTATGTAAGACCTGTCATATCAGTCAAGCTGACCTGCACACTAATAACGTAACACAACGTCAATCACAATCCAAGAGCTTTGAAGGAAATCCTAAACCATTGCTTCATAAGTTAGAAAAAATTATCAGCTCAACAGTGTTAATAACGCAATGGACATGGCTGAACTGTCAAAATGAAAACCATTGCGATCAATAAATTGTCATTAGTCTCAGAAAATTCCTAAACCATTGTTTCATATCAATCTGCCCAGCCTTTTCCCAACTATGTTGGGGTCGGCTTCCAGTCTAACCGGATACAGCTCAATACCAGTATTTCACATGGAGCGCTTCCCTACCTGACCTCCACAACCCATCGAGTAACTGCGTAATACGATACCCCTTGGCAAGACTGGCTGTCTGACTTTCGGTCTTCTGACTACCCGTAACGACTGTCAAACATCCACGAATGACTGCCGGGACCAACGGCTTAACGTGCTTTCCATGACACGGAAGAGTACCGATAAGTAAAGATGGCCACCCATCCACGGACCAACCGCGGCAAGGGTAGCTTAACCTAACGGATCGACACGTGCGGCTGTTATTACTAAGCCACGAGCTCCTCAACCTGACTTAGCTTCACATAATGCTGAGAAATATCTCTCAGGCATGCCAGTTTCCTCACGATGTTTTCCATCACCGTTTTAAAGCCCTGTACAGACTCATAGCTTGTTCAGCAGCCCGTAGGTGTATACTACCGATGATTTGCATATCCTATGCATCATACCTACCATACATACTACGCGCCACGTGTAGCTGAATTGGGTTTAAAGATCACGGCTATTATGATTATTAATTCCTGTGGCTGAGCGATCCACAAATGTAGTGTCTTCAGCTAATACGAGGGTTTGATGACAAACCACCGTGGATTGAACGATTCCACATTATAAATGCATTGTCTACAGCATTGCACGTGACACAACGTCAATCACAATCCAAGAGCTTTGAAGGAAATCCTAAACCATTGCTTCATAAGTTAGAAAAAATTATCAGCTCAACAGTGTTAATAACGCAATGGACATGGCTGAACTGTCAAAATTAAAACCATATCAAACTCAAAGAATTTTCTTCAGGGTTCCGTACCAAAAGGGCGTCTACGGGATCCCAACGGTTTTGGCGATAAGAGCGCCCATTCTTCTTTTTCTTTTAATGTGTTAGTAACTAACCTGGTGGTAATTTATTTGGAGTCAGCGTAACGTATCTCTTTCTTCCATACTCTCGTCATAATCTCGGTAGTCACTCCCTTTGTAGCCATATCATCTTTCACACGGTCCGTCCATCGTTTCTTTGGGTCCTCCCCGGCTCGTTTAGCCATCCACATTCATACTCAAATATACATACTTGACGTACCGTAATCAATGAAAATAAAATCAGCCCTAACTACATATTTATACAAATATCTTTGGTACGCAAAGATAACAAGAAACCGATGTAAACATTACATTTTTAAAATCGCAACTGCGCAGTAAACTAGAAAATCGGGTCGGGTCAGTTTTTTTTTAAATTATCTATGATTCATATTGTCTTTGATAGTTTTTTTTTCTCTTCGATTAGATGTCAACACAGGTTGGCAAAGAACTACGTCGTACTTATTTGATGCGTTCGAAATTCAACCAGTCAGAGCAAATAGGTCGTTGTGTATAGCATGTTCAATTAATACTGCCTGCGTAGCAAGCATGCGGTCCCGACTTTGATGCCCGGGTAGGGCAATGTGTTATTGTGTTAATATCTAAAATTTATCCATAGCAACCAATCTGGATTTGTGCCAAAATTGATGGCAAAGGCTCGCCCCATTTTACATGGCAATTATACATAACTGGCGAAAGGTGGGTGTATCTACCTACTATAGATGGAGCCCTGCTTAACCCTTTAGGGAAATAAGGCGTGATATTATATTATTAAAGGAAAAATTGTAATGAGGTTGTTATATTTGTTTTTGTTTTTACCTTTTGTGGTGTAGTATTTAAATTCTAAATTATACACATTTAAAGAAGATGCACTTCTTTACATGTGTATAATTTAATAATTCATGTATACAAAACATTGTAAAACATTTTAAAAGAGTAATGTTGGAGTTTCATGCCCATTCTTCTCCATACGAAACTACCTTTTGGAAGGGACGACTAGAATCAATTCTATTTCTTGTCCATTTTGACGTTCAAAAGTGCCTTTCTTGTGCCTATTTGAAATAAATGATTTGACTTTGACTTTGAACAATTTAAATCTGAGTTTGATACAGGCAGTAATTATGTTGTTTAGCATAAACCATAAACTACAACCTTGACAATCCATAAGTACCGATACATCCTATGAAGCAAATGAATTCGTGCATCAACGACGCATTTAAAATTAGAATTCAACAGATGATCGCATGGAAGCAGAATGGCGCTAAGACATAAATATATTATAACATTACATCACGCCTATATCCTCCCAAGGGTTAAGCAGAGGTGTACCTATTGTAAACCCAGATTTTGACAGCTATGTTTGAATTTTAGGTTATAGGAGGGCAGCCTTTTGCCTTCAACCGGGCCCAAATCCAGACTCCGGACTTCTACTGCAAAAATCCTGGTAGAGATACGTAGTACGAGTAACGCTTTGCCCGGCTCGGGAATCGAACCAGAGACCTCGTACTCAGTAGTAGTGTTTGCAACCAACAAGGCGGGGCGAATAATACCTTTTTATATTGATCAGGTGCACTATCTACAATGCCATTAATATGCAAATAGGGCAAGACAATGCATGTATGTACGTGATAACGATAGCAGAAAGTTGATAAAATATTTCTCTACTGATTATATTTGTGTGTATTTACTGTTTTTTAATCAATAAAATTGCAATCATGCATGGAATACATAACGAAAAACTGCGTAAATATTTTGCAATCAATATCGAAAGTTATTTATTCAAACTAGCCTGAGAACTTTTTGAACAGATACTCAAAATAACATGACTGTCCCCCAAAACGTCCTCCCTTCATCACTTCCAAGTTTTATGAAGGAGAATTGGCGCCACCAACTGCTGGGGAGAAGGTTAGTTGTTCGAGAAACAAAAAACTATATCTTGTAAAAAATAAACTAATAATAATTGTCCTTCTTCTGATTGGCCACTAAGAAATCAGAACTTCTTTCGCCAGAAATAAATATAAAATATTTAAAAAAAGAAACGCGCTAAAATTCCATCTGGCAACTACACTGCCAAGAATTCTAATTTGGAACGCGAGACGCATCGAACACATCAGCAGGGCGTGGTCCTATGAGGCAAGGCGCTAAAGAACTGACACGACCAGCATAACATGGACACGTCAATTTCAAACTTCAAACCTAGATTTCTTCTGCTTCATTAGGAAAAAGGAGGAATGGGAAGGTCAGGTTAGATTAGTGATCTTGGCGCTAAAGATGGGTGAAGTACAGCAGCCGCCAGAGACATTGAGCTGTTATTATTGGAGCAAAGAGTATGCTTTGTTTAGTGCTGTGCGGGGGAGGGCAGGTCTGGTTACGATGGTGACTCAATGATTCTATTTTTAAAATGTAGTCGTACGGCCGCCACGCGCGCCCCTCGTGGCATTGTTTTGCTCAGATAATACGTGTTACGCACCCACCCACATATTTACATCGTGTACATTTTATTGTCTCTGGCCCTCGCGTTATCGCTGTAACTATGTGTACTAGAACGCTTTCTGATTTATCACTTTCGGTTGTAAAACGTTAATTAGTGAGCGATAACTTAATTACAGTATCGATAAAATGACGATTATTGTTTTAACTTTTTCTTTATCTTATGACTTTTGCTTATGTGGTTCCCACGAAAAGTAAGTAAATAATGACGGATGTTTCTATCATGTTTTCGTGGTTGATATGTACCTATGTATTTAACTGGGGGTACCTACTAACAAACATATGAAGCTTTTCATTTTAGTAATGTTCTTAAAACTATGATATCTTGTTTACTCAGATATTTACTCCTTGTATTTAAAAGATCACATTTTTTAACTCTGCCCTAGTCTTTTTTGAGTAAAAAACACTATTCAGTTACTTGTAATTGCAGAATATACGGTATACAAATTGTGATTAGCATTACTTAGAGATAGAAGGCTCTTTTTTTTAAATACTTCTTAGAAGTATGTATAATAATTATCTATGGAATATAAATCACCATCGAATTTCAGCTTATTCTGTTACACAATCGAGGAAGATCCGGGTATTGGAAATACTTTAATCTTTCTACAAGAACTCATTTTATCTTTTTCAAAGAAAGAAATCGCTAAATGTTTTATTTGAATACTTAGAATTAATCTGTTAAGATACCACCAAATCTTTATGAAAACAATGTATGCAAAATTATCAAAATCGACCCACTATTTTTCCAGATTAGCTCGAAAGAGACGAATGCAATCGGAAACTGAGGTTATTATTGTAGCAAAATATAAATATTATCATCAATTATTTTTGTGTTATAAATAAAAAAGACCGATACTTTGTCAACGCCAGACTAAATATTAATCTGAACGCCTACGAGAATAATAAAATTATACAACACATTTATAATGATATCATATTACTAAAGAGAAAATTGTTTTGACATGTTGTGCAATCTGTGTTGATAGAACTAGACTGTGGTATAAGTATAGTCTAGGAAACAATTCTGTGGATTTAGGGCAAAATTGCGAGGAGTCAGTCATTCTTTTTAACCCTAATAAGTAGGTACCTACTTTACTCCGTGATATTGGATATTGCATAATATAAATGCAGTACATTATGTTAGAACCCTATTTTACTGTTGCCATAGTTTATACATAATCATTCAATTATTTGCTGGTCTGTAACCAATTGTGAAGAGCAAAAATTTTTTGCACAATATTTCTGCAATAAAATGAATAAATTCTCCCCAGTCCGTCCGCTGCCGGCGACGATCCGTCACCGACTGACTACGTGAAAACTATAAAGCCCCCACGTTACCTACTGAACTGATAGCCCTGACCAATCACGCTTGACCTGCCTCTCTCCCCGCTGCGTCTGAATTACGGGTGTTAGAGGGGAGAATGTTTGAAGCGTAGAGGTCAGTTATGTTGGTTTGTGCCGATGATAATGCGCTTACGCAAATGCCTCCTGCCATAGCGAGATCGGCAAGTGTCAATACAGATAACGTGTCTGGCAGTTGGGGTCATGGCACTGTTTGTATTTTAATATGTTGCTATAGATCTTTGTGCTATTAGCTCAATGGGACGATTTTATATTATGTTATGTTGCGTGCGATAATTCATATAACGCAGTTAGTTAAATGTTTGTTTTAAAGGAGGTTTTTAATGAGTTTTGGGTATATTTTAAAGTAATGACTTTTGACCTATATAACATCTGGTCTGTATTCCCCGGAATAGACAAAAGTACACGCACATATCTCCTGTTATGTTAAAGTTCCAAGTAATAGGGGATTTTGTATTTCCTATTTGTAATTATTTTACCATGACAAGTTTTATTGGTTACTTATCTACTAGTTTAAATTAAGTTCACATAAAAATATCTAACTTAACTTCAATAGAACTTTCACTACGAAATAATTAATTAACACAACAATCATTAAAACAAATAGATATCTCCCACGTGTAAATATTATTTCACAATTTTTACGACAAAATGATAGGTAATGAAAAATCTGCGAAAAAAACATAAGTAAATAAATGATAAAGATAAATTAAAAACAAATACAGTAAGTATAAGTACTTAACAAAACAATAGGAACTCAGTGGGTATCAGTAAATGTTTGCAATTATAATATTAAAACAATGATTTAATTTGATAACCTTGCTATACCTACCATATTAAGGCGTGATAGTGTGATATATTTTTTAAAAAGCACGTGCACTATTTTATTGCTATCGATCATCAGGTTAAGCAACGCTTGCCGAGGTTGGTCCGTAGATGGGTGACCATCTTTACATATCGACACTCCACAGTGCCTCGGAACCGGCTGTCATGTGTGCATCTTGGACAGTCGTTATGGGTCGTCAGGAGCCCGAAAATCTGTTTCGCATTAACTAGTTACTGACCGGGTTGTGGAGGTCAGATAGGCAGTCGCTCCATGTAAAATACTGGTATTCAGCTGCTTCCGGTTACACTGGAAGACGGCCCCAACATAGTTGGGAAAAGGCTACGCAGCGTGTGATAAGAAGCGAGCCTAATGTCAACCGGGCACAAATTCTGACTCCATACTCATACTGGATAGAAAAAGCCATCAACACTTTACCCGACCTGGGAATCTAACCCAAACTTCATGCTCAGCCGTAGCGCTTGCAACCACCAACGAGACATAAATAATAATTACAACGGCATTTAAATGGTCCCTATTCTAACTAAATGACCCACATCCGCGTATTGCAGCCCAGCGCTGAAAAACAAACCAATTGTATAATTCAATTTAAGAACTGGGTTATATCAGTCTGTAGTTGATGTGTTGGTAAATAAAACCCTAATGACTGTCAGTCTCTTAATTAATTTGTGTACTAGTGCGAAAGAAAACAAAAGACAACCACAACAACAACAATAAACGTAGGTACAGCTGCTGCCAGTGTTCCTCGCGTAGATATCGGAAATTATCCCAAGGGAATGTAGTATCGGGATAAAAGTATCCTATGTCATGTCATGTTCATGAACGGGCGCCGTCAGTAGGGACTGGTCACCTCTTAGCTGCCACGGCTAAGCGGGATTGTCCGAAAGGGTTACCGCTACCCCGGAACATAAAGGGCTACGGAAGGAACATGGATGGGTTTTAGTCAGTAAGAGTCTGACACTCCCTTCCGCTCCACCCAGAGCGGGAGCAGTCATTGGATGATTTCCCAGCCTTAAAAAAAAAAAAAAAAGCTGCCACGGCTGTTTTCAAATTTAACTTAATTTTGAATTGTTTTTTAAATCTCGTAATTTATGGACGCTTTTATTAAGTTCTGCATCGTTCTCACGTGTATATTTCAACATGAATGATGTAACCCACGTTTTGTGAACATATTTTGATTTAAAAGAGTGTCCATGGAGTTTCTTGCCCGTTCTTCTCCATAGGTACACACTCACTCACAAGCTTTCGCCTGTATAATATTAGTGTGATTGTCTGTGATACTGCTTTAAGAAAGTGGTTGGGAAGCCAACCATCATTTCTTAAAGCAGTATTAAGTAAAAGAGAAGTGGGAAAGATAAAAACATTTTACGCCGACTCCAAATAAATAAGGGCAGGAGTATGATGATGTTGTCAAACGTGGTAAGTCATTTACGAAGGCGACTGTACTACAACATAATCAGAACAAAAAATCAACCTGCCGAGCCTTTTCTCAACTATGTTGGGGTCGGCTTCCGGTCTAACCGGATGCAGCTGAATACCAGTATTTTACATGGAGCGACTGCCTATCTGACCTCCACGAAACGGTCAGTAACTGGGTAAAGTGAAACCCCTTGGTAACACTGGCTGTCAGATTTTCGGGCTTCTGACGACGCTTCTGATTTGTAGTATATATGCTTATTATATTTAATACTAGCTTCTGCCCGCGACTTCGTCCGCGGAAAATTTCTAGTTTTAACATTAAATATATCCTATGATACTCGGCAATACTGTAGGTTAGGTTCCCATTAGTGAGAGAATTTTTGGAATCGGATCAGAATTTCCAAAGATTACCGAGGTGATCTTTTCTGCTCAACTTAGTCGCCTTTTACGACACCCTTTTTTTTAAGGCTGGGAAATCATCCAATGACTGCTCCCGCTCTGGGTGGAGCGGAAGGGAGTGTCAGACTCTTACTGACTAAAACCCATCCATGTTCTTTCCGTAGCCCTTTATGTTCCGGGGTAGCGGTAACCCTTTCGGACAATCCCGCTTACCCGGCAGGCTTGGCCCTGAGGGGCCCCTTCATATGCTGACATCTCTTTGAGGCGCGCGTGGAACATATACGCGCCGTCCGGCACGGGTCTGGTGCTGATCGGACGGTGAGTCACCCATTAATCACCGCCTGCAGGCCCGCGCCTACGGTGGCCGGGAGTCGTCACGTGGCTCCCGACGCCCGGAGCGTCTCCCGCGGCGGCTGGGACGGGAGGACCTTTCTCTCTCCCATCCCGCCACCTCCTTCGCGAGCGTGACTTTTTCGCAGAAGGAGGTGACTGCCTCCCACTCTCTCTCGCCCCGGACCATGGCTTGCACCAGGGCCGGGCGCGAGAGGTCGCCGCCGTCGATCGGCTCTATGAGGACACGGCGGTGCTCCGCCCAAGCGGGGCAGGTTTGCACCGTATGCTCTACCGTGTCCTCTGGGCGATCCTCGCAGTGGTGACACCCGGGCGTTTCCTCCCGCCTGATGATGTGCAGGAACAGGTTTACGTTAAAAATATAAAATTTAAGTGAGGAACCTATTTAATTTAAAACTTCTCTAAAACGACAAAACGTCCGCACAAAGCACGTTTAGGAATGATAGTTGAGCTCGGCGAATGTTTTAGCATTTTGCGTTTAGTAATTTTATATTATCTCGGAAAATATATGACCCATTGACATACTGTAGAGGGCAAATCTTATCTCTGTGATGTCCTTGTGATCATAAACTTATTTTATTTGATAAGAATTGATATTTTGTTGTTTAAATAATCATCCAAACAGAAGTAAGTCGAAAAAATACTTTTTTAAAACATAAAACGAAATATAAAAGTTAAAATACAAAAGATAGAAATGTGGTGTCGCGGACTTTTTTGTAGAAATAATTAAGGCGAACCGGGTTGCCATACATTGCTTTCAATTTTAAACAACTGTTTAGGCAGCGCATGCAAATAATTCTGTTTTCGGAGGTATTTCATTCCGACTTGCTAGACGAAAAATGCAATAGCTCGGCTAATATGTATGATATAAATATAATTTATAGCCTATAGCACTCAGGAATAATGTAGCTTTCTATCAGTGAAAAAATTATTGAAATTGGATCATTAGTTCCGGAGATTACCCCCTACATACAAACTTACAAACTTACAAACATACAAACTTACAAATTTTACCTCTTTATAATATTAGTATAGACTAATAATAACATACATGTACTTAATCGTATAAATAAATAATAATTGCTTTATGCACTATGCAACTACTGTTACTATTAATATTTCACATTTATTTTTATATCGTACACTTTATCACGTTGGTGCACGAGAACCTAAGAATAAAAATAACTTTTAGCAGTTACAATAATTTTGTAAACAAGATAACCTGTTTTAAACATTACTATTTACTCCTGCATTATTTAATAAACTATAATTTAAAAATACTATAAATTGTATTCGGACTCTTTGCTACTATTTTCTATGACGTAATGAAAAAAAAATGCTTTCGACTTTTGATTTTGAAATATATTGTCCACAAAGTGATGTGGTCCTCATTTTCGACCAGTAACTCTATCGGCCCATTAGCTCAGTTGGTTAGAGCGTCGTGCTAATAACGCGAAGGTCGCGGGTTCGATCCCCTCATGGGCCACAATACACTTTTTGTATTTTATTAGTGTTTTATATATTGTTTACTTATTATATGAATTTATCTTGTTTACTTATTTTTCTGTATTGAATCTGATGCAACATTTAAAAGATGGGATGACGAAAATATTATATTCCTAGGACGAATGAGAAAAATTGACCTGTGTTATGAGTCATTGAGTTATCATTGTGTTAAAGAGTGATAGAGACGTGTTAATTATAAACTTATTAATTAGGTAGTTTGATCAACAATAAGTAAATTCTCCAACATTCCGTATCCACTGGGGACACAGTGTCAATATTCATAATTCACGCCGAGAGAGGTTGCCCTGTGACAGACATAATAATCTGTAACCTCTTTGGTCATGGTCTCCGAAAACATCAGGTGTGTAGTAGGTACTGGCAACTACGTTCCAGATTTAAAAATATAAAAGATACGAGTACAAAAGTAAATAGCATGTGAGGATTGTAGCACGTGCAGGCGTCCTATAAACTCGGTCTACCCCCAGATGAAGGAAGCGCGAGTTTGTTTGTATTAATACCATGGTCGATGTTACGCAAGTTGAAGAAACCAAATGGCCAAATAAGAAGTTTCTCTAGCACGTAACTCCATTGCCCTTTCCCGCCACGCATTATCTATAGTGTATTTCTTTTACAGTGTCCAATTTGGTAAACAAACACGGGACGAAAATTCAGACTTTTCGTATCAATCAAACACTTTGAGTTAAGCATAAACGTCTTGAACTTTGAATAATACACATAAGGCATGAATTATTTTTTAAAAATGCTTCACAGATATATACGTTACCTAGAAATCCTAATATTAGTCGCGACATTTGTTTAGCAAATGAGACAACTAGAGAAAAATGTCGGACACACGGTGACCGCGTTGGCGTTCAACGTGGTATCTCAAAACGAACGATATCAAATAATTCGAATTTATCATTTGGTCTGACTTTTATCTAAAGTAATTCAATTTTTTCCCTATTTCAAAATAGAACACAATGTAGAATGTCGCATGTTTCTATTAAGAAATGATAGTAACCATTAAGACGCCTTATATCACCATTATGCAAGTTCTGCTCATCTCGACTCTTGACTAACTGCATATAACTTCCACGTGCCTTTTGAAATGAAACACACAACAATTCATTAAAATTTAAAACTTGCATAAAGTATAGTTTTTTTAGATTTACAATTAATTATCCTAATTATCTTTCAAACGCACCTTTTTAAAATGCTTTAAACTGTCCAGGCCGCGGAGTTACGGCGTACCACGGTTAAAATGACACTAGGGGTGATGTCTATGTAAAAAAAAAAATATATACTCGCGTCGGTCAGGGTAAAAAATAGACACGTATTTTTATACACGTATTTATCATATTCAATTTAAAAAAAAACGGCCAAGTGCGAGTCTGGCTCGCGCACGGATTCCGTACACGTTTGACAACAAAACACGTTTGTTGTATGCGAATGGATTATCAATATCCTTCAAAACTGATGGATTGTGGTTTAAAGGGTTTTACACTGTTGGAATTTATCAGTAGCAGCCCGAAGTCTGTATTTGTGCCCGCTTGATGGCAATAGCCTCGCCCCCTATTACATGGGACTTAAACATAACTGACCAAATGAGAGTGTACTAAGCCCCTCTGCCTAACCCTTCGGGGTATACAGGTCTGATGTTTATGTTAAATGTGCCTAGATACCCCCCGCTGCGCAAAAACTCAAATGATGCAAAATCCACAGTAATTATAGCAAAGACAAAGATGCGTAAACGCCTCACCTTAACCGGTTCAAACCGGTGTATTATCTCGGGTCCCGACTCCTGAACCGTAAGATACCCCTCGAGCCTCCAACGAGCAAAACACTGATAGTGACTAAAAATAGGTACATTGCGTTAGAGGGAATTGGATCTAGATCCCCTTTATCTTTTTTTATCCGGCTTTTAATGAGTGCCTACCTATCCCCGTTTTCTGGTGAACTATTTTATTTCGCACGGATCGATCATCGGGTTAGGCTACGCTTGCCGGGGTTGGTCCGTGGATCACCCATCCACGGACCAACCCCGGGCATCTCCCAACCATCTTTCCATATCGAAACTCCTCCGTGACTCGGGAAGCTCGTTAAACAGTTGGTCCCGGCTGTCATACGTGGATCTTTGACAGTCGTATAGGGTCGTCAGATGCTCGAAAGTCTGAAAGTCTAAGTCTAGAAACTCTTACCAAGGGGTATCGTATTACCCAGGTACCTACTGGGTTGTGCAGGTCAGATACGCAGTCGCTTCATGTAAAATACTGGTATTCAGATGGCTCACTCCCATCTTGCACCGCTTGCCTTGTCACCTGCACACGTGAGGACCTTATGGCTCCGTCAGCGAACGGTATTCGCGTTTCTGAATTTTAGGCCATAATTGTAAATCTTTTTCGGGTTATTTTGCCATAGACATGCTAAGAAGTGAGGCGACTAAACCTTTTTTTTTTTTGTAGAAAAACAGAACCTTCATTGCGATATAAAATACATGACCTTATTTTAGACCCAAACCCTATTCCACCGTACCAAACTTTTAGGGTAATGTCAAACAGAATAAGGTCGTTTTTTTACCCGAATTTGGTCACCCCGATAAACTAATAAAAATAAAATTATGAGATAAAAATGTAAGTAAACATGAACTCGCTTATAACAGTTCACGTTTACTTACATTTTTATCTTGTTTATAATATACCTACTTTAAATCTGTGACATTATATTAATACGTCTGTAAGTTTAAGTCATTGCCGGAAAGATAAAACCAATTGAAGCTATAAAAATATATGTTACGTCAATTGTGGGATGGTGGAAAGGTTTTCGTTATTCTTACCTTTAAAAATATTTATCTTCAGGATTTAGACTACTATCCAGGTGAGGTTAAAAAATCCATCCTCTATGTTTGAGGTGTTTGGGATATCGCCCAGCGGTTGTTCGGCTCTACTCGTGACGAGAGAGCTGGTCAAAGAATCAGCATTGCTATTCAGGGTGGCCACGCTGCCAGCCTTTTGGGCGTATTTCCACATTTACAGCGATGTGGACGAATTTTTTGACACCCAATGCACTCTTCCCTGTTTTTTTTATTTATATACTTGCAAATAATATTATATTTTAGTATTAGGTTGTATATTGAACCTTTTTAAGATTTTTTTTTATCTTAAAAAAAAAAGATTAATAAGCCAATGAACAACATTTTTTACGAGATGGAGCGAAGATCTTCGCAGCGTGGCAGGTACCTATCAACTGGATAAGAGTTAACGAGAAGAGAATAGAAGGAAACGCCCCGGTTTGTATGGCAATAGTCACGAAAGCTACCTAATAATTAAGCACGCATAATAGAGCAACACTTCGATCCCGATAGATAACAATTTTAACTAACATAACACTCGACGGATCAGTTCGCTGAGATAACACTGTGTGTGTTATTGAATTGATAACGTATGATAACTGCGTACATTGTAATGTAACGGTAATTTGGATAAACGAATGGGGGACAGGTTAAGTGATATCATGATTTTATACGTTGGAGAATAATGATGAATGAGTTGTGTATTTGAGAGCAATAATGAATGATGAAAACAAATAAAACTTTGACTTTGACTTTGACTATGGTGACCCAGTGACAACGGTCGCGACGTCAAAAAATTTATTTCAAATAGGCACAAGAATGGCACTTTTGAACGTCAAAATTAACAAGAAATAGAATTGATTCTAGTCGCCCCTTCCAAAAGGTAGTTTCGTGTGGAGAAGAATGGGCAAGAAACTCCACCGTTACTCTTTTAAAATGTTTCACAATGTTTTGTATACATGTATTATTACATTATATGTGAAGACGATGCACCCAGAATAAAAACACCACAAAAGGTGAAAAGAAAAACACATGTAGCAGTGGCAAGTAAACTTAATTATGTCATAAGTACCTACATACGAGTTGTAGGCCGTAGGTTCGAAACCAGACAGGCGCTTAGTTTTTGTAAATTATTTCATCACCACTGCTCTTGAGGATCGTGAGGAAACTGGCATGTCCTAGAACCAAAAGTTCGAAGACATGTGACATCCGCCGACCCGCACTGGACCGCGCGTGATGGTTTTTTTTTTTTTTTAAAGCTGGGAAATCATCCAATGACTGCTCCCGCTCTGGGTGGAGCGGAAGGGAGTGTCAGACTCTTACTGACTAAAACCCATCCATGTTCCTTCCGTAGCCCTTTATGTTCCGGGGTAGCGGTAACCCTTTCGGACAATCCCGCGTAGCGCGTGGTCCCCCCCACCCAGTCCCTTTCTCCACATATCTTTCTTTTGCTGTGCCCGACAGGGTCCATGATTGTTTCTTTTGGCGAATATTTACCACCTAAGCTTACATTGTGGAATAATAATAATAATATCCTTGGACATTTCACACAACGCCATATCGTTCCAAGTTAAGCAACCAAATGCTTGTGTTATGGTAACGAGATCGCTGATATACTACTTATATAATTTTTTTTTTGTAAATACATACATATTATAGATAGAAAAACACTCAGACTCGTAACAAATACTTGCAGGTCGTACAAATATTTGTTCCGTGCGGGAATCGAACCCGTGACATAGTGCGCAGCAGTCAATCGCTCAACCACTTTGCCAACCGTGTCGTCCGTGGCCGGATGCAATAAAGAATTGAGAATTGTGGTGGATTACGGCCCGTTTTCTCTCACCGATAGGAAGCTTGTGGTCCAGCAGTGGGAACATTTAGCCTGTTTAATTGATGTGGTAATGGCTAAAGAACATCATTGCTTGGGATGGGTAGGTATTGTGGAGCCTAAGTGAAACTTTCTGTTGAACCTGGCTGGTAAATAACTGACAGCATTCCACCTTTGAAAATAATAGAATAGTTTTTTTTTAATCTTTATTTATTTAGAGGCTTTTGGTTATCACATATAACCATGTCAGCCCCATCATAACTCATTACAAAAAAAAAAAATATCTAAGAGCCGAGAGACACTCTATTAGTTAAATAGTTAAAAACAAAATTAAAATTTTTCTTAGCCTCTGCACTACAGGGTTTAGACAAAAAACATTGAACAGCACCTAAATTTAACTTACTAATGTTTAATTCTGCCAATAAGGTATCTCTTTCTCTGCGATTACGGGCACATTCCACCAACACGTGATGCACATCCTCCACAGACTCGCAATAAAATAGAATAGTTAGTTAAGTTTTTATCCTAAAAGTAAAGATGATTCCGACAGTAGCTTGATTCGTTACAAAAGCAATATAATTGAATAACTGTTGCCAGTGTGTTTGTATTTTAAAGGATAGAAATTCCTACAACACATTTAACAAGCTTACCATTGAGCCCCCTAAGTGAAGGTCCCACTGACCTTCATAGTATTCTAAGGCCGTGGTCCCACGGCCCGTTAACTCACAGGCCAGGAGTCAGATTTGGCCCCATAGTGAAAGTTGTTCATAATGATCAGTACAGCACTCGTGGAAGCTCCCTAGCCAAGAAAAAAGCAGCGTGTAAATCTCTATACAAATACATATAATGTTAATAAAAACCCAACTGCAAAAATACGTAACTGAAAAGACAAAAACAAACAGTATAATCTATAGAATTTTGCTATCACAGGCTAGGACAAACCACGTTAAAAGCCGTTGGTCCTGGCTGTCATTTGTGCGTCTTTGACAGTCGTAACGGGTCCTCAGAAGTCCGAAAATCTGACAGCCAGTCTACCAAGGGGTATCGTATTGCAAAATGAATATCGTATTGCAAAATCATTAAAACATGGTGTTACTTTTGTTTGTCCCCCGCCTGCGGTACTAAAATTCTATAGATTTTTGTCTATTTGTACTTGTTTTTATCTTTTCAGTTACGCGTTTTTTTTTATTAGCACTAGCTTTTGTTCGCGTTAATTTAGAATTCAACAATCAATTCGGGTCTCTATTAATATAATTCAATATGATCCGAATGCCCAGTGGCGCCATCTATTATCATAACAACGTTATTGTTGTTTTTCTCAGGAATCATATTTTTTTCGAGACGAAAGGTACCCTATATCTATTTCTGTATACCGGACAACGTTTATGAAAAAAATCTGGATAATCAGTTCAGTGATTTAGGCGTGAAAAGGTAACAAACAAACAAAAGTACATTCGAATTTATAATATTAGTTGAAAGTAATGAAATACTGTCAACATTTAATTTCCTTCGTTTAATTAAAGCGATTGAATAGGCCTTAACCTTCAAATTAAATTAGGTAAAGTGTTCGACATAATATAATGGAGTTAATATAATATAATACAATGGCCTGCAGCCCTTGATCCTATTTCATTAAGTGTCAGCATATCAACGTAAACACTTTGCTTTGTTTACTATAAAACTTATTTGAAATAGACTTAATTACGTAATATAACGCCTGTGTTACTCTAAGGGTTAGGTAAAGGTCTCTCATGGAAGTTACACCCATATTTCACCAATTAATGTAATAAAATGAATAACATACTACTCTGTCAAGAAAGTACCGGGAAAAGATCAATAATACACAAAATGTCTGTTATTCATCCAAATTAATTTTATCGCCTTCAAAGTATGCTCCTTTAGAAACGATACACTTGCGCCAACGAATAATCCATTCATCAAAACATTTTTTAAAGGCTGCTTCCGGAATTGAGTTCAGTTCTCGCCGCGAATTCTCCTTTATGTCTTCTATCGATTGAAAAAGGCGCCACTCCGAAGCTTGTTGACTAGTTTGAATGTCAAACTCGCAAACCCACGTCTCGTCACCAGTAAGAATGCGTTTCATGAATGTTGGGTCCGAACTGACTCGTTCTAGCATGTCCTCAGCGACTTTCATGCGATTGAGTTTTTGGAGAAAATTCAGATCTTTTGGGACTAGCCGAGCAGCAACATGTTTCATACCCAAATGATTAGTTAAAATGGTACGGATCGACTCGTGAGATACAGAAAGTTCGGCGGCTATCTCTCTCAGAGTTGAATGGGGATTTTCAGTCACTATTTTCTTCACTTTTGCGATGTTAACTTCAGTTGCAGACGTTGACGGCCTACCAGAGCGAGGCAAATCTTCCATCACATCTCGACCGCTTTTGAACGCTTTTAACCACTCATAAGCACGAGTTTTTGATCAAGTCGATTCACCGTAAGCCTTCTGTAACATTTTCAGTGACTCCGAACATGAAATTCCATTCGATGTGGACGAATTTTTTGATGCCCTTTGATTTATTTTATTTTGTTTCCCTCCTGTTATATACTTGTAAAATAATCTTAGTATAAAATAAATTCCATTGGCGATGCAAAATTTAGACAAACTCTTTGTTCGATATTTTTGTCCATTATGAAATTCGCAATACACACAGACTATATATGATATTACTAAAACCAGCACTGTATTTAATATAAATAACAGATGCAACTCAAACTCCGCGCCAAAATGGAAAACAGTTGTGCCAATCTAACAACTACAAAAAAACAAAAATTTGAATTTGGAACCATAAACAAATCATCCATTCCCGATACTTTTTTGACTGAATGTATTTCAAATCAATTATAGAACTAAACATGCCATTCTCAAACTCAAAGCATTTATTCCAAAAAATTACAGTCGGTCGGTCAGTTAGAAAGATGATACTTATGGAGAAGAACGGGCAAGAAACTCCACGGACACTCTTTTAAACAAAATATTGGTTACATCATTCATATTATTACTATACATGTGAGAACGATGCAGAACGTTAAAAGCATCCGTTACAAATATATAAAAACAATACAAAAATTTAATTAAAACAAACCATAGCCGCTAAGAGATGACCAGTCCCTATTGACAGCACCCGTTCACGAACATGACGACAAACAAACTGACAAAAAATACGGCTACCGATATACCAGGACAATACATATTTAAAGAATGTATCATTATTTATTCTACTGCTTATAAATGGTCAAATGAGGACGGTTACGAACCATTACTGTAGCTGTTTAGCTGTTTTCCTAAAATAAAATAAAAAATCCTCAAATGTCATGATTTAATGAAAGTTTATACGTATAAATAACACAAAAAAAAATGAAAAAGTCATACTGTTGGTTAACGATACTAATCAAACACAAATCTTAAATACATTATATCCAACCTAAAACTAAAAAATATATATACAAGTTGTAAAAGAGGGGAAGAGCTCTTATGTCGTCAAAAATTCATCCCCATCGCTGTCAGTGGGAAATGTGCCCAAAAGGCTAGCAATAGGCTAATATGAACTTAGAAAATTATTGATTACAATTCTGTAAATACGTATAATAACTTCAAACCCAAGTTAAATGGTATCCCTTCTTCAGGTATATACTCATAGATCAATTATAGATAAATCGAACCTTCTTCAATCATTATAAAGGATCTAGTTGACACCCGTTCCATATTTAAAATTTTAAAACCATTTCTAAACAAGTCATCATCGAAATCTGTCCGCGTTAGACGGGATAGGTACTATAAAGATCAGGGACCTTCACTGAGGGGGCTCAGTGGTAGAGCGTGTGTTCTGTGTGTGTATAGGGATTTGCTTCGCTATCAAAGCAAACACACAGACCGTGAATAATTAATTACTTTGCACCGAATACATCTGTCAAGCCCCACGGTTAATGACAGACTCCTGTCACTTTTACAAAAACCTATCAAGCTATTCGATTCATAATTTAAAGGTTCGAATGCTGTCACATTATTACCAGCCATGTTCAACATAAGGTTTCACTCAGGCGCTACAGTAACCTACAATACGATAAATTCCAAAAATTACGAAACACTGACCCAGTTCTTAAAAAAACACACAAAAATATCTGCACAATATTTTATACAAAGCCAATGTGTTCACAACTGCGTAGGTGTGAAAACATTGTCCAAGCAACGTACTACAAATTCCCCGGTACACTGACCCCAATACACCCCAAAAATAGTCCACACATACGCAAACCGTAACCAAACGTGGTTCAACTAGAAAATAGAACCTGACTATAAATACGTCTCGTGTGACCAAGACTATAAATACGTACTGTGCGCACAACTTAGCTTCAATGGGGAGAGCATAAAACCGGTCGGACGGGGTGACTAACCCTATAGGTAGGTGTATTTGGGGTAATAGCTGAACTCCTTTGTGACGTCAATTAATTCTTTGTGGACTAGATTTTGTCTTTTTGTTTATGTATTAAGAAGATAAAGATGGGTAACATCAAACAACGATAAAAAACTAAAATAGCACAGTCATATTTTACCATAGGCATGAAAAAGATTTAAAATATCAACTTATAACAATTTTAAAATAATACACCTAATACACATATTAAAAGAATATTTTACATTATTACATACTATCTTGAAAACTAGCTTAATATACCTACGTAGGTTATCGAAAAACCTTCGATGACTACGTTTTTTTGCATTTCTTTTTTTCTCGTAGAGCCAATCAATGGCGTAGTCCGTAGTCGCTACGCTTCGTAGCACTCGCGAAAGAATCTCTCACCTCTACGATGTCTTCGAGTTACCTCTTCAAATCTATCATATCCTGGTAGCGTGGTTAAGGAAAGTGATGTCATAGGTACAGGTAGACTAAAAAATATAAAAAGGCATTATTTTTGTCATTGGTTGAGCGTTACAGCTGTTAGTACCGGCTGTCACACGTGGATCTTCGACAGTCATTATGGGTTGTCAAGAGCCCGTAAATCAGACAACCAATCCTACCAAAGGGTAACGTATTACCCAGTTACTAGGTTATGGAGGCTAGATAGGCAGTCACTCCATGTTAAATACCGGTATTAAGCTGCATTTAAACTGCATCCAAGTAATTCTATGAACGTTTTATTTTTTTATTTTTGCATAAAAACCGTATGGTAATCCGTTCAGGGGTTTTTGGGTTAATCTTTCAAACAGACAGACAGACAGACGCGGCTGAGGGCGTGTTTTATAATATAAGTGATAACTTAAATAGGGCATGAACCACATCCAATAACGTTCAACGGCTCCAATTAAAAAGCTTAATAACATTCTAATCTGTTCCTTAGAATATTTTTAATCGATTGCTTATGTTCATAGTATCGTAAATGAATGACCCTTATCGTAACGATAACGCTGTTATCGATTGAAGATATTGTATTTGTTATGTTTCATGTGTGTTTTTAGGGCATTAGAAGGTATCAACCTATACCTAATTATGTATGTGTGAATGGAAGTTTGTTACTCTTTCACATCCATCACATCCAAGCCGCCGATGCCGCTGGCAGAAGCTAGTTAACTATATGTCCAAGTATCCTCACAATATCATTATCATCTGCCTAGCCTTTTCCCAACTATGTTGGGGTCAGCTTCCAGCCTTCTTGGTAAGACTGGCTGTCAGACTTTCGGGCTTCTGACTACCCATAACGACTCTCAAAGATCCACGAATGACAGCCGGGACCAACGGCTTAACGTGCTTGTCGAGGCACGGTGGAGTGTCGATATGTAAAAATGGTCACCCATCCATGGACCAACCTCGGCAAGCGTTACTTAACCTGATGATCGATCCGTGCGGCTGTTATAACTTAGTACTTACTTACACGATATCAGTAATATACAAAATAAAATCTGGATTTAAAAAGCCACATTGGTACTTACCCGGACTAGAACTCATATTCTCGTGTATGAGAGGCGAGGCCATCACCACTAGGCGATTACGAGAATTATTCAATATTTTCATTCGACTTGGAAACCCCTACACGTAATAAAATCATAACAAACACATTGTAAACACGGCTATAAAGCTAATTAACATTATCAATACCTTCTAGTTTTCTCTAAATCACGCAGGAAGTACGTGTTCCTGATAAGAAGTATAATTATAACTTTATCATTAATATAAATACTGCAGTGTGCCGGCTGTCTGAACACTGTGACAAAGTTATATCATGCTGGCATTTGATAAGAAGGAGGTATGGTAGTAAGCCCGCGAAATTACAATTTCCGAACTTTTTTTTTAATGTACAGATCAGGTGGACTGCCAAGTCATAGGTCTCGAGTTCGAACCCAAGGCCTCAAACCTCTGATTTTCCGGATTCATGTGCGTATTGTATAATTATCACTTGCTTAAAATCGGTGAAGGAAAACATCGTGAGGAAACCGGCATGCCTGAGAAATATTTCTCAACAGCATGTGATGCTAAGTCAGAGGCCCATGGGCAGCATTAAAACTCTGACACCAGGTTAGTCACTAACCACACGAAGAAGAAGAGGGTCAGATTTCACAGTTAAAAAAAAAACATAAAAGAAGTAAAGTACTTAATCAAAATATGAATCGCGGACCTAACGAGTAAGTATTCACAAAATGATAACCATTAAAATTTTTAATACAGCTCTCTCTCAATTTTTAATTGCTCTCCAGTCACCAATTCATGAATCCATTCATTCCATACTGTAATATGAACTCAGAGGATTGTATTCATGATTTTAATGACTAAAGTTCTCTATATACGTACTTGCTACGCCGCGAATCCTATTTGGATCAACAAAAAACATAATGCTGATCTGCAAACGTTAGACAATTTGAATTTGCGGGCTACCCTGGCGCATTCACCTTAAGAAAGAATTCGCGGGTTGCTTCTGCATATCCACCTTAAGCCTTAACTAAGGGTAAGCGGGATTGTCTGAAAGGGTTACCGCCACCCCGGAACATAAAGGGCTACGGAAGGAACATGGATGGGTTTTAGTCAGTAAGAGCCTGACACTCCCTTCCGCTCCACCCAGAGCGGGAGCAGTCATTGGATGATTACCCAGCCTTAAAAAAAAAGCCTTAACTAAGCCTTTCTACAACTTGTATGCAACCTCACACAATTCAAAATTAACCTATCAAATATAACGATATTAAGAAAAAAGGAAGAAATGTCTCCAAAATATATTGAACTTGTTTTAGAAAATGGGGACAGCAGGATTTTCTTTAAATACATAAGACATAACATAATAGGCCTATATCGTAGCCACTGCTTGGTCACAGGCCTCCTCTCAGACAGGAAGGAGTGGGCCATCATTGAACGGGAAGGCCAGTGCGGGTTGGTGGATGTCACATCCGGGAATTTCTTGTACAGAGGCCAGCACATCAAGTTACCACAATCTGTCAAATTTCTTTGACAGTATTTCAACTTTAGTGCAAAGAAATAAGGTTCATTTTTAATTGAGAAAATTTGAAAGTTAGGGATAGCTTGATGTGCTGGCGTCTGTACCTCACCATTTTGATAAAAGAAATTAAACACTGAAAAGTTCGAGCGTAGGCTACGTATCCGACTACGATCCCGATCCCGATTTACGTATAGGTCGTAGGACCTATACGTAAATCGGGGCCGGACTGGGCCACCGCGGCTCACAATTTTATACAAGTGCTTTATTAAAATCATTTGCTAACCCTGAATGAAAGAAAGAAAATACGTTTATTTGCGTTTAAAAAAAAACAACAAAAAAAAAATGTGTGCGTGTACTAGCGTACACTCGTAAGAAGTGAAACTTCTTTATGACGTTATTTTTCAAAAAATAATTTACTATATGCAACTTTACAGAAATTGGTTAAATAAAGTTAAATTAGATAAAGTTTAATAACCTACCTACCTACCTACCTACCTACCTACCTACCTACCTACCTACCTACCTACCTACCTAAATACCTACCTACCTACCTACCTAAATACCTACCTACCTACCTTCATTATAATAAGTTAAATATCCCTACTCCGCTGGAGAAAGTATACTTCGAATCACGCGTGGTAGGGATAAGAAGATGGCGCGTAACGGAAAAATGTGACGCGCAACGAAAAATTTTTTTCCAACCCCGATAAAGAAGTTTCACTTCAAAAAGCATGTTGTGGGGAAATATGCGTCACATCCGCGCAAAACGGCTAACGCTCAGCATAATGCTTCGACCCCATGCGAGACAGAGCCACAGCGCTGATTTTCAGCGAGAGTAAGCGTTGACGTGATAACGTCAAACCGGTGCAGCCTGCTATTCGCTTAGCAATACAAGTAAAAAATCGACTAAAAGACTATATCGACTGTAAGACATGGAAATGAAAACGACAAAGCTACCCTGTATTTTCCTCGACACTATCAGAAAAACACCTTTTTATCATTTTACTTCAAATAAATATCACAATTATTACGTAAATTGATAAAAAAATAACTCATTCAAATAGAATGTTACCATCCCGAAAACGACACCGTCTGAATCATACCCTCAGAAAAGTAACTTCAAAGATACATCAACAATCAACAAAACAACTATGTAATCCATATTGAACCGTAATATTATCGAACGAAAATCAATGTATTGATTTGTTATCAGTTATCTTATCAGGCCCCCACGTGACTTATATTGTCAAACGGATATATTACACTTAATATAAAAGATATATAAGATTATTTTACATGCGTTTCTTGCGTGATGGAAAACTATTGGAACTTGTTTACGTAACGTGACTTTTACCCCCGTTCAGATAGCTTCAAGTGGCACTAGTAGTGATAAAAAGTACCAGCAAGTATGCTTGTGGGTGACGCCATGTGATTATGGATTGAGAGACTTTGTTCTTAATAGCCTGACTTCATACAAAATAATTGAGTAGCTTTTAAAACAAGAGCCGATTATAACCTTCAGTACGACAAAGAAGGCTATGGTGACCCTCCTTTTCCTCAATTTGCAGATCAATGTAGGGTTGTATGTTCATCAAAATATGATTCGCAGCTTTAGAAAGTACTTATATATACAACTGTAATCATTAAAATCATACAACCCTCTTTTTCAAGAAATCATGACATTTGAGGGCGATTGTAACTCAGAGAGAATGATTAATGATTATAATTATGTAAATACGTACTTGCTACGCCGCGAATCATATTTCGAGTCACATACATCCGGACACTAACCTGCAAATTCCAAAAAAACCTATGAAAATTTGAATTTCGTGGGCTACTCTGGTAAAGCCCACTTTTTTTTTGATGGTGGGAAATCTTCCAATGAATTCTCCCACTCTGGGTGGAGCGGAAGGGAGTATCAGACTTTTACTGATTAAAACCCACCCATGTTCCTTCCTTAGCCCTTTATGTTCCGGGGTAGCGGTAACCCTTTCGGACAATCCCGATTACCCGGCAGGCTCGGCCCTAACGTGCCCCATCAAATGCTGACATCTCTTTGAAGCGCGCGTGGAACATGTACACGCCGTCTGGCACGGGCCTGGTCCTGATCGGATGGTGAGCTAGGTAAATCCCCCCAAATGCTTCTTTATTTCCTAAGATCCAAAACATAATTTCCACTGACTCTCTTGAGTAGCGGATAGTGTAGGTATAGCAAAAGACACTACGTGATCTTCATCATGCGAAACCAGTGCTCGGGTTACCACCCCCTGGAACCGAAGATAACCCTCAGCAGGATGTGTCATGATATCTTAATTCGTGACACATATCTTCGCCTGCGTGACGAACGCGTGTCGTTTGCTTGATTTCCACGGTCACAACCGATTACATGCGATTGTTATGAATAATCCTTATCAAGGGAAACGCCCTGTTGGTGTTTATGTAGATAGTGCTAAGTTATGTGGGAACAGTCAGATTGTGGACTTAAGTAAGTGCCTACACTGCCTACTTATAATAATATCTATGTAGGGTTTTATTATAAATTAGCTAGCTAAACTCCGATAGACGCGATGGTTTTGGATTTATACAGGGTGACATTGAATTCAGGGCGATATTGGATGGGGATATTTTTTTGAGAGTGGGAAATCATCAAATGACCCCTCCCGCGGTACCCCGGAAGGGAGGGTCAGACTCTTACTGACTAAAACCCATTCATGTTCCTTCCTTAGACTTTTGTGTTCCAGGGTAGCGGTACAACTTTCGAACAATCCCGCTGAAAATATGAAAACCTGGTGGTATCCTCTAAGTACTTATTCAGGTTGGAAAGGACATGGATTCAGTGCATGATTCTGAACCTCCCAGCATTGAAACTGCTCGTGGGTCATTAAAAAAAGTTAGTTTTGGTGGTCATTATATTTTTTTCCCTTAGTTTATATTATTGTTTTGCTTTGTATCATAACATGGATGACAGGAAAATCTAATAGTCCTTGAAGTTCACGTTCAGCAAGCGTGCGAATGAGTAGTCCAATATATCAGTAGGATTATAAATAATACCAGTGACTGGCAATTTGCACCGTGCCCGTATGTATATCTTTTACTATATCAACAATATCATAAAAGACTTGATGAAAACAGTGACGATACTTACTTAAAACAATTGAGCTAGAGGCTGTTTTTAATTCCCTTTAATTTTTTTGGTAAGTTTATTTCGATCAGATCGATTGGCTTTAAGCCAAAGGAGGCTTTACATAGTGTAAATAATTTCAACACCACTGCTCTAAAAAACTGTGAAGGAAACATCGTGAGGGTACCGACATATCCTAGAACCAAAAATTCTAAGACATGTGACGTCTACCAACTCGCACTGGGCCCGCATGGTAGATTATAGCCCCCCATCCACAGAGATGAAGCCTGTGTCCTAGCACTGGGAACGATTCGAAATCAAAGCGTTCAAGATCTAAGGTTTATAGCTATGACCCTGCATCTATACCTACCTTACACACCTATAAACTCCTTTCAACATTCAACTCAGCCAATCGCAGCCCACTACTGGGCATAGGCTTCTTTCAGCCAGCGCCACAAACTCCTATTTAAATGAAAGAAAATCGTTTAGTGCAACTCCATAATACTCCATACCATAGCTTTTTTTTATTGTTTTTTAAGGCTGGGAAATCATCCAATGACTGCTCCCGCTCTGGGTGGAGCGGAAGGGAGTGTCAGACTCTTACTGACTAAAACCCATCCATGTTCCTTCCGTAGCCCTTTATGTTCCGGGGTAGCGGTAACCCTTTCGGACAATCCCGCTTACCCGGCAGGCTTGGCCCTGAGGGGCCCCTTCATATGCTAATGTAGTCTTTTGTTTCGTTGACATTAATTATTCTCATACACAGTTTTATCAGTAGGCAAAGGCTCCTGGGCCTTCGTCTGAACATCACCTGTGGTCACGTGTCCCGATACCAGCTGAGCTTATCAGAATAGGGAGATAGCGGCGCTCCCACACTTGCGCAAGAGTCGCTAATCCCTTGTTATCGAAACACGCATGCGATTGTGGTTTGAGGCTGATCTACAGTAAGTACCTATAGAGGAATTATTAATTTTTTTATTCATCAGGTAACCTTATACCTAGATTTTTGTTTCTAGAAAATATAAAATAACATTACATCACGCCGTTTTCCTTCAAGGGTTAGACAATAAGTACCAATAATTAGAGCCACATTATGCCAGTTATGTTAAAGTCCCATGTAATATTGGGCGACCCTACCATCAACCGGGCTTCTACTAAGAAGAAAACCCAATAACACTTGGCACTACCTGTGAATCGAACCAAGGACGTCATGCTCAGCAGTAACGCTTGCACTAGACCAATGAGGCAGTGTATATAGAATAAAAAAAAAATTTCAAACAATAAATGATACTTTGGAGACTTCAGTGCCTCATAGCTTCGACAAATAAATCCGTTTAGCACATGTGATCCGAAAGCTAAAGGCTTGCCAGGGTACTTCAAGAGTGAAGAAGGTGTTCTCACAAGGTCCGATCTAACTTAGCTAGCAAAACTCAGCAGACATGATATTGATATTTAAACAAAATAAATAAAATTTTATTTAAAACTTATACGTGTTTCACAAACATACAAGTAATACAGCATAAAATATCAGTTAAAAGAGAACTTAGGTTTAACAGCGGGTCCCAAACTAGGTACAGCCTGAATCTTTGTGATCCAAACATTACACAGTTAAAAAATCAGCACGTAGGTACTGCTAGAGCAAGATTGGTCTTGCCAGTTTCATAAAAATAAAAAAAATTACCACATTCCATTAAAAAATGGAAGGAATATGGATAAAAATAAAAGGAAGAAAAATAAATCATTTAGTATTTTTTCTGGTGTTGATGACTACTGGTAGATTTTTTTGTTATATTGGATAGGTACTCATTACGTCTGAGAATTTTACACAGAACAAAAACTGACTTTGAATCTTATATTTCCAAGTAAGTACGCTCATTGACCCAAAAAAAAACACACAATGAATTATTTTCTTTTGTTTTATCGCCGTAACTTTTGCGAAGTTTCCCCAGCTAATTTCCTTTCACCCAGTACACTAGACTAGCTCAAGTACTTAAGCTTTGTTACGATTTAAGTACCAAAAAAAAAACGTCCTAACGAATAATCTTTTCGGCCACATCCTTTACACAAGCCAGTCAGACACCCATCAGTCAAAATTATCATGTCCAAATGTCTTTGAAACAAACTACTTCGAACTAGAACCTTCCTTATCTCAATACACGCGTATTTCGTTCAATATCAAGTGATATGGTGATAAATGTATTACAATATTGCGTCAAACAATTGTAGTAAGTATGCAGGTACATAATATTGATAACATGTGAAGTGCGAATTCGTGGGAATTTTTATTAAAGAGCCATTTACACGTGCCACGAAGCCGGCATGTCCTAGTAGCTTAAACCCTGAAATTCGAAGGCATGTGACATCCGCCAACACGCACTGGACCCGCATGGTGAATTATGGCCTACTCCCTCTCTTGGATAGGAGGCCTGTATACCAGCAGTGGGAACATTACAGGCTGATTATGTTAGGTTATGTTATTTACACGTGAAGATATTTTTTTTCAAGATTCATTTGCCTTGTCTTGTACAGACGCCAGCACATCAAGCTATCCCTAACTGTCAAATTTTCTCAATTAGAAATGAACCTTATGTCTTTGCAATAATACTATCTTAGATATAATACTATCAAAGAAAGACAGATTGTGGTAACTTGATGTGCTGGCCTCTGTACATATGACCAAAAGAGGCATATTTAGGCATTCCTTTACTAAGGTAAAGGTAAAGAAGCTCGTGACTAATTAGTAACAGCGGCACTACTCGATCCGTAAAGTTGATGAGGTTGGTATCATACATACCGAGGTTCCTCCTTGCCTCGAAAAGCAGGTTAAGCCGTTGGTCGCAGCTGTCATTCGTAAATCTTTGACAGTCGTTGCGGGTCGTCAGAAACCCGAAAGTCTGACAGGCAGTCTTATCATATCGTATTACCCAGTAACTGGGTTGTGGAGGTCAGATAGGCAGTCGCTCCATGTTAAATGCTGGTGTTCAGCTGCATCAGGTTAGACTGGAAACCGGCCCCAGCATAGTTGGGAAAAGGCTAGGCAGATTGATTGCGGCAGTGGTGTATAAACACACAAACCGACATTATCTATCCCTGTTAATTTAATCTTCTTCTTCTTTGTTTTATCGATGATTCTCTTCTTATAATATATATTTATATAAGCTTCAACCAGAATTCGGATACTTCGATAGCCCTAGCGCTGGCCTCGCAAAGGTCTGCTATAGTGCTGGTGTTTTTACATCGCGTACGTTCGCTCCCTCATAGACCTCATCTATCGCTTTCTGTCAGGCGTGATCAAGGTCAAGAGCAGGCCCACTCCACAATAAAAAACAAAAAGTTTCAGTGCACTAGCCTTAATCCAACCACAACTATTTTTAACATAGAACGCGGCAATGCTGCCAGCCTTTTGGGAACTTTTCCTGTTGACAGCGATGTGAACGAATTTTTTGATGCTCTTTGATATATACATATACATATTATCTTTTTAAAAATATTATTCATATATTATTTAAATTAAAACTTTTTTTCAAATGTAAATATCATTTATCATATTTATCATTCCTACAAATGAGACACAAGCCTCATCTGGTTATATGGTGTCACATATCTTAAAATGGTCTTTCTAGAACATGCTAGTTTCCTCGCGATGTTTTGGATGCAGTAGTTTTTTCCCATCAACAATAAAACTACAATATTCACAGTAACAATTAACATTATTACATGATCTCAAGCATCAATCAAAATATCCGTGCTCGAAGGGCTTCGCCTACGTGACAAACGCGACGTGCGCACCACTATCGGCGCTCGCGCATAATTCGGAATTTGATAAAAAAAAAAATAACAACAACCGACAACGACCGCGTGTCGTGCGAAAACCGGAACGTGCGAAGGAAAATTTTGAGTTTTTTTATGTGAATGCTGTTTCACACTTGCATTGGTAGTGGGGCCTTTTTCTAAGAAAAGAGAATTTTGACGCAGGATTTTGATTTAAGTAAAATGTATTGGTGCACCAAGGTAGGGGTTCTCAGCTCAGCTCTGCTCAGCGGGATTGCCCGAAAGGGTTACTGCTGCCCCGGCACGCAAATGGCTAAGGAAGGAACACGGATGGGTTTTGTCAGTAAGAGTCTGACACCCCCTTCCGCTTTACACACAGTGGAAGGGGTCATTTAATGATTACCCACCCTCAATCTCAGAAGAAAGCTTTCAATATTCGGTTCTCAGCTATCTCCTGTGTCTACTTCAGTCAATACCTGCAGATGAAATCTAACCGGGCGGCGCAGCGTAAGGGTGTGTACTAAATCATCTCGGCATTATTGGATCACTTGTATATTTGTTGAATCATTTATTTTAATAGCTCCTTATTATCAAGCAAGGAAGGAAAATTAAATCCACATGTCGTGATAAAAAAAATAATCAATTACTTAAAAAAATCACACAGTGACAACGATTGAATGACTCATAGACTACCTTTTTTTAATTGCTTAATTAAACCTTTGTGATTCACCTGCAGATATTTTCGAAGAAATCATAAGTAATTATAGGTAATTACTTAGCTTGTTCGTGTGCTTAGTGACTAACCTGGTGTCAGAGTTTTATGATGCCCATGCGCCTCTGACTTAGCTTCACATGCTGTTGAGAAATATCTCTCAGACATGCTGGTTATAATTATAATTCCTGGTGAATATAATAACTGTAATTAGGTAAGTGATTATTCATATGCGAAAAGATGCATTAGTTGTAGCTAAGCTAATATTTTTTTCAGCTTTATAAATTTTTGGCAATGATTACACGTCTTGTGCGATATTTTTATAATTTGTTATTTGAATATAGATAGCGAAACAGACAAGATACAAAGGAGCGGCCTTTTTTAGGGTGGTAAATCATCATATGACCCCTCTGGGTGGAGCGGAAGGCAGTGTCAGACTATTACTGACTAAAACCCATCCATGTTCCTTCCTAAACCCTTTACATTCCGGGGTAGCGGTAACCCTTTCGAACAATCGCGCTTACCCGGCAATAGGAGCGGCCTACAGCATCGTTCCAAGCATTTATAGACTTTAAAAACCGGCCGTCTTCTAGGTTGTTAAGAGTGCGTACGGATATAATTATGTATATTTCACATAGAACAGTTCTGTGTCGCTCATGGTGTTAATTATAAAAAAAAACACTATCAGCCTTAGTCACAAAATGACCTCAAAAATATCTGAGGTGATAAGTTGATAACACAAATTGCATAGATAATGCAGCATTTATTTTTATAACATCTGATACAAAACCTTGAATTGTTCAAATAATGGTAGCAGGAAAACGTTGATATTTTTTATCATTTTGTCTCTTTGTAGAAGCGATAAAGACGGATATCATTTTAATGAGAATAATCTATAGGTATGATTAATATTGTCGAACTAGAGACTAATGTTCCCTACCTATATCCTTGTGGACTAAAAGATATGGAAAGTAATCCTACTAATATTATAAAACTAGTTGACCCGCGCAACTTCGTCTGCGTCACCTAAGAGAGTGAGTGGCTTAGATGCTCTTCTCCTATTGGTCGTAGCGTGATGTTATATAGCCTATAACCTTACTCGATAAATGGACTATCAAACACAAAAGAATTTTTAAATTCCAACCATTAGTTCCTTAGATTAGCGCGTTCAAACAACCAAACTCTTCAGCTTTATTATATTACTAGCTTCCGCCCGCGGCTTCACCCGCAAAATATGTCGACAAATTATACATATAAACCTTCCACTTGAATCACTCTATCTATTAAAAACCGCATCAAAATCCGTTACGTAGTTTTAAAGATTTAAGCATACAGACAAACAAACAGACAAAAATAGCGACTTTGTTTTATACTATGTAGTGAAGTATAGATTTTGTGAAGACGTTTAGATGTTTGGTACTCAATCACGCCACGGCTGAACTAATCTGAATGAAAAACACATATAGTTCATAACCTGCATTAACACATCGGACACTTTTAATCCCGGTAGTAATCCCATTGGATAATTTACGACATCCCCACTGGCGAAGTTTGGTACATGGCTAGACCATGACCTAGGTAGGCTACTTTTCATCCTGGAACGCAGACGAAGTCGTGGGCAACAGCTAGCCTATCGTGTCTACGAATTAAGTTTTTAAAAGCAAACAATCAATGTACCTAATTACAAAATTGACTCAGATCTGACTCTAAAGTTGAGATTTTTGTCCTTACGTAACTTTTCACGTATCTAACTTCGCAGAATGAAGGCAATCGACCCGAAAATTCCATGAAATAGCCTGTTACAGTTAACTCACTGTATCGCAGTCCACTGCTGGACATAATTCTCTCCCAAGCTACAACACAACACACTATCCTCCACCTCTCGCATGTAGTCTGTACCAGCCACCTGTTTACAGCGGGATTGTGCGTAAGGGTTAAAGCTGCCCCGGAACACAAAGGGCTCAGCAAGAAACATGAGTGAGTTTTAAGGTCACAGCTCATTAGAGCCACCCGGCACCCACCCCGCACCACCTCGCTTCCTGCAGTCAGTATTCTTTATATGGACTTGTATGGGTATGCGCTTACTACATCAACTTCGTGTCGTCACCGGATCGCCTCGGTCGTAAGCTGTCCACGCGCAGACGGCGGGTGGACCACTCAGTGACAATTCTCTGCTCGAATACTTGCCTGGCGTTTAGTCTACTGCGAGTAGAGCGGTCCACTGGTTGACCGCGTGACGTTTATTGGTGATACCGCGACGTTTATTGGTGATAACGCGGCGTCCACCCGTGGACCACCTGTCGACAACAAGTGGACGCCGTGCGACGCGGCGGTGCGGGGTGGATGCCGGATGGCTTTAATGACCTGTGACCTTTAGTCAGGAAGAGTCTGCCACTCCCTTCCGCTCCACCCAGAGCGGGCCACCCATTTGATGATTGCCCACCGTCAAAAAGAAAAAGCTACCTAGGTATTTAAGCCTGCTACAAAGTTACGCAAAAATCGTGAAATAAGGTTTTTCCCAGATTAGTCTACATTTGAACAGGTAACCACAAACCCACTGCAATAATATTAGGTAAGTGTGGGTTTTTCCCATATACACTACAGCTCCCAAACTCACCTAAAAATAATTTTGTTGACATACAAGCTACAACCACAATACTTGACGTACCTACGTGTGTGACGTAATTATGACGTCACAGTTCACATATTACAGATTTCCCATACAATACATTTATTCAATAAACCGCAAGAGCCACAAAAACATGTGTTTAGGGTTCCGTACCTTAAGGATCACTTTGTGGTAAGATCCCTCTTTGAGGAGCGGCTAGATAGGCGTCATGGCGCCCTCACCTACCGCCTGACGCAGGTCCTCACCGAACATGGATGTTTCGGGAGGTTCTTGCACATCATCAGGCGGGAGGAAACGCCCGGATGTCACCACTGCTAGGATCGCCCAGAGAACATGGTAGAGCACACGGTGCAAACCTGCCCCGCTTGGGCGGAGCACCGCCGTGTCCTCGTAGAGGCGATCGGCGGCGGCGACCTCTCGCGCCCGGCCCTGGTGCAAGCCATGGTCCGAAGCGAGAGGGAGTGGGAGCCAGTCACCTCCTTCTGCGAAACAGCCATGCTCGCGAAGGAGGTGGCGGGATGGGAGAGAGAAAGGTCCAAGAGGGCCAAGACTGCCGGGTAAGCGGGATTGTCCGAAAGGGTTACCGCTACCCCGGAACATAAAGGGCAAAGGAAGGAAACATGGGTGGGTTTTAGTCAGTAAGAGTCTGATACTCCCGGTTTTAGTCAGTAAGAGTCTGATACTCCCTTCCGCTCCACCCAACGCAATCAAAAGATACAGCCGTTTATGCCGCATTTTTTCGAAACACGCAACGGAATCAAAACCTACAGGGTACTTCCCGTGAAATCAGAATCTTGAAAATAGGTACGAAGCAACGTCTTATAGCACAGATAAAAATTTCGAAAACCGTACATTTTTAGTTACATCATATAATAAAAATATTTTTTAAACTTTTAAAGTCGATTGTCGTGATGGATGAATTTTTACTTATTTAACCTACAGGTTTGTACGGAATCCTCGGTGCGCGACACCCACTCGCTTTTGGCCGGTTTTTTCATTGTTGAAATACATTTCAATCACCTTTTTTGCCTCGGGTATGCGCATGAGCATTTGGTTTTGGGTATAATTTCCGAGTCCAGCAAAATTGCCTATACGGGTTTTACGTTAGAAAATTCTCAGTAACAGTAGATAATAATATAACATAACATCACGCCTGTAATCCGCGAATGGTTATGCAGAGGTGTACCACCTATGATACCTATGCGTGTATATCTGTTATGACCCAAACTCGTTACTGCTATGGAGAAATCCCAGATGGTATAACCCAATAACGATTTGCTCGACTCGGAAATCGAACCCTGAATCGAATTGATCCATTTCTTCGGTCTTGAGTCCTGCTGAGTTATTGGCAATAGACTTTCGCTCACATGTAACTTTTGAAAATAATATGAAATGTGGGTGTCCTTTCTACTATCCTATCCACCTCTGGTTACCTCTTTGGGGACAGCCATTATGATATGATACACAAATAAAACAAAATACAACACAAATAAAAAAAACAGATCTCAACTTTCTTCGCCAAACTCAAACTCAAAGCATCTATTTAAAATAAGCCAATTACAGGCACTTTTAAATCGTCAGGATTTGGTGGGACGGCTGAGGGACAAGACCTCACGTCCCAACCGCAGCGGGAGACGCTCCGGGGCATCGGGAGCCACGTGACGGCTCCCGGCCACCGTAGGCGCGGGCCTGCGGACGGTGAGTAATGGGTTGCTCACCGTCTGATCAGGACGTACTTGTTCCATGCGTGCCTCAAAGAAATGTCAGCATTAAGGAAGGGGCCCGTTAGGGCCTAAGACTGCCGGGTAAGCGGGGTCGTCCGAAAGGGTTACCGCTACCCCGGAACATAAAGGGCTAAGGAAGGAACGTTGATAGGTTTTAGTCAGTAAGAGTCTGACACTACCTTCCGTTCCACCCAGAGCGGAGTCTTTTGATGATTTCCCACCCTCAGAAAAAAGGGGTCGGTCGGTCAGAAAGTAAATATAGTTCCAAAGTGTAGTAGGTGCCTATGCAGAAGAAAAAACTCCACAGACACTCTTTTAAATCAGAATGTTGTTACAAAATAATTGGTTACTTACATCATTCATGTGGAAACTATACATTTGTGAAAACAATGTAGAATACATGCACGTGATAAGCGTCCGTACTAAAAAGATGAAAGCAAAAATAACTCAAAAATTTAAATAAGCCGTGCCAGATAAAGGTGACCAATCCCTACTCACGGCGCCCGTTCAAGAACATGACGCATGGGTCACCATCATTCTGATCAACGATGATCCATCAAACGCCACCACCAGCGAGACATTCGCGTGAGCCTGACATAGCCTTAAGTCAATGAAAGACGTACCCAGTAAATTGTAGCTTTATAGGTACGTAGTGCTAAGACTGCCGGGTAAGCGGGGTCGTCCGAAAGGGTTACCGCTACCCCGGAACATAAAGGGCTAAGGAAGGAACGTTGATAGGTTTTAGTCAGTAAGAGTCTGACACTACCTTCCGTTCCACCCAGAGCGGAGTCTTTTGATGATTTCCCACCCTCAGAAAAAAGGGGTCGGTCGGTCAGAAAGTAAATATAGTTCCAAAGTGTAGTAGGTGCCTATGCAGAAGAAAAAACTCCACAGACACTCTTTTAAATCAGAATGTTGTTACAAAATAATTGGTTACTTACATCATTCATGTGGAAACTATACATTTGTGAAAACAATGTAGAATACATGCACGTGATAAGCGTCCGTACTAAAAAGATGAAAGCAAAAATAACTCAAAAATTTAAATAAGCCGTGCCAGATAAAGGTGACCAATCCCTACTCACGGCGCCCGTTCAAGAACATGACGCATGGGTCACCATCATTCTGATCAACGATGATCCATCAAACGCCACCACCAGCGAGACATTCGCGTGAGCCTGACATAGCCTTAAGTCAATGAAAGACGTACCCAGTAAATTGTAGCTTTATAGGTACGTAGTGCTCACTCGACGTATCTTATCAAGTGTCGTCAATTTCGTCATGACGAAACCGACAGTATGACGCGTCCGCCGTCAGCGCATGACGAATGACAATACATGACGAACGTATGACGAACAAGGGTTATAATTACATCCTTGTCATGTTGGTCAATGGCTGACACAGTCTCGAAATAACTTGTGCGAAGTTTTTTTAAGTGGCTTAATTAACTTTTCTTTGTTCGGTTTTGCCGTTGACTCCTTTTTTATTGTTGAGGTTTGGAAGTCATCTAATGACTCCTCCTGCTCTGGGTGGAGCGGAAGGGAGTGTCAGACTCTTACTGAATAAAACCCCTCCATGTTCCTTCCTTAGCCCTTTATTTTTCGGGGTAGCTGTAACCCTTTCAGACAATCCCGCTTAATATGCTGCTACCTTACGTTCACGATTTATTTATCTACCTAATTAACACTGATCGAGAGAAGGAAGATGGAGGGTCGAACTTGACGCCTACGCCGACTACTGAGGATATAATCTGGGACAATAACCCCCCCCATCCCTTTGCCCCCTATTACTTATTTGACTTTTCTAGACAGAATAAAACAAAATCGGTTCTCGCCGGCCCTCTGTACGTTTACGTCTATTAAACTACGCAACGGAATTTAATACAGTTTTCATTAATAGATAGAGTGATTCAAGGGAAAGGTTTTTACGTATAGCTTAACTAGCTTTCGCTCACGTGATAGTATCTACATTGCACCCGTGTGAAGTAGGGGCGGGTCACTAGTAAGACGTAAAATGTAGGTGTACTATAAGTATAGTAGATAGGTATCTGCCTAAACCTTCGGCTACCACTGCCCGGAACACAAACACATGGATGGGTTTTAGTTGGTAAGAGTCTGACACTACCTTCCGCTTCACCCAGAGCGGAAGGAGTCATTTAATGATTTTCCAAGCTAAAAAATACAAGAAATAGAGGCATGATGTTATGTGTGCAGAAACCGTGACTCAAACGTTGTAGGCTTGCGAAAGTCGCATCTATTTACGTCACCCTGTAAGAATGACGACAATTTTAAGCTTAAATTGTTATTTAATAAACCACACCCATAGAAGCGGAACACAGTAATACAGGCCTAAATATAGAAATTCTCTCCGAATGAACTCCCACTGAACAATTTTACAAGACTAAATATAAGTTAGTTTATAAATAGATGCTTTGTTACCAACCTAAAACGGGAACATGATCATTTTCCTACATAAGTACTTTGACGGAAAATACACATTACCCTCGCGTGCGTAACAAAGAATAAAATTCTCGGTATTCTCTGAAATTATAAATATAACGGTAACAGTTACCTCGCCCAAACAGGCGTTTCCAGACATGACCCCGCGTTGTTAGTCTCTGAGTTTTTTTCGGCATTTATTCTTAGGGACCTAGGAAATTTTCTAGTTATAAAATAACGATCAAACAGCAAAAGCGTCCTAAAAGATTCACTTTCAGAATTAGCTGTTTGAAACGGCCAAAAATAAAATATGAAATCACATAGAAAAAAGACGGCGTGTCTTAAAAACTTCATCACCGAACGGAAATTAATATTATGCGAGCATATAATTATAAAATCGGATTTAATGTTAATAAGTATTCCATTTGATTCCAAAAGTCTGTGACGTCACATTTTTATATTTCATAAAAATCACGCACAAATTCCGCGTTTTGACAATTCATAAAAGTAAACGTTATTGACTACCCTGTCAAATACCCAATTTAATCTCATTACATTTTATATTCTCTGCCTATATATAACAACCAAACAAAGAATACACAAAAACAAAATTCGAAAAGCATTTAAAACAAATGCCGCTCGTCGAACGACGCTCGCTTGTTTTCGAACGAGCCCGGACCCGTTCAGTATAGTATGGTTCAAGTGCAGGGGTGTAGGATCGATGCAGCAAGTTCAAGGCTGCACCCCTGGCATAGCTGACACCCCCCGCGCGCCCCGCTACCCCGCGGGGAACCAGTGACGTCAACGCCATTCATGCTTATAGCTGGTCGATAAATCCAACGAGAGGTACGGGTGGTTTAAGTTATAGGCTTATGACATTTTAAGTCTTAGTTCTCATTTAAATTAAACATTCTCTACAAGTGACTTCACTTTTTACGAGCCTTGACTAAACCTCAAAATTTCTTTATTTCAATTAAGTTTAATATTGATTTATTGTACCTTTCAGAAAAAAAAATCTAATGGTGAATCCCGCTGCAAAATGTGTTGCGTAGTTTAGTAAACAACGCGGCCATACAGACACACAAGGAAATTGAATTCATTTATAATTATCTTTCTAAAAACAATATTTATCAGTAGCTAAGCAAGGAAAACTACACGATTTTCCGCTACTGAGATTAAAAATAACGCCAATTTTATCATTGCAATTGCTCACTCAACTTAAGAATACAAAACGTTCAGTTTTAATTCCTGTATCCAACAATTTTCTGGACATGGAAAATCGCCCAACGCTTATGCTTTAAGGACATAAAGCTCCTCGCAATAATAATATCGCTGAATTTCAGATAGGAATATGGATAAAGCTACGATTTGGTCAATTAAAATTATTGAAACCTTTTCATATTTCGGATTTTGTACAGATTATGTGGATGGGAAAGTATTTTAATTGTGCTGCCTTTTTGGGTCCCAAAAGTCGCCATTTACGACTCATATAAGTATTAATAATTAAGGTATAGGAATAGCAACTTGAAAACATCAGGGCTAGTATCAGACACGAATTCAATGACTTACTATATAAATACTCCTGACTCTTCTTTTACCTGCGTTTTTCAGCATAGTGCCAAATAAGTTGCAAGGGTTAGCAATTGGCATTATGTTTTCCATTCTATTCTCTCATATCAGTCGTCGGCATTTAATCTCTCTACCCTACATTAAAATATCCGCAAAACTCGTTGGCTGATAAGAAAGACAAAAATGCATTGACATTCGCGTCACTCGCGTTCAAGTTCATCCCAGCGTCGAATGACGTTGTTCCAACGGAAGCTCGTCTATGAAAGGGCAAAGCGTGCCTGTTGCCGGCTTTGCAGATACTCCGCTGACGCCCCCAGGGGGTTGAGGCACCATCCGCTTGCGTCAAAGTCTAGTTCAGGGGCGAAGCGAGTTAAAACTCTTGCACGTGTAACATTGGCCTTTTACCATTCGTCCAGATTATTTTGACTGACATCAGTTCCTCGATTTTACATTTAATATTTTAAGTTTGGAATACTTTAATTGCTCCTCTAAAAAGTTCTTGACATGCTAAAGACGTTGGTTCGCTTTTTAAAAATAAATGTGACTTTAATAATACTGGTCGGCGAGTGCTACATCTAAGCTGGTCACACTTAATTTAATGACAACAAAATGGCAATGGGGATGCCTGGGTAAAAAAAGAAATGATATTAAGTCCGTCAATCAGATAATAAAAAAATATTAGTTACGTATTTTTTGCTTTTTCATATTAACAAAAAAATACTCAGATAAAACGCCTTAAAGTTGGGGAGTGGGGGCTCGCTACGTCACAAGTAAGTATAAAAACTACATACTCTTGACGTCATGCCACATTTCAACTCAATGTATCAGCGTAATCTTTGGATTACGTAAAAAAAGAAAAATACGTGTCCAAGATTTTTTGTAAAGGACCATGGGCAAAAATGTATGAAGCCTGGGCTCACCCACCAACAGAGATGAGACCACTTTGAATATAAAGATATAAAGCACTAAATATAAAGATTTAAACTCATTTTTGCGAAGAATCCATGGGGTTATTTTGCTATAAATATTTTTCTCCGACCATAAATAAACTAAAATTCTGCAAAAAGTAGTGCTGTTATGGCATTGTAGGTTTTGTTATTGAACATCTTTAACTAGTTTTAATTCCAGGTTTAATGTAGACATAAAAAATAAAACAGCTGCTAACAGTTAAAATTATTTTTATTAACATTTCAATCAATATCAATAATAATGTCGTCTAAATATCCTGCCGGTGGATTAAATTGTATGTGCCTGCCTAACCCTAGATTCCATGTTCCCTAGATATATATAGGCGCATCTATTGTTTACCACTATTTTAAGCATTTTAAGAATGAGTATATTGTTTCAATAAGTTTGTTTCAATCGCTCAACCACTGCGCCAACCGTGTCGTCAAAAATATTCTTTTATATCTTTTAAGCGGCCAGTTACAAAGGAGAGCAATAAGATTCATGTTTAATGAAAAGCTAAAAGCTCGCACTTTAACGGAAAAATACAATATCTTGTTGCCCTCGAAACCAGTCCTTAATTTGGTGCTCCTAATCCCCAATATCGTGAATTAAGCCGGATGATTTGAATTTTGGAAATAAGTAATAGGCCAATAAATAGAATCGTTTCGTTTTTTAAATGACAGTACTAAATGATATATTTTTTCGCAATAAATAATGGCAGTAAGGTGTCACTGTTGACCAGAATGTTCTACTACTTGAATTGATTCATGTTTATCTAACATTTAAAAAAAATATATTCTGGCACATCCTAGCCGTGAGCAGTACAGCTACAAAACCTCATTTCTAATAAAAACCAGGCCACTCGCCATACTCCAAGAATCTACCTCCAGTTCTCCGCTACAACTAAAAATCTCGAGACATTAGCCTGGATCCAAGATCCTATCAAAAGTGGGTGTAAGTTTGTGACGTCTTCATTCACCTTTAAGTGAAGAAAACTTATATCATTAGCTTGTATAAAGCCAGTATTTTCCTTATATTTCCCGCTTGAAGTGTAACTATTATCCAATAATAAAGAGTCTTTAATTTAACAGAAGGTTAGGCTACTTCAAATATCACTGGCATTATGTCGGGAACTCCTGAGTGAGTCTACAGTTAAAAGTGTTACAGGCTTGTTGGATAATAAAACAAGCTATGCTATGCTAGATTTATTTTTAAATGTTGCAACATCGGCGTGCTGAGCCTTTTGGCCTCGTCTACTTTTCTGTTTGTAATTTTTAATATTTAGTCTGTGGTTTCTGGTGCGAGACCCAATAAATACTTTTTTTCTTTATTTCTTTTAGAAGCTGGAACATGACTCAAACCACGTCAGGTCAGTACTTGAACCCCACACATAATTATGTAGGTTATGATGCCAACAAAATGCAGATAAAAATGACAATCATTAGATTCCAGTCAGTTTTAAGCTTTGTAATTCAATGGTTGCGTCAGTTTTTACGGAAATTCAATCATTTTATTGCTTCTTAGTCCAGTATTGTATTTAACCCGTATCGGCCCACTACCTACTATTCTAAGCATATCTGCTCAGCGCTGGTCATATCGATGCTTCCTTTGGACAGCGCCCACAATCTGTGGGCAGATATCTCATCTGGTCTTTTTTGTGGTTCTACCAGAGCTGTACTAGTGCTACCTGGTTTTCATAACCCATCTATAAAAATGCTACCAAATTCTTTGCCAAAATCAACCAACTATTTACATCCAAAGCGACTATTATCCCTCGCTTCGCTCTCACTCCTACACCACCCTATCTCCACGCCCTGCTTCACCGGGAGCCGTGTGGGCGTCTGACGTCATTCGCCCCCCCCTCTCCAGCGCTCCCCCTTCGTCTCACATCCTCGCCTCCCTTCAACTTGACATTCGGCCGGCTGTATCGATTCGCAAGACTCCGCAATGCCGAGGCCGCTACTGTTTACATTTCTACGCAGTTTGTGAATGAAAGCTAGGAGTTAATGGTCGGTTTTAGTATGGGAGTGATAGATCTAATATTGTTTGATAACTCTTTAATGATTTAAAGAGGTCTGGGAAGCTTTATAGCAGTAGCGGGACTCCTATTGAAGAGTTCTACCGGGGATGTAGTACCGCTGTTAGGTGTAGAATGATCGTTCAGTTCCGGTTTGAAGGCTAGACATATAGTGCTGGTGAAATCATTACAGGTACTTTTTCAAGCTTAATTTCTAGCTGTCCTGTGTAAAACAACACATTATTTGGGCACTTCAGCATGTCCTTCAAGAACGTAAAATACACACAGGTTCAATGTATAAAACATATTTTTTGCAATGAACATACAACAATCTATGAATCCGGCACCAAATTATTTTCACGTTTTTATCTTGACTAATTTATAAACGGGTCTAATTTGTTAGTATGTATGTGAGAATAATCTTTGAAACAATTTCAGCTGAGAGAGTCAATTTAATACAGTAGGCGGGGTCAAGATTCAGGGGCAAAAACGGTCTAATCCAGTGCTTCATATGTTTGCGAAATTCGTCGGCTCGACTACGCTAACAACGCAATGAATGGTGTCGAATTGTCAAAATGAAAGGCATTGCAATTTTATTCTAGTGTGTTACGTAATAACTTCGCGGGTTACGGGATGGTGCCAAATGGGTGGGTTGTTTCTTCGCTATTTGACTACCCCGTTGGTCCCGCGGTCGCAAGCGAGCGTGGAATCCTGAGTTCGATTCCTAGGGCTTAGTGTTATTGGAGTTTTCCATTAGGATATTTTTTATTAACATCCCAAAGCTTGGAAGTCGACGGTTTGTGTCTCCCGTGCCTCAGTAGCACGATAAGCAGATAACCCTGCGCCTGATCTCTCTGAGGTCGTGTCGGACTGCCGCCCATTGGACTAAGGAAGTGAGAGAAGAGAGAGTACTCATGTCTGTGCATACACTTGTGCAATGGTTAGAATCCAAAGAGGTTAGCCGCCATGGCTGTAATTTGGTTTGGAGGACAATTATTTAAATGAAAAAGCTGCACTAAAGCTACTCAAAACGAAGCTTTTTTCAGAAATGATGGAAAACTGATTTCTCGTTTCGATTGTGAAAAAGTGAACACTGTTTTAAAATTCGTGATAAAATGAAGGGGGTTTTACTGACGCGTAGAGAATTAAATTTTACATAATGAAAAATCAGTTATCTCGAATTTATCTTTTTTTGAGTTGATACATTCTTGTGTTAGCAGTGCGATATATTTGAAGGTGTTGTTGGACGTAATAACTGAGTGTTGCAAAATGGATCATGGCAGTTACGTAATAGCTTGAGCTATCTGGAAAAATTATGGAGAAACTTAAAAAAAAAATAGGTACTAAAATGATGTCTCGTTGGTGCAGTGGTCGATAGCGCTATACTGTGTACGCGCCTGGGTTGATTCCCAATTCAGGAAAAGTGTTATTGCAATTAAAATTTGCCCGTTCTTCTGCATAGGTACCTACTGCTTTGGAATGGGCAACTAGCTTCATCTTTCTGACTGGCCGAGCCCTTGACAATTCAAAAGTGCCTGTAATTGGTTTATTTGAAATAAAGAGAAAGAGAGAGAAATGAGTTTGAGTTTGAGAATTACAGTTTTTATCAGGAATTTCTCAGTAGCAGCGCAAAGTCTGGATTTGTGCCCGGTTGATGGCAATAGGCTCGCCTCTCGTTACATGGGATTTAAACATAACTGGGGAAATGTGGGTGTACTACAATTCGTACACCTCTGCCTAACTAACCCTTCGGGGATTATAGGCGTGTTGTTATGTTTCACTCGCTGCTCGGCTCCTATTGGTTGTAGCGTGATGTATGATACATAGCCTATAGTCTTCCTCGATAAATGGAATATCCAACACGAAAATAATTATTATATTCGGAGCAGGATTTCCAGAGATTAGCGCGTTCAAACAAAAATACTCTTCAGCTTTATAATATTAGTACAGATTAATAATAATAAATTTATATAACCGCCTGATTTAATCTTAGGATAGGTACCTCTGCTTATTCCCTTAAGACTGTCGTCATACGAACCTGTGAGGATAACATGACCTCAAGCCAGTGACGTCATCACTCGACCTCAAATCACGTAGGAAGGGTACCTGCCGCTGTGTTCGACACAAATAGATATTTTTATTGTCCGACGCTAATGGGGTATCAGACCTCTGATCTCATGAATTTTAAATCCATCTGGAATTTTAGAATGTATTTTGCAATAAAGCAATGGAATCACATAGTCCGAAGAATTGCAAAACCTATTTGGTCGTGGGCAGGGCACATTGCTCGTAGAACAGATGGCCAATGAGTCTCAAAGTTTCTGCAGTGGCGAAAGCAAGTTTTGGGGAAATATGAAGATTATATACATACAAAAGGATATGCAACAGACCACCAAACTAAACAATTTTTACTATGGGACCATCTTCGAAATCGTGAAAAAAAACCAGCTGTTCCCTACATTTCGACGAGTCACTTGACCAAAAATGTATAGAACAGCTGATTTTTTTGCGATTTTGGAGTTGGTCCCATAGTAAAAGTTGTTCAGTTTGGTGGTCTGTAGCATATGCTTTTGTATGTTTATACCCTTTCGGTAACACCTGTATATATGAATTATGTAAGGCCTCCCACAAGTGGACCGATGACCTTGTTAAGGCTAAGGCTCGTCAGGAATCCGCTGGATGCGGGAGCCCAGAACCGGTCGATGATTCGATGCTTAGGGGAGGCCTATTTCCAGCAGTGACGTCTTTTGGCTGAGAACGACGGTGATGATGAAGGTAATCTAATATTTGGTGGTTCTAGAGCTTTTTTGTCGGGAAACTTGCTTGCTTCTTTGGAGCAAGCCCAAACTCAACGATTTTCTAGCTCAAGAAAGAGACAAACGTATGTTTCATGCAATTGAGTGAGATGCCTTATTTCTGAGTTCTGTGTCTGACCCCGACGCAAAAATATCAAACGAAACGTGCAAGATCTATTTTGCGTCTCCATACTAGAACCTGTCCAAGCCAAAGTACTACTTACGAAAAGTTTGTATTGCCCTTAGTTGTAAAGCTCTGTAAACGGAGTAGTCGCGAGTCCAACTCCTACTTAAACCCTGCCCGGCACGGGCGATTTTTTAACACGACGATTTTTAGTCGCGTAGTAGACAATTCTCGCGTTTAGCCGAGCATTGAGAATTCCAAGTAAGTGCATCCCAGCATTCCTAGCACTTAAAAAAACAAATTTACCAGTGCGGAATAAAAATCGCCAGTGAACACGAGGGCTTATTCTTGCGCAAGTAGCTCAAGATATACCGTCGGAAAAATCCGCTAATAGTTTCTTGAAAATCGAACACGATCTGTCAGAAGTACAAATTAGCTACACAAACAAACTTTCCGCTTATTTCTTATTTAAATAAGCGAGATGATCGGCAAAGGCGTGTCGTGGCATTCTGCCAACGGCACCGGTTAAAACCGGCTTTTCATGAGAAATATGCACGTAGTCATGCCAAGTTCCTTAACAACTTATTAGGTACTAAGGTTACGTGGTTAGGTGCTAATTGTATAAATAGTACCTAATTGTAGGTGTTGTAAGTACCTACTTTATATACCAGTCAGTTTTTATATAAATATTAATCCATTTTTCCTCAAAAAAATTTATGGGTAGAAAGAAATCTTCTACTGTGAAGCTATGAAGCCGTGGATTTTTTTTTCAAATTAAATATGGCGCTAGTCCATCTCTGGTTATTTTATCAAAGCCGACAGAGGGTTCTTTCGACACTTTAATGTCAAATAGTGGTGAAAATTACAGACTTTCAAGATGGCCGTTATAATGTGACGGAACTGTGCTCTTAAGAAACTAAGGCTTTAGATACAGTATGGGCCCGTATTACAAAACCTCACTAAGAGTCAAGACCCAAGCATTACTTAAAACTAGTTTTAACCAATCAAATGGCTTTAATCGAGACTCAAGCAATGCTTGAGTATTGAGTGAGGTTCTGTAATACGGACATAAACCTTTTATTTCTGTTAGACACAACTACCACAAGTAGCAAGGAGGACACCTACCATGCCGGTACAGTGCGATTGTGCTGGGACAGCGGGGTAATCCGAAAAGGTTACCGCTACCTCTCACTCGCCATCTCGGCCCCCTAACCTGTCGTCACTTATATCATAATAAAAAAAAAACAGTGCGTCCTTAAAATTTTCCTCCATCTTAAATTCGAACTCAATCTAAGCTCACTTGAGATGATGATGGCTGCCTAGCCTTTTCCCAACTATGCTGAGGTCGGCTTCCAGTCTAACCGGATGCAGCTGATACCCCCTTAGTAGACTGTCTGTCAGATTTTCAGGCTTCTGACGACCCGTAACGCAGTCGTTACGGGCATCTTTGACAGTTCAAAGATGCACAAATGACAGCCGGGACCAACGGCTTAACGTGCTTTCCGAGACACGGAGGAGTCTTGGTATGTAAAGATGGTCACCCATCCACGGCAAACCCCGGCAAGCATGGCTTAATCTGATGGATCGACCTGTGCGGCTGTTAGTACTTAGCCACGAGCTCCTCGAATTGAACCATGTTCGCCACATCGAAATGGAATCCATTAAACAATGTCATAAGCAAAATTGACGTGGAAACTAACTATACAGACACGTGTGCTGTCGTCTGCAGAGCGTTCGCGAGTCGTTCGAGTTCGTCACGTGACCGTGATGACGTCAATAACCCGAGGGAGTGACGGCGTCGATACCAGGCGAGCAGGCATGCTAGCAGGTAATGGAGTTAACAGCTGTTTGGTAGGTATTAGGGAGAGATTTGTTTCTGCAATTCTGAATGATGACTATGAGATTTGCTTGATTTTGTTGCCTCTATAACAACAAAATATGCTAAAAAACAAAACGAAATAAATATTTAAGGGCAAAGCCATCTTTAACTTATTGGAGGCTCTGGGCATATTAGGATAATGGGGCCCCAGTATGACTTTGACAGAACCATATTCTGTTAGAATAATCAAAGAAAATAGATACTCTATGCAAGCTTCTAGATTTACTTTTATTGACAGTCACATTAAATGAATAAATAATGTATATAATCTAAAAAAAAGTTACTCTTTTAACAGTCACAGGTTAGTTAGTACTCAAGATCTATGTTGATTGAAGAGGAACCCTTCTCGATTTGAGATGGGCAAAGTCGTTAATCACTCCTTCAAAATCGAAGTTTTTGAGCACATCCCATTTTATGGACATCAGCGACCAACTGGTTAATATTGTAGTCAGTAATTAAGGTAAAATTTATTCGAATCAAAAAAGTTTTTCGGCAATATATCTGTTATCGTTTAGTGATCTGGCAGGGACTAGGGGGCCCCTATCGATCACGGGGCCCTGGGCACTTGCCCAGAGTGCCCAGTGGGAAAGAGGGGTCTGTTTAAGGGGGCTCCCATACAACAAACGTGTTTTTTTTTGCCGTATTTATAGATAATGGTATGGAACCATTCGTGCGCGAGTCCTATTCACACTTCGCCGGATTTTTAAACTTAAGTTGAAGTTCTGACTTTTTCGGCCGGACACGACCTCATATAGTTTTATTGACTTGTAAAAGAGTTTCTAAAAATCTATTTACAAATTAAAATCATTTACCATTTAAACTACTGCAAATATTATGTACTGTGCATTATTCACATCATATATAATGTTAGGTATGACTGACAAATTCTAATAAATATATATTTCATGACAATAATTATGAACCATAGCAATCTTATATATTATTTACAGAGTTGATACAACCTTTAAACTGCCTATACTAGGTACCATTTTCAAGCTCTGTACCAAAAATCAATTAAATAGGAGCAGTAGTTTAGTCGCAAATGCTTTTTTAAGTTTTTGCCCCGTTTGAACACGATGTACCTCTCCTAACAGCTGATTATGTTTATAAGCATAGGTCATTCACCTTTAAATGATAAAAGTTACAACCTACGATGCGTAGTCACAAGGTAAGTTTTTATTTACAAAGGGTGGTTGCTTTTTACTCTGATTTGTAAGCTACTTCATTAGTTTGAAAAAAAATTACCCCATTTTTGGTGTTTTCTATTTTTATATCGTATCGAATTAATACTAAACTATATTACACGCAGTGCAATTAAATGCCCCTCTGTCATATCATTTCTGTATAATATTAAGTAACTTTACCTACATCTTACTAGTCACTTAACACTATGTACAGACGCAGCACATCAAGCTATCCCTAACTGTCAAATTTTCTCAATTAAAAATGAACCTAATGTCTAAGCAATAAAGTTGAAATACTATCAAAGAAATTTGACAGATTGTGGTAACTTGATGTGCTGGCCTCTGTACCTAGATACCAACAGAGTATTTTACTCAAGACTCACACACATAAAAAGACGCAGGAGTTCACATTCACATGAATGTGATCTACATAATATTAATAACAACTCCTGCGTCACATTATGAGTCAATACAGGACTACTGACGTCCGGCAACAAAACAGTGCTGGTCAGTCAGTGGTCGAACAAAAATACACAATGGGATATTATGCAAACTACCTGATATCGGACTACAGAACAACTTCACCCCTATACTATTTACAATAAAAGCGAGAATCGAACTACGCTCGAGTTCGGCTTTTTACTATGGTACTTCCCCTGCATAATCGCGCCGCTATTGGTCAGAATAAATACGAACATCGAAAAGAATTAAATGTACAAATCTTCCATTTCCTGACATAAATCTTAATAAATAACGTTGCCAAATTAAAGAGATGGCTAAACTACATATTTTGTAATAAAATCAAGTTTGGAAAACTTTGCAGTATAAGAGAAAACACTGCCTAAAAGTTCCAGGGCTGCATCGCGCAATTAAAGTTTTCCTGCACTGTAGCATATATACGGCCGACGATGTCTAACCATCGGTCTTCCCCTGGGGTCGCTTCATCGACCGACCCACTAGCCGGGGCCCACCTGATATGGGTAGACCTGGTTGGTCTCGGGCGTCTTTCTATATCGAAAATACTTCTACTTGATTGATATAGTAAAGATGTTCAAACAGCTCATTACCGACCTCTCTCTGGGTATAGTTAAACACCCGAGGCGCTTCTCGGTCACCTGCTTGGCGGGGGCTGCAGAGTGGCTAGTTGGGGGCTAACAAGCCCGCAGTGGCGTAAGTGGGGGGCTAGCTTCACCACGAGTGAACCCCATACGTACGGCACCGCTTGGAAGACGAAGACCCCCAGGGGAGGCACCCGCTGAAGAACTTCTACAACAGCGTTAAAAAAATTCTAGTTCCAATTCCAAACAAAAACCCCAAAACCAACCTTATGCTTCTCAAAAATAGATTTTTCACCTCACAGGCTCGGAAAGAGTCTGTTTGTCATTCGAAATCTGAGCCGAAAATCGCTTTTTGCTCTCTAGCGTGGAAAGAGTTTTTAAAATTCGAACCTTTCTCTTAATAATTTTCTATACTGCCAGTCCAATGAAAATGCATGACACGGTCTAAAAAAAATATTAAATAACACCACTCACCTTAAAAACTTCCATCACAGTACAGAAATTAAATATTTTGCGAGGATATAATTGTAAAATTGGAATTAATGTTAATAAGTAGTATTCCATTTGATTAAAAATATCTGTGACGTCACATTTGAATATGCCATAAAAATACTACCTACCCTGTCAAATACCCAATTGTGTAGTAATTTAAGTTTAATTTTTTAAATAAAATAAATACTAATATAATATATTATTTAATCCTTTGCTTGGCAAAAATAAATATGTATTAAATTAAATTAGTTATTTGTATTAAATTAGTTTTTTAAAAAAACTTTTTTTCTTTCATTCTCCTTGGAGGACAAGTAGGATATAGAACAAAATACAGGGTATTTAATTTTGGAGATATTCTATGTAACTCATAAGATATATTGCCAAGTATCTGTTATTTTCTTCACATGAGTCCATGTATCTGAGAAGCTCGAACAAAATAAAACTCAACAACACCTGTTTTCTTGCACCTAGCAGTTTCCTCGCTGTAGTGAGGTGAAAAATTGTGTGTTGCGCTCGGCAGCAAAGCTTTTCTGCGTTTCGTACCTTTGAAACCTTCGTTACGCTCAGGATTACGCTTACTCAGGTTTCAATAGAAGTACTCGCGCCAAAAATTAACTTTCCAGCCTTGCATAACAAATAACTATTGTTAAACGTTTAAATTTTTTGGCGGCTGACCGTCCGTTTCGATCGTTAAACCTAGAAAAAGGCCTAGCTACCTCGGCTGCGTACCTAGGAATCCTAGTGATATACAGTACAGTGAAGATAGTTTCATATCCATTATAAAATATCACACATCGCCCACGTGCAGGCCCTCTTGTTAACACACACCACACATTAAACATCTCTTTACACACACAAACTTTAAAAGAACGACATTAAAATAAAATCAATCATATTAATTTTACATCTCTCTTCTACCGTATATTTAAGAACTTTTTTTATCACAAATGTAATGATTAATTAATGTAACTACTTACTATAATCATTTTATTATTACATTTCGTTTGTGTGTCGGTATTTCGTAGAGTAAATTCAATCAATGTACAGAGGCATCAAGCTACTCCATAGCTTCATTTACAATAATTGGCAATATTTGACAGTATGGGATAGCTAGCTATTAGTGCTGGCATCTGTACATAGCATAGAATCCAGGACCTATTGATTAGGTGGAGACACTGGTCCCTGTTACATCTGTTAAGTTTGTTTACCTAGCACAGAAGTCAGGGCTTCACATTGGTTTCTAAAATTTTACTAAGCCAATATAATATATAATTTATTAAAATTTATTCTTTACTAGCTTTAGCCCGCGACTTCGTACGCGGACCCTGTTGCTTATGCCAGCAACAACGGGGTCGCCATTTATGTTATTTTTTATCATTTTCCCCATTTAAATCTTTTATCACACTGAGCTTTAGTTTTATTTCATTCCAACAACCACCAAAACATACAGTCCATTTGTCATCGTTTTCATCTTGGTAACCGCATTATTATGTTCCCCACTTGTCTCTAGAGACCTAGAAGTCGAAGCGTAGATACGCTTGGAACTCAAGCGTAATTCTCTTTCCGTGAACGTCTCTGACTCGCGAGACAATACATGACGTTCACGATCAGCGGTCAGTCGCGCATCATATTCTTCACTGGTCTCTAGAGACCTAATGAATACGCTGAGAACGCAGGCGTGCTTCGCGACCCGAAGAGGTTTCCACGGAGCGAGTTGCAGCCTAATGTTCTCGAACAGCATCAAGTCTCTCCTGATCCTCAATCTTTTAGCTCTCTTGGAACATTGGGAAAGATTTGACCTCTTTCTAGGCATGGTCATAGTTTTATTGTGAAGATACCTGATCAATAGAAGTTTTGGCCAGTAGAGTCAAATTTTCAATGATATACCATCGTCATCAAAAATCAGTCCTAAACTGTTACCGCCTTCACCGCGTGCAGGTACTCCCAGTTTATGTTATTTTATAATTACACAGTAAAATTAGTGATAGCTTTGATTTCCACATCAGATGTTTCTGATCTTCGATTTTTTAAGTCAACAGGAAATGCCCATCTGATTGAACAACAAAGACGTCAAAGACGTCATTCCTATATGTGTTATGTTGTAGCTAGGCTCTTGGAGTTCCACAACAGGTGTTCCAGATCTTCGATTTTTATAAGTCAACAGAGAGTGCTCATCAGATTGAACAACTTGTGGTAAGACGTTATTCCTATATGTGTTATGGTGTAGCTAGGCTCTTGGAGTTCCACAACAGGTGTTCCAGATCTTCGATTTTTATAAGTCAACAGAGAGTGCTCATCAGATTGAACAACTTGTGCTAAGACGTTATTCCTATATGTGTTATGGTGTAGCTAGGCTCTTGGAGTTCCACAACAGGTGTTCCAGATCTTCAATTTTTATACATTCAGTCAAAAAAGTATCGGGAATGGATGATTTCTTTATGGTTCCAAATTCAAATTTTTGTTTTTTTGTAGTTGTTAGATTGGCACAACTGTTTTCCATTTTGGCGCGGAGTTTGAGTTGCATCTGTTATTTATATTAAATACAGTGCTGGTTTTAGTAATATCATATATAGTGTGTATTGCGAATTTCATAATGGACAGAAATATCGAACAAAGAGTTTGTCTTAAATTTTGCATCGCCAATGGAATTTCGTGTTCGGAGTCACTGAAAATGTTACAGAAGGCTTACGGTGAATCGACTTTATCAAAAACTCGTGCTTATGAGTGGTTCAACGCGTTCAAAAGCGGTCGAGATGTGATGGAAGATTTGCCTCGCTCTAGTAGGCCGTCAACGTCTGCAACTGAAGTTAACATCGCAAAAGTGAAGAAAATAGTGACTGAAAATCCCCATTCAACCCTGAGAGAGATAGCCGCCGCACTTTCTGTATCTCACGAGTCGATCCGTACCATTTTAACTAATCATTTGGGTATGAAACATGTTGCTGCTCGGCTAGTCCCAAAAGATCTGAATTTTCTCCAAAAACTCAATCGCATGAAAATCGCTGAGGACATGCTAGAACGAGTCAGTTCGGACCCAACATTCATGAAACGCATTGTTACTGGTGACGAGACGTGGGTTTACGAGTTTGACATGCAAACTAGTCAACAAGCTTCGGAGTGGCGCCTTCCAACTGAACCGAAACCGAAAAAACCACGCCAAAGTCGATCAAAAGTCAAAGTCTTGTTGACTGTTTTCTTTGACTATCGCGGTGTTGTGCACTCTGAACTCTTACCGGAAGGTCTAACGGTAAATAAAGAATATTATTTGAGCGTTATGCGGCGTTTAAGAGAGCAAATTCGACGAAAAAGGCCAGAATTGTGGAAAGAAAATTCTTGGATTTTGCACCACGACAATGCGCCTTCGCACAAGGCTATCATTGTGAACGAATTTTTGACCAAACACTCAACAAATACCATCCAGCAACCACCATATTCACCAGATATGGCTCCTGCTGACTTTTTTCTTTTTCCTAAACTCAAATTACCACTTCGTGGCACCCGTTTTCAATCGATAGAAGACATAAAAGAGAATTCGCGGCGAGAACTGAACTCAATGCCGGAAGCAGCGTTTAAAAAATGTTTTGATGAATGGATTATTCGTTGGCGCAAGTGTATCGTTTCTAAAGGAGCATACTTTAAAGGTGATAAAATAAATTTGGATGAATAACAGACATTTTGTGTATTATTGATCTTTTCCCGGTACTTTCTTGACAGAGTAGTACGTCAACAGAGAGTGCTCTTCAGGCTGAACAACTTTCACTAAGACGTCATTCCTATATGTGTTATGGTGTAGCTAGGCTCTTGGAGTTCCACAACAGGTGTTCCAGATCTTCGATTTTTATAAGTCAACAGGAAATGCCCATCAGACCGAACAACTTTTGCTAAGACGTCATTCCTATATATGTTATAGTGTAGCTAGGCTCTTGGAGTTCTACAACAGGTGTTCCAGATCTTCAATTTTTATACGTCAACAGAGAGTGCTCATCAGGCTGAATAACTTTTGCTAAGACGTCATTCCTATATATGTTACAGTGTAGCTGGGCTTTTGGAGTTCCACATCAGGTGTTCCAGATCTTCAAATTTATTCTCTCAGCAGAAAATGCTAATCACGTGGAACAATTTTTGCTAAGGTATCATTTTTGTATCTCTTATAGTTTAGCTGGTCTGTTGCGGTTCTGCATCAGGTGTTCAAGTTTCCAAGAAAAATTATAGCCTATATGTTGCCCAGACTTAATACCTATACATAAAAAAAAAAACATTCCAATCCGTCCAGTAGTTCCGAAGATTAGCGTGTACAAACAAACAGACATACACAGACAAACAGACAAATTTTTTTTTTTGGATTCGTGCTCTATTACTGTTTCTAAACCCCCCTCAATTATTATTTTATTAATATATTCAATGTACAGACACAGTTTTTTTACTGTTTTATTATATGTATAGAAGTGTAGCGTGGGGTCCAGTTCACTAACATGGCTAGAATCTAGACTATAAAACCGCACCTCTAGTATTTAATAAAAAAAAGCAGTGATAGCCTAGTGGTGTGACCGTCGGACTGCCAAGTCATAGGTCTCGAGATCAAACCCAAGACACGCACCTCTGATTTTTCGGATTCATGTGAGTATTCTATAATTATCACTTGCTTAAAATCGGTGAAGGAAAACATCGTGAGGAAACCGGCATGCCTGAGAGATATTTCTCAACAGCATGTGATGCTAAGTCAGAGGCCCATGGGCAGCATTAAAACTCTGACACCAGGTTAGTCACTAACCACACGAAGAAGAAGAAGTATTTAATGCCAGCAAATTTTCTGATAACCAGTCATCATTCTCCTGCCCTTATCCCAATTTATTTGGGGTCGGCGCAACTTGTCTTCTTCTTCCATACTTCTCTATTAGTCGTCATCTCGGTAGTCACTCCCTTGATAGCCATATCATCTTTCACACAATCCATCCATCGTTTCTTTGGTCTCCCTCTACTTGTATAGCCATCCACATTCATACTCTGATAACCAGTAAAACCCCAAATAAACAAAGGTGCGTTTGGACCAGTAGTGGAAGAATTTCTATGAAAACTTTATTGAAATTTTCATACCAGCATCGCGGCGCACACTCGTATCGTCGCGTAGCAGGAGCCGAAGTCATAATCTATACTAATATTATAAAGAGGTAAAAGTAAGTTTGTAAGTTTGTATGTAGGGGGTAATCTCCGGAACTAATGATCCAATTCGCGTTTTGATGCAATAGACATATTGTTCCTGAACAAACATAAATTTAAAAGTAATGTAATTGTCGTTTTAAGGAATCAGCAGTAGTCTCCATATTCCATAATATGAATATCACTTTTTATAGGAACCTGTATGATACAGCACTATGAAATTATATATATGTATATTTTTTTTAGTTTGTCTCAAAAATATTGTTTATCTTTTTTTCTTTTAATTTATTTTAGGTCAATTCTGTATTTTATTTTGATTAGGTACTTACATATTTGATAAGCACGTAATCATAAAACTAGTCCTAAAATATATTCCTTAGTAATTTATTACAAACAAATTCCTTAATAATTAGGTGACAATGACATGTTTTCATACATATAGGTAGGTACACATCAAAATTATTGTCAATATTAAGCAGGCTAGTTCCTTTTTTATGTATGCAAGAGGTTCGTTTTAATTAATTCGGTGTGAAAAAGTAAAAAAAATATTTTATTAATTTGTGAATTTAAGTACCTACGTACTATATTTTTAAACAGTTACAAGTTACACAAAACATGACGAACTTTGTAGTCTCTAAGTTTAAGACCCTCTCTTTATCCACCAATTTCTGTACAATATAATAATACAAAAAAAAAGAATATCGTTTCCACTTTAATATTTTCATTTGCTTCCTTCCTACTAGCGCCATCTATTATCAATATCAAGAACTAGACAGAATAACAGCGCGTGGTTGCAAAATGATTTCACGAGATTTAACAAATGAAACATATTTAAATAAAGTATTAATTTAATTTATTAATTATTTAATGATAGTTTCAAAGTATCAAAAGTCTGTTTGATGAATTGGCAATAACCGTTATGAACAGGTAGGTAAGCGTCCTTTACCGCAACTTGCGCGGGCTACGAAATAAATAGAATTGGGATGGCCACGGGCTATATTAAGACACCACACTTAAAAAGTATTTTAAGTGTGGTGTCTTAATAAACATAGGTATAAAAAAGTAAAACTAGATATTTTTGCAGTTAATAGATTTACTATAAACAAATACGGTAATTAAAATACTGTTTTGTGCTAATGTTTTTTTGTTTGATTTCTAAAGTTTCAATAAACTCGTTTTGCCGTTGATTTAATAGAATCTGCTGTACGTCACACCCATCTTTAGGTAAGCAAATAGAGAACCATTCAATAATTTCGTCTTAGAACTCAACTGGCCCATTAGCTCAGTTGGTTAGAGCGTCGTGCTAATAACGCGAAGGTCGCGGGTTCGATCCCCTCATGGGCCACATCTCTTTTTGTAATTTCCTGCTAGTTGTAAACTTTTGAAGTTATATTTTAATATTCTATTAGAATTTATTGTAGTTTTAACATATTATTTGGATAAATAAACTGATATGTGATGTGTTACACTTCAGTTGGTAAAATAATATTTAGGAATTGTTATTTTTATAACAAAGTTATTTCAATCATAAAATAATCAATTTTGATAATATGGCACAAATCTTTAATGTTATCATAAATACTTCCTAGATCTCTAGCCAATACAAAACCAACCAAAAAAAAAATATCGTGATAACTACTAATTTTCAAATCACAAATAGTCGGTTCCCACTAGACTTTATTTAGTCAAAACATTATCAAGAATTCCGCTATTACATGCCCAACTTATCTTGACCCTTGAAAAATGGAACTAATAAAAATGTACTGAATTCAACACAGTACCTTGACAAACAGCGTCGTAATGAGGGGTCAAGTTAAAATGGATGGCATTAGAAATATTGACTCTGCTGTGGTTATGACTAAACTTGAGTTAATGATTTACTCGTGTAACCACTTGCACCGAAATAAGAAGAAGTACTTAACTCTGCTCATCTGAAACCTTGTTGAAGAGATTGTCAGATAGGTAGCGCTTTCATGTTCAATACTGGTAGGTATTCAGGTCCATCCTCTTAGAAACCGCCCCCAAAACAATTGAGAGAACGCTAGGTATATGATCATGACCTACATAATAAAGAGAATTCACTGGGCTGGACTATCACCTCAACTTTTTTTCAATCCCACTTTTCGTGGAGCCAATGCTATCCGTCACTCATGTTGTAGTATAGTGTGCTGGGTTAAACGAGGGACATACTTTCAGGTTGTATATTACCCATGGAAATCAACAACTTTGTCCATGTGATCAACTCTGAAATATGAAAAAAAATATCAGCTATTCCATACATTTTGACGAACTATGCGAACATAAATGTTCTGAACAGTTTTTTTATTACTCCAGGTATAGGTCCATAGTCAAAGTTGTTCATTTTTATGAGTATAGTGCCCCCTGAAAGTATGTCTCTCGTTTAACTTAACACACTGTAAGTATAAGTTAACCTGTAGTAAAAGTTTTTGAAAAAAATAAAAATAAGTATGTAAGTCAATGGTTAGATTACCTCGAGGAGTTAGGTAAAGAACCGTAAGCCGCAGGTTTTGAAAGAAAAAAAAAGGGAAATTATTTTCTCAATAGAAGGTCCTTTACTTTGCGATTAATGTATAAAAAACTAGATTCCTGTTCGCGACTTCGTCCGCAAACCTTAATAAATGATACACCTAAATCTTCCTCTTGAATCACTCATAAGTATTAAAAAAAACTTAATGAAAATCCATTGTGTAGTTTTAAAGATACATACAGACACACGCGGCAAGCGACTTTGCTTTATACTACGTAGTGATATCGAATGGTGGATAGGTATAATAATAGTCAAGCGTGATTCCTTATCATTATTAACCCATTCAATGCCACCAGATATTTTTTTCTTTCCATTATGATCCACTTATTTTTATTTATTTATTGGGTTTGAAATAACTATATCTATTTATATACATAGTTGTACACGCGCAAGTGTACCAACGGAGGGTGCGGAGAACGGAACGTAGCCACGCTCCCCGTTTCGTCATCGCCGGCGCGGCGGCGTCTATAAAAGACGAGCGCCCACGCAGAGCGTTCCTTTTTTCATCACCTCCAAACGACCCCGGTACCCGGTACCGGGAAGAACATTGTAGGCCGCGCGGCCAACCATTAAATTAATTTGTAATGTAAATTGTAATCCAAATAGTTGTCAAGCTGAGATTATATTATTTTATTATAACGTTCACCCGTTTCATTTATCACACATTTGGCGACCGTGAGCAAAAAGAAATCTGCAACCACAACTACGAGAAAACTGCGACTCGGTAGCGTGTTCCGGATTCTTCGAACCGACCACGTGCGCGCGCCGTGCAGGCGCTAAACCGCCGGCGCCGCCGCTGCCCATCGGGAATCGCAACCGCGTGCATCAGGCGACATTGCTGGGAACACGAGGAGGCTACACAACCACGGCTGTCGAAGATCTACCTGGATACAGCGGGCATCGCGTCAGGAGGTCTGCCGAAGGGAAGTGAGCTCGTTCCTATTTTATATTTCCGTCCCCAATTTCCGCCGCTTTGTTTGTGTGTTTAGAGCGTCCTCCTCGTAGAGTGTATTCCTCGAGGTTAGGGGCAGCTTGCAAACAGAATTTTATTGCATTGTGGTAAATTTAAAATCTCGTGAGTTGTGTATCTAAATAATTTGGTCGTAACTCCAGACTAATATGAGGAGTATATTTTAAGCATATATATTTATGGCGACCATACAATAGGTCCCGCATGCCCGCATGGGTTATAAAATAATACACGTGCCTCTGTGCTGTGCCGTGCGCTGTGAGTGAAGGCATATAATTTTGAACGCTTATTATACATCTAGTGTTTATATTCCGGTACTAAATACCCAATTCCGTGTTTCATGCACCAATAACAAAGCTTAAGCCTTGCACTGCATTCTTGCTTCAAATAGATTTGCCGAACACTTCCAGGAAATCTGCGGGCTGCGTCTGCGCGCTGCCTCCTAGCGTCCGTCCGACCACGTGGCGAGCAGGGCTCCGCGGACCGCGGCGCGGTCGCAGAATAGCAGAGCGGCCATCTTGTGTGCCTGTGCGGCGTGCCTGCCGTAACAACGCGTGGCTGCGAGCTGCGACTGGAGTGTACGCCTAACCGGGCGTTTGGTTTGATGCACATTTATTGCTTATTTCATTGTTTGTACTCGGTTAGTGTAGTATATTTAGTGCAATCATGGACAAGGATGCGTGCAAATTCAGTGAACTAATTCGGAAACGCGGTAATATCAGAGGGCGTTTAACTAAATTAAATGATTATGTACAGGATATGAAAAACCTAGAATCTACTTTAAGTAGCGTTAATTTAAAAGAGTTAGGTAGACGTTTAGAAAATTGTCAAGAATTATTTAGTCAATTTAACGACGTTCAAACAATAATTGAGGACACTTGTGAGGATTGTGACACTGAGGAACAACTCACATTAAGAGAGTCCATTGAATCAAAGTTTATTTCAATAATGTCAGTCATTGAGGACATTTTAGAAAGGCAAGGGTCAGACAAAGAAAAGTTTGGTGATGCATGTAGTAACAAAGGCTCCCATTCAAATTGCCTACAAACTGGCTTACAGTCAATAAGATTGCCCACAATTAAATTGCCAACATTTAATGGTTCCTATTTAAAATGGTTAGAATTCAGAGATACCTTCTATTCATTAATACACAGTAATGAGTCTATACCAAATATAAATAAATATCACTATCTGAGGTCTTCACTAGAGGGTGGTGCTGTTGAAGTTATCAGATCCTTGGAGTTTACCTCTGAGAATTACAGTGTTGCATGGCAATTACTTAATGATAGGTATAATAATAAAAAACTCTTGGTTAATAATCACTTAAAGGCGCTTTGTAGCATTGGCAATGTTAATAAAGACTCTGTTAAGGAATTGAGAAATCTCATTGATATTATTTCAAAAAATTTAAGAGCGCTCAACAATTTAGGTCTAGCAACTGACCAATGGGATGCTCTATTAATATTTATAATAACTGGGAAGTTAGATACCAGTATGGTTGTACGTTGGGAGGAATACAGGAATATCTTACCTGACTTACCAACACTAAGTGATTTTTTTAATTTTATTCGTAGTCGTGCTGATGTTTTAGAAACAACATCAGTCACATCACAACAAAGTGACAAAGGGAATATTAATAAATTTAACCAAAATAAATCAAAAGCCTTTGTCTCTTCAGTTGAAAACTTAAGTGAACTTTTATGTTTAATTTGTAGCGAGCAGGGTCATAGAATCCAAAAATGTCTCAAATTTAATAATATGAATGTTCAAGATAGGCTTAAGGAGGTTAATAAATTAAAGTTATGCTTAAATTGCCTGCGTGAGGGCCACAACTCGTTTCGTTGTCGTATGAAGGGTTTATGTAAATTTTGTAAACACAAACATAATAGTTTAGTACATGTAAATAAAACTAATAGCAACAGCAGTTCTGAAAATACTACTGCTGCACCTTCTACGTCAACTCAACAACAACCGGTATCACTGTCTGCGGTATCCATCAGCCAGGTTTTATTGTGTACCGCTGTTGTAAAAGTATTTAATGAACATACTAATGAAACTTACTGTGTAAGAGTTCTATTAGATACAGGATCTCAATCCTCTTTTGTGACAGAAAACCTGAAAGGAAAGTTAGGTCTGTCCACTAAAACTATTGAACCGCTACGGATTTCAGGTATTAATAATGTTTCTTTTAATATATCCGAGCGCTGCAATATAATAATAAAATCAAGACTAAATTCATTTAATTTAGAAATAAACTGTCTTGTAGTTCCACAAATTACAGGAACATTGCCGAGTGCACCTGTTAACATTCAGGAACTGAATTTACCAGAAAATATTGTGCTTGCAGACCCAAAGTTCAATTATCCCTCTAACATAGATATGCTATTAGGGGCAGATGTTTTTTGGAACATTGTAGGGACTAAGCGTATTTCACTAGGTGTAGGTAAACCTATCCTACAAAATTCACAATTTGGATGGTTAGTCAGTGGACGTTTAGGAGAATGTAGCCTTAGTAGTCACTTGACATGTAACTTCACAAAAGAAATTCATAATGACCTAAAAAAGTTTTGGGAAATTGAAGAAATTAATTGTGTTGATAACACTTCACTCCAAGATAAATTGTGTGAACAACATTTTTTAGAAAATATGAAACGTCTTCCCAGTGGTAGATTTTCTGTTAAAATGCCATTCAAGGAGATTCCTGAACAGGCACTAGGCGATTCATATTACTTAGCGAAAAAACGTTTCCTTAACTTGGAGAAGAAATTACATAAAAATACTCAGCTCAAACTAAGTTACACTGCATTCATTGAAGAGTATAAAGAGTTAGGGCATTTAAATGAGATTAAACGTCCTTCATTTGGATATTATTTGCCACATCATGCGGTGTTGCGAGAGCACAGTGAAACCACAAAATTACGCGTTGTTTTTGATGCCTCTGCCAAAACTAATTCAGGAAAATCATTAAATGAAATTCAGTATGTTGGTCCAGTTCTACAAGATGACTTGTTGTCTATTTTATTAAGGTTTAGAACTTACAAGTATGTTTTGACAGGGGACATACAAAATGTACAGGCAAATAGAAATTGATCCTTCTCAGAGACATTTGCAACTAATTTTGTGGAGAGATGATTGCTCACAGCCAATTAAGGTCTTGCAGCTAAACACTGTCACCTATGGGACAGCATCTGCACCTTTCTTGAGCACCAGGTGTCTAATTCAACTAGCTCATGAATGTTCTAACCCCATAATTTCTAATATTTTAAAATATGATATTTATATGGATGATTTAAATACAGGATGTCAATCAGAAAAAGAAATTAAAGAAATATATGATGACATCACTAATATATTATCATCAGCTTGTTTCCCTCTTCATAAAATACGCACAAACTGCCCCCAAGCATTGCAAACAGAGACTACATCTAAATCACTTGATCTGAGTAAATATTCCACAGTTTTAGGATTAAACTGGTCACCGTCACCAGATACTTTACATTTCACTGTTGATATGGATATGTCTAAGAAACTTACTAAACGGGTTATCATATCATTAACTTGTAAAATATTTGATCCATTAGGGCTGCTATGTGCATGCATAATTAGAGCTAAAATTATTTTACAGCAATTATGGAATGAAAAATTAGGCTGGGATGACCCTGTGCCACCCCACATTGAAAAGAAGTGGGTTAAGATAGCAGAAAATATTAATAATCTGTCTAAAATTAGTTTGCCTAGGTATGTACTATGCGATATTCCCATGTCAGTTGAATTACATTGTTTCGTAGATGCTTCTCAGGAAGCATATGGAGCTTGTGTCTATCTACGGTCAATTAGTAATAAAAATATTGTAGATGTTAAATTGCTGTGTGCAAAGGCTAGGGTTGCACCTCTGAAGGCTATGACAATACCTCGCCTTGAATTGTGTGGCGCATTACTTGGTGCTAGGTTGACCACAAAGGTAATCCAGTCCATTAGATGTCATAAGATAACACAAAAGGTTATATGGACCGACTCAACTGTAGTACTTGGTTGGATAAATTCACAACCAAACCTTTTAAAAGCATTTGTAGCCAATCGAGTAATAGAAATTAATGAGTTGACACAGGGCTTTTCGTGGCGGCATGTTCCCACTCACCTTAACCCTGCAGATCTTGCTTCTAGAGGTGTAGATCCTCAGCGTCTGCAGGTTGAACCCTTGTGGTGGGAAGGACCCTCCTTCTTAAAGGATGGATCATCTGCTTGGCCACAGCAACCTCATAAGTCAGTGGACTTACCTGAACTAAAGGTTCATGTACAAACAAATATAGCTCACGACGACAGTCATAAATCTATCATTAATTTTAGTAATTATTCAAAGTATATCATTTAAGTCGCGTGTTAGCTTATGTATTGCGGTTTTTATATAATTGTAGGAATAAAACCAAATTATATGGTCCACTACAAACTAACGAAATAAATAAATCTCATACCTTTCTATGTAAAATATGTCAACTCGAATCATTTGATACAGAATTAAAATCTATTAAAAGAGGTCAAGGAATACCTAAAAAATCTAAAATATTCAATTTAAATCCTTTTCATGACTCTGAAGGTCTACTAAGAGTAGGAGGTCGTCTTGACAATTCAAGCTTTGATTACAATAAAAAGCATCCTATCATATTAGATTGTAAACATAGATTCACCCTTTTATTAATGCAAAGTGAACACCATCGCTTATTTCATGCAGGTCCACAATTATTATTAGCCTCCGTAAGAGAAAGGTACTGGCCTGTAGGTGGGAGGGCCTTAGCGCGCAAAGTATATAAACATGCGTTGTATGCACTAGATTTCGTGGTAAGACTATACAGCCTATAATGGGCAACTTACCATCAGCGAGGATGCGACCTACTTTCCCTTTCCACTCTACCGGTACCGACTTCGCAGGACCATTTCAAATCTCTAGTAAAAGGGGAAGAGGTAATCGAATAAGTAAATGTTACCTCTGTATATTTGTTTGCTTAAGTACCAGAGCTGTGCACCTAGAGCTGGTGAGTGACCTCACTACATCTGCATTTATTTTATGTTTACGACGATTCGTGTCGCGCAGAGGTAAGCCCTATGAGATTTGGTGCGACAATGGCACTAACTTCGTGGGGGCAAACAATGAACTAGGTAAGGTGCTACGCTCCAGTCGTGACTCGGTCATTGACTATACGGCTAACGAAGGCATTTTATTTAAATTTAGTCCAGCTTATTCACCGCACTTTGGTGGACTCTGGGAGGCAGGCGTAAAGGCGGCCAAATATCATTTAAAAAGAACAGCCGCTAATGTTTCTCTTACTTTTGAGGAGTTGTCAACTCTATTCACTCAGATAGAGGCGATCCTAAATTCTCGCCCTCTCTCCCCTTTATCTTCTGATCCCTTTGATTTGAACCCTTTGACCCCCGGGCACTTCCTTATCGGACGGCCACTGACGTCGGTGCCCTCTTTTGCAGCTGAAGACTCCAGACCGAAGTACAACCTCATCTGCAAGCTACGCCTTGAGTTCTGGAAAAGATGGTCTCAAGAATTTATAGCAGAACTCCAGCAGCGATCCAAATGGAAAATTGGGTCTGCCGGGCCGAATGTTGGGGAGATGGTGCTCATAAGGGACCAGAATCTGCCTCCGCAACGCTGGCGGCTAGGCCGCATTACACGTCTACACATGGGCGCAGACAACACTTGCCGGGTGGTAGACATCTACACATCCAAAGGAACAGTCCGCAGAGCTATCCACTACATCGTCAGGCTGCCGGGTGAAGAAGGACCTGTTGAAGGCTGACTCCTTCAAGGCTGGGAAGATGTACACGCGCAAGTGTACCAACGGAGGGTGCGGAGAACGGAACGTAGCCACGCTCCCCGTTTCGTCATCGCCGGCGCGGCGGCGTCTATAAAAGACGAGCGCCCACGCAGAGCGTTCCTTTTTTCATCACCTCCAAACGACCCCGGTACCCGGTACCGGGAAGAACATTAGGTCGCGTGTCAAGGCCGCGCGGCCAACCTATAAAAGTGTGATATATTATGTAATCCAATAAATGGAATTATATTATTTTATTATAACGTTCACCCGTTTCATTTATCACACAATAGTCAAATATTAAAAAAAAACTCTAAATACAGAAAAAAACCGTAAACTCATATGTTGCGTTGGTGGCACACAGATATAATATTTTTTGGGCAGAGCCGGTAACGCAAGCCTTGCGTTGGTACAATGGATGATGTTATGCAATCATATGCGTAACTAGTAAAATAATAATGACTGAAAATCTGCAGTGAAAATGTGTTTATGAAAAAGAAAGTATTTAAATAAAAGTTCTACTTAGAAAAATGTTTTTATTAATTAATAATTGTGATACAATTTAAAGCAATTCGTAATGCAAAGACCAGGCTGCTCATCACAATCGGGACAGTAATAAGGCGTGTCTTTACGTTTTTTTTCTGTTTCCCAACATACTTTACATCTCCGGCGCATTGACTTTCCCTTCCGAGGACAAGGTTGTATTACATGGACTTTAGAAGTGAAAGTGCGTAAATTAGTAATATTGACATCTGGAACTAAACTCTCGATCACTGACAATCGGAAATCATATAAAGGTTTCTTAGTACCTGATAGTAGGTTGTATATGGTGAAAGAATTATACAGCATTTGTAGTAGAATATGTATTCCCAACTTTTTATACCACCTGACAGTCTTATGCTCACAGCTGTAATATGATAACATTTGATCCTGATGATCAACTCCGCCCATATTTTTATTATAATTTATCACTATATTTGGTTTTACTATTTCCGTGTTGCGACGTGTTGTAATTGGCGTCATTTGTGCATCGTATTCCGATGAAATTACAAGAACATCACGATTGTCTCGCCATTTCATTACGCAGATACCTTTTTTATTATATTGAGCAATATACTCACCCTTTTTTAGCTTTTTGGTAACTACTTCTTTAGGGTTTTTTTTTCGATTTTGTCTTAGGGTGCCCGTACAATAAGTTTTTTGTGACAAAAGGTTTTCTGCCAACTCAACAGAGTTGTAAAAATTATCCATATACACAGAATAACCTTTACTCACATAATCTTGTAATAAATTCAAAACGACTTTTGAAGAATGGTTAGTACCACCGACAATCGTATCGCCTGCACCAGCATAAACTATTGTTTTTAGGATAATGCCGTGAACATCTGTCAGGACATATAGTTTTATACCATATTTATTGTGTTTATTTTTTATATATTGCCGAAATATAAGACGTCCTCTCCATAACACTAGTGACTCGTCAATGCATAAATTATTTGATGGAAAATAAATTTCCTTCATCCGATTATTAAAATATGTAACAAGAGGCGAAATTTTTGCCAACCTGTTGTCATCAACATTAATGTCTTCGAAGTGAAGGACTCTTAAAATAAGCAAGAATCTATTCCGGCTCATATGCTGGCGGAAAAATGTAAGATTAAATAATCGATTTTTTTTCCAATAATCATGAATTCGGTTCAATTTTATGGTGCCCATATGGAATAAGAGTCCTAAGAAAACTTTAAATTCAGGCATAGTTATATCTTTCCAATATTTTATCCTACTTCCAGGAAAATTTTGCGCTAATATCCGAGACGCATTCTCATTGCTTTTTTCAACAATCATTTGAAGACATTCATTTGTCACTACAAGATTAAAATAATCAATTGGTTCTGAACCCTCAGGTTGAATTTTTAAACCTACAGGATTTCCTTCAAAATTAATTCTTCTAGTCTGTCTATAGTGATTTGACCATTCTTGATCTTCTTCAGTATTTCTAGTGACTAATTCGTCTTCACTTACAATTGATGTGTCGCTATCATTGTCAGAATGATTCATATTCTCAAACAAATCAGCATCAAAAATATCGTCATCATAATTCTCATTAGGGTCTTCAAGAATTTGTAGTAACTGTTCATCTGATATGGGTAAGTTTTCAGATCTATTTGAGAGATTTTCATCTGAAGTAGTTCCGATGATGTCTGTTAATTTTTCTTCAATACTAACTATTGAAGAAGAATTAACAGTCTTTCTATTGGAAGTTGAACAAGATTTACCACCACGTGTCCTTACACGTTTGCATGATCTCTTTTGTGTAATTGGTGGCTTCTCATCCTCTGAACTGGTCTCGATATCCGATATCAATGTTGTTTTAACATTTGAAATATTCTCTTTCGAAATAGATGAACCAAATTTGCCACCACATACTCTTACATGTCTGCGTGTTTTCTCTTGGTTGCCTTCTAACTCTGACAAAACTTGTTCATAACTAGACTGTCTAGAAGTATCAGAATCTCTTGTATCTAGCTTAAAAGAACAGGGCATTATTTCTTTTTCGCCTATTTTAACCATCACAGATTTTCCAGCGTTTTCTCCTATGTTGATCCCAGAATTTATTGGTTGTGGTAACGTACCCCTTACATTGAAAAGATATCCCTGTGAATTATCTGATATAGGGGTATCATTTTCTACAATATCCATGACCATTAATTTAGGATTCATTATTTTATTTTGACTAATCCAACTTCGTAATGGACCAGATGTTGATGTAAATTGCATTGCAGATTGCGCGCATTCTCTTACAGTAAATTCTGATATACATCTTTTTGTATGGAAAATAGGAATGGTTATTTCCATGCTTTTTAAATGAGGCGAAGTGACATCCCTGGAATTAGTGAAGACATTTGTAATTTTTTTTTTAACCGTAATCTGAAGAGCAGCATATATAAATAATTGTGTATGTTAAATACCTACCTTTTTGAACGCTGAATATTGTGAATTATAGATTCTGCATGGTCTAATGCATTGCAAGATTCTGTATGAGTCTCACATTCAAAACGTGTTGATAATACCTTTGCTTGTCTCCTGGTCCAATTTTGGTCAGTGGATCTGAAAATATTCAAACAACATTAAGAACAATCAAAACAAACATGCTAGTAACTGTTTATTTAAAACTACGTACATTGATGGCAAAAGTATATCCTCTTGTGATGAATTTAGAGCTTCTATATTAGATGCCGGTTTGACATGAGTTGAAACAGATCTGGCTCGTTTTCTGTAAAAGACATTTTTACTAAATAAAATGAAACAAACATTTTGTTGCCTATTTGGAATAGGCGGAATTAGTACTTACTTATGAGAATGATAAAATGTTTGAGCCTGAGATGTGGAGGAATTATATGAATCAGATGTACTTTGAAATTGTGCTGATAAAGACCTTGCTCGTTTCGTCCCCAATCTTTGACTAGAACCACAAGCTGCAGTGTTCACCTGTCTGTAATAACCATAAATTTATATGTACAATTAACTTCAAACCAATTTCAAAATTATATTAACTTAGAGGTTTTACCTAACTCTAAGTTAAACTTAACAGTTTTGACTCACCTATTCGAAGTATTCAGGGAGCTGTTATCTATCTCTATTTGATTAAGAGCTAAATTGACCAGCCTAGCACTGCGCTTTTTTTTGCCATCTGCCATTTTTCTCGATATTTATCTAAAAAGTAAGTAATAAAACATTGCACTTAAAACATTTAACTCCGCCCCTAAGATGACCCACCGACCGAAATGGGCATTTTCGTGACTTTAATTTACTTTTGTAGTAGGTAGTCAACATTACAAAAAAACCTAAGCTACAGAAGTTTGTTACTCAACTGATTACTAATTACACTACATCTGAGTAGACAAATAATAATCAGATGTACTATACTAACAAACTAATGAAAATGTTAGCATAATACCATCCCACCAATTATTGTTCGTGTGTGCCATTCAACGCACCATTTGCGTTGAAATTTAAATATTTTCGTTCTTACCGGAATCTGATCATAAATGTATAATCTACAGAAATAATAAATGATAATAAGCACTTACCTTTCAATTTTATATAATTAATCACTGTTTTGACACGAATAAACATACAATTTACGACGAAAATCACAGCACTTTTACCACTTGAAAAACGACCATCGGGAAATGTCACTTTCTGTTTTGAAAATAACAAACCATCAAATTTGACAGATAGCAGTGACGTTTGTCTATGGTTAATCGATAAAATTATTCACATAATTCTGAACGCACTCACAAAAAATATTAACTCAGTCTATGATAGTCACAACGCATATGGTGCGTTGGTGGCATACACCAAGAAGTGCGCGAAACGCAAGGGGTGCGTTGCCGGAGGCGAATGGGTTAAACGCCTATTTCTACTCAACACCTTTAAAAAAACAAAAGAAAACAGCTCCTGAACATTGTAAGTAAAGTATAAAATTGACTGCACAGCAACGTGTCAATCAATCATACATATTTGCATTTTAATATGCTAATACATAAACCATTCATAAAAGACTTTGCATTTCATAAAATCTTGAAGAATCAAGAGGTCATAATATAATGGTAATTCCTTAAACACGTAAACCATCGTAAACTAACCCTTATTAGCATTAAGTGATGTTAAAAGGAGAGGTCAAAGTAAACTGGAGATGTTCTCACTTTGATTAGCAAATTAGATACAATAACCGCTTTTAACCGGATAGATCCACAGGTGTTTGTCACATGTAGTCGGTTGCCTTGACTTTGATACTATATTTTGTAACAGGAAATCACATTTATAATGAGTTCAGAAAGTAAATAATACTAATATTATATTCTCTGTTTATTGAGTAAATCAGGTTTTCTATACTGACCTATTTTCGATCAATGGAGCGACTGCCTATCTGATCACCACAACCCAATAGCTATGGGGCTTCTAACGACCCGTGTCGTTAGAAGCCCCATAGTTATTGGGCCGAAAACGACTGTCAAAGATGCGCAAATGACAGCCGGGACCAACGGCTTAACGTGGTTTCCGAGCCACAGACGAGTCTCGTTATGTAAAGATCATAAATGGTCACCCATCCACGGCTAACTCCGGCAAGCGTAGCTTTTGTTTAATCTGTTATTAACCATTAGATAATCGCCTATTAAAAGTCGTTTGCTTATAGGAGCTCAACGATTTATACGATTAATTTATGTCGTATTCGAGGGGTTAGATAACGAGTTGAAAATGGCAGAGCCAATCATTCGCAGATTAAAAAAATAGGACTAATGTGCATGGAACTCAATTGTTTAACCGCTACTTTAAATAAATATGTTACTTGAATGGCGCTGGTAATAGTTAGAGGGCCTCTGACTCAATGTAAATGGGGCTAATTGGTGGTCGTATGTAGTTTGAGGTCGCTCTGCTGCTCGCTCTGAGGTCGCACGATCCAGGCTGACCCTTGCTGCCGTCCCCCCGCGACGCCCTCAGCCAAGGTCCGTACGCTACAACGGGTGCCCTTATCGACTGTAGTCACATAGCTTATAGGTTAACTAATGTATTACCAGTCTGGAGGTCTTGATGGGGTGACACTTTTACAGTCTCCACAGGGTGTGCCTTAAAGAGGCGTTGCACAGAGGGGGTCCCAGAGTGGTCTTTTAAGGTAACGGGGCTTGCACGTGCTGATGGTGATCACTGGGGTGGTTTTAGTGACGTAAGAATCCCACACTCATTGGTCATTTCCCCAAAAGTTGAGGCGCCTTTTGCAGGTTCCCCCCGAAAACAAAAAAAAAAGGCTGACTTTCGTGCCACCAGCGCCACAATTCATATGAGTTCCTCATTATAACTATCTTGTTTGTTATGTACAGTGAAACTTGGTTAAGTGGGACCTGGATAAGTGAGAAAACTCCATAACTAGAACTCATGCTGAGGTCCCAACACTTTGGCACTGAATTACCTCTGTTAGTGGGACGAGGTAAGCCTCTATATCTGGGATTTGTTCTTTCGATTTATCATCATAGTTACCTCTATAACTGAGACAGCGAGTAAATTTTATATGCATAAACCTCTGTAACTGAGATAACATTGTTTGTTACATTTGTATGATTACCTTTAAGTACTATTTTTTTTTTATTAAAACTCATTTACATACATAACACGTTATTTTATTTAATGATCGCACCTCTATAACTGAAATAACCTGTATTCTCACCTCTATTAATGGAACCCTTTGTAAATGAGACAGATATTTATTTATACCTGTATATCTGAGACACTGGGTAAGTGGAACACCTCTATAAGTGAAAAGACATTGCAGGTCCCTTGATGTCTCACTTAACCAGGTTTCACTGTATTTATAATTGGTGCTGGGCGACCCATGGCATCCTGTGTATGTTGGCTGTGAAAAGGTTAAGCAGCCGACGACCTCCTAGTTTGACTTGCGATATACTTACCAAAAACAAAAAAAATATGAGTCCATTTTTTTTTTTCTTTTTACAAGCCATTTTAGCATCTCTCCGTCGATACACTGCTGTACTCCTACAGCAAGAACTTCAAAAATAGGTGCCATTGGCGTACAGTCAGTTAGTTATGAAGTGTTCTGCTCTGACTGGAGGCCATTTTTAAGGTATCCTCAACCATAAATATAAATAAATACAATCATAAACGATCAACCAGATCTTTAATAATTACATTTATTAACATACAACATTTATATTCATAATTTACAATTACAATAATAGTGGACTATCTTTATTAATTAGTCACATATAGCTTAACTGCACTCACGGCTTAGCTTTTTACAGCTAAATAGTCTTAAAGACAGTGCATAAACCAGCTTCTAAGATACATAATATAAATGCTGATATATTACCTCATTTATTTACAAGTGACCAGAGGGCTGGTAAATTTTTAGGTCAAAGAATCAGCATTGCCATCCAACGTGGCTACGCTGCCAGGCTTTTGGGCAATTTTTCCACTGATAGTGGTGTGGAAGAATGTTTTCTTCTATATTTTCTTTACTTTTAGTTTCTAAATTGTATTTAAAATTTGTGTATATTACAATAAAGAAAAACAAAAACGTCAATTATTTATCTTCAAAAATCCCCTATAAGTAGACATGGAAGGTAAAGAAACATCCTGTATTTTTATTTTACAAGGTGTTTTTTTAAAACATTTTTGTCAGTTCAACTGTGAACTGTCTAGATGTGAGCTTTAATCTTATTACCTACACCATAGGGTTCAAAATTAATTCTCCACTTTTTATTTGTGACAACACTTAGCGTTTTAAATAGAATTCAAGGTTGCTTGCGTTTTAAACTAATTAATTTTGAAATGAAAACAAAAATAATGGATGACCTAGAATTTCGTAAGATTTTTATATCAATTACTTAAACATTATACCATACCAGTACAATTAAACTAATGTGAGTAGCCATTTTGAAAAAATATAAGTAATTATATTTATTTTAAAATTTACAAATTTTTTACAATAACCATTTCTATGTATATCCAACATCTTCACGCAAATATCAATATTATTCTCAATATTATCTTTGACACAAACGCGCCAAATTTTTATATTTTAGTATTTTGAAATGAACTGTTATATTTTAGTGTTTTTGGACAAAATAATCAGGGAAGAGTAATCAAATAATTTATATAAATATTTAAGCAATTAGGTAAATACCAATACAGGGTGAAATTGAATTAATGGACATTATTTTAAGGGATCATTGTTGTATGAACAACTTTTACAACGGGAACAAAACTGACATCCCGAAAAAAATCAGCTGTTCCCTACATTTTTACGAGTTATGCGAGCATAATGAATGAAATTTTTTCGCTATTTCAGTTTCATGAACTTGTACGGTTTTTTTTTTTGAAATATTACCGACATACCTACTGCCAATATTCCTCCGCTGACCCTAAGTATAACATCAATTGTTTTATATTATTCGATATTACAATATAAATGTTTCTTAGAATATTTACAATTTGTTAGGATATACCATTTAAGAATCGTATTTTCTTTTTATTGTGCAAGTCCGTTTCGCACTTTGCCGGTTCTTAAATTAAAAAATTCTTGTATGAATTTCTAAAATCATGTTTCCAACACTTACAATTACAAATCCGGGAACAGATTCACAACACGTTACACCACACAGCACGTGTGTTCTGTTTGGTTATTTCTTTTCTGTGTTCATACACACAATCGTCAAGCCCTTACGGTACCCATTAATTTGAAAGCAGAAAATATGTAGGTAGCTTTTATCTTCACCATAGCCATAAAAAATACAAAATAAACTGACTAAATAGGTACCGCTGATACCCATAGTTCGATCATCACTTGAAAAAGTCCCAGAAAATTTATTCCTAAAAACTGACGAATTCAATATAAAAAAAGAAACATTTTCTTCTACCTAAATATGTACAATGTACGTTCAACCGCTCATTAAAAGTGTAATTGAGCTACGAAAACCACCCTTTCTGCTACGAAATAAGGGCGTTATTTTCTTATCCGATGAAGGTCAAAAGAAAGAGGAACGAGTCTGGAATACTTTTTACAAACAAATTTTCTGGACTTTTTTCTTCAGTACATTTTCTTCATTCGATACTTCTTAAAACGCTGCGACATCATCTAGAACGAGCCAACGATGTTTGGATGTCTTTACTTGTTGTTGTAACATTGGTGTGCGCACACGCAGTTTGATCTCCAGTGAGCCCCCGACTGTGCGGCGGCCATCGTATAGCTGTGGATAATAATTACTTATGAGTTATTTTTTAAAGATACTGTGTTGAATCCATAATCGTAATTTATAATTATATTTATAAACATAGCAGTGATAGCCTAGTGGTGTGCCGTGTGACTGTCAGACTGCCAAGTCATAGGTATCCAGTTCGAACCCAAGACACGCACCTCTGATTTTTCGGACTCATGTGCGTATTGTAGAAATTATCAGTTGCTTAAAAATCGGTGAAGGAAAACATCGTGAGGAAACCAGCATGTCTGAGAGATATTTCTCAACAGCATGTGTAGCTAAGTCAGAGGCCCATGGAGCAGTATAAACTTACACCAGGTTAGTCACTAACCACACGAAAAGAGGAAGAAGAATTTATAATTAGACACGTTTTAAACTCGTTCATCATAGTTATTTGCAATATAAGACCTCTTTTTATACAGTCCACTTCTTTTATTCTTCTTTTTTGCTGTACCTACCGGTTTGACGTCATCACGTTAACGCCGGCTGTCGCTGAAAATCAGCGTTGTAGCTCCGTCTCGCATGGGGTCGAAGCATTATGCTGAGCGATGGCCGTTTTGCGCGGATGTGACGCATATTTCCCCACAACTTGTTTTTTACTGCGTCATATTTACCGCAAATAAACGTATTTTCTTTCTTCTCTACTTCTTTTATTATAATAATAATATAATATCCTTGGACATTTCACACAACGCCATATCGTCCCAAGCTAAGCAACCTAATGCTTGTGTTATGGTAACGAGATGGATTATGAAGTGACAATTGAGTCCATAGTGGAAGTACTCACCGGAAAAGAATCATGCAGCGTGACTTCCTCCTGCAATGGCGCCAGCTTCACATTAACAGTCCCGAGCAGCGTGTCGCTCCGGAACCAGCCGCTGCAACAGAGGAGGCTCTCAGCGCAGCCGCCGCACCTGCGCCACCCGCACAACACGCTACACGCTACGAGCTAGGTACTACACACACATGCTGGGGCTAGGTAGGTTACGGGTATAAGCGGGATTGTCCGAAAGGGCTACGGAAGGAACATGGATGGGTTTTAGTCAGTAAGAGTCTGATACTCCCTTCCGCTCCACCCAGAGCGGAAGAAGTCATTGGATGATTTCCACCCCTCAAAAAAAAAAGAAAGGTAGCTTAGGGGTAGCTTTTGACTGCCGAGAGCCGTTGAAATCATAAACGATCACTAGAAAGGAAATAACTATAGAAGAAGATCCATTTTAGCATTGTGGTATCTACCGCCACATGCTAACTACGCAGTGGCGGACAATCCTGTCGCTACAAGAAAAAATGAAGCCTTGAATGGTCTTTTCAGATTGTGGATGCAAGAGCGAGCGTAGCCGGCTCCAAAATTAGGGCACCGAGTTACTTTTCCAACTTATTTATGCAAGAAGTTCGAGTTGTAACAGAATGCAAGAGCGAACGAAGGGAGCTCGAAAGTGTTACCACACACATACGGAGCCTCTAAGCCCAAATTGCTATTTACTAAAAAAAAAATCGCCATTTTGGGATTTAATTAAGAGAAAGTGGCTCCTGCCGGCCCCCCTTTGCCCCCCTTAGTGGAACTACGCATCAAGAACCATTTATAGTTGTCTGTATGGCATTATTATATTTAACACTACTGCCCACCGGACATGAAACCCATCTATTCAGATGTCCCCTTTTTTATTGAAGATGTGGAACCATTTTATAGCATTATACTCCCTCCACAAATCATTTAAAGCGTTTAGCTCTAAACATATTTGAAACATCATATAAACAGACTGATGTTTTACCTTGGCTTAGTGTTAAATGTATTGAGTTATTTCTGGTGCAAGCGAGCATTAATATTTGAGGTAATTATTTTAAAACAGGTCAGGTCATCAGGATTTTGAATTTTAGTGAATATTTTATTGATTTTCACTAACTGAGTTTATGTATAGTAGTATTTCATGGCGTGGCAGTCACAAGGTTATATTCTGTACATAAAGGCTTACACGGAACACGAAACTCCTATCACTTTCAGCAGGCATGGTGTATTATTCCCAAGAAACTGCTATACGTTTTCGTTTGTTTCCTAAGAGGTATTTAGGTAAAACGCCAGGTGACAGCAATCCATATTTTGACGAAGGCAGTACATTGTTTTATAATTTATAACGGACTTCAAATATCGCCTTTATGTACAGAAAACTTTAAGAAGAAAAAATATGAATTTGGGATTTGGGATAGTTTGCAATATTGTTAATCATATCTTAGCGTGAAACACATTCAGAAAGTTTTTTAACCAAAATCCAATATGAGAACCAAAACCAATTGACTGAGCTTTCCAATGAGTATAAACTTAAGATATTTACACGTAGATACATAAATAAATCAATCAATCAATGAAAGATGTATTGTCATTAATTTTCCCATGTATTGAGTGACAAAATGACATGACAAAAACCCACCCTCGCATGAATAACAAATTGTACTGTATACAAAACGAAATGTCATGAAAAACATGCTAAAAAATGGAAAATTTAAAAATACATTAAAACATTAAAGAACGTAGAAGACAGTTCAACACCACATGAAAAAGGATGCATACTGACTTAGATATACAGTATAGTAAGTAATTGAAATCTCCAAAATATGCAAAACTATAAAATCCATTTATAAATATTAATGTATTAAACGAATATATTATAAAATCTAACTACGTACGACTAACTACTATATAGTAAAAAAACTATCTAACAATATATATTAAAACTAAGTTCATATCTTAACTTTCATAGTGTTTTTGCACTTTGCTTTAGTACAAAGTGATGCCCACTATATCCCTTATACGTGTTCCATACTATAGATGTATGTATCAAGTTCTGGTAGCCCATGTAAAATCTATCTCCCACACAAAATATGAAAATAGGTCTTTGTCTATCAAAATCAAAAGTCTATCAACAAAAGTCAGTTATTCAAACTGAAAACTGAAAATCAGGCAATTTTTGAACGTCAAAATGATATAAGACAGTCCCTCAAAAACGCTCGCCCTTTACCACTTCCTAGTGCTTTAGCTGGGAAGAAGCGGCGTAAGGGTGCGTTTCCACCAGAGGTGTGCGAGGATGCGTAGCGGCGAATGTGCGTAAAACTAACCAATAACAACACTAGCTTAGCTCAATCTATGAAAACGAAATGATCCTATTGGTGGATTTTTTATTCGCACACCGCCTAGCTACCCCGCACATCTCTGGCGGATCCGCAGCCTAAGAAACCCCTAAGCAGCACAGCTGTCTGTTAAATTAGAAGAATTTGATTCTATGTAGTAATTAGTATGAAAAGTCTATATGTCTAAGAGATATTTCTCAACAGTATGGAAAGCTAGGTCAGAGGCCTATGGGCAGCAGAAAACCTCTGACACCAGGTTAGGCACTAACCACACGATAAGAAGAAGTATGAAAAGTAATTAACATTTAAACGTCTTATACCCTCCCCTCCATTTTAAGTTCGAATCAGCTTTTGTTTATCCAAAAGCAAAAGAATTCTAAAGTCACAAAAATCGTGCAAGCAAAGTTTACCGCGTAATCAGCATATATACAGGTCGTCACAAGACCCAACTGGTCGGTGGATCCTTTCTTCAATGGAGCATGGAGGAACATTCCACCCTGTGCTTCCATATTTCCAAAGGACCTTTTTTATTTACAAGAACTACATTAGCCTGTTAACTGATGCGCTTACTCTTCTCATATAGAGAAGGAACTATCAATTTTGTACAAAAGAGGCTCCGGCTCTAAGTTCACCTTCACATCACATTCTTTAGACCAGATAGACTGCGCGACAAAATTATGCCGATGACTTTGTTAGCACCCCCTTTTCCCTAAGCGGGATTGTCAGAAAGGGTTACCGCTACCCCGGAACATAAAGGGCTACGGAAGGAACATGGATGGGTTTTAGTCAGTAAGAGTCTGACACTCCCTTCCGCTCCACCCAGAGCGGGAGAAGTCATTGGATGACAACCAAATCTCAAAAAAAAAAACCCCTTCTCCCAACTTACCCTTTGCTCCACACTTCAAACTTGATGCCGTGTCGCTTGAAGACCCGCAGACACGGTCGGTTACGGTTTATGGTCAATGGGAACACTGCGTTGTATTCGGGATTGTTCGTCGTTTTCACTACTTCGGTTCGGTCTGATACGGGCGCTTCCTGAAATGGGATGAGATGAAAATTTGTTGATGAGTGTTTTGAAAAAAGCCCGGCCAAGTGGGAGTCGGACTTGCGGATAAATGAACCACGATAACATGTCTCGCCCTACCAAAATTCTAAACTTTTGAAAGTAATAGGGGATTATACAAAATTTTTTTTAGTCCGAAAGTCTAAAAGCCAAACACGTATTTTTTCTTTTTTTTTGGTTATCCAAAGATGACTTCGATACATTGAGTTAAAATGCGGCATGACGTTTTTTTTTTATGAAAATGAAAATGAAAAAATGAAAAAGTGTTTATTTGGAACATTAAGTCAAGTTCAGTACATTTTACTTCTGCCAAACTACAGAGCAGTTTGTTGGCAGACGTAGCTCCCACAATACTCTCAATATTATCGTATGGACGTTCACTTTTCCATTAACATACTAAAATTATAAAAATAATCTGACCTATACCTACATAACTGACAACCAAATCACTGCAAAATACTTATACAAATCAAACATGTTAATATTTAATTTTAAATTACAAAATACTTGCTGAGGTTTTCACTAAAGTTAGACAAAAGATATGATTGAACTTTGTTTTTAAATGTTCTCTTTGTTACATCAGTTTCAAATGGTAAGCTGTTGAAAATACGTGGTACTAAATATTTTTTACATCTTTGCCCAAAGTAATTATTAAAAGTGGGTACTTTTAATTCTACAATACCTCTTCTACGAGACCTATTACTATTAGACACTTGTTTGACTTTAAATTGATCACTACAATATTCTTCTAATGCTATTAACAATGTTACTTTGTCATGGACTGGCAGCATTTTACATTTCAAAAATAATTCTTCGTAATCACTAATTTTACACAACTTTTTCGTTTTTGTATCGACTAATAATTTCATAAATCTTATTTGTAATATTTTTATTTTATCTAAATAGCTTTTAAAACTACGTCCATAACATGCCAGTCCATACGAGATTAAAGAGTCCACCAGCGCATAGTAGACTGTATACAAAGTTGCCCTATCCAGAATATAACTAAGGTGGTGGAATTTTACTAGAACCGATCTTAGTTTGTCAGACACATGATTAATATGATTCTTCCATGAGAAATTGTAGTCTATAACAAGACCTAAGTACCTGTAATGTTCCACCACCTCAATCTCTGCGCACGTACACTGCACAGCGGTGCAAGCGGTTGCATCGCGAGCGCTCATGCCGCTGTGCGCATGCAAGCATTCGTAACTATGGCCCACTATGCGCGGCGCGCGCTCACTGCCCCGGAGGTAGGGAGATCGTATAGTCATACATTTGGTTTTGCCTAAATTAATTAAGATACCATTATCATGTGACCATTTTATAATGTTTGTGAAATCTTCCTGCATTTTACATTCAATTACATCTATATTTTTATCTGCGTAGACCAAACAAGTGTCATCAGCATACATATATATACGACAGTTTCGTACTGTATTGCACATACTATTGACGTGCATGATATATCCGACGGGGCCGAACACGGAGCCGGTCGGCACTCCGCAAGTGACGGGCCTGGGCTCGCCCACAACACCGTCGACTACAGTACACAGTGTCCTGCCCGCGAGATACGCACGGAACCACTCATTAAGTGGTCCCGCCACCCCGCACTCCTCCATAGCCAGAAGCAGCTGGTGGTGTTCCAAAGTGTCAAACGCTTTTTTGAAATCAATAAAGACCACCACCACCTGCTTCCGCTGGTCCAGACACTGATTTACATCATCAGTAAACTGTGCCAAGGCAGTCGCCGTGCTACGTCCCCGTCGGAAGCCATGCTGTACGTCACACAATATATTCTGGTTCTCAAGGAAAACGGACAATTGACCCACAATAAATTTTTCAGTAATTTTATTTATTATAGAAAGTATAGCTATTGGCCTATAATTAGTATACTCACAATGCGAGCCCTGCTTGAAAATCGGTCTTATTAAAGCTGCTTTCAATACTTCGGGATATATACCTTCTTTAACACATAAATTAATGAAATGCGCTAATATTGAACTTAGCTTTAATTTTAACAATTTAATTTCCTTTAATCTAATTTTATCCAGCCCTTCCGACTTATTGCTATCTAAATTATTTATTATTTTAATTATATCTATTGCTTGTGCTTTTTTAAATCGCATTGAAATGTTTTTACAGTTTACATATTCCGACCTATCTAAAAACTTATAGTTACAAACGTGTTTCATATCAAGTATTTCTTGAGAAAATGTTTTAGAAAATTTATTACATATATCTAGTGTGTTGTCAGTCCTTCCTAAATACTTAACAATAATTTGATCTATGCTACTCTTCTCCTTTCCTATCCATGAATTTATTTTAGCCCAAATCTTCCTCATATTTTTATTACAGTTTTTTATTTCCTCTTGATAATATTTATTTTTTGCTTTATTTATGTATTTATTTAATCTATTTCTATATTTATTATATGACATTCTCAAGTTCATATCCTTTGGGTTACTTTTCCAGGCACGAAAAACTTTATCTCTAAAACTAATCATATTTTTTAGTTTTTTTGTGATCCACGGCTTGCTTTTTCTTTTATTACTCAAGGATATTTCAATTTTTGCATCATCATAAGCACTATGGAAAATTGAACATAATCTATTATATAAATCTAATGGACACTTACAATCTAACAACTCTGCCCACGACACTACTTCTAGTTTTTCAATTACTTTTCTATCACTTATAATATATTTTTTAACATGGTCACTACACTTTTTCGTACCACCTTCAAGGGATACACCGATCGCATAATGATCTGACAACTTACATGTAAGTACATAAGCAGATGTTAAACACTGAGTCCGAACCCACACATGGTCGATGCACGTCCGCGTCACTGTGCCGCCGTACACCTCTTCTCGTGTTGCCTCTGTGATAGCACATTCCATTCCCAACTCACTCATGTTGTTTATGTACTGAGTTGTCGCACTACTAAAACCGGTTCCACGCAACAAATCAATGTTTACATCGCCAACCACTATTACTTCGCAGCTTGAATCAATCTCCGATAATAACTTGTGTATGTTATCGTTGAATCCCTGCTTGTTAGCATTTGGGGGCCTGTATATGACCAAAACATGAGTACTTTTACAGTCCTGGATTAATTTACCATATATTAATTCATAATACTGTGAATTAACTGTAGCTGCATTAAAATTTAATTTATTCTTTACATATAGAAGTATTCCCCCTCCTCTTTTATTTTCTCTGGTATGTATATATGTATTATATCCATCTATAGCGTATAATGGTAATTCCTGCTTTTTTATATTAATCTCCGTTAAGGCAATTAAATCCAATTTATCTTTGCAATTATCTATTAATATTTGTAACTGTGAAAAATTTTTTCTTAATGATCTTATATTCAAATGTATTATATTGACACCATTACTTTGTTGATTCAGTTCTTCCTGCCAGTTCTCAATTGAAATGTATGTTTTGTATTTTATATTTGATCTTATATTTAGGATATCATCATCGAATTTTGATTTTATCTAATAATACGGTGTTAACTATATAGCATGTTTTTAATTATACATGTCTATATCGCTCAACGAACGGATTACTTTAATTTTTGTGTCATTCGGATCATCTTTTCTTATCAAAACTTTGCCATTTTGTACCCAAATATATTTATATATAGGTTTTAGTTCATTTTTCGCCGTCCACAAAAGGCTGCGCGTGTATTTGGTTAGATCCTCATTGATATAAATCCTTTGTTTGTTCCCGTTAGCAAATAAGTCATCATTAGTTAACTGATGACTTTTTCTTGTAGCCAACCATTTATCACGTGAAGCGCGGGTGGACAAGGTGACGATGATTGTCCGCTGTTTTTTATTCCTTTTCGTATCAGCTGCTGCACCGCTTTTATTTTCCTCACCTACCTGCTTTATCTCACAAATCATATTGCTGTTCATACCCAGTTTATTGGCTAGCAATGTAATATTGTTGTCTACGTTTTCGCTTTTGCACTCTTCCAAACCTATTATTTCTATATTTTTTTCTCTCCCTTGTATTTCTAAATATCCAATTCTGTCCTCCAGCGCCTTGTTGCTTGTCTCCAGGTGCACATTCTTATGCTCCAGGGCTTTGATTTTATTATTCATTTTTTCCTTTTCCTCCACCAGCTCCTGATATTTTTCGGCATAAAAGCTAATGTCATTGGACATCGACTCAAGGGTCTTCTTCATGGTGAACACAATGGACAATTTCTCGTTGACCTCTTCCAGAAGTTTCTCTGCACTGGTCTTCGACATGTCCACTTTGATTAGAGGTTCATCTGACGGTGGTGGTGAAATTTGGCATTCATCACACACACCGTTATCGTTAAATCCCTTTATTTTTGATGCACATTTTTTGTGTAGCACACCCTCACAGGGTCCGTTACATTTCACTGTACTTTCACCCTTGACACGGGCCAGAGACAGTTTGCACAGCTTGCACTGAACCATAATTAATGTTTTTTAACTATACTGTGATTATTACACGTCGCAATTATTTAGTTCTTTCCTTCGATATTTAACACGCACACACTCGTTTACCGATTATAAAACGTTCGCACGGTAGGAGCTCGCGCGACGAACTATGAAATGGCATCTTGCAGCTCAACCAAAGGCTGCCACAAAAGAATTGTAGCCTCCAGCCAGGGCTTTGCGGCATGACGTCACAAGTGTCTAGTTTTTATACCCACTTGTGACGTAGCGCGCCCCCATCTCCCTAACTTTAATGCATTTTATCAAAGTAATTTTTTATTACCATGATAAAGCAAAAAAAACGTGTCTAATTGTTTTAAATTATCTTTGACGGTCTAAATATAATTACTTTTTGTTTACCCAGGCATCTGCCCTTATTACAAGACTCACAACGCATGTTGCTACCTGTTACTGAACACGAATACTTACAACTACATACAAACTCTTTCGTAAGGATGTGACTACAAACATGGAAACAGTGATGCCCACTATACCCATATATTTGGGGGGTTGCGCCATGTTATGGTAGTTTATCTATACCAGCGTTCTTAAGCCAAACGACCCAACCACCAAATCGCCCGCCCCGACGGTTGCTCGAGCCAGCCAGCGTAACCGCTGTAGTTTTAAATAAGTCCCCACATCAATTATCCGATCCAGCCTGTCCCTTACTGTCCCGTGTGTTTAATTAATGTCACCATTGTAGCGCCTCGTGGTATAAAAACTCAAATTAATATTACTCACTTGTGGGAACGGGAACTCAAATCTCACGTAGGTATCAATATCTTTGGCCACGTTGTAAGCAATGCCGCGCATGATTGACAGCTCTAAGTCGTTCACACCAAGGTCGGTATTGCATTGTGTGATAGAAAATTCACGCATCACGTAATGGAAGCCGGGTAAACCGCGATTATTTCTAGAATATAAAGAGATTATGTTTATATAAGGTAGGTAGGTGGGTAGGTGGGACAGGTAGGTAGGTGGGTAGATGGGACAGGTAGGTAGGGTAGGTAGGTATAGCGCCGTGCTACTAACGTTAGCGCGGGTAAAGCTTTAAGCTAGTATATTTATGTAAGGATGAAAGACTTAAGCTAATTATCGAGTAGAAGAATAGACACAAATAAAAATTTTGGTTAACAATAATAACTGAAATACTGATTTAGAAATCGCAATAATAATTACAATAATTAATAATTTAATTTAGTGGAGGATATAGAGGATGAAAGTATAAATGGGAAACCTGTATTTCTTGATTTACCCGCCCGATATTGTGATATAACCGAACTTCACGCGAAGGAAGTCGCGGGCACAAGCTAGTCCACAAATATAAAATTATTTATTTCTTTACTAGTTGTCAACATTTTGTTGGTGAATGCCTCATTTTGAGCAGATAATGCCTGAGTTAAGAGACGCTAATAACTATTCTTTTTGTGGATCTTTGACAGTCGTTACGGGCAGTCAGAAGCCTGAAACTCTGACCAAGGGGTATCGTAATACCCAGTTATTGACTGGGTTGTGATAGGCTGATGCAAATAGAATCAATATACTCACAGCATAGCCACCCTCAGAATATCAAGATCTTCTTTGACCCTCTCATTAAGCTTCTCATACATTTTCGCCTCTGCCACATGGCCCATATTTTTGCAATGGTTCATGTACTCCCTGGCCATCTTTGCTTGAGATTCCAACTGGTTCAATAGGCTGGTGAAGGCATCATCGCTGGCTGATGCTCCTGCTATGGGTCCCACTTCCACCCAGCCGTCGTTGGAAGACCCTGAGGGTTCGTCGATTGAGGAGTTGTCTCCAGTTGGCTCTGTTGGTGTTGGGTCGGATCTGGTGGTGGTGAAAAGTGTGTAATAGGCAAGCGTAGATTGTTACTTAATATATTTTGCGCATCTAACAATTTTTAAGTAAACTCCAGAAACTGATAGTAGATAATGCACACTAGACGAGACCTAAGGTTTTGCCTTAATATTATTGAACCGTTGGATTTTGAACTTTGTAATTCAAGCCAAGCGTTGAAAATCGACCAGCGCGCTTTTAATTAAATGTGACCTAACGTACGTGAAAAAAAAAGTTTATTTGCTAGCCAATATGGGCAAGTAAAATAAGTATTGCTCAAAATCAACATATTTTACGCATAGATTACATACGAATTTGTAACGCATAATATGTACCATAGCGGATATTTGCGGTTGACCATCTTTCGACGTTATTTCCTTAGCAATAAGGTTAAATAGTGGCTAACAACCAGTAATCTTGTACTAGTTCTAAACTATTTCATGTCTCACGTTCGCCATAGTTTACAGTTAGTGTACCTATTTCTAACAAGTAAATAACTAATAGAGAATACAACATTTAAAATAATTTAATTATAGTTATTTCACTGCAAGTATAATTATGTTATGCCATATCTGGCGACATTTCTTAAGTTTCAGCTCATCTTCATTAGCCGTAACGGCTCACAAAATAATTTTATTGTACTGAACCCGTGCTGAAAGGAAACACGTAGTTTATTCCTACATATTTCCTAGATAAGATGGTTGTATGAAAATAAAAAATGGTTTATTATTTGAACTTTTGACAAGTATACCTTAAAAACAAGTGATTGGAGCCTCTTTTTAAGCTGATAAGCCTGTGTTAGGAGACTCCGCTCGTCCATAACTATTACTTCAGGTACTTGTTTTATGCGGAGCTAAAGGAAATAATGATACAAAACAAACAAACAAAAAAGAAAAGGAGAGAATCATAGCTGAACATGGAGCACTCACGCAGGAATGCGAGTGTGTGAGTGAGAGTGTGTGAGTGAGTGTGTGTGTGTGTGTTGTATTTGTCTAAGCTATGTCATCTTAACTCAACATAAAACTTAACACTGACCTAAAAATTGCAGAAAACGTAAGAAAATATGGATTTCGCGGTCTCCACTTCACCTTAATATTACTCAGTTTGATCTTCAGAATTTAAAGGCTATTTGATGCGTCTTTTCACACCCTGTATAGTGTGGAGGAGAACATAATATACTTACGGTTTAGGTTTGGCAGGCCGCGGTGGAGTCGGCACTTTACTCATGTCGATAGTCTGCCCCGACCGTGCTGCCGCTATAAGAGTATCGAAGCGTTTCGCGTTTCGAAGCATTTGTATAGCAGTATCTGTTTCACCTGGAAGTCAGAAATAACATAATTGACTATTTGAATCCGTCAAAAATAAAATATATACAACATGTCCCAAAATTCAACGATAAGCCGGCACCAGAGGATGGACCTACTAATGACTACTCGAGAAAAAAAAAGAAAAAAAAAATACCTCTACTTTTTTTTAAATTACTTAAAAAAAATGGAAATTCTTCGAAAATGTATACCCCTTATGACACTTTTAACTACCATGACCACAATTTTTCAAATTTTTCAGTTTTTTTGTTTGTATCGGCAACCTAAGTAGTACTACTATTCACCATAATCTTTGAAAATTACAGAATTTTCGTAGTTTTATACAAAAAAACAACCAAAAAAAATTATTTCCCTAAAATTTTGAAAGATTTTAACGTTCAGTACACTTTAAGTCATCGTAGTGTAAAAAAAAAATATGGGCACTACTATGGCAAGTTTTTTTAAAAATTAGCGCAACTAACCTAGATTTTAAAATGGTATAATACTTTAGGAAAACTAGCCACAAAAAAAAAATAATGACACTTTTTCTAATCAAGAACCAAATTTCATAAGTTGTTGTTAATAGTAATCACTTCTACTATGTGCCCAAAATAGATTTTTGTTGTTGGAAAATGTTGAATGAATGAAACAAATGGTGTCAATAAATGTAAATTTATTGCATTATTAATAATATTATAATAAATGTTCGAACTGTTTACCACCGGCATTAATACAAGCATGACATCGCCTTAAAAAAAATCGTTTTATTCGTCGTGCATATCTTCTACTATTGATATGATCCGCAGCCTGAGTGATTTTTTGGCGAAGGTCGTTCAGTGTTGCAATGGGTTTCGAGTAGACTCTGTCTTTGAGACAACCCCAATAGAAGAAGTCCAGGGGGTTTAGATCGGGTGAACGGGGTGGCCATAAAATAGGACCAAGTCGCCCTATCCAACGCCCTGGATACTCTTGGTTTAAGTATTCTCGCACAGGACGGGCATAGTGAGCTGGGCAGCCATCATTTTGGAACCATATGTTTTGTGGATCACTAATGGGCATGTCTTCTAATAATACTGGCAAGTCATTTTGTAAAAAGTTCAAGTAACTATTGCCATCCAAGTTTCCTTGTAATTCAAAAGGCCCAATCACTTTTCCGTTTAATATGCCCGTCCATAGGTTAACCTTGAATTGATATTGGGATTTGTCTTGTCTCATCAGGTGCGGATTTTCATTGCTCCAGCTATGTAGGTTGTGAAGATTTAAATAGCCATCTCTCTTGCAGGTTGATTCATCCGACCATAGAATATTATCCAAGAATTGGGGATCTTCTCTGTGCTTTTGCAGCATCACACGGCAAAATGCGACTCGTAGTGGATAGTCCCGCGGTAATAACGTCTGCACACGCCTGTAGTGATATGGGTGAAGTCTGTGACGTTTTAGGATTCGATGTGCAGTACTTTTTGGGATTCCCGTAGCTATTTCTATGGCACGTACCGAGGTAGTTGAATCATTTTCAATTTCATTGAGAACGTCTTCGTCGCGTTCCGATCTAGGTCTTCCAGCATTTCTCCTGTCAGATGGTAAACGGCCCTCCGAAAACGCTTGATGCACGTTAATAAATACTCGATAATTCGGGTATCTTTGAGCATTTGGGTACCTTTCTCGATATAATCTGCTAGCAGCACTACCATTGCATCGGCACTCTCCATAAATGAGGTGCATATTAGCGTATTCCAACGGTGTGTATGGTAGCGGCATGATAAACGCTAAACAGTCCAAAATACGCCAAAAGTCCAATTCACAAAACACAGTCCAGTTCAAAATAATGCCAGGTTAGTACAGTTTGCAGATCACTTAATCCAGTCCAAAAAGCCAAGCCAAAAGTCGTTAGTACGAGAGTCACATCAATTGAATACGAAACGGTGCACAGTAAACAAAGAAGCAGAGCGTACTGACTTTGTACTTTGTAGAGAACAGCAACATTCCTACCTGCCCTATTGTTATTTAACAACAAACATCTATCTATCTCTCTCTAACGTATAATCGCTCTCTATATATCTCTCTCTAACGTATACTATCTATCTCTTTCTGACTTCTGAACTTCACTGACTACGCACATGTCCCTTCCAAATTCTAAGAATTTGCGAAAGAAATCTATTTTGGGCACATAGTAGAAGTAATTACTATTAACAACAACTTATAAAATTTGGTTCTTGATTAGAAAAAGTATCATTATTTATTTTTTGTGGCTAGTTTTAATAAAGTATTATACCATTTTAAAATCTAGGTTAGTTGCGCTAATTTTTTAAAAAACTTGCCATAGTGGTGTCCATATTTTTTTTTACACTACGATGACTTAAAGTGTACTGAACGTTAAAATCTTTCAAAATTATAGGGAAATAATTTTTTTTGGTTGTTTTTTTTGTACAAAACTACGAAAATTCTGTAATTTTCAAAGATTATGGTGAATAGTAGTACTACTTAGGTTGCCGATACAAACAAAAAAACTGAAATATTTGAAAAATTGTGGTCATGGTAGTTAAAAGTGTCATAAGGGGTATACATTTTCGAAGAATTTCCATTTTTTTAAGTAATTTAAAAAAAAGTAGAGGTATTTTTTTTTTCTTTTTTTTTCTCGAGTAGTCATTAGTAGGTCCATCCTCTGGTGCCGGCTTATCGTTGAATTTTGGGACATGTTGTATAAATAAATTTTATTTCTTTTTGTATGCTTATCAAAAAATGACAAAAACCTACAGTCTCCTTGAACGATTTTTTGTAGCGACGACGGTTACGGTACCTGAAAAATGGCCTCATCTGAAAAATCCACTCGGAAAGTATAGATGATTTGACATCAATATCAGGCCGCAAATATTCTAATCAAATTACAAAAAAAACATGAAATTTTAATACCGCGGGCTAGCGTAGCGCTTTCACCTTATGCGGTTTCATACTCATCTTTAATAGATGATTATGAAACCGAAATAATTGTTGGTTATACAAGTATTTCTGAATAATTCCAGAGATACTACCAAAAATATTTTTATTCTGACTGATAGGTCAGGCAGGGGTAGGATTGAAGTTCTGATAAATAGTTTAATCATGAAAAAGCAGCCTACCAAACGCTTGTAACGAAACCATAGCGCGATTCAGAAAAAGTAACAACGCCATCTATCGAACAACAGGGTAAACTTGGGAGTTTTTTATTTATAAGCTAATTCAAGCTCCGTAACACGGGAAAGTTGGCCGGGAAAAATTTTAGCTCCCTCCTGGTTGACTATGAAGTGGCAAACTGAAGACTTGCTTAAAATTCAAGAAAGTATTTCATTAGTAATATTCATATTTTTTTGTATTACGTATAATAAATGAAAAATGTTATTATACAATCGATGAATTTCTGAATGATAAATTATTGTAGACCTATTTATGTAATTTGACGTTGGGAACATAATATTACGTCCATCCCGTCTGAAAGAATGTACTATTGCTACGGTGAAAGAATTTTATGAATATTTATTAGAATAATTTTATGAGTTACGGTACCAGGGTAGCAGAAGGAAGCGTAATTGTCAGGACAAGGTTAGTAGGAAAGAATTATTTAGGATAATCCACCGGAGGTTTAAGGTTGGCAGATAAGTAGGTATATAGGCAGGTAAGTAGGGCAGGTAGGTAGGTAGGGTAGCAATGTAGGGTAAGTAGGTGGGGTAGGTAGTAGTAGGTAATGTATAATCAGCTAATTATCATCTAGTTTTCTAGCTTCCGTTATTATAGTTTTGTGTATACACCACTTAAACTGAAATACAAAAATCAATCTGCCTAGCCTTTCCAACTATGTTGGGGTCGGCTGCCAGTCAAACCGGATGCAGCTGAATACCAGTACTTTACACGGAGCGACTGCCTATTGACCACGACAACCCAGTAGCTGGGTAATACGATACCCCTTGGTAAGACTGGCTGTTAGATTTTGGGGCTTCGGACGACCCGTAACGACCGTCAAAAATGCACAAATGCACAGCCGAGATTACTTAACGTGCTTTCCGAGGCACAGAGAAGTCTCGGTATGTAAGAATGGTCACCCATCCACGGACCAATTGTAATATTGGAGACAAAATATGCTTATTCAATTTTAAAGTACCTTTCTTCTTATGATATATAGCGGCCTCCTTGAATTGGTGTTGTCTCTTCAGCAGCACCGCTAGTACCTGGTCCCGCCGCGCCGCCTGCCCACTGCTGGGGCTGGGCTCCGGAGCTGGAGGGGCGCGAGACGCTGCGGGGGACGGGGCGGCACTCGACTGGAACAATATTCAGTATGACCATTTTAAAACATTTTGTGGCGTTTTACTTACACGTACATTTATATTCGCCTAACTCGTCAAAATGTACTGCACAGCTGATTTTGTTTCGCGATTTCAAGTTTGGTCCCATTGTAAAAGTTGCTCGTTATAATGAGTAAAATTACCCCTTACGGGGATTAAAACGACTAAAATTTAACCGTGTATACTCATTCCGTATTCTATCCATTCGACTAACACCACACGTCCCTCTTAACATTTTCATCGCAGCTGCATGCAATTGTCTTTCGTTCATTCCTTTTGTGGCCCAACACTCTGATCCACACAAGACGGCAGGTCTAACCATGCTTTTATAAATCTTCCCCTTAAGTTTAAGGGGAATGCGGGAGTCACAAATTGTTCCCGTGACCTGCCGCCATTTCATCCACCCAGTGTTAATTCTATGCTTGACAGTCCGATCTATTTCGCCATCGCTTTGCACAAGTGAACCGAGATACCGAAAGTCGGAGCAAACTGGGAGAAGCGCGCCATCAAGCGCTATGGCCCCAGAACTGGAGAGAACGCCGAAATCGCAGAACATGTACTCAGTTACGGTTCTACTTATTTTCTAGCCAACAATCTCCAGTTTCCATTTCTCCAGTGTGCTCTGGATCCTGGATCTCAGGTCCATCTTCACCGAAAAGAATAATGTCGTCGACAAATAGCATGCACCATGGTGCCTCTTCCTGTATGTCCGCCGTTAGAGCATCCATAATCAAAAGGAAGAGGTAAGGGCTTAAAGCCGACCCCTGATGCAAGCCTTCCGCCACATTGAACTTGTCGGTGGTGTCGAATGAAAATTTAGGTAGCTGAAATAATACTCACTGCAGCAACTCCAGTCGGTAAAGGCCCGTACCCAGCCGGCGTGGGCAGCTCATCCACTGCTATCGGCTGTCCCGCGTCGTGACGTTTAATGGCGTCAGCATACTGCTTTATAATACGGTTCATACGCCGTGCTTTTGAGGAATTGCCTTCCTCTTGGGCTTTGGCTTCTTGTTTCTGTAAACAATAATAAAATACTAATATAAAAGCAAAGTTTTTTTCCCCCGAGGCACTCAACAATAACGTTTTTATGATCAATAGATGGCGCCACGTGTACGTTCCGTTCGGAGCCCATGATTGCATCGGCCAAAGATCAACCTAAGTACAACCCGAATGATTTTCGAATTCTAAATTAACGCGAGGAAAACCAAGAACAAAAGCTAGTAAATAATTGCATGGCAGTGTGGTGAGGTGTAGGGCAAGCTAGACCGCTGCATGGTTTAATTAAAACGTCAACCTTGAACTTATACCTCTTGGTCCTGATACCTTGCGAATCAATACTGTTCCTGTACGCAACATATTAAAAATTTCGTAATCTCATCTCAGCGATAATCACTGCTAAAAACTAGCCATAAATGTAGGAACACTGGCCAAATTGGAGCTATATTTCACAGATTATGACGGATGTTTTGTTTTATCGTGGAATGTGTCTGCTCTTGACCACGAACTCACTTGACGGAAAGCGATGAATGAAGTCTATGATGGAGGAAGCGTGTCCAGAAGTTGGCTGGAAATCATCCAATGACTGCTCCCGCTCTGGGTGGAGCGGAAGGGAGTGTCAGACTCTTACTGACAACTTGACTGTTCAACCTTGCGTTTAATGCTGTTCAATCTTTCTAATAAAACACGGGAATTGCTCCTCAGATAAGATGCATTTGTTAGTCTTCTTCTTCTTCGTGTGGTTAGTGACTAACCTGGTGTCAGAGTTTTAATGCTGCCCATGGGCCTCTGACTTAGCATCACATGCTGATGAGAAATATCTCTCGGGCATGCCGGTTTCCTCACGATGTTTTCCTTCACCGATTTTAAGCAAGTGATAATTATACAATACGCACATGAATCCGAAAAATCAGAGGTGCGTGCCTTGGGTTCGAACTCGAGACCTATGACTTGGCAGTCCAACGGTCACACCACTAGGCTATCACTGCTTTTGCATTTGTTAGTTATATCAGTTAGTAATCAACATAATCTCTTGCAATATTATTTTCAAAAGCCTCAACTTTCCAAAATACTTACTTTAAAAGCCTCCAGTCTTTGATGGAGCCCTTCTCCCAATGTCTTCGCGGTTATCAGACCCCCATCATTACTGGTATCTTCTGCGGGCGCGTCGGGTGCTAAATTGTAAAATAACGTTACTGTTGAAGCTGTTTTCATGGGGACATAAAAGTTGCAATACGTTGCAACGTTTATTAATCTCGGCTGCAGCGTTGCTAGCAACGTTTGATGTTGCAAAAAAACAATGTTTTACCAACTTATGTTTACCGTAAATAGACTTTACTGTTACTGACATAGCATCAACCCACAGCTGGGCAAAACCATGTCTCCATTGATGTATTTTTTTTCAAACAGTACTAATATTCTTCGCTAGTTGCAACCATCTCATATTATTTACAATGAAACTATATGTAATAAAACTGCCCTTCATTTCACAATCAGATTTATTGAATACTGGCCTTCCCTTCTACATTTTTATTACGAAAACAGTTTGCCGAATAGATGAAAAAAAAATTATACTACGGCCAGTACAAAGAAAGGTAATATCTCTCACAAACCGGCAGAACGCTGGATTTCGGCCTGCTGCTGCTGCGACCTGTCATGTTCTAAAGCTTGAGTGATCATTTGAACGGTGGGTAATTCGTCCATGTTCATGACCTGCCCAGCGCGGTGAGCTTGCACCACGGTATCGAACTGCTTCGCCACCTTCAGGAGCCCATGAGCCATGAACTTGTCCTGACGTTTCTTCGCGGCGAGAGCTTCTGCCCTAAATTCAGCTTGCCGGGCTGAAACAGTAAATTAACACTTTACTGTGGTTCCCTTTTTGCATAAAAGAAACAATAGGATGTGGGGTGTGTCTTTAACATCAAGGCAGCCATCAAGGTATTGTGCCCGAATAATAACTCACTGTTTTTAAAACTTCATTCTGGACCTAAATAATGATAAACCTTTGCCAGAAGCATCTTGAGCGCTCCAAGACCAATTTTTCTGCACTGGAAGTAAAAAAGAAACTAAATTTAAAACTTACCCAAAATTTGCTGCAATTCTTTTGACCTGACATCGCTTCCCTCCGATGCAGTACCCTGGCTGGTCTCGGGTACATTGTTATCAGGAGGAGTAGGCTCCGGCTGACTCGGTTCCGGAGGCCCCAGGTCTATCAGTGGCTGCTCCGGCTCTGGTGGCTGCTCTGGTTCAGGTGGCACTTCCACTTCAGGAGGTAGCTGTGGCTCCTCAGGAATAGGTGGAGCCGGCCCATCTCTCGTCTTACCCACCATAACTGGTGGGGGAATGTCCTCGTTCTTCACTGGTTTGCCGGCTTTCGCCTGTTTTAGAAGATCTTGAAGAGTCTTGAGGCCTCGACCGAACCTGGTTGTGGAAGAAAATATGCCTTTGATCTTGGAATAAAAACAAAATTAAGAATGGTGTTGATAAATCTTTCTATAGCTGTCCTTTTTTTTAAGGCTGGGAAATCATCCAATGACTTCTCCCGCTCTGGGTGGAGCGGAAGGGATTGTCAGACTCTTACTGACTAAAACCCATCCATGTTCCTTCCTTAGCCCTTTATGTTCCGGGGTAGCGGTAACCCTTTCGGACAATCCCGCTTACCCGGCAGGCTTGGCCCTGAAGGGCCCCTTCATATGCTGACATCTCTTTGACGCGCGCGTGGAACATATACGCGCCGTCCGGCACGGGCCTGGTGCTGATGGGACGGTGAGTCACCCATTATCACCGTCCGCAGGCCCGCGCCTACGGTGGCCGGGGGTCGTCACGTGGCTCCCGACGCCCGGGGCGTCTCCCGCGGCGGCTGGGACGGGAGGACCTTTCTCTCTCCCATACCGCCACCTCCTTCGCGAGTATGACTTTTTCGCAGAAGGAGGTGACTGCCTCCCACTCCCACTCGCGTCGGACCATGGCTTGCACCAGGGCCGGGCGCGAGAGGTCGCCGCCGCTGATCGCCTCTACGAGAACACGGCGGTGCTCCGCCCAAGCGGGGCAGTTTTGCACCGTGTGCTCTACCTTGTCCTCTGGACGAGCCTCGCAGTGGTGACGCCCGGGAGTTTCTTCACGCCTGATGATGTGCGGGATCCTTACGAAATATCCATGTCCGGTGAGGACCTGCGTCAGGCGGTAGGTGAGGGCGCCGTGACGCCTCTCTAGCCACTCCTCAAAGAGGGGCCTTACCGCCACTATCGTGGCGTGCCCTTTCTATAACTGTCCTGACAAATGCTGGATTGCATTATTATATCGATATAAACCAGATGGTAGTTTAGTCGTTCTAAATACTTGGCGAGGTTGGGGAAAGTTGCCAATTTACAATTAAAAAATCGTAAAAACCTAAGCGGTGGAAACTTTTAGTTTCCCCCTTTTTTTTAAGGCTGGGAAAGCATCCAATGACTGCTCTCGCTCTGGGTGGCGCGGAAAGGAGTGTCAGACTCTTAGTGACTAAAACCCATCCATGTTCCTTCCTTAGCCCTTTATGTTCCGGGGTAGCGGTAACCCTTTCGGACAATCCCGCTTACCCGGCAGGCTTGGCCCTGAGGCCGTAGGCGTGGGCCTGCGGACGGTGATAATGGGTGACTCACCGTCCGATCAGCACCAGGCCTGTGCCGGACGGCGCGTATATGTTCCACGCGCGCGTCAAAGAGATGTCAGCATATGAAGGGGCCAAACATAGAAAAAACAAGACCATTGGAAAACAGCTCGCAAGTGCAGTGGGATAAAGATGACGGTATGGCAATGTTCATTCTAACATCGTCCATGGATTTGAACCAAATATCCTTGATAGAAAACTGTGAGACTGCTAAACAAGTCATGTCAAAATTAGAAGCAATATATGAACAGAAATCAGAATACAACAAGATGTTGATTCATGAAAAATTTTATCAATATTCATATAGCACCAGTGACACAATGGCACAGCATGTGTCCAAAGTGGAAGGCTTAGCAAAGCAGCTACGGGACACTGGTGAGAAACTTAGTGACACAGCGATAATTACTAAGATTCTAAGTACATTACCATCAACATACCGATCACTTAGACAAGCATGGTTATCACTTGATGAGGGTAATCAAACAATTCAGAATCTCACTTCTCGCCTAATAAATGACGTTGTGCTTGTGTGCTAAAGAAATATATCGTTTTTCATCTAAGAAATCTAACAAGTGTTTTTATTGAAGAATTGCCTAATCCCAATACCTGCCACTGCATTCTTATTCATAAAAAAGGTGATTACTAGCACGTACTAGCTGCAGATCGCGACATTAATCAGCTGTCAGTACTCGCTCACGTGACTCGTAAATGCGCAAGTCTACACATTTCGGTGTGTTATTTAGGAGGTAAAGTTCCCGGAGCCTAGCCTCAGCCATCATGATCTGTGACGCCGTGTAAGACGTTTATTTTTAACGGCGCCGGGTCACCACGCATGCGTAGTGCAGCCTCCGTCCGGTGCAGACGTCAGGCTGTATCTTTGAAGCCCCCATTTTAGGGTTCTTACAGACGAACGGCAAGTTGTGAACGGCAGAGGCTACTTCAGCCGTCGCCACCTGTCGACGACAGTCGTCAACGCGTCGGCGGCAGCAGTCAATACGTCGACGGCTGCCGCCGACAGGCGACAACGGCCGCCGTCGACAGGCCGACCACGACTGCTAGTACGCGGCACTCGCGGCAAGCGTTGTCGCCTGTCGACGGCTGCCGCCGACAGGCGACAACGCTTGCCGCGCGTTGACGACTGTCGTCGACAGGTGGCGACGGCTGAAGTAGCCTCTGCCGTTCACAACTTGCCGTTCGTCTGTAAGAACCCTAAGTGAACATTTTTGATCCAAGGAGGATTTACGACTAGAATAATCAGGTAAACTCAAAGAAGTGTTAAAGTCTAATCATTTATTTCAAATAGGCACAAGAAAGACACTTTTGAACGTCAAAATGAACAAGAAATAGAATTGATTCTAGTCGCCCCATAGAAGTCAACGTCAATCTCAATATCACCAAGTATTTGTAGAACTACTAATATGCTACTGCGAAAGTCCAAATTATTGTACTTCGGAGCAAAACCTGGAGAATTTATTAGCAATTGATCCTTTATAGGCATAAAACACGACCAAAATATTTCATAACCAAGTAAAATTTAAATCCTGTAGCATTACCTATTGTTTTTTAAATATTTTGTTTTTCTTTTACTTTACAAATCGCTATTAACGTAAATTTATTTAGTCAACACAAATCACTTGTAACTAGATGTATACCAGCGAATGATTTTTAATTGTGTTATTAGTCTGTGAGCTTTCTGTAAAATTAAATAAATAAATCATAATTTCCAGACATTCAGGTAAATAAAACGAGATCAAATTGAATTTCGGTGCGTCTGAATATAATGTGCGGAGTTAAGATGTGAACGATTCCTTAATGCAAAAGCAGACGTCTAGACAGCTTTAAGCTCAAAGACCTTTCGGAGCATTATATTTAGTTGGGGTTCAGAGGACTTTGTTTGGATACAGACGAAAACTTTAGACTTTTCATAAACTTCTTAAGTGTTCCAGCTTATTACTTATTAACAAAAAAAAATATATGTGGGCCCATTTAGCTCCCATAACATAAATAGAGACCTATAATTAGCTACGAAACTGCGTCTTTGTTTACCTCACTTGTGGAAGGCGCGTTTACACAAAGGAAAGGTTTATTTCGAGACACAAAGCAACGTATTATAATTCAACATCAATTAACGTGGTCCGTAATATAACTTTAGTTATTTTAGAGCTTTATTACAACTTTACGTCGCTTTGCAAATCTTTTTGGACTAAGAAAATCGAGCAACTCGAGGGCCTAAAAGGCTTAAATCCCAATATAAGGTGGGCTAACCCATGCACTGCCACGAACACTTGTGTGAAGAAGGCACTGAGCTTAGAATAGGACTAAAAATAGTGGCAGTGTTTGTGCTAAAGCTACTAGGAGTCCACAATAGGGATAATAACTAGATTTTTTTTTATTCCGTACCTAAGCTAGATTTACCAAAAATATTGGACACGTATTTTTTCTCTCAATTTCAACTCAATGTATCAGCGTAATCTTAAATGTGGTATGACGTCACGAGTATGTAGTTCTTATACTTACTTGCGACTTAGCGAGCCTCCTCTCCCCTCTTTAATGCGTTTTATCCACAGAAATATTAAAAACGTATCTCAGTAATTTTTTGTTAATATGATAAAGCTAACGTCAACGATGCCAGTTATCAAAGGCTGCCAAGCTAAAATAAGATTGGGCGGGTCACGTTAGCCGCATGCATAGTGACCGCTGGGCAATAGTCGCTACAAGGTGTGCGCCTGAGGATGGACGGCGCCGTCGAGGCCGGCCCAGTAAGAGGTGGCGAGACGACCTAGACGCATACCACAAGGGATGGATCGAGGTGGCTCAAGAGAAAGATGTCTGGAAGGATTTGGGGGAGGCCTTTGCTCAGCAGTGGGACAGTGTAGGCTAAATAAAAAAAAATGATAAAGCAAAAAATATGTGACTAATATTTTTTTATTGTCAGATTGACGGACTTAATATTTTTTTTTTTTTTTACCCAGGCATTATCCCCGAAAAAGTTATGCTCGCGAAGGAGGTGGCAGGATGTGAGAGAGAAAGGTCCTCCCGTCCCAGCCGCCGCAGGAGACGCCCCGGGCGTCGGGAGCCACGTGACGACTCCCGGCCACCGTAGGCGCGGGCCTGCGGGCGGTGAGTAATGGGTGACTCACCGTCCGATCAGCACCAGACCCGTGCCGTACGGCGCGTATATGTTCCACGCGCGCCTCAAAGAGATGTCAGCATATGAAGGGGCCCCTCAGGGCCAAGCCTGCCGGGTAAGCGGGATTGTCCGAAAGGGTTACCGCTACCCCGGAACATAAAGGGCTACGGAAGGAACATGGATGGGTTTTAGTCAGTAAGAGTCTGACACTCCCTTCCGCTCCACCCAGAGCGGGAGCAGTCATAGGATGATTTCCCAGCCTTAAAAAAAAAAAAGGCATTATCCCCATTAGGTCAATGGGTCGTCTTAGGAGCGAAATTACAGATAAAAGCTCAAAGCGAAGTAGCCAAAACGATACAAAATCTAATGCATACTTCCGGAAATTTCCAAGGGTTGTTCTATTTTTATAGACGGAAAATCATACCAAACACAGCAGTAGGGTATTTAATAAAAAACATTAGAAAATAGAATACTCATCTTAGGGCTCCTACGCACTATGCGGTTAGCCGGAATGCGGCCAACCGTCCGGCTAACCGCAGGACGCGGTTGCGCTTGCGGTTAGCCGGCACCCGGCTAACCGCAAGCGCAACCGGAACGTGCGGTTAGAAACCGTCGTGGTTTTGCGGTTGGATCGACTCATTTCCAAGATGGACGTCGAAGAAGTCGCAGCTATTTATTATATTTACTCGCGGTATTAAAAGAAAAAGAAACAGAAAAAAAGGTTTTCGGTATCGAATTCCATTTTACCAGACGTACCACGTGCACACACTCACTCAATGGCGGGCAGCCGCAGACTGAACCGCACAGTGCGTATAGCAACCGTCCGGCTGGCCGTCACTCGGGCCGCAGCCCTCCGAGCGACCGGAGCGGTCTGCGGGTAGCCGCATCGCAGTGCGCATAGAAATGAATATTACGTACATAATTGTGCTTGCGGTCAGCCGGACGGCTAGCCGCAATGCGGCTACCCGCATAGTGCGTATGAACCCTTATACAGGTGTTGGAATAGAACTCCGTAGCAAGGGTTTCCAACGGATGCAGCCGAAAATGTTTCCGCGGCCAGCCCTCGCGCGGTACTGCTCATTCAAACCCTAGATAGCCTTGCTATGACCTAGATTGATAACCTGAACTGAATATAGGACACGCGAATAAAAACATTGGTTCCTGAATCAAGAACAGAGGCTTTCATTGATTTATTACTGTGAAGGTACGTGATTGCGATCTTGTTGGTCCATTTGCTAGAGGAAAATGAAACTTCTGGCTATTACTCTTAAGTCCTAATTCATGACTGAAAATGTGTTCATAAGAAACTTTGAGCCATTTCGAGAAGAACTATTACAAACAATTCAAACAACTCAATTTAAGGTTTTGTTTCAACTGAGCCAATATAGTGACGTTTAGGGCGGATTTCACCAATGACCCTAAACGCGATCAGTCTGTCGAGTATGTAAAATTCTTATTTTCCAAAAAAACTACAGGAATAGTGCTAATAAACTATTAAAAGGCGATTAATCTACATGCGTTTTAATTTCTCCAGCATTAGCTTCATAAAATTATTTGTTATGTATTCTATTCATTGTTTTGGTTGTGTTTTTTTTTTATTCATTTATTATTGACATAATCTACTCATTACAATGTTTTTTTTTTTATGAGTTGTATTGCAATATGTGGTTAGCTAGGAGTCCTCGACAGTTGATCATATTTATTTATCCTGATCCTAGTTAGTACTCATTAGCAATTAATTGATTGATTTTACTTCGATGGTCCTAGTTTATCATTTGTAACTTCAAGTTACGGCTGTATGGACATAGTACAGCATTGCACATGTAAGCGGGCACGCACTTTTACCTGGAGGCTCTTTTTTTTATTTTACGCTTGAGTACAGTCTGTTTTCCTAGTCCTAGGACTAAATACTCTACAATAGACCACATTCACGTTCTCAGCCAAGTGATCGAAAAATTTAAAGAATTTAACTCCCCACTCTACATAGCCTTCGTGGACTACCGAAAAGCCTTTGACTCTATTTCACACGCGTCCATCAAAGAAGCTCTACAATACCACGAAGTGGAGAAAACGTACATAGACATAATTAGTAATATATACCAGAACTGTAAAAGTAAAGTCAGACTGGAGAGAACCGGACCAACTTTCAAAATAGAACGCGGCTTCCGCCAAGGAGATCCTTTGTCACCGAAAATTTTCATCGCTGTTCTAGAACTCATTCTTAAAGATTCAAGCTGGGAAAACAAAGGCATAAAAATAGACGGCAAACACTTGAGCCATTTGCGATTTGCGGACGATATTGCATTACTAGCTAGCACCGCTGTAGAACTAAATGACATGCTAAAAACTCTACATTTACAAAGTATTAAAGTTGGACTAGAAATAAATTTTGACAAAACAAAAGTAATGACTTACAGTATCTTAACACCTATTCAAATAAACGGCGAAAATGTAGAGTACGTCAATTACTACATATACCTGGGTAAGCAATTATCCTTTAGAGAAATAGACAGAGAAGAGGTGGAGAGAAGGATCGGCTCAGCATGGAAACGTTACTGGTCCTTGAAACACATACTGAAATCTAAGTTGTCCACCAAACTAAAAAAGAAAGTACTAGATTCTTGTGTGCTACCCTGTCTCATATATGGCTGCCAAACATGGTGTCTAACAGAAAAAACGGCTAGCAAAATTTCAATCTGTCAAAGAGCGATGGAAAGAAGTATATTGAACCTTAAGCTTTCGGATAAAGTAAAGAACACTGAAATCCACAAACGAACACAGGTCACAGACGCAATAACCTATGTTAGAAAGTTGAAATGGAAATGGGCGGGCCACCTGTCCCGTTATGAGGATGGAAGATGGACAAAGAGAGTAACCAAGTGGAGAGGTCCCAGCACAGGCAAGAGACGTGTGGGCCGCCCGCTCAAGCGCTGGGCGGATGACATCCAAGCTGCCGCTGGAGAGAGCTGGATGAAGGAAGCTCAAGATAGAGAGAAATGGTCTAGTCTGGAGGAGGCCTTTACCCGCACGGGGGTTCCCTTTAATTGAGTGTGATTCAATTATAATTCTAACTAAATTACATGAAACATTTTATTAAATTAAAATTGTGTAGTGCATGTTGGAATAAACAAATTTAATCAATTAATAGAATAATAATACTATAAATAATCAATTGTATTGTATTTTTTAAATTCATATTTTTATAATCTAAAATTTTGTAGTGCATGTTTGAATATTAAATGACTAATTAATAGGATAATAGTATTATAATCAATTGCATTATATTGTTAAATGAAATGTATTATTTACAAAGGGAATGAAATAAAAGGCTTATTATTATTACAGTCTGTTTTAATTGGTATATTGGCGTGTGCTAGCTGACATGTGGCAAATGATTGATTTTAATTTGATGTGTTTCGTAATGTTAATTACTTCTCATACGATAAATGTGTAGAGTCAAGTTCTTCTAACTAAACAGACAGCTGTGCTGCTGGGGAGTTTGTTGCGCCACTTCTTCTTCCCAGCTAAAGAAGTGGCGCACTTCCTAGTGGAAGTGGTGAAGGGTGGGCGTTTTTGGGGGCTGTCTTATGTAACTTTGACCTTCAAAAAGTGCTGATTATCAGCCTAATTTGAATAAATGACTTTTGATTTTTGATTTAGAAATTATGAATTTCTACATTATTTTAAGATTAAGAAAGCGTTGTTTTAGCCAGGATTTTTCCATCGTTAGTAAAATCAGTTTAAATTTCGTGCAACGACAAACAAATCAGTTTTAATAACTTTTCCATATTTCCCACAACTTTGGTCAAACAACAGGATAATATTGAAAACAACAAAATAACATACGCCGTTTACAAGGAAGTTGATTTGCTCATTTTCCCATTATTAGGATTTTTTTTAAAGATTTACGAACTTCCATACGAACTATAATACCCTATTTAACCCCTTTAGGAGATACATTTTCAAAAATCCCTCCTAAGTTCTAACTTTCGTTGTAATTATGAGAAGCTTTTGAGCAAAATTTTATCCTTTTAGACCGGGCTAAGACTGAGGGTTGTTTGTCAGTGAACAAAAAAAAATCTTATTAAATACATTCTTAATTCGAGTATGTAAGAACGCGCCCTTACGAAAAACAAGTGCCGAACGCAACAAGTTCGAACTCGAACGCGTTCGTTACTTGTTGCGCATGGCAATGCAGGCTGAAATGTAGGTCAGTACCGGGTTCGTAGATTTATAGATATGTTTAATTTCTGGAAATTCAGAGGCTGCTAGACTGTACCTAGCTAGTTGCTGATCGATATCTCCTGGGGTTATTCTGAGGTCATTACTTACGAGGTTGTTGGTGTTATGTTATGAGTTTTTTTAGCTAGTTTGGATTATTATTATTCTCTTATAAGTCACTAGCTTCGACTTCGTCCGCGGAAAATTTCTTGTTTTAACATTAGAAGTAAGTCGAAAAAATACTTTTTTTAAACATAAAACGAAATATAAAAGTTAAAATACAAAAGATAGGAATATGGTGTCGCGGAATTTTTAGTAGAAATAATTAAGGCGAACCGGGTTGCCATACATTGCTTTCAATTTTAAACAACTGTTTAGGCAACGCATGCAAATAATTCTGTTTTCGGAGGTATTTCTTTCCGACTTGCTCGACGAAAATTGCGATAGCTCGGCTAATATGTATGATATAATTATAAATTATAGCCTATAGCACTCAGGAATAATGTAGCTTTCTATCAGTGAAAAAAATTTTGAAATTGGATCATTAGTTCCGGAGATTACCCCCTACATACAAACTTACAATCTTACAAATTACCTCTTTATAATATTAGTATAGATTTATCTCTTTATAATATTAGTATAGATTTATCTCTTTATAATATTAGTATAGATTTATCTCTTTATAATATTAGTATAGATAATTTGGTGTTATGTTATGAGTTTTTTAGCTAGTTTGAATTATTGCTTGTCCTCCAAGTCATCATCATTCTCCTGCCCTTATACCAATTTATTCGGGATCGGCGCAACATGGCTTTTCCTTCCATACTTTTAGAAGCATGGAAAAAGACGAAGAAAAAAACATGTTGCGCCGAAGTGTTTATGACAAAAAAAATTGTTTGGCCCAACACGAATCACTACATAGTATAAAACAAAGTCGCTTTCTCTGTCCCTATATCCCTATGTATGCTTAAATCTTTAAAACTACGCCACGGATTTTGATGCGGTTTTTTTTAATAGATAGAGTGATTCAAGAGGAAGGTTTTTGTGTATAATTTGTCGACATATTTTGCGGGCGAAGCCGCGGGCGGAAGCTAGTTATTATTAAAAATTAAAAGTCATTTATTCACAGTAGGCTGTAAGTAAGTAAATCCTTTTAGAACGGTAAGTTCTTATTATTACTTAAGTTCGTATTACTTAAGACAGTCTCCGAACCCACCCACCCAACTAAAGCTCTAGGAAGGAAGGGGTGAGCTTTGGTTGAGAAAAAGGGGCGCAATAAACTCCCAGCACAGCTGTCTATTCAGTTGGGTGAACTTGATTCTACATACACAATGCAGGGCAATGGCCTGCCTAGAGTAGGCAGGCCAGGCCTTTCCATTTCTCCCTATTTAAGACTAATAACGACGAGTTCTTGTTTAAACGAGTCCAGCTCAGTTGTTTTATTCAGATGTTATTGGTTACCTGATTTTATTTCGTCACATGGGATACGTATTATTGTTCCATGTTTGATTCAATTCGAGATTTGTTTGATGTGATTTTTATAAAGTACTAGCTTCTGCCCGCATAATATGTCGACAAATTGTACACATAAACCGTCCTCTTTAATCACTCTATCTATTAAAAAAAACCCTCTAGTGTCAGTAGTTCGGTTGTTAGTTCGGTTGACCGAACTACTGAAACTTTTCAGTGGCAATAGTTCGGTTCTAAAAAAACACCGAACTACTGAAACTTGGGAATATACTTCTTGTAGCAGTAGTTCGGTTGTTAGTCCGGTTGACCGAACTACTGAAACTTTCAGTTGCGATAGTTCGGTTCTAAAAAAACACCGAACTACTGAAACTTGGGAATATACTTCTTGTAGCAGTAGTTCGGTTGTTAGTCCGGTTGACCGAACTACTGAAACTTTCAGTTGCGATAGTTCGGTTCTAACAAGGCACCGAACTACTGAAACTGCCCTTTAGTTCGGCAAATAAACTTGTCATATAATATAAACAAAATACATCTTAATTTTATTTTTAACACGTAAAATACACAAAGTCGCTCTGACTTTGTGTATCAATACCTGTACCTACTTATATAGCAACAGTTCGGCAAATAAACTATATAATTCTCGTATTTGTACAACGTATATTTACATTATAAAAAGTACACGTAATAAGAGCGACTTTGTATAAGAATATCTCTGTAGAAATTTCCTAGAAGTTAATTGTACTTGCGCTTCTCTATTGAAATCTTCACTATCAACATAATTCTTGCTTCTTTTTGGCAATGTCTTCTTTCCAAAATGTTGTACTGGTCGACTTTGAAATTGGCAAGAGTAATTATCATCCTTCAAAAAGTTTAAAATTTTTATCAACGTTGGATTTTTTTGATTAGTCCATTAATTTTGAAATTCCAACCTTCCACAATATTTGTTATCCGATGGCGTTCGGAAAAGACTGATCATACCTTAATTTAAACTAGGTATATGTACAAACTTTTTGCGACTCTGTAGGTATGGATACTCTCTTATAAGTTTCCATTATATAAATCATAAATGACAATGTCTATTTGATTGAGTAAGTATTTAGTTAAGTTAGTTAGTTAGCTTTAGTTTAGTTAAGTTAAGTGTTTAAGTAAGTGTGTGTGTTGTACGGTTGTTGTGTGTGTTTCAGGTACGGGTACATAAATACGGTAAATATCAAGCCATTTCATTTCAATCTCTTGTAATACACGTTAATTGGCTAAACTATTATTTCTTGATTCTTGTCATAAAACTCTGACATCCTGATAACCTTGTTTATACATTTTTAGCAGTTTTAGTAGTTGGGTTTTAGTTTTTAACTTTGTTTCTATTATCCTTTTGTTTGTGTGTTTTAGGAAGAGGATAAAATTGATAAAACAGGTGATCACACTTGCAGTTCAGATCGATCCCAAAATGAAATTGATGTTTTAATTAATCAAAGCATAACGGAGGCTACAGAAGGAAGAGAACCTGCACCCAGAGTATATCGCAAATGTTTGGTGGCAATAAGAAATAAGGGCCTAGATTTAGCGTCTCCCAACCCAATCCCATCATTTTCGCAAAAGAAATGTACAATTTACCGTAAGATTCGTCACAATGCAGGAGTAGAGAAAATACGCCCTACGTCCCTTTCTGAGGTGGATGTTCCATCGTTGTTTTTCGATACATTACTAGCGGATTATTTTTTATTTTGATGGCGAAATCAGAATAATTATTTTTTGTAGCAGTGATGCACGGGCTCTTATGAAAAAGATCAAAGTTTATTTCATGGATGGTACGTTTAAGGCTAGCCCTCTTCCATTTTCTCAATTATTTAGCATACATGGAGACTTAGGCAGTTCAACAAAAACAAAAAATGTTATACCGCTGGCATTTGCCTTCATGTCCCACAAAAATACAAAGGCATATAAAATTGTCTTTGAATTGATTAAGACAAATATACCAGAGTGGGATCCAAAAGAAATACACGTGGATTACGAAAAAGCCACCTTGAATGCGTTAAAGTCAGAATTAAAAAATGCATCAGTGGTTGGTTGCTATTTTCATTTCCGCAACTGTTTAAAGCGAAAAGCAGCGGAATATAAACTAACATCAACAAAACACAAATACATAATTAATTTATGTTCTGTGTTAGCTTTGTTACCAGTGCAAGCAATAAATTATGGTTGGCAATATATAAAATCTAATGAAATATCTTCGGATGACACAAAAATGACAAAATTTATAAAATATTTTGAAAAGTTTTGGATGAGGCCGGACTTTATTAATGTATGGTCAGTCTTTTCCGAACGCCATCGGATAACAAATATTGTGGACGGTTGGAATTTTAAAATTAATGGGCTAATTAAAAAAAATCCAACGTTGTTACAAATATTACACGTTTTGAAGGACGATATTACTCTTGCAAATTTTAACGTCGACCAGTACAAGACGTTTGGAAACAAGACATTGCCAAAAAGAAGCAAGAAGTATGTTCAGAGAGATGATTTCATTAGAGAAGCGCAAGTAAAATTAACTTCTGGGGAAATTTCTACAGAGATATTTTTATACAAAGTCGCTCTTATTACGTGTACTTTTTAAAATATAAATAATAGGGGTTAAAGTGTGAAATTGCGGCAGAAACAGGTACATAATGTAAGTTTCAGTAGTTCGGTGCCTTGTTAGAACCGAACTATCGCAACTGAAAGTTTCAGTAGTTCGGTCAACCGGACTAACAACCGAACTACTGCTACAAGAAGTATATTCCCAAGTTTCAGTAGTTCGGTGTTTTTTTAGAACCGAACTATTGCCACTGAAAAGTTTCAGTAGTTCGGTCAACCGAACTAACAACCGAACTACTGACACTAGAGGAAAAAAACCGCATCAAAATCCGTTGCTTAGTTTTAAAGATTTAAGTATACATAGGGATATAGGGACAGAGAAAGCGACTTTGTTTTATACTATGTAGTGACAATGGCTGCTATAGGTACTGTCGTATGAACCATGGGGTTAACCTTTGGGTTCATGAGGAAAAATCTCTCGAAACGACAATAAATGTAACCGTATAAATCGTTGAGCTCTTATAAGCAAACGGCTTCTAATAGGCGAACATCTAATGGGTTAATTACTTTTAAGGAAGGAAATGAGAACTTTTGTTAACAGCGAATAAACACAAACAAACATAAAAGTTATTTCCGTATTCATAATATTAGTTAGAAATCATGATAACAGGATTTCGTTTTGTGGTTTGGCTGTAAACAATGACTCAGTGACAACACTGACTCATGGTATAATAGAAACAAGTTAGATTTAGATACCATTGAGATGAATAATTGTGAGAACCAATTAGCATGTTCACATCGCTGTTTTTCTTTTAATTATTTTCGCTACTGAGTAATACAGTCTACATAAAAATAAAATGAGTGCAACAATAAAAAAATAATTCGCGAGTGAAAAAGTTTTTTGTTAAACAATCTGCCTAGCCTTTTCCCAACTATGTTGGGGTCGGCTTCGAGTCTAACCGTATGCAGCTGAATACCAGTATCCTACATGGAGCGACTGCCTATCTGACCTCCACAATCAAGTAACTGGGTAATACGATACCCCTTGGTAAGACTGGATGTCAGACTTTCGGGCTTCTGACGACCTGTAACGATTGTCAAAAATCCACAAATGACAGTCAGGGCCAACGGCTTAACTTGCTTTCCGAGACACGGAGGGGTCTCGATATGTAAAGATGGTCACCCGTGCACGGACCAACCCCGGCAAGCGTAACTTAACGTGAAGGAGGATCGATCCGTGCGGGTGTTATTAAATGGTAAGAACAAATTAATTAACATGTTCACATCGCTGTTTTTATTTCTTTTAATTATTTTCGGTACTGAGTAATACAGTCTACATAAAAATGCACAGAGTGTAACATAAAAAAAATAGTTTGTGCATGTTTCCATGGAAGGAAAAATTTGTATTTTTAGCGAATAAACGAATTTACGGATGGAATTTATATTATTATATGTATATTATATTATTATATTAGTCTGGAATAGCATATAGGATACTTTTATCCCGGCAAAATGTACGGTTCCTGTGGTATAATTGCCGCCATACATGCGGACGAAGCCGCTGACAATAGCTAGTTATTATTAAACTAGATGTCGGAAATATTCATGGTATACCCACCCACATGCCAATTTTCATCCGTTTAGCCGTTTTAGCGTGATAGCGTAACAAAAATACTCACATACGCATTGAGAGAACTAAACCTTCACTGAATTACAGGATACATGATTATTATCACGACCACGCGCCTGCGACAATACGTTTCATAATCTGAAACTTTAATTTACGTAACTGATAACAATTTGCAATAACTGTTGTGTATATTGTATTGTAATTGGTATTGTGTTGTTTTTTTTTTGTAATTTTAATATTTTATAGGGAGGAGTTCATATTTCTCTAAATCCAATCAATTTAACATCCAGTTTTAGTACCTACGCTGAAATATTTTAACTCTTGTAACTTTTTAAACAAAAGATAATGAAAAAAAACCCGCCAAGTGGCTAACCGGCGAGTCGGACTCGCGTGCGAAGGGTTCCGCACCATTATCTATAAAAAACGGCAAAAAAATCACGTTTGTTGTGTAGGGAGCTCACTTAAATATTTATTTTATTCTGTTTTTTAGTTACAGCGGCAACATTAATACATCATCTGTGAAAATTTCAACTCTAAGACTAACTTTCACGGTTCATGGATACAGCCTGGTGACAGACAGACAGACAGACGGACGGGCGGACGAATAGCGGAGTCTTAGTAATGGTCGCGTTTAACCATTTACGGAACCCTAAAATGCTCCGTTACTACGTGCTTCCGAGACAATAGATAGTGTTGTAAGCAAACATAACAAGATAATGTACGCATTTCTTTGACTGTCTGACCTTACATCGTACCGGTGTCGCTGGGGTCAATGACCAGAAAGGGACGTTTGCGGGTTGATCGATCTGAAGTGGTGCGACTTTAGTAAAGCGTTTATGAAAACTAGCTGTTTTCCGAATTAATTTATTACTAGCTGACCCGACAGACGTTGTCTTGTCTTAACTATGATACCTACCTACCTACCTACATACCCTATACCTACCTACCTTACCTACCCACTCCCCACCTAACTTTTCTCACCTTTTAAACCTTTCTTGGACTACGAAAAACATTTCAACACCAAAATCGGCCTAGCCGTTCTCGATTTTTAGCGAGACTAACGAACAGCGATTGATTTTTATTTATATACAACATTATTTTTAGTTAGTATATGCGGAACCTAAATATAGTTTGTTCAAAATGAGGAACTGAATCGATTTCAATAATTTTTACACCATGTTATATTTTTTCCCAAAAGTATTTAAAAAAGGTTACAAGTTGGACACCAAACATTATCAATGAGCGCAGGACGATGCTGGACTCTGGAGGCCTGCGCGTAGTGACCATGTTTTTGTACGGACAACCAGGTAACTTAACAAGCTTATAACTTTGTGGTTTTTCATAATACGTACATAAAAAGACTAGACACGTGTTTCGGGTTTCGCGTATACTAAAACTAATCAGAACATCACGCCTTGTTTCCCCAAAGGGTTGGGCAGAGGTGTTCTTATAGTACACCTACATTTCGCCATTTATGTTTAAGTCCCATGTAATAGGGGGCGAGCCTATTGCCACCAACCGAGCACTAATTCAAACCCGGGCCACCACTGAGAAATTCCGTTTAGAAAAACTAAATAACATTTTGCCCGATCTGGGAATCGAACCCAGGACCTCATAATCAGCTGTAGCGCTTGCAACCCCTAGACCAACGAGAGCTGTATTATTATAACTAAGTCTGCCGAGCCTTTTCCAAACTATATTGGGGCCGGCTTCGGTTGTCGGCTTTAACCGGATGCAGCTGAATACCAGTATTTTACATGGAGCGACTGCCTATCTGACCTCCACAACCCAGTCTGTAACTGGGTAATACGATAAACCTTGGTAACACTGGTTGTCAGACTTTCAGGCTTCTGACTACCTGTAACGACTGTCAAAGATATTACTATAACTAAATATTCTAACGCTACCCAGAAAAGATACTTATGAAACCGTGTAATAAAAAAAATCCGTATAACACAGTAATTGCATAAGTGGCGATGATAAGCAAACTCATATGGCAAGATACAGAGAAGTTGCGATTTATAATACAAGGATTAATTTATTGAAATAATTGAAACCTCTATAGACCTATCCCAAGCACGGGTCATTTTTCTCGCGCACTGGATTATCAACACTCTGCTTAACGCCAAAGAGTTGAAAATCCAACAGCGTGTTTTCGGCGAGCTCGGATGGTGATGTTGGATTCTCAACCCTCGGCTTGACACTTAGAGTTGAAAATCCACTGCGCAAAAAACCCCGCTGCGATATTTTTACGCCACGAACGTGGGATAAGGAGAGGAAGTCGGCCTACATGGATACGTTATCATATCAGCACTAACAATTTATGATGAACAGCAAATTAGCTCAGATTAGTTCATTGCTGCAAACAAGGAAGCTCATTGAAATAGCTCACCACCAAATTGTCCTTAAACGTCGAGCGTAGAGCGAAGGCAATTAAATTGCTCCGTGTAAACTCCCCATTCGAAATATCTTTTTTTTTAAGTGTGGGAATCATCAAATGACCCTTCCCGCTCTGGGTCAAGCGGAAGGGGGTGTCAGACTCTTACTGACATAAACCCATCCATGTTCCTCCCTTAGCCCTTAATGTTCCGGGGTAGCGGTAACCCTTTCGGATAATCCCGCTTATCGATTTACCATTGCAGTACATCTTTGGTAAAAAAAAACCCTAACTAACCTAACAAGAAAAACCTTTACACATTTTTCAAAAAACCATTCGACTTTACATAACGTCGTGTTATGGACGCAGCCTCCTATTCTTAAGAGTGATACATTAAGGAAAGTCTTTATTTTCTTTTTGAGGGCGGGAAGTCATTATCATGACCCCTCCCGCATTGGGTAGAGCGGAAGGGAGAGTCAGACTCTTACTGACTAAAACTCATCCATCTTCATCCTTAGCCCGCCCTTCTTCAATGAAGATGGCGAAGAGAACCGCATATCAATGGTAAAAAGTTTCAATATAAAATGTGCCCAGCTTATAAAAAAAATATTTAAAAAAACTGAGAAATACTTAAATAAATTAAAATAAAAACATAATGAACATATTATTTTTGAGTACCATATTTTGTAACCAGTATGTAACAATATACTGGTTTTGTTACCACAGACATGCAGCCGGCCATCTCGCACCTTACGCGCAATTTGCGCGATCTTAAATCTAAACTTACCTTCTAGCCCGAGACGTTTCTCCACTCGTCTTAGCATTCTTCTCTGCTACTGTATAATTAGTGATTCTATCTTGTATCAAGCTGATAGTACTGCTGTCTGTACTGAGCGGGGCTCCGGGGGGAGGGGGCGCAGGCCTGGATGCGCGGGTGGGAGGGGACGGCGCCTCATCATCATCATCTATTCCTAAGGCTTGGAGCTCATTTAGGAGATCTGGGTCGTCGTCGTCACCTGAAATAAAATTGATTCTTTAGCTGATGATAATGAAGATGACAAGTTTAGCCCGATTCAACGGGATTGTCCGAACGGATTACCGCTACCCTGGAACATAAGGAAGGAACATGTATGGGTTTTAGTCAGTAAGAGTCTGATACTCCCTTCCGCTCCACCCAGAGCGGGAGGGGTCATTTGATAATTTCCCACCCTCAAAAAAAAACAAAAAAAAAGTTTAATCCAATTCAACCTATTCCTTGGGCCCGTCGTACCCCACAGATGCCTTGCCCTTAGCGAGTAGTCACTTCGTTTTTAAGCCCGTCCTTAATCCATTAAGGTATCCACAGGCAAATCCGGTTAAGCAGCCCACAACCTCCTAGGTTGGGCTGCGAAATGCCACACGCAAAATAAACAAATATAGGCAAAATTGAGAAACTTCCATATAAACTTTCATCAACAATTCCCCATCTCCCGTTACAGCTAAGCGTACACGAAGTTGAAGCTATTCAGGATGTATGTATAGCTCCAACTTTTTTTCAGTGTGCAGCAATATCAACCTTTTGAAAGCCACGGATCTAGCCGACAAATGTAAACGTGCCTAACTCGCCACCGTCGGCGTCGGCTAAAACCGACAAGAAAGCGTCATTTTTTTATGGCTTGGCGTGGGACCCCGATGCGTTTACGCTCTGGCGTTGAAAAGGTTAAAATAATACTGCTTTATTAGGTGGTGATTGGTCTCCTGGGCGAGACACACACTTAGCCGGTCATTGACTTGAGTGTTGATTGATTTGGGTTCACAAAACAAACAAAGACCTGGACCAATATGGCTATTGACAGACATATTTATAACAGTGTGTATGTGTATGACCAGATGTATGAATATCAAGGCAGCCATAAAAGGCGGGATTGTCCGAAAGGGTTACCGCTACCCCGGAACATAGAGGGCTAAGGAAGCAACATGGATGGGTTTTAGTCCGTAAAAGTCTGACACTCCCTTCCGCTACACCCAGAGCGGGAGGAGTCATATGATGTACTCCGACCCTCAAAAAAAAAAATATTACAAAATTATGACGCTTCACACAAAATTATATACATAAACATTAACTTACCAGAACCTTCATCATCTGAAGGTACATCTTTCAAGCTCTCCGCTATCATAGTGTCTAAGTGAGCCGCAGGCACCGGTGGCGGTTTCCTGGGTTTGTGTTTCTGGCCACCACCACCGCTGATGGCAGCCAGTTCTGCTTCCAGGTCGAAGTCGTCATCTGATAAGTCTAGCGGCTCATCATCATCGTTTATGTCCGGTATCTCTAAGAGTCCAAACTGTGATGCAAGAAAACAATATTTGTTGTATTAAAGCTATATTGCTTCTTAGGTCTAGTGGACCCAAGATTTTACCATAGATATTCTGAATTTCACAGTATTAGCTAGCTGGATTTATAGTACCAAATACACAAAAGTCACATAAATCTGATGTGTTAGCCAGTTGATAGTGTAACAGACCGATAGAGACAACACTACTAACAAAACAGACTAGGATATAAACCTGACCTATGACAATACAGAGAATGTTATGATTGGAGATTGAGTTTAGCTTGTAGTTGGTAACTTATACACTTGCGGTAACAATGCTTTCGTGCTAAAATAGGTACCTAATTCGATAAGAGGTGGAAGTGGCTGTATTGTTTCTCTTTGTTATATAAAAAAAAACAATAGATAGTCAGAAAATAACAATCTTATGACAGCTCCCACACTAAATAGTTTCAAGGACAAACTGAATAGATTAAAAATCCAACAGCTAATTGAGACACATGCATCAGTTAATTAGCTGCTAGTGTTTTTTACCAAATAATATTAATAGTAACATAGACAAACTTATAGCCCTCCTCTTTTTGCATCAGGGGTGAATGACACTAATAATTTGACTTCACTTCCAGGCAAACTATAAGACAGTTCAACTACAAGTCTAGACAGTTCTTCCTAAAGTAGACAACAAAGGGATAACTAGTAAAATATTTTGGGACTAATTTATCAATAATAAAATAATAAACATATTGTCCTATTCCTCATTTCCTTGATCCTGCACTAACTGGGTAATAACTTTAGAAGCGCATTTTTATTTTTTACAGAAAAATATTTGATAGCATCCATTGTTATTACAATCTATGAGTACAAAAGTATTTCCAAGTACACCAAATACAGTCAGTAAGTGGTTAACAATGGGCCCCAATCATAATAACAATGATTACTTTAAGAGGACAAAGACGGGCTTCACCATACAACTGTTATTATTTTTTTTGTCAAAGTGGACAATAATCTTGAACCTTTGTTTACAAAACCCAAATCAGCTGATAAAATCCTTCTTAGAGTAACCTCAAATTAAGATGTATTGCTTCATAACGACAATGGCTTGTTCCTATATATAAACTAACATTAAACGCGCTAATAGAACCGGATGAGACCCTAAGATCGAGCAAATAATGTGTATGACTCACCTGAGACAAATTATTAGTTTTTTTACCCGTCCTCGGCCTTCGGGACATTTCAAACTTTTAACTATTATTGTTCACTACACTCAGAAGCTAACTGCGTGATATCACTGGAATATTACAACGCTATCAAGTTTTATTCACTCTAAAAAATAAACCCCTGATTATTATGTATTTCGTCTGACAGTATCTGACAAACAAGAAAAAAATAGTGGTTATTAGAGAAGCGAAAGCTACTGACAAGTGTCACTGTTTAGTAATCATAGACTGTGGCCTCGATTGCTGATCTCGATTTATGAAGTTAATCGATTATTAGACATTTATGAAAAGTGAAATTAAATACTCAATTTTAGAAAGAACATGAAAAACAGTTATATTAACGTTTTATTTTCTACAATACTCATTTGATGTGATTTTTTCAGACTATATGCGGTTGATTTATCTTAAATCAAAAAAAGGCGAGGATAACAATTGTAATTTGATTGACAGTTTATTTTCGTCTATAGTGAATAATATATTTAGGGATAACAATAAAAATGTGTTACTGTATACTTTTAGTCGATATTAGATAGCACACCGCTTTTTTCTTTTTTTTTTTGAGGTGTACATTTTAGTCTGTAATTGTAATGTTGACCGCCGAATAATAAAAATATATATGATGTTGTTCCGACTTGTTATTTAAATGTTTTATGGAAAGTTCAATTGTTACTATGCTAAAACTTAAAATGTAATATTTACTTTACAGCCAAGTCATAAAACTAAAAATCCAGATCATTTCTAAAATTTAGCTTTCAACACGTCTAACAGTATAAAAGTAATTCTTACTTCTGGCAACAAGTGCATCATCGCGAGAGTGACGTATGAACGGCAGAAGAGACGAAAACGAAAGAAAAGCCTTTCTGTGCCGTTGTTATCTTCTATCGTACCTGAAGAATGGAGACAAACGGCCAGGCTAATGGGCTTAAATCAAAAAAGAAAGAAAACGGAGACGTCAAGGACAACCTATGGTAACGGTTCACTGTTAATTTTACGGGTAACATGCACTCCCCATATAGGGATCCAATGTGTCACACCTACGTGATGTCAAGCTATGAAGCTGAGAAATATGTGACCTAGCTGCGTTGTCTACCTTTGTATGTAAAATAACAGCGAAACATTCTCACACGGCGACAAATCCGCACATTTGTGTACACTTTCCCGTAATAGTACCAACCTCGCAATAGTGATGACAACGAATACTGTAATGATCGTAATTTTTGCAGGTCTTCGATACTAGAAGAGGTTCAAAACCAAGGGAACACAAAACTACCTTCAAACAAAAATGTGTTAGTTTTGGGTGACAATGAGACTGGTAAAACTACTTTGGTAGCGAAATTACAAGGGGTAGAAGACCCTAAGAAGGGTTCGGCACTCGAATACGCGTATATAGACGTTAGAGATGAATATCGAGATGGTAAGTGTGTGTTTTTATTAATTTACAAGCTATTTTTAAATTCAATAACTATACAAACACAGTAGGTTTGTCAGAATAACCTACATTCACAGAAGTTGTAGTATTATTTACTCTCTCATACAAATCAACACAGTTATTGTTTATATTCATACAAGCTCTAAAAAGCATGTAGAAGAACAATTAATTGCTGTATTACCACAAGTATCTAAATATCAATTTATTCTTATTAGAATCTGTTGTGTTCAAGTGTCAGGATTATTGATTTTACTTGATGAATCATCCGTGAAAAATGTTATAGTATCTAGTTCCATATATTACCTAGATAAGCACTTAAGTTCCTTTTTTTTCATGAATTTATTGTCAGAAAACATTTGGTTTACTGTCAGAACCAACTTAATAATTGCATTTCTACTATAGCTGACCACTTGTGTACAAACTGTATATGTATATTATTATGAAGTTACAATTATTAAGATAATATAATTCTTAAATTCTAATTCAAACTAAAACTAAACTACACATACTTTGTACAAGAATATCAAAGGCTGGCATCATTGCCATATTTCATGACAATGCTGATTCTTTTACTAAAAAACTTGACCAGACATCAGGTCATGCATAGAGTCGACCAACCACTGGGCAATATCCCGTAATACTCTCAGAGCACTCAGACCCCACTGATCTAGTGTTCAACTCTAAACGGCTCAATAAATCGCTCCGAATAATGTTGTTAAGTTGCACTCTACTTCTAAGGCATTGTGGTAATTCCGTTTCATCTCTTCCCATTGTTTGCGAGTAACTAGAAAAGGAAGTACTCTTTTATATTATTACACTGACTTACTTTCTTTTGAAGACATAGAGAATGTAACATTCCTTGAGATTTTTTTCACTTTTATCCTCGCTGTATTGGGTGTCACATACGAATGTAAACCAAGTGTCTTTGGTCAAGTCAAGTAGTGTGAGATGATCATATTAATGTTTTGGTATGGTAATTTTTTTAACTTATATGGGTTTCACTGATGGTATGTTAACCCATTAGATTTTCAAGAACAATTCTTTTGTTTATGTTTATTGTCGTTTCGAGAGAATTTTTCTTATGATCCTATGGGGTACATACAACATTTGAGCGATTAAACTCAATTATCACAGCAGGATATTTAAAATGAGTCTAAAACAGGAATAATTATACCTTACCTATCCAATAAACTCATTAAGACTATACACAGATCATCAATTAATGTGATACAAATGTTGCATGCATACAGCATCATAAAGATAACTCCTGGATATAAATAAAATAGAAACTTTTTATAACAAACACTTTTTAAAAAGTTCCTTACTTCTTTATTCTATGACAAACAGCTTCCAATTAATAAAATAAGTAATAATAAATTAAACAGAAAATAAGGGTGGTTTTCCTAAACGGGATTGTCGGAAAGAGTTACCACTACCCTGGAACATAAAGGGCTAAGGAAGGAACATGGATGGGTTTTAGTCAGTAAGAGTCTGACACTCCCTTCCGCTTCACCCAGAGCGGGAGGAGTCATTTGATGAAGTCCCAAGGTAAAAAATAAATGGTGGGATTCCTGTAAGGAAATCTAGCAAGGAGAGAGAAAGTTTTTAAATGCTTTGTGTGACCATAAATAGATAAATAAAAACTCCCATTCCCCCACAGATCAAACACGTCTCAGTGTATGGGTGCTGGACGGTGATCCAGGGCACACAAACCTCCTCAAGTTTGCCCTCAGTGAGGAGACTTTCCCCCATACGCTGGTCCTTCTCACGGTTGCCATGACAACACCGTGGGGTATACTAGATCAGCTGCAGAGCTGGGCATCAGTGCTCGGCGACCACATAGACAAATTAGATCTCACACCTGGTAAGTCAATGTTGGATATTATTTAGAAATTAATGTTCAGACAAGATATGAATACACCTGTTGATATTAGGATATTATTTTAAGTATCAGTTTGAGCTTGGATTCCATTGGAAATATGTTTAAACCTTGGTTGCTAGGAGCTAAGTATGTTAATTTATGAATGTTACCATGTATTTTGATAAACCAATCACAACCACGAAAATGGTAAAAAGCTCAGAAACCAGAGATAAGATTGTAAAAAAAATATATTATTTTATACGGAGCCAATTTTGGTAGTTTGTGTATAATATGTGTATATTAATAAATGGAACCACAGATCCTATTTGAAAAATCCTTTCACCATTTGAAATGTCAAAAAGTCCTTAATAATCTTAATGAAATACTATATTGAATTCATGCAAGCCTGAAATTTTTTTCTGCGCAAAACTTGTGCCCACGTTTGTCGTGAACTTCAAGAAGATCATCTTCACATTAAATTATACCCGTTTGAAACCGGGACGTGTCGTTAATACATACCTGTATTTTTTTTTGTTTAATTAAAAAATAAAAATTTAAAATTAAAGAAAGAAACATCTGTTTATTGGCGTAAGAAAAAAATACTTAAAACAAACTTATTAATATCATATCAATTAGAACAGTCTTATGAGAAATACAACGTAATCAAAGTAAATTCCAAAATATTATTTTGATTAAGTGGTTTTTCTTCTTCACTCACTACCTTATCATCCAGCCTCAATATAAAATTGAATCACTTAAACTGTTTACTCCATGGGAAAAAATTCGTTAGGAAATATAGAAAGAAGGGCGCATTGTCTACACATTCATAAAAGTTCCGTGAACGCGACAATGAGCGCGCCATCTCTCATTATCTCCAGGAATGACTCACGCGCAGTTGCATCCTTATTAAACATTCAAGGTGGATGCAGTTGTACTCGTATTGCTATTCTTATCTGTTACACAAGGTCCGTTGATACGGAAGTTAGGTAATAGAAATTGTAGCAGTATGTTCTATATCTGGGGGTGGAAACTACATTTTTATTTATTTTATTTTAGAGAAAGCTTACAGATTAATGATAAATAACTTAAATATCAAGCATAAGTAGGAAGGTTTGCTAATTAAAAGCTTCCATTATGTCAGGAGATGACCAAACGAGAAAGGAAACGATGGATGGGCTATTGTAAAAGATAATATGGGTAGAAACAGAGTAACTGGCCGCATGACGACTAATAGAGAAGTCAGTTCCCAACTATGTTTGGGTTGCCTTGCTGACTAACCCGACGAAGTTGAATACCAATATTTTACATGGAGCGACTCCCGATCTGACCTCCACAACCCAGTAACTGGGTAATACGATACCCCTTAGTAAGACTGGCGTCAGACTTTCGGGCTTCTGGCAACCCGTAACGACTGTCAAAGATCCGCTAATGACAGCCGGGACCAACGGCTTAAAGCGCTTTCCGATAGAGAAGTATGGAAGAAAAATAAATGGTGGGCGCATCTCAAAGAAATTAGGATAAGGGCAGTAGAATGATGATGAAACATGCAGAAATACCTTATAGCTATCGTCGAAGGTCCTTCCTTCCTTTCGTGTGGTTAGTGACTAACCTGGTGTTAGAGTTTTTATGCTGCCCATGGGCCTCTGACTGAGCTTCGTCTCGTCCTCGTCGAAGGTACGTTGGTGGCATTATGCTATATGCATATAAATTAAGCAACTTAAAGAGTCGAGCCTAATTACAATACTGCTCAATATCCGGCCACTAACGAGTTGTGTAAAAAAAGTTTGAATCTGATTTCAATTTTGTTAAACAAAAGGATTTCTAAAACCTACGCAGCTCATGGTCATAATTTACCTTTCCGTTAATAGGAATACATTAAAATAAAACTCAAACGTGGACACCATTGTAGAAAGATCCTGATAGCAGAAGGTAGTTGTTAGTATTGAGGTTCTCGAGACAGAACCTATTGAAAAATGTTACAAGAATTCTATAACAGGAGGCAGGCTTTGTACGAAAGGGTTACCACTACCCCGGAACATAAAGGGCTAAGGAAGGAACATGGATGGGTTTTATACAGTAAGAGTCTGACACTCCTCCCTTCCGCTCCACCCAGAGCAGGAGAAGTCATTTGATGATTTCGCACCCTGAAAAAAAAAGGATGCGACCTGTTACGGTTAAAGGGTGAGACCAAAAGAAAGTCGGTTTTAAAGATTTCAATAAAGTCTTTGCAATAAAGTTGAAATACTATCAAAGAAATTTGACAGATTGTGGTAACTTGATGTGCTGGCCTCTGTACTTGGACCCTTCGTATGCGAGTCCGAGTCGCACTTGACCGGTTGATTACGACTCTCGTGAGACATTCTTATTTCCGCTTTTACTCGCGTGATTATTAAAAAAATCATTGTTGCCTTTCACACCGTACTGTGCTTTGAATACTTAACCTTGAAACTTTTCAATGATAATATTATATTTTTTATGTCACCATGTGCTATATCCAATAAAAAAATAGAAAATCTGACAGCAAGTCTTACCAAGGGGTATCGTATTGCCCAGTTACTGGGTTTTGGAGGTCAAATAGGCAGTCGCTCCGTGTAAAATACTGGTATTCAGCTGTATCCGGTTAAAACTGGAAGCCGACCCCAACATAGTTGGGAAAAGACTAGGCAGATGATGATGTGCTATATCGAATTCATTATCGAATCAATAAAGTGTTGTTATAATAAGCTTACCAGAATATTTATCTAAAGCTTTGACTTTATTTTGTAACTAGCTTCCGGCAGCGGCTTCGCCCGCGTGATTTCGAAAATTATTCCACGGGAACCGTATATTTTCCGAGATAAAAGTATACTATGTGTTAATCCAGGTTATAAACTATAACCCACTTACTAATAAACGTTGTCGTCTGTAAAGTTACACAACGCTTTGTCTTCTTCTTTTAAAAGTCACATTTCTGACGAATGAAAGAGAGAAATCGGTGTGTAATTCTCTATTCACCCGATATAATACGTTTATTTATTATTAGTAAGGGGATAAGCGTGCCAAATTTCATCCAGATCCGTTCAGCCATTACAGCGTGAAGAAGTAACAAAAATACCAACACACACTCACAAACTTTCGCCTCTATAATATTAGTGTGATTGCTCTTTTTTTAATAAAAAAACTTTTTTACAAAAAATAAAACCGACTTCCAAAACAAACACTACAAAGTGACAAATAATTTTGATTTCGGAAGTCGGTGTCTTCGGTTTTGTATTTTCATTTTTTGCCACCGACTTCCGAAATCAAAATTATTTGTCACTTTGTAGTGTTTGTTTTGGAAGTCGGTTTTATTTTTTGTAAAAAAGTTTTTATTTTTCACTTTTTAGTTGTGGTACCTACCTACACATTCCCCCCCTGTCCTACCCCCCCCCCTCCCCCCAAAATGTTAATACCACTACCTGGTATGTAAAAGATTTTTGTTGATTTTTCAAAAACCGCTTATTCGATTTCGATAAAATTTTTATGGGACCATTTGGGAAGTATACCCTTTCCAACAAAAAAAGATTTTTTCAAATCGGTTGGGAAGCAACGGAGTTACGCGCGAACAAACATAAAAAAAAAAAAATACAAACATCCGAATTGAGAACCTCCTCCTTTTTGAAGTCGGTTAAAAATATCCAGGATAAAAAGTAGTGTAGGTCCTCCATGCTCCAGGTCCCACCCAGGCTTATAATTATGTTAAATTATCTTAACGATCGGACCAGTGTTTTAAGGTGTGCAATGGTAACAGACAGAGGAACAGGCCTTCTTTCGTATTTCTAAAATAGTTTAGAAGATAAATGAAAGTTCATGAAAGTGGAGAACTTAGCCAGAAATCCGGTGCTATGTGAGAGAAAATAATGCAGAAAATAGCAGAAGCTTTTCCACCGTCCGTCAGTTAGTAAACAACGGATGTTTTATTCGGCGAAATGAAGCTAACATTTCCACCGAATTACCTGCGCCACAGTGGGATTGTACGAAAGGGTCACCGCTACCCCGGAACATAAAGGGCTATGGAAGGAACATGGATGGGTTTTAGTCAGTAAGAGTCCGGCACTCAATTCCGCTCCACCCAAAGCAAGAGGTGTGATTTGATGATTTCCCACCCTCAAAAAAAAGCGCATGCCACCCGTACTTCATATAATATAGCAAAATCACAAACTGCATAGAGTTAGGTGATTACTCGTAGTTACTCAGCGAGTGACCTAGGACGTGCGTTGTCTAACAATAAAACATTGCCGAGACAATGTAGAAGCTTTCTAAAGGGACTGAATCGCAAATGCGATAAAACAGAGAAAATTGTACATGTAAATGTACAGAGGCCAGCACATCAAGTTACCACAATCTGTCAAATTTCTTTGATAGTATTTCAACTTTATGGAAAAGAAATAAGGTTCATTTTTAATTGAGAAAATTTGAAAGTTAGGGATAGCTTGATGTGCTGGCGTCTGTACCTATTTCTTTTTTGGAGGTATTCCATGAAGCACACCCAAACGAAGCACATCCAGACGAAGCACACCTAAAGTATTCCACTTAGCACACCCGTAGGTGGGCTTCAAATAAAAATTTAAAATAATTAATTTCCTATTCCACGAAGCACACCTACGAATATCACTCGCATAGTGCAGAGACTAAAATAAAAATGTCGATAGTAACAAAACAACCCCCCTGTATTCTTTCTTAGCTTCCTCATTGGCGGAGGGAAAGGAGCCATAGCATATTTGGATCAGCATAATTGTTCCATGGTACAGCTTTCTTGTAGTCTTTTAAGTAGCACCGTACATGAAATAGGGGGGCAACAACAACAATTATGCTGATGCTGATAACGATGATGAAAGTTGTTCCGTTTAATGGTCTGTACCACACGCTTAATTTTCGCTACCCCTTTCTCAGACACCCTGTATATGAGAGAATCGACCCTCTTTTTTCTAACATAACGACAAAAGAACATCGAATACTACAATAACGAAACAACAGTTAACAAATTCGATCCTTATTAACCGATAACAGAGTCGTGCCGATTAAAATCTTTATAAGAAACTTAATGGTATCCCCAGTAATGTCTATTTCTCGTCCGTGAGTCACGTATTACGTCACTGCGATTCTCTTATATCGCAAGTTGAATACAAAGCGATCCGGTCCATAGTATAGCGTTTGTTTATTATTAATTTACTTACATTTTTTATTTAAATTAATGTCGCCACACCTGTGGTGTTAAAACTGGTTCCCATCACTGGTTTGATTTGTCGAAAATAACGATATATTTATGGAATTTTATTGTTTGCGGATGTAAAGACCAGTGTGGTGCATAAAACTAAGAATATAAATCATATTTAAATAGTACCGCAGATGGATTTGTATCAGCATTATTTTGGTTGTTCGAAAGCGCATTCGGTCATTTGGTGCAACAATGACGTAATTGCACTATTTTCAATAAACTAACTTAATATGCCAAAATGTGCGGTAAGACCATTTACATCGGGAGAAACATCGACATAATTGAATTTATAGTGATTTATTGAACTTACTTTTAAAATCAATACGACTGTAATAAGTCCCTTCAAAATGCCCTTTAATAAAACTCTTTGATTGGATGTGTGTGATGTCCTGTAAAATTACTCAAAGTGTAATTACGACATTATTGCATCAAATTAGGGATATTTGCAATACCTCCTAACTTTTTATTAGTTAGTAAGTACTATAACTATGAAGTACTTAAACGTTTGACTTAGAGGTTGGTGAGGTTCCAGTCCTCCTACGAACTGTTTGAATCTATCTGATAACCCTGCTGTTCCAAAAAGTCTAGCATATTTTGCTAGCACCAAAGAAGAATATAAGTAAACTTGCCCAGAAAAATCGTTACTATACGCTTAGCGTAATATCCTTACGGCAATGCGGATCGATCCTAATACCGGCCGCAGTATAATGTTGGCATAGTGAGTTGGTTACGGCCGGTACGTCCACCTGATTCAATCGCTTAGTCAGACGAAGCGCAAACATTAATGGGTATGGGCTGAGCGAGCTTTGAGCTTATGGTTTTTTTGTGTTTTATCTTAAACAACATTCGTTTTCGGCTTCCGTTGTAGTTTTAAAGGGAAATTGTGCCTTAAATTAAACTAAACTAGATTTTATACTCATCCTTCTTCATGACCTAGTCGGTCTTCCTGATCGCAAAACACGAATGGATTGGGGTAGCTCTATGTCTGATCCCCGGGTTATTGGGTTTTTCTGTAAGATAATTCTCGGTAGCAGCCTTTTTTTTGAGTGTGGGATCGTCAAATGACCACTCCCGCGCTGGGTGGAGCGGAAGGGGGTGTCAGACTCATACTGACTAAAACCCATCCATGTTCCTTCATCCATGGGATTTAAAACATAACACCTGACGAAATGTCTGTTTACTTATACACCACTTGTGTATCCTTTCGGGGAATGCTGGCTTGATTTTAATTTTATTTAACGAGCTTTCAGCATAGCTTATTGATTCTTCTTCGACGCGTAAGGTTTCAGACCACATACAACACCTCTAAGGGTGCGGACAGATAATGTAATATAACACATAAACATTTGTTATCTAACACGTCCCCAATATTTAAGCTTGCTCACCATTCTATAGAAATATATTAATAACTTCGTTTTATAACATGTTATGTTATACAGTGTGGACGCACCTTTAGCCATGCGGTCTAGTGACGACCCGCCGTCAACTGAATATCGATAAGTTGTACATAATCTACTTAAACAATTCATCCACCATCGATTTGTTTGTTTACGATAGTGACGATGCTTTTTATCTATGCCAAGGTAAATGGACAGTCCAGTTAACGCGTGGTTTTATTAATATAATGTAGAAATGGTTATGATGTCATTATTATGCAATGCTTGCTGCTTATCGATTAAATTTGTGGGTTTAGTATTTCGAAGTAAAGACTCGATGTGGGTGTAGCATTTGTTCGCTGTTTTATGTATGACCAATGACCATGATATCACGTCTTGTTTTCTCGAAGGGTAAGGCTGAGAGGCACCCATAATAGATACACTCACAATTTGCCAGATATGTTTTTATGTCTCATGTAATAGGGGGCGAGCCTATTGCCATAAACATGGCACAAAGCTAGACTTCGGACTCCTACTGAGCAATTCCTAATGGAAAAAATCTAATAACACTCCCCTGAATTGGACTCCCACGATGGTTGATTCCAATCGCTACAGCAAAGCATTAGGTCCTGGGTTCAATTTTCTGTATGAAAGTTTATTTAAAACAGATGTGAGATAACCTGTTGTTGACCGTATTTGCGAGTACTCCCAAAATATCTCGGACCCTCTAGGTATTAGCCCCATTTCTCGAGACCTCTAGCTTAAATAATTAACTAGGAAAGATCTGGGAGGTCTCACCGCAGTAGGTTAACAGGTTAGCCCCTGAAGCTACAGACACGTGAACTTATAAATACATTATGTAGGTGCCTACTAATCAATGTAATAAAAAATATTTTATCGACCATAAACATTATTGACAAAATACACAAAGCTTTTCTCTTCAACATTATGAAGTACTAGCTTCTGCCCGCGGCTTCGCTCGCGTGGAGGTCGGAAATTATCCCACAGGAATGTTCTACCGGGATAAAAAATATCCTATGTGTTAATCCAGGATATAAACCATCTCTGTGTCAAATTTCATCCAAATCTATACAGTAGTTTTTACGTGAAAGAGTAACAAACATCCATACATCCATACTTACAAACTTTCGCCTTTATAATAGTAGTAGGATGGCAACACTCATTATTAAGTAAGAATAGGTACCTAAGTATACAGTAGATATGATGTATATTCTTGACCTTTAACCTTAGACTTTGACCTTGAGCCATTCAACAGAGCTACATCCGTGGAGTAATCGTAAAGGAGTGGGAGATTTTTCGTCGTCGCTTAATGCCCCATTTTATTAGGCAAGAGGGGTGGAACGGGGTGACGATATTGCAACATGAATGACGCAGTCACGAATACTCTTACAGGGTGCGTTTACACCGGAGATGTGCGAGGATGCGTAGCGGTGAATGTGCGTAAAACTAACCAATAAAAACACTAGCTCAGCTCAAGCTGTAAAAATTAAGTGATCCTATTGGTGGACTTTTTATTCGCACACCGCCTAGCTCCTCACACATCTCTGGAGGATACGCAGCCTTAAATAAATGTAATAAGTGCAAAGTAAATGTTATTTGTGGTTATAACCTGTTGTAAATTTCAAGTCCGTTTTAGGTTTTTATTTTGCTTAACCCCTCAAATAACGTAGGTATGGTTCATACCTTAGGTTCATAAGGAAATTCTCTCGAAATGACAATAAATATAACCGTTTAATACGTTGAGCTTTTATAAGCAAACGGCTTCTAATAGGCAAACATCTAAGGGCCTATGCACACCACGTTTTTTAAACGCGCCGTCGACGCGCGTTTGTAGCGATACAGACGCGATACGCACGCAAGTCAGACGCAGCCTGTAGACCTTTGCACACCTGACGCGCTTGTGTAGCGATACAGACGCGATGCAAACGCGCGTGTGTAGCGATACAGACGCGCGTGTGTAGCGATACAGACGCGATACAGACGCGCGTGTGTAGCGATACAGACGAGATGCGAACGCGCGTGTGTAGCGATGCAGACGCGATGCAAACGCGCGAGTGTATCGATACAAACGCGCTGGCATTTTGCGTTTTTAAGCAGAACCTCGTCAACAGTAGCAAGATGGCGTCGGTCGAGACAGCATTGATTACATGCGCTTTGTTATTAATTTAAAAAAAAAGAAAGAAACCCCGTCCGTAGGGAAGGCGCGCGCGCTAGCGCTCGTATCGGTGTCGCGCGTTTGAATCGATACAGACGCGCCGGTGCCGCGCGTTTGTATCGATACAGACGCGCCGGTGCCGCGCGTTTGTATCGATATACACGCGCCGGTGCCACGCGTTTGTATCGATACAAACGACAACAAACTGCTCTGCAGGATAAAAACGCGCCGGCGACGCGCGTTCCCAAAACGCGCGTCGACGGCGCGTTTAGAAAACGTGGTGTGCATAGGCCCTAATGAGTTAAAGTTGACAACATTTTTTTTCTTTTTGAGTGTGGTAAATCATCAAATGCCTCCTCCCGCTTTGGGTGGAGCAAAAGGTAGTGTCAGCCTCTTACTGACTAATACGGAATACCCATCCATGTTCCTTCCTTAGCCCTTTATGTTCTGAGGCAACGGTAACCCTTTCGGACTAACCTAGCAGGCTTCGGCCCTAACGGGCCCAAAGTTGACAACTTGCTCTTGCGTGTGGTGAGGAAACATTGTATCTGGCTCTTCTGCGCTAAGACATGACGGTGTTCTTCCATATACCTTATACCTGCTCGAGTGATGAACGCTCTCTTATTTCCCTTCGTGCTTGAAATGTGTACCAATTCGATTAACTTGCGTGTTAATAGAACTTGCGTCGATTTAATTTAGAACTAATTAAGCAAGTATGAGACCCTAATAATACCACACCTGATCACTGTCCAATGTCCATTGCTTAAGAAAATTAATATGAGCAGTAACGGTCAATCCTTTTTCAGCGGATGTTTAGTCCTTTTAATCTAGAAAAGCAGTATTATGCTGAACGCATATTTTCCTAGAATGTGTTTTTTTTATGTTTGTTTTTTTTACTGCGGCATGTTTGCCGCAAATAAGCGTATTTTCTTTCTTTATTTTTTCTAAATCTGACAGCCAGTCTTACCAAAGGGTATCGTATTGCCCAGTTACTGGGTTGTGGAGGTCAGATAGGCAGTCGCTCCATGAAAAATACTGGTATTCAGCTGCAGCCGGTTAGACTGGAAGCCAGTCCCGTAGTTGGGAAAAGGCTAGGCAGATGATGTTTTTTTCTAAAAGTCCTATGTACCTACTTGACAGTTACAAAATACAACAACATAATCGGTCTGTAATCTTCCCACTGCTGGGACACAGGGCTCCTCTCTTTGAGAGGGAGTCGACAGTTGAGCTCGTTATAATTAATATGGATCCGGTACTTGGTGTTTAAGTTATTCTCGCTATACACACGGACCGCCGACCAGACGTAGATAGATCACCACGAACAGAGGTCGTGTTTGTCATTATATTTATCCGTGATCATTATTACTAAATATTTTATTAATAGCTTGCGATTACTCTGATGTCTAGAGTCTTTGAAGTGAATGACTGTCAATACGATTTAAAGACAATAGATTAATTAGTAGCCTAATTTATAAGCGAAAAAATTGGTTGAACGTTAGTTTTTGTTTTGTGGTGTTGCGTTTTCTGTAAGGACTGTCTGACCCCTTAGGCCCTTACTATGTTATGAAATTTCAGCGTTAGTGTCAGGGCGATTGGCTACAGTAACCATTCTCTGCTCTATTAACAACCATCTTAAATCAATTATTCTTCTACCAAGTTCAGTGACTATACCACAGAATATCATCAAGACTGCTGCATCGTTAGTCAGGGAGACGACCCTCAGATGGTTGGGATAATCAAGGCACATAATGATTAAAGTCACCACCATCTTAACCTCCACTGCTTAACTGAGACCATTCTTGAGGTACCTAGTTGTGCGGTGAGAGAGGGGTATAGAGGCGCGACGCGAAAGCTCACCTATTTGTCAACTTGTGACAGCTGTCACCCCTCCCGCACTCTGCAGGTATCTCAGGATCGGTCTCAATTAAGCGATGGGAGTTTCGATGGTGGTGACTTTAATCATGATGCGCCTGGACTATCCCAAACATCTGAGGGTCGTCTCCCTGTCAAAGCTCACTACCAGTTTTTTACATAGAATGACTGTTTTGACTTCAACATTCAATCACTGACCGGGTTAAGACGATACCTCTTGGTAAGACTAGTAGTGAGACATTCGAGATTCTGACGGCTCGTCAGGGCTGTCAAAAATCCACGTATGATACCCGGGTGCAGCTTCTTAACGTGCAGTCTGAGTCACTTAGGTGGTCTCAATATGACAAGATGAACTTTTTGAAGATGATTCTACGGACCGACTATTCAAGCCCATCTAGTCCAAAAGTCCGTTGTCAAACGCTTAAGATAAGTTGGAACAACGCGCGATCGATACCTACCGTACGGCTTGGTGTTACCAAGTGTTGACTAAGAAGATATTTTAAGTGGTCTCTTGAATTGAATAAGTGGAAATTAAGTGGTTTTTATTTGGTATCTAGACTTTTTATGCGGTAAAAAGAAAAACCTCGCGCACGAAGGGTTCCGTACCATTCTATAAAAACGGCAAAATAAACATCTTTTGTTTGGGAGCCCCTTTAAATATTTATGTTATTCTGTTTTTTAGTAATTGCTGTTATAGCAGCAACAGAAATACATCATCTGTGAAAATTTCAACTAGTTAGACAACTATCACGGTTCATGCCTGGTGACGGACAGACAGATCGACAGCGGAGTCTTTGTATTAGAGTTCCGTTTTACCCGTTGGATACGGAACCCTAAAAATGTAAACGAGGCGTTAATGATAATGAAAATAATGATGAAGAAGCAGAAGCGCGATGAGTAACAAGTACCTATAAAGTTTTTGTAGTGATAATTCTAAAGCGTCTCTACTTTTAGTGTCGATAGTCATCTTTCTCGATGTTATTATGTTCAATGAGCCCAGTAGGTTGCTACATTGATCGCAGCATCAGTGGCATTCTTTAGGTCATCCAAGGTGCAGGTGAGCGGCCACTTAGCACACTCCAGCAAGTGGCGCATAGTAGTTAGTAATCATCGTAATCCTATCACAATCCACAGCTGGATGGAGACTTTACCAAACACACGCCATTCAACTCTATCCGCGAGTACTCTAATACCCGTATAGAGAACCTCACTCAATACTCAAGCATTGCTTGAGTCTCGATTAAAGCCATTTGATTGGTTAAAACTAGTTTTAAGTAATTGCGATTCTGTAATACGGGCCTAAGTCTCTCATCCACCCGATCAGCAATAGACCTTTTCAATTGAATTAACAAAGGCTTCCGACAGGTCAATCTCAATAGGTATGACGTAACAGTATCATATCGATTTATGATTACCACAAAAACCAATAAGCGAAACAATACAAAAAATTGATTGAATCCTATTGTCTATATCTATAAGTACCATCATATATACATAATTCTGCCGCGCCCCGCTGTCTCTGACTGCTTAGGTCCACGTTTACGAAAAGCACACAATATTTTCCCCTCTTGTACTCCCTAAGGGTGCGTTCCCTCTGAAGCAGAGTTGGGCGGAACGGAGTGTAGTTGTGCAGGAATGGACCAATCACAAGGGTTGAAATCCTCATCGCGGCACTCGTCGCGTCTGTGATTATTTGTTTCCTGCTCGTCTCCGCTCCGCTCCGTCCAGCTCTGCTTCAGTGGAAACGCACCCTTAATGTCTGCGGATGACGTCACTGTTGGCGTCTATTTAGCTACTAAAAACGTCACACGATTCGAATGTAGAATTACAACACAACGGTTTTTGGATCGAAGTTCTACAACGTGGCGCTACAATGGTGACGTTAATTTAACACACATAATATACGTTTCACATTTTCGTTTCGACATTATATTTCAATTAAACTATTTATTTATTTACGGATTTATTTAAAATGTTAGAAAATAGCATCTTAGAGCAACCTGTACCTACTTAAAGAACTGTCGCGCAGCGGTCATTTGCCGGGGTTACGGATCGTAACTTTCGCATCAATGAAATTAAAACGAATAAGCAATACTGGAGATTGTTGGCCTGAAAATCAGTAGAACCAAAACTGAGTACATGTTCTGTGATTTCGGCGGTCTCTCCAGTTCTGGGGCCATAGCGCTTGATGGCGCGCTTTTCCCAGTTTGCTCCGACTTTCGGTATCTCGGTTCACTAGTGCAAAGCGATGGCGAAATAGATCGGACTGTCAAGCATAGAATTAACACTGGGTGGATGAAATGGCGGCAGGTCACGGGAACAATTTGTGACTCCCGCATTCCCCTTAAACTCAAGGGGAAGATTTATAAAAGCATGGTTAGACCTGCCGTCTTGTATTGGGATAAGGGCAGGAGAATGATGAAGCAATACTATTAGGACCAAACAACTGCAATAATTAGGTGAACTTTTTTATTGTTTAGTTCGTATGTTTTTTTTTTCATTTTTTGTTGGGTGGAGCTGAAGGGAGTGTCAGACTCTTACTGACTAAAACCCATCCATGTTCCTTTATGTTCCGGGGTAGCGGTAACCCTTTCGGACAATCCCGCTTATCCCCGAAGGACGCTGTAAAATAGACCTAAAATAGCTATTGGATTTTTATTGAACTCTAATAAACACGTATCCGTATTTCACAAAACTCGTATCATTCAGACTTGTCTGAAGCGCTGAATTAAGGCCGTTGCCTGCGATGTAGGCCGATTCCAATTAATACATTATTAAATCCATTCTCGCTAAACGGATTGGTGAAACAGGAATAGACATCCCCGAAGATTTATTTACATGGGACTTTCACCCTTATGAACGACAAGATTATATTCTGTATTTTAAAATGTCGTGATGAAAGTTTTGAGTATGAATGTGGATGGCTATAAGAGTAGAGGAAGACCAAAGAAACGATGGACTGTGTGAAAGATGATTTGGCTAAAAAACTTGAGTAGTCACCTCTTTGAGGAAAATGGAGGAAGAATACGTGCTGCGGTGACTCTAAAGTAAGTGCGATATGCGCAGGAGTTTGATGATTAAATCCTATCCTACTACTACCTATTTTAAAATGAGAACGTTTATGAAGATGTTTGGATGTTTGTTACTCAATCACGCATAAACCGTTGAACAGATTTGGATAAAAATTTGCACACAGATAATTTATATCCTGGATTAACACATAGGATCTATTGTATCCCGGTAGTACGTCCTCCCATTTAAAATAAGGCTTAAGGCTTTAAGGCTGCCAAGTTAAAATGGGAATGGGTGGGTCACGTTAGCCGCATGCATAGTGACCGCTGGGCAATAGTCGCTACAAGGTGTGCGCCTGAGGATGGACGGCGCCGGCGAGGCCGGCCCAGGAAGAGGTGGCGAGACGACCTAGACGCATACCGCAAAGGATGGATCGAGGTGGCTCAAGAGAAAGATGTCTGGACGGATTTGGGGGAGGCATTTGATCAGCAGTGGAACAGTGTAGGCTAAGTAGAAAAAAAAAAGTTTTCGACTTCCACGCGGGCGAAGCCGCTGACAGAAACTATTATTAAAAGAACTTATTATGTAAAGAAGACGCCATAAGGGGATAAACAATACTAGAATAAAAAACATTCGCTACTCATCCAAACATTTTATCATCCGGAAGAAAGTAGGTACACGAAACTGCCAAATATAATAATATTAATGTCCCGTTTCTCTAAGATTTACTACCAGCACTCGCTTCAACATTTTGTAATGTTAATTGCACGAAATACCGTTCGCAAAGTGTTTAGTCCGTAACTGCGAATGTGTGTTTGTATTGAATTAATTTCTTCGTTTTTTTTTATGCGGTACGGAATCTTAATTGTAGTCTATCGAAATTGCTGTATCATTAGCTGCGTCTGCGACTGCAATGTGTTTTGGATGAAAGGTGATTTGTTTGTACAGCCGTTAACGTTTTAATGAGATGATGATTTAAACTTGTATTGACTTTCCACTTATCCGGTTTGTTAGGATAGAATAGTACACCATACAATTTACAGATATAGATTTAGAACATTTTACAAGGGGTGACACAATGGGTGGTCTTATCTTGGATTTGTTAATATGAATGATGAGATATTTTTTTTTGTAACATCCGTATTTAGAGCTATATGTTGGAGGCGTTTGGGTGTAAAACGTTGGGGTCGTAGGCTCCGAGTGCTCGTCGGCTCTACATGTGACCAGAGGGCTGGTCATTTTTTAAGTCAAAGCTTTGCCATCCAACGTGGCAACGCTGCCACCCTTTTGGACAGTTTTCCCACTAACAGCGATGTGGACAAATTTTTTGACGTCCAATGAGCTATTCCTTTTTTTTCTCGTACATTGTATACAGGATGACTGGAAAATAGTGGCGGAGCCGTTAAGGGGAGGTAGTCTAGGGTTATTCCGACAGATATCACTATGAGACCTACCGGCCTTACTTAACCCTTTCCAAGATATTCCTACTTAAAGAGTGTAACCCAAAAATTCGTACAAAAATTTTTCAAATAATAATAAATCATATCATTATTTGAAAATTCATCGTAAAAAAGTGATGTTGGCCTACTTTTTTTTGTTTTGAAACAAAGATATTCTAAATAAGTTATATTAATTGTTAAATTTCCGCAACTGTCCTTATTTTATGCAAAAACTGCTAAACAAAAACGGAAAATGTAAAAAAAATAATTGGATGGCTGATAAAACATCAATTTTTAAAAATTCACCCTTTATTATTACGTACAAAATAATTAAAAAACTTCAACGTTTCGTTCCCTTTCAAATGAGATATTAAAATCCAAAATCGGTTAAGGAACCATCAAGATATGACTAATAATAAAAATTAAAGAAAAAACCAAGAATAAAAATTTATTGAATAAAAAACTGTCTACAGTTCATTTTCGAAGTGCCCACCATTATTTCTAATACAAGCTCGTGCTCTTCTTACGACACCCGTTTTTACGACCCTTGAGTCTGTAAGCTCCCTTTGTATTTCCTGCGCTGCTTTCTTCAACGTTTGGTACAGGGACGTCAGTGGCATAAACCAAAGTTTTCATTCGACCTCACACGAAGAAGTCCATGGGTGTGAGGTCGGGGCTACGTGCCGGACCACCTCTACCTATCCATCGGTCGGGGAAGTGTTGGTCTAGCCAACTTCTCACAGCTAGCCTAAAATGCGCCGGACAGCCATCATGCATGAATATCATGTTTTGCTTCGTTTCTAGCGGCACATCTCCCATTAATTCAAAAAATACATTCCTCAGAAAATTTTCATATTCAACCCCATCGACGTTTTGCGGTAGGAAATGTGGTCCAATCAAGCGGTTATTAATTTAGTTTTAGGTTGTATTACTGTATTAGAATCCGCTGTCAGCAGCTGGTTTTAAATATTCTTACCATCCTTGTTACAGAACAAAGGTTACAAAGTAAAAAGCAACAAGTACAGAAATGGCAGAGGTATACGGAGCCGGGAGATGAACTGGAGCCCACAGCCTCGTCCCCCATGAAGCGGTCCTCCCGCAACCTGTCCGATGACTTCGAGAACGGGGAGGATGACGACAGCCCCCTGCCAGAGGCCGTACTTACTACTAATCTAGGACTTGATATTGTAGTTGTGGCGACTAAGGTAAGAAAAGAAAGAAAAAAAATGCACGCACACTTCTAAAAAATAAACTTAGTTAGTAACTAAATACACCCGTGCAAAGCAGCTTAAAAACCTCGTATTCAGAGCCATTAAAACAATTGACAATCTGTATCTTGGCCATGGACAATGGATGGATCACAGGCAAAACACTGACACGTATACGTAATTGACACAAGGACGTAAGGACATTTTTTTTTAAGATTTCCCAGGCCCGACCACCACCTCTTAAAGCAATATTATTTTAATATTAATTCAGTGCGAAAGAGATGAAGATATTCAGGAGGTATATATATATAGCTCCATCTCATTTTTGTAAAGGAAATTTTTTTTAAGATTGCCCGGTGGCCGACCATGACCTATTAAAGCAATTTTATGTCATTCAGCCTAGCCTTTTCCCACACTATGTTGGGGTCGGCTTCCAAACTAACCGGATGGAGCTGAATACCAGTATTTTACATGGACCGACTGCCTTTATGACCGCCAAAACCCAGTAGTAATAAGGTAATACGATACCACTTGGTAAGACTGGCTGTTAGACTTTCGGGCTTCTGACTACCCGTAACGACTGTCAAAGATGCACACATGACAACCGGGAACAACGGCTTAACGTGCTTTCCGAGGCACGGAGGAGTCTCGATATGTAAAGATCCCCGGCACACCTCTTAAAGCAATATTATTTTAATATTAATCCAGTATGCGTAAGAGATGAAGATATTCAGAAGGTATATATATATATAGCTCCATCTCTTTCCCAATGTTCACATTGGGAAAGAGATGGAGCTATTAAAATAATACTGCTTTAAGAAGCGATGGTTGACACTTCTCTGGCGTCCACCCCCTTTATTTTCTTTCTAATATCATAAGTTTCCTTTCCTCAGACTGACTACATGAGCACTCTAGAGAAGGAACAGGACTACCGCGACGAGCATTTTGACTTCATGCAGCAATGGATCCGACGGTTCTGCCTACAATATGGCGCCGCGTTGTTCTATACGAGCGCTAAAGAAGACAAGAACTGTGATCTGCTGTACAAGTATCTGACGCACAGGATATATGGGCTGCCCTTTAGGACGCCCGCGCTTATTGTGGAGAAGGATGCTGTGTTGATGTGAGTTGATTTATAGATAATTACTGTAAATATAAAGTAACTAGCTATTGCCCGCGTAGACTCTTTTTTTTTGTGGTTGGGAAATCATTAAATGACTTCTCCCGCTCTGGGTGGAGTCGAAGGGAGTGTCAAACTCATACAGACTAAAATCCATCCATGTACCATCTTTAGACCTTTATGTTCCGGGGTAGCGGTAACCCTTTCGGACTCTTATTCATTTTCTAAAATAAAAGTAGTCTTTAGTTACTCCCTATAAGGTCAGATAACTGCCAGTGAAAGACCCGTCAAAATCGGTCCTGCCGTTTCGTCGATTAGTCGGAACAAACAGATAGACAAATTAGTTTTTTTGTTATCTTCTTAAGAAACGTTATTTATTTTTTTGCATAGTTCAGTAGTTTGAAGTTTTTTTTTGCTAAGAGTGCGATGAAAACACACTTAGTCATAATTTATATGTTCAGGAAATTAGGCAACTTTTTTGGATTAATGTCCTTAAACACAAGTGTGTGCAAAAATGTCGAAAAGTATAATATATAATTTCCCGCAATTGATAAAATTAGCAAAGTCTCAAATTCGACACTTGAATATTCCGACACCCAATTTAGGTACAGCTTTGCAGCTGTTGGCCGCTTCAAGATGTGAAAAAGATAAATTGATAGATAAAATTATTTCTTGTTCCAGACCCGCTGGCTGGGATAGCATGAAGAAAATTAGTATATTATACGAGAACATGCAGTCGTGTAAGCCAGACGACTACTACAGGGACGTTATTGTACAGCCTGTTATACGGAAAGTAAGTGTTCTTTTACTAATCTCCGGATCAGATACAGGGTGAATTTGAATTCATGAGCAATATATAAAGGGGTCGTTGTACTCATCATTATGAACAACTTTTATTATGGGAACATACATGAAATCGCAAAAAATCAGCTGTTCCTTACATTTTAAGGAGTTATGCGAGCATAATGTATGTAACAGCTGTTTGTATTGATAACGATTTTGATTAAATATCTTCTATCTTCCCGTCTTCCAGAGCGGCGCGAACCGCGAAGCCGAAGTACAGGCAGAGGACGAACAGGCCTTCTTACAGCGGCAGCTGGCCGCGCTGCAGGCTGGCACGCCCGCGCCTCGTGCTGATTCACCACTCCGAGCTACGCAGAGAGCTACTGCACAGGTAAGCTCTTGCTACCAAATCTTACGTAGACCTTGGGTCACCACACATTGTGGAAAAACGGCAACTTACTGAGGCCAGCAATTTGTCAATTTTTTTTGATAGTTTTTCAACTTTATTACCTAAGTCTAAGGTTCATTTTTAATTGGTAAAGTTTGACAGTAAGGAATAGCTTGACGTGCTGGGGTCTATAAAGACCGAACATAAAACGTTTCCACCATAAATGCTGACTGCAGAAGCAACTCGTCAGTTTTCGGAATTCCATAAAAATATCTGTTAATTGTGAACTAGACGCGCCGCAATTATTAGTCAGTTTTGGTTTCATAAACAAACAACGGGGTTTAGGTAATTTTGTATGAACCAGTGACAGGTCACTGTGCAATTTATATGATATAAAATCTTGTCGCGATATTTACATGATAAATAAGTAAATACGAGAACTTAAATCTCGCGATAAGCTTTTATATTATACTAGCCAGTGGCGTGCACACAGTTTTAGGACAGGGTAGGCAGAAAATTTTACTCACCAAAACCAGCGGCCCTGTGCTTATTTTTACGCCTTTAAAAATTAATTCAAACCTAGATCTGAATGATTCTAAAAACGATTCAAAGTCCCTAATTTTTTTTATGCAATAAGTCACATCTCATGTCTTTTTTTGCATAATTTCGTAAAGCACATCAGTTTCTGCGAATATTAAATAGGTCGTCCAACACCGGATTTGCAATTAATACAAACTAAAGGTAAAGTTAATCATAAATTTAATACAAAACAATATGATTCGCGTTGCTTTAACGAAACTTCATGTGTTTAACGAAATTTTCGTTAAACACATGAAGTAAAAACTGGATTAAGTCTTTTAAATTGTGTAACAAATACGAAACTTGACTTAATGTCTCGCCATCCCAAGAGTCTTCGTTTTCAGCCATATCCTCAAATAAATCAATTAAATGTAAAGAAGAATTGAAAATTACATTTACAGTACGCGAATTGTAAGTCCATCGAGTGTCAGCAACGCGAATTATATTGTTTTGTATTAAATTTACGATTAACTTTACCTTTAGTTTGTATTAATTGCAAATCCGGTGTTGGACGACCTATCTCGATAACTTGTTTTTTTTTCACTGAAAGATAGTTTTGAAAACACATCATATTTTATTTTCTCAATACACACACCATCTGAACCACTTTCACAGACAATATTATCCATTTTTCACTCTAATAACAATGTTAAAATCCTAAATATCTGATAGCTTAAGTCACAAACACAACACACATAAAACAATATGGCTGTTAATGACTATTAAAATTACGTAGTAAAAAGGAAAATTTAATACGACAAAAAAATGATGGCCATCAAAATATATAATATTCAACGAAACAATGTTACTTCTTAAAATATTTGCACTGCATAGCAAACTTTCGTTCGTAAATGTTCGGAAGAGATCGTAATTTTTCGTGTTAGCTTTAAAGAATAACCAGTGAGACACTGGCTGTTCATGCAGTTGTATGCGTGATTTTTGTCATTGTGTGTCAGCAAAGCCCACGTAGCTATAGGAACGCACACACATAAAAATCCGTATCACCACGACATTCTACTGAGCACACATACAAAACATTCAGACACGAATAGTTTGTGTCTATGCCGTGGCGCTAGAGCAGCGCGAATCGATGATGTGAAATTACTTGAACGACCAACTGTATCGGATCATAATGATAACACACCGGCCACTCGATAGGTGGAGCTGATTTATGTTTTAAGATTTTTATGTTGTTTTGTTTATTGATAAAATAATATTAGATCTATTATCAGAACTAGGGTAGGCAGTGTCTTTTTGTCTTTATGAAACGCACGCCACTGATACTAGCTGACCCAACAGACGTTGTCCTGTCTTAACGATGATTCCTACCCTACATACCCTACCTACCCTAACTACCCTACCTACCCTAACTACCTACCCTACCTACCTACCCTTCCTTACCTACCCTTCCTTACCTACCTACCCTACCTACCTACCTACCCTACCTACCCTTCCCTACCTACCTACCCTAACTACCTACCTACCTACCGTACCTACCCTGCCTACCCTACCTACCCACCTACCTTTTCTCACCTTTTAAACCTTCCCTGGACTACGACAAACATTTCAACACCAAAATCAACTAAATCGGCCCAGCCGTTCTCGAGTTTTAGCGAGACTAACGAACAGCAATTGATTTTTATATATATAGAAGATAGAAGATGGTGTGAATAAAGTTAATTTAATCAGTTCATTTTACTTTCGTATTTGTCTCTTATACTTTCGTATTTTACATCGATGAGTCAACGTTGTATGTATGTACCCACTTTTGGAGTCATATACTCCAAAAATGGATAAAACACCAAAAACGTCAGCATTGGCTGCGTGACGACTAATGTTCTTTAACGATTAATCTAAAAGGACTACTAGGCAGATCTTTCAAACAATCCATGGTTTCTATCGGCAAGAATGACTTCTATACAAGCCGCCCGTGCCCCACCCTGGGAAACTAGGAATGATGTTGTGTCTACACAAACTTTCATCCTCGTTTAACTCATCAATAGAGCTTTTCAGATGTACGGTTTCATAATGCGGTCTTGTAAAGAATTTAAAAAGACTTCTACTTTCCTCTTCTTGTATAAAACTTTAGTTCGCTCCCAGTTGGAATACGCGGTGCCCATTTGGAGCCCATTTTACGAAGAATATAAGCACAGACTAGAAATGGTACAGAAAAATTTCTTCGCACTACACATTATAAGTGTTACCAGACCAAGATTTCCTATGTGGATCTGATAAAACAGTACAATATATTAAGCTTGGAGCACAGGCGTACACTGCTGATGGTTATGATGCTGTTTGGCATATGCAACAATAGGTTTAACTGTATGGAACTTTCAAATAAACTTTGTTATTTAGTACCTAGGACTGTGAATCGGCGGGAAGTGCGAGCAACCCGTTTGTTCTATGCAGAGAAGTGTAGAACAAATGCTGGGGAGAGAGTTCCTCTCCGCCGATTATTAGAAACGTACAACTCACATTTTATAAATTTAGATATTTTCGCTCTTAATCAGAACAAATTTAGAAAAATGGCTATTGATTTACTTTCTGGACGTCCTTAACGAAGACTGCTTCTTGCCGATGTTATAGTGTGATCTGATTGGTGACTACAGACTAAATCTGGACGGGGAGCGCTGTCTTGAGTTGGTTTGTGTGACTTCTCAGGTTTATTTTTATTTCCTACTGTCCCTTTCTGTATGCGTCCGTTTCCTTATCTCTTTTAAAATCGATATATGTATCCGTGGACAATAGTGTGGGTTGTGCGTTTGTTTACTATTATACCATATGTATAATAATAATAATAATATCCTTGGACATTTCACACAACGCCGTATCGTCCCAAGCTAAGCAACTTAATGCTTGTGTTATGGTAACGAGATGGCTGATAAACTACTTATATACATTTTTTTTTTGTAAATACATACATATTATAGATAGAAAAAGTATCTATTAATGTTGTAACGCATAACTGTTTTTTGTCCTAAATAAATAAAATAAAATAAACTCCTTAAGGGGATGAACTTGCAAAAATACATTGCAAATGAGACTCTTGGGCAAGCTGTGTTTCGTCTGTCAGTGAATGAATGTAAAAATTTTATTGATTGGAAGACGAACTTAAAAAGTTAATGAACGAAGAGAATGAATGGAATGGAGTGCTCAATGAGGTACAAGCAAATATGGGTTTGGTAAGGGAAATTAGCATGGATGAAGTAAGAAAGGCAGTTCAAAGTATGAAGAATGGAAAGGCCTTGGGCCCAGATGATATACCAGTAGAAGTATGGAAGTGTTTAAAAGAAGATGGATGTATGTGGCTGACTTTATTCTTCAATAAGTTGTTGCAAGAAGGAGTGATCCCACAAGAATGTGCAATAGTTCGCTAGTGCCCATCTTCAAGAATAAAGGTGATGTACAGGACTGCAACAACTATAAAGCTCATGTCCCGTAGTATGAAGGTATGGGAGAAAATAATAGAGAAAAGATTGCGAGAGGAGAGTGAGATTACCCCAAACCAGTTTGGGTTTATGCCAGGTCGAGGAACAGTCGACGCCACTTTTGCACTCCGCCAATTGTGCGAGAAGTACAGACGTGCACACAAAAACTTGCACATGGTGTTCATTGATCTAGAGAAAGCGTATGATAGGGTACTTCGGGATGTCGTGTGGTGGGCCTTGAAAGAGAAAGGTGTGCCCGGGAAGTATGTAGAGTTAATTCGTGCTATGTACCTACAGCCAATCCTGTACCTACGTTCGGTCGGCTGCTGGCAACACCGACAAGTTCAATGTGGCGGTAGGCTTGCATCAGGGGTCGGCTTTAAGCCCTTACCTCTTCCTTTTGATTATGAATGCTCTAACGGCGGACATACAGGAAGAGGCGACATGGTGCATGCTATTTGCCGATGACATCGTTCTTGTCGGTGAAGATGGACCTGAGATCCAGAGCAGACTGGAGAAATGGCAACGGAACCTGGAGATTGTTGGCCTGAAAATCAGCAGAACCAAAACTGAGTACATGTTCTGCGATTTCGGCGGTCTCTCCAGTTCTGGGGCCATAGCGCTTGATGGCGCGCTTCTCCCAGTTTGCTCCGACTTTCGATATTTCGGTTCACTTGTGCAAAGCGATGGCGAAATAGATCGGACTGTTAAGCATAAAATTAACACTGGGTGGATGAAATGGCGGCAGGTCACGGGAACAATTTGTGACTCCCGCATTCCCCTTAAACTTAAGGGGAAGATTTATAAAAGCATGATTAGACCTGCCGTCTTGTATGGAGCAGAGTGTTGGGCCACAAAAGGAATGAATGAAAGACAATTGCATGCAGCTGAGATGAGAATGTTAAGAGGGATGTGTGGTGTTATGCGAATGGATAGAATGTATATAAGAGGAAGTCTGAAAGTGACACCGGTGACCGAAAAGTTGTGTGGAAATCGGTTGTCATGGTATGGGCCGACCCCAAATAAATTAGGATAAGGGCAGGAGAATGAGACGAACCAATAATGTTTTCTTCGCCCATAGCTGGACGGCGCGAAAATCGGCATGGGTCCCGGCACTCCGGGCAACGAAGGGGTGCTGGCCAACTTCTTCAACTCGCTGCTCTACAAGAAGTCGGGCTCGCCGGCCGGCCGCACGGAGGCGTCGCCCGCGGCGGCGGCGGCGCGCTCGGACGCGGCGGCTGAGCTAGACCGCCTCACGCGCGCCAAGCGCCCGCCCGCCGCGCCCGCCGCGCCGCCGCCGCTCGACCTCAACTCCTCCTCCGAGTGCTAGCGGGGCTGCAGGTGAGCACACGGCCCTTACACACATGACACACTACCAAACCCTATGTAAACCATTTTCAAGGATATTGCTAATCCATTGCTTCATATATGAAAGCGATTGCTACTGTTACTGTGTGACGCAATTAGGATACAAGTTACAAGAACCAAAGCCTTCTACTCGGACACGTCAAAAAGATGTGTGAGGCCAGAACGTACCTAGCTTTACTACTGTAACATGATCATATCAAGCATAAACTACTACATATGCGCATATAAGATGACTGGTACTTCCCAAAGAAACTTTTTTTGTATACTCAATAGTTTTATTTTTATCACAATAACAATACAACTGGCGCGCGCAAAGTTCAATGACCTTCGCGCCGATCAGCTGTTAGCAGCTATTGAGTATATAAAAAAAGTTTATTGTAATCATGAGTACAATCACGTGTTTATATATCGGTCACTAATTACCAGTCACCTTATATAATACTGAGTAATGATTTATTCACATTTCATTCGCCCCGATCAAAGCTTTCAATTAAGGCCCTCAAATTGCCTAATAATGAAGCAATGCGCTCTGAAAAAGTTTATGGTTGACTACCTGCAATCGATCTACACCTATTTCAAACTGTCTCACCTACCAAATGCGTAAACCCTCGCTCCGCAGGTACATGTAGTGCGGCGGGCACAGCTCGGCCCGCGCCGGCGACGCTTGCGCACCGCGCACACGAACGTTCACTCACTGCATACATCGCCGGCTCGAACTCTAACGTTTCCGGCCAAGCCACGCGGCAATGGTAAGCAACGATACCATCGTAGGACACGAAACTCTTCGACGTGGCTTACACTGGAAACATACGTATTCGGTTTATACTTAAAATGGACGAAAAGTAAGTCCACGCGATTTTTGAAAGATTGGCTATTTTGTAGAGATTTTTATTTGTAGATTAGAACTATCCCGATGGTCTTTATTATTTCTTCTGAGATTGAAATTTCCAAAATGCATAATAAATAGCTATTAAGAATTTTCAGAACGTTAATGTCAGTTTTCAGTTTTAATTAACACAAATTAACTTTTTTTATACGCTTTTTATGTTCCAATAACTTACAATTTACATCGTACTTATTTTTTCAAGTTTGTCCATTACCGCAACTGTCAAGAATCTCTTGTTAATCGTAGATACATCGAAACCGGTACAGCATTTTCTTATAACACACACATACAGACAATATTCGATAAATAAAACTGGCTTTTAATATTCTAAGGCAGCTTTGAATTGTCAGTCTTTCAAAAACCGTCACAAATGTCGGCGAGAAGTGAATACTGTAAGTATTTAAAATTGTCCATTTTCATTTTGTAGTGAAAAGTATCTTGATTATTTTGGCCTTAAAAATCATTATAAACAAATCCATTAAGTCATTGACTGCCACGCAGCAGACACAATAGAAAAACTATTGTTTGTCGGACACACGGTGACCGCGTTGGCGTTGACCGTGATAATTGTCGGTCTATAGGTAATATTTAATAAGCAATGCACTCGGCCTACAGTTACTGCAATCCACTGCTAGACAAAGCTTTACGAAAAAAAAAAAATCTTAATATTAACTTTTATAACTATTGCTAACATATTCAGTGGCAAGTATTGCTTTCAAATATACAGGGTGAAATTGAATTCATGGGCAATATTTTGAGGGGTTCTTCTACTCGTTATTATGAACAACTTTTACTATGGGAACTCACCTGAAATCGTGAAAATAAATCAGCTTTTCCTTACATTTTGTCGAGTCATGCGAGCATAATATATGGAACAGCTGTTTTTTTTTCGCGATTTCCGATTTGTTCCCATAGTAAAAGTTGTTCATAAGAACAATGACCCCTTAAAACATTGCCCATGAATTCAATTTCTCCCTGTAGAGTAAATAATAAATATGATTTTTATAAGCACGCAATTTTATCTACCCAATTCACATGGACAGCGTCAGAAAATATGACCATTGCATCATCTCACGCCAAAAAGAACTTGAATGATGTAGAAAATGCGACAAAAAAATGTATGTCCCAGCTAAGACTTATCACTTATAGTCCTACAAGATATTACTAACAATATTCCAACTACTAAGTATTACACCCACAGTATGAAACTTCTCGCCGATATGACCCGGCTTGAATCGCCACTATCACCACTGGCGATTAGTGATTGTATTATGTAACGACAACTTAGATTTTATATTAATAATTGTAAAATTAACTCGAAAGGGATAGGGACATTTTGGGTTTAAGATTTTGATGTTAACATTATTTAATCATATAAATAAATACAGGGTCAAAGTAAATTAGCTAGTGAAACTCAACGTGATGAGTATTGATATCTTAACAGCGTTTGGCTAGCTAATTTAATTTGACCTTGTATATTTGCCTTAGGAAAGTATACAGGGTGGAATTTTGTAATGCCCCCTGGAGTGAAAGTACTCTTAATACTTTAGATAGAAAATTTTACTCAAAGGAAACATTCCTTTATTTTTGAATAGAAAGAAAACTGCATTCAAAGATTTCCAAAAAATCGCTTGCCACACCTGGGAACCGAACTGACTAAAATCTGCATAAAATACACACTGTACTTTTATTGCCGCGATCGTTAGTATCAATTATAAGGATGATATCTCTCGAACAAACTTGATAAATTAAATGATTGGAAAACCATGAAATCTTTAATTATTTACAAAAAATTGTAAACTAATTAATTAGTTGCTCGAAATGGGCTCCATTTTCTTGGATACACAAATGTATTCTTCTAACAAATTTATTTCTTGTAACCTTTAATAAAGTGTTGTGGTGAATATTATAAAATTAAATCGTATTCTGAACTTCAACTCTCAACTCGTTTACATTCGCCTAAGATTTAATGTAAAGTTGGTTTTTAACATATCCCCATAAAGAAAAAATCTAAAGGGGTGAGATCTGGTGATCTCGCAGGCCATCTGATTGTGCCGTTTGTACCAATCCAGAAATTAAAGGTATTTATTTAGAAGAATACATTTGTGTATCCAAGAAAATGGAACCCATTTCGAGCAACTAATTAATTAGTTTACAATTTTTTGTAAATAATTAAAGATTTCATGGTTTTCCTATCATTTAATTTATCAAGTTTGTTCGAGAGATTTCAGCCTTATAATTGATACTAACGATCGCGGCAATAAAAGTACAGTGTGTACTTTTTGCAGATTTTAGTCAGTTCGATTCCCGGGTGTGGCAAGCGATTTTTTGGAAATCTTTAAATGCAGTTTTCTTTCTATTAAAAAATAAAGGAATGTTTCCTTTGAGTAAAATTTTCTATCTACAGTATTAAGAGTACTTTCCCTCCAGGGGGCATTACAAAATTCCACCCTGTATATGAGCCTATATATAGATTGTACAAACATTCGTTCACCAGAAGATTACAAAAATTGCTTTTGATTTGCTTACACAAGTTTTGCTACCGTCAAATTTGAGCAAGTAAGTTACATTACAAGGAAATGCTCTAGTGTGTACTCATCCTAATAAAATCTATCAAATACATTTTTTACCACTAACCAATTTTTGTTGTAAATAATAGGATCTTCGAAAACCCAAAAATGTACCCTAGGTATAGGAACAACGTTATTCATACATTTCCATTACTATCGAAACTAAAAGCGAGTTTGATTTAATTTCCTAATTAAAACGCAACGTTTATTTGTAACATTGTTTATGATATTAAAATAAGTATTTATTTAGATAGTCTAGAAATAAGTGCTGGGTACACGAGTCTATTTGACCAGTTAACTTCCATCCAATAAGCTATCAATTTAATAAAAAATAAAGTAATCAATACTTTGAAATGCATTTCCTAATAAAAAGTGGTCTTTCGAAGAGCGACAGAAACTGTCAATCCAATAATCTTTGTTGTAATAGGGAATGTGCTACGGTAGCCCGAATTTCAGATTTTCATACGTTTCTTTTGCAATTTGCAGGTCAATATCAGATTGTATGTTGATCAAAATATCATTCACGGCCGTAGAAAGTACGTATTTACAAAATTATCATCATCAATACAATTCTCTAAGTTAGAATTGCCCTCAAATGTCATCAATGTCGTCAATTGTTTTCATGAAATAGTTATTCCTTAGGTTAATATGAACTAAAAGAGCTGTGTTGGTGATTTTAATGATTACAGTTCTGTAAATTACTTGTTACGGCCGCGAATCATATTCAACATAAAACCTGCAAATTGCATAAAACATAATAAAAATCGAATTTCGCGGGCCAGTGTACGTTTTCACCTTAAAACAAAAATATTTGATAGAGTGTCCATAATATTTGTAACAGAATATCTTTTGATTATGGAAATTCGTTCACATTGTTTCGTACTTCAAAACCATCTACAACTTTACAAATCATGAATGACTTGAAAGAGACACTTGAAATATGAAGAGACACTTGAATTTTATTATATTTGGCAATTGAAGTCACTTTTCGAAAAAGTCTCTAACTAGCCTAGATCTACTTAATAACTGAACACAGAATATAAATTGGTCGTATTGCACTTCTATCGGTTACTCTGCAAGTCAGCACCGTGTAACCCAGCACTTACTTGGAATATGACACGAAAACATTATCCTAGTGAAAGGTTTTGTTATCATCTGAGATTAAGGAAGTACCGATAACGCGAATCTTCCATGAAGACTGGCGGTGCAATGATACATGGTTTTATGCACAATGAAGTCACTATTTGTACAAACCATTCAACAGTGTATGGCTAATAATTATGTACGTTGTAAAACATTTTTTTTCTAATAATTATTTGCTCATCATTCTGTTCTTTAGATTCGCTTCTCCAATTGGACTCAATGGTGACCTTTATTGTGTTGTGGATACCGAATTTATTTATTATGAAAATATATTAATTATTTGGATTTTTTTTACTCTCCCAACTATGTACTGTTTTTTTTTTATTTTTACATTGTGACTGTATTAGATTGGATTTTGTTCACATGTGGTGCAATACTGAACATTCCAAACCTGGTTTGGTGCTTATTGTAATAGTAAAATTATTATTAATTATAATGGAGTTTCATTTAACGTTTCTTGCCTACGCTCTCTTCAAAATTCGTTTCGGTTAGAAACTAAACACTCTTTGCATTAAAGGTCACTATTATTCCAAAATAACATTCTAATTTAAACCAAAAATGCATTCTGTAAAAGTAGATAAAGTACGAAATCATATCTTATAGTACTTAAAACGATTTAGCAAATCCAAATGATAATAAAAATAACGGAAGTAAGAAGCATGGCTTTTCCTAAACTTAATAAGTATTTATATCGATTAATAAAATATCTTTCAACTTATAACTTATTAACGTGAATAGCTTAGGTATTAATTAATTTTAGCCACGTGTTTTTTGACAAATTTATCTGAAATGTCTCTGTCTTGATCTCCAATCTTGGACATGCCTAAAGGGTTTTGGCAGCTACAGTGTGATTGATGATTTCGTTCATTTTCTGTTTATTAATACTTTCAAATCTATTATCTTCAAATGTATGCATAATAAATATACAACGATTAATTTTCAGTGTTTTAAAGTTTAAAAAACAACATAATACCGTGCTCTATGGAATTCTTCGGTTATTTTTATATAGGCGATATAATTATTCCTTCAATTACAACAAAACCGTTGAGTGATATTTTATAAAGGGTATTATTGCACAGCAGAGCTATGCGAGGTGAAAATAAATTTGTCAAAAAACACAAAATATGTTATACTTAATAATAAACTCATTTGTATGATAACGGAGAAGTATTGGCAAGTTTTGATATGAAATATTTGTACAAGTAAATGATGTGGTTTGAAGCTAAAAGGCTGGATTATTGTCTATTTTTATAAAGGGGATTAAATGTTAGGTGGCTAAAATGCATAATTTTAATAAATATAGAAATATTTGTGAGCTGTGAGGGGTTTCTTCGACGACCACTTTAACCGGGCAATTCGCGGAAATGTTGCTCTAAAATGTAGTTACGTTGCTGTGGTAAAATAATTCCGAGTTAACGTGGTCGTCTATTTATACGTATATTTATGATGGATAGTAATCAAGTATTTTTATATAATTGCATTGTAACCTTGTGTAACTGAACCTGTGAAAATTTTATGTATAACCAAAATAATTCGGTGAAAATTCTCCAACGCAGATAACTTTTTGCTCATTTATTTTCTATTTTTAACATTTATGTACTAGTCAAATATCAGTTGGTTTTATATTGATTAACGACTACCTACATCTCTTTCTGTGATATGTTTTTTTTATGTAGAACAAAATAATTTCCTTTTAATCTGTTCTGTATGATGTATTAGCCACATAACATCCTCATATAGGCATAGATTTTTTTGTTTCCCGCTCAACTGTTACGAGAAAGACAAATTCCTTTTTCTTTTGTTGAATTTTGTTTAGTTTATAAAAAAAAATCGTAACAATAAATATTTTAGTTTTTATTTTTCCGATATAAATTAAAAAGTATTTATTTAAAGAATAGACTATGATAAATAGTTGGCTGTTTATAAAAAAAAAAACAATGCCATTTCGGTTGTAATGAATACAGTTGAAGCTATAAGGCTTAGTGATTAGTTAGATTCTCAAAAGATAATTTTTTGTTACGCTTTGCAATAGGTTAGATTCCAATGTTTAATAGCAAAAAAACATTTTAGTTTAACTATGTTATTTAAAGAAAAACATTACTAATCTTTAAGCGACGCGCGATGGTCTAATGGCCAAGATCGAACGATTTATTTGTATTTGAGTGTATAAAAGTATTTATGATAATATGGAATTTTAAAAATGTAATAAAAGGCAGACAGTGAGCATCCATATGTACTGGTGACATGTTCGTTATGTTTCCCATCTCACTATTTGGGTGTAACTTTATTGTACAAAGGAGCTTTAGGGGCCAAACTTTGATAATTAGAAAAAGTATCTGAAAAAACTAATAACTTCATAGTGGAAACCTTATTCAATCAAAATAAGAGTCAATTTCACCAATGAAAATATTCCTCAGAAAATATCAAAACTGACAGTCCTTACGGAGTATGTGTTGTTCAGTTTCATTGGTTAAATTCGCCCTTAGAATAAGCTATAAGTTGGCTGAAACTAATGCCTCTACCCTCTTTGGTTGGTTGTTGAACTAAACTAATATTCTGTTTTTTGCTTTAGTGAATGAGGCAAGGATCATACCCTATATTCTTCTGGGGGTCAGTTTCTCAAACGAAAATTATCGCAAATTATTGTGTCCAATTGTCTATACGCGCGTAAAATGCAGCGATTGTCTGTTCACAAATCATTCAGCTAATCACTGCAATTTACACGCGCTTGAATAATTGCAACAAATTTGCGATCGAAAATGATCCGAAAATTTCGAAACTGGCCCTTAGTGTACTTTTGCATTACTAAACCCTTGTTTCTGACAGCCTAACCAATAAATTACTGTCAAAAATCTATATCTGAATTAACAGGAGTATTATTCACATTCAAAAAAGAGTTATACCAGTTTCACTTTGACTCCCAAAGCTCCTATATCTTATCGCACACTCATCTCTGTAAATATACTTCCTTTACAGAGCGAATGCAGTGAATATCAACACTTATTGTAGTAGCAGCGGTTATGTCTAATTATAAGCTTATAGGCGATACTGTACATAATTTGATTAAACTAGCACGGGAACTGTTCTGATCAGTTTTGTGTTTTATTTTATGACGGATAATATAATACACGTTCCTAGACCGATTGAATGCCAGTCTGCAGAAGGAAGAAAACTACCTATTCGTAGAACAAATCCTCAATAGCTCCATACTAGAAGGTAAGTTAAAAAAAAAATATAAAAAAATTAACGGCACTGGCTAAACTCGGGCCGCCTAGCTGCCAGTCACCCATCTTAGATCTCCATAATCTGCTCACACCAATCTATCTGCGTAGCATTTAATCAACTATATTGGGGTCGGTTTCCAGTCTAACCGGATGCAGCTGAATACCAGTACTTTTCATCGAGCGACTGCCTACACTAACTAGGGTCCGCGAGGTATAAGCTGAGCTTTGCATTAGTGTGAGTGATCGAGACAGAATGGCGCCGCGCCTCAGGCCGGTTACCCAAAATCAGTTTAAACCGGTTTTTACCGGGCGAAAATGGCGCCGCGCCTAAGGCCGGTTATCACACCTACACTATCCATGGATGATGGCTACAAAAAAGCGGCCGTGCCATATATCTAAGAAACGTTCTTAACCTTCCAATATAGTATTTATTAATATGGTACAGTTGCGTACACAAGCGTTAGGAAAAAGTAAAACAATTGCATTTCTTGAATGAAAAATATTTTATTATCATTAATCAATCAATATTTTTATTATCAATTAAAAAATCGATTCAAGAAGTAGTTTTTTTTAAGTTATTAGATTGTTTGATCCACTAACGTTGCAAAGGGGAACGCTCGTGCATGCCTAGTGCATTGGTTAAATAGTGTAATAAGCTACAATATGATAAATATTTACCTAAACAGCAACGCACACCGGCTTAACGTGCTTTAAAAATGGTCACCCATCCACAGGCGAACCCCGGCAAGCGTAGCTTAACCTAATATTAATCTGCTGACACCCTAAGCTTTTTTTTTTTAAAGGCTGGGAAATCATCCAATGACTGCTCCCGCTCTGGGTGGAGCGGAAGGGAGTGTCAGACTCTTACTGACTAAAACCCATCCATGTTCCTTCCGTAGCCTTTTATGTTCCGGGGTAGCGGTAACCCTTTCGGACAATCCCGCTTACACACCCTAAGCTTAAAATAAAGATGTTACCTTTTGAACGCCAATCACTTCTATACAAGTTCGAGATTTTCGTGCCCTCAGCGCCACTACTTGATTAGAAGTAATAATAGTATAAAATAAATTTACGACTTTTACAAGACCTTTTATTTCGTTTTTATGGAAAATTGCCCTGTTACAAGCCATATTTTTAACTTTTTCACACATAAGTAATAAGTTCTTGTTTGTTTTATATTCAATAGAAACAAAAACGCCAGAAAATATTTTAATGCCCCCATCGCCAAGTACTTGATATAAAGTAAGCCAGTGATGGGACACGATGAAGACCTCGCTATATTTCATCTCGTCGAAACGATCATAAATACTATTATTGCAAGAAAATGACGTGAATAAATAACATTTTATAAATATTGTAAACTATAAACTACGTTTTATTCACCTTAATCAAGAATAAATAGGTTTTCTAATCATTGTCGATAGTGAAACACCGTTTGAAAAACCCATCCTTAGAAAGTGGCTAGGTAGTTGTCAGTGCGCACAACGCCACGAACCTTTATAGAAGTAAATTTGTGACGTCATAAGCGGACGGGTTTCAAGGTCATAGTGACTTTGTGCATTTTAGTGTAGTGCAATGTCTTACATCTTGCGTTGGCGCACGTGTTATAACAAAAAATGAGTGACGGTGAATATGACGAATTATTGCGAGTTTTACAAGGTGTGGAGTCTGAATCAGAATTTGATTATTATAATAATCTGAATTTTCAATGTGTTCGTCGTCTTGACATTCCGTTAAGTCGTCAACTTTCGTTTCAGGAATGTACTTCCGTTTTTTATTAGTTTCTAAAAACAAGAAAAATCATTGCTAGTATTTTGCGACACATATACCATTAAAAAAAAAGAGATCTGCCGGTCGATTCTGTAAAAATCTCACCGTGAATACTTGCGTGGAGTGAGCTGTCAGTGTCATTCAACTGATGCTAGGGATTGACCAAGCATTAACATTACAATCAAAATCGAGATTTTAATGATATTTTTATGCTAATTTTAATAAGTAATTATTTTATTTTATTTCAAAGCTAGCTAGTACCTACTTTGGTACTTACTTACTTACAACATAATTAGTAATAAACTCAATTTCGTTTTTATTTCTTTTTTTCCTAGACTAGCCTTTGTATTTTAACTAAAGGCGCGAGCGGGTCACGCATGTTCGCCAGCATATCAAGTTACCCCAATCTGTCAAATTTCAAAGTGCACACTTCGCGCAAGCACGTTTTTCGGTTGACTAAACGTCTAGTCGTAGATATTTATTCGAGTTTACAGACAATAATTTGATTTTAAACCTTAAAACTTGTACAGTAAGGTTCAGAATCGATTGAGAGATTGGTCTGAATCCCGCGCGGCGTTCACTTCACCGCGCTGCCTGCAGGGAATTTTGGCAGAATCCCGTGCTCGTGAAGTGGTCACTTCACGCAAGCACGTTATGCGTTGTCATAGTTACTAATATGAATACCTATATCGTTGACGGGTGTACATCCGGTTGACAGGGTGTAAGTTACAAAACGGTGATTCTTTACAAATTGCTGCAATGTTCTAGCAATGTGAGGAATGTGTGTAAAACTTAAAGCAATGTGCTTTTAGATGTTTTTATGACTAAATCCAAACGTTTTTGTACAGTCAAATTTCTCCAAATGATTTTAAACCTTAAAAATTTTACCGGTAAGGCTCTAAATCGATTGAGAAAATTTGTCTCCTTGCAGTCATTAATATGATGTGACTGCAACTACAATTTACCAATAATTCGTCACGTGCGCATACCTACGTGGACACACCAAGAACATTGCGAAAATACAATACCAACGTCCAATAAGTACAAAATATATTTTATTGTTCCAACTACCTATTCGTTCTTCGGCTTTGGCTCATCGCCGCCCGCCTTTTGAAAGTGCGTGGAGCGATCACTTCGCGGAAACATCATTATTAAGATGCGGTACTTTGTGTATTTATTATATAACATTAGGTATAAATATGTGCGGCTTTTTGGGACATACCTTTAGTTACCTACCTATAAAGGCGATTTTAACACACTGCACACCGCGCGCCGACGGGTAACGCGGGGCAGCGCCCATATCGTTTGCTATGGCCGCCTCGCGCTACGAGACAGAGCGCGGTGCAGTGCGATATTCGCTTTACCTACTTCAGTAAACATTGCCAATAAGATGATGATAATACCTAATATTCATCATCATCAACATACCTACTGCCAAACTCGACCTAGCTCACGGCATCTCATTATCTCTATGTAGGTAACTCTCGGTCTCCGCGACGCGACTTACAGCGCAAGCGTACCTACTGAGAACTCGACTGTTAGGAGGTTGCCATGGCAATCACGCCACGGTGTTTGTTAGGGTCGTTGCCATGCCAATCACGGGAATACCGTGATTGGCATGCCAACGGCTCAAACAAACACCGTTGGCGTGATTTGTAGGCGCTGTCAGTCACGTGCTACTTTCTGTCAAGTGGGCCATGTCTATTCGTTCCTAAAAAGCCCGTCACAGACGTAGCTATAATATAGATTAATATGAATCATAGCAAGGCATATTACGACATATTTTCCATATAGATTTTCGAGTGACCGCACACGCAGCTATAATATATAATTCTATGACATCACAAAAATATCTCAATGTTAATCGAAAAAATTGTGTCAAAAAGTAATACAGTCTATAATATAGGTTGCTGTAGTCGAATTTAAGTTGTGAGTGTCGTATGTGTCTTATTATACTCTCCTGTCGCAGGTCTGCTGGTAGGAAATGATGTGTAATGATGATGTAAGTAGTTCCTTTGCGTTCTTCATCAATATGTATTTTACTTTATTATGTAGTCAGTGTGTAAGAATAGATAGATAAATAAATAAATAAAATTTATTCATTAGTATCACAATCAAAACAATTTGCTAATACATTTCTTCTACTGAGTCTGCTGCCTCCCAGGGTTCAGCTTCGCACTGCTGAGAACGAAGGGGCATCAGGTGTGTGTGCGCTGCACAGCGATCAACTGGAAAAATTGGTATGCATGTATTAATCATTTATTTATTACATTTTCAACTTGCAATTATTCACATAATATAAAAGTGACAGACTTTAGTGCCCAAATGGTTGGCAGAATTGCCGCATTGTATCGTGGTGCTGTAAAAATAGGCCAGCCTTGTGGCCACTTAAAGAGTCGACCAACTGTTTGGTGATGATTGTCTCAAAAAACCAAGGGGCATTAGGACCCCACAGCCCTAGTGTTCAATTTCAAGGCATTATGGTAATTCTGTCAGGCCTCTTCCTATTGCTGCGTGCCAAGCCGTTGAGCTCTAAAACAGCTGTCACCCCTGCGGTGACAAGAGCGCTACAAATGACGTCTTTAATGGCGGCGTGCCGTGCTATCCGGCCTGGGCTCTTACTGCAAGGTAGGCCCCTATGGAGTCCCTCGCCCACCATACTGGCGCCAATGTGTAGTCCCGTGATAAAAATAAATGATTATACCATGGTATGGTACCTGAAGCTGCTAATACCACTGTGGCTGGGACCTGGGATTTATTGGCCAATCTGCATCCGGGCAAGCATAGCACTTCAGGTCCAATCAGGTGCAGGCTAAAATCTTCCCTGTCAACTTTTCAGTGCTGTGGACAGAAGACAGAAACATTTACACATTTATTTTTATATTACTCATTTTATTAAATTAAATCAGAACTATCGCTGTTCAGTTGCGGAATTCACTCCCGCCTGACGACATTAGAGACTGCCAAACAGTTGCAATTTATGTATTATGTTTTTTCTTTTTAAGCTTACAGACATCGTCTACATCTCCTTTATCGAGTTTCCTATTGTAGTTGTGCTGGAACAGATTTCTTTAGAAACAAGCATCACCTATAAAATTATGTATTTTCTGTTCCTTTCTTCTTGTCTGTTTTTATGTGTGTACATAAATGGTTAAACAAAATAAATTATTAAATTTTAACATTATCTAATACACACATCATCAAATTAATTTTTAAATACTGACAACATTATCATTTCTATTTCAAGTGAGCAGAGAAAATGTCTATTTTTGTTCTCCTACATAAATCACACAAATATTTACTTACAAGAATGAGATGTATAAGTTGAGTTTAGCTGCAACCTGACTTTTCTTTTCATAAAACTAGAGCACAATTTTCTAATATGACAGACACTTCTATTGAGGTATCTGAAAACAAAAATAAGTTAAATCAACAAAAGTTCAGGTAATCCCAATAATCAGCGGGTAATACCATTCTCCTGCCCTTATCCGAATTTATTTGGGGTCGGCGCAACATGTCTTCTTCTTCCATACTTCTCTATTAGTCGTCATCTCGATAGTCACTCCCTTTCTAGCCATATCATCTTTCACACAATCCATCCATCGTTTCTTTGGCCTCCCTCTACTTGTATAGCCATCCACATTCATACTCACAACTCTCCGGACAACATTTTCCTCATTCCTCCGCATAACATGCCCATACCATGACAACCGATTTCCACACAACTTTTCGGTCACCGGTGTCACTTTCAGACTTCCTCTTATATACTCATTACGTATTCTATCCATTCGCGTAACACCACACATCCCACATAACATTCTCATCTCAGCTGCATGCAATTGTCTTTCATGAATATTTATAGCTTTTTAAGTAGTTCATTAAATTATCAGTCTTACAAGACAGAAAACATAAAAAAAATGATAATAATGTTTCATAAATTTTTTGAAAACAATCATTTGTACTTACAAATAATTAATAATACACATGATGTAAAATAGGTACTGGTATCCAGCAGCATCCGGTTAGACTGAAAGCCCAGTAAGCCCACCCCAACAAACAGTTGGAAAAAGGCTTGGCAGATTGATTGAATTCTGATACACATCTGAAAAAACAAATGTTGTTTATCATATTTAAAGGGTGATATACGAGAGGTGATCAATAATGTTTGACATTCATTTTAAATGTTGCAGACAGCCTATTTAGGTTAATCAATAACATTAATAAAACGAGGTGGGTAACCCATACCCATTGAGCAATAAATTGAGGGCTGACACTGGGCAGTGTCCAAAGTATGTCTTTGTGACGGCAGGTAGTTGAATTTCAATCACACAACTCGAAGCATTTGTTTCAATTAAAACATTTGCAGGCACTTTACATTATTATCGTTTACCTACCTCTTTTACCAGGCGGTCGTTTAGTTTGAGTTTATAGTGAAGCTAGCCGCCCCATCACAAGACGAAGCAAGTCTTAATATGGAGAAGAAACTTTATGGACAGTCTTTTAAATCGAAACCTTATGTTACAGAGGTTAACTTGTTTGATAATTACTTCTTCTTCTTTTTCTTTTAGCACAACTTCCATTAATTACATCACACGCCATCTTTTCTTCAAAGTGATCAATCAATCCACAAAGTCTGAACCGGGCGGATATGCCGCGTATTCAAATACAGAATCTTATTACTTATTTAGCTAGCTCAATAAAACATACAATGCCAAAATTCTAACTGGTTAATTCTTTTATAATCATAGTTTGCCGCCATGCTTAATTATTAAACATGGCGGCAAACTGCAAAGTGCAAAATAAGTCTGAAAAGTTGAATCGAAAACTTACGCGAAAACCGCCAATATTCTAAGTTGTCTATGTTTTTTCCAACCACAGTACGCGTTTGAAATAACGATTATTTGAGATAATCGACTAAAATTACTTTTACACGAAAAAGGCTAATTTTTCAATTGTTTATTCTGTAATTAGCTTTTAAAATATCATATTTTTAGGTTTTAACCGGGTAAAACCTAATATATAATGAATACTTGTTTCACTAAATCGTTGTAATAATTTAATATTGCCATTTATTAAAAAAAACTAAGTGCAGATTGTAATTATAATTTATATTACTAGTTATATAATAATATTTGTATTTTTATTATTTATAATTAATTTATATACATATATTTTTATATATCTAAGTACATAATATTGTGTTTTGCTTTAGATATTAATGTTGCAGAAAATAAGAAAAAAATATCAAATGTTATGCCAATTCTCACGAAAACGACCGGTACTCAAAATAATAAGAAAATTAAGCTTAGTTATTGGCATTGACAACTATCCATTGCGCTCTGTCCCACAGCTTTGTCATAATGGTGTTCGAAAGTTTTGCACTGAATAATATTTAATTGCCTCCGCTTTTCAAATTAAAAATGTCGCATAAACAAGTTATTTACGATAGCAAGAATAAAATTGCAATACTAATTCAACCAACAAATTCATAATCGAATGATGATTCAAACAAATATTTCTAAGATTGTTTTTATTCTGCATGAATAGAACGATATTTTTATTAAAAAAATAAGAAATATAATACGTATGTCAGTTTTAGTCGTGCAAATTTATCTCGAATACGATTTCGCAATATTAGTTTATTCGACCGCGTATTCTGTGGTAAGAAAAACATAGACAACCCACACTAAACTTGACATTAGAAGTTCTGTTTATTGTGATCTGGCGTCACAGAAAATGGCGCGGTGTTTAAAGGTCAATACTTCAATGTTATTATTGAATAGGAGAGCTAAATTAGTTACGAAAATAATTGACAAACTATAAAATAAGAAGAATATTTTGCACATACATTTAGTTATGAAAACTTGTTGTTTGAGTAAATTCCTTGAACAACCGGAAATGTGACCCAGTACTAATAAATATTGAGTTTAGAAAAATAATTATACTTCAATTTTAAGTTTAATTCTAAAAACGTCTTTGTTTTTTTTAATTGGCATGTTTATTTATAAAAGAATTAACCAGATAAAATTTTGGCATTGTATGTTTTATTGAGCTAGCTAAATAAGTAATAAGATTCTGTATTTGAATACGCGGCATATCCGCCCGGTTCAGACTTTGTGGATTGATTGATCACTTTGAAGAAAAGATGGCGTGTGATGTAATTAATGGAAGTTGTGCTAAAAGAAAAAGAAGAAGAAGTAATTATCAAACAAGTTAACCTCTGTAACATAAGGTTTCGATTTAAAAGACTGTCCATAAAGTTTCTTCTCCATATTAGGACTTGCTTCGTCTTGTGATGGGGTGGCTAGCTTCACTATAAACTCAAACTAAACGACCGCCTGGTAAAAGAGGTAGGAAAACGATAATAATGTAAAGTGCCTGCCAATGTTTTAATTGAAACAAATGCTTCGAGTTGTGTGATTGAAATTCAACTACCTGCCGTCACAAAGACATACTTTGGACACTGCCCAGTGTCAGCCCTCAATTTATTGCTCAATGGGTATGGGTTACCCACCTCGTTTTATTAATGTTATTGATTAACCTAAATAGGCTGTCTGCAACCTTTAAAATGAATGTCAAACATTATTGATCACCCCTCGTATCACCCTTTAAATATGATAAACAACATTTGTTTTTTCAGATGTGTATCAGAATTCAATCAATCTGCCAAGCCTTTTTCCAACTGTTTGTTGGGGTGGGCTTACTGGGCTTTCAGTCTAACCGGATGCTGCTGGATACCAGTACCTATTTTACATCATGTGTATTATTAATTATTTGTAAGTACAAATGATTGTTTTCAAAAAATTTATGAAACATTATTATCATTTTTTTTATGTTTTCTGTCTTGTAAGACTGATAATTTAATGAACTACTTAAAAAGCTATAAATATTCATGAAAGACAATTGCATGCAGCTGAGATGAGAATGTTATGTGGGATGTGTGGTGTTACGCGAATGGATAGAATACGTAATGAGTATATAAGAGGAAGTCTGAAAGTGACACCGGTGACCGAAAAGTTGTGTGGAAATCGGTTGTCATGGTATGGGCATGTTATGCGGAGGAATGAGGAAAATGTTGTCCGGAGAGTTGTGAGTATGAATGTGGATGGCTATACAAGTAGAGGGAGGCCAAAGAAACGATGGATGGATTGTGTGAAAGATGATATGGCTAGAAAGGGAGTGACTATCGAGATGACGACTAATAGAGAAGTATGGAAGAAGAAGACATGTTGCGCCGACCCCAAATAAATTCGGATAAGGGCAGGAGAATGGTATTACCCGCTGATTATTGGGATTACCTGAACTTTTGTTGATTTAACTTATTTTTGTTTTCAGATACCTCAATAGAAGTGTCTGTCATATTAGAAAATTGTGCTCTAGTTTTATGAAAAGAAAAGTCAGGTTGCAGCTAAACTCAACTTATACATCTCATTCTTGTAAGTAAATATTTGTGTGATTTATGTAGGAGAACAAAAATAGACATTTTCTCTGCTCACTTGAAATAGAAATGATAATGTTGTCAGTATTTAAAAATTAATTTGATGATGTGTGTATTAGATAATGTTAAAATTTAATAATTTATTTTGTTTAACCATTTATGTACACACATAAAAACAGACAAGAAGAAAGGAACAGAAAATACATAATTTTATAGGTGATGCTTGTTTCTAAAGAAATCTGTTCCAGCACAACTACAATAGGAAACTCGATAAAGGAGATGTAGACGATGTCTGTAAGCTTAAAAAGAAAAAACATAATACATAAATTGCAACTGTTTGGCAGTCTCTAATGTCGTCAGGCGGGAGTGAATTCCGCAACTGAACAGCGATAGTTCTGATTTAATTTAATAAAATGAGTAATATAAAAATAAATCAAATATTATTTAGCTTAATGTTTCTGTCTTCTGTCCACAGCACTGAAAAGTTGACAGGGAAGATTTTAGCCTGCACCTGATTGGACCTGAAGTGCTATGCTTGCCCGGATGCAGATTGGCCAATAAATCCCAGGTCCCAGCCACAGTGGTATTAGCAGCTTCAGGTACCATACCATGGTATAATCATTTATTTTTATCACGGGACTACACATTGGCGCCAGTATGGTGGGCGAGGGACTCCATAGGGGCCTACCTTGCAGTAAGAGCCCAGGCCGGATAGCACGGCACGCCGCCATTAAAGACGTCATTTGTAGCGCTCTTGTCACCGCAGGGGTGACAGCTGTTTTAGAGCTCAACGGCTTGGCACGCAGCAATAGGAAGAGGCCTGACAGAATTACCATAATGCCTTGAAATTGAACACTAGGGCTGTGGGGTCCTAATGCCCCTTGGTTTTTTGAGACAATCATCACCAAACAGTTGGTCGACTCTTTAAGTGGCCACAAGGCTGGCCTATTTTTACAGCACCACGATACAATGCGGCAATTCTGCCAACCATTTGGGCACTAAAGTCTGTCACTTTTATATTATGTGAATAATTGCAAGTTGAAAATGTAATAAATAAATGATTAATACATGCATACCAATTTTTCCAGTTGATCGCTGTGCAGCGCACACACACCTGATGCCCCTTCGTTCTCAGCAGTGCGAAGCTGAACCCTGGGAGGCAGCAGACTCAGTAGAAGAAATGTATTAGCAAATTGTTTTGATTGTGATACTAATGAATAAATTTTATTTATTTATTTATCTATCTATTCTTACACACTGACTACATAATAAAGTAAAATACATATTGATGAAGAACGCAAAGGAACTACTTACATCATCATTACACATCATTTCCTACCAGCAGACCTGCGACAGGAGAGTATAATAAGACACATACGACACTCACAACTTAAATTCGACTACAGCAACCTATATTATAGACTGTATTACTTTTTGACACAATTTTTTCGATTAACATTGAGATATTTTTGTGATGTCATAGAATTATATATTATAGCTGCGTGTGCGGTCACTCGAAAATCTATATGGAAAATATGTCGTAATATGCCTTGCTATGATTCATATTAATCTATATTATAGCTACGTCTGTGACGGGCTTTTTAGGAACGAATAGACATGGCCCACTTGACAGAAAGTAGCACGTGACTGACAGCGCCTACAAATCACGCCAACGGTGTTTGTTTGAGCCGTTGGCATGCCAATCACGGTATTCCCGTGATTGGCATGGCAACGACCCTAACAAACACCGTGGCGTGATTGCCATGGCAACCTCCTAACAGTCGAGTTCTCAGTAGGTACGCTTGCGCTGTAAGTCGCGTCGCGGAGACCGAGAGTTACCTACATAGAGATAATGAGATGCCGTGAGCTAGGTCGAGTTTGGCAGTAGGTATGTTGATGATGATGAATATTAGGTATTATCATCATCTTATTGGCAATGTTTACTGAAGTAGGTAAAGCGAATATCGCACTGCACCGCGCTCTGTCTCGTAGCGCGAGGCGGCCATAGCAAACGATATGGGCGCTGCCCCGCGTTACCCGTCGGCGCGCGGTGTGCAGTGTGTTAAAATCGCCTTTATAGGTAGGTAACTAAAGGTATGTCCCAAAAAGCCGCACATATTTATACCTAATGTTATATAATAAATACACAAAGTACCGCATCTTAATAATGATGTTTCCGCGAAGTGATCGCTCCACGCACTTTCAAAAGGCGGGCGGCGATGAGCCAAAGCCGAAGAACGAATAGGTAGTTGGAACAATAAAATATATTTTGTACTTATTGGACGTTGGTATTGTATTTTCGCAATGTTCTTGGTGTGTCCACGTAGGTATGCGCACGTGACGAATTATTGGTAAATTGTAGTTGCAGTCACATCATATTAATGACTGCAAGGAGACAAATTTTCTCAATCGATTTAGAGCCTTACCGGTAAAATTTTTAAGGTTTAAAATCATTTGGAGAAATTTGACTGTACAAAAACGTTTGGATTTAGTCATAAAAACATCTAAAAGCACATTGCTTTAAGTTTTACACACATTCCTCACATTGCTAGAACATTGCAGCAATTTGTAAAGAATCACCGTTTTGTAACTTACACCCTGTCAACCGGATGTACACCCGTCAACGATATAGGTATTCATATTAGTAACTATGACAACGCATAACGTGCTTGCGTGAAGTGACCACTTCACGAGCACGGGATTCTGCCAAAATTCCCTGCAGGCAGCGCGGTGAAGTGAACGCCGCGCGGGATTCAGACCAATCTCTCAATCGATTCTGAATCTTACTGTACAAGTTTTAAGGTTTAAAATCAAATTATTGTCTGTAAACTCGAATAAATATCTACGACTAGACGTTTAGTCAACCGAAAAACGTGCTTGCGCGAAGTGTGCACTTTGAAATTTGACAGATTGGGGTAACTTGATATGCTGGCGAACATGCGTGACCCGCTCGCGCCTTTAGTTAAAATACAAAGGCTAGTCTAGGAAAAAAAGAAATAAAAACGAAATTGAGTTTATTACTAATTATGTTGTAAGTAAGTAAGTACCAAAGTAGGTACTAGCTAGCTTTGAAATAAAATAAAATAATTACTTATTAAAATTAGCATAAAAATATCATTAAAATCTCGATTTTGATTGTAAGTGGTACATCCCTAAAATCAAGTGGGATGACACTGACAGCCCACTCCACGCTCACTTCACGTAAGTTTTCACGGTGAGATGGTAACAGAATCGCACTGCTGTAACATTTGCGTAAAACAGTCAATTACCATCCATTTTCATTAAAAAAAAAAACACGTAGAAAACCACTTATCTAGCTTCTATTGATTGAAGTAAACGAAATAAAATGCATGAATCGATTGAGGTTATGCACGTGTAACTCGACCACAGTGAATAGAAAAATACCGTACATATCGACATCTAGACATCCTTATATCAGAAAGGATTTTGACGTGCCTTGCCTCGAGCGCCAACGACTTGATATGAAGTAGAAGGATTACATTTGGAGACAAATAGGGATGTGCCTTCTAGAACACACGTCTAATAAATTTACAATTCTTTTCTTTTATTATGGGAAATATATCCAGGTTTTCATATTGATTTTTTTATGAAATAAAACAAAATATGAAAATACGGTACTTATCAGTTTTTATTTGACTTCGTAAATTGGTGAATAAACATTAATTTCAACTTATAATATTATTTGTCGATAGGATATTAATCCCATCCCTACGTTTTACTATAGATACGTTATACGTTTGTAGCGTGGCGCTGGAGGACACATCGCGTATTATATAGATGGGCGTCGAAAAGGTTAAAATTATAAGTAACACCGCTGTTCTAACAAGCCCTATCTTGATGTGTAGGTTAAAGATGGCGACAGCTGTTTTAAACAAAATATTTGAACAAAAAGACGACGAAGAAGTTAGTTATTCTATCTTTCATTAATTTTTAACGTACTTCTAGTTTAATTATTTTTTTTGTGAATCAAGCTGTGTTAGAAATAAATTCTATGAAATTTTAAGTGGAAGCGAGTCTTCTGAACGCACCCAATTTGAATGTCAACTCAAACGTCAGAAACGTAGCTGTAGTGATGTACAATACAGAAAAATCCAGTTAGTATTTCAATTAACGTACTGATTGTTTTAGGTTTTTTTTTATCGGAAGTACTTATTGCCGCTATAAAAAGCTTATAAATATATCACCTACTATACATACATCCTCTCATAAAAAACTTAATTCAATCATAATTTCGTTAACGATTTTAGGCAGTCGCTCCATGTAAAATACTGGTATGCAGCTGCATCCGGTTAGACTGGAAGCTGACCCCAACATAGTTGGGAAAAGGCTAGGCAGATGATGAATTTCGTTAACGATGATGTTGCGATTGAATTGTTTTTTTTTCAAATTATAACCAAATTGGTTTGGTTTGACATTGATTCAAACGAAACAATAATAAGCCTAAAAATAATCAAAGGTATGATACCATGATTATACCTATTTTTTTTTAAATAATTATATTTAAAGAACCAATGCTCTGAGAATGACAATCGATATAAATCGATTAGTAGTGCTCGTAACTATTCGTTATCTTTTGTCATTCTAGCTGTCAATATGTGTCATTTCGTTTCATTGTTGCGATTTATTTGATGACGGGGAGCTGTGTGTGGTTACTGTAGTGTTTTTACATAGGTCCGTAATTATTTTCATGATTAGAAGGAGATAATTACCGCGATAAGTGCAACAAGAGGTGGTTTATTCCGATACGTGTATGTGCCCGTGAACAATCTCAGTGCTAGTGAGTAACGTAAGAATCTATTAATAGTTTTTTTTTTTTTCAATAAATGTCTGTAGTGAAATTTGAAATTAGTGTTGATATGGTCGATATTTAATTCGAAGTGGCGTCCAACGAGATGGGGCAAAGTCCGAGCTCCGTGTTGAGCAAGAGCGGCCGCCGGAGTTCGTTCCGGAGGTTCGTGCGGCGGAGTAAACTGAACAAATCCAATTTGAGTCACACGTTCAGTTTGCCGCCCTCCGAGGACTATCCGGAGCTGATGAACGTGAACACGGCAACGGAGGAACAGCTGATGACGCTTCCGGGAGTGAACAGACAGCTGGCTCGCGAGATAGTGCGGCATCGGCAGATGATAGGCCGATTTAAGCGAGTAGACGACCTCGCACTCGTCTCAGGTAAATAGTAGTAATAGCCTCGACAGCAATGTAATTTTTGCGACAGTTTTTCCATGACGACTCAGTACAAATATCACAAAAGCAAATAAAAACTGTTTAGTAAATTTTTTATCCACTTAATGTTTACTAATTCAGAGATGAGTGAGGCTACCGAATAACCATGTCAAGGCCTTAATTCATGCATTAAAAATTGATACTTTTCACACACTAGTACTTTGGTAATTGCCTTCCAATTGGAAGACTAATTTAAAGGAAACATAATACAAAATGGGACTCAAACAATTTGTAGAAACAACAACTAACTCATTATAATTATACAGGTAATTTATGTACTAATTGTCTGTTATTCAAGAAGGTAGGACTACCTTTAATAATAATGTATAGCTAGTAGCAAATTTATTGAACTAAAAAAAGAGTACTATAATACTTAACTAAAAAAAAAAATATCAGTACTTATTCTGCAGAATAAACTTTCAACAAAAAGTTGGGATAACTTGTTACTTCTCCTTCTTTTTGAGTGGATGGCAAAGGTGAAAATATTGTAGATATTACTCAATAATTGGGGCCCAGTGGCCACAGGAATTGCAGCATCAGTGGCATTTTCAAGTTCCTTAGAAATTCAAGTTTTGGGCACTTGGACACAAAGTAAAAGTCAAATCATTATTTCAAATAGGCACAAGAAAGGCACTTTTGTACATCAAAAACGAACAAGAAATAGATTTGATTCTAGACACCCTTCCACAAGGTAGTTTCGTGTGGAGAACAACACATTATCATATAGGATATGGTTAGGTCAAGATCTGTGTTGTTATAATATAAAACAAGTGTTTGTACACATCAAACTTTGTACAATTTTGGGATCACTGATTCTTATCAACATTGACTTGATACTATTCCTTTAACCCATATGCTGCCTCAAACACATGTGTATTGAAACTTAGAATAGCACAAAAAATAGTGGCAGTGTTTGTGTATAATACTTAAAAGGAATTATTAAAATACTTTATTGCGCACAGATTGCAGAGGTGACTAAAATCACTTGTGGCATCTTAAAATGATAGATAATGAGAGTGATAAAATTATATAAATCATGCTTACATGTAATTTATTATGATTTGGCATAATATGCAAAGTAACAATTAATTTGCATCCAATAATTTAAAACTTTCTAATTCAAACAAATTAATCTCTTTTCAAAGACGAATACAAAATCAAAGTGTCCTCATTTTCTTAAACCTAGATTAGTTGTTGATTTAAATTTTGCTTACTGTATTGTAATTGTAGATCATTGAATCTGCTGTGTTGTGAAATCAATTGGTAACAATACTGTCTATGCTGTTACTAGATGCCTGTATAATGAGCCTTTTAGTTTTTTTATGCTTTAAAAATTTTAATATATCATAACTTCATTATACTTCAGGACACGCAAAACGCCAATAAGCGTTACAATAATAAAACTTCTATTGTGTCCCGTTCAGTGTCCTCAAATGAGATTAACTCTGAAATAGGCGGTAATTCCCGGCCAAGAATAGGTGGTCATTGCAATTAGTTATTGATTTACCCTATAAATAACTCATTTCATTTCCTTTTAGGTATAGGTGCTGAAAAATTAGAGTTATTAAGGCCAGAAATATGCACAAACATAAGGAAACAAATATCTAGAGCTAGTTCACGGACACAATCTTTAGACAGTGTACGGATACAGGCTGAGAGCCGCTTGTGCTCTGTGAACTCTTCAAGTGTGTTCCAGTTACAATGTGTACCGGGCCTCAACCAAGAAATAGCTGCAAACATCGTAGACTACCGTAACAAAAGGGGCCCCTTCAAATCCTTAGACGATTTAATCAAAGTTCGTGGTATGGATATTGTTAGGTTAAGTACAGTTAAGCAGCACTTAAGTTTAGAACCGAGAAAGTGTGAGAGTGTGCAGCATTTAACTAATGGACATGTTAACGGATGGAACGATGTGGAGTGTATGCCAAATGGGGTCTCAAGTACCCCTAAGACGCCACATAGGAAGAGTCTTTCAATGCCAACCAATGCCAAGTTCCCTATGACGTTGCCAAATGGCTTTGCCACGGTACCAGTGAATGACATTTTGGATTTGCTATCAGCATACTCCCATAGACCTATTGTTGAAGAAATGTTCATGTATGAGCGAGATGGAGTGAGATGCTGTCGACTTGCTTCATGGAACCTTCATCAGCTTAGTGTGGAGAAGATAACGAATCCTGGAGTGAGGGAGGTGGTCTGCAGGACTATTTTGGAAAATAAGTAAGTATTTATTTCCTTACATGTAGAAAAAAAACCAAACTTTTAAACTAAGTATTAGTATTATCCTGTGTAAAAACTTCCATACGTCAATTTTAATCTACTGGTAAAAGATACTGATGACTCGGAAAACAAGCCACTGCATTGCATTTCTTGTCTATTTGGCCTTTGTAGTAAAATCTTTGTATGCGGTCACTAAAGCAAAACAGACACAGTAAAGCACATTCACTGGCCATACTCCGGTATTAAAAATTTCACAATTTATTAAAACGAAATGCTATTATTATTATTTTGTTATTAATTAATATCTTTTTAAAATAGCATTACTGTTATAAATCATTAATATTAGTTGCACATCTAACAATAAATAGATTACTATGTACATTCGCCAGCACATCAAGTTAGTCAAATTTTCTCAATTGATTTTGAACTTTACCCTCAACATGTTACGGTTTGAAATCATTTGGAGAAATTTGACAGTTTGGTATAACTTGATGCGCAGGCGAGCGTACATTGTTGTGTCAGTATGTTTGATTTATAACCGTGATTGTCTTAGCTTTCACTATCATGTGTTCTTAATGAGCGATAAAATAACATTATAGATAGCATCTTTTATTTTATCAAGAAGCTACCTTGTCAATAGATAATGTAAAAAAAAAAAATTGTTAACAACTCATTTAGAACCATATCTTTAAATATTTGCCCCCCTATTACATGGGGCTTAAACATAACTGGTGAAATAGGGGTACATATGGGTGTAGTATAAGTACACTTCAGCTACAAATCTAGTTAGTTAGGCAAAACAGAAATAATTAGCTTTACAAGCAATAATTATAATTTTCCTATAACAATATACACATTGGAATTATAATAATTATCATTTTATTATCCTTTAACTGCCTATTAGTCATAACTGATGGATTCTGTCTGTTGGGACAGGTCATCTCGAAACTGTAACGGCACTTTCTTCAAAAGGCCCTTCCAGACGTGGCCCTGCATTGTTAGATTCGCATTAAATCTTTTTATTATAATGTTAGAACTTTATTAGAGTTCTTGTTTTAAAATATTGACGTGTAGAAGCGTCATAAAAGATCAACCATGTCATTTCGTAATATTATTTTTCAATTCTCTTGGGGATCGAAATTTTAACATTTTACAATATTGGTAGACATGAACTTGAATTAAACTTAGCTAAGATAAATATTTAATAAAATGCTTAAAATATACACTGCTATCAGCGTAAGATCCAGTAAATAACAAAATATAAATAATATATTGTTAATATGGTAATTGCCATTTAAGAATACTTGTGTATTCCAAGCACAGTCAAAATCAGTTCAGAGCTAATTAGTCCACTGCTGATATAGGCCTTTCCAAAGTTACGTTACACCCAGTAGATACTTCAGATGCCAGTTTCATACTTGTATATCATCAGCCAACAAGCAACTCCTTGCTGGATATAGGCCTCCAATTCATTTGCACTCTAATCAACTCGATTCTCGGCACCAACCACTCTGCCCTCTCTTCTGTTTGTCGATTCGCGGTCCCCACTCAATCAATGGTCATTATTTTCAGCCAGCTTAGCTTCCTTATTCTGCCCACTAGAGACATACTTATACATCCACCTTCTTTGTTGTCTGTCTGTACTATCGGAAAGAAATACTTTTGAGCACACCATTTCTCTACCTCCTCCATGTTTTTCGCTATCTGCACAGCACAGCACAGCTGCACCGGTCGATCCATTAGGTTAAGCTACGCTTGCCGGAGTTAGTCCGTAGATGGGTAACCATCCTTACATACCGAGACTCCTCCGTGCCTCGGAAAGCACGTTAATCGCTAAGCCGTTGGTCCCGGCTGTCATTTGTGAATCTTTGACAGTCTTTACGGGTCGTCAGAAGCCCGAAAATCTGACAGCTAGTCTCACCAAGGGGTATCGTATTCCTGGTTCCTGGGGGGGGTCAGATTCCATCTTCCTCTTTTCGTGTGGGTTACACCAGGTTAGTCACTAACGTGACACTAAGTCACTGACGTGACTAACCTGGTGTCAGTGTTTTCATGCTGCCCATGGGCCTCTGACTTAGCTTCACATGGTGTTGAGAAATATCTCTCAGACATGCTGGTATCCTCACGATGTTTTCCCTCACCGATTTTAAGCAAGTGATAAATATACAATCCGCACATGAATACAATAATATACAACATAGTTTTGAATAGACTATAAGGCAGATTGATTTTGTAACTACACTTTACAGGCTATCTTCATGTTATTATTGTACTACATTGTGTATTATACGTTTCCTATCGCTGTAACAAAGACTGTCAGTCATGCTTCGCATTGCTTAGCGTTTGAACAACAACGCGCCTATTCAATCACGTAATTACTAATGTTAGAGTGAATAGTTAAGATTTATGATCATTTTTTGAAATTGTAGCAGAATGTTTTTGCACGAAAGAATAGTAAATTCCAGTATCAATAAACTTTATTTTAGATACGTAATGTCTATAATTATCTTGCATAAATTTTTTTTTAAGGATGGGATATCATCATATGACCAACAAGTCTGACAACCCCTCCCGCTTGTTGTCAGACTTGTAATGACTAAAACCTATCCATGTCCCTTCCAACCGTGTTCCGGGGCAGCGGTAACCCTTTCGGACAATCCCGCTGATCAATAGGTGGCTTAATATTGAAGTTCACCCTGGTCCCCTTTCCTACATGCCTACAGTACAAGACTATAATCAATTAATTTTCCACTAGGTTATCATTAATAGCCGTACAAGATGTATTGGAGGAAGCCGCGCTGAAGGTCATCTGTGATGAACTAAACTCGCCCATCTTGAGGCGGGTCAGAGAATGGAAGTGCAACAGCCAACGGTGGGAGTACTGCATGTCTGATCGAATAGAAAGGTATGTAGTCCTAATCAATTATCTATTCCTCACTTTTACTTCTGTAATGATAGCTGTAATGTAAGCCACCAAAACATAATGAAAATTTAAAATTTATAAAAAAAATTGGCCTAATCCTGTGCTAGGTCCGACCTGGGGAGTTTGTTGCGTCAGTTCTTCCCAGCTAAAGCACTAGGGCGTTTGGGGGACTGTCTTATATAGCTTCGACCTTCAAAAAGTGCTGATTTTCAGCCTAATTTGAATAAATGTCGTTCGATTCTTTTGATTTGTCTTATATAGCTTCGACCTTCAAGAAGTGCTGATTTTCAGCCAAATTTGAATAAATGTCAAAGTCAAAGTCAAAGCATTTTATTTGTTAAACATAGGTCATATCATAGGTACATGGTATAAAATTTGTATTGTATCACTATGTTTTACCTTGCGAGGCGTACAAATTCGGCGTAAAAACTAAATAAAACTATTTCATGCAAGTATTTGTAAACAAGATAGTCATAATAAGTAGATCGGACATTTTTTATTTTATGCTTCTATCATCTAAAAACTCATTGATAGAGTAGTAAGCCTTTTCAATTAGGAATTTCTTGAGTTGTGATTTAAAACACTTTATGTTGGTCATGTCGTGTGATTCTTTTGATTTTGACCCGAAAGAAAAAAAAATACACAAATTATAACCAACCGATTCCAAGTAAAATCATTTTCTACGTCATAAATAATAGAACCTATTTCAGAATCGATTTCCGTACAAATAAGACATAACTAATTCAGTAGTAAATTGATTCACTTTCAACGATACATTACGGCTAGTATCTTAGCACTATAAACTAGTTTTCGTGCCAAGAATCGCTATGAATACAACGTGACGGGAAAAAAACACGTGTTTCTAAGTATTTCGAGATAAGACGGTAACAATCGAGATATTTATAGTAGGTAGCGATTAGATTGCGTTTAATTGAAATCGAAACAGATGTGAGTTCTAATGAGACTTGTAATCAAAGTCCAATAGTGTATGTCATGTGTCGCGTTGACTCAAAGATTAAGAGGGAACTCTAATGGGCAGCGCCGAGGCTGTTTTCTTCGTGGATAATGCCTCTAGAGCAATGATTTTTTTCCAAAATGTCTAGGTTTAAGTGAACCTAAATATTTTGGAAAAAAATGTGCTATTATTTCCGTTTTTCCAAAACATAATCACTAAAAGAATTATGACAAGCCAAAATCCCGAAAAAAAAACCGTTTTCACCGCCATTTTCAGACGATTATCGGACAAATTTGATCAGTTTTTAACAGAAAAGAAAATAATAGAAGCATAGATATACTTTTCCTCTATGGTTTGAAATAAGTATTTTTTAGATCACTCCTGTTTTGAAGAAGAAAACAGCAAAATACAAAACATTTTGGTGAAAGTTTTTGTAGGTAAACCCTTTCACACTACGGTGGGAGATGCATCTCACCGCGACGGCAATAGCTCCTTCAATACCTATTTTTCATACTCCCCGAGACTACAGTCCCCTCTTAAAGACCACTTTTTAGTCACTGGGTCGAAGCCTAGGAAGTAGTTCGGCTTTTTCAATATGAATATGAATATTCAGGCCGGGCAAAGTGATATTGGGTTTTTCTGTCTGGAATTTCGCAGTGGAAGCCCGTAATCTGGATTTGTGCCCAGTTGTTGGCAATAGGCTCGCCCATAATTACATGGAACTTAGACGAAACTGGTGAAATGTGGGACTGGGTGTATTTTTTTCGGCTGGAGTGGAAAATCCTTATGGACGCTCAGACTGGCCCACTGGTAGGGAACCAGTCTGGACAGTGCTGGACTCTTACCGACTAAAACCCACTCCTGCCCTAGCTCAGTGTCCTCTGACATAATCAGAGCCCTTGTTTATCTAGTTAGCTTATTTATTCTTACGTATTTTTGTGTTTAGTTAATGTGGGTGTATTAAAGGTACACCCTTCGCCAAACCTTCGGGCTACAAGGCGCGATTATAGGCGCGTTATATTATGTAATTTCTAATTCAATCGTGGACAAAACAAAATACTGGGTGTAACCGAATGGGTATATACATACAAAAGAATAAGATGCAACTCCGAAATCGCAAAAAAAAATTAGCTGTTCTGTACATTTTTGGTCACGTGACTCGTCGAAATGTAGGAAACAGCAGATTTTTTTTTTCACGTTTTTGGAGTTAGTCCCGTAGTACAAGTTGTTCAGTTTAGAGGTCTGTAGCATATGCTTTTGTATGTATATACCCTTTCGGTTACATCCTGTATATTACCTGTGTCCAGCAGTAAGATTAACGAACGATGAATGAAATCGCCAAAGAGCAGTGAGCAAGCGTTGTATTCACACGTGGTACTGCTTACCCTTCTATGAAGTTTCTTCCCCGTTCTTCTCCATAGATACCTACTGCTGTGGAATGGGCAACTAGCTTCATCTTTCTGACTGACCGACTCCATGAAAATTCAAAAGTGCCTGTAGTTGGTTTATTCTTCGAGTTTAATCTAGCCGATATAATAATTTCAATTTCTCCATATCACGAGCCTAGGCTACAGGTAATAGAAGTTCTAGCTACCGGTTCAGTTACGCGATGTCACGCTGGCAGATTACGCCGCGTGGGCGAGCACGAAGGCTTTCATTTAATAGCTCGACAACATGCGACTGAATAATGTATCAGGTAGACATGCTGCGCAATATAGAGTAACTGCAGTTCGGTGATCCCGCTCCCACGTGCTATAACTTGAGAGGAAACTTGTCGGAGGGTTTCTCAAGAAAGTTCTGGAGAAAGACATGAGACACTCACCAACTCGGCATATCGCGCTTCACTGCTAGACATAGGCCTCTTCCAGGCTGAACACAACATCCTGTCCTCCGCCTTCCACATCCATTCTGTCCCAGCCACCTTCTTAAGGTCATCGGTACATCTAGCTGGGGGCGTCACACGCTACGCTTTCCGAAACGCGGTCTCAACTCCAGGACTCGTCTGCTTCACCGGCCATCGGTCCTCGACAAACATAGCCACTTCAGTTTACTTAGTCTGCAAGCTATGTCGGTAACTCCGGTTCTTTGCCGGATAATTTCATTCCTCATTACTGCTTCAGGCTGTCTAGAAGGACTTTACTCCAGTTTAAGGATGCGTTTCTACCAGAGATGTAAGAGGTAGCAAGGCGGTGTGCAAAAAACCAAAAATAGGATCACTTCATTTTCATACCTTAAGCTAAGCTAGTGTTGTTATGGGTTACTTTTACGCACATTCGCCGCGAAGCATCCTCACACTCTGGTGGAATCGCACCCTTAATCAGTAGGAAGACTCCTGTAGACTTCTTTTCGTGTGGTTAGTGACTAACCTGGTGTCAGAGTTTTTATGCTGCCCTTGGGCCTCTAAGTTAGCTTCACAGGCTGTTGAGAAATCTCTTAGACATGCTGGTTTCCTCACGATGTTTTCTTTCACCAATTTTTAAGTTGTCCTATAGACTAAAACTGAAGTATCCGTCCTAATCTCATTGAAAGGCAACTTCCTATTGCTCAGTAGATTACGTCAATGTCCCTTGCAATCTGTGCTAAGCTATTTGACAAATAGGAAACAGTCTCGTTTCTCCATCACCCTCGCAGTTCACGGCAGCACATGACCACTAAGTGCTAACATCCTCGCCAAGGTTATGACCTAAGCTTATATTACCGAACACCATGAGGTCGGATATTCCATATTCCGTCCGTGTATAAAACCCCTTACCCTAATGAGGTTGTTCAATGTCACCTTAGGAACTCACTTGTTGCATACTAAATTGGGCCGTTATATTAAATGTAGGCAATTCTCTTTTATTCACAAACTCGATGGGAAAGAAAATATTATTCTCGTAGTGAGATATTTAACTACCGTTACATCTATTAGACAGGATGTCGGGTACATTAGTGACCCATGTCACAGAAACATTTACATAGTGGGAAGTTCGAATATGGATGTTGCGGTAAAAAGCCTAACTATAACTGAATAAATATGCTCCTTGATATTTTTACACGTTTTCATTTCCGCGTTTTTATTTCCCGTAAGGTGTAAAATGTTCTCTACCGCTCTTTTAAGCGCCTAAAACCTAAAAAACTTAGGCCAGAGGAGCTCTGGCCATTTGAAGAGCCAAAAGGCCTGAAAAACGCTTCGCTTCGCTCTCTAATTTGGGGTTCTATCACGCACCTACAACGTAATCCGTAACTAATCTTTGGTTAGCAGTTGTTAATTAGGAAACCCTTGAAATGAGTGGTACCTCTGTGAAGCTCAAGTTTAAGGTTTTAGCCGATTAACTGTAGGTACTTCGTAGCTATGAAATATAGTGTAGTCTACTTCCAGATGAGTGGTGGGAGTTTGTAGGGCGTTAGTTCGAACCTACGCAGGTACTTTACTGAGTGTTTTTATTGTCATCACCGGTGCTCTCAAAACGGTGAAGGAAAACATCGTGATGAAACGGGTCTAGAATCAGAAATTCGAAGACATGTTATATGCACCAATCCACACTGGGCCCGCGTGGTAGATTATGGCCCTCTCCCTCTCACAGAGAGGAGACCTGATACCCTTTTCTTTTTTTTTAAGGCTGGGAAATCATCCAATGACTTCTCCCGCTCTGGGTGGAGTGGAAGGGAGTGTCAGACTCTTACTGACTAAAATCCATCCATGTTCCTTCCTTAGCCCTTTATGTTCCGGGGTAGCGGTAACCCTTTTGGACAATCCCGCTTAGACCTGATACCCTGGGAATTCTATAGGCTGATCATGATCATGCTACTTCCAACCAGATATCCAAGGCAACAGGCTCTCAAAATTAATTCAACACAACTTTCAGGCTAAACCAAGCCAGTGAACATTAAAATCTTAAACCATAAAACAATACAATTATTGTTCATGGCAGTAATGTAACACACGCCGACTCCAATTGCCGTCACGTGTGGAGACACGTTGGTAACAACTCGTTTTTGTCTGCCAGGCAAACTGCGATTTGATGATTCGGTTGACTGTCGGGCAATTTGTTTTTATAGTGCCGCTGGGGAGCCAAAAGGGGTAGGAAATTGAAGATGTCTTTGTGAGATACTTCCGTTTGTTTTCTAGTGTCTTTATAGGACGTAGCTGTGATATCTGAAAGTATTGTTTTTCTCATATTTTTTTGAATATTGTTAAGGTGCCGTTGTTGGTAATATACTCGCCCCCTATTACATGGGTCTTAAACATAACTGGTGAAATGTAGATGTATTGTATTGTAAAGTTGCTCGGTTGTTGGCAATAGGTTGCCCCCCTATTACATGGGACTGTAACGTAACTGGCTAAATGTGGATGTATTTTAAGGTTGGGGACCTTCACTGAGGGGGCTCAGTGGTAGAGCTTGTCTTGTGTGTTTTTGGGATTTCCTAAGCTATAAATACAAACACACAGTAAGCGGTTAACCAATTATATATTACTTTGAACCGAATATATCAGCCAAGCCCCGCGGTTATAGACAGACTCTGTTCACTTTTATAAAAATCTATCCAACTATTCCATTCATAATTCAAAGGTTCGAATCGAATGCTGTCAGATTATTACCAGCCATGTTCAACATAAGGTTTCACTCAGGCTCTACACTACTATAGGTACCTCTGCCAAACCCTTTAGGGATTACAGGCAAGATGTAAAGGTCACATTTCGATTTAGAAGTATGCAAATGGTACATTAGTAGCCAAATCCAATTTCCAAATATTCAGTTGCCTTTGAGAATATTTCTGGATTCCTGTAGAGCTGTACCAATACCAATGATATTTTATTTTTATTTATTTTATCAAAAAAAAGGTACATTTTAAGTATGTATATGTATGGTAATCGATAAACCAGATCCCAATATCAAACCCAATTCTTGAATGAAATTCCTGGCACCGTTTAAGATATCAACAAAAACAACCGCCTATTCTTAGCCAAAACAGACGTATGAATCTTTTCCCACAGCTGCATAGAAACAAAACATGTAATGAGTCACAAGTTACAAGTTTATCAACGGTATAATGTCCCTTGATCTCTAAATAAAGACGCCCTTGTTATTCCCTTGCTAGGACACTGCGTCTGCGTCTGCGAAATGCATATCCACATCGCTGCGTTTTTATTGGTCCTCGCATAAATAGAACTTGTAATTGAGTGTCGGTACTCGAATCTTTCCGTTCTGGAGCTTGTTTGAGAGATAAACTGAGTGTCAATTTGCATTCTAGTGGCTGTTGTATGTACACTTGCGTGCATAAAAATCGGCCCACCCCAATTGTCTCTATATCTGAGACACGCGAGACGATAATTATCTCGAAAATGTTTATACATATATATTTTTAACTGACTTCGAAAAAAGGTGAAGGTTCTGTGTTCGACTGTGTGTATATTTTTATACCGATTTCTCCGCCAATTGTGAACCGATTTTCGATCGAAAATTCTCATCCGAAGTTGTCCTTAAATAGTTTTTATTTTAGCTTCGATGATACTCAAAAACGAATGAATTATTTATTATTACTTAATTCACAAACATTAAAGAATTTACACAATATTTTTGGTTATTGTTTATGAAACTTTGAATTATCTTATTTCTAATCGAAGAGAACAGGGTGGGTCGATTTTTTGCACGCAAGTGTATATCCATTTCATCATCTGGTAATGGCGAATCACGTTGTTCTCTCGGATCGGTCAAGATTACAGATCACATGCCTAAAACAGACTGAAACAGTTGTCAGTGAAATTTCCCAGGTGTAAATGAGATATCTAGATAAGAACCTAATTGCAATCTGTTGTTTATGATGTTACGTAGATATAGCTTGGAGGAGTGAAGTTTGTTTGTAGTATAACATCCATACTAATCTATATACAGGGTGGAATTTTGTAATGCCCCCTGGAGGGAAAGTACTCTTAATACTGTAGATAGAACTTTTTACTCAAAGGAAACATTCCTTTATTTTTTAATAGAAAGAAAACTGCATTCAAAGATTTCCAAAAAATCGCTTGCCACACCCGGGAATCGAACTGACTAAAATCTGCAAAAAGTACACACTGTACTTTAATTGCCGCGATCGTTAGTATCAATTATAAGGATGAAATCTCTCGAACAAACTTGATAAATTAAATGATAGGAAAACCATGAAATCTTTAATTATTTACAAAAAATTGTAAACTAATTAATTAGTTGCTCGAAATGGGCTCCATTTTCTTGGATACACAAATGTATTCTTCTAACAAATTCATTTCTTGTAACCTTTAATAACGTGTTGTGGTGAATATTATAAATCGTATTCTGAACTTCAACTCTCAACTCGTTTACATTCGCATAAGATTTAATGTAAATTTGGTTTTTAACATATCCCCATAAAAAAAAAATCTAAAGGGGTGAGAACTGATGATCTCGCAGGGCATCTGATTGTGCCGTTTGTACCAATCCAGGTATTAAAGGTATTTATTTAGAAGAACACATTTGTGTATCCAAGAAAATGGAGCCCATTTCGAGCAACTAATTAATTAGTTTACAATTTTTTGTAAATAATTAAAGATTTCATAGTTTTCCTATCATTTAATTTATCAAGTTTGTTCGAGAGATTTCATCCTTATAATTGATACTAACGATCGCGGCAATAAAAGTACAGTTTGTACTTTTTGCAGATTTTAGTCAGTTCGATTCCCGGGTGTGGCAAGCGATTTTTTGGAAATCTTTGAATGCAGTTTTCTTTCTATTCAAAAATAAAGGAATGTTTCCTTTGAGTAAAAAGTTCTATCTACAGTATTAAGAGTACTTTCCCTCCAGGGGGCATTACAAAATTCCACCCTGTATATAAAAGAAAGACGGGTTTGTTCCCTTCGTTATAACTCGAGATCTGCTGGACCAATTTTCACGGTTTTTGTTTCGTTGGATTTATCTCCGCCCAGAATAGCAGAATACATCTCTTTTTTTTTTTTTTTTAGGTAGTGTATGTAGTAGGTAGGTAGGGTAGGGTAGGTAGGGTAGGTAGGTAGGGTAGGTAGGTAGGGTAGGTAGGTAGGGTAGGTAGGGTGGGTAGGTGGTAGGTAGGGTAGGTAGGTAGGGTAGCTAGGGTAGGTAGGTAGGTAGGGTAGGTATCACAGTTAAGACAGGACAACGTCTGTCGGGTCAGCTAGTAATATTATAAATGCGAAAGTAACTCTGTCTGTCTGTCTGTTACCTTTTCACGCCCAAACCACCCAACCGATTTTGCTGAAATTTGGTATGTAGATAGTTTGCATTCATGAGAAGGACATAGGCATATTATTTATTTATTTTTATTTTTTTTTATTGCACATTATAGCTAGGGTAGGTAGGGTAGGTAAGGTAGGTATCATAGTTAAGACAGGACAACGTCTGTCGGGTCAGCTAGTATCATTATACAAACGTACAAATTGGCATAATTATTGTGAGATTATCACCACTCGCTGAGTTTTGAAACTGCTTTACACTCAAGGTTGATTAAAATCAAGGAAAACTGCAATTTATATCAAATATTATACGTATGTGAACCTAGAATATATACAGCAAAAGTGGATAAGCTACGCTGAGCCTGGGAAATCGTGTCTTATCTCTAATCACTTCATCACTTATCACCAGACGAAACTGTCAAGTCAAGAACAAAATAATGGTAAGCGGAATTGTCCGCAAGGGTTACCGCTACCCCGGAACATAAAGGGCTAAGGAAGGGACATGGATGGGGTTTAGTCAGTACAAGGCTGACACTCCCTTCCGCTCCACCCAGAGCGGGAGGAGTCATTTGATTATGACAAACACAAAAAAAAAATGTGGAAAAGTCTTCTCTGCCCTATTTCATCGGTCATAAGGTCTAAATACCTGGCCAAATCTGGGAGCAATAAACACCTGTGCTTACCCCTTCAAAATATACACAAGCTTGATGTCATGTTATGTAAAAATTACTTAATTGGAAACAATTGTTTGTTGCCCTTTGTACAGGGTTACAGACTTAATTAAAAATTATTTATTTTCTAGAATAACCGGCGACAATGGCGGGTTATTGAATTTATTTATAATCTTGTACTCGGACGTAATTTTAAACACAGAGTGACAAGCAATTAAAGACATAATTGACAAGGGACACGTGAGATACTTATGGCATTCTCCGAATTGTTTCGCCGCGACAGACGATTGATCGTTCAAGTGCTTGTCGAAAGTCAAAGAAAAACAACAATCATTCAACATAGGTACTAACTAAAGTTTCTGCTGAGTGTGGGGTTCGATTGCTAAGCTGTGTCGTGAAAAGTGTTATTGGGGTTTTCCATTAAGAATATCTTTGTAACTGCCCGGAATTTGGAATTTGGCACTGTGATGTCCCGGCCCCATGCCTCTGACAGCACGTGGCCCTGCGCCTGATATCTTTCCGGTCGTGCCGGATTGCCGATGGGAGGCTATGAGAGTGCGGAAAAGGGACTGCACCTGTGTCTGCGCACACGCTTATGCACTATATTGTTCCTCGAGCTGAAAGCTGGTGTCCGTTAAAAATCGTCGCCATGGCCGAAATTCGAACAAACCTGTGTCTCCACTGCAATATTTCGTTCAATGAGACAAAACTTACAAATCTTGTGAGCACTCCATTGACTACATATTGGGTGGCATCATGGACACAATAGTACATTGTTTCAAATCTTTGATCGGTGCACTGCACGTGTTTGATTAGATTATAATGTCGTACATAGCTCAATGAATTGACATTTTTCTGTCAAGTTTGGAAAAAATTGTCTTCAGCCCGGCCGCTTATCTAAGTCCATTCTTTGAGTAGCTGCGCCGTGTGAGAGGGGTATGGAGACGTGTCGCGAGAGTTTACTGATTTGTCAACTTGTGACAACTGCAGCGATAGCCTAGTGTGTGACCGCCGAACTGCCAAGTCATAGGTCTCGAGTTCGAACCCAAGGCACGTACAACGCACCTCTGATTTTACGGATTCATGTGCGTATTGTATAATTATCACTTGCTTAAAAATCGGTGAAGGAAAACATCGTGAGGAAACCAGCATATCTGAGAGATATTTCTCAACAGCATTTGAAGCTAAATCAGAGGCCCATGGGCAGCATAAAACTCTGACACCAGGGTAGTCACTAACCACACGGAAAGATGAAGAAGACAACTGTCACCCTTCTCGCACCACGCAGCTGCCTCAACAACGGTCACAGTTAAACGGTGGGGGTTTATTAGGAAAACACTCTTTATTCTGTGTATCTTTGACAGTTGTTACGAGTAGTCAGAAGCCCAAAAGTGTTGACAACCCGCCTTACTAAGAAATATCGTGTTACGCAATAATTGGGTCGTGTTCAGATAGGCAGTCGCTCCATGTAAAATACTCGTTATCAGCTGCATACGGTTAGACTGGAAACCGACCTCAACATAGCTGGGAAGAGGCTATTAGGCAGATTGATTTAGAAAAACATTATTTGATCTTTTGAACGCCATTGTCACATAAACGTGACAAACAAGCGCCCTGTACGGCAATGACAAAAATATGTGACAATGGGAGCAACACTATAACGCGAAATAAACAATCAAATCATTACTTTTGTTTTATATAGATATCTTAAAAATTGAAGCTCTCCTACGTATTTAATGACATGAAACAAATTAAAAGACACCATGGACATTGGGAAATTCATGATAACAAGAAGAAATAAATTTGTAGCTTGGCGTAGGCCGTAGAGGGCACGCGCGTGCGTTTATGCTCCGTTAACTATGTCACTTCCGTCTCGAAGCGTGTCAGAATAACCATCGAATCAATAAATTATTTTTAACCCCGTAGGCGCAGTATCGAGGCTGAATAAATATTTTCATGTTATTGAGCCTTACCTTAGCAATTTATTACCTCTTATTAGTCGTATTTATAGTAGGTACTTATACAGTGTGTTAGGTTAAACGAGGGACATACTTTCAGGTTGTATAGTACTAAATCAACAATCCGGCCATGGGACCATCTCTGAAATATGAGAAACAAATATCAGCTATTCCATACATTTTGAGGAATTATGCGAACTTAAATGTACTGAACAGCAAGATTTTTTCATGATTTCAGGTATAGTTCCATAGTCAAAGTAGTTCATTTTCATTAGTATAGTATACCCCTGAAAGTATAATGTCCCTCGTTTAACCTAACACACTGTATAAAAACTGCGCATCAAGTTGTACTGCAACATTGTCTAGCAACACGTACTTAGGGATGTTTTTATTGCGTTGTTCACCGTAGATGTGATATTAATTTCTATATGATACCTCCAAGCGTTCTTGAGAAAAAGTGTCTTGACAGACAAACAGTCAGACGGACGGACAACGAAGTGATCCTATAAGGTTACCGTTTTTTTCTTTTTGAGTACAGTATCCTAAAAAATTACATCCACTCGAATGAAATAAATCAGCTTAATAGACTAAAGTATAGAGAGAATGCTCCAACGCATCATTTTCTTATTTAATTTTATCTTCTTGACACCTTTTCCTATAACGAACTTTAGTACCAATATGCGTGTAGAATAATATGACCGTTATCACCTCGCCTGAATTGATTAGTAACGATTACCTGCATGTAACAGTCGTTATCAATGATATTATAAGTAAAAAGAGCTAATAATAATAATAATATCCATGGACATTTCACACAACGCCATATAGTCCCAAGCTAAGCAACCTAATGCTTGTGTTATGGTAACGAGATGGCTGATAAACTACTTGTATACATTTTTTTTTTGTAAATACATACATATTATAGATAGGAAAACACCCAGACCCGTAACAAATACTTGTACGTCGTACAAATATTTGTTCCGTGCGGGAATCGAACCCGCGACATGTTGCGCAGCAGTAAATCGCTCAACCACTGCGCCAACCATGTCGTCACCAACTAGATAGTACACTGGCTAGAGCTTTGCTGGTAGGCTTTTTTATTTTTTGAGGGTGGGAAATCATCCAATGACTTCTCTCGCTCTGGGTGGAGTGGAAGGGAGTATCAGACTCTTACTGACTAAAACCCATCTATGTTCCTTCCTTAGCCCTTTATGTTCCGGGGTAGCGGTAACCCTTTCGGACAATCCCGCTTAACCGGCAGGCTTGGCCTAACAGGCCCCTTCATATGCTGACATCTCTTTGAGGCGCGCGTGGAACTTATACGAGCCGTCCGGCACGGGCCTGGTCCTGATCGGACGGTGTGCTACCCATTACTCAACGCCTGCAGGCCCGTGCCTACGGTAGCCGTGAGTCGTCACGTGGCTCCCGACGCCCGGGGTTGCAGGTAGGCTGCACAAGCGCCTAAGCAATCAGGTTTTGGTTTAGAGATAAAAGAAACACGTGCGTTAGGATATAAATTCTATAGTTCAAGGCTAGGTTGCGGGTAAGGTCACACTGATTTCCTGTTTTAAGTACTGTCGCACTTAAATTACGAAGGGTATCCCCCTCCTTATCCGTCTGCGATTTTTAAAACGCCATTCAAAAAAGGAGGATGTCCGATACTTTTTTCTTATTTGTTGTTGATCAACATTTTCATCAAATTTTCCGCTATAGAACATTTTTTTTTATATTTGGTAAAAAAGCTCGTGTCGTGGTCAGGAATTTTATTAACTTTGCTCAGGTGATTTTTGAGTTAGCTTCAATAATACTTACGTATTTAGTCCTTTTTTTAATATGACAGAGGTGCATTAAATTATACTACGTCTACTATACGTGTTTAGAATGAATTCCATACGGCATAAAAATAAAAAGCACCAAAAATTAGTTTTTTTATTCAAAGAAACTTAATAGCTTTCAATTTTTTTAAAATAAAAACTGACCTTGTAACAAAGCCGTAGGAAACTTACGTCTTGTTCAAACGGGGCAAACAATTTAAAAATCATTTGCGACTAAACTACTGCTCCTATTTAATACATAGATTCTTGGTAGCGACTTAAAAATGGTCCCTAGTATAGGCAGTTAAGAAAAAAGCCCCTCTGTCGTATCAACTGCGTATAGCAAGTAGTGGTACAGAGGCCAGCACATCAAGTTACCACAATCTGTCAAATTTCTTTGATAGTATTTCAACTTTATTGCAAAGACATAGCCATAGCCATAGCCATAGCTTGATGTGCTGGCGTCTGTACATATTAATTGGAGTATGTATCCCAACTATAAATTGAAAATTAAAAATTAAAAAGCACGACAACACTGTCAAACTTTTATTGCTTAAAAAAGGGGTTGGCTACTTAGTGTGTAAGTACTAAATGCACGTTCACATTTCACGTTTTACCCATCCCAAAGTACTGAAAACACGAAAAATCTTTAAAAAAAACCTTACATAAGAACATAACAAATTCACGACCTTGTATTTCTGATAAACAGTAGTATTATCGAACTACTCAAGATTTTTAATCTTATCGGATATAAATAATTTTCCGTATATCTACTGGCAAGTGCTTCTATTGCATAGTAGTTTTAACATCACGCAACAAAACATCACGACTGCATTCCCTGAAGGGTAGGTAAGGCAGAAGTGTACACCACTACATAGTATAAAACAAAGTCGCTTTCTCTGACCCTATATCCCTATGTATGCTTAAATCTTTAAAACTACACAAAGGATTTTGATGCAGTTTTTTTAATAGATAGATTCTTTTTATTCAAGAGGCAGGTTTATGTGTATAATTTGTCGACATATTATGCGAGCGAAGCGGTGGGCGGAAGTTAGTAGAGAATATTTTAAACCCACATCTCGCCAGTTATGTTGTAAGTCCCATGTTTACTGGGCACAACCCTATTAGCATCAACCGGGCACAAGTCCAAACTCCTGGCTGCTACTGAGTAATTCCATTCCAAGGAGGAACTCAATGACACTTTTCGAGACCCGGCAATCCAACCCAAGAACGTGCTGAACAGTAGGGCTTGCGAAAACTATGTTCTTTGTTAGGGGGTAATGGTTTTCGCACTCAGTCCTTTAGGCTGATCATTGTGCGTGAGCCTTGGCGGACTTCGGTGGTTATTCCAGCCAGCCTAGCTCCCTCCATAAGTTAATTACATTTCCTGGTCTATATAAAACATCTGTGAAAGATCTGGGTGTCCTGAGTCTTTGGTCTAATCGAGGAGACGCCTGAGCATTCAAAGAGCACATGCACAACGGTTTCCTTGGCCTCCATGTAAGCCCTGAGACAGATGACTGTCCGTTATGACTATTTTATGGAAGTGTTCAATATCGAGTGTGCTAATTTCCCCTGTAAAGAAACTTCTCCCTTTTTCCACTCTTGACCTAGCCATACCCACGATAGTCCATTCGAGAGTGGGAGAAGGCAAGAGGAAACTCTACAGCGTTTTCCTGTTAACTGTAATAACAAATCTCCAACCTCTTTACAATGATATCTGTCTCCTAAGCTTTAAATAAGACAGTCTTCAAAAAACGCCCACCCTTCACCACTTCAGCAACATAGGAAAATCCCGTCGTTTTATTCAATTTCTAGGTACCACGTTACTTTACCGTCCAATTTTATCAAGTTAACCCTCAACTGTCCGTGCAATATTAATTCGAAAGTTAATTGAATCAAATGGTCACTGCGGCTTTCGTAGTATCAATTAAGGCCAGCGTACATCGACGGGTAGAGGGCAGAGTGTTTTAAATTTACCAACGTGAATTCGTTCGTATTTAATGGTAAAAAGATATAGATATAGATTCCTAAGCTCCCAGGAGCATCAAAGAGGGTTTCTCTCTACTATATTAAAGAGCGCGCTGAATGATGTCGCGGCGCGGCGTGACGCGAAGGCATACGATGGTATGCGCCGAAGTTCGCTAGCATACGATTGTGGGGGAGATTGAATGTCCCCCGTGGCACACTGCGGGATGTTCCTCGGGAAATCCTTCTCGACCCCGCGTTGGATGGTGTGCGTTAGCCTTTATCGGCTTCAATTCTTTATGAGTGCTTGACATACGTTTGAAGCGAGCGGAATTTTTAAAGAGAACGATCGATATGATGAGCTTGTTAACCACTTGGATGATTTTAGAAAGTACCAGGAATTATTTTGACGAGTTCAGGGGTTAGTTCAACTAAAGTGGATTATAAACAAGCATTTTCTTCTGATGGACGCAGTTACAACGTAATAACTCGACCCTCAAGGTGAACTTGGTCAATACTCAATACTCAATTCTTCATTGCATTCCACAATGTAAGCTTAGGTGGTAAATATTAGCCAAAAGAAACAATCATGGACCCTGACGGGCACAGCTAAAGAAAGATATGTGGAGAAGAGGACTTATCATTCAGGTCTTCATCCTGATGTACTCCACGACCTCCTGCACCTTTGTGATGTGATGGTCTCCTCTTCCTTTTCATCACTCCTGTGGGACGGCATTCAGTCGGTCATATATAGCGTGTCATAGAACAGTGTTTTTGCCCTGCGTATTTCCTCTTCATTGAAGTTGGATATATAGATCTGGATCACACTGACCACGTCCATGACAATCCAGTTGGTACTGCAGGAATTCCGGTTACAGTCTTAGCGCGATTTCAAAGGCAGATCACACTGCACAGATAAACTGCACTGCAATATTATTGACACCATAATCTTCAACTCATGAAAATAGGGCTAGACTTCAAACAAACGCCCTTAAATGCAGTGGAAAAGTTGGTTTCGCAGCCAACCTTCAGTATGCCGCCTCAAACACAGGGTTACCTAGTTCAGGCACAAAACATTAGTGAATTTGACATAGATTTATGAACACTGTATTTAACGGTAGTCCTTATATTTTGAATAAACTTATTATTATTACTAGCACTTTGTCCGCGGCTTCGCTCCCGTGGTCTTTCCCGTGGGACCCGTTATTTTTCCCGGGATAAAAAGTAGCCTATGTTACTCCTAGAAAACTAAGCTTTCCAACGGTGAAAGATTTTTTTTAAATCGGTCCAGTAGTTTCGGAGCCTATTCATTTCAAACAAACAAAAAATCAAATCTTTCCTTTTATAATATTAGTATAGATTATTAGTATTGTATAGAAGATAAAACTCGTCACACAAAAATAACTCCCAGGCAGATAGGCTAACCAGGCCGGAGCATCCCCAGCAGATAACCATGTAGGTACTTTACTTTGCACTTTGACACCAATATAACAATAATGACTGTCTGTCTGAATATAAACTGAAGCCGACTATGACAAGTTGATAACAATAATTATGTTATCATTTAATTTTACTGTGTAACTCGGGAGCTAATTGAATTTCTTAATTGTTGCGTGATTAATATGTATTAGTTGTACTTAGTAAAAAGTTTGTAACTTTGATATAATGCTATCAAAGTTTCAAACTTCAAATTGTTTTAAAGGTCGCCAGAAAATGATTATTGCTATCAGCTGTTAGATGTTGTTTATCTTGTCTTTAGGTGACCTACCTATGGGTTTTAGGATAAGGATAATGGGAGTAGGGAGCTAGTGGCTAAGTATTAACCACCGCACGGGTCGATCCATCAGGTTAAGCTACGTTTGCTGGGTTAGGTCCGTGGATAGGTGACCATCTTTACATACAGAGGCTCCTCCGTGGGCCCTGGGCCCGGCAGCCATCCGTGGATCTTTGACAGTCGTTACGGGTCGTTAGAAGTCCGAAAGTCTGACAACCAGTCTTACCGTGAGATACCGTATTACCCAGTTACTTCAGCTGAAGCCGACTTGAACATAGTTGGGGAAAAGCTGGCAGATTATGTGATGTTTGGTGGTGTATTAGGTGATGTGGTAGGATATTTAGGGGTTGAGCGAGAATTAAAAAAAAATGCATTTTAAGAACACCCTGAAAATAATCGTGGAGTGCGCCAGTGCAACTTTTTTATCCTACAGTAATTCGAATTTAGTTTAGTTTAGTTAATAATGTTAACAATACTAATAAACGTACACGAACCTCGGAACAAGATTTTTCAGAGCATTCAGGCGCCATATAGGTAATTTAGTACTAAATGTGAACATACCATTGCAGCCGACAACTTGGCTTCATCTACGACGCGGCGAACAGGGGCATCACAATTGAAGACATCGACCTGGACCAGGTGTGTCTCCTGACGGAGGCGCCCGACGCTCGGCGGCTCGTCAGTGAGCTGACGGCGTTACGAAGCGAACATTACATTGCTGCTCCACAAGGTTAGTGGACTTTTTTGGCCGTTTGCGAAGCCGAAATGGATAGTTAATTTCCTCGTGCAACTAAAAATTCGAAATGACTGCAATTACTTTAGGGAGCTATAGGGTGACCGAGTGGTAACAGCCGCGACTTTCTAGTTGTAGGTCGTGGGCACAATCGCATAGCAGGCACTTTACTTTGTGTCAATCATTTTATCGCCTCTGCTCTCAAAAGAAGGAAAACATGGTGAGGAAACCGGCATTTTTGATGCTAGATCAAAAATTTGAAGACATGTGACATCTACCAATCTGCACTGGGCTCGCGTGGTGGATGACCCACTCCCTCTCACAGATAGAGCCATGTGTCACAGCCACAGATATAGATAGACATAGATAACGCAAGAGCAACTACTTCGCGTGCCTAGCTTACGGTCAAAAATCGTAAGTGGTCACTTTCGCGCTCAGTCTGCATCGGTATACAGCGCTAGTCGGATCATCATACATCACTAAACAGTGCTTGTGACGTCATAATGGGTAGTCAAAAAATGGCACGCTTGGTTTTCGATCATCATACATCACTAAATAGTGCTTGTGACGTCATAATAGGTAGTCAAAAAATGGCACGCTTGGTTTTCATACAGATCGTGATACTTGCGTTATCTATGTCTATCTATATCTGTGGTCATGGGAACATGATTAATTAGTACTTATGATTGTAGAGTGATGTTTCATAATTTAATAAACGCCATCAAACGTAAAATTTTGGTGAGTTTAGAATTAAATAATAGGTACAGACGCCAGCACATCAAGCTATCCCTAACTGTCAAATTTTCTCAATTAAAAATAAACCTTACGTCTTTGTAATAAAGTTGAAATACTATCAAAGAAATTTGACAGATTGTGGTAACTTGATGTGCTGACCTCTGTACATACCTCTGTATTATAATATCAAAAAAAAAAATAGTAAACATATAACATTACATCACACCATACTTCCTCGAAGGAGAGGCAGAGGTGTGCCCACATTTTGGTAGTAATGTTTACAACACAAGCCAACGTGGGCTACGGACTTGTACCTTTTTCGTTTCTCTTTTGAACTCCGCAACAGACATTGATAGGTACGGTTTTTACCATCATTTGGAGAATTCATTCCAGAAGACTTGTATATAATGCACTAGCTGCTCCCGCGTGGTTTTACCCGTTGCTGGGCTCCTATTGGTCGTAGCGTGATGTTACATAGCCTATAGCCTTCCTCGATAAATGGACTATCCAACACAAAAAGAATTTTTCAATTCGGACCAGTAGTTCCAGAGATTAGCGCGTTCAAACAAACAAACTCTTCAGCTTTATAATATTAGTATTGATATAGATTATTATTAATTTTACTTTAAAAAAGAAATCTCGATGTTTTGTGTAGTCGCTAAAGAGGGGGCGGAGACGATAATAGTTAATAATAATTGTACCTAGCTATGCGTGTTCGCGCTACGCGTTGCGCCTACGCATAGCTGCAGTGAGTCAGACGTTTCTCCTAATCAGTTCTAAGTCCATTCGTTTCTGACATATTGGATTTCCTTATCACATGTCGTAACATGATAACGCTGGCAATGTGAACAGGTGAAATAAGAGGATAAAAAATAAAAATATTATACATTATGATGATATATCTTGAGTTGATGATTTGATAAGATTCTGTAATATACGTAGGTATGTTCAGCAGATTCTTAGTAAATATTATTTTGGCGACACGGTTGGCGCAGCGGTTAAGCGATTGACTGCTGCGCAGCATGTCGCAGGTTCGATTCCCGCACGGAACAAATAGTTGTACGATCTGCAAGTATTTGTTCCAGGCAAAACATATTCTTTTCATTTGTAATTGTCCACAGAAATCACAAGTAAAAAAAAAACAAGAACGTTCTCGTTAAATCAAATTCAAGTCAAGGTTTCAAAATCCGTATGTTAATGTTCTACAATGGTTGTAAAAGTAAACAGTGAGTTTGGTTTGCGCTAGCGCACGCGAAATGCATAACCGACTGCGCCCGAGTTTCGCCGAAGCGTGCATGCGTGAATGTTTACAGCGTGTTTACTAAATAACCGCCGAGAAGTGCACTGAAACAGTCGATACGTTTGAGTTATGTAATCTTTCGATTATCTGGCCGTGGAAAACTTGTAAAGGATTAATTATGGTTTTAACAATTTTGCAAAGTGTTCTCTTGTCTCTAACATGGCAGGAGGGAATAGGTACCTATGTACCGAATCATCATAATCAGCCTATTTGTATTATTTAGCTCCCTTCAAAATGGTTGACCTGAGGTGCTAATCCATGCGTCATGTTCGTGAACGGGCGCTGTCAGTCATCTGTTAACGGCTATGACTTGTTTTAATTTAATTTTTGAATTGTTTTTATATATTTATAACGGATGCTTCTAACGTTCTGCATCGTTCTCACATGTATAGTAATAATACGAATGATGTAACCTATATTTTGTAACCAAATTTTATTTAAAAGAGTGTCCGTGGAGTTTGTTTCCCGTTCTTTGGAATAGGAATCTAGCTTCATTTTTCTGACTGACCGACCTTTTGACAGTTCAAAAGTGACTGTAATTGGTTTATTTGAAATAAACGCTTTAAGTTATACCTATATATAATATTATACTAGCTGACCCGACAAACGTTGTTCTGTCTTAACTATGATATCTACCCTACCTACCGTACCTACCCTACCTACTCTACCTACCCTACCTACCCTACCTACCCTACCTACCCTATGGCCGTCTCCTGGTTCTAAGCTACCTCCCCACTAATTTTCAGCCAAATCGGTTCAGCCGTTTCTGAGTTATAGATAGTGTAACTAACACGATATAACTATATTAACTATACTATATTTTCACTGCTGAGACACAGGCCTCTTCGAGAAGGAGCTGGCCGCAATCCATCACGCGGGCCCAATGCGGGTTGGTAGAAGTCACATGTCTTCCATTTTTTTTTAATTCTAGAACTAGAACATTCCGGTTTCATCACAATGTTTTCCTTCACCGTTTTGAGAGCAGTGCTGAGTTTGTGTAAATAATTTAACATACGAAGCAAAAGAAGTATGCATGTTTCGTAGCGTTATTTAGGTTCTGCTTACTCTCATGAGAAAACGTCGTGAATATATCCATGTATCTGCATGTGAAATGTTCCAAACAGCAGCCATAAGGAATTCCACGCGAATATAATTGAACATCGATCTAACCTAACAATGACTCGTACGCCGCCGACCGAATCTGCATAATTGGCTCAATTCATACGACCCATGTGCACTGTGTTTCATTGCTAACTGCTGACGTCGGGATTTTAATGACTGTGGAAATAAAAAGTAGCGTAATGGTCTCTTATGTGACAAGGTTGAACGTTTTGTTATTTTAGTTTATATCGTGGTGAATGTAATTGGAGAATTAATGAAAGCAAGTTAAGCCGTTGGTCCCGGCTGTCATTTGTGCATCTTTGACAGTCGTTACGGGTCGTCGGAAGCCCGAAAATCTGACAGCCAGTCTTACCAAGGGATTTTACCCGGTTCTCTGCCTGTTCGCCGAAAATTGTTTGCCAAATTTTCACTTGTCAACCAACGTTTCGCAGAATTTTATTCCGCCGAATAATCATTTGCCAACTTATCATATAATTTTGTTTTATTTCCCAACCTCACAGTTACCAACTGTACGTTTGGTCTGCTTTTCATAATGACACTTTTTAAAATGCCAACTTTCATTTAGCAGAATTTTTTGCAATTAGTTATTGTAATTATTATTTTTTTTACTTTATCTTTAATATGACCTAACCTAACTGTTTCCTTTTACAAAAGCGATTCGCTTCTGGCACATCGCCGGCCGCTACCGCGGCACGCTCGCTTCGCTCGCTCGGCTCGTGCGTTGTTTGTCATACTCTAACCTAACCTAACTTAACTGTTTCCTTTTACAAAAGCGATTCGCTTCTGGCACATCGCCGGCCGCTACCGCGGCACGCTCGCTTCGCTCGCTCGGCTCGTGCGTTCTTTGTCATACTCTAACCTAACCTAACCTAACAACCTTAGACTTCTATTGTAATAGTTGTGTGGCCTAGTGAAATGGTTGACAAATGATAAATGTCCCAAACGTTTTGTGTCATTATAATAATCGGCTTAACAATAATTCTACCAAATGAAACGTCATACAAAAATTTGCTAATCGTTAGTTGTCAAAGTGAAACATCGGCGAAGCGTTGGTTGGCAAGTGAAAATTTGGCAAACAATTTTCTGCGAAAAGGCAGGACACCATTTTACCCAGTGACTGGGTTGTGGAGGTCAGATAGGCAGCCGCTTCATGTAAAATTACACTGCTTACACTGGAAGCCGACCCTACCATAGTTGGGAAATGGCTAGGCTGATGGATTAACTGAGAATTGGTTGAGCTGAATGGTGCTAATCCATGCGTCATGTTCATGAACGGGCGCCGTCAGTAGGGACTGGTCATCTCTTACCGGTCACGGCTCTAATTTAATTTTGAGTTGTTTTTTAAAATCTTGTAATGGACGCTTTTTTACGTTCTGCATCGTTCTTACATGTATATTTCAACATGAATGATGTAACCCAGTTTTTGTAAACATAATACATATTTTGATTTAAAACAGCGTCCATGGAGTTCCTAGCCCGTTCTTTTCCATAAGTAAACAACTAGCTTCATCTTTCCGACTGACCGACCTCTTGACAATTCAAAAGTGCCTAATAGGTTTATTTTAAACTAGCTTCCGCCCGCGGCTTCGCCCGCATAATATGTCGACGAATTATACACAACAACCTTCCTCTTGAATTACTCTATCTATTAAAAACACCGTATCAAAATCCGTTAAGATTTAAGCATACATAGGGATATAGGGACAGAGAAAGCGACTTTGTTTTATACTATGTAGTGATAAATGCTTTGAATTTGAACTAGATAGTTACTGGTTGTATTTTGAACACAAGACACTGTAGACACATGTTCCCCTCTAGGGAACATTGTGTCTTCAAGGCAAGAAATGTCACATTCAGGCATCATGCAAATTCAACATTTATATCAAATATTTTTTTATCGTTATCATCACTGATAACAATAACTGATATGAAGATAACGGACCTCTTATGTTGTTCTTAGCGGATACCTACGTCATAATAACTATCTGTGTGCCTTTCAAACCAATCCGTTCTGTGGTTATATTACTAGCTGACCCGGCAGACGTCGTCCTGCCTTAACTATGATACATACCTACCTTTCCTACCTACCCTACCTACCTACCCTACCTACCCTACATAACTTACCTACCCCACCTACCTACCCTACCTTACCTACTCTACCTACACGACCTACCCTACCTACCCTACCTACCCTACGTACCCAGGTAGGGGTATGAAAAATAGATAGTAGCCGATTCTCAGACCTACTGAATATGCATATAAAATTTCATAAAAATCGGTCAAGCCGTTTCGGAGGAGTACGGTAACAAACATTGTGACATGGAAATTTTATATATAAGATTATAATCGTGTATACAAAACATTGTAAAACATTTTAAAAGAGTACCTAACGGTGGAGTTTCTTGCCCATTCTTCTCCATACGAAACTACCTTTTGGAAGGGGTGACGAGAATCAATTCTATTATTTCTATTTCTTGTTCATTTTGACGTTCAAAAGTGCCTTTCTTGTGTCTATTTGAAATTTCATAAATTTTTGACTTTGACTTTAGTTTGAGCTAAGTATTGATAAATCATTCAGTCAGTCACGGTTTCCTTTAAAAAATTAGTACATACTAATAAGTCTTCAAATACCTTCATAACAAGTCTTGTCACAACTCACACACAATAACTCGATATCATGCTAATAAACATAACATCACGCCTTGTTTCCTAAGCGGGATTGTCCGAAAGGGTTACCGCTTCCCCGAACATAAAGGGCTAAGGAAGGAACATGGATGGGTTTTAGTCAGTAAGAGTCTGACACTCCCTTCCGCTCCACCCAGAGCGGGAGGAGTCATTTGAAGATTTCCTTTGATTGATTTGATGATTGACCCTCAAAAAAAAAACTTGGGACACCTGGATGGAACGAAATTCCTTTCGATTAATTAATGAAGGAATTGTAATAAAATTTTATTTCTTTTATATTATAATAACCAAAAAAAAACTGATCTGAAATTAACCAATTAAAAAATATTGATTAAAAAGACATCATATTTTACTCCAAAAAAAGTGTCGTTACAACTTTTGGTCTTAATTTCCGTCTAGCCCCCTTTCGCAACGCGCGATAAGGAACTTCGTTCCAAAAAATCTCCCCTGGTTCCCCGAAGGGTTACGCAGAGATGTACCCATAGTAGGTAAACCCACGTTTCGCCAGTTATGGTTTAAGTCCCATGTAATAGAGAGCGAGCTATCAATCAGGCACAAATCCAAGCTCCGGGCTACTACTGAGTTTCTAATGACAAAACTCAATACCACTTTGCATTACCTGGACATCGAACCCAGTTTGTCATGCTCAGCAGTAGCGCTTGAACACTAGACCAACGAGGTAACTGGTCAATGCTAATATCCTCTAATTATGCAAAACGATGATACAACTCGATCCTAAAACAGAGTTTTATCTATTTCTTTGTTCGTTGTCAGCTGAGTCATGCCTAAAGATAGTTCAGCAATGTCTAATAACAATAGCCTATAATTTTCAGGCAAACATTCCATTATTGGCATCTGGACTTATTCAAGCTAGTTTTTAGGGTTCCGCATCCAAAGAGTAAAACGGGACCATTACTAAGACTCCGCTATCCGTCCGTCTGTCACCAGGCTGTATCTCATGAACCGTGATAGTTACGACAGTTGAAATTTTCACAGATGATGTATTATTGTTGCCGCTATAACAACAAATAGTAAAAAAACAGTTTAAAATAAATATTTATGGGGGCAACATACAGCAAACGTCATTTTTTTGCCGTTTTTATAGATTATGGTAGGGAATCATTCGTGCGAGTCCGACTCGCAATTGGCCGGTTTTTTTTTCACTTGGCTATTGGTAAACAGACATGGCGTTCCTCTCTGGCTCTAATAAACAAAAAATACAAAAATCATTTTAGCATTGCAAGTACAGAGGCCAGTACATCAAGTTACCACAATCTGTCAAATTTCTTTGATAGTATTGCAACTTTATTGCAAAGACATAAGGTTCATTTTTAATTGAGAAAATTTGACAGTTAGGGATAGCTTGATGTACTGGCGTCTGTACATTAAGACGTGTTTGGAGCCTCCCTTCAAGCAAACAATGCCTGTATTAGGAGACTCCGCTCTTCCATAACATTGGGATATGGTCCAGATTTGACGTCACGGTTGGCGCAGTGGTTGAGCGATTGACTGCTGCGCAACATGTCGCGGGTTCTATTCCCGCACGGAACAAATATTTGTACGACCTACAAGTGTTTGTTACGGGTCTGGGTGTTTTTCTATCTATAATATGTATGTATTTACAAAAAAAATGTGTATAAGTAGTTTATCAGCCATCTAGTTACCATAACACAAGCATTAGGTTGCTTAGCTTGGGACTATATGGCGTTGTGTGAAATGTCCATGGATGGATGGATATAGATACCTTATATTTTGTTTTTGTTGAAGTATGTAATATTAATTAATCATAAGATTAAGTGAAATTGGAAAAATCTGCTCTGAGTACTTATATTACATAGTTGTTTCTAGTTTTATATCTATGCAGATATTATGCCACTATATCATTCGCGCCGCCGCCGTCACGTCTGATGGTCAATTTTCTTTGTTCTTGCTCTCGCCAGTATACTTTTCTTTTAGTATTTTTTTTTGTTAATGGCATCTCGCAGTTCAACCGTAGGGTTGTCTACTGCTTACGTTGATTTTTCTTATAGGTGACTATAGACGCACTTACTTGAGAGAAGCCTACCTATAATCAAAAGAGATGTACGATAATTAATGTTATTTGATTAACAAACTTTAACAGTAAAACAAAACATAAAACCACAATTTTCAAAAAATGTAAAACAATTTAAACAACACTAAATGAATTTTCAAAGCAAAAATGATGTCACTATAATTTAAAGGCAGTGAAGAATTGAATTGTTATATAATTATGTTATGGGAGCCATTGTTAACTTAGTGAACGACATTACATTGTTATGTATTATTTTTTTAATACTTAACTTACTAACTCACTATGTTATTAAAGTTCTTGTTTTGTTTATAAATATTTGCAATACAATTTAAGTGTTTAGTTTCGTTCATAGATCGGCCGATGGCGAAATAATAGCAGCCACACGGATTGATCGAAGGTTGAGTAACTCTTGCCGCGGTCGGTTTGTGGATGGGTGACCCTCCAATACATATCGCGCCGCGGTAAGCCGTTTGTCCCGACTGCCATTCGTAAATCTTTGAAAGTCGTTACGGGCAGTCTGCAGTTACTTCTCCATGTAAAATACTGCCATTATTGGTATCGCGGTGTGGTCAAGGGCTTGATCCTGTAAGCGGTACCTACTCTTAGACATGGCGCGTATGGATAGGAGGTTTCTCTCAAGAACCCTGACCATTGGTAGCTTGGACCCAGTCTAAATACCGGTGGGCTCCTGTTTTTTTTTATATTTCTTTGTTTTACAAAAATTCTAGCTTGTGCCAGCGGCTTCGTCCGCTCAGAGTTCGGTTATATCGCAATATCGGGCGATATTTTTGAGACAAAAAGTAGCCTATGTCCTACCCCGGGATACAACCCATCTCTCTGCCAAATTTTATCGAAGTCCGTTCAATGTTTTATAGCGTGAAAAGGTAACATACATATAGAAAGACAGAGTTACTTTCGAATTTATAATATTAGTATCGATTTAAAAATATAAATTCAAACGTGAAATGAAATAGGTACTTTAACAATAAAGACAATTATGAATCTCTAACAGCTTTGTTCTTACCTGTTATATTACTTGATATTATATCAATAAACTATTATAAACAATCTACAATTTCCTGTAATAGCACCGGACATAAAAAGTCGAATTAGTATGAAAGCATGTTGCTAAACACGCGTTATTATTGCAAGAACAATCATTTATTTATACAAGGCTGGCGTTCAAAGGCATTATTTTTTATTGCAGTTTTTATAGGAAAATATTTTAATGACTGAGTTTTCTTTTTTAATTTGAAGGAAATAAAACTGGTACTAGATAAATATACTAGACTATTATTATCTTTGCAGAAGAAAGATTATCGCTTCCCATATATAGAAGGCAGAAACATTGATCGCCATGCTTGCTCAAGACAGGCTGGTTCATATTAACCCCTCAAATGTTGTATGAACCCTATGGGGTTCATAAGAAAAATTCTCTCGAAACGACAATAAATAAACATAACCGTATAAATCGTTGAGCTCTTATAAGCAAACGGCTTCTAATAGGCAAACACCTAATGGGTTAACAGAACTAAAATCTAGTATCTCTAGTAATCTAGTTTCCTCACGATATCTTTCTTTCACCGTTGTCAGTGCCTGATGACTTAATGAACGTGATAAACTCAGAAAATAATTAATAATCAATTGAAAATTTGTAAAAACTACATACTTGGCCTATATCTACTTCTTAAGTGTGGGACTCACGGGCTTAAAGTACTTTTTTGTTTAAGGGTGGGAAATTATCATTAATTATTATAGGAGTGTCAGACTAGTGACTAAAACCCATCCATGTTCCTTCGGTTATCGCTACCCCGGAAAACATAGGGCTATATGTTTTCCGGGGTAGCGATAACCCTTTCGGAAAATCCCGCTGCCCCGGGGCTTAATGTACAGAGGCCAGCACATCAAGTTACCACAATCTGTGAAATTTCTTTGATAGTATTTCAACTTTATTGCAAAGACATATGGTTCATTTTTAATTGAGAAAATTTGACAGTTAGGGATAGCTTGATTTGCTGGCGTCTGTACTTGTTTTGAACATGAATCGGTCTATCGTTCCACGTGATGCTAAGGATTGACACTATTGATATCTCACTTTAAATTCACTTCACCTACATTTTTACGGTGAGATTTTGTACAGTACCTATAGCATGACTATTGTTCAATACTTACAGCTAGATACATCCCACTGCTAGTCACAAACATCCTTCATAACTACCAGTTTTCTCGACCTGAATAATAAACTTCAAATCGTCGAGCCCAGCCCTTCTCGCCAGCGACAACATGGTTTGATCATACATTGTAAAAAGAAAAATAAAATCTCATAAATGTTAACTGAAATCCTCCAAATATTTTGTCAATCAATTATTTGGCCTTTATTTCCATAATAAGTGGGCCTCAAACCTCCTCTCTGTCGGCCACTCAGAAACTTACCTTACAGGCTTCCAATGAATCATGAAATATTCTAATGCATTGCCAAATTAAAAAAAAAAACTTCAGTTGATAAGATCTTATGACGTTATTATGACGTCAGAAATGCAATTAATATCCTTGATACTCGAACGATGAACAAGGAAGGATCTCGGAAGACAATAATATCAATTCCTTTATCGTTTAATATTGATTCGATCTGTTTGCCTGGTTTATTTAATAAGAATCTCCAAGATTATATACAGGGAAATTGATTTCTAGTTTATTAGCCTCTATATTATTGTTGGCTTCGATTTGATCTTAATAAGGTTTCGTTTGAAGGCTAACATCTATATTCTTGTTTCGTTGATGACATAATTTTTTGGCTTCTAAAATTTTATTCACGGTCGAAATTGTTTTTGAATTTTACTGCAATTCTAAACCCGTTCAACGCTTTACATAGAATACCTTTTTTTTTAAGGGTGGGAAATCATCAAATGACCCCTCCCGCTCTGGGTGGAGCGGAAGGGAGTGCCCGACTCTTACTGACTAAAACCCATCCATGTTCCTTCCTTAGCCCTTTATGTTCCGGGGTAGCGGTAACCCTTTCAGACAATCCCGCTGCTCCGGCAGGCTTCGGCTCTAGCCCCTACCTTTATAATCATCTCTACACCTAACTTGATGGTGTACACCCGTAACTGTTGTTACCTAACATACCTGCACGAAACAACTGACAACACCATCAGTAATCCGGATGATCGGTTATGCCACTATCTACGTTACCTCAGCTGTATGAGTCAACTTATATCTACTGTTATCGCAAATAATATTGCTATAACATTTACGAAATTATTCGGAGCTCCTGGCTAATTAACAGCCGCTCGGGTCGATCAAGTTAACCTACGCTTGCCGGGGTTGGTCCGTGAATGGGTGACTATCTTTACATACCGAGACTCCTCTGTGCCGTACTTTTTTCGTCTTTCACATGAACGAAGTCGCGGATAAAAGCTAGTGTATTACCCACATCCACGTAAAGTTTCCCGAATTAATTCCCAAATAATTGTGAAACACGCATCAAAATTCGTTGCAAAATTCACAAAAACAATGCGGTCACTCAGACACGAAAGCTGATTTAAATGTATAATAGTTATAGATAGATTAGACGCCTTCAGTAACAGACAATAGAGTCTAAAGTTAATATTCAATAGAGACATGAAAGGGTACAAGCTGTTCCCTACATTTTGACGCGTTATGCGAACATAATGAATGGAACAGCTGATTTTTTTTCTTCGCGATTTCAGAAAGTTCTAAAATATCTTGATCAAATATTGTTTCAATATAACCTTTCAATATAAATTTGAAGGAACCTATTAACTAATACATTTAAAATGTGAATAGAGAGACCTATGCCCAGGTGCGGACGTCTTTCTGCTGAGAAGATGATGATGGTGACTTAAATAAAATGATACAGACGCCAGCAAATCAAACTACCCCAAACTGTCAAGATTCCCCATTGAACTTGAACCTTATTTTAGTGTTATAAAGTTAATAAGGGTCTTAGACCCCAGTCCATTTATTTACGAAAGTAGAGCAAACTGAAAAAGTAATGTCATTGACATCGTGTATTGTCACTCTGGCACTTGACCTTGCAAAAACTCTCAACGAATGTTTTCAATAATAAAAATCATGCTCTGTATGGGTTTGTTCAAGAGCTATAGTGACATTGACCACCTTGGCGCTTTCACCATGAAATAGCCAAGTAAGGTTATACTACCTTTTTAGATTTAGCCAGCTATACAAGTTCGTACGATCGCCGAACCTTCCCCAAAATTTGTCACATCATAACCTTGTCACTATTAATCTTTTCAACGCCATTGTCACACATACGTGACAAGCAAACGCTTGCCCTGTACGCCAACGACACAAATATGTGTCAATGGCAACAACGTTATAACACAAAATAAAAAGTTAAATCATTACTTTTGTGAGTGTTTATATAGACATCTTAAAAATTGAAACTCTCGTACGTATTTAATGACATGAAACAATTAAAAGACACTATGGATATTGGGAAATTCATCATAACAAGAAGAAAAAAATTTGTAGCTAGACGTGGAAGGCACGCGCGTGCGTTCAATTTTTCAAAAGTGTATGTCATCTCACATAAGAAGTGTAGATGTATTAAACACTTCTACATTCCCCTTTAAGGGATTCAGTCGTAATGCTATACGCAGTAAACAACGATTACTAAGTAAATCAATAATATAACCTGTTAGTTTGTGTGGTCTAATTTTAACCTGTCCGAGTTACCTGCGGACCGGTATGGTTGCGCGCGACGTGAGGACACGTCATTGTGTGTTAAAGTGCCATTTACATGATTCGATTTGTGTTGGACCGACTGAAATGTGATGGTTACGTTGAGTACGTTTTAGTTCGATTTATTTGTCGCTTTTGTTTTTAATGCAACAACCGTATCGAATGTATATATTTTATATTATAACTTTTAAGAAAACTTACAGCTAGTACATTCGAATGGTCAGAAGTAATATGTAGAAGAAGGTCAATTACAAGTTTTCGCTTATATTAGTTTATGTATGAAATAGGCAAAACGGAATAAACACCGTGAGAGTTAAACATAGAAACAACTGATTAAAAATAAACTCTTAATGACAAAGATAAAATACGTTAGACAACAAAGTTGCACTTCAAAGAACAAGTGACAATTTTTTTTCTATGGTCCGTAGTCTGGCTAAAGGACTGCAGCTTTCGCATCTAAAGTCTAATTCTAGGTTTCTAGATTTAATTTTTGACCATACTATCATTTGTTACCCCTCATTGAACTACACTCTTAATTTCCTAGGATTTTTTAACAGCAACGTACTTAGATTGTCTTTTAGACTTATTTTTTTAAAAGGTATCTGGCGTTTCTGCTATTCTAAGTTTCCCTTTAAGAACAGCTACAGTTTCTAAAATCTCATCTTCCGCTTCTTAAACAGCATCGTTTCCAAGTGCTGCGTGATTTCCAGCCAGTCTCATCCGCTTAATATCATTCTGATTAATATTAAGTTTATATAATCTCTTAAGAGAGAACTCTATTAGGCCTTTTCTATACAAACGCATTCCGCTGTTATTTTCGTGGAATGGCTCTAGAGCAATGTTTTTTTTTCCGTCTTATTAGTACGTGCCCTTTTTTTTGTGTGTGAGCAATCATCAAATGACTGCTCCCGCTCTGGGTGCAGAGGAAGGGAGTGTCAGACTATTACTGACTAAAACCCATCCATGTTCCTTTAGTCCTTTATGATTCGGGGTAGCGGTAACCTTTTCGAAAAATCCCGCTTAAAACGTGTTAGTACGTGCTCCTATCATTTCCCTTTTTCCAAACATAATCACTAAAAGAATTATGACAATACAAAATCCCTAAAAATGGGTGCGTCGCAGCGCGACGGCAATAGTTTCTTCAAATACCTAATTTTCAAATTCCTCGAGACTAGAGTCCCCTCTTAATATAATTGAGTCATGCTTGCTGAGTATATAATTAGCAAACCAGGCCTTCATCTTACACGAGCAATACGTAATGGAGATAAAACTTTTTATTTTGTTCTTCCCTTGACCTTTACATGGCACATATACCCGGAAATACATCCGATGCTGTGCATTGCACAGTTATTAACATACTCTTAAAGAATGTAGTTTTCATTGGCTTTCTTTGGCAGTGCGTCCGGTAGTTATTGTTTATTCATTTTGTTTCTGGCCTTCCATTGTTGGAACATTGCCCAGTTTGTTGTAGAATTCCTGACTAATACGATTAAAGACGACTAGGTTATTGTAGTTTGAATATAGGCAGATGAATTCTCTTTGGAGTTAAATCTTAAATTCGATTCCTATTCCACGAAGGGATTACGAAATGCGGGACACGCTGTATTATATTGTGTGCAGCATTTTGGGTAAATAAGTTTTCTTCACCAAATATATAGTGATTCATTTATATCAATCATAAACGATTTACAATATTGAGATTAAAATTTTATAGTGACACTTATCCTTTTGGGCGTATTATCTACTTTGAATTTTTATGATTATCTTCACTCTTGATATACAATGTCGTAATCAAAATATGTGTTCACGAGTTTCATCGTTTGATAGTGTGATTTTTATAATAAAATATTAATAACGATTGCCTTTCGTTTAGGTACTTCTTTATCATATAATTAAGTCTATTATCTAGTTTATCTCTACATAATATGAAACAAAGTTGCTCCCCATGGTCTGTCTCTCTGAACTCTTAGATCTTTTAAAATCCGCAAGGGATTTTGATGCGGTTTCCATCAATAGATAGAGGAGGTTTAGTAGTATAGTATTGTGGCTACGCCACATTCGTATAGTTTAACTAGCTTTCGCCCGCGGCTTTGCGCGATAGTATCTATATTGCACCCGTGTAAAGTTGGGGTTGCCAGCTGGTCGCTGGTACCCTATGAGAATAAATAAACTATGTATTTGAAATGTAGCTACACATTGAGTAGGTAGGATCATGAAGAAGATCACTTACAACCTTCTTACTTACCGGTTTGACGTCATCACGTTAACGCCGGCTGTCGCTGAAAATCAGCGCTGTGGCTCTGTCTCGCCCGGGGTCGAAGCATTATGCTGAGCGATGACCGTTTTGCGCGGATGTGACGCATATTTCCCACAACTTTTTTACTGTGTTATGTTTGCCGTATAAACGTATTTTCCTTCTTTATCTTTTTACTATGTCAATAGATTCCACAATATAAAATGACGGGCATTTCTATTGAAATTGTATAGATGAACAAATCAGTTTCCACTTCACTGCTATCGCTCCATGAAGTAAAATAAAAACGAAAGAAGAAGTTGCTGATTAGCACAAAGCGTATCAAACAAGCCAACAGCGTATCGAAATAAACACAAAATCGTCGCATATAAACGCCAATGCTAATTACCGAGCCGTATTCATCGTGTCGACACTCACATTTAACTATAGAGGCAAAGACACACGCAGACAGCCTTATTGCTATCATCACAAAGGCCAGTTCCGTTCACCGAAATCGGCCAAGTTGACAGTCGTCAGCCTTATTTGTCGGCGAAACGGTAGGCGTGAATGTTAAGTTGAACATTTCTTGCTGCTTACTGTTTTGTTTTTAAAAGGGCTATGAAAGGTGACCCAGATTTGGACCGTGATGAATTGTTATCACTGCAGTCATCATATCCGTTTTACGTCAAGAGACGTCCACTGCAGTACAAAGCCTTTTCCAATTCTTTTGTCTCAGCGGGATTGTCCGAAAGGGTTACCGCTGCCCCGGAACATAAAGGGCTAACGATGGAATATGATTTGGTTTTAGTCAGTAGGAGTCTGACACTCCCTTCTGCTCCACCGAGAGCGGGAAATCATCAAATGACCCTTTAATTTGATGATTTTCGACCTTCAAACGCAAAGGCCTTTTCCAAGGATCTACGACGCCCGCATGGAACGATTTCTTGTGCCCTCGCCAGGTCCATTCTCATTTCTTCTTCGCCATTCCTATTTCAGTGGAGAAAATATCTACCTATACTATGGGATATCGAAGCGAAAAGAACTACCATGAAGTACATGGGTCTAGAAAGTGAAATAAGGATCAAGAATTGTAGATTTTTTTGACAGTTATTAAAAATCTCCTGTTTTATATAAAAGTGGAATACCGGACAAAATGTATAGAACTGCAATTTTTTCTATAGGAGTGTTAAATCATGTGCTGAATTCATGGTAATCTTCCCAGTTTCGATTCCAAATATTATCACTTTTATATTCCAGCCACTCGTATTGCATAACATAACGACTTGTATCCCCTAAGGGCTAGGCAGAGATACCCATAGTAGGTACTGTACACCTACATTTCGCTATCCATGTCCCATTTTAAGTCCAATGTCATAGGGAACTCGTTGAGTTTACTCGTAGTTAAGTAATTTGCAAACATTACTAACTATTCAAAAGTATTCTACAGGCAATCAACTAGAGTGCTATGCAAATTATAGGTGCCATTTAATTGCAGCTACAAGTCTATGAGCACCTACATTGTTATTGATTTCATTATAGTACTAGGTTTTATAAAATACTAACGACCCACCCTGACTTCCTGCGGGTGCAATGTAGGAACTATCACGCGGGCGAAAGCTAGAAATAAATATAGCCTATCAGTCTGCCTAGCCAGAAAAAGCTAGAAAAAAAAAATTGCTGTTCCATAAATTTTGACGTGATAAGCGAGCAGAATGTATGGAACAGCTGATTTTTTTTTAAATTTCTGATTTGTTCCCATAGTAAAAGTTGTTCATAATGATGAGTACAATGACCTCTAAAATAATGCCCATGAATTTAATTTCACCCTGTATAGCCTATCATTCTGTTCTGCCTAGCCTTTTCCTAACTATGTTAGAATCGGATATAGGGCCTATGTTACCTTGACATAATTAATGTAGCTGTAGCATTTTTAATATCCGTCTAATAGTTTTTGAGTTTATTCGTTAGAAACACAAAAATCGAAATCTTTCCTTTTTATAATATTAGTGTAGACTACAATGGGATCGGTTCGTGTTGAATTTATTATGAGTATCAGCTATTATCCTAGCTTTGTTGTGGGGTTTCCACCGGTCGGTTTTGTTGGTCGGCTTAGGAGTTGAGTTTTGATATAAATAATATTATTTTCTGACGGTTCTTCAGCCTCTAAGAACCAGGTATTACATACCTACCAGCGCCGAGGTGTCAATTTTTGTAAAAGTCGAAGCGAAGCCTGTTTTAACTTACTGTCTTTTCAATGAATTTAACCTGGTGTGAACGTCGGACTGACAAGTCTTAGGTCTCGAGTTCGAACTCAAGACCTTTCGGATTCTTGTGCGTAATGTGTTATTTTCACTTGCTTAAAAAACGGGGAACGAAAACACAGTGAGGAAACCAGCATGTCTGCGAGACATTTCTCAACAGCATGTGAAGCTAAATCAGAGGCCCATGGGCAGCATAAAAACTCTGACACCAGGTTAGTCAGTAACCATATGAAGAAAAGAAAGAAATTAATTCAAAATTAAAAATACAAGTCTTTCATATACTGACTGTGCCATTTTTGTATATTGACAGAATTTCTCGTGATTTGATTCATATTACTGAAAATGTAATATCTATCTGTAGGTATTATGTCATGGCGGCGCTATTACTGATAATGATAGACGTAAACCTGTAATCATAAATATCCTTCAGCTATAATACTAGTTCATTCGTTTACTAGGATAGCAAGGTCGTTTATTAAACCTTGTAAGACGGTTAATCCAAAATCAACATTAGTCCAAAAACATATTATAACATTACGATTGAATTCTCCGAAGGATAAGTAGGCAAGTGTTGTATATACACCTCACACATCGTCAGCTATATGAAATTCCGTATAAACAAAGGTGTACTGATAGTTCACCAACGTTTGGTATTTTAAGTCCCATGTAATAAGGGGCGAGCCTGTTGCCATCGATAGTCCACAGATCACACTCCAGGCATCTACTGAGCAGCGGGATTGTACGAAAGGGCTACCCTACCGCTACCCCGGAACCCATCCATGATCCTTCCTTAGCTCTTTAGCAAAGGAAGGAACATGGATGGGTTTAGTCAGTAGACTAGTTTAGAGTCTGACACTCCCTTCCGCTCCACCCAGAGCGGGAGGGGTCATTAAAAGATTTCCCACCCCCAAAAAGAAAAAAGCTGCTACTGACAAATTTTAAATGGAAAACCCAATAACACACTGCCCGACCATGAATCCCATAAAATCTGGCGTTATACGGAAACCACTTAAAACACCAATGAAGTTAATAATGTAATGTAAATAGTCAATTATTTTGTATAAGTATTGAAGGCCAAAACGCTGAAAAGTATCGGAATTACTTCGAAAAGTGTCAAATGATGAATAATCTATTGTGAACATTTTGCTATTCATGTCTCTGTGACAAGGTAGGTACTTGTGCTACAAATTATTGTATGATTTATGTATTAGTGTTAGCTCCCACTACAATACATGAGTACTTTTGATTGACTGCTGGCGTATAGACACAAAATAACAATAGTTTAGCTTTTAGGTACAAATATTAAAGGATGTAATACAGAGTGGAGTTAACAATACCATTGCTTTTTAGTTACATACACATATGGCATGCTAGATGTCACAATAGAATTTACCATAGTCATGTTATGCTATAATGACGTACAAAAAGATAGGCATTTCATAAACATCAAATAATTTCTCAATTTTATTTCGTAACTATTTTATCATAATTCACTATTAAAATTATATATGAAATCACATAGAAAAATACCGTTCGTCCTAAAAACTTTCATCAACGTACATAAATTAAATATTATGCGAAGATGTGATTGTAAAATTGCATTAAATGCTAATAAGTATTCCATTTGATTGTAAAAATCAGTGATATCACATTGTTTAATTTCATACAAATCACGTACAAATTCCGCGTTTTGACAATTCATAAAAAGTAACGTTATTGACTACCCTTTCAAATACCAATTGTCGCTAAAATAATTTTGATCAACATACAACGTGATATAGTGCCCCAATTTGCAAATAAAACTTAAGAAAGTTTGAAATACTTGCTTAAATTTTTTTGCTTGGGCTACTTTGTAGAAATCTCCTTAAGCTTGAGTTTTTACGCCTGATACTAAAACATAGATATAAAACATAGATCCCGGTTGAACCTACAAAATATATTCTAGAGTCTATCCATAATTACACACAGTTCCGGTTGAGGTCCATCCGGACTTTGAAACAGTCTACGGGCCACTCGAAGCCGGACATTCATTAAAAGTTCAAAACATTCATACAAAATGTAATTTTAGCGTAAAAGAGTAACAAATATTCATACATCCTCACAAACTTTCACGTTTATAATATTAGTAGAAATAATTGTAAATACAAATGTAAGAACTTTGACACATAAAAATCTTTTTGCTAATTCAGGCAGTTCGTTATCTCCTGTTTTGCAGTTATTATAAAGCGGATGAGCAAAGGAAAATGTTAAGTACTTTACAGCTGCTGTGGTTTAGTCATCAATGTGTCATGTTAACTTATCTAAAATTGCACTTAAGTTCACAAAATGCACAAAGTGATACATCACCGGTTTAAGTATAAGTTTTGAACTTTGCTATATTTATGAAGTACTACAAAAACGTTTTAAATCCACTTATAGAATTTAAAGACTGTTTTTAAATAATTAATTTAAAAAAAGAACAAGAGACAGCTTGTTCTCATTCTCACAACCTACTAATATTATTATCGTGAAAGTTTGTGAGGATGTATGGATATTTGCAACTCTTTCACGCAAAAACTACTCAATGGATCTGGATGAAATTTGGCACAGAGATAGATTATAGTCCAGCATAGCACATATGATACTTATTATCCCGGTAGTACGCTATCGTATGATAATTACCGACATTCAAGCAAACGACCCCGTTGGCAGAAGCTAGTATGCACATAAAGTGATACATAATTCACTGTTGTAAGCTATTTCTACTTTAGTATTGTCATCACCGTAAACATTTCAAAGCGACTAAATTTATGAAATTTAAAAACGGTTTTTAAATAATTAATTTGAAAAAAAAAACACCATCTGTTTCTCATTCTCAAATCCTACATACTAATATTATAAACATGGAAGTTTGTGAGGATGTATGGGTATAACAACTACGTTTCTAACTCTTTCACGCAACTTAACGGATCTGGATGATTTTTGGCACAGAGATATATTATAGTCTGGAATAGCAGCACATAGGCTAGGCTATAGGCATTTTTATCCAGCAAAAATACGGTTAAGTGTGATAATTTCCTATATACACGCGGGCGTAGCCGCTGCAAAAACGCAGTCCAATTATCACCAATTTTTCAGCTAAACTGTTCATCCAATTACAGTAAAACAGTTATGGAGAATTTTGGCGACATTAACAACAAAATGTGCGATTCAATCATGAGTAAACAGAGTTAAGGCGTAAACCGTCAGAAGGAATCAAAACTTAAGCTTAGTTTAAACAGAACAATGAAACGTTCTCACGGGCCATCGTCTCTTCTCAGACATTATTTACAATAACATGACATAGGTACCTTACATTATCTCGAATGATTTCATCTCTACACACGAAAGATTCGGAATTTTCTGGATTTTTCACGATAAGGTTTTCTTCATTGTTTAAATGTTGCTTTTCAAATACTTGTTCTTTTGTGTTCTTTCTTTGCGTCATGTTTGCCGCAAATAAACGTATATTCTTCCTTTCTTTCCACTGAATATTATCTACAAAGATACAGGGTGAAATTGAATTCATGGGCATTATTTTAAGGGGTCATTGTACTACAACATTCACATCATTATGAACAACATTCACTATGGGAAAAGATCTGAAATCGCGAAAAAAAATCAGCTGTTCCAATGTAGGGTAGTATTCAATATAATATTGAAATCTACTTAATATCTTGCTACATCACGTAATGTCGTTGCATTTTAAGGGTATATGCAACTTCTCGCACAAAAAAATCTATCGGCTTTAGCTAATAATGTAAGAGGCGTTAGAGCCGCCTCCAATAAAAAAATAAATAGACGTAATTATTTTTGAAAAATTTCTAGGTTTTTGGAGTACCACGCAGTTAAGACAGGTCTTTGGAGCTACAATCTTCGGTTTACAATACCGGTATCCTATCAATTCTAACAACATAAAAAAACAAATTAAGTAGGTACCTCATATAAAAATCTAAATAAAAAAATATATAAGTAGTTAAGTGTAATTTTTATGGAGTACTTATTAAAGAGTATTCAGTATCCATAAAAAATCAGTGCAGTGCAATTTTTAAGGCCCATTAAGCGGCCATTGTACCTACTCTAAAAAATGAATTGCTAACAAAAACTAATACATACTAAAGAACCAAACCTGAAATCTCGCAAAAATCTGCTATTAAACATGTTATCTTTGTATGCAAATAAAAAAATATGGACCAGCTCATAATGTTACGCAAAATCGACCCTTGTCTTTCAATAAGACCTTAAATAGCCCAAATAATGTTTCTTATTTTATTCTGCGCTAACCGCAATGTCCAGTCAAATCTGAAAATTAAGTTAATTCTGACATAGATGCCTGGTCAGCGGGATTCAATCATAAATAAGAAGTCGAATACTTTTTTTTTGAGGGTGGGAAATCATCCAATGACTTCTTCCGCTCTGGGTGGAGAGGAAGGGAGTGTTGGACTCTTACTGTCTAAAATCCATCCATGTTCCTTCCTTAGCCCTTTATGTTCCGGGGTAGCGGTAACCCTTTCGGACAATCCCGCTTAATAAGCTGAATACTTGAGCAAACAAATTCAGTCTCAAAGTTGACAATTTTACACATTTCAAGACATTCATTTATATGAAGGGGCCCCTCAGGGCCAAGCCTGCCGGGTAAGCGGGATTGTCCGAAAGGGTTACCGCTACCCCGGATCATAAAGGGCTACGGAAGGAACATGGATGGGTTTTAGTCAGTAAGAGTCTGACACTCCCTTCCGCTCCACCCAGAGCGGGAGTAGTCATTGGATGATTTCCCAGCATTAAAAAAAAAACAGACATTCATTTAGTCCGAGATTGGAGCTAAGTCCCTTACCCTCCAATATATTACCTTTTTATTTGTCTGTCTCATCTTATCAATGTAAACCACGGAATGTCTGCAGTATTGTCTCTCCTTCATCCAAAGATAGTCTTCAAAAAATTGGTTTTAGCGATAAGACCGACCCATTGTGTCAGTCACCCTGTGTAAAATTCTACATTTTATTTCTGTATTTTTTTTTGTGAACGGTCGCCAGTGCATCAAGTTATACCCAACTTATTTTTAGCCTTAAAACTTTGATTGTTATGCTCAAAGTTTATTGAGAAAATTTGACAGTTTGTGGTTATGAGGTGCTGGCGATTAATAATGGCGTACGTAACACTAAAGAGTATTCTTATTAATAAAATATTGGTATATCTTTCCAGCGTTCCTGCTATGCAGTCGACCGCTGATCGTCGTGAACTTGCACTTGAAAGAAAAGCTGGATGCCAGTGACGTCAGCAGTCTGAAGAGTATAGCGGACCTCGCGGTAGCCAGCAGCATGGAGTTGGTCTTCATAGGAGAGTTCCGAACCAGAAATAATGTGCAAAGTGAGTAGATAATAATAATAATACAATTATTTTCCGTCCTTTTCGAAATTTGAGTCCAGAATTGAGCGATAGATTGGATTCATTCCTGAGAACAGAAACCGACGAGGAAATGACGTGGTGGGTTAGAAATAATAGGTAAAATATTTGTTTAGTATCAAAATTGGTAAGGGAATAACATACTCTTTGGTGGAATTCTTGAGAGTGACACTTAGAGCTCTTACACACTCCTGTTGCTAACGGGAGAGTTAACTGCCGTCTACGCGTCCATCCATTTTGCGACTGACTCCTATACTAAGGGTGCTGAAGACAGCTGCCGCCGACGCGTCGACGGCAGTACTTACCTCTGCTGTTGGTAGCTTAATTGCCGCTCGTGTCTAAGAGCTCTCATTGTGTAACCTATGCTTTAGCAATTCGTGACTACTTTTGTTAGCTTGGGTTATTATCTGTTCAATAATTAATGAATAAAATAAAAATCTTGGAAATAAGCTAGGTGTGCACTTGTGCAGTCAAATGATGATCCGAATCCGTCAAATTTCTTTGATAGATTTTCAACTTTATTACAAAAGCATAAGGCTCATTACCAATTGGGTAAATTGGACAGTTTGGGGTAGCGTGATGTGCTAGCCTCTGTACTTACTGATAATTTATCCAGGAGTGGGAAGGCGCAGGCTAAATAAAATAATAAAATTATATAAGTATGTGAAAAAGAAGTGTAGTTACGGTACCGAATTAATTTCTCACGAAGTAATTGCCTTACAGTAGTCGAAAGCTTCCACGGGCGACAATTTACGGCCGTTACCGTGGTGATATTTTGTAATTCCACACTACGGTGTCAACCAAAGCGTTTTATTAACTACGCGTCATGTGAAATAAAATGTGTTTTCTTTAAATATATCGTTCTATAACTGATTTATAGTAAAAACTGTTTTTTTTGTGTAGGTAGGTACTATGAAAGTACCTATGTTATTTTATGAAAATATACTTCTGAAATATTTTTGAATGGTCCTTTGAAAGAAATTAAAAGATAAACAGCAATGATAGCCTACTGGCGTGACCGTATAGCCTACTGGCGTGACCGTCGGACTGCCAAGTTATGACTAGAGTTCGAACCTCTGAATTTTTACGGATTCATGCGCGTATTGTGTAATTATAACTTGCTTAAAAATCGGTGAAGGCAAACATCGTGAGGAAACCAGCGTGTCTGAGAGATACTTCTCAACAGCATGTGAAGCTAAGTCAGAGGCCCATGGGCAGCATAAAAACTCTGACACCAGGTTAGTCTCTAACCACACGAAAAGAAGAAGAAGAGAAAAGAAGTTGTTCACAAAAAAATACGTCATGGATTAGAAGTCGTCCTTAATCACGTGGTGTTCGAACTAGGGGGAATGAGTCAGCAAAAAATCACGATTAATCACGATATGGATTGGATAATGCGACAATCACGTGTATATTTTCGTGCGACTAAAAAACGTGAATTATGTGTGACGTGTAAAATACTTGTTTCCTATAGTCGATAAAAACCCAATAGCAGTGGTCGCCCAGTCATTTCATTTTCATTTTCAAATATCTTTATTTAACATAATAAACAACAAGAATGCACTTACCCTAAGTTACATTGACACATATTATTACTTACACTTTATTAGGCTGGCGAATCGCCTTTAAAAGTTTATAACTGATGTTTTTATGTTTTACTGGTAACAACATAAATTCGACACAACACTTATGGGTACATAATAACTAAGACGCAAATTATTTTATTATAAGTTTGCTGATTGCATGTGGGTATAATAGATTTGATAAATAACTGATCGCACGGTGTACTGTTGACACTAGTAACCGTGCGGCCAGTTAATTATCAGCGGACGGAGCTTCCCTGCCGCTCGTGCTCCTGCGTAGCTACGGCTGGGGCCGAGGCGGCAGCAGGCCTCTCAGGGGTCAAGCGGCTGGTCGCTCGCACCTCAGTTGGTGGAAACAAAAGATAGTGATGCGGCAGGCGGTAAGTGCCATATCTATCGACATACGGTAATTTGTTTAGTGTTGACGAACACAGATTCGAAATCAAGGGGTTAGTGGTATTAATTTTATTTTTATTATAAAATCTTACAGATATTTTAATTATGTGATTAAATAGCAAGGGAAGCTTAATATGTTTATGTAATATTTTGAGATTAGTTTTAAATTTTGTTTTATAGGCTGTTTTTAGTGCTTTATTTTGAATAACTTGAAGTATTTGATGGTTAGAAAGACATGTGCTACTCCAGACGGGACAAGCGTACGTTATACACGGACGGACAAGAGTAGTATAAATCCTCAATTTAGTTTTGCTGCTTAATTTGCTTTTACGATTAAGTATAGGGTTTAAGGCGCCAAGAGCTTGAGCGCCCTTCACACGTAAGTCAGCAATATGTTTAGACCAATTTAGTCTACTATCCATTTTAACTCCAAGATAACGCACACAAGATTTCCATGGTATTGTATGACTGGCTATCCTAAGTTTTCTGAAAGGCGGTTGCCTAGCACGAGAGAAAAATATTGCTTCCGTCTTATCCTCATTTATTTTGAGTTTCCATTTTTTAAAATACTCAATAAGCAAGTCAATAGAATATTGAAGGCGACTAACGACCAAATCTTTATCACCCGAAGAAGCATAAGACGCAGTGTCATCGGCAAAACAAGCTAACTGAGTTCGGGGTTGGATGGGGATATCATTTAGGAATATAATAAATAAAAAAGGTCCTAAAATCGAGCCCTGCGGCACGCCAGCTGGGACTTTTTGGGGCGATGAGGTAGTTTCCCCGATGAAAACCAAGAATTTACGATTCGCAAGGTATGACTGTATGAGTTTAATAAGATGCATAGGCACCTTCAGAGTGAGCAATTTGTGTAGCAGGCCCTCGTGCCACACGGTATCAAATGCTTTTTCTATATCTAGCAGGAACATACCAGTAGACTCATTGAGATTGAGGTGATGAGAAATATGTTCAGCCACCCTGGCTAGTTGTTGGGTAGTTGAGTGTGTGGCACGAAAACCAAACTGTTCTTGGATCAAAAACTGCCCAGTGGTACCCAAAAGTCGTGAATAAATTACTGACTCAAAAAGTTTTCCAATAGCAGGTAGCAGGCTTATCGGACGGTAATTTTGGGGTATGGTACTATCTTTTCCGGGTTTTTTAAGAGGTATTATTTTAGCTTTTTTCCAAATATTTGGAAAATAACCAAGGGCAAAACAGCCATTAAAGATTTTTGTGATGCTAACTATCGCTTTCTGTGGCAAGTTCTTTAAGAGTAGGTTATGAATCCCATCATGACTAGCTGATTTACGAGTTTTAAGTCTACGCATAATTTTACGAATTTCAAATGGTCTCACAGGTTTTAAAAGATCAGAAGGAATTTTATATTGATTTATAACTGACATAGAGTCCGCAACTTCGTCCAGGAGTTTAGGGTCACAAACCCAGTTTGTGGTGAGGCTCATATTATTGCAAAAGGCGTTTGCTAAAGCGTTGCATTGCTCAGCCGTGCTAGTTGACAAAGATCCGTTAGAAAGTTTTAGGGGAGGTATGTTTGTAGACCTAGGCTTCAGAGATTTAGTCAGACGCCAGATATCTTGACTGGGGTTATCCACTTTTGTAAGTTTAGCATTCCAAACGTTATCGAGGTAATTACGGATATTTGTATTTATGTGAGTTTGTAAAATGTTTATGTAACTACGATTGAGCCTTCTAAGGTAACTATTGGGCAGTTTCTGTTCCATACGACGAAAATAGTTTTTATAGCGAATTAAGCTTTTAACATACCGGGGAAGCTTGGTAGGGGTATCACTGAAAACAGCCGTCGAGGACGGTATGGCAGAGTCCCTAGCATCAATAATATTATGCTGTAAATGAACAATGGCAGTATCTATCTCCTCTTCTGATTTTAATTTCTTGGAACTAAGCATAATGTGGTCGCCCAGTGGTAATGGCCTTGACTTACGAGTTGTAAGTCGTGAGTTCGGATCCAAGCAGGCGCTTTACTTTTTTTATTTAATTTCATCACCACTGCTCTCAAAACGGCGAAGGAAAACATTGTGAGGAAATCAGCATGTCCTAGAACCAAAAATTCGAAGACATGCGACTTCCGCCAACCTGCACTAGGCCCGCTTGGTGGATCCCAGTCTGTGTCCCAGGCAGGCAATGGCATTATATGCTGATTATGTATAAAAACCCGAGCGAGTGAATTCGTGTCTAAAAATATCTTATGTTTTCAATACCTTTATTCTTTTGAGGTTTGGAAATCCATCCAATGTCTTCTCCCGCTCTGGGTGGAGCGAAAGGGAGTGTCAGACTCTTACTGACTAAAACCCATCCATGTTCCTTATTTAGCCCTTTATGTTCCGGGGTAGCGGTAACCCTTTCGGACCCCTTTTTAAGAATTGCTTTTCAATTATAAAAAATATCCGTGATGCTGGGAGAGGAGGTGTAAGTGTAGCATAAAACAAATTCACAACGTACCTATCTCCAAGTTGGAGGGTAGGGGGGATGGACGTGATTAAAGGTTGGACCATAGCGCATTGCACGACCAAACACTAGATTTCCCTGAAAAAAAAAACGCTTAACTAAAATCATTTGAATTTAATCCACACATATGGCCAAGACATCAATTCCAACACATTGTTATCTACATCCGGCATAACAACAAGAATCTTAAGCAACAATGTAAACGATAAAAACTATAGGATTAAACTGATAACCAGCTGTGTATTATCGTTCATACAAGTTCATTAATATGATCAATTCGTTTTATCAACAAATATCTACTGTATTAGGCTACACAGCTACACAGCTGTGAACTATCGAACGTCATGCGTCTATATTCGAAATTCACGTGCGCACTACGCAATGTAATTTTTTGTGCCATTTCTTGCATAATATGTTCTATGTTAAGTGATTGGTCCCGGCTGTCATTCATGGATCTTTGACAGTCATTACGGGTCATCAGAGGCCCGAAAGTCTTGACATGCAATCTTATAAAGGGGTATCGTATTACCCAGTTACTGACTGGGTTATGGTGGTCAGATAGGCAGTCGCTCCATGTAAAATTCTGGTATCCAGCTGCATCCGGTTAGACTGGAAGCCGAGCCCAACATAGTTGGGAATAGACTAGGCAGATTGATTGGTTACTTCACTTGCAAAGAGATTGTCAGACCTAATTAATTTTGAGAAGCTGTGACAACTTATTTTTAACTCTCTTGTTCATATTTTCTTGTGCGTCCAAATCTCAAGTAGATGACGCACAGAAACTCAGTCACTTATGCAATAAACCCTATTTTTAAACGAGATAACATGTGTAGATGAAAATTACATACCCCTCTTACTAATAAACGTTGTATTGCGTGTGTAGTACACAACGTTCTGTTTGCTTATTTCTAAAGTCAAATTTCTGACAACTGAAAGAGAGAAATAGAAAGAAAAAAAAATTATTCTGCACAAACAAAACGCTCATTTCTTAAAAAATAAACTTAGTAACTACATACACCCGTGCAAAGCAGCTAAAAAACCTCGTATTCAGAGCCATTAAAACAATTGACAATCTGTATCTCGGAAATCGGTTATACCTATACCTAATACGTTTATTAGTAAGGGGGCATAATATTTTGGAAATATTACAGTAACATATCCTATGAGCAATTAGACAAAATCATAGAACTGGCCTTACAATAAGCCTCGTGTTTAGATTATGAATTTAACCTTCAGTCATTTCATTGAGCCACTTGATTGACATGAGGAAAACCGCACAGATTGTTCCTCTGTACCTACATGTCAGAATACAACTGTAAAGTCTTGGAACATCATTTTAATTCACTTTTATCTTTTCCAGCATTCAAAACCTGCCAATCAGTGCTGAGCGAAGACATCATAACCACAGTTGACGTCAAAGCTACGGGCCAAAGCAGCATCCTGTGTCCTGGCATGCTAGACAGTACCAACTTTAACGGACATTCAGGTGCTATCAAAACAGGTTTAAGCCATTTAGCCATACCCCGAGGCTGGTCCTGGGGCGGCCCCGCCTCCCCTTTTTGTCCAATCTGGGCCGAAATTAAAGTTCCAGATTGACAATAACGTACAAATGAGTTTAGAAATAACAAAAATCTAGCTAATTTTGTATCCTCGGTTGTTCTACTCTTTGTACAATGCCTTCCTGTGGTGGTATTGCAATTATATTTCAATTGAGGTTAGTCGGCCATTTTGAAATGTCGAAGTTGGCGCCAATTTTCCTGTCAATTTTAAGGTGTCAAAATGTATTTGGATTTTGGATGTATCCTATATAATTATGGTTTAAGTGTTAGATTTTTAATAATACGTGATAACCCGATTATGTGGGCCTTAGGAATGTTATAAGTTTTTAGTGTGAATTTAATTGAGTGAGGAATATGTAAAGAAGGCGGTTTGATAGATCGGGTTTTAATTTATTTCAGTAAACGAATTTTTAATCAAGACTTGCTGTGTTTAAAGTATATCTATTGCAATAAAAACTACCTTAATGTGTGTAGTGTAGGACCAAAATAATGTAGTCCAATTTATCAATGTTGCCCAACCAAAGCATTACCCGGGCAATGTGAACATCTATCAGCAAACTAATGAAATATAATATTTAATGAATTACCAGTTTAGCTAATTATGTAAAATATATTTATGTAAATAAAACGTAGTCTTTGCGGGGCATAGACTGAAAGTGTGCTTTTTTAATCTTATGTAGGTAATAGGTGTTTTCATAAATTATTTTTCTGAATTTCTGCAAAATGTAATTACTTATAGTTTTTTTTTTTTGCAAGTATTCCTTTTACGCACTTTTTCCAACATTCTTCTAAAAGTGGTAATTCTTACAAAATGCAACATCCACTAACCATAATGGTATCACACATCGTCTTTAATCTATGTTCGTTTAATCTAAAGGCACTTTTATAATCCTTTTTGTTTTGAATATTATTGAGATTTATAACGAAACAATGTACCTGAATGGTATACCCTGATAGGTTATTTTGGGTATTGTTCACAAATTGCTGCATTGTAGTGCCTTTGTAGGTTGCTTGTATCCTGTAAAATAATGCTAAATCTCCCATTTTCTTAAGCTCTCGGACCAATTGTAAAACCACAAGTTTAAAGAAAATGAGGTCTGAAAATGATTTCAATTGAATATGTCTAGAAACCGGGGAGTAAGTGTGACACTCTTTGATAGTTGGACACACCTAAAATGCTGGTCTTTGATAGTTGGACACACCTAAAATGCTGGTTGCTTTTCTTCAAATTAATCTTTATTGCATCCCTAATGTACAGTCACGAGCACCAATATGTATACACCCAGCCATATTCACAAGCGATTTTCTCGTAAATAAATTATTTTAACACTGGGATACACTCAATAAACCTATGGATTTGAAAATGCAATAAGTCCATAAACATGCAATTTCATTCAATAAGTAAGGAGAAAGCTGCGTTTGAAATTAGCTAACTGTATACATATTTTTGCTCGTGACTGTACACATACAGGTGGTAAATATTAATGATTAGAAACAATTATGGACCCTGTCGGGCGCAACAAAATGTTAAATTAGTAGGAGAGAGAAAGAGCGCTTCTTATAATAAACATTACAACATTTTCAACAGAAAAACTATTGTGTACAACACTCATTTACTATGATAACGTATGTAGGCCAGCTCCTTAGGGGTAGGTCGTATGTTGCTGTATTGTGATCCGTTTCCTATGTAGTAAACTGACCATTTTCCTGGTGAAAAAATATTATATCAAAATGAAAATTTAACCTTTTTACACTATTGTCACAAATACTGGACAAGCACGCGCATGCTCTGTACGCAAAAGACACAAATACGTGACAAAAATGCAGTACCCTGTCGTAAGTAAATATAACACGAAATAAACAATGAAATCATTACTTTTGTGTGTTTATCTTAAATTATATCTTAAAAATACACCATGGATATTGAGAAATTCACAATAACAAAAATGAAAGATATTTGTGGCTTGGCGTGAAGGGCATGCGCATGCGTTTATGCTCTGGCGTTCTCGTTCAAAAGTTTAAGCTAACATCATAATTATAGGGTAACTGATGATTGTGATCCGACCTTAGTAAGTAGAAAACTAGTTTGAAAGAAATGAATAATATCAATTTATTGCGCAACAGACGAGATATGTCGTATTTAAACGGAGTTGAAACAGATTTTTGTCCAATCTTATATAAGGTCCCATTAAAATAGATGGGCAAATTTTAACACAACGTTCAGTACGTCTTACCAAAGATATCCAAGCAAAAAAAAACATTGATTAAAGTGATTTTATTTTGACCTAAAATAATAAATTGCCCGCACACAGAATAAACGCATCTATTATGGGTAGGTACTTGCACACTTCTTGTAAGTATCTCATGTGGTTTTTTTTACCATTGTCCTTATTTTGGTGGTCTAAGTGATTTCATCTATTTTAATGGGACCTCATATAGATATTAAACACGCACGACGTCAAGGGTGCTACACTATTCAAGGTTCAAGTTGAAATATTCGGACAGCTGGCTCGAAGCCGGGTGGCAATATCGAATATACAGGGTGAAATTGAATTCATAGGCATTATTTTATAGGGTCATTGTACTAGAAAAACTGTTCCCTACATTTTGGCGATTCATATGAGCATAATGTATGGAATAGCTCATTTTTTTTCGCGATTTCAGATTGATTTATTTATTCAAACTTTTCGCACACAATAAAGGTACAAAGGTACTTAATGCCTGGGGCATTCTCTACCAGTCAACCAAGGGTGGTGAAGAGATTAGATGGCAGGTGCTTTAAAGAGTAGGAACATGCAAAACATTGAGACTTTTTAATAAAATGGGTACATAAATAGGTTAAAACCTTATAATAACTGTTTATACTGTAATAGATAACATACATGTTTACTATAATAGATAACTATAATATATATGTAATATATTCATACATACATATACATATATTAATACAAGGAACACAGGTGGTAAGATGACTACGCTATTTGTTATGAAAATAACTCTGCAATTTGAGATTCGTTCCCATAGTGAAAGTTGTTCATAATGATTAGGTCAATGACCCCTTGAAATTATGCCCAGGAATTCAATTTCACCTTATATATTTTGGCGCCCGGCTGTACCAAATCTTAGGGACCTTTGAAGCACTCCTGTTGTTTTGCGTTTTTTAACAGCGGCTCGTTCGGTTGTTCTTCAAAAATCTGGTAATGAGCGGTTTTCTACAAGTGTGTATATACGTAGTACAGTCGCTGAAACTATTTGGTGTACAGGTATTGGATCAATTACGCCTAAAGGGTAGCTAGCAACTACTTTTCAACAATGTTGAGAGTGTGCCATTCTACTATGCAGTGCATTCTTTTACGGCACTCTTATAAGTATGTCTAATTTGAGATGCGCCTGGGCTGCCTGAAACGGCTAAAAACTTAAATTTCGCTTGCGTTTTGAGCGTAAAAGTTATTACGCTCACAATTAGAATTAATTTACGCAGTGTAGCTGAAAGATAAATGTTTTTGCCTGTACACCAAATAAGTTGTTCAAATGTACAGTCACGAGCATCAATATGTATACATTTTCAAACATTCAAAAGCGATTTTCTCGTGGAATGCCGATAACTTTATGAAGAACCTTTTTCATATTAGTATGGGTTCCTAAATACTATGTCCATAACAACATATAATTACAACAAATCCATAAGGAGAAAATCCCTTTTTAAAGTTGCTCCGTGTATACATATTGGTGCTCGTGACTGTACGCACCTTGTAAACAATATATGAGTTTTATGTCTGCGTGTCTGTCTTCATGCGCTTTTGATCATTCGTATCGCATCATGCTATTTCGACCAATTGCAACACGAATTTACGAGCCCGTCCTATTTTTTCGCAGGCACGGAGCCCATGATTTGTATTTGTATTGTAAAGCTACGGTTTCTTAGAAGAGCGGTGGCCGCCACATGGCAGCCGCAGTGACTTTCATAAAAATGACACCGGGATTTGATTTTACTTTCACAAAAAACGCTCTTCAGAAGCGTGACAGACTTAGTGCCAATTTTATCAATGAAATTGAATTCGATCAGCACATCTAAACCTAAAATTCCACAGAAAATAATGATATTGACAGCCCTTAATCAGGGTTAATTTTCAGTTTCATTGGTGAAATTCGCCTTTACTCTCCTAAATAACGCTACAGTGACGTCATTCGGTGGCACATAACGCGAAAACGCCACCGGTCTTCTTGGAAACCGTAGCTAAACTGGGTGTTAAGGAGTAAAAGCCTTTTTACTAAGCGATATTTAGGGTCTCTTTCCTAAGTTGGGATAGTGTAACAAGAGAAAGGGTGGTAAGGTCCCTAAGAAAAACACATCACCTTACCTTAGCACCAGCTAAATATCGTGAAGTGTATGTACCCGTCAAACTGTATGACTGCTCTGAAGTGAGCTACACTCTGCGCAGTCCCGCCCCCTCACACCCGCGGTCACATGAATGTGTTACTGCGCAGCGACTTGCCTCATGTTCCGAGCGGCCATATCATTTTAATCGGGCAGTAATAAGGGTTTAAATGATGCAATGTACTTTTGACTGCTGTATTTCTTTCGCTATGAATTAGTGATTGAATGTAATTAGTAAATAAACGCTTTCTATATAAACAAATGTATATTTTGGCATTGAATACTAAGATTAAATATAAGATAAATAAAAAATATATCTAATTGATATTTTTGTATTATGTGATTTTGATCTCGTATAGTAAAAGAAAAATTTTGGTAAGTAGATTCTACAAATTTCTCAAAAATTAATTTGTTTGCTCTTTTCTGCTGCTATCTCCTAAACGGCTGAACCAATTCTTGCACACGTTTTCAAACAAAAAATCACGTATTCTTTATCTTTCCTAAAAATAATATTATAGATATGGATAATATTTTTGAAGTCATAAAATAGGAAGGTCCTTGAACTATAAATAAATGAATATTGTTATTTAAATATTATTTACGTATTTTTTTTGGGTATTTAAGGGGTCCACTAAGCAGATGTTACTGTAACCAGAGATTCCACATAGTCTATGGTTTATCAATTTTGTGATAATAAATTCATATTTAATTTTGTGGTATTATCTGAATAGTTTGAAATGTTTATTACATGGTGTAAATTATTGATGAATTTTAAAATAAATTATTTAAATTATATATTTTTTTGTTTTATTTAAAAGTATTCATACAAAAATAAAAACATACCTACTACCTTTAAATGCTCTAAGCCTACTACACAATAATCCATACTTGCATTCACATAGATTTTTGTGTTTTTTTTAATATCCTAGCCTTTGCAAGGAGGCGGGGGGGAAAAATGTCGTTATTTAATTATCAATATTTTGATCCTGAATTTATTGACTTAACAAAGACAGTAAACACATTTCCGACATGTGGAATCGAAAAAATTGTATCATTAAAATGGATAACATAGAACCCCCTTTTTCATTTATCGCAAATATCTCGTAAACCAGACTTCCTACGTCAAAAATAACGAAATTTTCGTCCCCCCCTTGTATGACACCCCCTGGGAGATTTGGGTGAAGATTAATGAATGACTATAATTAACCTTGACTGTGACCTTTGCCAAAAATGGATGGATTTACAGCCGGTTTCTGAGAGGCAAACATGGAATTGGTAAGTACTATATTCTTCAAACTTATATCTATCTAACCATTTTAGTCAGGCAGTAAACTATCATAAATTCCAGACTTAAGTGTCATATTGACAGGTGCAAATCGAAGCTTTACAAAGTGCATAAAACTCATGAAAATCTCATAAACCCTAGGAAATCTGTAAAGCTTTTACATAAAAATATATTTATCAACATGCCAGACATACAAGCGCGAATGGAGAAAATGCTCTTTAATTACCAAACTACTAATAGAACAGATTTCCGCGGAGGTCAAATCGTTCCTCCAACATTCACTAAGTATAAAGAGAAGCCGAAGTGTTTAAGGGTTAGGCCTCCACCACTGAAGGATCATCACACACTAGCCGCTTGGAGGACGGTGGGGGTGCCGTTCAGTTTAATGCACTATCGTAAACCTATTACTGGGACAGACCCGACTAAAGTCCAGGAACCTTATGTTAGTTACTAAACATAATAGTAAAACTATTAGCTCAGTATTATAGTTTGTATAGCACATTTATTAACATAATTAATTTATTTATATCAGGCGACACAGGCCAACCTTAACCTAAACTTCAGTAGCTTCTTCTTGAGCTGTTCTGAGGTGCTTGTCCGCGGTAGCGACGAAACACGACCTCCTGCGGCCAGAATTCTTCTTGCATGGCGTGGGGATGGTCAGATAACAATTTGGTACGCATACCACGAACGCTACAATGTGTCCGTGGTTCGCTGGGAAACCCTTTTCATTATCAGAGGCACTATTGTGTATATTATTATCATCTACATCTTTATAACACTTGTTACATGGCGTAAAGTTTCATCCATGTTCCTTCCATGTTCTTTATGTTTCGGGGTAGCAGTAGCCCTTTTGGACAATTCCGCTTATCCGGCAGACATCACTTTGAGGCGCGTGTGGAACACGTACGCGCCGTCCGGCATGGGCCTGGTCCTGATCGGACGGTGAGGTACCCATTACTCATCGCCCGCAGCCCCGCGCCTGCGGTGGCCGGGAGTCGTCATTGAAACATACCTGCAGGCCTGTTTATAAAGTTTGTGACCTAGGTAAAACAACCGGATGAAGAGAAAGAGAAGTCTATAAAGACCCGCCCCCGCTTGGTAATGACGCCCGCAGTCAGCATGGATGACGTCACCAACCCTAGGACGCGCAATATCCTGACTGACTACATGTATACCAGTAGCATGACCAGTGCCACCAGGGAAGTGATCTCAGACTACTTCACGGTCAAAGCGCCGCTGCCAGGCTTGCCAGCGCCGGCTAATCCGGTTTGTCGATTTAATAACTTGTAAGGTGGCTGCTAAAATCTAGAACACACCTAATGGGGACAGTGGAGTTTTTAACAGAATCTATGATTCGACTATTCAAATATTTAGTAACATTCCGAGGTCCCACGTTCACATGACCCACATCATCATCATTCCAGCTTAAATACATACTCTACTAGACATTGTCGACTGATCCTGGGTTTCTCGCATTCAGCAGATTCCGCGACTTTACCAGCGGTCCACAATCCTTAGACACTAATTTTACCCCTTTTTGAGAAGAGTAGTCCTCCACACCCGAATTTCCAACAACAGTAACTCCTATAAATAAAAATCTTCAGTGATGTCTAACGCTAACTACAGAAGTGCTAAGACATTAGACAATGCAGCTCGACGAATCCCAGAAAACATATATCTTGGATCCCGCAGCGAAGAAATGAGAAGAGAACTGACAAGTTCAGACTTCTTCGTCTCACTTATACTAAGACAAATCGACCCAACCAAAGCTGCAACAAGCTACAAGTATTAGTAATTACCTATAACGAAATAACATTTCAGATAAAGTTACCGCGACTGACACTCCCGTACGTGTCGCCGGAATGGCGTATGGAGACTGTCCCGTGGGATAACAAGCAGCTGAGAACTTACTGCGATTCCACCAAGGAGTTCTGGCTGGGACAGAAGTTGCCTCCGTACGTAACATAACAACACGCCTGTTTTTTCTGAAGGGTTAGGCAGAGGTATACGTGTATTTATAGCACGCCTAACCACCTACGGCCTCGTTGGTCTGTTGGTTGCTAACGCCACTGATAAGCATGTGGTACTGTTTGGGATTTCCTGGTCGGGCAGACTGTTATTGGGTTTTTCAGCAGCCTAGTGTCAGGATATGTGCCCAGTTAATGGAATAGGCTCGTATAAACATAACTGACGAAATACAAATCTGTCAGACACCTCCATAAAAAAAAAATCTGAACTAACGAACCGAAAACGTACAGCCTAAAACGACCTTATTAAAATAGGAAATTTTTGAGCATTACCGTAGTTTATATTTTTATTGCCCTTTTTTATTTCTAACTAGCTACTCCCGTGCGGTTTCTCCTGCTGCTCGGCTCCTATTGGTCGTAGCCTTACTCTATAATTGGACTATCCAACACAAATACAATTTTTCAATTCGGACTAGTAGTTCCAGAGATTAGCGCATTTAGTCAAAGTCAAAGTCAAATCATTTATTTCAAATAGGCACAAGTAAGGCACTTTTGAACGTCAAAATGAACAAGAAATAGAATTGATTCTAGTCGCCCCTTCCAAAAGGTAGTTTCGTGTGGAGAAGAATGGGCAAGAAACTCCACCGTTACTCTTTTAAAATGTTTTACAATGTTTTGTATACATGAATTATAACATTATATGTGAAGACGATGCACCCAGAATAAAAACACTACACCACAAAAGGTGAAAAGAAAAACTCATATAGTAATGGTAGGTAACTTATGTCAAAAGTACATGGTGCTCACATATTTACAAACATTCTAAAAGTTAATAATAATAAATCAATCAATGTGTGAGAAGTTATTTCAACATGTTTGAAATAGTATTTTATAAATAATAAATTATTACCTAATTTACTTAGCAACCAGTTTGATTTTGTCTAGAACTTGTCTAGTCTTTAAACAAACAAACACTTCAGCTTTATAATATTATTATAGATTTCATAATTTTAAACGGTACTTTCTTCTTTAAGGCTTTTGTTTTTTTTTATAGTTGCCAAGCGTGCAAAGATACGGAAATAGTAGATGCTGATAGAACCATGCGTCACCAGTTGAGGACCACAAGACGTTAACAATGTACCCATAAGTACCGAGGATGGTTACATGGTTATTTTACTAGATATAAAAACGAAATGAGAACTTGCCATGACTTGATTGATTTGATATTTATTTAATATCTACTGAGAAGACAGTTAAACTTTATTTTTTAATGTGAAATGTTGATTTATTTACGATCTTAGATTAGTTTTTAGATTTCAAATTTTGTTAGTTAGTAATTTTTTGTTACTTTCAATTTATCTACTTAGCTAATAAACTTATTTAACAAGTTTGGTGCTTTATTTGAGATCTTCACACGAATTTTCCATAAACATTTTTTTATTTTTATTTTCCTATGGCATTAAGTCCGCCGCTGTACATTTCTGTGCTTAAAGTATAAAATAAATAAATAATTTAACGACTTGAGAAACCTAATTGTTGTAGGTTTAATATTCGTATAGTAAACACTTCATTTGGAAACTTAGCATTACGAAACAAGTTCTCATAATGAATGGTGAGAATCAAATCAAAATCCGTTGCAAAGTTTAAAAGAACAACGCGGTCACACACGAGAAAAGAGACTTACTCTATATACTTACTTTACTATAATTTACCTATTGTGTAAGTTAATCTATAGTTATTGATAGTCAAAATATATCCATAAACGTGAAAAAACACCATTTTACTCCAAGCTTATTTTCATGTCACTTCGCTTCGGTTTTGGGTACCAATGGCCTTCTGAACTATCAAGTGTCCCGAGGCCAAGATACGAGACCAGTTTGCGAGTCAGTTGTGTTGACAGTTCAATCACTTTTCACTGGCTGCGTGAGCGAACCTAATATAGATATTTAAACAGAAGTCAGTGTCTGGCTTCATGGCCGGACATTCATTCTGTGGTCCGGAGCCTTTCTGTATAATACTCTGCCACAAAATACTACAGTCTGCAATATGCCTAGCCTTTTCCCAACTATGTTGGGGATGGCTTCCAGTACCGGATGCATCTGAATACCAGCATTTTACATAAAGCGACTGCCTGTTTGATCTCCACAACCCATTAACTGGGTAATACGATACCCTTTGGTAAGACTGGCTGTCAGATTTTTGGGCTTCTAACGACCCGTAACGACTGTCAAAGGTGCACAAATGACAGCCGGGACCAACGGCCTAACGTGCTTGCCGAGGCACGGAGGAGTGTCGATATGTAAAGATAGACCCCATCCGACCCATCCACAGCCAATTCTGGCAAGCGTTGCTTAACCTGATGGATCAACCCATGCAGCTGTTATTACCTCGGTTATTACTTAGCTACAAATGAAAAAAAAATTACGCTGTTTCTAGCTTAGATCCTCTTTTCAATCACCTGTCCTAGAAAAATAGATTACTTAATAAAAATAAAAATGGCAACAAGTTACCTACAGACACATTTTGACTTTGACATGATTTTGTTGCGTTGTGTTTTCATATAATTTTTACATTATTTAGGTATTTTGTACAGTTTTGATGACTTTCATCACTTCTTATTTATTTTCAAGGATTTTATTTTTGTGTATTTTTAATATTTACAAAACAATTTGTTGGAATGCCTAATATTGATAGAAAATATGACAACATGCTTTTTCATAAACCGACTACGTACACGGAGTGCTATCAGATTAGGGAACCAACGTCCCTAGCGCCAATTAGATATGGGACCATACACAAAAAACAAAAAAAGCCCAGGCCGGAGTATGTCCCAATAAAAGACTTACATGCCCTGACACCATGGAGGGATCCAAATATACCATTTAACGCCTTTCATAGACCTGATCCTATAACTAAAAGAAACCCCTGGAAAATGCAGGAACGATACGTAAGTTTGGCTGAATAGTTATCTACATAGTCGGGACACGTCTTGTATGAAGAAAACATGGGTGGGTTACTCAACTTCAAAAACCAAAACATCAACAATCAAAATATGACGAATCTGAATATCACTGATTTATGGTCGAAATTGTTCACTTCATCAATACTTTAGAAAATCGATGTTTAACAATGCAATCGTGCAATGTTCAATCGTGCAAAGCATAACATAATATTAATTGCAGTATTTTTTTATCACTACCTACATAGTATAAAACAAAGTCGCTTTCTTTTTCCCTATATCCCTATGTATGCTTAAATCTTTAAAACTACGCAACGGATTTTGATGCGGTTTTTTTTAATAGATAGAGTGATTCAAGAGGAAGGTTATAATTTGTCGACATATTATGCGGGCGAAGCCGCGGGCGGAAGCTAGTTTAAGTTATAAATCAATGTTATCCACATTCGTTGCTCTTTTGACGTGTTGACATTTTGAACCGTTTGTTTTCTGATTCATTGAAAAATTAAACTGTTGAATAAAATTTTGGTGTTATTATTTTGATTATTGGTTTTTGAAGTTGAGTATGCCACCCAGAAAACAATGTTTTGTTGCTAATACGTCCGCACAACAGCTGTACCTACTATTTCACAATCGCCCACTGACTGCACTCTGTTTCACCATTTCAAATAACTTTTGTCCCACCCAGAAATAACGATAAATATCTATTCATCACAAGAGGGTTACAACGTGTAACGGTAACGCGATAGCTATATAGCCGGGTACTCACTAGCGAGCCGTAACCGTAACTTATGTGATACAGTAACGAGGTTCTAGTGTGTACGCGTTTTACAATTACGGCTCACGACGTCGCCGGAACGCTTTCACCGAGCGTACTCATTTTGCGAGCTGTAACTGTAACCAACAGACCGACCGACAATCCGACAATCGTCGGCTCGCTGCAAGTCGCTCGTGTAGCGTTCGTCGCAGGCTCGCGAACCACGTACACATTATGTTTTTGGTAACAGTAACGGTTACAGTTACGTGCAACGTTACGGGTTTAGAAATGAGTACGTTGTAAACGTCGGGTCGCTGCAAGCCGCACGCATACCGCTCGCAGCAGGTTTGCGAACCACGTACACACTATGTTTTTTGGTTATAGTACACACGGCTACACATCAAGCTATACAAAACCAGTTTACGCTGGTCTCGCATCGTACGGAAATCCTATACAATGCGAGATCAGCATAAACTGGTTTTGTATAGCTTGATGTGTAGCCGTGTGTACATGCAACGGTTACAGTTACGGCTCGCTAGTGAGTACCCGGCTTTAGCTATCGCGTTACTGCGAATCGCTTTTGTGGGTAGTAAGTAAGTAAAATAAACTCAGTTAAAGTTTTTTCTAACTTTGACTGTGTTGCCACAGTATTATAGTTTTTTTTTAAATTAAAGCACATGGTCGTGAATTCTAAATTCACGAGACATAATGCATATTGTGTATATCTCGGGGTTCACCCAAAATAATGTTTAACTAAGTAAATGTACAAATAAAATAGTGATTTGTTTTGATCCTCGATTGCATGGTGGAATAATCCACATTTTGAGTTCTAGTTGAAAAATTTAGGATTTAAGGCAACTAATCCTTTGCCATCAACATTTTGCCTCCTACAGGACAAACTACAGGACGCGGACCGTGCGAAAATACAAAAATCTCGTCCCAAAGTCTTAATGAAGGGGCCGGCGACTGATTTGGATGCTTACAAAGAGCCGTATGTTGCATTTATTTAATTACTAGCTGACCCGACAGACGTTGTCCTGTCTTAACTGTGATACCTTCCCTACCTGCCTACCTACCCTACCTGCCCACCTACCCTACCTACCTACCCTAGCTACCCTACCTACCCACCCTACCTACCCTACCCTACCTACCTACCCTACTTACCTACCCTACCCTACCCTACCTACCTATCCTACCTACCTACCTACCCTACCTACCTACCCTACCTACCCACCCTACCTACCCTACCTACCTACCTACCCTACCTACCTAGCTACCTACCCTACCCACCCTACCTACTCTACCTACCTACCCTACCTACCTACCTACAGTACCTACCCTACCTACCTACCCTACCTACCTACCTACCTACCTACCCACCCTACCTACCTACCTACCCTACCTAAAAAAAAAAAATTAAAAAAAAAAATGTATTCTGCTATTCAGGGCGGAGACAAATCCAACGAAACAAAAACCATGAAAATTGGTCCAGCAGATCTCGAGTTATAACGAAGGGAACAAACCCGTCTTTCTTTTATATATATAGATTACTGGCTTGTTACGATCCCTCTGTAAGATAAAGGCCTCTAATCATAAAGAAAAGAGACGAGCTTTCATCATTTCGTTGCCAAACTATTCTTTTATTATGTCGCACTGCTAACACAAGACTGGTTGGGTGTTTGTGATCACGGCGAAGTACTATGGATGTTGGTGGTCACAACTCCGTGGATTGGGAAATGAAACCGCTTCTCACTTTGTAGTTAATTTAATCACACACACTCCAATGTTAATTATATTAGATGGCACAATCGTAAGGACAGGATTCTTTTATGTAAGGGAGCAACTTGTTAGTAGGTATAGTTTTTGTGTCTGGATTCAGAACCTGTCTCAACTTGTTAACCGTCACTTCGTTAGTGGCGGGAAACACTAGTGTTGCCACTACGGCAAGATTATTGGTGCGTTCCAATATCGAACGCCACAACTGTATCAACTCAAAAAAATACAAATTCGAGATAACTCATTTTTCATATGGAAAATGTAATTCTCTACGCGTCAATAAAACCCCCATCATTTTATCACTAATTTTAAAACAGTGTTCACTTTTTTACAAATAGGAAGCGAGTAATCAGTTTTCCATCATTAAGTACTGAAAAAAGCTTCATTTTGAGTTAACTTAATTTAGAATAACTTTTTGAGCGCCTGTCTCCGTCGGATATAGCCGGCAAATGAAAACGTGCCCATTACGCTACTGTACGCTTCAGCCGACAAGAAAGCGACATTTTTTGTGGCTTACCGTGTGAGGCGATGCTTATTTGCGTTAACGGTCTGGCGTTCAAAAGGTTTTGGATGACCAATTAACATATTATTAATTCCTCTATATAAATAACGACCCAGTATGAACACTAGCTGATGTGCAAGTAGGTAGTTCGTTCCAGACCATCTCTTTTAGGTAAACTAATTGAACATTATTCTCTAAAGCATAGGTACTGCTTGTAGGGATCGTAAACTTATCATCGACAGCATTTACACGACCACGACGTCGATAGCCCAAAGGACGGCGGTGGAGGGAGTCAACTTTAAAAATGTCAAGGCCCCGCTTCCTAACTCCTACTCAAAGTGCAGACCGGTGAGAGAAAGAATAACAATAAGATATATATAAATCTGTCTAGCCTTTTGCCGACTGTCTTGGGGTCGGCTTCCAGTCTAACCGGATGCAGCTGAATACCAGTATTACATGGGGCGACTGCTTATCTGACCTCCACAGCCCAGTTACTGGGTAATACTATACCCCTTGGTAAGACTGGCTGTCAGACTTTCGGGCTTCTAGCTACCCGTAACGACTGTCAAAGATCCACCAATGACAGCCGGGACCAACGGCTTAACGTGCTTTCCGAGGCACGGAGGAGTCTCGATATGTAAAGATGGTCACTCATCCACGAACCAACCCCGGCAAGCGTAGCTTAACCTGATGGAAAGAATAACAATAAGAAACCATTATTAATTTGTGCTGCATGCTGCAATTATTTTAAGACTAAGGGAGCTTGAGACCTGTTTATGTAGATATGTACGGAGGCCAGCATATAAAGCTACCCCAAACTTTCAAATATTGCCAATTGAAAATGAACCTTATATTTGCGATAAAGTTGAAAAACTATCAAAAAACTACAGATTGGGGCTTGGAGTTGGATGTACTGAGTTTCACATATGTGAAACGTGTGTCGGATTTCACCTATGTGGTGACATTCGACAGCCTTAATTAATAATAATAATATCCTGGGATATTTCACACATGACCATATAGTTCCATGCTAAGCAACCTAATGCTTGTGTTATGGTAACGAGGTGGCTCATTAATTCTGCCCGATAAGTATTATATTACCATGCCATGTTACAGGTTTACATCGAACCTCTAATAAAAAGATACGTGTCTCCGGAATGGCGTATGGAGACTGTAACTTGGGACGACAAGCAGTTGAGAGCCTTCGTTTACCCAACCAAGCACTTCTGGCTGAATAGAAAGAAGCCTTAGTGAGTAGTCTCTAGTTGAGGGCAAGTCATTGCCGATTTATTTATTTAAACTTTTAGCACACAATAAAGGTACAAAGGCGGACTTAACGCCTTAGGCATTCTGTACCAGTCAACCAAGGGTGGTGAAGAGACTAGATGGTAGAAAGCTTTTCACCGGCCCGACGACATATCAGTTGTCGTGCCCCCAGCGCCCGGCACAGTGAATCGAATAATAAATATCTTCGACGAATAGGGTCTTGCAATGACGTAAAAACGCAAAACCAAACATAAATTCTCAGTCGGATAAACACGACTCAGGCGCCACGGGCCCGAAAGTATTTGTCGTATTAATCCGACTGGGGCGGTTAAAAGGTAAGTATGAACATAAGAATCATTGAGACTTGATTAATGTTGAAATTATATTTGTGGTAAGCTATTTATTTGTTCTGCTTATTCTTGACACCATTTGTTTAAAAAAATAATGGTGTTACGGTATTACTGGTTACTTACGCCTTTAGGATTAAGGTGAGACGGCTTAGCTAGTAGGTACTAAAACAGTTTCTAGGTTCAAACATTTTAAAGAGGCTGTGCTTTTTTTTTGAGGTTGGGAAATCATCAGATGACTCCTCCCGCTCTGGGGGGAGCGGATGGGAGTGTCAGACTCTTACTGACTAAAACCCATCCATGTTCCTTCCATAGCCCTTTATGTTCCTGGGTAGCGGTAACCGTTTCGGACAATCCCGCTTAAAAGGGGCTGCGCTGATGTAGCCCGCGAAACTCGCGAAAACTTCTATCTTATCAACAAAAAATCTTATAATGTAGAACTGTACTATTATAGATCACCTAACACTTATCCGAGCTAAATATAAACCATATTACAATGTATTTATTACATTTTCCAGATTTTTTGTTTTCTATGCAAGCAGCGCCATCTATATACGCACACATAAGTTATAGTTGATTGGGTGTGTGAGGTCTCGACCATGAGAGCAGCGATGAACAAAACCGGCCATCTGACTTCAACATAGCTTTATTTCCAAAACTTAAACATTAGAAGTACATTATATTGTAATAAAATTACAAAATAGGTGCAGAAGTAATTTGGCGAAAACTGCAGATGACTGAGCTATAAGCGCCCATTCGATAATTTTTGGTTATAATTTTTGGCTTAATCTATTTGATTTAACTTTAATCTTGTTTATTGTGGTTTTTCATTAAACAGAATCTCTTGTCATGATAAGCTAATCGCACATTACAGCTGCAGCGGGCTGAAGTGCATAGCATTTCACTAGAAAAAGAGCGTTGCGGCTCGCCTTTAGCGCGAGATTAATCACGAAAGTCTACGATATTGATGTAGTAGCGGATTTTTGCAATGCTTTACGGCCCTAATCTGCATCAGCTTTTTTACTATAAAAAATATTGCTAAAATTTCTCAGTCATCTGCGTTTTTACCTTTTGTATTGTGCTAAAGTGATTTTATGAAATGATTTATTTCTATTTTGGCATTCCATACACGTTGAACGCCAACGCGGTCACCGTGTGTCCGACAAACAATAGTTTTTCTATTGTGTCTGCTGCGTGGCAGTCAATGACTTAATTATTAAAAATAAGGATGGAATTGGACGCTGGTTCTTCTAATTTGAAAACTAAGAAACCCAAATAACATTATTATTAAAGAAATTTTACTGTTGTAAGAGAGTTAGTAAGGCTTTAATCACTTACTGTTTTTTTTTATTAATGTGGATACATACAAATCCTGCCATTCAGCTTCAGCAAGCGGATGGTTAGACTGGAAGCTGCCCCCCCCATAGTTGGGAAAAGGCTACACAGATGATTTTACTGTCCGTTAGTTTGATAGTATACTATGATTGGCCTTGGTTGAGTCCAAAAGCATCCGGGCAGCCCCAACTTTCACGTGAGTAATGTCTTAATTGCTTCTCAAATTATAAAGGCAATGGTTTTCATGATTTTATTACAAGTGTCTTCACTTCTGCACCTAAATAATGTAATTTCTATAAGGCAGCGGTTAATTACTATTAAAAAAGTGACTATTTTTCAAGTAGTTGAACAAAAGGTTAAAAAAAAAATTTGTCCGTCACTCAGACAATAGAAACATTTTGGACCCCTATCTCTTAATCATTTTCATATAAATAAAAACGATTTAGAGAATTTAAACGCACTCAAGTTGGGAAGTGGGGACTCGATACGTCACAAGTAATTTTTTTAGCTTTTAAATTTTATTATTATTATCTAAATAGAACAACACAGTAATATATACTTCTACATAGACGTGACGTCTTACCACATTTTAACTCGAATGTATCGACATAATTTTTTAGTATCGTAAAAAAAGAAACAAAACGTGTCCAATATGTTTTACTAGTCTAGCGACGGATAATAAAAAAATTGTCATCCCTATTCGTTAAAATATGCAAACACTTGAAACATGGTCACTTTTACAATAACTATGTTTGGATATTTAGCACAGAAAGTCTATAAATCTTGAAATAATTTAAATCTTTTTAATGCAAGTTTTACCATTTTTAAAGGGCAACATGTCTGGAAGTACTATAATTATATCTATGACATTTAAATAAAATAAATGGATAATTCGCATGAAAAATAATAAATTTTAAAAATAAATTATAATAGACTTTCTGAGCTAAATCATTTATGCGCATCGTGCTAAGTCACATTAGCCCAAAAGGTACAAACATGGAAATATCATTTGGTTAAACATTTTTTTTTATTACATTTATTATACAGAAAATTCATTTTTATATAAGGCGACATTTGTATTTTTTTATCGTAAATAAATTGATTTCAAATAGTGACATTTTTATTTATTTATTATTTTGGGATCACCAACAGAGGATACATAGATGAAACCAATACAAAAGTTACTTTCGCGTTTTTTGCGTGTGATTGTTTAATTACAATAAGAGATTTTCTTTTTAACTCTTCCCTAGTCCCTGTATAGATGGCGATGAAGTTGGTAAGTTACTGCAAGAAAGGGAACGTCACATTATTTCACTTGGATGTAATTTTGAGATCTTAAAACGAAACATACATAAGTTATATAAAAAAGTACACGATACAACGAAAGTGTCAACGAGCGTATGTGACGTGACGCAATGTTTTTTTTCTCAAGCGTTTTGGCTTTGGCAACTAGTAAAGTAGTCAGTTTAACGCCATCTACAGAGATCTTGGAAACTATTTTTTTTTTAATACTCAAAATGAAAATCTCTCACCAAAGATTTTCTTTACTTAAAAAATGAAAGACGACCAAACAGCTAACATATAATAAGACAACTATAAAAGCCCTAACAATAAGTCTTCTGTACACTTGTAATATCATAAAACAAAGGATTTCATGCGCGACGCGTATGTGCATGTCCAAAAACCACGATTTACCTACGACTTTTTTTGAGCGTAAAGATTACGTCAACATGTACGCATTTTACGCGCGTAACAAACACGCTTCCAAATGCGGGCCTCCACGAGTGTTACGCGCGTAACTGGTATTATCTAAAAAGACTTGGAACCCATTAATTGATGTTAAAGTAATATTATATCCTGCCGATGTATTCTGTAAAAATTACATTTTCGAACCTTAGGTAAAGCGAGCTGTCAAAAGTGTCAATGAATGACAGCTCCTAACATCAGGTGGAATGACAGTTCACTTCACCAAAGTTTTCGCGGTGAAACCTACAGAATAGACCCTCAGTCGATTAGTAAACCACGGCGTATACCTATTATCACACTTTTTCAACAGTGTACAGAAGACATAAGATTCTTTTATAAAACAAATTATTAGCCATAGTGGGGCCTTAAAAGTAAACTTAAATAAATCAACATTACATTTACAAACTATTTAACACTGACTACGTTACTGATAGAATCTTGATCAAGCAACTAAACCTTTGTCGTTTCTGACTTAGGACGAATTTCACCAATGTAACTGACCGCGACAATTAAACTGAGTTCAAGAGCTGTCAGTGCCAAAATTGTTGTTGAATATTGAGATGACAGCTCTTGCTTGAACGCGGTTTAATGCTGATCGCGTTTAGTTCCATTGGTGCAATCGGCCCTTACCCTACACCTTTAAATGCGGAATGATTGGAGTAATTATAGCTTCCAGCTGGTGTTTTGAACCGCCAAAGAATAATTTATGCGAAACCAGTTCTTGTCTGCTGATGGGGTTTGGATTCAGATACAGACGCCAGCACATCAAGCTATTCCAAACTGCCAAATATGCCCAATTGAACATGAACCTTATGCTTTTGTAATAAAGTTGAAAATCTATCAAAGAAATTTGACAGATTGGGGTAACTTGATGTACTTCTCCTCTGCACATTTTTGCCAAAAAACAACTAAGATAAATATCCGTAAGTTTGCATTATAAATGATTATAATTTTATCGTCATATTTCATGCTGTTTCCAGCATCCATATAGGCGGGAATATCGCCTTCTAACCATTTGTTATTCGGATGCCAAAAAAGAACTGCGGTGGTCACGCTATTGTGGCGCTACTATCGCTCAACAGTTGCGCAACATAATAGCAACTTTAGAAACAATTTAACTTATGAGACCATCACAAAATTATGCTTGAACAAGATTTCTTTTGCAACAAAATTTCCATCAACATTACAACAAAATTATACAAATAATCCTTATTTATTAGATTTTATTTTTTTTACTTTTTTGACTGTTAACATTTTTTTATTCAGTCTCTTATAATATAAGTCCCAATTAATGATTATATAATTTAACAAACAGGTTATATTTTTTTTTAATATCCATTACTAGAATACATAGGGCATCACTCGCTAACATAGCCCTCGAATTTTCTTTTTAGATTTTTGCCAATCTCTGGTTACTATCATGCCATCATCGTACGTACGTACAACCAGCAAATGGCAAAAAATTAAAAAAGAAAAATCTCGGGCTACCCTAGCGTTTTCCCTGACAATGACAGCCAAACATTATTGGTGAAAAAGACTAATATTTAAAGACACTTCAATTATTTATTTTTTTGTTTTCATTCAAAAACACATCTTTACCTTCCAACTGACAAAAATAATATTGTTGTTTATAATGTTCCAACCTTGCATTTCACGACCGTGTGTGAATCGTTCCAATTTATACCTTATTACAATGTCATAAGAGTTAGAAAACCACCCACGCTCGGGAATGGCATAATGGATATATTAATTATATACATGGCAAAATCGATTTCACATAAGACTGCAGACACTATGCAATTAAGTACAGAGGAATAACCACCAATCCGTATAGCAGTATTATATTAATATTGGGTCTCATTGTGAAAGAGATGGAGCTATACTTCCTGTATAACTTCAGCCCTTTCTCACACTGAAGTAATACTACTCTTAGAAGTGGTGGTTGGTCCCTGACTTATAAAATATAAGGCTATACAAAAAACATTGTTCTTGTATTTTAGGTTTCCTGAGATTGTAGAGCCCAAGCGATCCTTACTCAAACTAAGTATTAGTCCTTCAAGCGACTTTAAACCATACTACCCTCACTTCAACGTTGGAATTCAAACAAGAACCTGCTCATCGTATAACTACCTACCACAATCTTCATCCTCCTCGGTCATCCATCCATAGCGGTCACAAGACATATGTTGGCGAGCGCCATGGCAGAGTTCTGACGTACTAACGGGTTTGGGTCTTTGATCAGCTGTAGAAGCCGAGTGCGTGCTGTTCGGGTGATGTCGGGATCTAGTTCGGTTTCCTCCGGATTCTTCTCGCGGATGCGGTACAGTTCCGCGTAGAGGAGACCTGGGGAAAATTTCAGAAGTCTTAAGAATACACTGAATTAAAAAAAAATCTTGGTTTAGAATAGAATAGAATATTTTTATTTCAGACCGGAGTCCATAGGGTTAGTAACAATTTTAACTTAAATGCTAGTGTTAGTAGGTTACAGACACATAGAAATATACAATTAAATTTCGGCATGGAGCCGCATCCACCTCCGCAACATCGGGGAATCCCACCGATCTACGAACACACTGAGAATACTGTTGGAGCTGCCGCGAACACGAGACATCAGGGATGCACATCTTTTTCTAATAATAGCGGCAAAACCATCAATATTATTATCTGCAAACATCCCTGACGCACTACATCGCCACGGCAGCCGCAGCAGCAACAGCTCCAGCAATACTTATAAAAACATCATCTGATTATTAAACATTTTTGATATATTTCGAATTTTTGGAGGATACGTCGTTTATAAGTGATGCAGGTGTACGAGAAACGGTGAAATTTTAAATACAATTTTAACATTGAAATGGGACCACGCTAGCCGGCGAGCCATCTGCCAACTGCCTTGGACGCTGACAGAAACTCATCCAAATACTGCTTTCAAGAATATGATACCCTTTTGAGGGTGGAAAATTATCAAATAACTTCTCCCACTCTGGTTAGAGCGGGTGGAGGGAGCGCCAGACTCTTACTGACTAAAGCCCATCCCTGTTCCTTCCTTAGCCCTTTATGTTCCGGGGCAGCGGTAGCCCTTTCGGACAATCCCGTTTACCCGGCAGAATATGTTACCCTAACTCTCTTCTAAACTTAGTATACTTCTTCTAAGACCTGTCACATTTAAAAAAAAAAAGTATCAGCGGCAGTAACACCGACAGGAACTCATTCAAGCACGAAATTGCTTTGGGGCGTATGAGACGCCCACATTCACCTGAATATTACAATACTACAAGAATGATTTAGCTCTCAAACAACGATGATAGGGGGCGCTGTTGGTAAACTTGTATTCAATTGTTTTATAAAATAGCGGCATTAGTTCCTATTTTGGCCACGAGCCAAACAAAAACCTTGTAGCACTATAAGTTCTTCATCTACTTTCTTGTTTGTATTTTGTTTATTTTATTCAGCTTTGTTTACATTTTCTTTTATTACTTTTTATTTTATTTTCAAACAAGATGTTTGTGAAATATATTTTTTTTCTCCTTTTCTATTTTTTTTTTCTATTTATACTGTACAACGCCTTGGGACTTGTTCAGTTATGTTGTGCATGTACAGACGCCAGCACATCAAGCTATCCCTAACTGTCAAATTTTCTCAATTAAAAATGAACCTTATTGTCTTTGCAATAAAGTTGAAATAAAAGAAATTTGACAGATTGTGGTAACTTGATGAGCTGGCCTCTGTAAATTTAAATAAATAAATAAATCTATAGTCATATTTATTAATCTGTGGACGTACCAAGCAACAATGGCGGATGTGGCTTAATCTCCTCTCTCGCACAATGCAGGTAGTTGACGGCAGTCTGCAGGCACTTGACCACGCTGGCGGGCAGCTCATCTGCCAGCTGCCTCAGCAACGCAGATAGGAACTCGTCCAAATACAACCGGCCTTCGTCCAATAGATGTGTTTGTACGAAATCGTTGAATTTCTTCACGTTGAACGTCTTGAATACTTGTTTAAGAGTGAATTTGCTTGCCTGTGGGGGTAAAGGTAAAGATTATGAGTTTTTGAATTTTTTCTTGATCTGGCCATTAAAGTTATGGCATTGATTACAATATAGGCGAGGTAGAACCTCCTCCATAATTAATAATTGAAATAAATAATTGTAATTCTTCCAAATTTTCAAAAAAAGTTTTTGTACTGCTTGAAACGGCAGTGATATTTAGATTGCAAGAAGAAAAAGGACTATTTCAGTAACGATTTGTTTTGTCAAGTTTCCCTTTGAAAACGTTACGAACGAATGGATGCCCTCCTTTTTTTATCTTCTTAGACATACTACACATTTACAGACTAAAATATAGTTGGCAAAATGTGAGTGTACTATAGGCCTAAGTACAGAGGCTAGCACAAGAAATTACCCCAATCTGTCAAATTCCTTTCATAGGTTGTCAACTGTATTACAAAAGCATGAATTTGCGTAAATTTGACAGTTTGGGATAGCTTGATATGCTGGCAGCTGTACATCTTTCCCGCGGGGAATACAGGTGATATGTTGGGTTATGTGTACAGTACTCCCAAATTAATAATGCACATGCAGATCTTCGCTAATTGTCGTATTCCCGGAAACACCCGAATCATTGAATCGTTCGAGTCCTTAACAATGCACTTTCATTTTGCACCTTGTTCGAAAGAAATAGGAGTCAATATCATGTGTACACAATCGAAAACAATTCGGGCGGTCGGCGGCGGTCGGCGGTCAGTCAAAGGTCCGTCAGTCGTCTTGTTATATTGGTGGTGACTGCACGTGTTCTCTTTGTCTGGAATTATATACAGCTGCAATTACACACCCTTCTTGGTTTTGTTTTCAAAGGTGAATTTAATTTCAACTTTAATTATCTTATTCAAATTTAAATAGTTAATTTTGTAAAATATTTAAATATACTAACATTTTTCACGTTTTTTCAATATTAAAAATACCTACGTAAAATACATAATATTAAGTACTAGAAAAAACATATTAAAAATCAGATTTAGGCTTATATGAATTATAGCTCGCTATTTACTTACATGGAATTATTGAATCAAATTTCGTTACTGATAAATCAATATTTATCTCTTTTAGGACAAAACACACAATCTTACTAAATTATGCATGAAGAAAATGCACTTAACCACTCTATATACATATCGTCTTCCGACGCTCGGGGAATACGACCGTTGCCGAACAGTGGCGAAGATTTCTATGCGCATTATCACTTTTGGAGACCTGTACATAGTATTTCAAAAAAACTTATAGCCGGAAAAATTAAGTTTAAGTGACTCTTTTTCACATTCGACTGAAATAAACTTTTAACCTATTTTGCGCCAACTAACTATGTTCATTCCAAATGTGCGCATGCACTGTATGTCAACGACACAAATATGTGACAATGCGGTGCACTAATAACACGAAATAAACAATTAAATCTCTTTTTTTGCGTGTTTTTTTATGGATATCTTAAAAATATAAGCTCTCGCACCTATTTAACTGTATGAAACAAATTAAAATTCACCATGGATTTTGAGAAATTCATGATAACAAGAAGAAATAAATTTGGTGCTTGGTGTGGAGGGCACGCGCGTGCGTTTATGCTCTGCCGTTCAAAAAGGATAAGATTGGTATCGTAACTGGTCAAATCCAAAACCAACCAACTGCTTATATCAAAATATTAACTTACCCTCACGACATTCGGATTATTATCACACAGATGCAGCAAGAAACAAGGCAGGGAGCTGACGCCTTGGTCCACCAACGCATCAGACTTCACTCTCCCGGCGATTATCCCAAATAACTTTATCGAATGTTCCCTCAGTTGCGCGCATTCAGTGTTCATGAAAGGCCGTATCTTTTGGGATATTGAGAGGAGCTCCCTGTCGTATTCCTTGTCTAGTTTGTCTAATTCCGTTAGGAGGCGGCTCAGACCTTGAATTGCAGCGAGGGGTACGTTGTCTGTTGGCATTCTGGAAATTTAAATCAGATATTTTTTGTTTCTTTTTTTACCTTTACACACAGCTGTGTATAGCTGTGCCTGTTCTATCTCGCAGTGACCCGGACACGCATACGTGCTCAATTTTTCATCAATTCTAAGCTCAGTGCCTTCAGCACAAATATATGTTTTTTATAAACACATTGCAATGCGTGATGAAGGCACTCGCTAAAAGTTAGAACTTGACAAAAAATAGAGGCACTGTTTGCGTAAAAAAATGTAGATAACATAAGTATCTTTATTTGTGAAATATTGACTTCATGTTTCATGCTTTATCATCACGATAATCAGAAAGGATACACGGTTTTGGCGCGACTTTGTTTAAGGCAACAGACAAACGGTCAAGTCTGGTGGTGGGAGTAAGTACGCTTAAACGACATGCTATCCCTACAACGCTGGAAAAAGTACTCTTGGTTCGAATCGACCGTGGTAGGGGCAAGAAAAAGATAGCGCGTAACGGAAAAATGTGACGCGTAACCAAAATATGTGACGGTACATTTTTTTCCAACGCCGATAAAGAAGTTTCTCTTCAAAAATCAGGCATCATTCCTATTAACATGTACAACTTACTGCGTCTTCTGCGCGTCCACTCCCTGACTGAGCGCCTGTAGCGCGGCCGGCAGCGCCAGGTTCCTGTGTTCAGGCTTCAGCTGCGCGATGTTGGCGGCTCCTCGGAGGCAGGTGGCTCGTACGCGTTCATGCGAGTCTTTCCAACCCGTGTTCAGGGTCGCTAGCACGGTTTCTATGAGGATTGGGTTATCGTTACACCTGTAAAGAAAAATGGGATTGCCATTTTGCGGGGATGTGACGCATATTTTCTCACAACTTGTTTTTTTTTTACTGCGTTATGTTTGCTGCAAATAAACGTATTTACTTTCTTTTTCTATTTTGATTCTCATACTTACTCATTTCAATTTTTTTATTGTCATTTTTGTATTAAGAACTTTATTGTGCTTAGAATAAACCTCAAAATACAATAACCACGAGTTCTTATTTTAGTGCGAGCTTAAACTTTTAGGTTTAAAAACACTAAAATAGCACTAAAATACGAACTCGTTTCGTTAGACAGTTGGGGCAGATTTCACTATAGAAACTGAACGCAATGAGCGCATAAACCACATTTAAGGGATTTCAGGTCATTATTTTGTATGGAAAATTAACACTGCTCTTAAAGTCGGTTTAAAAGTGCTGATCGTATTAAGTTTTATAGGTGAAATTGGGATGTTTTTTTTTTTAATTAGTCAGTAAGCTAGATTATTAAAAAATATTGAGCACGTATTTTTTTCTTTTTTTACATAATCCAAAGATAACGTCTATACATTGAATTAAAATGTGGCATGACGTCACAAGTATGTAGTTTTTATACTTACTTGTGACGTAGCGAGCCCCACTCCCCAACTTTAATGCGTTTTATCTAAGTCATTTTCTATTAATATGATAAAGCAAAAAGTACGTGTCAAATATTTTTTTATTATCTGATTGACGGACTAAATATAACTTCTTTTTTTTACCTCTGCAACATCCTTGTTGGCATAGACATAGTACAGCATTGCACATGTAAGCGGGCACGCCCTTTATTTTTAATTTTCGCTTGAGTACAGTCAGTTTTTAATGTTTTAATTGGTATATTGGCGTGTGCTAGCTGACATGTGGCAAATGATTGATTTTAATGTGATGTGTTTCGTAATGTTAATTACTTCTCATACCATAAATGTGTAGTCAAGTTCTTCCAACTAAACAGACAGCTGTGCTGCTAGGGAGTTTGTTGCTCCACTTCTTCCCAGCTAAAGCACTAGGAAGTGGTGAAGGGTGGGCGTTTTTGGGGGACTGTCTTATATAACTTTGACCTTCAAAAAGTGCTGATTTTCAGCCTAATTTGAATAAATGACTTTTGATTTTGGCACTTAGTCTCGGTGTCACACATACCTGTAGTTTAGAAAGTCTGCTAGCAGCGCAAGCGCAGCACATCTCTGCGGCGGGAGCGGACACCGGCCGTACGCAGACACTTTCGACACCACGCGCGACAGATGTTGCGGACACTCGCGACACAAAGCTCCGCTCAGTATGGGCGCTAGGTCCAGCAGGGTAGTTGATGAGTCGCCGTGTTCTATGCTAAGACATAGGGAGCAGGCTTCCCGGACCTATAAGGGAAATTACAGCTTTAATAACATCACGCCTGTTTTTCCCAACGGTTAGGCAGAGGTGTACTGTAGAGATTGTGACGTATTTAGTCTATACATATACCTTTTCTAGTTATAAACGCTATTACGAAAGACGAATTTCGAATATGAAAAGATTTGACAGTCAGCTCCCCAAATTGAAAAGGTCAGATGATAAAGTAAATATTAAAAACATCTTTGTTCCAATAATTATGAAATGAAATTACGATCCGGTACTATAACAACAACCCATATTTTGTACAATACGTTGTACCCAAATTTCGCCAGAAAGATAATTTTAATTATGTATACAAAAAAAATCTGTATTTTACCAAATATAAATTCACAAAGAGTAGAGAGAGGGAGAGGGAAGAGAGTAGAGAGAGATAGAGAGTTTAGAGAGAGCGAGAGAGTTTAAAGAGAGAATGAGTTCAGAGATAGAGTGTAGAGAGAGAGAGAGTAGAGAGAGGAGGGGGAGTTATGTTTAACTTTCATGTAATAGGGGATTATTAGGGGCCTATTAGATTGCTATGGACCGGGTACAAACCATCGTAAAAAATAACGATCCGAATTAAGTATAAAATATTTTTATAAAAACAACAATTTACCTTATGACAATCCGCCTGTTCCAGAAACGCGTTGAAGGTCTGCACCGTGATCTTGGCCGGTGACAACTTTATTGCGTCCCGATTGGGTACGAAACCGAAGCGTTCTTGATTCTTATTGGTCGGCGGCGAGTACGCGGGCGACTCCGCGTCGATGTAGCAAGCGAGCGTGGTGTATAGGACGGCGAAGAGGTCAGCGAATTTAGATATGCAGGTAGGCTTCATAGTCTCTTCTTGGAGCATCTCTCCGAAAGCGCTTATGAGCTGAAATCGAAGGTAGTTTCTGTAGCTGGTTGGTTGGTAGTGAGAAATTAAGAAAACACGGACAACATTTTTTTAATAACCCGAAAGAACGGAATGCGCTCTTGTTCTTAGCGTAGCAAAAATAGTACTTAAATATATATTTATACTAGCTGACCCGACAGACGTTGTCCTGTCTTAACTATGATACCTACCTTACCTACCCTACCTACCTACTCTACCTACCTACTCTACCTACCCTACCGACCCTACCTACCCTACCGACCCTACCTACCCTACCGACCCTACCTACCCTACCGACCCTACCTACCCTACCGACCCTACCTACCCTACCTACCCTACCTACCCTACCTACCCTACCTACTCTACCTACCCTACCTACCCTACCTACCCTACCTACCCTACCTACCCTACCTACCCTACCTACCCTACCTACCCTACCTACCCTACCTACCCTACCTACCCTACCTACCCTACCTACCCTACCTACCCTACCTACCCTACCTACCCTACCTACCCTACCTACCCTACCTATGCAAAAATGTGCAATAAAAATATTTTTCTCATAGAAACTTTGCCACCCCTTGTAACCCTTTTAGGGGTTGAATTTCCAAAAAATAATATGCCTATGTCCTTCTCATGAATGCAAACTATCTACATACCAAATTTCAGCAAAATCGGTTGGGTGGTTTAGGCGTGAAAAGGTAACAGACAGACAGACAGAGTTACTTTCGCATTTATAATATTAGTGTGGATTTTAAATTAGTTTGGCCAAAAATTCAGCAACGCGAATACCGTTCACTGACGCAGCCATTAGGTCCTCACGTGTGCATGTGGCGGGGCATGCGGTGCAAGATGGGAGGCGAGCCATTGTTTGTGGGGAGACGCCGCATACACATTGGTGATCTGAGCCATCGGTTTTTTTGCACACTGGTCGTTGCAAGCAACGGCGGCCGCAGCGGTAGGCGGGGCGAGGACCTCGCGCATTAGCCAATAAGAAGTCCAAATGTCAATGATTAGTCTATTGAGACACTACTTACACACTATTGACAAGTTGATTATTGTACAGAATTGGGCCCCTGAAAGTAGGCCCACCATTTTCTTATCATAATGTTCACAAAAATCTATAAAATATTATAAGCGACGGGTTTAGTCATAAAACTTTCAGCACTCACCGTTAAGGGCTGGAGAGCCGCAATATGATGTTCAGTGATGTGGTATGGATCTTCATAGAGCTCCACTGACGTCATCAGTCGGAGGAAATTGTCTGTAATCGCTACAGATAGGCCTTCGTCACGAGCTAGGCTGCGCCAACAAGCTAATACACTCCTGAAAGATAAGAATTCGATAAAAATTTAAGTGAAAACTCCTAACAATATAGGAAAGTTAACTCGTTGTTTTGTTCATGATATAAAAGTAATAACCTAACCCATGTAGTAACCTAACCGTTTATTGTTACTTGTTTCCTCGAAGACTTAGGCAGAGTAAGTACTAATAATAATTACACCCGCATTTCGCCAGTTATGTTGAAGTCCCATGTAATAGGGGGCGAGCCTATTATATGGGACTTCAACAATATAGCCATCAACCGAGCACAAATTCAGACTCCGGACTGCTACTAAGAAATTCCTGACAGAAAAAACCAAATAACACTTTTGGAAGATTCCCATGTCAAAAAGTGTTATTCTGTTTTTAACATTATTTCCTGCATCTTATTCTTGATATTTTTGGGAAGCAACCCGGCCTGACTTTTCAAAGCCTAATTTATCAAATACATAACAATAAAAACATACTTACGGTTTCAACGGCAACTTCTGCGCCAACAGTACAGCAATAACAGCATTCGAGTGATGACGCGTCAATGACGTCATTGGCTTCATCAGCTTTTGTCTCGCTTCCACCCCCACTTCGGTCATCGTCGCCAACAGAACTTCAACAATCCTTTCAATGCTCTGATACAAATCCTGACCCTTACTTGAGAAGTACGCGTCCAAGATCGAACTGATCCCCACACTCCTAAACTCCTGGTCATCATACATTTCAAGCAAACTTTCTATGAACTGCATATTGTGATGATGAGGTATCTTCGGAGATATGGTCTCGCATAACGCAGTACAATAATTGCTGATCATGTTTAAATCGTTCGTCAAGATATTGTTTTGTAAATGACCCAAATTCGACATGCATTCATCGTCAGGTCCTATCGTATGGCCTTCGTACAAATCTTGGATTTGGATGATCACTTTTATACAGTCAATGGTCGTTAGTCTCACTGGGAAATTGGTATCTGCAATTCCCGGGATTATAAGCCCGAGCAAGTACCCCATTTGCCCGAATTTACTCGGGGTTTCGTAATTCAATTTCACGTTTTTGATATAAGTGTCGAAAATAACTTGTAAGATCATGGTGGATGCTGTTCGGATCTCATCGTTTTCGTGTCGGATCCATTCCATCAGTAAACTGATGAGGTCATCGATCGTGCTTAAACACGTAGACTGGATAATCAGTTCTTTGATTAACTGGTGTAAAAGAGATAGGCTGTCGTTTAGAGTTTTGGCCAGGTTGTCATTTTTGTCACCATTGCCTTCGATTTCATATTTCCGTTTGAACGAGGAAAGTTCGCCAAAGATACTGTTAAATAAGACCCTTAATATAGTATTTCTTTCTTCAGGCAATATTCCTTTTTGCAACTTTGTAAGAGCTTTCGAAGCTTTTACAATGATAGGGTAAAGTTCTACATTGCGTTTCTCCAGATTTGTATTATAAATTTGCTCCAGAACTGCGTTCAACAACTGCCAGCGATTTCTTAGCACCACGTTATGATGTGCGGCTGGATGTAAGGCCTTGCTTATTTCGTATAGGGTCGTTACACTGGCTTTGCAGAGGTCAAAAGAAGGGTTAGACTTTAGTATATCGTAGAGTATTGACGTCACATTGTCCCCTAATCTCGCCAAAACGTGAACATCGAGGCAGTCAACAGCCACTTTACCATAACACGTAATAACTGTATATCTAACTATACCCAATTCCACCTCATTTTTGGAATGTCTAGAAGACAAGAAATTAAGTATCTTACTGCCTCTTTTAGATTCATTTTCTTTATAAATCGCATCTAACTCATTCAGGATAAATTCTCCGTGCTGTCGAGAAGCGATGCCTATCGCTTTACTGACGTAATCACTGCTTTCCATTGGTATCGACTTCAATGCAAGTAATATAATTTTGAGGATCTTTTCAACGACTGCCGCGTTTGACATGTGGCATGACAAGACTGCTAAGTACTGCAAGGAGACACCTTTGATCATCGGCGACTGTTTCTTCGATATGATCTGTTGTGATATCAACGTAGCGATGAATTCTACCCATTTGTTGCTGTTCACCTGTTCTACAGCCGACACTAGGAGATCTAGCAACATGCTATGCCACTGTTCCTTAGATTCACTTGTCTCTACAAACTTCAATAATCTCTGAATCTCAATAGTCCATGAATTTTTCAAGTTCTTATGCACGTCTCCGGAATACTCTTCTAAGAAAACTAGAATATTCTTGTTCCTTTCAACCTGGTCTGGTTCGACGACATGTGTTAAGCATCGAACGAAGACTAAGTCTGGGGAGCATTTCATTTCGATTTCTTTCTCTGATTGGTCTTCCGCGATGACGGCAGAGTTATTTTGGAGGAGGGAGGTTAAGCAGTGACAGACTGTTGCCATGGAAGATGTGAACTCTTCACCAGTTAAAGCTATTAGCAACAAGTTACGCAGCTGGGACCTTATGCTTGTAACGGTATTGCACATAAGGATTAAAGAACTTTTGCACGTGTCATGCAGATCCAAAACTTCGTGTCTAGGAACGTTAGCGGGCGCTTCATAACCACAATGCTTTATTATAAACTCCACCATTGTGAAATCTTCTGGAGTTGTGATGCAATTCCTATACACAAGTCCTACGATAGCTTTTACTAATAACTTCTTCATTTTAACTCCTTGCTCCATTGTAGTCATTACTTTGAGTAAGGCAATGAATTTTGTTGCGTAGTTCTCGACGAAAACTTGCGAAGATGTAGTCAAATGAGTTAGGATAATGACAGCTTTCATTCGATCCTTCTCTTGGTTGTTTTTACATTGGTGGAGTAGGCTCTCTATGGTTTGTTCCGGGAACTGCCCAGCCATATGGTCAAAGCACCTGAGCACCTCAAAATGATTCTTCACAGTATGAGGCTGGTCATAATCAGGTTCCAACAAAACCAAGTTGAAAAGAACATGGTTGATAGAATTAATGACGCTGTCGTTCAAACTCAATTTTGGGTTCAACGGCGATGGAGACAGCAAGTACGATATACATTGACTTATGTAGTAGAAATTGATTGCTGGCTTACGGTACAAAGACAGCAATGAAAGCACAAACTTGTTCACAGTTTCGTTGAACTGTCTTTCCGATATAAGCCTTGTGATTGGTCCTAGCGCTTCAAGGACGGATTCGGCAACTTTAGGTTCGTATGAAGCAAGCCATTGGTTGTAGAGTACGTCAAATATGATGGTGAATTCTGTGACGAAATTGTCTTTGATCGACGTTATGTTGTCATTTTCTACGTTGTCGCCTATTTGTTCAGAAACGGCGACGGCGAAGTGGCCGAAAGCTGGAAACAAATATTTGATTTTGTGAATAACAAATAAGTTATGGAGATTTTTCTCCGTCCCGAATAGCAGAAGAACTATTAAAAAAATTGGAAAATTAACGAAAAAAATTGGGTAGTTAGGGTATGTAGGTAGGGTAGGTAGATAAAACAGGACGTCTGTCGGGCCAGCTAGTTTATTTATATAAGATAACTTCCAGGTGATCGTAAGTATAACATAAGTATAATATAATATGAAATGGTCTGTAGCGGAAAGGTCGTATCAAAATGAAAATGTTTATTCGGTAAATATGATATCGAAATGACTTTTACATAGACAAATTTAAAAATAATAATCTGATAATGTTTGCGAAATAAAAGGGGGTTTTGAAGGAAAAAGGAGAGGCGTTTGCGCAGCAGTGGGATACATTTTCGTCATAGGTCGACATTTTCTATCCGACTACCTCTGAGAAAAATATTAATATATGTCAATAATGAATACCTCACGCGACCTTTTACACATGGAGCAAAATATTTAGTTATTTAGTTGTTTTTTGGTGTTTTTGTTTAGTTTTGTTGTTTAGTTGTTGTTGTTTTGTTTAAATGTTTATTTATTTATATTTAGTTGTAGTTTATATTTAGTTCAAGTAAATTTTGAAGTTTTATTAGGTGTTTTTTTTTTCTGTGATGTGTTAACCACCCACTCACTATTGTATTAAGGTGCCCTGTAAGGATAGTGGGTGTAAGTTTAAATAAATCAATGTATTGAATGACAAATGCGTGCATTAGCTGGGCCCACTCAATCTGTATAGTTCTTTCCTCAAAAGACCATTTCAGACACCAACCTGCATGGTCTTCACATGATCTGACCAATATTATGTCTAGACATTAAAAGAAACTGACATCTGAGTTTGATTCGACCTCTCTTCTCAGAGTAGTCAGATAGGACAAGACGACCTCATGTAGTTGTAAAAATATTATTGACGTATTTGTGAAAACCTATTTATAAAAATAGAATCATTTATCATTACTAAAGATGTCTCCACTAATAAAACGTTTGTTTCTAGTTACAATAACACACACATAACAATTTGTAATTTAAATCCAATACAGATAATAAATACATCCATTCCAACCTTGCAGTTTTATGAGCGATAAAACATTGAATTTAGATAATGCATGAAACATCTGCTATTTATATCGTTTGTTTAATTATTGTTACATTTGATACTATAATTTAGTTCTTTGGAACTTTGTATAGAAATTACTTGACTGCGTCTGGAGCACCCTTTTTTTGAGGATGGGAAATCATCATGAGCCTTTTCGCTCTGGGTGGAGCGGAAGGGAGGGTCGGACTCTTACTGACTAAAACCCATCCATGTGCCTTCCTTAGCCCTTTATGTTCCGGGGGACCCCTTTTTGATTAGTGACTAATCTGGTGTCAGGGTTTATATGCTCCCATGGGCCTGTGACCTAGCTATAATAGACGACATGAACAGACTGACACATCTTAAAAACTAAACCCTCGAACCAGAAGTAAAAAAAAAACATAATCATTATGATTTCTCTGGAAGTCCCACTGCTGGACACACAGGTGTACCCCAAGCGTCACCACATCGATTGGCTCTGTGCTTCCCGCACCCAGCGGATTCCTGTGGTTACGTTATCGGTCCCCCTTGTGGGAGACAATACAACGCTAAGCCTTCCAGTACGCTGTCGCCACTCCGAACCACCCTGTGCGAGCAATGTACCCACCACTGCTAATTAAATTTTAATATTTTTTTATTACTTGTATTTTTTTTATTTAGCCTACGCTGCGCTGTCCCAATCCTAGGCAAAGGCCTCCCTCCACTCCTTCCATCTTTCGCGAACCCGCGCGTCCACCTTCCAGTTTTGACAGAATCTATCCAGCTCGTCCCGCCATCTCCAGCGTGGTTTGCCGCGACCCAGTGCTACTTAAGTTAAAAACATAAAACAAACTTACCATACGCAAAAGCTTGCTTCAACCCATCTGCCTTGACCAGCGAGAGGAGAGGCAGCATTTTGCTGAGGATCTCCTTAATATGTGGCACTACGCCGTGCGTGTTGACTGCAGCCAACGTGCCTAGAGTGTGGGCTATCGTGTAGTGGGGCACTGAAGCTGGCGATAGCTGGTTGATGAGGGATCTTAAGACCTGGGGGAGATAATGAGTACTGTAGAGCCAGAGTGAAACCTTATGTTGAACATGGCTGGTAATAATCTGACGGCATTCGAACCTTTAAATTATATTTAGAATAGACAATAGGTTTTTGTACAAGAAAGAGTTCGCCTCGGGCCGCGGGGCTTGGCAGATGTATTCATTCATATATGTGGTGTTTCTCGTCCTGTGTGTTTGTATTTATAGCAAAGCAAATACACAGAAATTACACACTCTACCACTGAGCCCCCTCGGTAGAAGGTCTTCAACCTTCTAGAGTACCATTAGTCAACTAAAAACTGACTGATATTCCAAAAAAGATTCATCATCATCTGCCTAGCCTTTCTCCAACTATGTTGGGGTCGCTTCCAGTCTAACCGGATGCAGCTGAATACCAGTATTTAACATGGAGCGACTGCTTACTGGACCTCCACAACTCATTTACTGAGCATATTGTTTTTCAAAATAGGCAAGACGATAAAAGTTGTTTGTGCCCGGTTGATGGCTATAGGCTCGCCCCCTTTTACATGGGACTTAAGCATAACTGACGAAATCTGGGTGTGTCTATTTTAGGTACACCTCTGTCTAACCCTTCGGAGGATACGGGCGTAATATTATGTTATACGCGACTTGGTTGATCGCGCTTATGTCATACTAGCTTCTGCCCGCGACTTCGTCCGCGGAAAATTGCGATATACTGTAACTGTTTAGGCAGCGCATGCAAATAATTCTGTTTTCGGAGGTATTTCTTTCCGACTTGCTAGACGAAAATTGCGATAGCTCGGCTAATATGTATGATATAAATATAATTTATAGCCTATAGCACTCAGGAATAATGTAGCTTTCTATCAGTGAAAAAATTATTGAAATTGGATCATTAGTTCCGGAGATTACCCCCTACATACAAACTTACAAACTTAAAAATTTTACCTCTTTATAATATTAGTATAGATTTATGATCATAGTATAAAGCAAAGTCGCTACCCGCGTCCTAATGTCTGTATGTATGCTTAGATCTTTAAAACTACACAACAGATTTTGATGCAGATTATGTTTTTTTTTATGGATTCAAGAGGAAGTTTTATATTTATAACTAGCTGACCCGACAGACGTTGTCCTGTCTTAACTATGATACTTACCCTACCCTACCTACTCACCTAACTTTTCACCTTTTAATCCTTCCCTGGACTACGACAAACATTTCAACACTAAAATCAGCTAAATCGGCCCAGCCGTTCTTGAGTTTTAGCGAGACTAACGAACAGCAATTGATTTTTATTTATATAGATAGATAGATAGATAACATGCAATTTCTGTCATACACGCGGGCGAAGCCGCAGGCAGAAGCTAGTATGTCATATGCGACATATGACTGTACCTACAGTACGAAAGTTTTTGGTAAGTACCTACCTACATATGAGTCAAACAGAGCTGTGAACACGACTAGTTATGAATATGACAACACCAAATACACCTACGTTCTGCCTCTCAACTTATCTATGACAGATTACAGGAAATGTCCACTCTTCGCGCCAATTGAGGTTGGTTTAGTGGCTGCGGTCTTAAAACGTATAGATTACTGTTGCAACTAAGTGACGCATTCGACATTGACACCACTTAGAGAGAACGTAGAATTTACGAATTTACCCAATTGAAAATTAACCTTATACCTTTTGCAATAAAGTTGAAAAACTATCAAAGAAATTCGACAGGGGTAACTTCATGTGCTGGCGTCTGTTAAGTCATACTGTATGATGAAGGAAATATAATTTTAAATGACTTCATCATTTAAATTATTTTTCTTTCATAAGGAGGAAGCGCAACGTTAGCCCGCGAAATTCAAATTTTCATATGTGTTTTGTAATTTGCATATCAGTGTGACAATCGTAACAAGCAAATATTATAGTGCGCGTGAGTTCATCAGACATTATATCTGGCTAATGGTAAGTACGGGGGCAGATATTGTAGCCAAGGGATATTCAAAAGCACTAGAAATCAGTTACATTTAATCTGCATATCTCCATTCCTTCTTCCTCTTCTAAGTAAGGACATCAATATTCTTTTCACCTCACAGGCTCGGAAAGAGTGTTTGTCATTCGAAATCTGAGCCCAAAACCGCTTTTTGCTCTCTAGCGTGGAAAGAGTTTTTAAAATTCGAACCCTTCTATTTAATAATTTTCTATACTGCCAGTCCACTGAAAATGCATGACACGGTCTAAAATAAAATATTAAATAATACCGCTCACCTTAAAAACTTCCATCACAGTACAGAAATTAAATATTTTGCGAGGATTTTGTAAAATTGGAATAAATGTTAATAAGTATTCCATTTGATTAAAAAAATCTGTGACGTCACATTTAAATATGCCATAAAAATACTACCCTGTCAAATACCCAATTGTGTAGTAATTTAAGTTTAATTTTTAAATAAAATCAATACTAATGTAATATGTTATTTAATCCTTTGCTTGGCAAAAATAAATATACGTATTAAATTAAATTAGTTTTTTTTGACAACTGTCACAAATCTATTAATTATTTATTAAAGTTACATGAAAAATTAATGACTATATTATTATACAACCTAAAACTAAAAAATATATACATTATGTACAAGTGGTAAAAAAGGGGGAAAACCTCATAGGGCGTCAAAAAATTCATCCCCATCGCTGACAGTGGGACACGTGCCCAAAAGGCTGGCAGCGTTGCCACGTTGAATGGCAACGCTGATTCTTTGGCCTAAAAATTGACCAGCCCTCTGGTCACGCGTAGAGTCGACCAACCGCTGGGCGATATCCCGAAACACTCGATGAGCACTCGGACCCCACGGCCCTAGTGTTTCAACCCCAAACAGCTCGAACATATAACTTCCAATAAGGTTGTTATACTTGCGCCGTTTGAGGTTTTCCGCTCCTGCAGCAGCCGCCCCAGCACAGCCCGCCGTGCTAGGAAGATGGGATGGCGCAAGGGTGTCGACACAGGTTGCATCCCACACCAAAGGCCTACCCAACTTCCAAGGCATTATAGTCATTCCGTCTGGCCTCTTACCATCGTCGCGTGCCAAGCCATTAGGTTCTAAAATAGCTGGCACCCGGCGGTGACAAGAGCTCGACGGATGACGTCATTAAATTAGTTAGTTATTTGTATTAAATTAGTTTTTATCTTTCATTCTCCTTAGAGGACAAGTAGGATATAGAACAAAATACAGGGTATTTAATTTTGGAGATATTCTATGTAACTCATAAGATACATTGCCAAGTATCTGTTATTTTCTCCACATGAGTCAATGTATCTGAGACGCTCGAACAAAATAAAACTCAACATATAACACCTGTTTTCTTGCACCTAGCACTTTCCTCGCTGTAGTGAGGTGAAAATTGTGTGTTGCGCTCGGCAGCAAAGCTTTTCTGCGTCTCGTACCTTTGAAACCTTCGTTACGCTCAGGATTCTATATTTGAACCACTCGCTTCGCTCATGGTTCAACCCTAGAATCCTTCGCTTACTCAGGTTTCAATAGAAGTACTCGCGCCAAAAATCAACATTCCAGCCTTGCATAACAAATAACTATTGTAGAGTATTCATTTGACCCATTTAATACCAATTCTGTACGCACTCGGTTGAATACTGACTTCTATAAAAGTGCATAGTGATTGTGTACCTTAAAATATTACTTGAACTTTAATATCATACTTGTTAGATCCTAAGTTTTGTACTACTTCTTCTACTTCTAGCCGTGAGAACGCGTAATAAGCTGTATGGCTCTTAAACAATTGTTAAAATTCTGTTTTAGCTATTGGTTCTCCTATATAATCTATACTAATATTATAAAGCTGAAGAGTTTGTTTGTTTTAACGCGCTTATCTCTGGAACTACTAGTCCGAATTGAAAAATTATTTTTGTGTTGGATAGTCCATTTATCGGGGACAGCTATGTAACATCACGCAACGACCAATAGGAGCCGAGCAGCGGTGAAACCGCGCGGGATCATCTAGTTAATTAAACAACCACAACAAAAACAAACTTGCTTTGAAATATAAACTCTAAGGAAGCGTATTACAAGTATGTGTCCGGCCCAGTTCTGGAAATGACCATGCCACGTTGTACTGACAGGACTCTTGTTGTAAAAACCATCTGGCTAGCCTTTTCCCAACTATATTGAGGTCGACTTCCAGTCTAACCAGATGCAGCTGAATACCAGTATCTTAAATGGAGGGAGTGCCTATCTGACCTCCATAACCCAGTACCTGAGTAATATGATACCTTTTGGTAAATTTAAGACTAGCTGTCAGACTTTCAGGCTTCTGACTATCGTAACCACTGTCCACGAATGGCATCGGGTACCAACGGCTTAACGTGCTTTCCGAGCCACGGAAGCATCTCACTATGTAAAGATGGTCACCCATCCACGGACCAACCCCGGCAAGTGAAGCTTAACATGATGGATCGGCCCGTAGAAGGTAGGTAGAAGAAGGTAGCAACAAAATATTCACCAGATCCAAATGCTCATGGCCTACAGCAACCAGCACTGCGGAGGCTCCCATCTGCACCATGGGCTCGTATGTCACATTCTCCATCATAGCACGAAGCATGGCCGTCACTAGGTTGGTAGCCGCGGAGGGATCCAGCCTCTTTACTTGGTTCACGCATGTCTGCTCTAGAACTCTGAAAGATTATAAAGAGACGGTTAACAACAAAAATAAAAATGTGAGCCGTCATGAGACGCCTGACAGATGTGAAACATTGAAATTATTTTGTGCAGATAATATGCATAAAATGATAGTTAATGAAACGAAATAATAACCAACACGTCACCACACCGCACTAGATGTTTCATACTATCATATAGCCCCGTATTAAATGTTTCACTTCAAAAAGGTAAGGGTGTACAAGCGTTAGTTCAAACTAAAATTATAGCATGTTAATTTAAAACATATAGCATTTCAAGAAGATAGATTATTGTATATTTAAATCAGAGTTGTCATTGGAAGTTGTATGAAATGATATATAACACGGCACATTGATGTACGGCGACAATTTGCTTAACAATTAGTGTCCCTGTACATCACTATAGCTATAGTATTTTTATCTCATGAAGCGCGCGCTTTGCTTGTGGTTACCAAGTGTACAAAAGTGCTGTGATTGTGTGCATAAGCGCAGAAGCTCTCGCACGTTGTCATCCGAGACAATGACAAAGTCAGAAGTGTGTGAGTGTTTTATCTACTGATGTTACTTGTCTTCGCCCACACATTAGAAGCATTTTTCTACACTTGGTTAACACAAGTAAAGCATGTGTCGTGAAATAAAAACACTAAAGCTAACAAACATTTAAATCAATAAAATAATCTGGAGAATCTCTGTATAATATACCAGTTTATATATAATTGTTTTCAAATGTAAAATAACAACATGATGTTATCAATTTTAATCAGTTCCTACAACTATTTTAGAAACCTAGTAAACATTACAAATGGTTCATTTCTTTTTTTTCTCTTTTACTTAGCCTACACTGTCCCACTGCTGAGCAGACCCTTCCAGACATCTTTCTCTTGAGCCAAATCAATCCATTCAATTTATTTTAAGACAGAGTAATTGTGATTTATATTAAGTTGAGGAAGATGCAGGAGTAATAACAGTTAATGAATTGTTTTTATGTTGTGTAGTGATTACATAATGAAACCATGAAAAATATTTTTCCTCATTTTGCTATGTTTATACTTACCTTGTTATAATTTATATTAAATTTATATAATCAAAAGTCTTTTATTCAAACTAGGCTGAAAATCAGCACTTTTTAAAGGTCAAAGTTACATAAGACAGTCCCCCAAAAACGCCCACCCTTCACCACTTCCTAGTGCTTTAGCTGGGAAGAAGTGGAGCAACAAACTCCCTAGCAGCACAGCTGTCTGTTTAGTTGGAAGAACTTGAAGTTATCATTTTGATTAACAATTTAAGTTCTCATTATAGATTATGGTTTCACAGATAATTTAAGTTATTTTTTTGCAATTTTACCTCAATGTCAACTAATTTGATCACTTATGTAACATTAGGAAATAAAATGTGCTAATATGAATATTGACTCCATGCTTCATCATGTAGATAATATTTATTCCAATTCTAATTTATGCATGGCATTGAATTAATAAATGTAAAATGTGTATAATTTAGCAATATAAGATATCATTTAATAAGTATGTTTTATCCACATTATCATACTAATATAATATTTAATACAGATATTCCTTGTCATTCTTCTGTTTTCTAGGCAGATCAATATCAGTGTTTTTTTTTTTAAATAAAGATGAAGAGTGATGCAACTGTCTCTAGAAGTCTCTACACATCTTAAATAGGACAGTACCTGTATGCTGAAAATTAAAAGAAGTAGAATTCTTTCTTTTAGTAATCAATATTGTCTGGTACTTAATTCATTACTTTAGACAGACATTGTTATGGTGATAAATCAAATTTATCAGATTGGTAATTGGGAGAATTAGTTTTAAAGTACCGGAACAGGCTGTATGCGAATGGTACAGTCCGCATAGTCACATTCGATAATATTAACAATGTTTCAAGATAAAAATGCAGCAAATTTCACAACAAAGGTAAACTGTTGGGTATTAGCCTTATTGCAATAATTATATATGTAAATCAACTGCTTTATCATCTCATCACATATTTCAAACAATAAATTACTCACTTTACAATGTTTCCAAGCTGCGTAGGGTTTACTTTCACAGTATTTGTGTAAAACTCGCAAAATATTTCTATCACTTCATTTGGATAAGTATTCGCTATTTTAGTCAGTGATTTTATTACAACATTGTTCACGGTGTTCTCGTTATCACCGACAGCGTTAATTAACACCGTCACTGTATCTGTAAAACGAAAATAAATAAGTGGTTTTGAAGCACCTTGAAGCCATACAAGTAAACAATGTAAACTTTTTTTGTATACCTTTGAGAGATTCGGATTTTGACGAAGACATCTTCACTCACTCACATATCCTTAAACTTTTATAAAGTAATTTGCAAATTCTATCTGTTTTTCTTAATTTAGTCAACGATAATCTGCAAAATTGTTAACGAAAACATGACACAGCTGTGCGCAAATTATGCGTCACAATGACATTAGATAGAAGGTCCGAGTTGCTAGTATGTTTTTTAAAAGAAATACTAAAAATTGTTTACTCGTTACCGAATTTTTAAGTACTTACACTTTTTTTTGATAATACTTAAAATTCAAAAAAAATAGGAGACGCCCTAGGAGGATATATGATGATCTTATCTGTAATATTCACTAAAAAGGTCAGGTGCACTGGATCGTAACCGGTGTAATTCTGCAATTCATACCTACGCCCATCGGAAAAAGGCGTGATTTTATGTGTGTATGGACTTAATTTTTAATTAATCTTAATGAATACAGTAGACAACAAAATGAACAAAAAAATTAATACCTACTATAAATTACATCTTTTTGAAGACTCATCATATGTCAATTCAATCACTAGCTATAACTCCATTTGCTCCAAATGATCAACAAAAATTATTTTACGTAATTAAATGTAATACTTCTTAAATGGTAGATATTTTAAAGAGCACTTTGTCTTTGTAAATTGATAATATCTAAAGCTGTATATACACGAGGATACTTAGAAACAATGTTTATTTTAACAAATCGGTAAACAAAAATTTATTTTAGGGATAGAACTGCCTAGAATATGAATTGAATCAATTAATAAAAACTGGAATTTTATAAATTGAAATGATACTCAAACATAACAAATCAAACAGAGTATTGTGCTACAACACCTTTACTATTAAATTATGTTAATTTTATAAGATTTTAGAAGGTTGAAAATCTATTCATGCAGTAGTGGTTGCTTTAATATTTCATGGATATTACTTTCAGTTTGTGAAAACTCTTCGTAAACGGTTGACATTACATTTAAATGTTGCCAAATTAAATTAAAATAAATAGGAAAACAAAGACATTAAGAATGTTTGCCAAACACACTGTAAATGTTTTCAGACATGAAAGTAGGCATAAACGTTGACCTTTTATACTCTACCATTCCCTACTATTTTCTACCCATACATAATTATGATTTTATTCCTGAATATTACCTAATCGAATGATTTTAAATAAGGTTTCTATGGTTTCTCCATTATTTTATTTATTAAATTTACTGTCATTGTTGTTTTAGGCTGGGCCCGCACTCGTACGGCGACTGCGATGCGACCGAGATTTCGTGAAAACACTCATATTAACATAATTATGTCGGTGGCTGCTCTGCAGAAACCACAGCGATTTGTTTTTTGTTCGTTGCGCCGCCGCTGTACCAGTCGGACCCCGGCCTTAACAGTAAAAGTCTACTCTTTGCATACCGACTTAATTATCATAGGTTGATAATTTGTATTCTTTTTAAATTCATTAAAACTGCAATTGGATAGAGGATTAAATTAAATTATACTAAAAATGTAACTATATTAATAAGCATACTGAAATAGCGTACAACATCGCGAATGTTGTGAAATAAGTAGTGTACAGTACGATGACATTGCCATGCGGCTTATCTGTTTCAAAATTGTTTAGTCTATGCTCTTCCTGTACGACGGTCGGACGGGTGTGCGACGAGAGAATCGTGTTCTCAACTTCTTGCAAATCGTGGATATCGCGGTCGTGCGATCTCATTCTACGAACGGGATTGTTCCCCGTAAAACGAAAAACTCGTAACACACCATTTTCTACACATTCGTGTATTACCGCATAAAAACGAAAACGACTTTCACCGGATACATCGATAATTTGATTAACGAAAGCAAGGGGGGCTCGCAAATTATCCCACATATCATTGAATCAAATTTATATCACAATGTATCCGTGCGTTTGGTCAGTTACCGATATATCTGTGTGATGTTCTGTGTTGTACGTTTAAGTGACAAAGCAAAAGCGTTGGCTCCCATTCGAGACTATTATCCTATTCGTGATTACGTTGGGCCGGGAACTGGCCACTTGGTTTAGTCGCCGCGGGGACTCCAAAGCGGTAAATACGGAGGCGCAGATCCTGCTTCGCATCATTTATCGTCAGGATTGCGGTGAGTACGGTGCCGACGCGACCCGGTCACCTTTTCATACAATTATTACGAGTGGATATCGAGGCGAGTTTTGAATTTTCATAGTTGGCATCTGACATTGAAGTCAGTCCGATCAGGTGCCCGTAAGTCTTAAAATAGCTATAAAATGTCAAGTCTGGCCTGGCAGCGTAGCAATCAGCTGATCTGTAGCGTTTTAATTATAACGAATTAGGTAACTGATTGTTTGTTGAGTGTCGCTAAGATTTCGTTATCGCCGGGAGCATAATCACTTGATTATTATAATGTTGATAGTGTTATCTCAGAGATAGAGTGTTACATATATTGGCAGTCTTGACACATTTCCAGTGATTTGAACTTTATCCTTTTTGCAGATTTAAAAATGGTGCAGCAAGATTTGACTTAGGCAAGTCGGACTCATACCTTGAAGTGATAGTCGGGAATGGCTCGGGGTGGCTCACGGGTGTGAGCTCCGAGAGAGCTACGGACACTCGACAAGTCAAGTGTAGTGTTGTGCAGTGTCTAGTCATAGTGTGTGTGTGAGTGACGGTGGAGCCGGCATGCCCTCCGTGATGTTGTCGGCCGTGCTTGAAGAGGAGCCCGATCTGTATGAGGCGTTCCCCCCTCACGTTGACCCCACCGGTATTACTATCCTCACTGATAGCCCACCAGGTGAGACAACAATTAATTACAAACATTAACAACATAATATATCAATTTTCATTAACTTTTTATATGAAATAGTCGAATTCTGTAACTCCAATTGTATGACTTGTATCAATTACTTTCTTAAATTATTTGATTCTACAAACATTTTACTATGCAGGAACAAATATTCTTATGTGTTCTAATAATAAGAACATCTTATATAATTTGCATGAAGGTCATAATATTACAGTCACATGTTATCATAGTTTTTAATTGAAAATGATCACTTGATTAATTTGATTCAGTGTTGTTTGTTTAATTTGATAAAAAAAGGTTCTACTACAAATACATTATCTTTGGAATAGTAGAATTCTTATTTTATTAATTATTACCAAATCAGTTGTTGTTAATTACTTTGCTTAGTTATGATTTTATCATTTATTATCAATGATAAAATCATATCTAACCAGATGTGTGGAATTCCACAATTTTTTAAACTGAAAAATAAGGTATAATAGTAGGAAAGGTTTATTAATATTTTAATTCTATTCAAACACTATTTGGTGTTTTAAATACGGATCATTTTAAAAGGAAATCTATCAGTTCAAGATATGAGTTCCAAAAATTAAACAATGTTTTTTTTTTATATTTATAAATCATAATATAATTATACCCTACTTTATTAACACCAAATTATTTGTACACACTTCTTGACTTTTTGTTCTTTTTTGCACTAAAATATTAATTTATGAATCATGAAATATTGTCTATTCATTTTCTCTGAGTCCAGCAGTAATAAATCCTTTGTGATTGCAATTTGCTTTGCATGGTTGTATATCAAAGAATAGACTAACTTATTCTAATTATGAATAGTTACTGTATTCAGGAATTTCGTTCTAGTTTCATATAATCAAAATTACAAATGACTCACGTTTTTTTTACAAAAATAGTCAGCATCTTGACTGTCGGATGTTACTTCTCGAAACAATGCATTAACGATGGTTCTGGCAATTGAATCGGTTTTCGGAAGTTTTCCGGGAACAATCAGGATAGTTACAAGCGGGTTCGGATCGAGGCACCTCCCGGAACTTGAATGTCGGCGGGGCAGTCAATTTAAAAAAAAAAACCGGCTAAGTGCGAGTCGGACTCGCGCACCGAGGGTTCCGTACAAACCGTAGGTATATAATTAAAAGTTCACCCATCACGACAATCGAGTCATAGTTATGGTATTTTATATTTTGAAAAAAAAAGTTTTTTTTTGTTTATTGTATGATGTAACTAAAAATTTACGGTTTTCGCAATTTTTCCTTTATCTGTACTATAAGACGTCACTTCGTACCAAATTTAAAGATTCTAAGTTCACGGGAAGTACCCTGTAGGTTTTGATTCCCGTGAGAGTTTCAAAAATTTGCGGAAATTTGCGGCATAAACGGCTGTATCTTTTGATTGCTTTGGCTTAGAAGTTTTATTTTATCAGAGCTCCAAGGGACAGTAGACCTGTGTATTAGATATAATTATCAGTTTGATACCTCCACGCGTTCCTGAGAAAAACGGTCTTGACAGACGGACGGACGGACAACAAAGTGATCCTATAAGGGTTCCGTTTTTTCCTTTTGAGGTACGGAACCCTAAAAACATGTTTCCGAAAGAATTACGTATTATCACGTGTGTATTCCCCATAGGTTCTGGTAGCACACTCACTTTTCACCAGTTATTTTTAAGTGCTATGCAATATGAGCTGCGGGCCTATTGCCATTAGCTGTGCACACATTCAGATTGCAGGTTGGTGCGAAAAGTAGGAAATATCCCTTGTTATATACAGTCTGCATTAGTAATTATACTTTTGCGGTTTTAAACTTTCCGTCATTAATTAGTTTTCGGCTCTGAGATTGACGCAGCGACCATGACGCAGCCCTATCGCGGAATCCGAAATGCTATAGCAAAATATTCAACTTTAAAAACTAAAGTTGAAGTGGATTTACTCGTTTTCCGGTAATCAAACCAAATCAACAAAACGCTGGATTGTCAAAAAAACTGAATGCGTTCGTCAAACGGCGTTTGGACAGCAAAAAACGATGAAATATGATTGTTTTTAAAGAAAAATTATAGCAAACATAAAGAATTAACTAGAAAATCCAATTCAGCAAGCTCTGAAGTCAGACAATAGATCAGCAAAACTCCTCACGTCCGTGTTTTTGTAACCACCTTATATTGTTGCGTGTTAAACCATTATAATTTTGATTGCTATTAATTATGTGCTTAAAGAAATTTTCAAAGAATAAAAACTGGAGCGTAAGAGGTAAATTAATCGATTGAAGTTAAAGAAATTTTCTTTTTGTGGTGTCTGTAATTAAATCATACCCCGTTAGAAAAACACCTTAAGTCTCGTTCAATCGACGCTAACGTAATTTCAGACAAGTTAAATTCTTTGGGCTAATTAGTACCGGAACTTTTTTGAATAATAATAAGTACTCATCTTTACTTTCTTCGTGTGGTTAGTGACTAACCTGGTGTCAGAGTTTTTATGCTGCCCATAGGCCTCTGACTTGAACCCGTGCCGGACGGCGCGTACATGTTCCACGCGCGCCTCAAAGAGATGTCAGCATATGAAGGGGCCCCTGGGCCAAGCCTGCCGGGTAAGCGGGATTGTACGAAAGGGTTACCGCTACCCCGGAACATAAAGGGCTACGGAAGGAACATAGATGGGTTTTAGTCACTAAGAGTCTGACACTCCCTTCCGCTCCACCCAGAGCGGGAGCAGTCATTGGATGATTTCCCAGCCTTAAAAAAAAAAAAAAAACGGCCTCTGACTTAGCTTCACATGCTGTTTAGAACTTTTACATGTTAAGAAATATCTCTCAGGCATGCCGGTTTTTTCACAATGTTTTCCTTCGTCGTTTTTTAAGTAAGTGATAATTATACAATACGCACATGAATCCGAAAAGTCTTGCAATTATTGCAATAGAACTAAGTTCTGTAATTGTCGTGTCTTGTTCTAAAATAAAGATACGCTACCATCTATGATTATTACACGAGTTGAACGACATAATCACCCAAATGAATCTGATAACTATCACGAATGTCTGAAGTCTCGGATACTTCAAGTATTTATGGTCTCTTTGGCAGTAATGCCTTGAAGATGAAACCATTAAAGACTTCGTCCTACACATTTTGCTGGACACAAGAAAAATAACATACTTTGTAGGCGGAGCGATCATTTGCCCAGCCTATAAAATCTAGTCTAGTACGTCTAGTAACTAAGTCTAGACATCCTTATCGCGTTCAGTAATGATCATTTAGCAAGCTTGTTTCACGTCACCCGAGCTGGGTTAAGTACGTAGTATACGCTCATAACTATTCTATTCGATCCACGCCAAAGATCAACGCATTTGGGAACGTTTCGGATTCTAAACTGCTTCCGAAAGTGTTCAAGATTATGTTACAGGGCTGTAAAAGATAGTTGTTAACACTTAACTGGGCTCCAGGGTCCTGTTAAGACGGGTTGGATTAGGTTCCGAGTTCGTTATGTTCAGTATGTTTTCTACTACAGGCCTTTCGCATAAGCGGGATTGTCCGAAAGGGTTACCGCTACCCCGGAACATAAAGAGCTACGGAAGGAACATGGATGGGTTATAGTCAGTAAGAGTCTGGCACTCCCTTCCGCTCCACCCAGAGCGGGAGAAGTCACTGGATGATTTTCCAGCCTTAAAAAAAAGGCCTTTCGCATCGATCAGTCATTTGCGTTTCAGTGAGATAGACAGAGATTGGCTGGATATGTTTAGGCGAAATCTGTAATTATCTGAAGGATTGATCAGAAAATGATTGCATAGCAACTTGCTATATGAAAGCGGTTGATAAAGCTCATTCAAAGTGATTATATCCAAGTCGATTAGCTGAAAAGTAACATTGGAATCTGTTGATATCCCTTCATTATGTCTACTCTGTTGGGAAAGTGTAATGAGATTTTCTCTTTCAGACAGTTTTAATATTATCTTTGGAACGTTTATCGATAAGAATTTCTATATAAGTAGTTAGAACTGGAATAGCCACAAAAGAGACGAAAAGTATAACTTTTAAAATGTGTCAAAAAACTTCGAGAAAAAGATCCCACGCTGTCCTCTCGAAACCAAGAAACAACTCGTTCGATCCGCTTCGATATCTAGTCTTTTCGCCAATCAGCATGTTCATTGACTTTATGTTTCTCCACTGCCGGCAAGTTTCCCTGAATGAGTGTAATGCTTGGATCATTGTTTGTGAAACACTGGCTTGTTGTGCATTGCACTGTCTAAACAGTCTTAGCAGTGACAATAGTGACTTAACTTTAGCGAATGGAGTTCATGTTAGCATCGCGGTTCGTTCTATTGTATTATCGAAGATTATTTTGTAGCTGACTTATTGAAATTTTGAGGTATTTGAAGATTTTCTTGCGAAATTCCCACGTTTTTGTTTGAGAAATTTTGGTGAACAGCAGAAGCTGAATTTGTCAACCGGGATAATTTTAAAAGAAGAATTTACATATGGGTTAGTACCAATAATACTATAGGTTAAAGTATATTTTTTGCTACAGGATTTTCTTTCTATTCTTTTCTATGCTCATAGCTCACTTCATCGTCATTCTGCAAAGCTATTCTTTCAATCCGGGGAAGCCATATTGGCATAACTAACCATGTTTATCAGAGACCGGATGCTAAGTTGCCCGTGTCTGATAAAGTCGCTTTTACACACAAACACGGAATTCAATCTGTCTGAAACAGGCCCCATAGATAAATACTAATCATACGTACTTGGATTATAATAATATTAAGTTTTAATTGTTGTACACGAAGTGATAATTCTGTCGGCGTGCGTTGCACTGCGTGGTGTCGCGTAACCTTCCACCAAAACGTCGGTAGTCCACATCTTTCGGTCAAAAATCTTCCTTCGTGAAGGTTGTACTGAGTTGGAACGGTCACCAGAAACGATTTAAAGTTCAACTTCTTAACTCTCAAGGTCACTTGGTCTTTATTCTCATGTATTCCAGGATATCTTCTTTGTTTCATTCTTTGTGCTGTTGTTTTTATATAAAATAAAAATGAAATGTTGTTCGTTGGTAAACGCATCACTTGAGAGCGACAGGACCGATTTGACTACTTTTTGTTTTTAATATGTTCGTTATAGTCCAAATTAGGTTCTGTGGAAAGAAGAATCGGAATATAGAACCAAAAATCGGATAATATTTAGGTTGGTGGGTTAGTACTTATCAATGGGATTTTTATTGCGACTCGCGAGACCAAATTGCAATTTTGACAGGACGATATCTGACGGGTCAGCTAATGTAATATATAATAGATGAATTCAATTTTATTGGAAAGGCTATGTTGTCCTTCTACGTGCTCACGACAACATACAACGTGTACATGTACCGACGGCCGTGTTTAGTACTGAACTTAGAACATCCGGTAGGCCCACTAATGTCCAATGCTGAAAATACGCCATCCTCTAGCAACTTACATTTTAAAAACAGGTGCTATTTTTCTCTCCGTCATTTACAACAGGATAAATGGGGACATTTACTTTCAAACTCTTTCGCAATACATTTTGAGAGTTTCGGAAGTTCTAAGAAGCTTTTGTTTCTAGAGTGTTGAGAGCATCTTTCAAAATATTGACCGCGCTCCCTAAAAAGTGATAAAATCTGTCTTTTAAAGCCTGTTAACTGCCCTATAAAGAAGAATATGGGTTTTATATTAAGGCAACACTGAACAAAAAAAAACACCTTTTTTATTTGTTTGTTATCTTTCTTTATTACAAAGTGTAATGTGTTACAATAAATATTTGAAAGCTTTCCTTTTGCGTTTATTTTTGTCTTGTTTTTATTTTAGCCCTTTAAATATCACGTTTATTTGGAGATATTGCACTTTTTAAAAGTTTTTTTTTTTCGTATGAAATACAAGATATATCTCAGTTGTACATTTTTTAACTAGTACTGTCTAGTTTGATCGTCTTCCTGGATAGATTTGTTGATCTTTAATTTAGTACGATAGGCTAAACATATTTTCGTGCACTGTCAACTAACACGCTGGTCATAAAACCAATTTACTGTCGAATGCTATGTCAATATTTTGAGCGAAAACCTGTACATACCTCCAATTCAGATGTGTTGATTAATTTTATTTTATCACAGAACATATATTTCGTGATAGACGTCGGTTGCTATTAACCACCTTGCTTAGCCATGCATCTATTGTAGCTCACCTTCCGATCAGGACCAGATCCGTACCGGAAAGCGCTTTCGGGTTCCAAGCGCGCCTTATAGAGATGTCAGCATTTGAAGGGTTTCGGGTCCCGAAGCCTGCTGGGTAAGCAGGATTGTCCGAAAGGGCTACCCCGGAACATAAAGGGCTAAGAAAGGAACTTGGATGGGTTTAAGTCAGTAAGAGTCTGACACTCCCTTCCGCTCCACCCGGAGCGGGAGGCGTCATTAGATTATATCCCATCCTAAAAAAAAAAAATGTATGTTTAAATAACTTACTTAGTAACTGTGTCCATCGTCATCATCATCATCTACATCACTACTTCACCCAATGCTGGGCATTTGGCAAAAAGAGGATTACAGTACTATCACCTCGTAAATTGCTATACGTCCAAGTTCCTTTTAGCTGAGGCGTTTAAGAGCAATCTTAGAAGCCATTTTGTTGAAAACACAACCAATTTCGTACAAGTTTTTGCTAAAATTCGCTAGGCAAGAAATGAGAGGAGAAAGTACTTTCTTCTAATGAATAATAAGTATTTAATGACTGTAATTTATTCCAACCTCGGATTGAGAATGAATGCAACTGTTTATGAGTGTTGCCAATACTAAAAATAAGTCTGGACGAGAGACTTGTCTATTAAAGTTAATTAGACGTGAGGTCTTTAGAACAAAGGTAATTTAGTGTGCAGCAATTATAATTTTGTTTAGTTATTTTATTTTAAAGTTAGCCAAAATTAGAAGCAAATACAGACTAATAGAAACGTTTCTCCATATTGTTTAATTAAAATCGTGGTAGATCGTCTTTGCTTAGGGTACGTGTGTAAATATTAGCGACAAAGGGTCTATTACACGACTCATATCAGCTTCCCTTTACAAACATGACAATTTATAGTGTCTGTTACGTAGGGTATTTGCGGAAGCTATCCTCATCGCAACGATATTCTCACTTTGCTTCATTCATTCACTATTTGCTTTAAAAAATCGAGGGTCGTCTCCATAGTCTTCCACAAATCTTCATGCTGCCTTTTCTGGATGTCATTACTTACTAACATATTCCTGGGCCTTAAATTAAATCAAACTAGTCTCTAAGGGCGAATTTCACCAATGAAACTGAAATCGATCAGCGCATAAACCACGTTTAAGGGCTGTCATTATTTTTTATGGACTATTGATGCTCACAGTTCTGGAACGCGGTTTAGAGGTTCTGGTCGCTGTCAGTTTCATTAAAAAATTCTCACTTAGACTTCTCAATACTCTAGTCCTCCACGACACGACTTGCTAGGATCAACATTGTCATGTAGACCTATTATTTCATGCAGTTATTACTAGAACATTCTACTCAAAACAATAAACTATTAATATTCTAGTCCTATCTAGGTCACAACACAATGTTTGCTATCAATGGAGAAGGCAAACAATTCTCATCTCAGTAATGAGGCGTTATCAGTGAAGAAATCTGAGCTGGTGATAACAGCAATATCTAAAGTACCACTGATAAGAGACTTAACTGTGTGAATATTTATAGTTTTCTTAGGTATTGTAAGCTGGGATTATCTCTGGAAGGAAAATACCTCGTTTTAATAAAATACTTAAAATGATGACGTTTCACGGTTGTCATAAATGATTCATTGATATAAAGTCCCCCGATTTGGGTTTACTTTAAAAATAAATGTAATGTTTTAATGAATTTTCACACGTATGATAATGATACATACAGTCCGCGAGGTATAAGCTGAGCTTTGCATTTGTGTGAGTGTACATGGATAGTGTAGGTGTGATAACCGGCTTTAGGCGCGGCGCCATTTTCGCCCGGTGGTTTAAACTGATTTTGGGTAACCGGCCTGAGGCGCGGCGCCATTTTGTCTCGCCGCGCTCCTCTCACTCACACTAATCTGTCTCGCCGCGCTCCTCTCACTCACACTAATGCAAAGCTCAGCTTATACCTCGCGGACTGTACTCTACAGTGATACACACTTTTCATTTGAGATTACGAACCAAATTGTGTCGTTGAATACCATAACTTAATTATGTCTGCGCCTTTCAATCAAAGTGAATCGATTTAGTTGAACCGTGTATAATTGCTATTACTTTTTCATAATCAAAAATATCAATCCTATTTGTTCTTCTCTCTTGGTCAGCATCTTTCCATGTCGGAAGATACACAAACGTGGCCATTATAGTTTGTTTCATGGTTTTGCAATGGCTTCGTACAAATTGAGTTATTCAATACTTAGTTCCTAGGTAATAAAATAATACGTTATTTTATTACGACTCCTTGTTTCTTGTGAGCCATAAATAATATATTTTATTAATCTTAGGCTACTTATGCATCGTCGTTATTTACCTTGTTTTGTTATTGCATGGCATAATTTTATTCAATGGAAATCGTCTACGTACATCATCTTTAAAGAATAACAAAAATAAAACATTAAACCATAGAAACTAGGTGAACCCTCATAATCACGTGATTAGCGCAAAATCGTGCGGCGATGGTCCGATGCCATGCGCTTGCGCAAGGGTGGGGGGAGTAACACCGAACACGCCACCTCACACCTGGCGAAAGTACAGACCCTAATCGACGTGTTTTAGAGAACAAAATCACCACACCTGCGTATTTGAAAGGGGTACGTATGCAAAGATGGCGTTTGCAAAAATACGATGGGGGCAACCCTACCATCAATTGTTTGTCACGAAATTCCGGAGGGTAATCGCTTTTTTTTTTGTTGTTGTTGCATCTGTTGGCGAAAACTATTCCGCAGTTGTGATTGTAATCTCAAGGTCAACGAAGAAGGCGCACATGCCATCGCTTGCGCACTGGGGGAACACGCCACCTGGCGAAAGTACACACCCTAATTGATATGTTTTTGTGTTCGTGAAATAATGACTACGTTTGAATGGATGTTGGAACAAGGTAAATTAAAAGGGAATCATTTAAAAAATTCCATTTAGCTTAACAAAAACTTGTGAGGGATACGGAGAATTTTTTAGCTGGTTGTCTAATTAGTAATTGTCGGAATCTAATCGATATTATTGAGCGATAGAGCTAACAAAGCGTAATCTCAATAAGATTTGGAATAATTGAGATTATGATTAACTCAATCACCTATTTAGAAAATGCGACGCAATTCTAGGTAATGCTGATAAAGAAACTAGAAAATAGCTACATACCATAAGACAATGAAAAGACGTTTGAGGAAAATAAACGACAGCATCTGTTACAATAGCTTAACTACTAGTCATGACCTTTTTACGTGATCTTTGAACCCAACACAATACATTATCAATAGCAGGTTACTCTTTCTATATAAGCACCTGGAATCTGTAACTATGGCACAAAGTTCCCCTCATTTCAGAACCGGTACTGGCATTTTCATGCCGTACCTGGAATCACTGGTAAGGACTGAAGAGAATATGAGAAAAAAGGTGACTAACAATGTAAAAATATCCATACAATCATTATAATTCTCGCTTGTAAGATCAAACTCTCATTTAACAGATTTATCTTGGGATTTCCGTTAAGAGATCCGTCTGCTACGGTCTACGTGACTCTTGGCACTTAGATATCGTTTACCACTGCCGCTGCATCCTTCCATAATTATGAACATCTACAGTTGAATCTCATACTTTTATATGGATGATTTGAGGTCTAGTTAGTGATTTAAAAACTGTGTAACCTTTAAGTAAGACAATGACGCAATCTAACCAAACATTGGAAAGGTCTTACTTAACTCTGGGAAGAAATGGTCAAACACAATACTTCCAATTGAATAGAAAGTGCCCTTAAGTATTCTTATAGAAATGATGACGTAACTAGACATCAATTTTGCAATGTAATGCGTGTGAGAGAACTGATGAAGCAATCTATTGCATAACCAATTGCAAAACTCATTATTTGATGGGTTAATCTTCCCAATGAGTTTTCTATATCGACCCTTTTAGTATTTTATCGCTACACAACAGAAATTGGATGTTGCACCAGCAAATTATAATATAAAATACGGGGCACAGTCGCAATCAGCTTAGTCACGATTCAGCATAAGAACTCAACAGTCAAGCTCAACTTGTTCGTTTTTACTTTATAATTCCTAATTAGTTGTTTAATTAATCACATTAATGACGTTTTGGTCCAGGTTGGAGACCCAATTTTTTTCCGATTTCGGCATATCTGTGTCAAAAATTAACAGTGAAAATTATAACGTCGTCAGAAGATTCTGTCGTCATTCTCCGAGGAGACTATTATACATAGTTTGAACAGTGATCTTAGTGACAAGATAAATGTGATTTATTATGGTGTCTATTAAGTGTTTGAGTCGTACTTCGCAAGATAACGATATTCATTCATGGTGTAACTGAAAAAAATGCAAGGTTTTTTTATTAGACTGTGCCTTTATAATGTCGGTAGTTCAAAAATTGTACATGTCACCTACGATGGAGGGGGTGTTGGAGTGGCCTAAGAGTAAGTTGTTTTGATCAGTAATGGATTCCGACGCCATTTTGTTTGGTTGTTTTTAAATTTTTGTTTCAAATCTCGGAAAATGAAACTACTTTAAAGCCCTCACCTTTGAGGTTTTACGTTTTATGATCCAGCTTTGTTCCGAGTTCTTAGAATTTCAAACGAACCCAAACGTATACAATTAGTGTTTATCTGAAATATGAAAGCGTCCGTAACATTCAGTCCTAGAAGCCGTACAATAAATCTTAATTTCGTTTCCCAATGATGCATCGGGATCGGTATTCCGCGTATGCGCATGAGTCGGTGTTGCCGTGAAATTTGGACGCTTTTCAAAATGTTAACACTTCCTTCCTGATTTCTCAGATTCGGATAATGCTTGCCTTGAACTATTGAGCTGTTATTTACAATCATTTGTATATATTTTTTTTTAATTTTGAAAGTCTTTGCTTTTCCTCCTGTTACATTCTTGACCGATTCTTACATAAACTAAAGAAGTAGTCGTGTTACTAAAGAATTTATAACCATCTTTTCTTTAATAAATTTGGTCTTGTGCATCCAGCATACAGGACCGCGGGTCGCATGACGAGTCATTGTGTTAATGCTTAAGGGAGGGATGCCTATGTGTAGCAGTGGACTTCCTTCGGCAGAAATGATGATAAGATTATCTCATGGTCATAAGCGACCTTATTCTAGTCGTCAGTTTAGCTACTGGGGGGACTCTTCATCAGCGATGTACTTTAATAAGCAGTTGATGACGAACATTTATTTACTTTCCTATAGAGGTCGTGTGATTCTGCACGTAAAGCAAATAATAATGACCTCTATATAATAATAGTCGCCTATTACAACACCCATTGAAAAATCTTATGTTGTGAGTAATTTGCGGGTACCACGTCAGATCCACCTTATTGTTGTATGCATAACGTATGAGGAAATCCTTTTAATTGTAAAACTTGCGAGTAACCGTTGTTTCTATGCCTTTGATATAGGTTTTTTTTAAGGTGAAAGCTATTGGGTAGCCCGCGAAATTCCTGCAATTGCAAAAAAACATAGAAAATGTTGTATTCCCCAGCTACTCTGGTGGTTTTCCCTTGAGGAAAAGGAAGCAAATTCCTTACAAACACCGTTACCAAGGCACCTTTAAATATTTCTGACTATGACTATGGTCTCATGGCCACACTGACGAATTGGTGCTCATCATTAAGTTAATTGTTTATACTTTGGTAATTTTTCATTGAAAATTTTATTATTTAATGCTAACTATCTTTCAACAAGGTTTGAACGGCTTACAGTAACTAGTGTCTCGATCTTTTCGTTGGCCCTGCTTCCACAACTAAAGACCATATTCCTTTGATATCATTTGGGACCAAAAGATAGCTTTATTACTTACATCTTGATACATTAAAATGAGGATCATCATTCTCCTGCCCTTATCCCAATTTATTTGGGGTCGGCGCAACATGTCTTCTTCCATACTTCTCTATTAGTCGTCATCTCGGTAGTCATTCTCTTTCTAGCCATATCATCTCTCACACAATCCATCCATCGTTTCGTAATGCACAAATCCGGTTTAGGTGATGGTTTAAGCAGGAAAATGAGTAACTCCACATTATCTTAAGATTTCCCTGTACAAATAGAATTATTTGTGCAAAAGCCTTTAAGTCATCGTATATATTTGTTCTTGATAGCGACAACGCATTTCTTATCTTTCCTCCATTCTTGCCGATCATTTTAGTAAGTAATTTTTAATCTTATTTTCGTCTCGACTGAGTATTTGTGTTTATAAGGAATAAAGTGGCCCTTATCTAATCGTTACGTTACGTTTGTGTAACGTAAGTTTTTGTCATCTGGCGGTGGATTTTTTAACACGTACGCAAACAATATTGAATGTACTTACAGATTATATGTACAGTAATAATTATCATGATAAAGCCACCGTGATCCGTCTCACGTCGAGTATTGAAGCATCACATCCTGCGTAAAATTGTTATTTTATCCCTATGTCATGATATTTGATGATCCACTACGTATGATTCAAAAGATATTGACTTTAATGATGAATGCTGTTACAGATAGTTGCTCGGTTACAATGTTTTTGATATCGATTTATTAAAAGGCAATGATAAACCTCTATCAATGAAACAGTCGTTAAGTTAGATTTCCGAATCTAATTATGAGAGAACAAATCTATGTTAGACAGATGTAGTAATGATTCTTACGGTTATAAATAATGTGAATACATATTTGTTACTGTCGCGGATTTTATTTAGATCAGGATACTACCTGACCCCTCAGGGCCAAGCCTGCCGGGTAAGCGGGATTGTCCGAAAGGGTTACCGCTACCCCGGAACATAAAGGGCTACGGGAGGAACATGGATGGGTTTTAGTCAGTAAGACTCTGACACTCCCTTCCGCTCCACCCAGAGCGGGAGCAGTCATTGGATGATTTCCCAGCCTTAAAAAAAAAAAAAAAAAAGGATACTACCTGACACTGTCCTGCAAATTACTAAAACCCCAAAACAAAAAAAGAATTTTGTGGCCTACATCTACTCATTCACCATTCACCTTGTCTTCGATCTAAGATTAGAACAGCATTAGAATTATAGCACCCATTTTGGTTGAATCATTCTCCTGCGCAGATGAAAAAGAGGTAATATAAATAAATTGTGAAGCAGTGGTGGTTCACTGGAATCGGCCCGGACTTATGAGTTGGAGCTTGTGAAGTTGTGAGTTCAAACCCAAGTAGGCACTTGACGTTGTATGTTTAATTTAATTATCACTGCTCTCAAAACGGTGAAGGTAAACATCTTGAGGAAACCGGAATGTCCTAGAATCAATATTTTGAAGACACCTGACATCCACCAAGCCTCACTGGGTCCGCTTGCCGGATTACGGCCCACTTCCTCTCACAGAGAGGAGGCAGTAGTCCCAGCAGTGGGAACATTTTAGGCTGATTATGATACATTTCGTCATGAACACCATCAATTTATAATCCAAAGCCCAATGTTACCCAGTGATGTTAAAGACTTTTCTATAGTGACTCTGCGGGATGCTTCCATTATTCATTTGTGCATCTTTGACAGTCGTTACAGGTCGTCAGAAGCCTGAAAATCTGACAGCCAGTCTTACAAAGGGGTATCGTATTACCCAGTTACTGGGTTGTGGAGGTCAAATAGGCAGTCGCTCCATGTAAAATACTGGTATTCAGCTGCATCCGGTTAGGCAGATTGTTGATTGTAATTAAAACAATGTTGGATACATGCGTGTAAGTAGTGCCATCTGTCAACGGTGCTGCCAAGTTCCAGTAAACAAAAGGATAGATTTTAATTGCATTAAGTCTCATCCGACCTCTATAGATGTTAATCGTGAGGTGATTACCAGTATGTGTATAATTTTAATTGTTGACGCTATACTGAAATAGAATAGTAATAGTGTTGGCTCTAGTTATTTGAAATCAATTAATGTTAATTAAATCTTTATGGCGACGTGCTGTCTCATAATCTGGCTCTCGTGAATAAAATTGAGTGTTATTGATCTTTGCTTTTTTAATTTACAAATGTTTGTTAAGCAGACGGACTAAATTAAGATGTCTCTAGGCAACAACCGACATGAATAAACTAGCTGATGGGAGCAGTAATGTGCCCGCATTCCAACATGTAAATATACAGAACTTCATAAATATTTCCATGCAAGCGTATAAATTACTGAATTAGTAAATATAGCAACATAATATACTATGGAACTTGCCAAGTTTGTTAATAAACTAACCCATTGGATGCGCGAGCGACGGTGCGCGGTTGACGTAGATCCGACGTCATACACTAGATGCTGGTTAAGAAATTAAAAAAATATATTAATGAGCTTGTCTGAGGAATTTCTACTTTATTTATGCGTGTAAACCGGCCCACGACTTATGATAGTAAATAAAAATAAATGCTTAGAGGTTCTCAGAATCCTGTTTTTTTTAAATTTTATGGCAACCATCTTTATTCAAGCCAGACAGCTAATTAAATATTTTAGTTTTCCACAAAACCCCAGAATAACAGTCGCTATTGACTCCAATTAAAGATTTTTCAATATTTTCACACCACAAAAAGCGTCGTGAATGCTTAGCACATGATACATTAATAACATAATATTTACAGACATATTTTTGGTTATGTTTAATGATAGAAAGGTCAGACTAACCGACGGTCATTCCGTGACCAACCGCTGCTGTGATGATGGAGAGACAGGAGAGACATCTAAGATTTAAACGCCATGCGCAAGCGCATTTATTTAAACTACCTACTTGATAGCATAAGTAGTCCTGCACCATCAGAAACGTTTGTACACACACGCGCTGTGGATTTACACAATCTTAAGATAAAAATATACCTTGTATCGCAGACTACTCTGATACATGGTGAGTGAATCATGCGCATTGATATTCGGAATCAAAAGCAGACGTCACAATGTTTTAATCCAATCCGAAGATCCCTTTTGTAAATTATGTATCGATCCGTCACTTCACGTATTTCGCACAAAGCAATAGATATTGACACACGTCGTGCCTGTGCAGTTACGCTAGAAAATCCAATTTGAACTATAGTCCGACCGCTTTTTTAACCGGCCCCTGAAGGAGGGGGGGGGGGGGGTATGGTGACACGAAGCGAGAGCGCTCTGATTCGTCAACTTGTGAAAACTGTTACCCCTCCCGCATCGCGCAGCTACTTCAGGAACGGTCTCAGTTAAGCGGTCGGGTTTTAGGGTTTTTGGAGTGTAGGCATATGATCAGGGAGGAATGACATGTGACTAAAAGAGTGTTGAATATAAATGTTTAAGGATGTAGAGGCAGAGGCAGTTCAAAGAAAAAATGGTTTGGTGAGGAAAGATATCAAAGAGAAGGGATTAAATAATAATAATAGATTGAATGATAAAATGATGACAGAGGAGAATGGAAGAAGAAAACGTGTTGCGCCACGTCCAAGTCAACGGCAAGAACATGGTGATAAGGCTAATGGGACTTTTTTTTTTGAGGGTTGGAAATCATCTTATGACTCCTACCGCTCTGGGTGTAGCGGAAGGGAATGTCAGACTCTTTCTGACTAAAACCCATCCATGTTCCTTAGCCTTTTATTTTCCGGGGTTGCGGTAACCTTTTTGGACAATCCCGCTTCCCCGGCAGGGTTTGGCCCTAACGGGCCCTTTCATGGGCTTGATGCACACTCATAGTGATTAGTGGGATAAAAACAAAGTCCTCATAACAAGCATTTTTACTTGACAATCGAGTCACAAAACATTTTTGGAATTCTACATGAATATGTACAATGGAATGATAAGCTTTACATAAATGTAAAAATAACAGTGGTCTTCAAATAAACAGCAAAAAGTGGATTAAATTGATAAGATAGACGGGTTTACTTACAGTTTTTTATGGCGGCATACAATAACATGGGGCTCATATCAAGAAATTCATTATACAATTATTAACACTGCACACTTTGGAAACACGCCACAACATAATATTAACTTAGTTAGTTTTTTATATCAATCAATCTCAATCAGCGTTTTACCAACTATAATAATAATAATTTATTCAAAAAAGTGAAGTGGCAGAATACAAAAATAAAAACTTAGGAAAAACAATTGGTAACATAATGTTAAAAATATGCCTGCACTAGGATATACCTGTGTCGCAGGCGGTAAAAAAATGCTTATTGTAATATTATTCCTCGAAGGAAAATTGGATAAAGATCATTTATTCAAAATAGACTAAGAATCAACACTTTTTTGTACGTCAAAATAACATGAGACAATCCTCCAAAACGCGCATCGTTTGCCACTTACCATTGCTTAGCTGGGAAGAAGTTACGTATCCAACCTGCAAGACAGCTGTCCGTTCAGTTACAATAATATGCAAGCTGAGAAAGGAGCTTCCAGTCTAATCGGATGCAGCTGAATACTAGTATTTTACATGGAGCGACTGCCTATTTGACCTCCACAACCCAGTAACTGTGCAATACGATACCCCCTGGTAAGACTGGCTGTCAGGTTTTCGGGCTTCTGACGACCCGTAACGACTGTCAAAGATGCACAAATGACAGCCGGGACCAACGGCTTAACGTGCTTTTCGAGGCACGGAGGAGTCAACCCCGGCAAGCGTAGCTTAACGTGATGGATCGTCTTGTGCGGCTGCTAGTACTGTAGAGGATGGAAGATCCTCTACTGAGGGGGCTCAGTGGTAGAGCGTGTAATGTGGGTATAGGGCTTCTATACTATGAAGATAAACGCTTTAGCGGTTTAAACGTATGTTATTATATTTTCACTTTGTTATAACGAATACATCTGTTTAGCTTCGGCGCCGGACGTCAAGTCTAGAATATGTAAAAACCTAACTATCTTATAATTATTTGAAAGGTTCGAATGCCGTCAGATAAATACCAGCCATGTACAACATAAGGTTTTACTCTAAGGCTCTACATCAGCTACGCCCCCCTTGAGTAAAAGGGAACACTTAGTTTTAAAATAACTAAGCCCTTTTACTCTTGGCATTCGAATCTATCTATTCCTACCCCTACCTAGCCTAATATTAAAATTACCTAACCCCAGGAGAATCTACATGTGAGGTCTGGCCTTTGCAAAGGCAGGCTCAACTCTGGCAAAGCGAATCTTACGACATCACAAGAGTCCATGAATGCATTAATGTGTGCCAATGTGCACTCAAACTAACGCTAGGCCAGTTTGAACCCCACTGCACCAAAACCTGAGGTAAAGGGTGCAGCCAGCCTCCGAAAACAAACAATGATGTGAAAGTTCATATCGACCCTGATGGGGTTGACTGCAAAGAAGGCTGAACTTAAAAACGTTTCATGCCCATACTCCAGATATGAAACCACAATATGGGTACCAAGATATGGGTACCCCATCCTCAGTTAGACCAATTGTGTCAACCTGACACACTTTGCAAGGCTACGCCCCGTTAGCAAAGTAGGCCTCAACTCAGGACGAGTGTCACCCCTTCTCTCAAGATGAACCCGTTAAAATGCTCTGGAGCACGATCATGCTAATCTTATAAAGCACTAGAGAAATATGAAGACGAAGTGTCGCTCTGACGCTTTGACGCGGCGAGGTGTATCTCCCACACGCTCATCCGGCAGCGTCTCATTCATTTTTGATCACCATATTATGCAATAAACACAAAGAGATATGCATCAATAAACTATATCTTAAAACCAAGCTAAAATAATGAGAAAATGTTGTTTACATCTGTTTGACATGACAGACATGTCAACAAGTGGCAAATATGTCTAAAACTGACAATTAATTATCAACATAAAAAAGAAAAGTCTATAATCTATTTAGCTGTAAAAAGTTTTTGTTCGCTACTACTTATCTCAAAAATTATGCAGCGACATGATATGAAAACAATTTGGAGTCGTAATTATATAATTCTAAAAAGTGAAAACTTCCATCTATTAAAAATGTTTCGAAACCTCTTTCTATTCGATTTGGTAAACCCATACTGTAAAAAAGCAAATTTATTTTCAAAAAGTTTACGAGTTTTCCTATGACCTCTTTTGGTCGTAATTTTGGAAACAAACTTTTTTCTTTTAATTTTTCTGACATACAAAGTCATATTCTGAAGACGTCTAAATCTTGACGACACGGTTGGCGCAGTGGTTGAGCGATTGACTGCTGCGCAACATGTCGTGGGTTCGATTCCCGCACGGAACAAATATTTGTACGACCTACAAGTATTTGTTACGGGTCTGGTTGTTTTTCTATCTATAATATGTACGTATTTACAAAAAAAAATGTATATAAGTAGTTTATCAGCCATCTAGTTACCATAACACAAGCATTAGGTTGCTTAGCTTGGGACTATATGGCGTTGTGTGAAATGTCCATGGATATTATTATTATTATTATTATCTGAAATTGTCATTATTTTTATATGTCACAGAGCCGTTCAAGAAAATTTTATTTCTTAGCATTACAAACATGTTTAACTCTATCTTTCACCATTCGCCGATGTATGAACAAGTTACGATTAGTGTTTGTAACCACCATCGCTGAAGAACTAACAAAATGCTCACTCTCCTTCACCTCTATCTTCGAAAACTCTAACGTTGAAGATTCAATAAATGGTTCATTTTCCTTCATCTGCACCATTTCGCTTCTCAATGTATGTGACTCCGCGTCAACCACAACCAACTCTTGGACACTTACATCCAATGAAATGGATACGAGACCATCTTCATCAACACGATCAACAGCGATGTTATTTTTATTTAGTTTTACATCGTGATCATGGTAATATTCATCATTATACTCTGAAACAGAATCATCATTAATAACAGGACTGGACCGACCCGATTCGTCCAGTTCTTCCTCGTGTTCTGACTCGAACACTTCCATCTCCACATCAACATCACAGCTGTCTAGGCAGCTTTGCGCGTCAGCGCCAACAGCATCATCAACGTCGTCATCAACGCTGCTCACAACATCGACATCATCATCACTGCTCACAAGGCAGCTTGGCTCCGTATCTAGCACCTTCTCTTCTGTTGCGCTAGAAATTTTAACAGCATCAACACAAACATTTACAAAATTCTCCTGTCTGTCAACCTCAGACAGTTCTTGTGCTGCGCCAGGTGAGGAAACATCCTCCACAGCAACATCCATTACATTCTCCAACACAAATGGAGCACACATTCTTTTGTGAACCCTGCACGGGAACTCTTTCCTCAGTGCGTCACACATTGCTTCGAAACTGATCTCTTTATCATTGTACAATATTGTGGAATAATAAATGCGGGCTGGACCCTGCATAAATGCGCCCATAATCAGAGCCCAATTGCTCTTTGGCCACTTCTTATCAATGGCTAACACTTGAAATTCAGCTAAGAAATCCTCAAAGCATACGCCGTTGTAGGCGGAATAAACAATCATGCTCTCCATGGTAACCATAATAACAACTATAAACCACTTAGCTTTATATATCCAGGCGTTGTTTCATTCGCCTGCTTTAATAACTTCACTTTCGTATGTACGACTAGGGCGTCGTTTTTACTATACTGCACACCACTAACAGGATGCATAGAATGCCCGTTATACGGTTTTCTCCATATATTTCGTATTTTATAACATTTTATTCGTGCAGATATTGTAAGGTTCTGCACACACCAAAAAACAAACGAGCGGGATCGTACCGCGTCTTCTAGTGGAGACCCTGGCGTACTCCACCAAAATGTAGAGGATGGAAGATCCTCTACTGAGGGGGCTCAGTGGTAGAGCGTGTAATGTGGGTATAGGGCTTCTATACTATGAAGATAAACGCTTTAGCGGTTTAAACGTATGTTATTATATTTTCACTTTGTTATAACGAATACATCTGTTTAGCTTCGGCGCCGGACGTCAAGTCTAGAATATGTAAAAACCTAACTATCTTATAATTATTTGAAAGGTTCGAATGCCGTCAGATAAATACCAGCCATGTACAACATAAGGTTTTACTCTAAGGCTCTACAGTACTTAGCCACGAGCTCCTCTTTCGAGAGAAAGTAATGTCTTCATCGACAAAAATAGCTTTGCTACCGATAACTTCTAATATACCAACAAACATCATTAACTTCTACGTCTCCTTATTTGACTGTAATGACTAAAATAATTATTGGCTATTTGCGCAGTACTCATTGTTAATACAATACAAAACAGCTGCATTATTACATCGCATTTCCAAATTGGCATGGAAAATTGCTATTAAAAACATTGTTTGTATATCAATGGCTTGTTACATTTCAATCTGGTTGAATGCAGAAAACAGTTTATTGAAAACTGATAAGGTCGCTTGTCACGTCTGTTCTGGCCCTGCGTGACAGATAAGCAACCCATTGTGGATAAATTATAACACACAGCTTAGCTGACTGTGATATTGCATTATATTTATTTACATAATTTAATATCGGACATATTTAGTTGATCCTCTAAAAAAATACTGACCGTCTAATGATGCACGCTTTTTTTCTATGCATGCAATTTTCTAAAATCATTTTGGGCTTTAAATGTTGCGCATTTTTTTTAATAAGTGAGCGTCTTTTTAACTTCCTGACTTATTCTCACAGTCAGTTTTGAGCCGACCGAGCTAAGCGAGCCATACCTTTAAATACGTCGCGGTTCCTTGATTATTTAGTAATTTAAGAAGCCAAATACTAATGATAAGAAGTTCACAAAAAGACGCTCTACATCATATTAGTGTAAGCTATCATATTTTTAGGAACGCAAAATGGGAATTATTTGAGTAACGATTAAATACATGCCTTTAAAATTATGAACCTCCAACGGGATCATCTCATTCTCATCTATGAAATCACTTGAGTACCCGATTTTCCGTGGTCCTTGGGTCCTTTGACCCGTAATGCGTTTAAAACTTCTCGTCCAATTAGTACCAACACTACCAACTACACAATTTCTTCCCCCATTCCGATTTTCAGACAACTATGTGATCTCTTCAAATGATGAAAGACATTAAAATTGCAACATACTTAGTAACAGCTCACTCTTTGATAGTCGTTACGGGTCGTCAGAAGCCCGAAAATCTGACAGCCAGTCTTACCAAGGGGTATCGTATTGCCCAGTTACTGGGTTGTAGAGTTCAGATAGGCCGTCGCTCCATGTAAAATACTGGTATTCAACTGCATCTGGTTAGACTGGAAGCCGAACCCAAAATAGTTGGGAAAATGCTAGGCAGATGATGACCTAGTAACAGCTCAATGGGGTGAAATTAACAGATTATCTTGATAAAAACAATTCGAAAATAGCTGGAAGATTACTCCATCTGATAAAACAAACGGTATCTTAAACCCAATAATAAACTCGTGGTATGCGTACGTACTTGCAAGGCTGACGTCATGATCGCCATATCAGTTCTTGGAAAATTATAATCAATACGAAAATCTACGAGAAAGTTGGTTGTGTCTAGAATTTCTAGAGCAATTTTACCAACTGTATTATTTGCTTTGATCGCCGCTAGAACACGTTTTTTCCGTCCATGATAATCGGATTATCTGATACTAGCATCTGCTCACGACTTATCCACGTAAAATTTCTTGTTGTTACATAAAATACCATATGACAATCGGCAATACTGTAGCATCCCATAAGATCAGTAGTTGCGAAGATTATCCCTATATACAAACTTACTTTTATCTCTTTATAATATACCTATAGATTTACCAACTTAGCCAAGATTCCGACTAGAGGATGGTGCTCTCAATCCCAGATGGTTTCACCCTCTGATGGTGCTTTCAGTATCCAGCTTCATTCACTAACACTCCATCGTATAACTCAAACTCGAAGCTTTTATTTCTTTTAAACCTTAATTAACGGCACTTTTGAATTGCCAGAGAGTGGGTCAGTTAGCCAGAAAGTTTGAGCTAGTTATTATAATAGGTAGGTATTCATTACCTGGCCCTGTAGGATCGTTTGTCATTTATTATATCCAACAATATCCTCAGGCCCGTTTTAGTGTATCTAGGTTTCCAATAAATTGTTGAAATAATGTCCAATTTATTTTCCACGTATAGCGCGTTTAAAGTATTTCGTAATACTGCGCAATGCCGCGATGTCTCTACGTTTATTTGCATAGCCAAAGGGATTGTTACGTATCTTGATCGTATTACTAGTCTGTAGAATCTAAAATATATTGCTTTGGCTTTATATTTTTTAATACCATCGGGAAGTCATCCAGGGTCTTGGACGGAAAATCGACAATGAAGAGAATTTACTAGCTAATGATAAAATCCAAAATGGCGGCAAAGATAAGACAAAGCAGATCTTGAATATACAGATCAACTGAATAATAAAACGTGTCTAAGAGGTTCTCAGTGAGAACCTTCTTAAATAAAAAAACCTGCATCCAAATCGGTTCATCCGTTTAAGAGCTACACACTCATATTAACAAAGTTTGGGAAAAGATAATTTTATCAGCCTAGAGTTATGTTATAGGCTCTTTAACGCCCCAATATATCTGACTGAAGGTCGTTTAATAATTTAATAAACGGTTATAAGAACAACATCATTCTCTGGTCTAATATTATTCTTAAAATATAAAAGGAATCAGCGACACAACAAAGAAAAAAAAACACCCATCAAATTCACGTCTTTCACAAATTAATGCGACCGGTATTAGAAAAATCTACGATACTTTTCAATAATATCTAATATCACTGTGCAAAATTAATACGTAACAATAAGTAAGTAAAGTAATAACTTCAAAATAAATCGTCAAGTCCCTCAATCGCAGCGGTCGACTGCATTGTAGATAACCTCGTCTTATCATACTTGTTTACTTAACACCTCAATGTTAACCGTCGGTCTGAGCGGCCATGTTGAATTTTCTAAGTAAGAACGTTGACGTCACATTAAAAAAAGTTGTGCAATGGGAAATAAAAATATCATTTCATATTTTGAAAATGGAAGGAATACTAGGATTAAAAGCCCTTATTACTTCGAGTGTTATTTTTTTAATCAAGTTACTTTTCTGTGAAGCTTTGTATGACGAAAATTGTTTAAAAAAAATACCACGTAATGCCGGGAAAGGTTACGGCGGAAAATTGGCTTTACGGGTCACGATCTGCTGAAAATTGAGCCCCTGAAAGCTTTTCAATTGCCTGAACGCTTATACGAACGTTCAAAATTGTATGAAAGTGGGATCAAAATCTTTTTTCTTTCTTATACTGGTCTCTTTTTCTTGATCTAGGACAATTGATAGATTATTATATTATCTTTATATTAAGCGCTGTTGTAATTGTATATTATCTGTAGTACTGCTGGGACACAGGTGTCCTCTCTTCGAGAGAGACTGGGCTATTATAATCTAGAAATTATTTGTATTCAATTACTATTGTTCAATTTTGACAAATTACAAAGCCAAGACAATCTATTTACCTGAACGTTGAACTCCGAGGTGATTACAAATGTGATTACGTTGAATGAAGTTTATACAGAGCTATTTCAGGGGCTGATGGATAATCAATAGTCGTACATTTTTAATTCCGTGCCATTGCCCGTTTAACGATTCACATACACATTGCAACTTTTATTTATTTACATTGAACTTACTACTTGATACAAGCAATGCACGGCATTTAGATCGTATGCTAGGTCGAGCAAAGGGCGTATCTGGTTTTATTATTTTATTTCGTTTCGTTTCGTTCCCAGTCTCGGCCTACGATTACGTATGCAATACGAAAATTTCGTTTAATTGGCTCGCGTCCAAAACGTTGCGTTTTGCTTTGATTTCTGTTACTATTTATACCACTGTTCATGTTGTTATCGTGTGATATCTACGTGTTGTTTACTAGACGTATGTACTTAGTTTTCATGAAAAATTTCTTTTAAACATTATTCATGATTTAGAGGTTACAATTACAACTAGATAACTCGTGCGATAATTGAGTTCAAACTAAATAAGAACAAAACAACTAAATTCAATTGCCAGAACAAATCAATCAAAATCTTTAATTAATTAGTTAAATCATTTTTATTTGAAAACTTAATAAAATATGTTTGGTCAGTTGTACCGGCGCGCGCGTCACACGGTCAAATAAACAATGGAAGTGTGACAGTGTTGGGGCGCGCTATCGCATTTTCCGGAGGCTGACGAGCTTGCGGCGGCGGGCGGCAGTGCGGCCGGCGCGCGCGCACCGAAAGCATGTGCCCCGCGCCAACTGTGCGATGTACATAGAACCGGCCGCGTTTCGCGCACCCAGCGCGGAGTCCCTCGCCGTCTCCGAAACCTCGCCTATCTGGACGCAGTGCTTACCCTCACCCTTATTCGCAGGCAAGAAAGCACCTCTCAAAACATTCGAGGAGATCCAGCCCCTCATCCAACAAGCCCGCAAGCGCGACCTCAAGCTACTCATCAGAGAAAACTCCTGGCCAATCAACAGCCCCGTCCGCGCATCCCTCTGGCCCGCGCTCTGCAGACAACATCAACATGGAAAGTCTATGCTCGATGGATTCTACTGGGACATGGTTACACAGGTCAGTGCTCTTTCAAATTACGCAACGCGACAGCGATAGGTTTTTTTCCAAGGTGTGCGACCAACTTGTTCACTAACTTGTTTGGCTCAGAAATTCGTTTTGAACTCGCGAGGTAACGTGCGCGGCTGAGAGCGTTATCTCGCGAAACCGGCAAGCGCTTAATATTTCCAAGGTCATGTCTATTTACTTTGCACAATACCTCCCAAAATTGTTAGGTAGATATCGCGCCCCCAGATAAGAAGGTGACGTTCCTGTCAAGGTCTCGAACTCTTCGACGTGTTTTTATTCAAGTGCTCTCTTTAGATTCAGCAACAAGTTACGACTTACGAGTATGCCAGCGACCACTTCTAAATTCAAGTCAGGTGGCTGTTTGTTGACCACAAAACGCACTCACACAGGCACGAGCTGTCCTTGTAACTGAAATGTGCGTGAAATTGTCAATAAAAAGTCAATCTGGCCAATGAGGCCGAGTATTAGTGTCATGTGGAATAGCACGTATACGTCTGTGTAGTTGAAATTTGTTCGAGTCGTAGGCTTGTCTGTCAGCGAGCGGCTCCTTGTGTACATCGACGTGCGCTCGCGCATCCTCGTCACAATAGGAGCTCTCGCGCATCTTAATTAACCGCCGGCGGCCTAACAATGGCAGACTAAATATACGACAGGTGGCTGTAGCTAATAAATACAAGTACCGTGGATTTATGAGTTGTTTTTAACTTGTTGCCCACATTCATAATGTTATTTTTAAAGTTAGTAAAGAAGAAAACTTTCCGCCGTATTTACAAAAAAATATGGGACACTTTTTTGAACGAAATGCACAATAATGGCATCATTAATATGCACGTAAGAGATTGGCACGGCATCAAGTCAGCTCGCTCACCTTCGACGCTGCGCACGCGTCTCTCCCCACATGCGCAAGACACGTATGTGGGCGTGTTTAACGACTGCATTGTAAGAGCTTTCCAGCTTGTATACGAGTGCTTTTCATTTTATGATGGAGTAGGTTTAGCTTGGTATTTTTACCTTAAAATAAATTCATCATAATATTCATCTAATATTGTTCTGGCTCTACCTTTAATAATTGTATGATCATAATTCCCAATATATGCCTATCCATCGGTTTTCCGGGACATTGTTTCACAAATGTGGCTTAAAATAGTATTCAATTGATCAATTTGTAATTACGTCTATTTTGTATTTGATCCGCATAATCTGACAGCTAGTCTTACCAATCGTATCGTATTGCCCAGTTACTGGGTTGAGGAGGTCAGATAGGCAGTCGCTCCATGTAAAATACTATATTCAGCTGCATCCGGTTAGACTGGAAGCCGACCCCAACATAGTTGGGAAAAGGCTAGGTAGATGATGATGATGATGATCCGCATAATGTGTGGACATTATGTGGACAGCCAAACGGCCATAAATGATATCTAAACGTGTAGCTAATTACATATTTATTGATCAAGTCATCAATGACACGAAAAAACTAAAGGATGTTGTTTTTGACTTCACATGCTATTGAACATCATGACTGTAATTCCCCGACGGGTTACGCAGAGTGTACTTGAGTATGTACATCGTATACCCACATTTCGCCTGCTATGTTTAAGTCCCATGTAATAGGAGCAGGGCTATTTCCACCAACCGGGCGCAAATCCAGTCACTGGAATGAATATAAATTTTTATATAATTTCATTATCAGCCTATAGCAGTCCACAGCTGGACATAGGCATCTCTATTTGCACGCCATTCAGCTCGATTCTCGGCAACGTAAGGTAGGACGCCCTCAGGCCAGTTGGAGGGACGATCTTCGCTAAGTGGCTGATAGCAGATGGATAATAATAAATACGACAATATAATTATGATGAATGCAACTCTCAGAATAAAGGAAAAACCTGATAATAGTGCCTATTAAGGTGGTAAAATAAGGATGTAGAGCATGTCCATGCAAACAAGACCCTTTTCTAATATTTCATAAGGTATTCCTAAGGTTAGCAGCAACAAGACAGTAAGGACTAGCACAAGCTAGAAATGGCGCAGATGCATGTTGCATGTCGCTTACTAGACACCTCTAGAACTTTAGAAAATATTAAGTTGCTGCGAGCTAAACGATTCCTTTTTTCGCTCTTGCCATAAGTGCTTGTTGTATCGTCGACTTCTTATATAGATAAACTTGTAATTAATCTATTGATTAATCTGCATCCATGTGCAAGAGCGGATTGAATCATTCATGTCAATCACAATAACATCCACTGCTGCTTCATTCACATTCCATAGATCCACAAATCTTTAGTAATTCTTGGATGAAATTCCAAAAATGACGCGTGCCTCTACTTGGATATCTGCCACATGTTTAGATAATTACTTATATCCCTATATTTATAAAGTTGTTTCTAAATTGGCACCCAAGCTGTACTTCCGAGAAAGCACGAGCTAACTGCTTGTATACAATTACATTATCATCTTCAAAATTTCCTCGAATTCCCTATTGTTGTCCAACACATTGACCCAATTTATTCCCAGTGACAAATGTTTACTCGCATTGGAACGTGTTTCAATGTAAGTAAGTGGGATGAGTCACTGGGACGTCCACGTGCCATCCAAGGTAGCAAGCCAAGTGTTCCGGTTTTCTCGGAAAAAGGGGGGAGGCATTCCATACCGAACATGTTACTGCGCTTTGTTGTTATCTCCGATTTGGAATATTTGGCAGGAGTTTCAATGTGTGGATTCGATGGTAGGAAAATTTCTGGACTTGTAGCTTGATAAGCTTCGTCCATACTGATCCCTAATCCTAACTAGTCCGCTTTTTTATATGCCCATTAGCTGCAGGGATACAGTTTGTCCAAAAAGATCTACAATGTAGAAAAGCAAGGATAGATTTTTTCATCGCTATATCTTCTACTTTGTCAGTCTCTTGTTAGATCGTCTTCTACCAATTCCATAATCTCCTAATGGCGGTATAGTTTAATATTTTTGGAGTTCTCATCCATAGTTAGTTCATATCGTTGGAAGTAAATAGTATGAGTCACTGGGATGTCCACGTACCCTTCAAGGTAGCAAACCGATTGTTCCCGTTTTCTCAGAAAGAGCTATACCATACCGGACACCTTATTTTGTGTTGTTGTCCAAATTATATTTGGCAATGGCTGCGCTGTGTGCGTGGTAGGAAAATTTCTGGGCATTTTGGTTCATTTGGGATCGTTAGTTTAAATTAATATTAAAATATTGCCTTCTACGATATTCTTATAGCCATGTGTGATGAAGAGTAATTGAGTCTTACACATACCATCTCCCGGTATCCGCACGGAAGAAAATTGCTATTTGGTTTTTATCTTGTAGACTCGCTAGAAACTTTGAAGTATAAATGATTTTATTAAAGTAATTCCAATCCTAATAAAATGCTCTCTGGAATAGGGCCGTGTTAATAATAATTTCTAAGGTGTTTCAAGAGATGTAACCATAACAAGGATCAGTTGAAGCGTGATTGATTTTGTTGTCATTATTAGAGGCACACCTATTATGTATTTTCCTAGACAGAAAATTCGAACCATGACTCATAGAATCATCCATACAATTCACAAAAGGAAGTCTGTTGCAAAATAGGCATTGTGTTGTTAAACTGTCTGCGGTTGCAGTACTGTTAGTGTTACCAACTTGTACTGAATCTCCTTGACCGCAGAATTACAGCTGGTTCCACCCATCAACAGCTTCAGATATTCAGAGCATCCAATTCTCATCAAATACGTCTGTAAGGTTGCCAAACGTTGCCAAATATGATCTGTGCGTTTAAACAATATGCAGCAGCCATTAAATTGTGACGTAGAGCAATTTTACTTTACCATTTATGTGATCTTCTTCTTCGTTTGGTTAGTGACTAACCTGGTGTCAGAGTTTTAACGCTGCCCATGGGCCTCTGACTTAGTATCACATGATGTTGAGAAATATCTCTCAGACATGCCGGTTTCCTCACGATGTTTTCCTTCACCGATTTTGAGCACGTGGTAACTATACAATACGCACATGAATCCGAAAAATCAGAGGTGCGTGCCTTGGGTTCGAACTCGAGACCTATGACTTGGCAGTCCGGCGGTCACACCACTAGGCTTCCAATGACTGCTCCCGCTCTGGGTGGAGCGGAAGGGAGTGTCAGACTCTTACTGACTAAAACCCATCCATGTTCCTTCCGTAGCCCTTTATGTTCCGGGGTAGCGGTAACCCTTTCGGACAATCCCGCTTCCCCGGCAGGCTTGGCCCTGAGGGGCCCCTTCATATGCTGACATCTCTTTGAGGCGCGCGTGGAACATATACGCGCCGTACGGCACGGGTCTGGTGCTGATCGGACGGTGAGTCACCCATTACTCACCGTCCGCAGGCCCGCGCCTACGGTGGCCGGGAGTCGGGCTATCACTGCTTTTTATGTGATGTGAAAGAAAAAAGAAAAAGACACGTTGCGCCGACCCCAAATAAATTGGAATAATGATGATTTTCCACTCCTTGAAAGCCCGGGATGATAAAGTTGACAGCTGCTCATTATGTCTTATGTAATCAACATTTCTCTGACAGCTTTTCGCAAAGTGACAAAATGTAATTAGACATTACGCCACCTTTACAGTAATGTGCTCAAGTCTTTAGGTATCCGTGAAATTCGCTCGAGGGTCGTTCGCGGGAACTCGTCATGTGAACTCTGGTGCAGTGCCAACGACATATGCGCCTTGACCTCGCAATCCGTCACACACTGTCAGTCACCGATAACGGTGGATTTACAACGATATCGCTATCCGTCATATACGTGCGAGTGGGATGGAAAAAGCCGACGAAAGTATCCGAATGTCTTGCGTTGTGGTCTTCATGACCTAGCCATTACGACTTGATGTGACTATTTGATTGTCAACACGAGATCTTTATGGACTTCGAAGAGAAATTCTATCGTTATTTGACCACTATTTCTTTCATCACAATATTTGACAATAACAATCATTGTCCCGAGAAGATTAATTTGTTAGAAAACGTCTTTGTCATCTTTGATGACTTCGCTTTGTGCCTTTGTTTCGAACTCTGGGGTTTTACCAAGTGCTTATTTGCGTAAATATAAAGACTTGTTGAGCTGCCTAGCAACAGAGACCTCTAAATTCAAGCAGTACTTAGACGTCCCGCGTCATGCTCCTAATCTCATTATAACCCAATCCGATTATGACGGACGAAAACTCGACGACCCGCAATCCCGCTATTTCGTATTAAAATACAAGTCTAATTAAATCTCAGAGGGCAGAAGCTTTACATAATTATTTTGGTAAATAGGCGTTGATTTTGGCTAACTCCGTTATAAATAAGTTAAAAGGATTATCTTTCTAACTTTCGCATCTTCTGGGCTCTGAAAATAGTTTGCCCTAATGAGAAAATATGGTTTACTATTTATTATGCCTCATCAAAGCGGCTTTTGTAAATTCGTTTCCATTGTTCAATAATTAATTACATTTTATTATGACTCAATGTCGGATTAAAGTCAAAAGTGTGATTAATATCAATTAGTATCAGTACAATATTAATTGGAATTATTTTTATCTTGGAACATTTGAAAATGCCCCAATTACAGAGTAATTAGGGGTCTTTAATCAAGTTTGTGGGACTGTTGATGAATGACAGTGAGTAAGGAAGACGTCATGTGACACGGCTTCGTAGCTTTATGGTTTTATACGTGCGCATGAGCAGTGAAACGCCTGGTTAATAACCGTTGATAACGCAAGAGGGGCGTGACAAAAAGTATACTATAATACTACGACGAGTATTTGTTTTTAACGCTGTGTTTATAGCGTTTTATTAAGCCTCTTCGCTTCTTTATAATGTTGTAAACTCTCTAACAGATAATTATTTGATGTCTTTCGCTTTCGTCAAGAATAATAAAAGTTATGTTGTAACAATAAAAAATAATTATTTTATGGATTATTGTTTCCGAAAACTTGATCTTTAAATTGCCCCATTTTGATTTACTGTCACATAAAATCATTTCATACCGATAATTGATATACTTACATAAGTAAAGCCGCGCGCGCGATGGCGGGGAGCCAAGTCTTAAAATAGACAGGCACCATTTTGTTTTTCTCACCTTCTGCTACTTGCATTGTGGTCACGTGAGTAGAACATCAATATTTTATTTAACTTCATATAACTGAAGTATTTTCAATCTGAGCTCATGTTTAACGTAACAAAATGATCTAAGAAAAAATCCGAGTCACGAATACATAAGTAGTCTTACGGATGTTTTTAAGCATAAAGAGAAAAACTTTTGTGACACTGAAATAAAACATTTAGAAAAACAAAGCCTTTTAAAAGAAAGATAAACACATTAGCTTGAACAAAAATGGCACCAAAAACATGTGAAAACAACTTGCATTTCACGCACGAGGAGGCACGTCCTTGTGTCCGAGTCAGCTGATCTGACCGGCGAACCAGAGAATATTACTGGTTATGACTAAGCCGATCCGCGACCGGTACGACCACAGGAAGTACACAAAGATACGGACAGACAGACAGAACCTATTTCCTGCACTTGCAAGACTTCGCACGCACTCCTCGACCTTGAACATTTATCGAGTTAATTCACTCATCTAGTTACCTACCGCAAACGGCATTTAAAACGATCATAGAATTATTGATTTGCGCAATGCCCATTGTTTCGATGTTAACGCAGAAAAACAAGTTTATTTGCATATGGAATTTATGTCTGCGCTTAAAATAGAAATTGCAGGAGTCAGAGCAGAAACTGTTGGGTAACTATGTAAAGTACAAATTTAATAACTGCGTCCGAAATACGAAAATACGGCGGTAAACAAAATATGGGTTGCGATAATATTGATGTGAAGGAAAATAGTTGAGTGGAAGAGCGATGAATGAATGAAAATATGAATAGTAATGAACTGTTCATGCTCGGCGGTATTTGTGGATACGGATTGAAGCAATAACAGCGATAAGATAACGTTATTAAAGATTAATATTGTGTGTGGAAACGGTAAACGGATAACTTACCCCGAGGCTCTTTCATTTCAGCTATACATATTTGAGCAGCTACTTGGTCTACCTTATTAGCTGATTACTAAACCAAATCTCTTCTATTCCTTAACTAATTCGCTTGAAAAATTCGCAATGCACCATAAAAGTATCATAGTTGCCAAAACCGGCTTCAGTTTAGTAATTCGCGCATATTTAATGTCCGTTTCTGGGTTGGAAAGGAAATGTCTGTGGTATTTAATCGGCACGCCTAACAAGTGCCTCTAGCCACTAGTGCATACTCATAGTGCCACATCGATCGTAGAATTATTCGAATGCGCTAAACCACGGCACTTGCGGTTCTGTCCGTCTAATCGAGTTTGCGCAATTGCTACCAATCACATGGGTATTGAATAATTGCTTGGTAACGAACTGATAATTGCTTAGATCTATTTTAGCTCCATTGTAGTTATCTTCAACTAGATTCGTACTCAACGAATATTATCGTCGGCTTTTTTATCTTAGATTTGTTTTAATATCTCCATTGGTATGAGGTGTTGCGCTTATATCTTCTTGTGCTTTAATATCTTTTTAATCTGTAGTCCTTTGTAGTCTTTTATTTTCGATTCTGTGATTTTTTCTCTTTCCTATCTCGTATTTCTGACATACAACAGAAATTAGTAATCGTTTACCAAAAGATGGAAATTCAGCCTTGTATTCTCTCCTCGTTATTTGGTCTCATTAAGTAAATAGATCTGTTTGCGTAATGGATAACAATGTTTTTCCTTTGCTCTATCTGATAAATTGGCTTACTGAACACGAAACTTGATATGTTAGAGGTACTGTTTTGCTGAAACTTGGGATTCGATAAAATACGCTAGATTTGGCTTCCCTAATAACTTGTGACACTGATTTATTCGTTAGAGTATTGAGAGATTATTCGATAGTCAGGCCCTCAGAAAGATTAGAATAGTTTTCAATATGAATATCTTCTAGTAATTGATTCAGGGTGCTAAATAGTGTAGCAGGACCATCATCACAGTCTTTGAAGTTCACTTCTTCAAGATCAGCTGCTGTTTCATTTTTACTATCGTAAGTAAAGATTATATTTACAACTAAATCATTACCAACTACAGTACCAAAATTGAGTCATTTGACTCACATGTCACAACGTCAAAAATGGAGGCTCATTATCATTGTTCAAGCAATTTAAAATCCATTATCTTAAACGGCGGGTGCTAATTAAATTAACTCTAAATATAGTCAACTGTAGCGGAGTATTAAATCTTGATTAAATGTAGTTTCTTTTTAATGTACAGTCAAACGGGGTGAATTAGGACAAACATTTAAAAGGGATTTTAACATTGAATTAATATAGTTTGTGTTTGTGTCCAGTTGGACCAGTTATGTGTTAACTATATTATAATTAACAATTAAGTGCCCTTTATTTCAATGTTAAAATCCATTTCAAAGTTTCATATTAGATAGTTAAAACAAAAAAGTGAACAACATATTATGGCTGAAACAACGATAATACTCTACTCATGTTTATTTAACACACGTCATCTTTTTGACAAGTCCTTTACAAGATTTACCGAAAACAAGTATCATATCTTGTACATGGATGGATGTTAACACAAGGTAAAACAAAAATTGTGAATAGATGATACACTGAGATTAATGGCCAAACCAAAAGAATTTGGATGAGAACAAGAGGGTTTCTTAAAAAGAAGAAACAATCAACCATCAGCCTACCGCTGTCCAGTGCTGGACATAGTCGCGTCTCCCTGGTTGCGCCACATCGCCATGTCTTCCGCGTTCCGCATCCAGTTTGTCCCAATCACTTACTTAAGGTCATCGGTGCATCTAGTTGGAGGGCGTCTCACACTACGCGTGTTGATTCGCCGTCTCCACTACAGGTCTCGTCAGCTCCACCGGTCATTGGTCCTATGAAAAACATGGCCAGCTAACTGCCTCTTCAGTTGGCTTACTCTGTAATCTATGTCGGGTAACACCTGTTCTTTTCCAGATACTTTCATTTCATTTCTGATTTTATCCTTCAAAGCGACTCCGAGCATAGCCCGCCATAACGCGATGAGCGACCTTAAATTTGTGGAACCCGTTTCTGCACTGTATGTCATGATGGGCAGGATGCACTGATTGAAGACCTTGAGTCTCAAACACATATGCGACGACGACTTGACGAACTTTTCCAAACGCTGCCCAACCCAACTGGGGCCTTCTATCTGCGAAAAGAAGAATCGCGAGCAACTATATCACTTAGAGATTGTTTGCAATCCTAATTAGTATTATTTTATTTTATTAGAAAATTTCATACGTACTCTTTCATGTAATTTGTGTCTTAAAAAATTAACGAGCAATTGAAATAATTTGATTATTGAAATCTGCGGAAAATGCAATCACGATGAAATTATTTGTAACAAACGTAACTCAAAGTTAGTGTTGTAATTGTGTTCATATTAATATAGTTAAGAGTACCTACAATTAGTTAACGTTATACCGTAGCTGTAATCGCACTTAACCAGTAGCGATTACTTATGAAAAAACACCGTAATAGTTTTTCTTTTCATAAATAACACATCATTAGGAAATCCCGCATTACAGAACGTTAAATCAACAAAAAATACTAAAGACCATTACTATTAAATATTAAAAAAAAAGACGATCTAGGAGTAGCAGAAAAACAAAAAATAACAGCTGCATAACATCCCACGCTGGTAGAAAACTTCGACGGAGAATTCCAGCAGTCGAAAGGAATCGTCGCACATTGAAATGATACACCGCATTTGATCAACTTTCTTTATACATATATTTTGCAAGCGTTGTTACACAAATATGAAACTGTTCTACCTGTCAGCATGATAAATGACACTATGTATCTAAATACGCAACCACAAATGCATTAACGCTATCATGCATATACTCAAGTTATAACTGCCCTAACCCAATTGTATTTTTCTGAAGCACGAACAAGGCGTTATCGGCATTCAGTGTTATCGAGAAATGTATGCAACGCATGACTTTTAAACTGCATACTTACTTAAATAATAATGATGACTTTATTATGTAAGTAAAGTATATACGTGCAAGTTGTTTTTGTAAAAGGCTGGATTAATTAACTACTGCGCAAATATGAGGTGTGGAATTCTCTTTGTGTGGTTGTTTTTACGCGGGTAAAAGATTGGTGAAGTGTTGAACAAGATGATGAATAATCCATATTTTTTATTATATTTATATGCGTTCGATGTTATTTTTTGATGTGATCGTAATGAAAACTTGGAAAACGATATGGTAAGCTGAATAGATGAAGAATCTGCTACTGTCAGAAACGTTACTAAAAAGCATCACAATGAATATTCCAGAACAGAATGAGCTCGCATAACCTTTAGTATGTACTGACAACAAGCAAATAAATTATAATCAGTACAATAATACTATTCGAATGATCTGATTTAAATTCAGTGAATCATGATTTTGCATGATTTATGTATGAGTAATGATTGGTTATTCATAACACTTATCATGGTTTCTATGGATAAGTAGGATTTACTTAATCCCACAGATCAAAGAACCAATTTTGCAAATAAGATTAATTCTCCACAGACAATTGTGTGCGCTAACTTGATAATTTAACCTTCTAAAAACTCTAGGTGGCTCTATATTGGAAATGGGTTTAAAATTCACATGACATTTATTTTAAAGTCCCGTGCAGGGCATAACGGTAATGCCTTACATGACGATTTCTACCAATCAACTCCTACCACAAGCCGCGTTAATATAACTTAATTCCAAAAACTCTTAAAAATCTAATTATGTTTTCAAAACATTTTTTTATTTAAACTTTTCTAATAAAGGTAAAAAGGCGTATTTAAATAATGCCTTAGGCATGCTCTACCAGTCAACCAAGGGTGGTGAAAAGATTAGATGGCAGGTGCTTTAAAGAGTAGATACATACAAAACAACAACAACATTCTAGGCTCGGAAATTATAACAGAACATAGCTAAGCTTGTAACTCAAGAATTACAGACCAAGTAGGTAGAACCCTAGGCTGTCTTTGAACAACAGTAATTAATCACAAGAGGCATTGGACTCGTAAATCTCGATATTATATCTTACTAAGAAACGTGAACACTAGCACGTTAATTTAAGGATAAATATTAATAATAATAATTTACAAAATAGAGTGTGATAACTAAGTAACGGTTGAAATCGAACTTTGTTCGTATCATTGTATCATTATCGCCTGCAGTGTCTGTCGCCAAGATGTTTACTGCTGTTTTAATTAATAAATTAATGGTATCGGCTTCATATCGGGTCCCCGAACCCGGTTGGGTCACTATGTTTTGAATTTTATCAAGAATTATGCGTTGCAGTCCCTTGTTATGGTCCTTATTGATAACGTTAATTATGTGTTGATACTGTCTAGGTTTTGCGTAATTTTCTTGTTCATTTTCATTGTCTATGTCTCACTGCTTTACATTTACTTTTCCTTGGAATGCAGTTTTAATTACTTTACCTTATTTGGTGTCGGATATTCATCTTCCATTTCCGAATAATTTACTTTATCCATAGCTTGAATAGTAATGAGTTTCTTATACGTATTCAAGAATCGAATATAACTGCATAAAGTTGAATGGAATTACTTTTGCATTATAATGTGCTACGTACAAACAACTTACATTTTAGATTGAGTTTGATAATACGCTTTCTTGAATTTTCTTAACAAACATGTATGATCTTTCATACCTAAGTTTTTGGATGTGTGTTTTCAGGAGGTTTTAAGGTTGTTTGTTCATCATCTTTTCCCAAAATAGTTTGATTTTATTGAGAGTTACAGAATAGAATGGTTATGCACTCTCTCACAGGATTCTTAATTATTATCCTATACTATATTTATTCTTTATCCGTACTAAATAGGATAAATTAAAATCTTGCATACAGCAAACATTGTAAATATCAACACAAATATTTTGAGACGCGGAAACGTTTAGTAAACAAGGCACTAACAGGTGCACTAACAACTTATTCTAATGCCATTTGTTGTGCAACAATCTCAGCACATTCACATCCGTGTCAGAGCTAATATTGCGCAATGGAGCCACACACTCGTTTCCTATTTATTAGGTCGATCTATTTCAGTACGTTATCGTATGAACGCTGCCAATATTTATATCATACGCAAGGAGTGTTGGAGTAACAATGTTCTGTGTGGTATGGGAAACATCAACGTGTTAAGTAGATGTTTAATTATTACAAGATTTGTTGTGGACAATGTTTTCTTAATTACTGCACTTGCTTCTCTGGTCGTCCATCATCTTATATGTATTTTGTAAAAAATATGACCATCTCCCAAAGGAGATTGTTCTAGACCGCCCTATAACCAACAAACATTTGGCGTGTACGTTATTTTAATTATATTTTAATATACTTTTTAAAAATAATAAATTCAAGCGGACACTGTTAAATTCTTAATAGGTTTTTAAAAGTGACCCCATTGATTTTATTACCAACTAAACTCGCCATCTTTCATGGAATTGTCAATGTGAATGTCACAAAAGAATTGACAGTGTCGCTCTCGCTCATATTACATAAATATCGATATCGACGACGATGTCCATAATATCTAGTGATAATTAATGGATGTTCGATATTTTATCACTGCCAAAACATTGAAAATGTGCAACATAAAAGATTTTCATGCATATTTTTTTCATGGAATTAGTTCCATGAATATTTTAATGGAACTTATGATGAATATGGCCTTGCACGATTATGATGTAAATATAATGAACAAAACAAAGTCACAAAATGTACATACTAGTCGAATGAGGGATTTTCTGACAAGTGAGAAAATATTAGTTCAAAAGAGGCGTTGTTAAAAAAACGTCGCTGGCTGTGGTTTTTGACATAAAATAAGCTTTCTTATTAACGGATCTTATTTTTGTTATCAGTTGCCGGTAAAACTGTGTTTTTTTTCACTTGTCAGAAAATCTCTCATTGAACGATGGAAATGTCATTTACAACGCAACTCTAGTGAATTGTTCTCATAACGATTCCACGACTTCAATAGCCATATTTTTACTTTTTAAGTACTTAAACTCTATTTTTAAATGTCGCAAACTAAAACGTTTCACATTGTTCGTTGGGAACACAATATTTTATTTTAGCATTAATGTAATTGATGTAGAATCATAGCATTAACGTGTTTATGTTTGAAACGGGACAAATTAATTTACATTTGATATATTGATCTGCCATTTTGGTGTACTAAATTAAAACCAAATATTAAATAGGTGGTCATTGATAATCGATATACAAAGAAAAAAATCTTCGAGAGAGCATCTCTAGGTCACTACGTCACGCGTCAGTCGGTTCGTCTCACCGAGTCCCACGCGCTGGCTGTGGTTGTGTTGTGTTGTTGTGACTACCTATTTGGCGATAGTTTAAGTTGATCTGATGTTGGTCTGGTCGGAGTATAGGTACGACTGACGACAGGATTCATATCAACTGCAAAATTAAGGTGCTTCAAATCATATTCTAAAATCTATTAGGTACCAATCAATACATAAAATGAAAAGGGATTTATACAAATGTTTACTTTTTCTCAACTGATGGTTTGCATAGAGTGGGAAATAGGTATGTAAGAAACTATACCTACCTAAACAATGCTTCTTGTACGGCTGACTTGGTTTAATTATAATTAATCACCCTAGCTTAAAGTAAACTTCAACCAATAAATAGTTACTGTACCTAAAATGCATAATACAACTGTATTTACAGTAATATTTTACTGTATTTGAAGTTTAATGCTTTGTAGAAACCAGAAATAGCGATTTTATAAGAAATTACTCAAGTTTTCTTTTATAAAATAACCTCAAAATCTGTTCCTTTTTTCTAAATAAATCTGTTCTCTAAAGTGTCCGTCAAGAAACTTTGTTCTTATGGGCTACTAAGGGCAATTTACAAATAGAAAATTATTTTTTCTATGCTGTTGGCTCCAGGGCGAACTATGTATGGGCGTAGAACAATCTCCTTTCAGACCTAAAAATATTTTATAAGAGTTGGCTTTTTTAAATTTCCTTTCAGTAATAGTTCTCGTTTTGTACAGTGTATTTATTTTTCAAAGCCAGGACACCGAAGTCTACATAGCTATTTCGGTTTACTTTCAATATGTTGCAATCTCGGTGAAATGTTAAGTGATCACTCTAATCTGATTACAATACTTTCCTCCTAGCGTTAGTACTTTAAATTGGGAGCAATTTTGGTTTATGCTTTGCTCCCAAGTTCATCAACAGTTCTTTTGTCAATGATAACGTTTGTCATTGAAAGGTTATCATCATTCACGTCTAAATCTTTACCATGTCTCATCAAACTAAAAATAATGTAAGTAAACACCGATGACCTACACGAATTGATAAATATATAAAAATAATTATGCACTAACTATATTTGAGCATTATATTCACTGATAACCCCGGGTCGATTGTTCGTATCTATCACATTATCAATCAAAGTAGGTACTGTAAACAGGCTTGACATGGGGTTATCATATCAACACTGTTTACGGGCATTGCAAGCTAGATACGGAAATTGTCTTCTCTTTTAGTCTCATGACACATTCGAATCTAATTGTTGTTATGTGATCTATCAAAATGGGCCAATGGAATTTGCCCACACTACCTACCAGCCAGACTCTTGTTTGTGTGTTCAACCATTATCTTTAGAGTGGCACTTCTGATTTAAAATGTTTTGTATAATTGTGATACGGCTCAGTATTTGAAAGTGAAATACTATTCTTATCTACAATATTTAATACCTGGTCTGTTATGATTCAGGTTGCCACTTTTTCATTTTTAGTTTTATTATTTTGCGCTCCTCACTGCTAAATAAAAGAGCGGTCGTGATATTGAAACGACATCGCGTCAGCGTATTCATAGTGTCTTGTTCCTTTTTGTATTTATGCAAATCAATCTCGTCAACCCTAGCCCATTCATGTGTCATTTACATGCCGGCGCGTTGCGTGAGTGCTAGTCGAGTATCTTTGCTTCGCTATAGTTTATTGGTTCTTAACTGGCCCGTCTGTATTCTATCTTCACTTTTGTTTTTCTTGCAATTTTCTGTTATTGCTTTAACTATATCTTAAATTATAACACCAGCTCCTAAGTGCTTTAGTGTCGTATCTACTCGATGCTAATATCTAACCTCGTAGATAACAGGAGTGTTTTTCACAATCGACTCATAGCCAAGAAAGATTTACAGTCGCTCACAGTACGATGGTAAAACACGGAGTTATTTCCGACGGAATTCGCCTTGTGGATTGGCTCCGCCGAAAATAGTATCATCGATCTTATTCGCAAGAGAGAATAACACTGGCCGCGTATTTATTTATACAACAGCATATACGAAAAGTTCTGCCTTATTCTGTGAGTTCATTTACATATTTATGCCACTGTGGTATGTCGGTGGGAGCCCTTTGTTGGCCTTTGAATTTATGTATGAATTTACTACCATTATATTGTCAGTTGTAAAGAATACTGAATTATGAATGGTCCTTTGATGTAATCAAATAATCCCAGAAGAGCTGTAATCAAACGTCTTACATAAAGCGCATCAAATTCGCAATTTGGCTCATGTCGGTCCACTTTATTCAATTAAGCGTTGATTGTCGGTGGCAAGAGGTCGCGTCGGGTTGTGGCTGTACTAATTAGGGCCTTAACGCTTCGCCCACGCACGTGCCCATTGTCGCACATGTACCTATAATCCATGTCCACATACAATACACCTTATGATTCGTGTCAAGCCAACAATTGACCAATTGTCTTCTCATTCATCTTGTGCAATGGTTCTTGGAATACTTAATTCCATTTTCTTATTACTCTGTTTTGTTTGAAAATTGTTTTTGAACAGCATACTTATGTGCAATTATCTATTATGAAGATGACATAAATCCAAACAGAATAGATATTGGTTATGAGAACAACACTTAATACTGTGTGTCAGATTGCGCTGACTATATCAGTGGAATCGTTGAAAGCACTCAATAATTCATAACATTATTCAAGTCAAACATCAAGGTTGAATGCAAATGTGTATGATGGAACTGAGCAAAACAGATATGCAGATGGAATGGATTCCGTTGGATTTGGTACAATCCGGCGTAAAGCCCGACTGATGGGCCTTTGGCCCACGTGCGCTTCGACCTCAATGCTATCAACTCATTGGCAATACAAACATTCTGTTTATATTTACCTTCGTGTTATTATTACGTGCCAGCTAGTAAATGCCAAGAAACATTAGATTAATTTAAAGCTCCCGATATCAGCAACCGCAACCAATTTATTTTCAGAATTTCGTCATTGTCTAATTTCACCTTGTTGAAATGATTGAGATTACCGCTATCCACACAGTCCACGTGACTGACACCAGATTCTGTATTTGCATCAATCAAGTTTTTTTACGTACTATTGTAACTTCATACACACACACACTTGGTTACGTAATAATTTTCCGATGTAAACATGAAAATGAATGCTTGTAGCGACAGTCATGCTTAACCCGGGAGATCACGTGCAAAAAGTTGTGGAACCTGTTTTGAGGCTTCGTTTATAAACAAAACAGGCTGGGATCAGGTTTTGGCGCATTCGTTCTAAGCGCGTGGGCGGCCTTGACTGAGCGAAGGACGGCCGGCGCGCGCGCTGCTCAGACCGTGCGCGTGCGCTGGGGGCGTGGCATACACGCGAACCGCGTATGGATGATTGCGGTTTTTTTCTTGATACTAGTTTTTTCCCTCTCTAACGAGGAAACATGTATATGTATGGAATTAAGAATACATTTCACAGCTTAATTGGTGCGACGCGTAACAAATGATGATGATATCGAATATGACGATGCTGCTAAATACGACAATGAACTCGGACTGACGTTATACGGTCGAAAAAAACATAAGGAAAATAATATACTTAGTGTTATATTCGGTGAATTAAATAAAGAATGACGTAACACAGCTGAAACAAAATACAAAAATAGATTTAAATAAGTACTGTAGTGTAGACACAACATTGACTGGGACACGGATGTTTTTTTTTTGCTGCAACCTCATTTTACCAACACTTGTTTTCAGAAGTGTATTAATTTCATTATGGTGTAGTAAATTTTCAACGCTCTCGTGACTAAAGACCGTCTTGTCTGGTGGACAAAAAGTGGTGGACGAACAACGCCATTCATTATTCAAGATCCCGGACGTGGGATACGCGGCAGAAATAATAAATAGACCATTCCTACGTAAGCCGACTTGCCTACGGGCTTTTCACGAACCCCATTGTGCCATTTTATAGTTAATGTCCTGAAGAATATTTCATATCTGGAATTCATACTGTCTGGATTGTGAGATTTTTTTGTATAGAATGCCTTTACAGACTTTGATTTAAAATTGGCGTACATCGCAGTGTATCGTCTTATCAATTAAATACTAGTCGTTGTTGGAACTAAATGAGGCTTTAGTAAACTTAAATAAATGTTACGCTTTTGGAATCACTTTTGGAAATTTTATTCCTTTCCAAAATACCTATCATGTGAAAGTTGTAAGTTTAAATACCTCATCCTAAAGTTATTGTTAGTAAAGCATTGTTTTTTTTTATAATTCTATTCAACAACAAACATTTCTTCGAAAACATCTTATTATTCAGGGATTTAGTACTTAGTCAATTATTATTCATGTAATTGAAAAACAAAACAATGAAGTACATTATTCATTGGCTTTATACTCATTACTATGTCGTTAAACTAACGTTTCCTCGTAATTATGAATATCGCTTCTACGATATAACTAATACCTTGCCTCAGATTGATTTACGGAGGCTTCATTGTTAATGTATGTGTGAAGTTTTGTGGGATTCTTAGCAGTAGTTATGAGAGACTTTCCAAAAACCTGGTTATAAAAAATATTATAAAAATGTTTAGTTAAATTGTAGAGCTATCGATGACATGCTCATTGACTTCTAGTATGTTTTAGTTCCTTAAATGCCTTCTTCCCCGGTAATTCCCATATAACCCAAATTCTAAATACAATCCCAAAACTTCTAAATTTATTATCACCGGTGTCATTGTTTTTGTAACATGAACACATGCACCTTGCAAAACTCCTTAATCCATTGTGATCCAGAGTGAACCTGCATTCGAGTATCGGCTTTGCAAACATTACATTGTAGAGAGCCGGCTCAAAGTTTCAACGCACGGCTTTGAACGTTTTCGTATAAGGCCAGCATTCAAAACTCCGCTTTGCATAGTTTGGCGCAGTTTCGACGTAATGAATACAGCAACAACTCATATGTGCTATCCATAGAATCTATGCCAGAAGCCCAGAACTGTATCTAGCTTCAGGGGCGTATGATCTTACTTGCTTCTTCTACCCATGACTTTGTACGCGAAGAAGTCGCAGTATACTAAGGCAACAACCACATTTTATCAAAACTTTGTACAGACGCCAGCACATCAAGCTATCCCTAACTGTCAAATTTTCTCAATTAAAAATGGACCTTATGTCTTTGCAATAAAGTTGAAATACTATCAAAGAAATTTGACAGGTTGTGGTAACTTGATGTGCTGGCCTCTGTACTACGTTTGTAGTTTTGGTCTCAGCATCTAAAATATAAAGAGATTCACGACTGGTGACGCGGGCGCAAGTGTCGTACAATTGTTCTTGTCAGATCCGATAAGCCGATTGAGCGTGAAGAAGTGACAAACACACAAACACTCACTCACAAACTTTCGCTTTTGTAATATTTGTGTGATTGACTAAAATAGCCGTTCTTTTAAATGTACTTAGCTCTAAATTTATCTAGATCTACACGACAGAATCTAAAATAAATCGTCTTTTCCGAGGAATAAAATTCTTGTTGTAAACCGTCAAACGATTGAGAATCTATGACATGGAATAATATTGCAATAAAATTATCACACTCTGGTGAAGCTGTATTATTTTTGATGCGAATATTATCCGAATCTTCTTTTACTCGAGCTTTGTTGATGGTCTAATTTTAGTCAGTTGGCGTCACATCGCCGGGACCGGCTGTTGTCTCCGTGACAAATGTTTATTACATACATTTATTTTATGTATCGTAACGTTCGATTTACAAACATTGGGTTCGTTGGCTTCTAAAATTTACGCAACGAACAGGCCTAGTTCTTTCTTCTATCGTTATCGTACCTGAGTATGGTATCGTTCAGTGAACCGATTTTAACGTTGGCTGATCATAGAACTTGTGTGCGTTTAGAGTCATGCTTGGTCATGCTCTTTTCATTAGCTGGTCGACTGGATTTCTTAGGCCCTGTAATGTCTGTTCGTTCCGAAATCTATATGCATTAACAACTCGGCAAAAACGTTCAGCGGTTTACGTGCCTTTAGTGTTTCACATTTACATTCTAAATGTGGAATATTTTGGTACAGGCTTACATTTTATGCTAAATAATTATGGTTTAATTAAAAGCTACATCTCTTGTTCATACCTTCTATAATAATAATTTTATAACATATTCAACGAAAGTCATTACCAAAACAATTTAATGAATGTGTGCTCTTATCTTTTGTACAAAAATATTGATCCAAGCTTGTTTGTACTCATGATATTAAGAATACGCTGTTTTGTTTATAATTAAGTAGTCAGGAAACGTGACATGAGGATTACTTCTTTACAACGATCATTATGACGACATATATGCAAAGAAAGTATTAACATTTGCCTCTTTTGACGTTGGCTGTGTATTCCTTTGGATTTTGCTCATAGACCAACTCAGTCTGAGTTGCCAATAAACTGACAGTAGATATAACTGTCCGTACATCTTCCTCCACCCCTTAAGACACTACTTACTGACGTGTGTATACTTCCCTTCTTCACATATGGTTCTCTAACATGGTCTAGGAGTAATCAGCCGAGCTTGATGTTTACCAAAGAGTTAGGAATACTACCGTCCCGATCCCATCACAGAAATAGCTGATGTCTCTCGGAAAATTGCCGAACTAAAATTGAATTCGATTGGACACATCTGACATATGTCCGAAGAACAATGAGCCAAGCTCACAAGCAAATGGGTCTCTTGATATGGTAAGCGACATCGTGCCAGGCTGAAGTGGAGTGGCGGGATGAGCTAAAGATAATGGCTCCTTTGATGAAAATTTGTCCCAAATAGCCCTAGATAAAGAGAAAAGAAACGCTATTAAGCTTAGAGAGGCAACTAGTGAGAAAATCCTGGCAAATAATAATATGAAATAACTGTATTGAGCATATTACTGGAAAAAAAGGCTAAAAGTGAATTGGAATCGCCCTATAGTCACAAAAATAAATTGAAACCAAAATTTATCTAAGGTAGGTATGAGAAATAAGATAGGTGAATAACAAGTCCCGCCCATCTTTTTGACCAAGGTGATTCATTTCTAAAATATATCATATGCAACTTCATAAGTAGTTAAATAATTAGAAGCGCTTAGAACAAAGTTATAAAAGTTTAAATATTCAACGCTTCCTCTTTATTCCCTAGTAGAACTAGATGTTGGAATCAGTAGTTAGTAGTCAGTACAATGTCATATTCATCTATCTTCGCTTTACAACAGGTAGCGTGTATCAAAGCATGCAGGCTCAAATATATAATTTGTGCGCCTCGCTTCATCTTGTCCTTGCCGCAAAGTGGATAATCACGCCAGCCACAGAACATGTCAACCACAGATTGGATAACAAATTCATACGTGCATACTAATTTGAAAATCCCCGACATCTCCTTCCATTTTAAAAATATCCTTCATTTTTGTTTGGTGATGAGTTTAGAATCAGACACGTTTTTGTATTATTAAATTAATGAATGTACTGATAAATTATTTATCGTATTATCAATCCGTGTTTGCATTCAATTAGATTGCTAGTTCGTGTTGCGTATGCAAAAGTAACTTTCCATAGTAATTGAATAATGAAAGATAAGCTAATCAATGATAAGCTTGTCTTTCAAGAGGCTGGTACTACTGTTAACTTGTTTTTTTTTAAGACCCATTCTATCACCCGATTGACGTAATAAAACGACAGACGGCTGGGCCTGCTTACCGACACTGACGTTGCCACATCAATCCCACAAATCGGACGTGGAATTGGGACGTCTATATTTGACAGCTACTCTAGTAATGTTGCCATCCGTCGGCTGGTGATGGTAAACAACTAATTCATTCAGATCTCCTTTGATTCCAAGGAGAGCTTGAAAGTTTATGAAGTTTAATAAAACTTCGTAATAGAGATTCTCTTTATAGTATTCTATAATGTTGATAGCATGTTATCTTGTCTAACAATAAGCAGACTTATAAAAATAAACGAGTGTCTGGCATCTTTCTTAGAACTCACATTGTTCTTTTGATTCGACATAAAATCTAAATTCTGCACTCGATTGGCGAAAGAATGCGTATATTGAATCTGGAAAATATATGGACTAGCGTTACATAATAATCGTTGTGATGCCATTGGCAGTATCGAGTTATTTTAGCTTTTCATGTAAGTGCATGTTGTTGCCAATATGCGAATTTATTCATGACGTTATGTTATCTACAATCGATATTCTTCACACAGGCGAGGCTTGATTTTGAGATTACGCCATGGAAATATTAAAATTTAAAATCACGACTGTCTACTTTAAAATTCATCCTTGAATGTTTAATGGCTTTTCCAAAACTGCTTGATCTTTACAATTTTCTAAAGATTGTTTTTTGTTTCTTTCCAGGTGTTCGGCACAGTTGAGTTGCCGGACAAGCCGATCATGTTGCCGCCTTTCGTGGAGGCGACCCACTGCCTGGGGTACCATCTGACTCGCAAGGGTCGGGCGGTCGCAGACAGGGTTGTGTCAGTCCTGGGTTACGCCTGCCCGGACATCACGTACAGCCCTAGTCTGTACCCCATCACCGCTGCATTACTGCACTTCATGCCTGGTGAGTACTTCTTTGTCTTCTTTAGCATTTTTGTTTTCGCTCCTTGTTGTGTTTCTTAGAAAATTGTTAAATAAGTTGAGCCTAGTAGGTAATACTGGTATTTAGGTCCTCAAAAGTGCAGGTGTAGGTACGGAAACTTTAGACACTGCAACAAATGGGGAAAGGTTTTATCAGAAACACCACATTCGCACTGGTGTCGGTTGGTTCAATAATCCCCCATTTCGCTTGTTCGTGCTTACGACAGCTGACTTGAGTCCATTGATGATTTCCATGATTGATGGATTTTCATATGGACCACTGCAGGCCAGTCGTGAGAGACAGGTGCTCCTGGGGCTGAATGAAGTCGGATGGTGGCGGATGCTGTTCCTTAGTGGCTTACTACACTGTCTTCATTCACCTTTATATTGGAATCTAACCTACCACTGTTTCTTTAATTTATATTTCTATAAATATACTTATTATACTACGTTTAACCTTGTCACTGCCAATCAATAGAATAGAAGTTCCAGATTTTCGTGCCACCAGTGCCACAACTTCATATGTAGAATGAAGTTCTTCATTTTAACTGTGTGGTTCGTTATGCATTTATAGCTTGCCGCTGGGCAAGGCATCGCATCCTGTGTTCGTTGGCGGTGAAAAGGTTAAGGAAAATCCGGTTCAGTATTGGTTTTCTTTCTGAAAATTTCTTAGATAGACCCTCTGTGAATCGTGTCTACAAATTATGACGCACTGTTTTAAATTACCGAGTAAGAAAACTGACTTTTGTTCCTCGAAATGTATCTCAAAATGAATAAATTAGATTTTATGAAACATATTTCTCAACGATGGCACAAATCTGTCTCTGTTATGCTAAACAATTTTATTTGTCGCACAATTAATTAAAAGCAGCTGAAACGATTTCATAGCAGATAAATTATAAGAAAAAATTGGAATGAAAACATCGGAAAATCCAAAGTTCCCATCGTCATTAGAATAGCAAATCATAATGTGAACGCCAATTTCCTCGGGCGATGCGAAGGCGGTTTATTAATTAGTATTAAAGCTATCTCTTAAGCTTGAATGGGAGATGTAAAATTTATTACTGTGGCTCGCTCGGTTTATGAATACTGCCGCAGCTTTATTGATTGTCATAACTAGTATTATGAGGATATTTGTTAGAATTCCATTATACGGCCGATTAATTGGTTCCTTTCCATCATTGTCAGTGTAGGTTATTTGATATTAGATTTAGTATTTCATGAAGTTAATTATCGCAACTTGATTCTGAAGATCTTACACGTATCTCTCATTTTTAAATTAGTAATGATGGTCTCCTTTCTCATATTTTTCGTATTGTTAATGGTCTTGACTGTTGCTTCAATGGTACCATTCAATATAGTCAGGTAAGAAATGTTATATAGTCATCTTAAACTTTCAATTCTAGAGCAGAGGCGTCACAAAATTTACAGTCGCTCTCGCCTTAATTCAGTAATGAGTGCGGGGGGCGATAATTGAACTCGGCAATAGGCAAATTGCCGGACCGGTCTCCCGTCTATACCGCGATTACCCTTCCACTGTTCTGTAAATGAATACCAACTCTACGTCTTTGCAATAAGACCGACAATTCATTCCATCTAATTCGTATCCCTGATCTTTCTTATCAACATCTAAATTGAACTCTCGTACTTGGGTAGCAAAGTCTGGTATGTGTTCGATATGGATCTTACCGAGTTGACGTGATCGAAACGATAAATGGACGTCGCCGGCACGACACAGATTTGCATTGCGTCCGTCGTGCTGTCAGTCCCATACGATTCACTTCCTCCGTAGCACGTTTCCATATAATTGGCTGGAATGCGAACATGCGTTTACGATCGATATAGGATGTGCATATGCGTGGTTTTATGTCAAATTAAATATGAATACGTCGACGCTTAACGATGCTGCTGTAACTAATGTAAACACGCACCAATATATTAATAGTGTTTATACTGGCCATGTAGACGTCAGGGATAACTTAAACCTTGTCGTGAAGAGGCGGAGAGGCGGTGTCAATTTAGCAGCCGGATGACTTCAAAAGTGACAATTTCCTCCATTGTCATCTCTCGCTTTATTATGTCATATACTCTTGTATTTATGCGACATAGATTCTATTCTCGCGACACTTGATTAAAAATGAACAGTATGAGGCAACGGACAATACTTAGAAGAAAACCTTAAACGGTAGTTGTAACAATGAAGTTTCTATGGGATTTATTTGTGTTATTTCCTTTAGTCTTCTGGGAGTTTATTTGTATGTAGCTTCTAGTGGTCGAGTTAACCTGTCGGTCACGTTTGCGGCGCGGCATGTTATTAAACTGAAATAGTTCATGACGCTCGTGGTCACATGGGCCTCTCAAACATTCGTATCTGTTTGGTCGAGTCCAACGATGTTTTTATTGTTGCCCATCGCTACTCGTGGCCGTGTGTCAATGTCGTTCACTTTATTAATTTGAACAGACGTACGTCCGTGACACTGGTAGCTCTCACCGTTATCGTTGCCCGCTCTGGTTTTAACCAGATATCGTTCGAGTGCTCCACGTCATCAACCTTATCCGTTTTGTTTTTGCACTAATAAATAAAGTTAGCGTTTGTAATTTGCTCTAAAGCGTCGACGTAAACTTTGGCTTGCCGTGTTTTAGTGGTTGGCTCTCCGCCAGTGCCGGCTCCCCTCGCATCGATCCGAAACTGGCAACGTTTACCACCAACAATGTGACCGTTAAGGAATCTGTTCCAACGCTCTCCCTTATCTCTACGCGTTTACTTTATCAACAGTTTACTGAGATAAGCCTGTTTACGTCAAGATCAAATGATTTGCCTCCAATATTGTTTCGATCGAAAGAGATTTCCATGTTCTCCCGCTGTTCCATTAAACATGTATTGCAACCCGATTTAATTCGTCACAATGCCGATACAAAGGTCGAAAGGGCCACACAAAAAGTTTGAATACAACTCTCATTACATGTTGTTTGTTCGTTTTCTGTAAGCATTGGAGCGAGAAGGAGCTTCCTGTTCCGTTCTCGCACCGTACAAAATACAAACGGTAATTACCCGCGACACGTAGATAAGACTTAATAAACTTTTCCTGCTTCAGTAACAGACACACAAAGTAAGTGAGTCGCCGTCTCTGCTAACAATATCTCATTTTGATAACTTTTAGAGAGATGTACAAGTTATTATAATTTTGTACATGTTTCTGTTGCTCGCTGTGATTGCGACGCCAAAGTCGGTAATAAGCCTCCCTTTGTTGAACTGAAAGATTGGAGGCATTATCGTTTATGAAACAATTTTCAAGTAACGAAGTTCTTCCATGTTTGTTTAATACTTTATTATAAAGTGAGAAGTTGGTAGAATAACTTTGAAATTCCATTTTTGGGTAGTAGTTGCCGAAAAACGTTAGTTCGTCGTCTACTAACTTACGTTTAGCGATTACGCTAGTTCAAAGAAGCATCCTAACTCCATTTGGCAAGAAATGGGGGTTCTATTCCATACCCTTCATGCCCCAATTCCGACAAACAGGGTTGTTTATTGATACCCACCGATATATATGACATTGGATACCGTATACAACAATAAAATTGCCTACTCTATGCCCATCAACAAACATTTTATATCAGAAACTTTTTGTGACCATTTTACTGCTGAATTAACGGTCGCTAGTATTTTTGTTTTATAACGAGATTTATTGCGTGAGATCTAATCACAACTTTATAGTCTACCAAGGCCGGTACGATTTCCATACGAGCTGCGGTCTACACAATGTCACTAGTTACTCAGACCAATAATATCATAGCAATGCTGTAAACTAGACTGAACAATACAAAATTTCAACTATTTGCACGAAAACCTAGTACTGTGGGACTAAAAGAAAATTATATCAAGCAATAAAAGACTGGTGCCAAATTGTATGCATTCTATGAAGAACATTGAATAGAGGATAACGAGACACTGTCCAATTTTTCCGCGGAGCTAGCGCTAATAATACCAACTTTCTCTGTTGGGTCGTATATTTTTATTGCTGTAATAATAAAGGTCTTACTAGAAACGTCCGTCATAAAGTTAAAGCCATATACGAAGGTTTGCTTTCGGTAACAAAATGCGTCGGTGTCAGCCGATATTTGGCGTCAATATCTTCATACAGGCTGGCCTGCGAAACGAGGTCCAAAGCAAAATGTGAAAAGTTGAGCGATTATATATTTACTTAAAGTTTAAATTTTGAATATTATTCTTTATCGGTGCTTCTAAATTATAAATCTTAAATTATGGTCTACGATCGCTAGAAAATACTGTGCCTAAACATCATCTAAAGTGATTTAAAAAAAAAAACGATATTGTCTTTTCCTACATTTTCAGTATTTAAAAGAAGGGTAGCAATAGCCCCAAAAATTAGTTTTTAAAACTTCCCCCGACGCACAGAATTCCAAAGCAATCACCAAATAATTAGTTCTTTTCCGAACATTATTTCTAAAATGGTTAGGCGAATTTTATTGATACTTAATAGTTTTAAAGTGTGTATGCGTTTCCGCTTGGAATATCTATTTTTCATGAATTTGCATCCGATCCGAAGTTTTTAAAATTTTGCTTTGGACCTTGTTTCACGGGCCAGTCTGTATTTCCGTCTACAAGTAGTATTCACTATACTGAAAGTAGGTACTGTTTGCTACTTTGCAATACATTTTCTCATGTCAAAGCGGATATATATCACTCTTGTCGAGATTAAATTGGGCATGGTTCCCAAATTTTTAGTTATATTGAAGTCAGCTTTCATGTTTGTGTATTCTATCTACGATCTTTTTTTTATGAAACGAAATAAGAGCAGAACAAAGTCTGCATTTGACAGTCGCTGACCTATATCTCTATATATTTGTGGGTTCGCATCCGACCGTATTAAACGGCTGTCATCAACTCATTCGGCTATAAGCATGTAAATGAGTGTTAATAAAACAGGGTGACAACAATAGTTCTTTAAGATGATGATGAAGAGTGAGATTAATATAAACACATTGAAGTAATTAAAGAAAGTGTCCCTTTTATACTTGATTCCGCCTCTGTAACAAGCATCTTTTGTGATGCAAAAGTCTTTGGAGTCAGGTCTCACTTTTTGTAATTATAGTTCCACGCTTTTCTCAAATATTGTTGTATCATTAAGCGCTCTTCCTTGTCTTCTTTCTTTCTTTGATTTTTTTGTTTTGAATTTGTTCCATGTGTTACCTGGTTTAGGTACCACCCTCATTAGTTATGTTTCGTCCGGAATAGCAAACCTTTTTTCCGACCTAAACACACTTCCATTCCCATAAATTGAAGACCCAAATCGATATCCATTTCGTTTTATTTTCTAATACATTTATATTTGTCTCTAGAGCGTTTTAAACTCTTGAATACTCCAGCGTTCGTTCACTTAGTATGAATGTAGGTCAGGCTATTGTTAAGAGAACAGCCTTTACAGATTTTCACTGTCAGACGTTCTCATTGGAGTAAACGTTTCTTTGCTGCAGCATTCATAGTTCCGTAGTTACACTTCAGCTTTTGTTTTATCTTAATTTCACATTTGTATCACTTCGTTATTTTAATTTTGTTGAATGGTTTGTCAAGCCTCCTGAATGAAGCTGTGTCACTCTGCTCTCCTTATGCAGAGTTGTGGCTGGGGCAATGGGCAATGTGGACAAAAGGCTTCCAAGCTTAGCTACATTCTTATATAGAATCCAACTCCATCTGTAATTGCTTACTGAAGTTTCACTCGGTAAAAAAAAATGCTTTTTTTCCACAAACATTCAAACACACTTCGGTTTGAACGTAGGTATTATTAACGAGCACTAAATACCACAAATACTTTTCACGTGGTGCGACTACTTTTCATATTGTTTTTATTACTGGCAGATTAATTTTAGCATCCACTTTATTTGCAGCTTAAAGATCTAGTGGAACTCAATTTGTCTGCATGCATTTACAACTCAAAGGATTTTCTAAAAATGTAGCACCAGCGACCGCTGCTTTTGAGCTCATAAGTGCCTGACCCTAATCCACGTCGACCCTTGTAGTAGGAATATAGGTCACGATCTTTGTTAAGCTGTCCCTATTCAGCGCTTTGTATTCTCTCTCACTATTTACAGAGTCAGCCTTTTGTGAGTAAATAAATCTTGTCATGAAGGACCTCAAATCATTTATCAATACCTCTCCGGGCTGGAGAATTTAAGAGGCCCAGGAAATTGAAATTTAGTTTGTACATTGATGTAATTTATGTCTTTAATATAAAAATTTGATTGATGGCAGGATGTAAGTTTTAGAGATGTATATGTTTTGATAACGTGAATTTGGATACACGAAAAATTGTAACACTAATAAATCATTATTTATTTTGAATGAAATTTTTGGTCTATTGGTTTGAATTTTGTTTGTAGCGTTATGCTGCGGGATTATAAATGAAATTAGAATTATGTTTGTAGTACGCACGAGACCTGAATTACAAATCGTATTTTACGGACGTAGGAAATACTGTTTAAGACAGGTTAGCTATTATCATTTTTTCTCATTTCATGCTTATCAAAATGTTCTCGAAGCATCTTCAATTAGTTGGTATCGCCCAAAATTATGAAAGGAAAAAACCCTGATAACACATATAGAATCGAACATTCAAAATTGTTATAAACAAAATTGTCGTTCACGTCAGCCGACGGCCGTATATCAAAGGTAGTTTTACGACCATTGGTCGAACCACAGATTGCAGCCGCAGTAGCCGATACGGCTGGTTTATATCTTCTATTGAAGATTAATATAATATCTAAATGCTTATTTCCAAATTGAACGTCTCCAATCGCTTCCAGGGCCTAAAAGTTGTTAATCTTCTAAACATGATTTATGCTGTTAGCATATTTTATAGTATGTTTCTGAGGTTTCTCTATTTTCAAAGTATTATTCATTTCCCCTTTCCAGATATATCTGCATTAATATAAAAATATTGAATAATAATATTAATAGTCGGTCTTCAATTGCAAATTGATTTAGCTATAAAAATATCATTTGTGGTAACATAAAGATAAAACTGCCTAAAGCCACAGATGTGAACCGGATTAATAATATAATTGAACATTTATTACAACAAAAGATAATAAACTTAATATAACTGAATATCTACCTACAGGTTACGCCATGTGGCTCAATTCAAAGAGTTTAACAAAACGATAAAAAAATTTAGAACCGTTAGATCAGAACGCTAACAAATATTAAATGCTGTTTCATTCCACGTAGGTAGCCAAGCTAGGATTGTTATCATTTTAAATGTAGCTCGCCTTTTAAGATATATCTCCAATCTTTACTAATATAATATATGTTCCTAGATTAAGTACCTACACTGTTTCTAATAGCTTTCAAACTGGTATTTTTATACAATGAATCATAGAAACTCATATGATATCGTTACACTTAGCAATTGCATGGGTGGTTAGCCTCAATTACAAGTCAGTGTGGTGCAAGGACTTTTACTTATAATGTCCGTTTATTATTTAAATGTTTGCAATCTCAATCTATAATTGTGTCAATGCTAATGTTTCTTTTGTTGCAGAGTTATATTATTGTAATAACTTGCATATGTCCATTATGATATGTTGTCAGTTGAGATTTCTTATTTTCTATTATCTTCACTTTTCCATGTACGGTGACATTGTGATGATTCACATTTTAAATGCTTAAATTTAGCACAAAAATGACTAGTTATTCTTCACACTAGTTATTCTTCTCTAGTTTAGTCACAACCAAAGCAAATCTTTGAATAAAACTAGCCGTTTGTTTAACAGCACCAGTTTCGTGATAATAGCGAGAGCATACACCACTGTTTGTGCCTCTAACTGGTAGGTCGTTGCCATGTAACACAATACATTTGTCATAGCTCCTGGCAGATGTTAATGTTAGGCTTTTGAGCACGTTCCCTGCTAAATATCTGGACGTATTGTATTTTTTCCTTCTATGAATATTGTCATATATTTATACAGATATAATTGGACGCGAAATACTGAAACGTTATCCGATGCCTCGAATAGATATGGAAAACCATAGCTCAGATACCAATATTTGGTCCGCAGATCAGATGTTCCATGTTTTGGAATCCATTGTGAAATGATGCAATTAACTATAAAGCAATATTGTAGACGACAGATATTATATCAGGATACAACTCAAATAAAGGGTAGGAATAAATAAACATACACAGGTACGTAGTGCTCAAACATTTTTGTTAATTCATTTTAAAACGAAACGTTCAGCGCGGAAGCGGACGTAACGACATTGTTCAACTCGCTGCAACACACGTTCATTATGTAATTGGATTAATAAAATTCTTGTGTGTCAGATCTGCTAGGTCAGATTGTTTTTTTAATTTACGAATGGCATGACTATGGGCATATTGGTCATTAACTTTAACGGTTCTATCATTTTTGTCATTGAGTTCGAAATGAATATTATTATGCATATCTATTGCAATATCGAACATTATTAAACCGTTTTTGAGAATTTCCGAGAATTGTTCATGGAAATTTGACAATAAATGGAAAATTTCAGCTTGAATTTTTCCACTGAATCACGTAAAGTTGTTTGCGTTTTTTAAACTATGTCGTCGAAGTTTTCATATTCTTTTATAATTTTTATGTGAGGTTATTTTTAACACTATTTTCACTGTGTATGTTTCGTAAGTGTTCCTTACTTCTTTTACTTCGGCTTTGTATTTATTGATTCAAGAAAACTTGGCCTGGGTCCATTACGAAGCAGTCATTTAGCTCCTCACTGCGGGATGTATCTTAATGTGTAGGATTCAAATTCTGTAAACATATTTTGGCACAAGAGATAAGTAGAACCATGCTAACTTTGTTGAGATCCTTATTACGTTTGTAAGATCGTAAAATTACTTGAACGTTATCCATTCTAAACAGCTGTTTTTTTTTCATTTTCCTCAAAGCGGTTCTTAACCTTTTACCATTCAATTATATTTAATAATAATATCATTGGCTTTCCCGGAGTGTTATGACAATAACTAATTTGTCACCTGTGATCACAAAGCATAATTTGTAGTCGTGATATGTGACAGGTCAAGGTTGTATTTCTATGCCGTTGTAAATGCTTTCTTCAACCTCACTAATGTATTGTTTATTAGAGAAACGCTCGAACTTATTAAAGAAAAAAAAACAATAATGAAGATTATGAAAATAATTTTGGAGGCCCTGAAGTACTCAAGAATACAATTTTAGTAATGTTATGAGGTTTGTCAAATTTGATATACTATATATAAAATGAAATTGTGTCAAAGCTTTAACAAATAAAGTTGATAAAATGTCAGACACAGCAACAGTATTGAAATTCATAAATAAACTCAGTACTAAGCAACGTTTCTCCAATACCTTATTTACTTTTATTGAACAAATAACAATCTTCAGCCTATTACGACGTGCGGGATTCTGCGTCACGTCTTCAATTTCATCGTACATAAACTTGAGCCAACATTATGTAAGTCTACTTAATGAGATTTCAAATTCAATCAAGAAGTTTAATTCCGTTCCTAGGTGACGACGGTAACTGCCTGATGAAGTGCTAACTTCGAGGTTCAGTTTCCAAGTTATTCGTTAAGTTCTCGTATAGGAAGGCTTTGAAGGCTGCTTGACTGGATAAGTGGGGTTATAAAGTTTTAATTAGGTTTGCTCTTTATTGGTGTTTTGACGGTGTGCAGATGTATATTTTGGTCTTCTGCTTTTTTAATTTTGTCAGTTGAATCCACTTAAAGATGTTTTCAATGTACTGAACCTTGTTTTAAAATTAAATCATTGTGTGCCGACTGCCCTGAGATTTTGTTAGATTCAAATATTTATTTACACAAATCTTATGACTGGAAATCTGTATCAATCCATTCTATTCCAAATATTTATATTAACAATTCAGGCGCCCATGAAGTCACTGGAAAACCTCGGGATGAAACGAAGATAGTAACTCGTTACTCACGGTCTACTGAAATAGGATAGACATCACAAATATTTTAATCAACCGTTTAAACTGGAAATGTAGGTGTGCTTGTTTCTAATATGGCTGACAGACAAGACAAGAAACAAGACGAGTGATATGGCGGATTAAAATTCGTTCGAAAAAGCAAATAGACTCAATATATTCATCGTAGCTGTTACTAACGTATCTGATGAACAATGTAACTCGGATTTGTATTTAAGTTACAAAAACTCTGTCAATCACATTTTTTCTTATATCTTTGCGATTGACATTATAAATATTAATACATTTAAACACGATTTGTAACTCGTGTTTTAAAATCAATTCAATTCGCTTCATTCAGTAGACATACCGGAACATACTCATTTAGAAACTTTTAAGCATTGGGATCTCTTCCAAATAGTCTATTATTACCACAATCTTATAATCACAATCACTTCTTCAGAACAGTTTGGGTCGGTAAAATTTCATATTTCCACACAATAAAAGTCAATGAACCCTAACAATATTAAAACTTTAAATAAATCAGCGCCAACAAAAAATTTTGATTACACAGTTTCAGCCCAGTTTTTTGAAGCGAAAATCCGTCGCAGACTAAATATAAATTCTATTGAAATTTCGTTCTACAGCATCCCAACCAACAAACGTGTAGTTCGCAAGTCAAGTGCGGGTCACTTAATATCAACCGACCCTCGACTCAAAAGGTTCCTGAATTTCCCTAAGGCCCTGAGTGGATATAATTTGTGAACAGTGGTAACAGGTCCTTTAAATATAAGACCCATGTCAGTTTAATATACTTTGGAATTTGGTATGTGTCAAGAATCAGGAAGATATTTTTTGTTGTGTAGAAAAATTTACGAACCAATATTTGTTACGCTTATGGTTGATTTTCTTGGCCAGAGAGGAATAGGGTTTATTGATTACACACAGACTAATAGCATAAACCCTGCTTAACCAACCATGGAAGTACCATTACACCTTTCAGAAGTTCAAAAGAATTGCGTGTAAATCCCAATTCCCTCCCCATCGATCTTAAAAGCATTAACGATGTTCAATTTAATTCAGTTATCTCGTGGAAGATTCAATTAACTGTACGACGGAGATCTAGCCCCCCCTCTCTTGTCGAAGCAGGTTGATAGATAAACCGTATGAACACATCCGTTGGGGCCTCCGTCTGTCACTTCCCGTCGATTTAGCTAGTCTATTTCAGAAAAAGGTTGTAGAAATATATTCTGCTACGCGTTTATCCGGGAATTCTTTCCAAGCGGATTTCTTACGACTGGCGCTGCAGCATTTTGCAATTTCGTTATAAAATACTGATATTTGAACACATCTGGTTAGATTTGCAGCAGATTTTCTAGAATCGAGAGAAAGCTTGTCTTACGATGAATTTGACTTAACATGGTAACTGATTCTTATAAAAACTACAATTGTTACAAAGATACCTAAAATGAAACATCCACATCATGCCAAAAACAGCCAAAATCATAAAACGGTAAACACAAAGAGAATCCATAAGGCTTTATTTCATTTACTTTTAAACGTTTATCAACACACGTAGCCTACGTCAAAGAGGATGCATTAGAGTGGGATCAAATCGTATAAACGACTGATACTGAACTGCCTACGTCTATACACACGCACAGAGTACTAACGCCATGTGCTGCACCGGCTACGTGTTACGACTCCGTCATATCAAATTGTATCTATGTTGATAAATTTTACGTAAAAACAAAGGATTATGCCGCGTCTGCTGATACCAATATCATTACAATTTTATTTCTATTTTTATTGCTCATGTTTTCTTGGGTAAACAGAAAATTGAATTGTTTTGAAATGTCAGTCCTATGTACTGGCAACGCCTCGCTATCATTTCAGTGTGACAAAATTAGTGATCGTATTTGATGCGTTATCTGCGGCACAGAATTTATTACCATTCCTACGCAAATAAAAGTGGTTTAAAGTAGCAGTTAATTACAAAATATTCCACAGAAGCGCTTAAGCAGGATTTTAAATGATAATTCGCAACGCATACAATAAAAAGTAGATGCGAAAAACAAATGTTTGCGCACCGCTGCTTAATCCTCTTTAAATATTTTTGCATAACAGTGCGAGAATTTACATACATGTGGAATGGATGATGGACAGTGAAAAAACATAGTCTACAATCCACAATGCTTTAAAACTTTTATTTTATGACAGTTGCGCCCGTGTGCTGAGTTCTTCAAAACTCTTTTCCTGTACGAAAGCTAGACTTTTTTCCATCCGGTGTTAACTGAAATTGGAAAGCTTTCGAAGCCCAATTACTGGAGCGTTGACAGTTTTTTTTTTAATGTTGTCTCTCCCAGACTTCGCTCTCTTGCCGGGCTGAAATGTTTTTTACCCAACTCACTTTGTTACCTCGATTTGAAAGCATAGTATTTCCTCGACTCTCTTGTTGGAAGTTTTCATTTAACTTTAACTTCTTAAATTAGCGGACTTCTCATGAAGAATTACGGCTTTTGCATTAATATTCATAGAACTAGTTTGTAAGCTAACCAAACTCAAATATTGTATTTGATATAACCTTACTTAAATTTGCAATGTCGTGCAACTCTTAGTGCATTAACGATTTGGGTATTTAAATATATTATTGCACCGTTTAAATTACTGCTTTCAATATTCTCGTGTGTATTTATAACATGCTTGTAATGGTTAGTTACTGAAATATCTACATCTCGCCTCGCCCCTCAATCATCATAAATACAATTTAAATCAAAGTTAGGTTTAAATGTGTTAATATTTTCCTGAGAAAGACTCATAACATTCAACGGTGATCGTCAAATTCATAAGGATGCGTTACTTTGGTATTTGCTCACTAATATATCAGTGTTGCAATCTTTTATACAGATATGCTATCACTATACTTACCTTCGAGTGGTCGGAACGTGTGTGGGCAACACTTGAAAAATAGTTCTGTTAAAGCTATCATCATAACCGGTATGTCTAATGGATTAGCAGGTATTTATTTTGGATCAGACGCCCACTGTTCGCCATGAACAGTTTTGAATATAAAGCCTCTGGGTCTTTCTGCATTCCAACTGTGAAAGACGTATGTAACTGTTTGTTGAAACGAAATCCAGACTGTATTCATTTACATTAGTATATTACATCTTGCTGACGCTACACCAAATTCAATCTCAATCAGAAATCTGAGCTCAGCCCAACTTCGTTAACGGTTGAAAAGTGTGTTCGTTACAGCTATTAATGAGCTGATTGTTCTTAACTGTAACTATATCCCGTACAAGGTAAATAGATGTTTAATGTAGTGGAAACATCGTGTTAAAACCTTGAAAATCATGCGTAACGTTGTGTGCGGCGTTAAATGTGACTATTATACGGGTTTTGCACATCATATACGTAATGTATAACTACTTAACTAGTGAATCGACACGGCTCAGCTGACATGATGAAATCTTCACATGATAAATTCGTCCTTTGTTATCATTATATCGGGCAGCCTTTAGATAGTCATTAATTTCATATAAATAATAAGCAGAATCTGGAAACTTTTCGGCTGTGTATTGTATACGGTTTACACCAAATTAGCATAAACCTGATTATACATACAAGAGATTTAAAATAGACGTAACTGACATAGCAGCATTGGTTTTGAAATCACTTTTCAGCAGAAAAACATGTAATTTCGTAAGAAAAAAAACACATAGAGTATAAACGACCAAGAATGTTGAAGCTCGCTTAATGTCTTCTTCTTAGCTTTAACGTCATTTAGTAAAAAAAGAACATGTAAACTGTAAGTGAATTTCAAGCTACGGAAAATTACTTATGATATAAATGACGAATCGCAAGAGATCAGAATCGATTTATCGACCTTAGATTCAATAGATAAAAATCGATATCAGCTAAACGTGTGACCTTCAGAGCAACATATGCAAATATTTTGTTACTGATTTATTCGATACAAATCTTATCAAGTTACCTTTCATGTCTTCTTGAGATTTACTTTCACCGTTTTACTATTGTGGTAGTTTTTCAAGTTTTCCTTCGGGATTTATAATAGTTACATTGCTTAGTCTGCTGAGTTCATAATATCTATACTAATATTATAAAGCTGAAGAGTTTGTTTGTTTGTTTGTTTGAACGCGCTAATCTCTGGAACTACTGGTTGGAATTGTAAAAATCTTTTTGTGTTGGATAGTTCATTTATCGAGGAAGGCTATAGGCTATGTAACATCACGCTACGACAAATAGGAGCCGAGCAGAGGGTGAAATCGCGCTGGAGCAGCGTATTTAATAAAGATACACTCCACTTCGTTAATAAAGATACACTCCACTTCGTTAATAAAGATACACTCCACTTCGTTAATAAAGATACACTCCACTTCGTTAATAAAGATACACTCCACTTCGTTAATAAAGATACACTCCACTTCGTTCATCTTTCACCGCTTAATTTATTTTTCATCCAAGTTCGTAAAACGCACATTTATTATTCCATCTTTCACTGCTTTTAAATTCAAATTGCTTTATACACATTTCAACTTCAGGTATAGACTTTGTCGGTTCATTTACTCAAAGCCTGCCTTTGACAGCTGTAATTTTATACAGAAGATTGATATTCATCTTATCGATTGAGGTACGTACCCTCAGTCATCATTTTGAAATTTACCTGATTTGACCAAATATCGGTATTTATTTGTCTGTCGAATGTCAACACAATAAAACTTTTTATTTATTGTATCAGTAATTCCAACCGATTTATAACATTATAAATGTTTTATGACACTAATGCATTTTGTGAATTATCTAGCTCCGTGGGGACGCTCAGACGTTTTATTATCCGTTTATCAGTTATTTTGTGCTTGTATACTTCAAAAAGCTTAAATTTTTAAAATTCTTGTTCGTAGGTATTTTTTTTAATTCATTCGAAAATATCTAGAATTTTTCTGTGTCTGTTAAAGCTTTGACCTTTAGCATGCAACTGTTAATTTAATCAAACATATATGGCAGTAAAGGTTGCAATAATGCACTAAATTGGCTCGGTTGTAGTGTTGGCGTGACTGACAATTTGCACGCTCATTAAACTCCGTAATTATCGGTGACTAACTCTGATTGTACAAATACGGTACTCTATGTCATTACACCTGCACCATATACTTACGGTACAAATGTTATTATCGTATGCAAGAATTCATGATTGTCTAAAATGTTCTACGTCAATGTTATTCTGTCCTAGATACATAGTAGCCAATTGAACGCAGATGGTACTCTAGCTAAGTCCTCTTAGCTCTAAATATATTCGATGGAAGAGATAAAAGCCGTTTTCTCTATTTTTGCAACGTCATGTGGCTTGGAGTCTCTTCTAGTAAGTGTTTGATGGTTCCCACTATACCTTTTAACGTTTATTGTATTTTCTCCAACTTTAGTCAAAACTAACATTGCATTCTGTTACTACATAATTGAAGTCTTCGATTTCTTTCGTCTTTGCGAACAAAAACTGTCTGTAGACGAAATCTAGTCGATCCTAACTATGATTCACTCTCTGTTAGTCATCTAAGCAAGAGAAATAACGTAAAAAAAATGTCTTGTCACGGTGATATAAAATCGCCATAAAATGTTATCGTTATTTTATGCTGTCTCATTACTTGGTAAAGGTCTACTTAAGGCTCTTAAAGTTTTTTGCTGACGACACTAGTATATTTTTGAATCCTAACGTAATCTTGGGCAATATCTTGTTACACTACTTTGCTTTTCCCAGTTTTCTTTTTAAATTTCATATGTCATTTGGATGCAAGGGTTAAGGTGGGATACATACAGCGGCTTAAAGATATGGAAGAAGATGATTTATGTTACATGAAGATGTTTCTGTTTTTGATATCATTTAAACAAACAGGTTTAGCTTTGGAAATTGTGCTTTTATCAGATCAGATGCATCTTCGATATCAACTAGTGTCTGTTTAATACTAGCTGTAAATCTTTTATTTACGTGTTGCGAGACATGTAGTCTTGTATTACTTTAGTGTGTGTCATAGCTCATAAAGAAGCCCAGTTTTATCTCGCACGGAGTTGATAACAGTTACTAATCTGAGTATTCCGGTAATCTTAAATGATTGTCTGTATATAGCAGTTTTGTAATATTTGAACTGTTCAACGAAAATACTTCTGTTTGCTCTAGCTCCTTGACTGATTCAGTCTTCAATGTCATCGCGTCATCTATGCACTTCATCATTGGCAGGATGATTAATTTGTCAAATCTCAACACCCTCATAATACTTGATTTGTATTTATCTCTGGTTATGTTTCTCCCCATTTCAGTCTGCTTCATTAAGATTATAATTATGACCCCTGATGACAATGCAATCAACAATCAACACTCTGACGAATTTCCTATATTAATTAATTTGACGACACGGTTGGCGCAGTGGTTGAGCAATTGACTGCTGCGCATTATGTCGCGGGTTCGATTCCCGCACGGAACAAATATTTGTACGACCTGCAAGTATTTGTTACGAGTCTGGGTGTTTTTCTATCTATGATATGTATGTATTTACAAAAAAAAAATGTATATAAGTAGTATATCAGCCATCTCGTTACCATAACACAAGCATTAGGTTGCTTGCTTGGGACGATATGACGTTGTGTGAAATGTCCAAGGATATTATTATTATTATTAATTGTTCGCATCAATTATTCCTACTATACAAACTATACAATTTCGTCATCCGTTAGCTTATACATAAAAAATCACATGATTCATAAACTAGTTTCCTGATCGTTGGGAAAATGTATGTAGTATTTAGTGTGACAATCGGGTTTCATGTAAAGGTTAGCGGTCAAAGATCGTTCTTGTCCATGAATGAACATCGATTGAGTTCGTCGTTCGTCGATATTCATGTTCGTGGTAGAGGCAGATTAGAGCGTATGTCACAGTTCTTATGCAACAAACAAAATTCATGCGCTCTTTTTGGCATTTTTTTCTTTGCATGCAGTAAATGTAGTGTTTTCAATATAGTGTGATTACTTTTATTCAGTTCATCTTTTATTATGTCAACCCTTTGTATCATCAGCCTAGCCTTTTCCTAACTATGTTGGGGTCGGCTTCCAGTCTAACCGGATGCAGCTGAATACCAGTATTTCGAGCGACTACCTATCTGACCTCCACAACCCAGTAACTGGGCAATACTATACCCCTTGGTAAGACTGGCTGTCAGATTTTTTCAGCCTTCTGACTACCCGTAACGACTGTCAAAGATGCACAAATGACAGCCGGGACCAACGACTTAACGTGCTTTCCGAGGCACGGAGAAGTCTCGTTATGTAAAGATGGTCACCCATCCACGGTCAACGCCCCCAAGCGTAGCTTAACCTGATGGATCGTCCTGTGCGGCTGTTAGTACTTAGCCACGACCTCCTCATGTCAACCCGTTGTATAAAACTAGAAAAATAAAGTCTTTATGTGGTAGCCGTTACGTGGGCTTGAAATATTACCGTATTAACTTCGTAATTAAGTAATTTAGTCCCCCAGCGTCAAAGTTGCTTAATGAAAAAGTGTGTGCTTCATCAAATTTATATTTCCTCTCAATGTTTCCCTTCTCTAGTCACGTTGCCATTCATGTCGCCTCCGCTATATATCCGCGGTATGTTAATTCACATTTTCCCTGAGTTATACAAAGACCATTGCCTTGGGGAGCATATGAGAAAGCTTTTAAACATATTTTACGAGATTATGTTGACGGTGTGGAAAAACGTTCTTCAAAAATAATTATTATAAAACGGCTATGTTGTCTGATATTCTAAGTATCTACCGGTCTATTCCCTGAAAATCTTACTGGGAAACTAAGGTGAAATGTGCTTGAAGTGAGCTGTCATTCCAACTGATGCCAGGGACTGTCATACTGTCAAGTATTGACAGCTCATTTCAACTATGTTTCACTATAAGGTTTTTACAGAGTAGATTCAAAAATTCCATCTGTCTACCTATGACAACTAAAATAGTTTCAATGTAAATGTAATTCGTCTTTAATTAGAAATAACAAAGAACTTCCTATCCATCTCCGTAGAACAATACAGATGATAATTTAAACAAAAGATATAAAAAGACTATTTATTAATTACATACTTTGCTCGTGTTGTAAAACTTGTATTTCTAAAGGTAATTTAACTTGCTATCGCGTTACGGTGAATCATGAAAGTACTCTTGAATAAACGACGCGATTGTTTTCACAGTTCATTACATTTTTTAATTAGATAATTTAAGAAGCGACAATAAACATAATAATTCTTTTATATTTCTATATGTTTTTATATCTTTTGTAAGAAATATTTTTTTTTTATAAGGAAAAGAATTAATAAGTAATATTAAAACTGTAGATAATTTTCCTCCATAGAGTACAGAATTTTTCTTTGATGTTAGAGGAGTTTATTAAAAAAGTTGTTTTGTGTAGGCGTGTGAAATAATGATACGAATAATCCACAATTTCGTGTTTAAGGTAATAACTGGAGCTATTACAGAACATTAAACGTAATTTGAAATGTTTTTCGCTGAACTGTTGTCATGGGTTTACAATATCTATCGTGTAGGTTCAGAATGAATGTCTTTTTTATTTTTTGAGAGTGAGAAATCGTCAAATAACTCGTCCCGCTCAGGGTTGGAGCGAAATCAGACTTTTACTGACTAAAACCCATCCATGTTCCTTCCTTAGCTCTTTATGTTCTGGGGTAGCGGTAACCCTTTCGGAATGAATGTCTAAGTTACATTTTCTTAAAGGAGAATGCAAATAATTGTTTCGTGAGTTCAAGTAATCTCTAAACCTTCGAGAAACGAAAACAAAACTTCAGGTGCTTTTTTCTAAATGAAGGAAGACTTATCGCTCTGAAGGTTTTTTCCAGTGTTGGAAAGTTTCTATTTATGTCTTATATGTCTCTTTGTGTATTTGTGTCTGTGTTTTGTTGTCTTGTCTCTTTAAGTGAACTGTAATTTGTTCTTTGAGAAATAAAATGTCTTTAAACCGAAATGTTCGTGGACTTAAATGGTCAGTGTGCACTGTAGTAAACTTAACCTTTGTTTGCCTTCGTTTGTATCGTACACACATCAAGGTATCCCTGTCTAATTTTCTCAATTAAAAATGAACCTTATGTCTTTGCAATAGAGTTGAAATACTATCAAAGAAATTTGACATATTGTGGTAACTTGATGTGCTGGCCTCTGTACATAGCGTAAATACGTTTGTGTTGAAGATAATCAAACTCGACGCATTTATTTCAACTAAGACATTTACAGCCACTTCTGAGTTTTCAAAGAGTCGGTCAAGTTAGTTGAAGCAAGTTGCCCAATCCAAACGTAGATCTCTATTCAGAAGAACGGGCAAGAAACATCACACTAATATTATAAAGGCGAAGGTTTGTGTGTGTGTGTGTTTGTGTGTTTGTTACTTCTTTATTTCTTCACGCAAAAACTTCTGAACGGATCTGGATGAAATTTGGAACAGATATAGATCATAACCTGGATTACCTAATACATTTTATCCCATAAGTAAGTTCCCGTGGGATTACTTCAGACATCCACGCGGGTGAAGCCGCGTGCAGAAGCTAGTTTACTATAAGACAAATACAGAAATTGCGAAAAAAAACAGCTGTTTTGAGTACAATAGCCCCTTTTCGGGTTTTGCATCACTACATAGTATAAAACAAAGTCGCTTTCTCTGTCCATATATCCCTGTATGCTATGCTTAAATCTTTAAAACTGCGCAACGCAAAAAAAAAACGCGCGCATAAATGCTTTGAGTTTGAGTTTGAACGGATTTTAATGCATGTTTTTTTTAATAGATAGAATGATTGAAGAGGAAGGTTCATGTGTATAATTTGTCGACATATTATGCGGGCGAAGCCGCGGGCGGAAGCACTAGCTTCCGCCCGCGGAAGCTTCTGTTTATACTAATAAACAATGTAAAAACAAAAGATGGTTGCTAGTTTGTGGGTCAAAATAAAATTGGTCTGTACATTGATAAGTAAAGAGTCAATTAGTGTATTTGTTGAAATATGGCATATAAAGAACCTGGTTTTATGTGGTTTCTAATAGCAGAATCTGACTTAATGCTGCAATGTATCTGTGAATATCGGCAAACAGCGTATTGCAACAAGAATAATTAAATAACATGGTAGTAAAATTAATATATATCCACAAGTTCACAACTCATCCAATATTATTCAAGGCGCGAGATTTCCATTACCACATATCTCACAATGATAAAATAAAATATATCGCGAACCGAGAGTTTAGTGTCGGGCGTTAACATTTTACGATTGTCATCAAGTTGAGTAATACCTAGACCGTTACGGTTTTCTGCTGCAGCTTCCAGGTCAATGACTTTGGAATCTTCTAGAATGTCCTAGATAATCTTTTGCAGTGTAATTTCGTCGCTGAAATCTAGATGGAGCAGGTGATCAAAATCTTTTAGGGTCCAAGTATGTCCTCTATATACCTATACAGGGTGACTGGAAAATAGTGGCGGAGCCGTTAAGGGGTGGTAGTCTAGGGTTATTCTGACAGATATCTTTAGGAGACCTACCGTCCTTACTTAATCCTTTCCAAGATATTCCTACTTAAAGAGTGTATCCCAAAAATTCGTACAAAAAATTTTCAAATAGTAATAAATTCTAAAAAAAAAGTGATTTTGGCCTACTTTTTTTGTTTTGCAACAAATATATTCTAAATAAGTAATATTAATTGTTAAATTTCCGCGACTGTCATTATTTTATGCAAAAACTGCTAAACAAAAACGGAAAATGTAAAGAAAATACTTTCATGGCTGATAAAACATTAATTTTCTTTAAAAAGTCACCCTTTATTATTACGTACAAAATAATTAAAAAAGTTTCGTTTCGTTCCCTTTCAAATGAGATATTAAAATCCAAAATCGGTTAAGGAACCATCAAGATAAAACTAATAATAAAAATGAAAGAAAAAACCAAACTACTGAAGAATAAAAATTTATTGAATAAAAAACTGTCTACAGTTCATTTTCGAAGTGCCCACCATTATTTCTAATACAAGCTCGTGCTCTTCTTACGACACCCGTTTTTACGACCCTTGAGTCTGTAAGCTCCCTTTGTATTTCCTGCGCTGCGTTGATTATTCTGTTGCGCAAGTCTTCAACGTTTGGTACAGGGACGTCAGTGGCATAAACCAAAGTTTTCATTCGACCCCACACACCCATGGACTTCCATGGGTGTGAGGTCGGGGCTACGTGCCGGCCATGGTATTGGACCACCTCTACCTATCCATCGGTCGGGGAAGTGTTGGTCTAGCCAACTTCTCACAGCTAGCCTAAAATGCGCCGGACAGCCATTCAAAAAATACATTCCTCAGAAAATTTTCATATTCAACCCCATCGAGGTTTTGCGGTAGGAAATGTGGTCCAATCAAGCTGTTATTAATTATACCCATCCACACATTTAAATTAAACCTTCTCTGTGAACCTTTTTGTCTTTTCAGGTGTGGATTACCCATGGCTCGTTCACTCCAGTAATGAGCATTATGGTAATTCGTAATACCGTCCTTATCAAACTTGGACTCGTCAGTCCATAAAATTCTTCTGAGATAATTTCTATCTTCAACGTCCGCATTTATTAAAAATCTGCAAAACTGCATTCTTCTTAAAGGGTCCCCTTCTTCTATGGCCTGAACAGGTGTGTAATGGTAAGGATGGAGGTCATTTTCGTGAAGAGTGTACCACACCTTCCATTGAGAGCGTCCCATACGGCGAGCTATCATTCGGGTAGACAGCGTTGGGTCTCTTTGGAAATAATTTAAAATTTCCTCTTCGTCGTCCCCGACATCCAGTCGAGGTCTACCTGCGTCACCTAAAAACAAAAAAGTTTTTTTAATTAAGTGTTACTACCATGGCTATTGTTTAGGTTGGTGTGGCTCCGTGCAAAGACCCACGTCGGTTGGACCATAACATAAATCACTTATTTAATTTAATTTAATCGTAATTTTAAATAAAATGTAGGAATGCGTCCGTCGACATAGTGCAATGAGCGTCAACAATGACCGCACAATAAAAATTCTTACGATAAGAAGCTTTACCAAAATCCATCGATTTCGACAAAAATAGTAAACAATAATAGCGCGCTGCACTGCAACTTGGTGACGTCACCCATAAGACGCGTAAGTGCGAGAGAGGAAGTGATATCCGTTATCTTGTATGATTTATGGCACCCATCTCTGCGAGTCTTGGCACGGACTAATTTGGATAGCGACATTTGTTTTGCAATCTTACAATTTAAAGGGCACGATAATAAGAGTGATAGGAAAGCTTGATTTTTATAGCTGGACAATTATCGAAAGCGCTAGAACAAAACATTTTTATAGCGCATGTATGGAAACTAGCGGCGGCGCAGTAATGTAGAGCGGCCTGTACAGGAAGGAACTACATTTTGTATGGCGAAATCTCTGGTTTGAACATGCTTTAATAATAATAACTTTCTCTTACCTTGGTATCTTACGACGGTTCCGCGCTCTCGCACCCGCCGGAAGGTTCGGGAGAATACGCGGGCATCAGGCAGTCGACGATTAGGGAATACTTCGCCATATTCACGACGAGCTTGTTCAGCGTTTCCTCTGGCAGCTCCGTAATAAAAAAGAATATCTGCGTATTCTTCGTTACTAAACGATGTTCTTCCTGCCATTATTGGTCCGATAAACCACACAGCCAAATCGAAAGGAGTCACAGAAAACAGGGCACAGTCCAAGTTGTCGGGAAGAGAATCAAATACAAAAGTCCAGGAAAAAGCCAAGTCGTTAGAAAAATCAAAACTGAGAGAAAGTAAGCACATCCGAACACAGTAAACCGTAAGAGCGGACTGAGCAAGAAGGAGGGGCAAGCTCGACTCGTGCGCGTCGACCGAGTCCTTTGTTCTCGGAACAAAGGGCTCTACACGGGCTCTACGGGTTTTTTCCATTGACCATATCTTCATAGTTCCTAAACCGATTTTGGACTTTAATATCTCATTCGAAAGGGAACGAAATGTAGAAGTTTTTTAATTATTTTGTACGTAATAATAAAAGGTGAGTTTTTAAAGAAAATTGATGTTTTATCAGCCATCAAAGTATTTTTTTTACATTTTCCGTTTTTGTTTAGCAGTTTTTGCATAAAATAATGACAGTCGCGGAAATTTAACAATTAATATTACTTATTTAGAATATCTTTGTTGCAAAACAAAAAAAAGTAGGCCAAAATCACTTTTTTTTTAGAATTTATTACTATTTGAAAAAATTTTGTACGAATTTTTGGGTTACACTCTTTAAGTAGGAATATCTTGGAAAGGATTAAGTAAGGACGGTAGGTCTCCTAAAGATATCTGTCGGAATAACCCTAGACTACCACCCCTTAACGGCTCCGCCACTATTTTCCAGTCACCCTGTATAAACAAAATTAAAAAAATTATTCAAAAGTATAAGGAATACCGTTAAAAACAGTGTTCTTAAATCTATGTATATCATGATATGACATATGTGCCTGAACTAGGTAATCCTGCGTTTCAGGCGATGATATATAAAAAAAATAGGAGATGCATGAGGAATTCTAAGAGTCAAATTAGTATTTCTTTCTTTTTTATTTTTGATGTCGTTAGTGACTAACCTGATGTCAGAGTTTTTATGCTGCTCATGGGCCAGTTAGCTTCACATGCTGTTGAGAAATATCTCAGGCATGCCGGTTGCCTCATGACGTTTTCTTTCACCGTTTTTAAGCAATTAATCAATTCAATTCAATTTAATAATAGTCGTTTAAGATGGGACACGCATTGGCTCATAAAGAAGGTGGAAAACTCATGTCCTCGTAAAGATATTGCATCCTCTTTTATACGAGATCTTGAAATTAAGTAAAACAATATGTACAGGAGTATTTACCCGTTTAAACATGATGTCATGGATTGCAATGTCAATGACGACAACATAGCGACCACCATCCTAAATATAATTATAAATGCCCGTGTGAGTTCCTTTGTTTGTTACGCTTCCACGGCTAAACGTCTGAACCAATTTTGATGTTACTTACATCAAACATAGGCACATAGGCTACTTTTTATCGACATACCACGCGGGCGATGCTATGGACGGAAGCTAGTAAGAGTATAAATTGTTTAATGGATAGATTAGGGCATTGGACTTTGATGGATCATTCATATCAAATATTCAGCATCTATTAGCTACTTCCACCAAGCAGCAGGTGTTGCCGTCTATCAGTACTAGACCATCAAACGTGTGTTTGTTTATTGTTAAAAGTGCCAGTTTCCTTACGATGTTTTACTTCGCTCGGAACTGGTGATAAATCTAAATATAAACTGCGTGTACGTGTTACGTAGGGTTTTGTAACATTTCTATGGGTTTCATGTTGGCTTGTTGAGGTTCCATTAGTGTTTTTAATATCTTCTTCATCAAGTTTATCAGCGTTGTCTCAGTCATAAGTTTGACTCAGCATGATTTTCCATATACAAAAAACATCTAGAGCTAAGACCTATACAGTGAGTTAGGTTAAACGAGGGACATACTTTCAGGGGGTACTATACTCAAGAAAATGAACAACTTTGACTATGGATCGATATCTGAAATCACGAAATAAAACTGCTGACGAATTATGCGAACATAAATGTACTGAAACATTTATATTAGCATAATTCGTCAAAATGTATGGAACAGCTGATATTTGGTCCCATGGACAAAGTTGTTGATTTTCATGAGTACTATACAATCTGAAAGTATGACCCTCGTTTAACCTAACACACTGTATATCTCCTCGCCTGAACCTGCAATTCCTTTCTGTCAAATAAAAGGCTACTACCACTTCAATCGTTTCCACGTGTGTCACATTTGCCATCCCAAAAGGTACAACGCACAATTTGTCGGAAGACAGCATGCAATATATTCAGCTCGAACTTATGAGCTTCCTCACATAAAAGTGCTTCTCCTTCCGCTAGGTGAGGCAAATCACGGGAAAAGTGTATTTTGCCACACTGTAGTGACTGTACCCAACACGTTTTATTACAGCACCTGCTATATTTCGCAAGTATTTGTACTGAACTGTCAAGCTTCACCCAATTTTAGATGGAATGTAGGGTGCGAAGATGGTGGATATTAAAAAGCATGTATTGCCCTGTACACACGTACATATAATCCTTTAACGACGGTTACCGATATTATATGAAATGAAATGTTTATTTCTATAAGTAATTTTTACATGTCAATATTTTAAAACTAGATGGCGCCGCCGTTTAAGGTTTTTTTATTTTATTCTATTCGGCAAAATTTACAGTTAACTTATACAGTATTCTTAAACAATATGAAACTGAAGGCCATTTACAAGTTTCCACTGATAAACACTTAATAAAAACGAGAAAATAAAGATCGGTATACAAAATACTTAGCATAAATTAGGAAATAAATGGTAAACGATCGACTAACACAGACTAAAAATCATTTATTATTAGTACTGGATCTATGTTTTTATTGTTGCGTCTTTCTATGTTTTTTTTTATAATATTGTATTATAATGTTTCGTGTATTGATTATCCTAAGATCCGTTAGGACCGAAGCCTGCCTGGTAACCAGGATTATCCGAAAGGGTTACCGCTACCCCGGAACATAAAGGGCTACGGAAGGAACATGGATGGGTTTTAGTCAGTAACAGTCTGGCACTCCCTTCCGCTCCACCCAGGGCGGGAGGAGTCATTTGATGATTTACCAACTTCAAAAAAAAAATCCTAAGATAGACTGGCAGAAAATGCCTCAGGTATTAAAAAAAAACTACAAAGGCACAGTAATTCTTTTACTTTTGAATAAATAAATTAATATTGTTTTGTTTAACTTCAAATGTAACCTCTGTAAGCTAGTATCATCTGACATTATGACCCTGATGACTTTGTGGTGACTGAATCAGACAAGTCAAATATCTGGCGAAAAGTGGTTACATAGTATTTCACAGATAAAGAGAAGACCCTGTTTTAAGTTAAACTAAACGTTTTATCTTGAGAGAGTCATCTCAATATGTACCTAAATGGTTATAAAAAACAAATTTTGTATACTATAGTTCATTTCATTATTCTTACCAAGTCTTGTTTCATAGTCCACTGCCATTTTGTATCTTACTTTACAATAACAACGAACCATTTTAGAATAAGGTTTCTCTCTAGTGGTTTCTCTATATTTACACTTTCGTAATAGAGTTAAATGAAATCATCCCAGAGAACACAGATGCAATAAACTATTCCAACGAAGTCAGAGATCAAAACAAACATGTCAGGCCTATTATTAATTTCCCATAACAACATGTACCTAATACAGCGAACAACACTACTAATAAGGCTAAAATTGTATATAATAAACATCAAATCAGTACAAAAGATGGCGTAGTTGACAGCAAAATGAGCGAAATCACCACGCCTATATGCTTTATGAAAACTTTTAATTAGTTCATGTGTTCAACATGTGTTTGGTCTACGTGTAGGATGACGTAAGAGAGAGCTAAGTTTCGGAATACGTGTGCGACTAATTAGTGGCGAAATTAAAAAGTTGATGAGGCTCCTTTCAGTCTATGTATGACATTTCATTTCATTTTGGCTCCGTCTATACGGTGTTGTTACTTGTTTATGATGATTATGTGAGTAATATCTCTCCATGACTGTGTGTTTTCGTCTTCATTAATTGAGTAATCTCCTGTTTTACGACAATCAAAATCTATTAATTAAGAGAACAGTAATTGCTCGTTTCTGCCACCTCTAAATTATATATTACCGTTATTTTGTTTAGTATCATCGTCTATAATAAAATTTCTACGATCCATCTAATAGCTGGCTGCAAAGTTATTCTAAGTTTCTGTCCCTTTAATCTTGTCAATTTCTTAACTCAACTTTGCAAATTCTTTAGACTTTTCTAGATGTCAACTGAAGGTGCCATTCATGTACCCCGCAACCGTTTAGCAATTATTTTATGAATATACATGTTCAGGGCGACAAGCAATATGTGGGTGAGGCACTCGTAAATGTCCAGCGGCGTTATGTGCCGCAATGAATACAATAAGAAGTTTTATCTGTCCAATATAACGTTTATTGTTTCATGCACCAATGGATGGCGCACTTTGTATCGTGAAGTCATAAAAATGTAATTTGTAACCTAACCTATCTTAGTGTAACTGTGTGTTGATGCGTAGTTCTGAAGTAAGATATGGGTTGGCAGTGGTCTGAACGTTTGGAGGCTAGACTTTGTCAATGTCTCGACCAGAATGATTGAATTCGGTAGTGTAGAAGTTTTACAAGTCGCCTTTACGGACCGGAATCTAGAAAGATACAACTATTGATCATTGATCGACTGTCAGATTAATCCAGTGTACTTTTTTATTCCGATCAAAGATCAACGTTAATGCTATTATTAAAGTCCTGACAGCTAAATCATGTTGCCGAAAAAACAGATAACGTCATTTTGATATCTCCAGCTTACAAATGATATTTCAGAGTCTCAAAGCGCAATAGTATCTCAATGAAAAACAAATATTCGAATTTACACAAAAAAATGATCCTTCCAAATCGTTGGCGGCATTCTTCAGTCAATTTGTTTTGACAGTGTTTGTTTCAACGAATCTCTCGATCGTTTTGGCACCGAGCTTACATACGCCTCTCGGCGACCTTTCACTACAAAATAACGAAAGACTTGCTGAAAAAAGTACGAAAACATTTTGATAGTGGCATTGATGTATCGTCTGCCAGGAACATTTACTTGGGTTCGAACGGTAAATAAGTTACGCCGGTAAACGTGCGTACTTTACCGCGGTAACGGTCTTCGAGCGTCGGTAATGGGCGATTCTCTGTTGTCATGAAGTCCGGCTGCCAAATTCTTCGATTATTTGTGCGGTGTTTTCCGTGCCCGTTCTGCATGGTCCGTTGGCTGATTGGACAATGTGTTAGATGCGTTTTAAATTGATTGTTGTTTTGCGTATTGGCGAGTATACGGAAGGTTGGGTGTGGCTGCCAGGACGTTGTCTTGGCGAAGTGTGGCGTGACGTAATGGTTTCTCACTTTCAGCTGAAGAATGGTAATCATGTAGGTATTGTATAGTGTTTGTTGTTGTATACCAAGCCAATTCTTTACACAGCGTGTTACACTTTTCCCTTCTCCTCTTAAAAATGAAATATATGTTATATATGATTTTATAGCATTAATACTTTTTTTTTTATAATAAAAAAAATAAATAAGAAAAAGCATTAATACTAAAACTAATATCGAAGAATACGTACCCTTTTTAAATATTTTAAAGCTGATAGTTTATTGGCATCTACTCTGCAATTTACTATTTCTGTCTACATAACTAATAAACTTTTGGTTTTGTGGTATCGTAAGAGTCACTCACGGGAGTGTGTTATTGTTCCACGAATAAACATTACTACATGGTATATGGGGATTGGATTGAATCTGTCTGTAGCGTGTTCATTACTTGTTATCTGCATCGGCTTACGTAATTTCGAAGTCAACTTTGACCTTTTAAAATGATTACTGATCTCATATCCATACACTTTTCAGCCTGCATTTCTCGCATTACGTTTAATTGCCTTTTACACTATCTAAAATTTTTGTAGATAAATCAATTTATACGGGTAAATTATGAGCTACAGTTTTTTATTATACAGTGATTTAGTCACATACAAAGCAAGCTCAAACTCAAAGCATTTATATAAAACTAGCTGACCCGACAGACGTTGTCCTGTCTTAACTATGATACCTACCTTACCTACCCTACCTACCCTACCTACCCTACCTACCCTACCTACCCTACCTATTATGTGCAATAAAAAAAAATTTCTCATACAAACTTTGCCACCCTTGTAACCCTTTTAGGGGTTGAATTTCCAAAAAATAATATGCCTATGTCCTTCTCATGAATGCAAACTATCTACATACCAAATTTCAGCAAAATCGGTTGGGTGGTTTAGGCGTGAAAAGGTAACAGACAGACAGACAGAGTTACTTTCGCATTTATAATATTATTACTTTCGCATTTATAATATTAATAGTATGGATGGATAAACCAATTACATGCACTTTTGAATTGTCAAAGGGTCTGTCAGTCAGAAAAACCAAGGTAGATGCCCAGAAGAAGACGCAAGATACGTCTCGGCTTCTTTCTGAAAACAGATCCCTACTTAATCCCTTAGACACATAACCATCCATACACAATAAACGATCTCCTTCTGCAGAGTTCAACAAACAAGTCCATATGGAAACTCTCAGACTAACATAGAACTTGATAAGCTAATAAATTACGTAAGTGTCTTGGGGTGAATGTTCTGAAACGAGGTAATTGTTCAGTGTTCACTTATTCATGAACTTCCAGCGCACGGTTTAGGTTGTGAAGGTACTGTAGAGAATCGATATCAAGTCTAGTAATAGATTCAGGGCTAGATTGAAAATTTGATTGTGCAATAGGTTGAAAGCATTATTGTCTTGGTTGCTAATGATGTTATGGATGAAATGGTTCTTGTTACGCGTTCTGTAAACTCCGGATTCACTCTTAAATAGCAGAAAGCTCTTGTAAGCAGTGATAGTCTAGTGGTGTGACCGTCGGACTGCCAAGTCTTAGGTCTCGAGTTCGAACCCAAAACACGTGTGATTTTTCGGATTCATGTGCGTATTGTATAATTATCACTTGCTAAAAAATCGGTGAAGGAAAACATCGTGATGAAACCATGTCTGAGAGATATTTCTCAATAGCATGTGAAGCTAAGTCAGCTCTGGACACGTCCGGGGGGAAGACCAGTCTTCGGGCTGGTACATCCTGGGGTGCGGGCAGCGACTTCCCATTGGGGCTATTTTCCAGTGGGTTCTCACTGTCCGCATAATAATGTTCTGCCAGGAGGATCGCTCCACATATGCCGCTCTGAGTAGCAGAGCGGCAACAGCAACCCTCAAAAAGAAAGACTCTTAAATCAATAATTCATTTTATTCAGAACATATATTTTTGTTTTAACTAGAGCATAAACTAAAACGAAAACAACAGCACTGGAGTTCATAAAACCCTCCAACCGTGGTTTTATTAAAAGCAAAGTTTGTATGAGAATCTCGCTTAGATACAAACTTATGAAGCTTTTAATTAAACATGTTTATTCAGTAGTTATGAAACGCTGGATGGTACTTTCATGTTCGTGTACACGTTCCTGTTTATAACGTGCCTGTTTATAACGTGCCGTAGTTTTAAGATTATACTAATGTATAATTTCCAAGCTCATTTTCTGACTTTGGCTTTCGCCTTTCACTAATGCCCTTTTCTCAAAGGAACTTATTAAACCTGTATATGACAGCTAATTAATCTCTGTGAACCGATTGGCCTCGTAAATATGCCAAGAAAACGCCGTGGATATAAAATTTCGAATTAAGGACTGTTCCTATACGGTTGTTTTGTGCTAACTTCTCGTACTATCCTAACAATAAGAAGCCAAGTCTTTTGCAAAATCTAGCGCCGTTAACAACCGTTATTGTTTTTTTTTTATTATATTAATTTTTTTTTTAATAGTGATGTTAAAAGTTTGACGTAAGCAAAATGTCCAAGGACCACGATGTTGTAATAATTTATGATTTTTAATTGAAAGTGTTCCAGTAAATAATAGGTAATGTATCAAAAGCAACAGAATACAAGCTGGTAATAGAATCTGTAAATGGCGCATTGTACTTAAAGAAAGTGTTTTAGTCCACAATAGAAAATAAAACAAATTAACTGTGCACACATTAGCCAGCTAACACATTGATTTCTATTAGTTTACCCATATAATATCAATTATGGTTTTCATGAGAAAGACAAGAAGTTTTCAACAGAACTACAAAAAGTATGACGTAATTAATAAACATGGCATTGGCATATTTCCCTCTTAGTATAAATAGACCAGCCCCTAATTGGCTATCTGACACGGTCGAAAAAAAATATGATAGCAAAAAGACACCTCGTCTTAAAAACTTCCATCACCGCGCAGAAATTAAATATTATGCGAGGATAATTTGTAAAATTGGATTTAATGTTAATACCATTTGATTCTAAAAATCTTTGACGTCATATTTTTATGTTTCATACAAATCACGTACAAATTCCGCGTTTTACGGTACATAAAAAGTTACGTTATTGACTACCCTGTCAAATACCAAATTGCTAACATACTGACAGTAGCAATGGCTTTCATTTTGACAGTTCAACAACGTTCATTAATTGCGTTATTTTCGAGACACATTTTTCGAACAATGATGAAGCAATGGATTGACAATATCCTTCAAAATGATTCAAATTGCGATTGATAGTGTGTTCCGCAATTATGGTGCAAGTATAAATACACCGATTGTAATCCACTGTTGGACTATTCTAGAGGTTTCGTAAGTTGCATTCTATTTTTTTTTGAGGATGGGAAATTATCAAATGACTCCTCCCCCTCTAGACGGTAGGGAGTGTAAGACTCTTACGGGCCAAACCTATCCATGTTCCTTCCTTAGCCCTTTATGTGCCAGGGTAGAGGTAATCCTTTCGGAAAATCCTGCTAAAAGTTGCACTCTAACACTTAATCCTTGCAGCTTAAAAGCTTTTGTATTCCGCCTGCTCAGTAAAAAGAAGAATCTTTTCCTAAGGAAAATTGCAGCAATAAATCAATCTTTCTTCCAATTTCGCAAGACGTTGCCACGCTGGTAGCTTCCCTTTCATCATAACCCAATTACATTCATTTTTCCATCACCTCGACTAATGCTCTTATCCTTGAGTACGGAACCACTTATGTGTCTGGCGTCCCTCGGATCTGTAATTGTGTTACTTGGTCGGGTATTAAAAGCTTTCTTATGTAGGCTAAGTAATAGCCTCATATTCTGCCTTGTCTTGAGAGTATGGGGTTAGGATTAGGAATCGGTGTTGAGAGACGACGAAAAGTAGTCCATCTGTTTGTACAAAAAAAGTCTAGCTTTTAGTAAAGTATTAAGTGGTTTAAATGGTCAATTCATATGTTTTCCGAGCTGATTACAAGGTCAAATCAATCTGCCTAGCCTTTTCCCAACTATATTGGGGTTGACTTCCAGTCTAACCGGATGCAGGTGAATACCAGTATTTTACATAGAGCGACTGCCTATCTGACCTCCACAACCTAGTACTTGGGTAATGCGATAAGACTGGCTGTCCGATTTTCGGGCTTCTGACAACTCGTAACGACTGTCAAAGATTCACAAATGACAGCCAGGACCAACGGCTTAGCAGGCTTTCCGAGGCACGGAGGAGTCGCGGTATTTAAATATGGTCAGCTGATTAAAAGCCACCAATAAGCTATTAAGGAGACAAAAAAGAATGCCAATATATTATATCACAATAATAAAGAGACCAAAAACCCCAAAAAATTATAAGAAAACAGCGTAAAACAGAATGAAACATCTCAGTACAAACTAATTACAATCATAAATCAAGTAACACCATTACCAAACCATGACGTTAAAACGATTAACAATCCACATTATCACATACGCTAAGGTCTTTCACCGTGAGTAGTTAATTAAATTAATTAGTCGACCGCAGCCACGCCGCTTTATTACCGAACACCTGTGTTGACATGTGGTGTACACCACACGCATGCATATACACACTGCAGATGATAGGAATACAGGAGCAGAAGGACTATTTCTTACTGGTTGCAAACATCTTTAAGAATTATGCAGAGTTGATATTTAAAGAAGAGTGATCCATAGTTCTTATAGAATAGCAAGCTCTAGGCAGGATGTTGCTCCTAACTTGTGCTCAATCAATAAGCAATAATACACCTCTGATTTTACGGATTCATGTGCGTTTAGTATAATTATAACTTGCTTAAAAATCAGTGAAGGAAAACATCGTGAAAAAACCAGCACGTCTGAGAGATATTTCTCAAGAGCATGTGAAGCTAAGTAAGAGGCCCATGGGCAGCATAAAAACTTGAAAAGAATGAAGAATAAGCAATATATTCAACCAGCTATTGAAAAAGAGCTAAGGGTTTATGACAAGGGGAAGCCGCATCTTCAAGTTTTCGAATGTATACTATAATTACCAATTCATCTCGTGACCGATTATTGTTTCCAATTCACTTTCAATTGGAACAAGGAAGTTTGCTACATCAAATGAAATGAATTTGGGAACAAGACTAGAGGCCGCAAGCCTTTGAGAGTACATTTTAATCATATTCTTTATGCTGTATTATTTATGCGTCTCGTTCACCATGCTAACCTCATTAATGAGAAATATCGGACACAAATGCAATATCCAACGTTCCCACATTAAATTTTAAACTAAACCTTAGCCATAGAATATTTTCATCTCGATAAATAATTCAAAGCGTTTGGCTTGGAAGCTATTAATTACAATCGGTCGGTCGTTAGTGAAACGATTTGCGTTTGCTCCGGGGCTCCAGCCATTTATATTTAGGTTTTACAACTTAATCTGGTTAATGTGAATTTGTAAAGAACTTTTGTAATAAAGAAGTGGTTAGAGGCTGAACACGTATTCGTCATTTACGTCTTCTTTGCTTTGCATCTGGGCCTTACCGATTAAATTAAACTTTATGCATCTCAGAACGAAAAGCTATAATGATATTCAAAATGAAAATTAATAATTTTTGTCACTCTCATCTAAATAATTTCAAATTCAAGCCAAATAAACGACGGAAAACTTAATCGTGCACGCAAATCCACAAACAGATCCTACAATTAAAGCCAAATATGAAAACAGAAAGGATGGAGAAAATATAAACAAACTTATCAACTGTTACATAACTAACCTAGTTTCCAATACACAACATCTAAGCTAGACACATGTACACCAATAAATTCAACGTAGACATCGGTTATTGGACACCGATCCCTGCCTCTAGGGCTCTCGTATATACCGCGAGCGTCGATTGCAAATTGGATGTCTCACTTCAATTTGTCATGCACAAGTGCTGTGCTAGTGACGGGGAAATCGCAGGACGTCCCGTGTATCCCGTCAATTCTGGCTCGTTGGTAAAGTTAAGACTATGTAGGTCAGACGTGGATGAAATTGAGCAAATAGGATTGGCCGTGAATTAGGATCAGTCATACAATGTGTCTTTCTGTGCGAAATTTTCATATAAACCTTCCGCCACTAGATTTTGCTTGAGAAGAAATTTATGTGCTCTTTTGCAGCGGTTTTATCGAATTTTACCTACGCTGTATCGTAAATTTGTTCCAATCGAAGGTCTTCCTACCCTTGTCTCTTCTTACCCACGCTGCTCTTAATTTTCTCTCATGGTTTTAAACCTTTTCCATCATTTGTCTTTTCGTTCATCATAAAATTTTCCACAACCATCACCGCAGTTTTCCTACCAATCTCCATTCTAACCTTTTCTAACACAATATTTACTCATAAAATTGATTTCACGAGATTTCTTTTTCTTTTCCCGGTTCTACTAACAGCACTAAGGCAAACGTTTTCACATCCCAATGGGATTGGCCCGGAGTTTCCATCTCTGTTTTATTTTCATTTCGTTGTAACTGTGGCGCGTATTAATCGAGTTTCAGTGCTCGCGTTCTGTGATGCAGTAATTACAACTGGGACGTTTTCAAAATGTGTTTTTATTTTATTCAGCGTTTTTATTTTTGTAGGTTTTATTTTAAATGTTGTATCCGCTTTAACTGGTATAGCTTCGAAATCAGCAATAGTTACTTCTTTGTTGATATCAATAACATTTGCGACTTATTTTACATGCTGTTCGGATTTTATCAGTACACGTACTTGGTGATGTAAACTTTTATCTTTATTATTATCACCTGAACCTCCTGAAAGTGTGTCAGTAATAAGGCGACAGGTCATTGACCGAGAAACAGACTAACCTTATGGCTACACTAAGTTGAAAATGTATATTTTTTAACTTTGTATTATATATTTCGATTTAAATAGAAAGAGGGATTGCGTTGTATTATCCTACTTGTTATTAAGTATTTTGTTACAATAGTAGTAAAGAAAATGAATACCTATTTGTAATCATTCAGAGGCGTTAAAGATCATTATTTTAAGCTATTTTATTATTAAATTTGTTTTTCTTAGTCATGTCAAACTTCCATCGTCAAAGGCATGGTTTCAAAATAACCCTTCAGTAAACCACGATCACGAGAGCGGTTCCAAAATACTCATGACACAATTAACCACTACTTTACAGCTATAACTAAACAGAGCCATAACTGCTTCTAGATTCGTTACAACCAACCATTTGGCAGTACCGCCAAATGCTGGCACATATATTGCTCACAATACATTATATATTACTCTAGTAGATTTAACAGAACAAAGAGCTTATTTACTTCATGGCGTAGACGCTTCAAATGTACCTTGAAATGGATTTTAGAGCCGAAATTACTTTGGTCTTGTAGTGACGTAATTGGAGTTCAGGGGCTTTCATCGTGTGTATATAGTGGTATTGTAAGGTTTGGTTTGTATAATAGGGTGTGATAAAGGAGCAATTAAGATTCCCAATTAATTATACAAACGGTTGTAAATGCTATTAGGGTTTGGTGCTTAGGAAAGGGAAATTACCAGAAGGAAGATAGTAAATTGTTACCACGGCAATGTGTTCATTACATGCTTTATTACAAAATATAGGAATAACCGCTTAACTCTTCAGTTTCATAATTGGCGCCTTTCTGTGCCCCTTTGACTGCTCAAATGCTACTATCACCGATCCGTTCCCCAAGTGTGGTGATGACTTTATTTCTCCTTAGGCTGTTACTACATTTTCAACATTAGTCGTTTCCGATTTGGTGTACATTTCAGGCTGAAATTATAGATGTATTACATCACTATCATCGTCATTATTAGATCTCAGACACGGCCTCCCCAAACGCCACCACGAGAGGCACGAAACGCGTTTCGTATCCAAAAGATGTATTTCATTACTAATGTTATCCCTTTCTTTGTTTACAGAAGAAGAATGCTACCACTGCATGGCGAGCTTGGTGGCGTCCAAGGAAAAGATGTTCATCACACAAACGAAACTACTCAATGAAGTTACATGGAAGACTGTCATGCAGATCGCTAAAAAACATGCCGTAAGTTTACTTCAAACATTCTGGCTTTCTGGGAGCCATTCACGTTACGGTATTCTTCTTTTGCAAACTCAAAACTCAAACTCAAGTTGCAAACTCAAACGCAGTTTTTGGATGTGGTCGACCTATACTCCAATATAGACGCTTCTGTATAACTGCACAAACCTGCACTGGTAGACTTCTCCGGTAGACCGTAGCGCGTATGGCTATCATTAATGTCCAGAAACCTAATAAATTGGTGTAAAGAAACTCAACGCAATGGATGTTTGTTGAATTGATCGTTGTTGAATTGTGTCGGTTTCATCCCTTGTATGACCAACATTACATTACGGCAAACCCTTTAGGAGATGATTTTTCAGAAATCCTTAGTAGGTACCTCACCTGCTATAAAAAAAGAACTCTTGCGCAAAATTTCTTGCGGTTTAGGCCGTGTTGTCTGTTTGTGAGCTATTTAGTAGATGATATTTGGATGTGAACAGGACCGAACCGACACCTCTTACAGCAGTATTATTTCAATATTACTTCAGTGTAAGAATGAGACGGAGCTATGCAGGACGTACATATAGCTCCATCTTTTTCCACTGCGAAGTAATTTTAAAATAACACTGCTAAAGCTGCTTAAAGGAGAAGTAGGTGGGCGCCCCGTTGAGCACAATTTGTACTCGTAAAACTTGCCCCGCAATACAGTTTATGCAGTAAAACTTTAGTCATAAATCACTTATAAAGTAGATAAATAAGATCGATAATAACTAGTTTATTTAATTAAGATTTTCCCTACACTTATGCAGTTATACATAACCAAGTTAATTGCAGGGCAATAAACTATGTAATATTATTATGTACAGGCCATGTTGTAGACACATAATGATTGAAGTGTCTTGTTGTTGACTTGATTACATACATGAGGTACCTATATATGCTGATTTAGTCAAACTTCCAATCCTAAGGCCCGTTGTACACGAGTGTTTTTTTTTTCGGCTAAAAACTACGGTCTACTCGTCAGTTTTGTATGGATTACTACTACCGTAAAAAAACGCCCCCGCGTATAAATGGCTTTTGAAATTGATCAACTTGGTACAAATCTTAAATTCACCGATTGAGAACAGAAGTGTGACAAGATGTGACGAAAGAAGATTAAGAACTACGGAAGGTTTTATAAAATACATCCTCTAAAGGGGTTAAATAAGGGATTAAAGTCTGTATGAAGTTCGTCATTTTCGTTATGGAAAATCTTCTGTCTAGGTAAAAAGTCTATAATAATAGCAGTTATTTGAAAAAGGCATTACTAGTGTTCTAGTTAACCCCTCCCAAGTAAGCTAAATAAGTATGCTTGTGTCATTACGAGTTAATAAATCAATACAGCCATGAATGAGGTCCTCACGATCGCTCGTTCTGGCACGTTAGTCTGAACAAGGTCTATGTACAGACGCCAGCACATCAAGCTACCCCGTACTGTGAAATTTTCCCAAATGAAAATGTACCTTATGTTTCTGTAATAAAGTTCAAAATCTATCAAAGAAACTTGACAGATTGGGGTAGCTTGATGTGCTGGCCTCTGTACATAAATAACCTATTATGTTCCCACTGCTGGACACAGGCCTCTCGGTGAGAGGGAGTGGGCCGTAAACCACCACGCGGGTCCACCACGCGGGTCCACCACGCGGGTCCACCACGCGGGTCCAGTGCGGGTTGGTAAAGACCACATGTCTTCGAATTTTTGGACATAGGACATGGCGGTTTCCTCACGATGTTTTCCGTCACTGATGTCAGTAATGTGCTTGTTAAACGCAGAAAGTACGTATGCAATAGAAAAGCATTTCTTATTCCTAACCATATCAAATCTTAGTTGTCTCACAATACCCATGTTAACTTACTATCCTTACTGATGTATAAGCGGAAGTTTGGATCGATGTTGGTTACTCGATCACGCCAGAACGGCGGATCGGATCTGGATGAAAGGCACACTGATAGTTTATAACCTGGATTAAGACTAAGGAAACTTTCTGTCCCGGTAATACTATGTTTTAGTGAGATAATTGCTGACATCCACGCGACCGAAGCCACTGGCAAAAACTAAGTTTAAAATAATCATACATTAACCCGTTTAAAAGTAATCGTGTCTTGTTTATTTAAACTAAATAGACTAGTAGTGAAAACATTTGATTTTCGTATCAGACGAAACGTTGCGTGCAAGACTGTTTACAATCAAACAAATAAATCTGACTTTTAAATTGTTGCTTAAGGCCCTTACATACTTTGCGTTGTTGCGTAGTTTGTTGCCAAGAATCACAATAAAATGGAGATTACTAAAACAGTATATAAGTTCATGATATTCAAGAAATTACATTATTAAAGGCCAAGATTAGCGTTTCAAAGTAAAATTTAGTTTTCAGGCTTTAAAGCTGGTTCAAAATATGAGCTAGTTTTCCTCCGTTAATATATTTTACGCGGATAGTACCGCACAATCCTGGCTAGAATGGAACGGAGCGTGAAACTTTATAACGACGATAACTGCCCATAACTCTGCCTTTGACTGAGTTAAAGTTTCAGAACGTTGAAGACCTGAAGCGAACCTCACTCTACCCAAAAATCGGTTTCGGTAAATTAGCTCAAACAAATGCATAACCGTCGCATATTTTGTCAGTACTCGAATTCAATTTCAGGTTCCAAATAGTACCTAATGCTTCAATTAAATAAGACCCTTTTCCCCAATAGAAGCTCTTTGATATTTACTCGACATTTATACCTTGATTGACAGCTAATTAATTGGTTTACCAATTCCATCTGCCTTTTGAAGTTCACATTTAAAATTACCGGTCGATAGCAAGGGGTGGGTTGTTGTAAATGATAAATTATTTCTGTACCTATGTCGGTTAAAAAAACACTTATTATGTTTTAAAACTAGAACTAGAGTGTTCGGTGTTTCCTAACCGACTACTCTGAAGAGAGACAGACTAACTTAAGGTCACAGTCTCTTTAAAATTCCCGACATAATCAGGCCATTTGACGATATTGCAGATTGCGTCTTTTTTTCTTGAATGTGGGATATCACAGAATGACTCCTCCCGCTCTGGGTGGAGCGGAAGGGAGTGTCAGACTCTTACTGACTAAAACCCATCCATGTTCCTTCCTTAGCCCTTTATGTTCCGGGGTAGCGGTAACCCTTTCGGACAATCCCGCTTACCCGGCAGGCTCGGCCCTGACGGTCCCCTTCATAACAGATTGGTGTCGGAGTTGATGTTTTGAAGAAAGAAATACACAGTTTGCAATGGACCTGTCATTGCACGCATTTGTCAATAATCGTGTACCTTAACTCAAAATTTTAGGAGCTCAGCGACTCGACGAACAATACAAAAGCATAGCTCTTATACCCCTTAATACATGGCGTGCCAACCCCCAGAAGTGGCGCTATCAAACTCATTACTCCACCATAACTGTAGGTCACGCGACTAGGGTTGCTTAAGCTATTCCTTTTGTTTTTGTCATGTAAATATATTACGGCGCCCGTGCGACGACGACATAAGTTTTTCGTAATAGCGCTGTAGTGTTGTGTCGTGTGGAAATTGATATCGATAGTTTTATTAGGCAGAATAATAGTACTGTAACCGTATTTAATACAAAAATTACTAAGTTAAAATATCATCCAAAAAGTGACGAAACGGACTAATTAAGAAATCTTCTGAAAATTACGGTGTCACAATTACTATTCATAAGAAACCTGACATATACTTGTTTTTTTTTCATGATGTTAGGCACAAACTGCAGAATGCCACTTAACCTCTTTTAAACTCGTTCGCCAGCTAACACTTGCTAAAATCCGCATCAATCAAAATAATTAACATCAAGCAGGTTGATAACCCAATTAAACGAGTCACAGTTTCATAATAAAATCTATAAAAATCAGCTGCGACCACAAAATTAAAATGAATCACTAAAAACATCGAACACGTTATGTTTCTAATTATCGCATCTAATTGACACATCACGTGTGCCCTCGCCATCGTGGTCTAATAATAAACTATCGATAACTATATCACGACAAGCACATCACTATTTATCGACTTTGAATAATAAAATAAAACATGGAGGGCAACGACCATAGAGGTAGAAATCGATCGGTTCACTTGAACTTCAAACGATTTATTCGATAAAAGTACTCGATTTATGTTAATTATTGTCGAGATTTGTGCCGTGTTGCATCAGAAGATTGTGAGTCATTATCCGTAATTGGTTGTTTGTATGTTGTCATCGATTGCAACCAACCTAAAATAACTGTTTTCTTCGTGTTACCAAATAGGGAAGTGTCTACTTTCTTTATGATTTCCTTATCTGAGAATAAGAATGAAAACTGTATGCAGACTGCAAGAGTAATGGCTATTAAAATGTATTATTTCCTTAACGTCTCTTAAGGGTTTGTTTTTTTTTATTTTTAATCGTTTGAAAACAGCAGAATCTTTATTTTTCAATCCGTCTTTTTTTTTAATGTTGGTAAATCGTCCAATGACTTCTCCTTGAGTAACGTTTATGTGGATAATATGAACTAAAGTATTTTCCCCCATTTACGTTAAGATTCAAACATATGAGGGGTACAGTATACCGTTCAGAAGCCACTCACACATACAATTGCTATGACTAAATTGAATCTCTTTCTGAGAAGAAATTAGCCGAGAAATTGCCCATTCTTCTCTAGGTATACGAAACTATCTTTTGGAAGGGGCAACTAGAATCAGTTCCATTTTCTTGCACATTTTGACATTCAAAAGTATCTTTTTACACTCCTACTAGAATCTTTTGGCGCTCGAATGACGTAGCCAGGAACCCTGTTGTTAAACATTTTGCTTCGTGAAATGTATTGAACGAAACAAGATGGCGGTGTTAGTTCCGATTTTGGCCACGCGCCATAAGCTCCTTATAGGGCTAGGTATATTTTAATAATTTAAATTGTTTTGACTTTGAGCGCGAGTGCATATTCCACTAGATCCACCTCAGTGTGACTTCTAGTTTGCGAAATGTCCAAGTCAAGACAAATCATTTATTAATAGGCCTATTTTTCGGTCAAAGAATCAGCATTGCCATACAACGTGGCAATGCTGCCAGGCTTTTGAGAACTTTTCCTGTTGACAGCGATGTGGACGAATTTTTTGATGCCCTTTGATTTATTTTTATTAATTTTAGTTATTATTAATATTTTAGGTATTTTTAAGTATGTACATATTATGTGTACTTTTCCTGTTGACAGCGATGTGGACGAATTTTTTGATGCCCTTTGATTTATTTTTATTAATTTTAGTTATTATTAATATTTTAGGTATTTTTAAGTATTTAAATATTATGTGTATCTATCTATAGAATTTAATAAATAACTTGATACTAATAGACCACATGAAAGCCAATTTTGAATGGGAAAATTAAAAAAGAATAGGTTTGATTCTAGTCGTTCGTAAGAATAGGCAAGAAATTCCACGGTCGTCATTGTCGTCAATGGAATATTTAGTAAGGTCCCCATACAGTTTCCGTACAGTGGTATGAATTGTTTGCAGAAGTCGGCGGCGCAGCATCTGTCGCGACTGTCGGGCGCTATCGGTCCGGAGCGCATCTACGCCGACTGGCAGTGGTGGATCCTCGCCGCGCTGCCCTTCCCGCACCTCGTGCGAGTCCTCGACTGCTTCTTCCATGAGGGGATCAAGGTAAAGATAGTCTGTAACTTCATTAAATTCCAAGCAAGGTTTCTGCAGATTTTAATAGAACTACCTACTTGAGAAACGAGCTCTTAAAAGGAACCCGTTCTCGCCACCACGCAGCATCGATTTGTCAAAGATTTGAACGAAAATTTAGTTAAGGTAAGTTCTTTAACGCAAACACTGCTTAAATTTTTTGTCAGGTACTGGCTATTAGCGAGTGCCTGCAACAAACATACTCGTCAAAATCCCCACTGAGTGTCTTCAACACGCATTGCAAATTGTTAACAATAAAAACATTTTTGTGTTGAAGCTTAGAATCGATGAAAGTGTATTGACCACGTATGCGTGTACGGGGTACTGTGAGATAGAACTGAAAACACACAGCTGTGTTGATGACCAGGGTATGAACTAAGGCAATAGTGTTACACCATAATCTTGCATCGCCAAAACCACTCAGTGATTGTTAATTCTTTTTAATCTTGTTCCCGCATAAGTGCGAGCAGGGATTTAGACTACAGAGGGGCTTCAGAAAAGGATCTTTTTGATAATAATTTATTACAAATCGCTGAACTGAAAACTGGTTCACCCAAGAGTGTAATTTATTAAAGTGTAGTCACAGAAGTTCGAGAAATAAAGAACGGGGCTTATACAAATTTTAATAACGTTTTTTTTTGCAATTTGCCAGTTGTATGTTGATCAACATATCATTTGCGACCATTACATAAATATGAACTAAGGATTATTTCATCAAGTCATGACATTTTAGGTCAATTCTAGCTTAGAGTACCTAATGATTTTTTCACTCTTCGTTTTCTTTTTAAGATTCATTTTATTTCATTATTTCGTTACTTACATAATATAGGTATTTAAGCTTACAGACTTAAAATAGTAATATGTAGGTACCTACATGCTTATTTATGTAAAAAGGAGTTAAGGAGTATTAAACTTGTATTTATGACTCTAATAATTAAAATTATAATAAGAAAAAAAACTTAACAATCATAATTATTTCCCACAGGTATTCTATAGGGTAGCACTAGCTATCCTCATCCTATTCAACAAACACGCATCGAACCAGAGCTCTGACTGGTACGCCGAAGCGACGAAGAACGGCGTCGACCACGCCATTGACAAGTTTTGCAGGAACATGCCTGCTTCGCCTACCAAGCTGCTAAGGACAGCTTTTAGCATTAGAGCGTTAAGGTAAGAGAACAAACGGCTCGTGTATAATAATATAGAATCTTCTTCGTCGTGTGGTTAGTGACAAACCTGGTGTCAGAGTTTTTATGCTCCCATTGGCCTCTGTTTAGCTTCACTGTCTTAGCGTACATGTTCCACGCGCGCCTCAAAGATATGTCAGTATTTGAAGGGGCTCTATAGCCGAGCCTGCCGGGCAAGCGGGATTGTCCAAAAGGGTTACCGCTACCCCGGAACATAAAGGGCTAAGGAAGGAACATGGATGGGTTTTAGTCAGTAAGAGTCTGTCACTATACCTTCTGCTCCACCCAGAGCGAGTCATTGTATGATTTCACATACGCAAAAAAAAAAAGCTTCTCATGCTGTTGAGAAATATATCTCAGGCATACCGGTAGTTTCGGGAGGTTCCTGCACATCATCAGGCGGGAGGAAACGCCCGGGTGTCACCACTGCGAGGATCGCCCAGAGGACACGGTAGAGCACACGGTGCAAACCTGCCCCGCTTGGGCGGAGCACCGCCGTGTCCTCGTAGAGGCGATCGGCGGCGGCGACCTCTCGCGCCCGGCCCTGGTGCAAGCCATGGTCCGGGGCGAGAGGGAGTGGGAGGCAGTCACCTCCTTCTGCGAAAAAGTTATGCTCGCGAAGGAGGTGGCGGGATGGGAGAGAGAAAGGTCCTCCCGTCCCAGCCGCCGCGGGAGACGCTCCGGGCGTCGGGAGCCACGTGACGACTCCCGGCCACCGTAGGCGCGGGCCTGCGGACGGTGAGTAATGGGTGACTCACCGTCCGATCAGCACCAGACCCGTGCCGTACGGCGCGTATATGTTCCACGCGCGCCTCAAAGAGATGTCAGCATATGAAGGGGCCCCTCAGGGCCAAGCCTGCCGGGTAAGCGGGATTGTCCGAAAGGGTTACCGCTACCCCGGAACATAAAGGGCTACGGAAGGAACATGGATGGGTTTTAGTCAGTAAGAGTCTGACACTCCCTTCCGCTCCACCCAGAGCGGGAGCAGTCATTGGATGATTTCCCAGCCTTAAAAAAAAAAAAAAAAAAGGCATACCGGTAGTATAGAATAACTTTCAATGTCTCATGTATTTAGTATAGAATAACTTTCAATGTCTCATGTATTACACCTAGTAGTAGTGGCGTATACGCAAGACTATAATACCGGAAGCAAAAGGTGTAAGCGTCAGCATTATATGCTTACGTCCCTTAGAGAGTTGCTAAGCGCTGGTTTTCATATTAAACCTATGTATGTAATATATGTTGTTACGATCATAGTATATTGGAATGGGAACACATAGAATTATGAAAATGTCATACAGTGGGAAAGGGATAAAGCTACACTTCCTATACAGCTCCATCTCGTTCGCACACTGAAGAAAATATTGAAACAATACTATAACAGTTGGTAGTTCAGGTCCTGATCCAATTAAAGTTGAATAGGGCCAAATTGAAAATCAATATACAACGAAGGGAATCATACAATTGTATAAACATTTTCCTTTCGGACGAAATGTATCTACCTACTAAATTCATAAATAAATCGTTTGAAACGAAAATTAAAAAATATTCTTTTCCTCGTCACGTTTTGCTTCACAAATTATTTAAGAAAAACTTATTCCTTGACAAAATTTCGTTCATTAGAGGGTGTGCGAGTCGAATGTATAATTAATAGTCCAGTCAATAAGGAAATTCTTTGTATGGAGAAATTACATTAATTCCTCTGTCGCTGAAACTTTGCAGTGTGATAAAGTAATGTTTATAGATAACGGTTGACCAGTTATCCAACATTTTTTTTATTTAGAAGTTAGGTATTTACACCTAAACATGAAAATCATTTCTAGATCTGGGGGAAAAATTGCTCCGTCCAAAATTCCTTCGGTATATGCCAGTATATACTGATATGTATAGGTATGTATCGGTATCCAACATTTTTTTTATTTGGGAGGGCCAGGAAGTTAAAAATACCTATTTAGGTCCATAACTTGTTCGAAAAAATTCCTCCGTCAAATTTTCTTTTTTTGTATGTTTTAATATCGTCAAATGTATCGCACTGCACAAAGATCCAATAGATTTTGCATTTGTAACATAGCATTACGGTTTTCTGCCAATAACTCAGTGAAAAAAATTCCTCCGTCTTTTTTTATTAATTTACCTGTCATAGTATACGTAAATGAAACAGTTTTTTTAAAGATCCAATAAAATTTCGGCAATTCACACGACTTTTAGAGTATCAACTATTATTTTAAGATGAATGGACTACGAGCGGGCGGCGGGGGCAGTGCGGGGCGCGGGAGGAAGGGCGCCGGCCGCCGCGTTGCATACATACCTACTCACTTTTCTGTTTTTTATAGAATCTAATGATATTTCGACTTCGGACATGCACCTTGTAATACATTAATTAACTTATCATATGGGTAATTAAGTACCTAGCACTTTTGAACGTCAAAATTAAGTAACAAACAGGCACTTAACTTATCATTGGTTTTGTTTCATTATATAGGAACTATAACAATTATTGTAAATAAATACTTGCTACGGTCACAAATCATGTTTTAAAACGTGTTACTGACCGGGATCGGCAAATTTCAAAAAAACGTAAGAAAAATTTAATTTCGCGGGCTACCCTGAATAATTATTCAAATCACTCATTGATGAGAGTATAGGTATATTGGGTGCAGAGGTCAAGCTACCCCAATCTGTCAAATTGGGAAAATTTGACAGATTGGGATAGCTTGATGTCAAATTTTCTCAATTAAAAATGAACCTTATGTCTTTGCAATAAAGTTGAAATACTATCAAAGAAATTTGACAGATTGTGGTAACTTGATGTGCTGGCCTCTGTACAATATGTTTAGCATAGCATATTATGTATAACAAGAGATATTTGAATTAAAAACACTGATACAATTTTTTTTCTCAACGTTCATTAATTATTTGGTATCAATCAACTCTCATTCGTGAGTAACAAACAATAAACTAACCATTCTTTCTTATTAAACTTACTTTTATTGAACTATCTTCATAAAGTTTTATTAACCAAGAAACAAAAATATATACTTCTAATCTCCACCAAGTCGAGCTTGACAAACAAAGGCACAGCACAACAAAATGTTAAAAAATAGTAGAGTTGAGCCCGTTAAGCAATTGTAACTTTGTAATCCTTTTGAAATAGATTCTACAGTTTTTCGTCAGATAAAATACCTAACTTGATAAATTGATAGATAGGTGCCATATAGTGGATTTAGTTACTTACACTAAATTGTGCAGTTATAAAAAAAATATTTATTTAAACGAGAGTAATCACTAAATATGCGAAGTCATGTGACATCCACCAAAATGAAAAAAGAAACAATATTGTACAGACGCCAGTACATACATGTATCAACTACCCCAATTTGACAGATTGGAGTAGCTTGACCTCTGCACCCAATATACCTATACTCTCATCAATGAGTGATTTGTATAATTATTCAGGGTAGCCCGCGAAATTAAATTTTTCTTACGTTTTTTTGCAATTTGCCGGTCCCGGTCAGTGACACGTTTTAAAATATGATTTGCGACCGTAGCAAGTATTTATTTACAAAATTGTAACAATATAAATCATTAATACAACCCTAAGTAAGTTCATAATATCATCCTATGGCATCAATATTACAGAAATATTCGTTCCATAGGGTTATTTTATGAACTTCGTGAGATATGTATGTATATTGCTAAATCAAAGGATACTAATTAGGATAATAATACAAAATATTTGTTATTGTCACGAATCATATTTTGATCAACATAAAACCTGGCATTGACCTGCAATTTGCAAAAAAAGTAAGAAAATTTGAATTTCGCGGGCTACATGGCGTTTCCTTCTTTCCTTCCTTATTATAAATGTTATTTATGGAAAAATGGTTAATGTAACATAAGTAGCTTATTTTTAATAATAATACATGTTATCCATGGAAATTTCACAAAACGATAATACATAATATCCATGGAATTTTTCTTTCCAAATATGTGTGAAAAATAATATTCATAGAATTTCTTCAGCACTAATGTGCTAAGCATTGGGGTAGATTATCTATATCTGAAAAAGGGGAACAATACCAATATGGGGGGCGGATAGGAAGTAAGTACCTATCGAAGAAAACTTGGCGAAAAAAATGGTACAGTAGGCTGATAATGTTTACAATACAGCAAAGAAGTAACATTATTTATAACCGACTTAAAAAACGGAGGAGGTTCTCAATTCGCTGTATGTTTTTTTTTATGTTTAGTTCGTGGCAAAAACTGAAATAAAAATTATTTTTGCTTTGAAAGGTTTTTTAGGTATTCGATTTTTTATATTTCTATACACTTGTTGTACGAGTATCGAGAAATAATAATAATATCCTTGGACATTTCGTATTTTTTCGTATATTTCATTTTTTCGTAAATACATACATATTATAGATAGATAAACACCCAGACCTGTAACAAATACTTGCAGGGCGTACAAATACACACATCAAAAGTGTCTAGGGATCAACATATATTTTTGCAATAACTTTTCTCTTGATTGATATTAATTTAAATTTTCTTTAAGGATTCATCAAATAAAGTGTTTTCGTTTGTCACAGTAACGATAAACCAAGTCACCTTTGCATTAATAAAGAAATTTGCCATTTTCCTAATAAAGGGATTTTTGACATTTGAACCACTAACATTAAAGTTCGAAAAAAAGACTGAAATAACAGTTTTCTTTAAAATTTTATTGGGTAACTTAAACAATTAATAATCCGTGTTTCTACCGCGAACACTAACAACACAAGAACATCGGTTTGGCATACTCAAAATGAGTTCATCCAAATCACGCTGTGGAATGGCCGCCCATGTTCGTTGCAACAACAAAAAAAGGTCTTCTTGCAACTGGATACCCTCCATATTCGGCAGAGCTCTTCTCTGTAGCATATCCCATGCATGCTCAATCGGGTTCAAGTCTGGCGACTGAGCAGGCCAGGGCAGGACATTGATGTTAGCTGCGGCGAGAGTCTGTCTTACAACTCTTGCGGTGTGCGGTCGTGCATTATCATGCATTAACTGAAATAAGGGACCGATTTGCACTTGTAGAGGAACGATGACGTCAGATACAATCGTCTCAGCATAAATTTGAGCGTTGAGGTTGCCTCTGATCCAAATCAACTCAGTTCTTCCGCCGATCCAAATACCCGCCCATACCATGATGGTTCCACCACTATAAGGATGGACTTCCTGGCAGGATTTTAATCGCTGTTGGCGTCCAGGGGTTCTCCAGTGTCGTATACGTCTTGTATCCGGTCTCATACCAAAACGAGACTCATCAGAAAAGCACACGAAACGCCATTGTTCTTCTGCCCAATTTCTGTGTTCAAGAGCCCATTGATATCGAATCCTACGATTGTGCATTGCTATAGGTGGTACCCGTAGCGGTCTTCGGGAATGAAGGTTCACTTCATGCAAGCGGTTTCTGACTGTTTGGTCGCTAATTAAGTTCCCTGAAGAGTGATGAAGCCTCACGGCTAACATCATGGCGGTTATTGTTGGAGCTCTTCGAGTTAAGATTTGAATGTATCGGTCTTGTCTCCGTGTGGTGCAGCGATACCGTCCTTCATGGCGCTCAGCCACGGTACCAGTGCTTCGGTAACGTGTCCAAAGTCGACTGATAACACCTTTTTTTGTTGTTGCAACGAACATGGGCGGCCATTCCACAGCGTGATTTGGATGAACTCATTTTGAGTATGCCAAACCGATGTTCTTGTGTTGTTAGTGTTCGCGGTAGAAACACGGATTATTAATTGTTTAAGTTACCCAATAAAATTTTAAAGAAAACTGTTATTTCAGTCTTTTTTTCGAACTTTAATGTTAGTGGTTCAAATGTCAAAAATCCCTTTATTAGGAAAATGGCAAATTTCTTTATTAATGCAAAGGTGACTTGGTTTATCGTTACTGTGACAAACGAAAACACTTTATTTGATGAATCCTTAAAGAAAATTTAAATTAATATCAATCAAGAGAAAAGTTATTGCAAAAATATATGTTGATCCCTAGACACTTTTGATGTGTGTATTTGTTCCGTGCGGGAATCGAACCCGCGATATACTGCGCAGCAGTCAATCGCTCAACCACTGCTAATAATTGTTATAGTTCCTATATAATGAAACAAAACCAATGATTAGTTAAGTGCCTGTTTGTTACTTAATTTTGACGTTCAAGTGCCTTTGAATAAATAAAACTAAATATTAATTGACAAAGACTGTTTGACGTTAAACAGTTTTTAAAGAATCCCGAATAAGAAATAAGTTAGTTATTACTCATATATTCGGATTAGGCCATCTATGCCTAAGCGGGATTGTCCGAAAGGGTTACCGCTACACCGGAACATAAAGGGCTACGGAAGGAACATGGATGGGTTTTAGTCAGTAAGAGTCTGACACTCCCTTTCGCTCCACCTGGAGCGGGAGAAGTCATTGGATGATTTCCCAGCCTTAAAAAAAAAAAAAAAGGCCATCTATGCCCACTTGAAAAATTCACCATGTATACAAATAATGAAGTTCAAAGGAAAACTATCACAACTAAGCAAGCTTTACAAGTTGTCTAGTAATAGTCAAATAACATTGTACCTTTATGGACAATTGGTAATTTCTTACAAATTGTAATGAAGAGCATGTTTTTCAACTATTATGTTAAGCTTGTTGGTTGTGCGTGGTCCGACACTATCAATGGTATGGTTACTTCACAATTCATGAAAAATATACGATACGATCAATCGCATATCTGAATCGCCCCAAGAGATATTCAAACTCATTGCTTCCGGTACGGACGTGCTAGGTACTTAATTACCCATATGATAAGTTAATTAATGTATTACAAGGTGCATGTCCGAAGTCGAAATATCATTAGATTCTATAAAAAACAGAAAAGTGAGTATGTATGCAACGCGGCGGCCGGCGCCCTTCCTCCCGCGCCCCGCACTGCCCCCGCCGCCCGCTCGTAGTCCATTCATCTTAAAATAATAGTTGATACTCTAAAAGTCGTGTGTATTGCCGAAATTTTATTGGATCTTTAAAAAAACTGTTTCATTTACGTATACTATGACAGATAAATTAATAAAAAAAGACGGAGGAATTTTTTTCACTGAGTTATTGGCAGAAAACCGTAATGCTATGTTACAAATGCAAAATCTATTGGATCTTTGTGCAGTGCGATACATTTGACGATATTAAAACATACAAAAAAAGAAAATTTGACGGAGGAATTTTTTCGAACAAGTTATGGACCTAAATAGGTATTTTTAACTTCCTGGCCCTCCCAAATAAAAAAAATGTTGGATACCGATACATACCTATACATATCAGTATATACTGGCATATATCGAAGGAATTTTGGACGGAGCAATTTTTCCCCCAGATCTAGAAATTATTTTCATGTTTAGGTGTAAATACCTAACTTCTAAATAAAAAAAATGTTGGATAACTGGTCAACCGTTATCTATAAACATTACTTTATCACACTGCAAAGTTTCAGCGACAGAGGAATTATCACCTTATCCAACCCCCTTGTTGATTGGACTATAATTCGTCTCAATCAGAGTATGCTAATGAGACGAATCTTGAACATTGCTCTTTATTAGATTTCATATGGTAATACAGAAAATTGTGCCGTTTGCTAACATTATTTATGCTTTGTTTTCGCTTTAAGTCGTCTAAATGAAGATATATACGTGGTTTTATTTCGGGCTTACTGTAGCTTAACTATAAATCTGTGTTAGGGTTTTGGAAATAAAATATGGGAACGCGTTCTTTGTAGTCAGTGTGTGTGAAAATGTGAAAGAGGCTTTCGCCACGCAATTGGAACTCTTTTATTTGGTAAGTACTAGCTTTTTCGGAGTTCGGATATATCGCAATATCGGGAGATATTTTTGAGACGAAAAGTAGCTTATGACCTTCCCCGCAGTGGCGTAACTATAGGGTGGCAGGACTGGCAAAATGTCACGGGCCCATGGCCTGTCGGGGCCCCCGACCCGGGAGTCAAAAGTGACCTAACATGTTTAACAAAAAAAAATGGGCCCCATGCATGGATTCCCCGGGATGCAATGTCTCTGCCAAATTTTATCGAAATCCGTTCAGTGGTTTCGGCGTGAAAAGGTGACAAACAGACTTACTTTCGAATTTATAATATTAGTAAGGATTAAAACCTTTATGCCTATCTGCAGAATAATCCACTAAGAAATGATTCAAAGATTTTGATAAAAAACACAAATTTTGACCGTGGGCCTGCCAAGTCGAAAGTATCGTAACGAAACCGGCATGGCTCACACATATTTCTCAACAGTATGCGAAGCTAAGTCTGAGGCCCATAGACAGCTTTAAAACTCTGACACCAAGTTAGTCACTAACCACACGTAAAAGAAAGAAAGACCAACCTAAACACCATTTTCAACAGTTCACAGTACATATCCCGGGTATTCATCAAGACGGAAATGACGCTCAAATCGAAGCAAGTGATCACGGGATCCCGCCTCGTTCGCTCCCGGTCGTCCGACAACCTCCCCACCAGCCAATCACAAGTCAACATCCAGATGATGTCTCACACTCTCACCATCCGCGAGGTTTGTATTTACCCTTACAATCTTACCCTCACTTATACTCTTACCCTTGACATTTCTTTGACAGGTGTAATGTTTGTAGGGATATTTATATGTGGTTGGAAGCTTAATTTGTTTTTCAAGGTTGCTAATGTATGGGAATGGTAAAAAGATTATGCGATTTATTTTCAGGAATAATTATTATTGATATTTTAATGTACTAAAATCATATTATGATATATTATAATTTATGTATTTTTTTAGCAGCAGCCTATTATATTGTATGTATGAAAATATATATTTGGATGAGGCTATTATTTAACGTTGTCAATAAAAAAAAGACGATGAGGGGATAATATTTCCCATTGAAAAATAGCTACGGACATATACAGGGTGTAACCGAAATGGTATATACATAGAATAGCATATGCTACAGACCACCAAACTGAACAACTTTTACTATGGGACCAAATACGAAATCGCAAAAAAATCAGCTGTTCTATACATTTTTGGTCACGTGTCTCGTCGAAATGTAGGGAACAGCTGTTTTTTTTCACGATTTCGAAGTTAGTCTCATAGTAAAAGTTGTTCAGTTTGGTGGTCTGTAGCATATCCTTTTGTATGTATATACCCTTTCGGTTACACCCAGTAATTATGTTTTACGATCTGCTTATGGGGTGGTAGCTTTGATGCTAACAGACACGATGATATGACCCTAACTTCACACTGCACACCCACAAATATATACAAGAATATATTTGTATATCGGTTTATTTTACTTGTTTCGCAGAGAATGTCTGAGGAAACGTGCAAACAAATGGTATTGTACAATGACGACTTAGGCGTGGCTTTGGCTTTTATATTATCATTAAATTCATTCGATTGCAACCCTAACATGACTAACTTCAAACCGAATTGTTATACAAATTCGATAGTCCAGTATAATATATTTATTTAAGATACATACTGTTTCGTTTGTCGAACCACCGTTATGTTATGTTCGGTCTATGTAGCCAAGATCTGTGAATGATTATATTGTTGTGTACATCGATGTTTCATACGATTCGATTTTTAATTCTCATTAGTTAAATATTTGAAACGAATGAAGTTAATCGAACATTCATACTATCATTCGCTTTGAATGTCTGAATAATTCATGTTTCTCTCATTGTTTTAAGTGTGTCTTTCTTCTATGTACAATATATTTTCTTTTTAGAATAATTTATTGAACATAATTATATACGTCAATGTGTTTGACAGTTGGCATGTGTGTGATCTTTGTTGATGACTCTCCGGAGTCGATACAGATGTATAAATATGAAATGCCATAACAAGTGGACAAAGCTTGAGAAATTAACAAAAGTGTTGAGAGAATATCGACCATAGTGATGAGAAGGTCGCATGTAATCGATTGTTTTGTGTGAGTGCTAACCGTGTGTCGATTTTCCCGTTAGGGCTCACATTCGCCGGGCCCGCGCGCCCTATCGATGGGCGTATTCCCAATCCAAGCCATAAGGTCGCAGATTCTAGACCAGAGCGAAGTAAGATACAAGTATTAAGTCACCAAATATAAGTGTCGCCCCCTATTGAGAGCTTGCGACATTATATCGATGTTTAGATGCACCGCTTGTCACTAGGTGTTTTATTTATTTTTACTCTTTTGAAGCGATTTAGCTTTGGAAGTATCGAATTTACAAATAAAGCTTGTTTTTAATTTAAATATTTTATTTGCGTTTGTATGGTAAGTGAGTGTAAGCTAGTGTGCATGACGGCTAATGTGCGTCGTTTGTTTTTTTGTTGTTGTTGTTATTGTTGTATTCCATGTTTATTTTGTAAAGTGCCAATACAATAACTTTCTAAATATCAATACAACACTAAAACCCTGAAAACATTGTCCGTTTTCATCAATTTCATTATTGTATTTGACAATAAATTACAGTTTAGGTACGAAAATACATCAGGCAATTTTAGACCACCCGTCGGGGTAGTTGCGTAACACACTAACAATTGAAATCCCTTTCATTTTGACAGTTCACCAACATTCATTGCGTTATTTACGTTGTCGAGCAGAGGAATTTTTCGAACTTAAGAAGCAATGGATAGCAATATCCTTCAATATGATTGGTATTGTGTTACGCAATTGAGGTGCTGGTCCAGATTGCCTCTAACCCACACTTGATGACTGTTCCATTAGTACCATTTTCCCCCGTGGTTCGCAGAGCCCACGCTCCGCCCATCTGGCCCTGTGGTTCCCATTCCCTAACGCGGTATTCAAGGACCAACTCCACGCATCAGACCTGAGGCATAAGGTTTGACAGGACATCTGTTCACACCTAACTTGTAACAAGGGGGATAGTTGTCGTGGTGGCACTTGTAAACGTAGATTTATCTTTCATTTGAGCACTTTATGTAGATCGTTTTTAAATTGGCTGGTTCCGTAGGTACGTACGTGTGTGACTGTTCGTTCTGAGTGCTAGATTATAGTCAATTTTATAACTGCTCATAAAAGTGACTTGCTGGGCAATTTTATAACTGCGCATACAATGATATGTGCAGAGCGGGTTTTTTTTTGCAAATTGACATATTGTTTTGTGTTTCGTTTTGCAAACGTAGTTCTCGTCTAGGCAGTTTTTATATTATTCCAACTATTTAACTAAAATATTATATTAATAGATGTTGTATTATATGATTGAATTTATATTTTATTGTTTCTTCATTCTAAAATTCGATTTGATTCTAAGTTACGAGTTATGAGAACTAACTAGTGCTTACCAATTTTACCAGATCTACGGAACCCCAATTTTTATGCATGTGTCTATAAACTCCACATTGTCACTGTACTGTATCTAGTTGCACCTAAATTGTGATTGATCAAATGTAGGTAAACTTTTAAAGCGAAATATTGCGTTAGTTAGAATATTTTGATGTGGGCTTGTACTATGCACCTGCAGCGGTATTCTGTAATAAAACTCACCGTGAAACCTTGGTAAAGTGAGCTTGAAGTGAGTTGCGAATAGTATCAATCCATTATGTGGAACATTAGTGAGATTTTTACAGAATAGAGCGGCAGATCTATTGACAAATAAGATACATTTTGACACCCCTAAGAACATAATAGTTAGTTATTGATAAGATAACTCAGCGGATTAAACAACTATCATTAATACATAATGTAAAATAGGAACAAGAATTTGATTCATCTTAAAAGCAATTTCCGTCTCAAGTTTCTTTATACCTGACACTTTTAAGTTTTAACACATATAATTATTTTTGCCATTTACTAAGTAATGCCCAATGCAAACTTTACGGCGGCTCGGAACATGAGGCGAGTCGCTGCGCAGTAACAAATTCATGTGACCGCGGCGGAGAGGGGCGGGGTACTGCGCAGTGTGTAGCTCACTTCAGAGCGGTCATAATGTTTGCATTAAGCTCCTATTACTTGCACTTACTTAAAACACAAACACTGCCACAATTTTTTGTGCTATTCTAAGCTCAGTGCCTTCGACACACATACGTGTTCGTGGCAGTGTATAGGTTAAGCAAATGATAAGCATAATTCTATTAAAACCTTTTTTTTCGTTTTTTTTTTCTAGTATATAGCCCATATCAATGACAAAATCTTGAAAAATCACCAAATTAGTTGCTCAGCGTTGTTGAATTAGTAGTAAAGTAAAATCAGGGCCATTTTCACAATTTTTTTTGTTAATTTATTATGAAGTTGTGAAGTATATTTACTTCTTTAAACTTTCTTCTGGCCATGAAATGAAGTCTCTTGAAAGCTTACGAAGAATTTACATTACGACTACTTGTTGCGGCAACGGAAGTTATTTATTGATAGTTTCACGTGTAAATAGATAATTATTTACAAGTGAAACTGTGAGTTAATAATTAAGTTGGCTCAACTACACACAGGTGACTGACGCGAGGGGCGCCCTGCGTTTTTTTGTTTAAAGGTCTCCTATCTTTCTAAGTAATGGTAGTACCAGTTTCGTAGTGGAGGTTGCAAGGAGCCGCCAGTCTCCAGGTATTGATGGTAAATTCTTTAAGTAACGTTAACTGAAGTAGTGCTCTTACATTTTGACTCGGACTAAAGAAATGCAGCTTGCGTGGCTACTTCAGCTGCAGTATATATAATGTCAACTTCAGTAAAGATAGAAAAATAAGGTCAAACAATTGAAAAAAAGTAAGGGGTGCCTATAGAACACCCACACATAAACAATGTCGATTCTCTTTTATGCAAAACAAAATAATGAAATAACTATTGACTGTAAAGATGCTACATTATCCGATGTTATTCTCTTTTTCAAATTTTTGAATTTGGAACAGTGGTGATACCGAAATTGTTGGCCAGTATTAAGTACCTTTAAAACTGCATTAAAACTTTTTCTATGACTAATCATTATTTCGATCTTTTAGGCCTTTAAACATTAAAATACATAATGGCTCGATGTATCAGTCCAGGAGTATAATTTCGAAATGTCAATTCAACCAGTTGCATGCCCTTATTATAGTAATTAGACATAATAACATTAAATTAATTGTAATTGATCAGTTAAAAATTAGAAAAAAGTAGTCTAGGTCATATAAGATATAATAGTAGAAAAATGAATATAGAAACTTTGTCACAAAAGCCAGTTACTAGTCTTTCTCCAAGAAAATTCAAATTTTTAAAGGTACAAACTGACTTGCGAGAAAAAGCGGTAGTGAGCGTAAGTTTAAAGAGTATTTAGCTTTCTCAAAATAGATGTCTTCCTAAATTTTTAATCGTTTAGTTTTAGAAACCATTTTCTTTTTAATAATTAATTTCTGAATGCGATTTATACTTTAGAAGTTACCTCTAACATTGTAAAAACATTGCTTTTTTTGATATCGATGTTGTGAAATTGGCTCTAACTCGAGCTATTTAATTTTGTTGTTTATTTTAATGTTGCATGATATGTCCTTCTTTTATTTGTTGTTGTATACATAAATCATCGGTGATAGTGCAATAGCGCTTTACTATAACGGAATAAAGTCGAAAATCGTCAAGCAAAAACTGTTACAGTTGGTATTGAAACGACTTTTAGTAATTAATTAAATAAAAATAATACTTTATGTCATCTCTATTAGAATTAAAAATTGGCAATTCTTTAAAGATATTGCACTATCACGCACAAAAGTAGAATTGTATGTGTTTACATTATTCTGTATTCGCACGACAAGCACAAGTCACTTGTACACGTTTACTAATACAACACACACTAACTGTGACGTCATTAAGATGTTGCCAGCTGAAAATATTACAAAACAAAAATTACATTGTAAAAAAATCACTTTCATAACCAAGATAAAATTTTAGGTAAAATTTCATAGTCTAAAGAAATAACCAGAATTTAAAGTATAATTTTATACTTGATCACCCTGCCAGATTTTATAGTGCGTGCTTGACAAATGACGTCACCTTCGCACAAAATACACGAATAATATTCAGTTACAGATTACACAAAAAAAATATTAGTAATAAATAATTTACAATTTTAGCAATAAGTGTTCATTTAGTAAAATTATTTTTAAAATAAATTAGCAAGTTAGCTAGTAGTCTATCGTTAGATTAGCAACCGTAACCATCAACTTCGATAATTTCGCAACCTCATTTACCAATTCATCACAAACATATCCTAATACATATTTGATCGTTCCAGCTGTTCACGTTATGGTCGTGGTTGCCGGTGCGCATCACGATGTACCAGCCAGTGTTACTGTACACTACAGAAGAGCATGGTTGCTCGTTAACCACTTTCTACGTGCGCGTCGAGCATCACGAACCGACGTTGCTTATGATCAAGACATGTAACAACGAAGTGAGTGCAAGTTTTTTTTTTTAAGAAGCATGTGGTTGCTTGGTAACCACGTGCTTCACAACCATGAAGCAAATACAAAGAGGAGATGCCGTAACTGGATTTCCCTATAACATAATGCGTGACACTTTACGGGGAGCGAGAGACGTTACAAACCACGCCCCTCTCTATTTTCCATCTAGCGGTGAATAGGACAATTAATAGATTAAGCTTTGTCGATTGTTACAATGTCGTTTTAGCTAGATTTCGCTAGATGTCACTAGTGTATAGGTGACATGATGTCATACAAAGTGGCGCCATCTTTTGTCGAGCAGTGACAGATAAGATAGAAAATAATAAAATAGACTGTGAACACTGGACTGTAAACATGTAGTTAGTACGCAACGTGTGCCGCCAACTGACCGAGGCCACGCCCACCGTGATGACGTCAGGACCGATTTATTGTCCCAGTGCACATTCACATTATGACATCTCCTCTTTGTATTTGCTTCATGTTCACAACTATATTTAAAATTAGCTGCTCCCACACGGTTTCACCCGCTGCTCGGCTCCTATTGGTCGTAACGTCATGTTACATAGCCTAAAGCCGTCCTCGATAAATGGACTATCCAACACAAAAAGAATTTTCAATTCGGACCAGTAGTTCCAGAGATTAGCGCGTTCAAACAAATAAACTCTTCAGCTTTATAATATTAGTATAGATTTTATAATAACTGTATAAAAAAGGAAAATATATTTATTTAGCACTAACTCTAAGGCAAACAACATAATATTGTGTACATTCTAAAACCTTTAAATGTAGAGTGTCTCTTTTATTGGATACTGTGCCAGGGACTGTATTATAAAGAATTAATTAAAGTTCAACCTAAACCATTACTGACACACAATTTTAAAAGCATAGTCTTTTGTTTTTCAATTTGCTATTTATTTTAACCTAGCAAGATGTATATTATGATTAATGGGCACTAGTCCTATCTGTGTGTTAAATTAATGTCACTATTGTAGCGCCACGTTGTATAAAGAAATGATATTTCATGCTTCTAATTCCGTATTTAGCAGTAAGGTCGCCCATTGTGTCACCTCTTATAAAATGTTCTACTTTTATATCTCTAACTAGCTTTTGCCAGCGGCTTCGCCCGCGTGTATGTAGGAAATTATCCCACGGGAACCGTACATTTGTAGCTTATATGATATTCCAGACTATAATCTATCTTTGTGCCAAGTTTCATCCAGATCCGTTAAATAATTTTTGAGTTTATTCGTTACAAACATACATAAAAATCTGTCTTCTTTATAATATTAGTATAGATTTTTATATACTAATATTATAAAAAAGTTTTTATATACTAATATTATGTTGATGTATTCCATCTTTCTTTTTATCTGTCAGTCACTAAATTCAAGATTTTGTTACAACTATTTTCAGGTATTCGGTGCATATTGTTCCACGAGGTGGTTCGAGCGCAATCAGAAGGACGAGCGCGGTAACCGACAGGCTTACTTCGGCACCGGAGAGACATTCCTCTTTAGGTAACGTTTTAATTAACTTTTTAAATTACCAAACTTGGACTACCTACTTTAAAAAAATATAAAGTTCTGACCCCTTTCTTGTCGGTAAAAAAATTAATGTCATTGGTAGCCGACTGATTTTTTTAAATCTATGAAAAAAGTGATGGCGTATAATTTTAAAGTTTTCTGAAGTGGTATTCAGTTTACTTTTATATGTTTAAATCGTCGTGTATTTATGTATTTTTGTCTCGTATGTACCTGATTACTTTAGTTTAGCCAATTATTTTGTATTATGTTGGTGCTCTTCGGGTAAAAGCTGGTATTTTATAATATTTGTGTATTTGTTTTAACCATTACGTGTGGCAACCTAACACAAAACCTTAAAAAATATTAATATTTTTATGATCTTAGTGTGTCGTTTTAACATTGTTATGAATTATTTATGCCCTTTAAATAGTATTACTAATTAGTGTCGTAATACATAAAGCAATAATCTATCCTATCCTGTAACTATTATTACCATAAGAACTTAGATTTGACCCATTCGTTCTATAGTGTACCGAATTCGATAATCGATTTAAATCGATGGACACTCACAATATCGATGCTCCTTTTAATATTATCGATATTTATTGACCGTCTTTGGATTTAAATAACATATTAAGCTTTATTTAAAAAAAAAACCTTAACCTCACTTTATTAATAGAACCCATTTACGAACAATATGTAACCCATACATGTAACCTTGTATCCTGTAAAAATACCATAGCATGTTGCATCAACCCTAAATTCGCTTCCAGCCTTTACCCAGAGCGCGCAAAGTATCCTTGGGTGGGATGTACTTCGGGAGCTGACGGCAAAGGCGAAGAGCGGGTAGCTCACGGCTCAGAGCTCTTCATGGCTGCTGACTCCAAGATGATCACCATTGGAGGCGGGTCAGTTACTTATCTACATTATATATGTACATTACAGTTTACACCCTCTACGAGCGAAGTACCCGTGGGTCGGATGCCTCGAGGACAAAAAGGAGGGACAGAGTGATGTGAGGACACCACATGCGAACTCACTTTTCATGGCGGCTGATAACACTATGATAACAGTCGGTGGAGGGTATGTGGAGTGATGCGTGTATGTGTAGTCAGTCAGCCGCACGGCATTCGTAACAATTTGTCACAAAACGAGATTTAAAATTTCGTATGTCGTAATTACAGAGACAATTAAAAAGCCATTGTGTCTCGCGTAGATCTGCGTACCGGGTTCATATAGCCCGAGCTTCAATCTTCGAGTCAGTTTTTGTATTTCGAACTTTATTCTTACTATGGTAAGGTTCTTAATACAAAACTGACAATGGTTAATTGAACACCACTGATTAGTATTCTCTCTTTGTCTCTTAATCCGGACTAATCCGGAATAATAAAAACGGACATAGGGAAAAATAATAATGTTCTTGAGGAAAACAACAATAACGTTCTTATGATAATAGATGGCGCCACGTGTACGTTCCGTTATGAGCCTATGATGGCAACGGCCAAACAGCAAACAGAGTAGCTACGACCCGAATTGATTTACAAAAATCTTTTATCATTTTAGCTTCGATAATCTATACTAATATTATAAAGAGGCAAAATTTGTAAGTTTGTATGTAGGGGATAATATCCGGAACTAATGATCCAATTTCAAAAATTTTTTCACTGATAGAAAGCTACATTATTCCCGAGTGCTATAGGCTATAAATTATATTTATATCATACATATTAGCCGAGCTATCGCAATTTTCGTCTAACAAGTCGGAAAGAAATACCTCCGAAAACAGAATTATTTGCAGTATTGCCGAGTATCATAGGACATATTTAATGTTAAAAAAAGAAATTTTCCGCGGACGAAGTCGCGGGCAGAAGCTAGTACGTAATAATTTGATAATACGAGTGGATTCGATTTTTATCTTGATGATGTTCTAATATTTCAGGTCACTGTTGTTTACTTAGCAAATTTAGTAGTGGATACGAATTTGTGTGGGGACTGGGATTTCAAAACTCAAAAGTGAAAACCTTTTTTTTACAAAAAAAAAAAACTAGTGAGTTTCCAAAAAAACACTGAAGTTGGTGGCAAAAAAACGAAAATACAAAACCTAAGACACCTACTTCAGAGATTAAAGTTCTTTTTCACCTTGTAGTGTTTTTTTTGGTTTGGTTTGTTTTATTTTACATTACCTTTGTGCGGATGCACTATATCCATCATGAGCGAGTTCGTACTCCGACTCGCACTTGACCGATTTTCGGATAACTGTGACCACCACCTTTCATAAGAGTTGGACCCTCACCTACTATCTATCAGCTACTGGACTAAGGGCGAATTTTACCAATAAAACTAAACACGATCAGCAAAGTCAAAACATTTATTTCAAATAGGCACAAGAAAGGCACTTTTGAACGTCAAAAGTGAACAAGAAATAGAATTTATTCCAGTCGCCCCTTCCAAAAGGTAGTTTCGTGTGGAGAAGAATGGGCAAGAAACTCCACCGTTATTCTTTTAAAATGTTTCACAATGTTTTGAATACATGAAATTATAACATTATATGTGAAGACGATGCACCCAGAATAAAAACAATACACCACAAAAGGTGAAAAGAAAAACACATGTAGCAATGGCAGGTAAACTTAATCATGTCATAAGTACATGGTGCTCACATATTTACAAGCACGTACAGTACTCCCAAATTAATAATGCACATGCAGATCTTCGCTAATTGTCGTATTCCCGGAAACACCCGAATCATTGAATCGTTCGAGTTCCTTGCATTTTGCACCTTGTTCGAAAGAAATAGGAGTCAATATCATGTGTACACAATCGAAAACAATTCGGGCGGTCGGCGGTCAGTCAAAGGTCCGTCAGTCGTCTTGTTATATTGGTGGTGACTGCACGTGTTCTCTTTGTCTGGAATTATATAGAGCTGCTATTACACACCCTTCTTGGTTTTGTTTTCAAATGTGAATTTAATTTCAACTTTAATTATCTTATTCAAATTTAAATAGTTAATTTTGTAAAATATATAAATATACTAACATTTTTCACGTTTTTTCAATATTAAAAAAATAAAAATACCTACGTAAAATACATATTAAGTACTAGAAAAAACATATTAAAAATCAGATTTAGGCTTATATGAATTATAGCTCGCTATTTACTTACATGGAATTATTGAATCAAATTTCGTTACTGATAAATCAATATTTATCTCTTTTAGGACAAAACACATAATCTTACTAAATTATGCATGAAGAAAATGCACTTAACCACTCTATATACATATCGTCTTCCGACGCTCGGGAAATACGACCGTTGCCGAACAGTGGCGAAGATTTCTATGCGCATTATCACTTTTGGAGACCTGTAGGTAAACCCCGTTTAAGGGCTGTCTATAAGTTTCTGAGAAATATTGACAGTGACAGTCTTGAACGTCGTTTATGTGGTGCTCGCGTTCAGTATCATTGGTGAAATTGGCACTAAGTTGTCAGTTTTGAATAAGGAACTGCATTTCGTTTCAAGTATTACAAAAATTGGCTCGATGTTTTAAAGTACGTTAAACTGCGGCTATATTTCGTAGCAGTAAGAGCGGTTTTCGTAAATCAAATGTTACTACTGACGTGTGGTTGACTGACTAATTTGATACATTGAATGTGTGTTGTCCTATGAACGTAAGTGTTGGTTTCAGAGATTGAATCATTCAAGCATGTTTTTTTGTGTATCCTCAACAATTTATCTTCATGTTTTAAATTGTCACCTTTCCTGTTTCGGTGTTGTGATAGTCAAGTGGAATGTGAAGTGTTTTTTTTTAATAACAGTCCATATGAATAACCTCACTTGTGTTTCATAGTCATCATCACCTTTATAAGCCCACTGTTGGACTTGAACCTCCCTTACATCTCATTTACATACGGACATACATAATTTGAACACACCTAAAAAACATTATTTTAAATAGAACGGTTGAAGCTAATACAACCAAAATCAAAAGTAATTTATTCAAACTAGGTTGAAAACCAGCACTTTTTGAAGGTCAAAGTTACATAAGACTGTCCCCCAAAAACGCCCACCCTTCACCACTTCTTAGTGCTATAGCTGGGAAGAATTGGCGCAACAAACGCCCCAGCATATTTAAACTTACTTGTCCAAGTTGTCCAATATCATTTAAAAAAAGTACAAAACAAACATTCCGCGTAGGATTTAGTAGGTGCATACTTCTTATAATGGATGCGTGTTATGCTTAAAATTATATCTATTTTGATAAAATAAGAATAAGACACAACCTGACATTGACCTGCAAATTCTGAAACCAGAAAATCTTAATTTCGCGGTCTACCTTTACACAATCATCTACCTTAATATTTTGAACGCCATTGTCACACAGACGTGACAAGCAAGCGTATGCCCTGTACGCCAGCGACACAAATAAATGTGGCAATGCGGCTAAAGTTTAACACGAAATAAACAATGAAATCATTACTTTTGTGTTTATATAGATATCTTAAAAATTTAATATCTCGCACGTATTTAATGACATGAAACAAATTAAAAGAAGAAATAAATTTGTAGCTTCGCGTGGAGAGCACGCGCGTGCGTTTATGTTATGGCGTTCAAAAAGTATATGCAGTCTTTTCACAAAACTAGACATTCTGACACTATCGTCTTTCATACTACCACCAACAAAATAATAAAATGCTGTATGTTACTTGTTGTTAATGTTACTTTAATATATTTTTATTATGTTAACAGTGAAGGCCAGGCGATCTGGATGGACGAGAACATAAGGTTCGGCAAGACTGACCGCTGTTCGACCTTTAACAACCCGCCGCTCTGCCCCAGCGGCGACTTCGAGATCCGGGTGCTCGAAGTGTACGGCTTCTCGGGCGCGTAGGGCGCTCCACTCGCGAAGTAATCTCGAAGTCACCACACTCTCATATCCCCCCCGTGTGATAAATGTTGTGATCGCATCAGCTGTTCTATTCTGTAAAAATCTCACCGTGGAAACTGAGCTGTTTGAAGTGGGCTGTCATTAGACCTAATACTAGTGTTTGAAAATAATGACAGCTCACTTCATTTCACTGTGAGATTCTAAGAGAGTACATCAGCTGGCCTCCCAGCCAAGCGCTTACGTATGAACGTGTGTGCAAACGGTCGAGGTTATCAATAGATCCCACGCAAGGGATTTTCATCCGACATTATCTCGCCAATCACAACACCTTATCGCTTACAAGTCACTGCGGTGCAGCGAAGCACCTGCCCGCTGCTCACAAAACACTATATTTCAGTGAAAATCCCAACAAACGAGATGTATTGATCACCCTTTGCCGATATAACAGACTGTGTAGATGTATTCCTAATATTTATTCTACAAAGTTAACCTCTGTGTGGACCCCGTAGCTGTTCTATTGATTGAAGCTGTCCGTTCAAGACAACGAAGACGGGGAATGTAGGTTGTTTAAATATTTACTCGTGTTTAGATTGTGTAAGTACAAAAAATTTTGAATGTATCGTACCTACTCTTGATGGATTAAAGTAATACGCTTATAATGAAAGCAATATGTATTTGTGGGGCTCAGCCGTGCGGTGGAACGTTCAGTGTGTCGCGCTCCATGCGAACATGCCAGTGACTCCAGGCTCACGCGATCGGCTATATCATACAACATCGTTATGTCATGAAACTTTCAGTTAGTACGACACGTAACATTGAATTCGGTCCAAGCAACAGTATTTTGGTATCGTATAGAATGTTCATAAATTGCTTGTTAGGATACTCAGTGATTTTGTCGTTGCTCACAAAAATGTACCAAAGAGTTTATATCGTAGAATGATTATTTTCTTGTAGCGCGATGCTTACGTCATAGAAACATGGCGATATGTTTTGCAGTCCATATGAAAAATACATTGGAAATAATAATGACCGCTCTCCTTGATTCTATGATAAACATCGAGCTGACGAACAAATATATATCGACGTTTATATCAGAAGCTTGAGAACGATTGCCATTCAATATTCGCTCTTATTACCAAGAGATAAGGTTCAACTCACACTGCCGTCGTTCGCAGTCAAAATAGTATTATTTATTATGTATTTCGAAGGTAATGTGCCAAAATCGGACCATAATACGAATTGGCTTGATTCTGAACTCCAGGTGATAATCTGGACGTATTTCTTTTCTACATAAAATTTATGTAAAAGTATTTTTACACTTATTGTATTTTTTTATCGACGAAACGTAAGTGAATTACTTAGTTTTTATTGAAGTTGAATTGTGTCGAAGTTAATTTAGTTTATCGTGTAGCGTTTGTGTTCGTTTGTCGAGAACTGATTCTTATGTTTAAGCATACCAGGAAAAGGAATACCGATAATAAATTTTAATAAGGATCAAATCCTGGTAATTTAATTCAAAAGACGCGGTGCGTTAGTAAATAAAATAAACAATTATCGAATGAGTTTAACAGAATGGTCCACTTGTTCCGACAAACGAACTCAAAATGTTCGTTATGAAATGCAGGCAACGTGTAGGTACTGCCAGTGACGTCACAGTACACGGTGTACGTGAACCATATCCCTGATGGTACAGAGGCCAGCACATCAAGTTACCACAATCTGTCAAATTTCTTTGATAGTATTTCAACTTTATTGCAAATACATAAGGTTCATTTTTAATTGAGACAATTTGACAGTTAGGGATAGCTTAATGTGCTGGCGTCTGTACAAAGTGTACAACCTGCGTTCGTATCACCCGCGGCTTTTTCCGCTACGGTTTATTTGTAAATATTATTTTTATCCAGTCTTCTAACTATCGGACCATGAACGAGCAATCGCCCTTTACAATTTAACCAGCATAAAGTCACGAGGCCCGAACGGATTGTTATGTAAAAATGTTCACATGTACCTGAGTAACGTGTTTATATATTATGTGAAGTTGTGAATGTCGTTAAGTATTGTAGCCCATACACAAATATTATATCGTTCGGTTAATATAGACATTCTAACTTTTTGAATATTTATAAGGTATTTGATTTTAGCGAAGGTTAGTTTAAGATAACGATTTGAACGATCATACAATGTTACGTGGTCTGTTCATTAGGAAATGCGCGACGTTGCCTCTTGAGCCTAATACTGCTCTATAGTCTATAAGAATGAAGGAAAACTCATAACAAAAAAAAAATGGTTCCGGTTTAATTGTAAAGGCCGGAACTCCTCAACATGGTCGCTACTTAGAGGACTGCGTAGCGAAACTGGGTTTTGTCATGGTACTACATGCTATAATTGTTATTCAAAAGCCTAAGACTCGTTTTTAAATTCAAATTATTTATGTAACTTATTGAGTAGGTAACATGTAACGTTTATATGTATGTTATGAAGCGACTCTCTGCGGGCGACAGATTAACGGTCACATGTTTTTTGTTTTATTTTATGTAGTGTTCTAGATCTGTGCAGTCGTGGTCGAGGCTCGCGTTGATTGGAGCACAATATAACAATAATTTTGGTTAACTTTGTGTAGCACGCGAGCCGCCGGCCGCGACTGTACCGATGACGTGTCGATATATTTATGTTATAAGCTGCGTCGGCGCCCGCGCAGAGACGCCTGCGAGATGCTGCTGTTAGCCAATTTGTCGTTGATCAGTGTAAAGTCTAGTCTTTATCCTGTTTTTTTATTATCTCTAACGATATAATAATATGTAAACTATATACAATTTGATATTTTAAAAAAAGTTCGTGCGTTTTTTGCCCTTTCATGGGGCACGTAGGCTCGTGGTTAGTTAGTGTATAAGTACATTTAATATATGTAAATTTATTAATCTCCTTTTTCCTTTTCAGTATTGTGTCGTTTTTTTATGTGAGGAGCATATCATTGTGTGACAAGTATGTGAGGCATGGATGTAGAGAGCTTTGTTTTGTTACTATGTACTGTTACATTCGAATAGTTTTAGTCCGGCGCGTACGCGGCGGTGTAAAACTCGTTTATGGTAATGTAAATGTTGCTTCATAATGTGTAAAAAAATATATAATCCTATATACATATTGTAGTTTTTTTCTTCCTTGTGTACCATATTGTACCGCGCTGCTATCAAAGTGATATCATCGACTTCTTGAAATTAAGTTGGAAATTCAGGCATTAAAAATCTTAGGTTATTAATTTTAGACTTTATTTTAAGAAGTGCAATGTTGATATTTGCTTGACAGTTAAAATCGCAGTGCGCTGCGCTTGATCATAGCTCTGCAGCGACCTTAAGGTCCGCTATATGACCATTGCATCACATCATCTTCAGATCCGACCAGACAGAGACACTACGATACGATAGCATATCTAACTATCCTAAACTGTAAAATTTTCTCAATTAAAAATTAACCTTATGTTTTTGTGATAAAGTTGAAAAACCATTAAAAAATTAACAGATTGGGGTAACTTGATGGGCTGGGTTCTATATTATGTACATGACGGGTAATATGTACAACAGTACACCGACGGGTCGAAGACCGACTCCGGAACCGGAGTCGGGGTGTTCTCACGCGACCTTAACATAAACATATCCAGCCCACTGGGTAAGCACAACACCGTTTTCCAGACGGAGTGTGTGGGCATCATACAGGCGGTACACGCAATAGAAGCCAAGAAAGTCACCGATGCGCAAATACGCATAGTTTCCGACAGCGCCTCGGTCCTGCAATCCCTAAAGAAAAGACACCACACCTCAAAACTAACACTAGAATGTCACAATGCACTAGAACGCATATCAGTACCCTACCGCAACAAAGTGACACTACAATGGATAAAAGGACATAGCGGATCACTAGGTAACGATGCAGCTGACGAGCTAGCGAGGAGAGCCTCCAGCGCGTCAGCCTGTGGACCGGAACCCATCATACCCATTCCCTTTAACCTTTTGACCGCCACGTCAAAAATGAAAAAGCGTGCCCTCAGCGCCAAGCTCCGAATTCATCCTTTAACCCTTTAACCGCCCCAGTCGGATTAATACGACAAATGTTGTCGTGCCCGTGCCGCCTGAGTCGTGTTTATACGACTGAGAATCTATGTTCGGATTTCTTTGTTTATGTAATTGCAAGACCATATTCGTCTGAAATAAAAGTTTTTTTTTTTATGAGTTGGGCGCTGGGGGCACGACAACTGATACTTAGTCGGGCGGTTAAAGGGTTAATACCTACAAAATAGTAGTGAGGTCGAAATTATTATTATTATTTATTTACGTTTAAAATTCCGTTTTGGTTTGTCGTCTATACACGACTGTGGCGGTCAAAAGGTTAACCAACTACGCAGATGGCTGCAAGAAATCACCCACACACAAGCGGAGAGCTGGTGGATCTCGTCACCGGGCTGCAGGCAATCCAGGGAGGCTATGCCATCCCTGGACAACAGGTTAACCAGACGGTTACTCCGCCTGAACAGAACCGGCCTGCGCCTGATGACGGGGACCATCACGGGACACTGCTCACTAAACAAACACTTCCACACAATAGACATAACGGACAGTCCTCTGTGCAGGGCCTGCATGGAGGCTGAGGAAACCGTCGCGCATGTACTCTTTGAGTTAGATTTCATTTCATTTATTCAATAACAATAATATTGTGTGTGAAATATTCCTATACAAAGATACAAAAAAAAAACAAACAAACAAAGCGTAAACAGTCAAGAAAAAAATAAAATAATAACATATAACAGATTAATATCTAATAAAAAATAATTAATTGGATATTCGAAAATTAAAAATAGTAAAGTCAACTAATAATATTAAGAATTACTTAAATTACGAATCATTAATAGATAATATAAATTCAAATATCAAAATTAACAAAAAAATCAGAACTAAAGGCAATACAATTAAAATATCAAGATTAACTGAATAAAAGCATTAAGATAGACATAGCAAATTAAAATGTCAAGATTCATATAAAAACAAAACAATAAGAAGACACAGCATGCACACAGTCAAACATTAAAATTCGACAAGAGAGTAGAGACACTTATCTAATAGGTAGGCTTGAAGCTTTATCTTAAATGCGGATGTATAGATTATGCTCTTTAGAAATATAGGTAATTTATTAAATATTTGCACTGCTTGATATTGCGGACTGTGCTTAACAATATTCAAACAAGGACTTATTTTACTGCTTAAATCCTTCCTGCGAGTGCTCTTCCTAACCTGTCTTTCCTCATATGTCTCATATTCATGGAGATGTTTCTTAAGGTTAGTAAGAAGTACTAGCACGTAGAGACTGGGTACCTACTGTTAAAATTTTTAGAACCAGAAAATGTGGACGACAACTCTCTGTCTGTGAAATTCGCACAATGGTACGTATGGCTCTTTTTAGAAGAATAAAAGCTCTTTGGCAGTTATAATTGTAGCTGTTCCCCCAAAATTGTATGCTATATCTTAATTTAGATTCAACTAACGCGTGGTATACTATTTTTAACTGTTTTAAGTCAATTTCATCTCGAAGGGTTATGCATAACACGCTGATGATATAGTTGCGTCTATCGTGGCTAACTCTTTTTTCCAATTTAAACATTCATCCAAGTACACGCCTAAGAATTTCGCCTCACTCACAAGTTCTAGTTTGTCGTCATTTAATGCAACTTCCATGGTATCTTTATTACGAGCAGTTGTTTTAAATAAAACTACTTTTGTTTTAGAGCTATTAATTTGAAGTTTATTCAAAGTGAACCATGAGTAAAGGTACTTCAGTGCTATATTTACTTTTTCCGTTAATTGATGTATGTCATTGGCTGCAATAATGGCGTTCGTGTCGTCCGCAAAGACCACAAGTTGTAAATCTGGGAGAGCTTCATTAACATAGTGAATTAAATCGTTGGTGAACAGTAAAAACAATATGGGACCCAAGATAGATCCTTGAGGAACACCAGCACATATATTAAAAAAAGATGACTTATGGGTTTGATTCTGACCATCCTGTGTATCACTGATTTCTACAAAAAAAAAATCGGTTTTTTAGGTAGGAAGAGAACAGTTGCAAAGCTTTTCCTCTCACGCCATAGTGACTTAATTTTTCAAGTAACAAATTATGATCAACCGTGTCAAATGCTGAGCTTAAGTCCAGAAATACTCCTGCCACTCTCATTTTATTATTAAGTTTGCATAACACGTCATTAACTAGAGTATAAATAGCATCCCCCGTGCTAACACCTTTTTGATAACCAAATTGCCTTCTATGCAATACTTTATTTAAGTTAAGATGTAACAAGAGTCTAGATTTAATTATTTTTTCGAAGATCTTAGAAATTATTGGCAGCAAGGAGATTGGCCTGTAATTTTTTGGATCAGATTTACTGCCTTTTTTGTGGATTGGTATGATCTTGGCAACTTTTAGCTGTTCTGGGAATATTCCTTCGTCAATACATTTATTAAACAAGCACGAGAGTTGCTCAGCAAGCATATTTAAATTATCTCTAATGACAGATATAGGGATTGCATCGTGGCCACAAGAACGTTTATTACCCATTTTTCGGACTATGTTACAAATTTCATTAGGCGTTGTAGGCGTAAAGGAAAGTTCTTTTTGGGTCCTCTGTGTGCTTTGTTGGAGTAACATGACGGCTTTCTCAATTCCCTTATCACTGTTAAGGCACTTGTAATGGAAATGTTGTGCTAAGGTGTTAGCAATATCTACGGGATCACCAATTATTTTGCCGTCAATTTTAAGTAGAAGATGTTTTGTATGTGCCACTTTTGATCTGTTAGTGCAGTTGTTCACAATTTGCCAGATTTCCCTACTAGTGTTAGTAGATTTACTAATTCTGTCCCTAATAGTAATTTTTTTAGCTTGCGAGATCACCCTTCTATAAATTCTAATATATTTATTTTTGTAATTCACAATAGTAGAATGAAGACTATTCCCATTATTAGCACATAAAAAGCGTTTCATCTTACTAGAAGTCTTAGTAGTTTTTATTACATTAATTTTACGTTTCTTTTTTTTTAACTATTTTTAAAAGTCTCTGTAAACTTTGTAATCCATGCATTAATTCCCATATTTGTCCAGTTCTGTTGCAATATTGCTTGTTTAAAATACGAGTCGTTTTTACGGTTTAAGACTCTCTTATTAATAACTATTTGCTGTTCATTTTTATTAGATCTGGTCCTAAGGTTCTCCAAACTAAAACGTCCCAAGATACCGCCATGACCATCAGCCAGACCATTGTGGTCGACTTCACATTCTGTCACGCTTTGCTCAGCCAAATTTGTTAAAATATTGTCAATGCACGAAAACGAGTTATTTCTAATAAATGTAGGAGTGTTTACAATATGCCTAAAGTTGTAACATGTCAACAAACCAAGCAGTTCAGTGCGTTTTTTACTGTCTGAAAGTAGATCTACATTAAAATCACCACATTGCACAGGCGTCACACAGATCAGGACACAGACCATCGGAACACCCAAATCTTTCACAGATATATTACACAGGCCAGGAGACGTGATCAACTTCTGGAGGGAGGTGGGCTGGCTGGAATGACCGCCACAGGCCGCCATGGCCCACGCACAATAATATATATAATATCCTTTGGACATTTCACACAACGCCATATAGTCCCAAGCTAAGCACCTTAATGCTTGTGTTATGGTAACGAGATGGCTGATAAACTACTTATATACCTTTTTTTTTTTGTAAATACATACATATTATAGATAGAAAAACACCCAGACCCGTAACAAATACTTGCAGGTCGTACAAATATTTGTTCCGTGTGGGAATCGAACCCGCGACATGCTGCGCAGCAGTCAATCGCTCAACCGCTGCGCCACCCGTGTCGTCAATGGTCCGCCAAGGACTGAGTGCGGAAACCAAAACCTCAAGAAGAAGAAGAAGAAAGAAGATGTACAGACGCCAGTACATCAAGCTATCCCTAACTGTCAAATTTTCTCAATTAAAAATGAACCTTATGTCTTTGTAATAAAGTTGAAATACTATCACAGAAATTTGACAGATTGTGGTAACTTGATGTGCTGGCCTCTGTACATGACAAATTTTACAATTATAAATGTAGAACAGTTTACAAAGGGTGACACAATGGGTGGTCTTATCACTGAAAGATCATTAGTTTCAGCCTGAAATAACAGCATAATTTTTATTTCCTGTAACTATGGAAACAGTAGTAGGCCTTATCATTGGTGCTAACTGCATCAGCCAGACAAGAACTGAAAAAACTGCTTCAACTCACAGAGCAGGGCAAAAAATGGAGAGAAGGCTATACTTGGAAGTGGGTAGAACAAGGCTGACATTGATGATAATGAAATGCATGACTCACTACATAGTATAAAACAAAGTCGCTTTCTGTCTCTATATCCTTATGTATGCTTAAATCTTTAAAACTTCACAACAGATTTTGATGCAGTTTTTATTAATAGATAGAGCAATTCGAGAGGAAGGTTTATGTGTGTAATTTGTCGACATATTTTGCGGGCGAAGCCGCGGGCGGAAGCTAGTATTCAAATAAAATGCAAAAATTGTAAAGAAGTATTTATATTTATGAATCTACATTATCTTTCAACCTAGTTCTATAGTTAATTGCTCTATTACGCACATTACATTGTAACTCTTTATCCTTAACACAACTTATAATATCTTCATAATCAGATCCAATATGATCTAATACTTTTATCAAATTCTCATCTGTACATGTTGATAGATAGTTACAAATTAAAATAGCCAAAGATGGTTTGACTTTCGCTACAAACTCTTTTAATTCCTCTTTGTCATTCTCTTCGAAAGACGACCCATTTTGATCAGATTTTATAATTGACAAGGAGGCTTTCCATATACTGTAACTGAGTTCAAAATATTTATTAGGTGCACTAGTAATTTGTAATGCTTTTACTATTGTGTTTGTTGACTCAACAATATCCACCAAATCTGAATCAATTTCTTTATTAATTACTAATTTGTCTTCATAGTATTTTAATATTACATTTATCATTGTTATGACACTTTCTGTACTGTGGTTGTAGATCTCTTGTGACTTATCAAACCCAGCCAAGTTTAAAGCTATCTGAAGACTTATAACTAGAATTCTTTCCAACTCGTCTTTAACACACACCTCTTTCTGATTGACTGTTATCTCAGTAAAAGCTGATATTAGTGAATCTAAGGCCTCAGGTACAACAAAATGTGTAAAAAACTTAGTTCTAAATTTATCAGTATTGCAGTATGAACACAGTGTATTTAAATTCTCTAAGGCAGTCAATAAAAGTACTTTGTGTGAAGAATTTTTTAACATAAAGTATAAGGCTGAAGAATAATCGTTGTTTATGAACAACTCCATCCAAGTGTTTACTTCTTCTTCGTTCGCTAAGAACAAACATCCGTTTACTAGTCGCAGTAACTGAACTAAGACAAGACTGTCGTCCGTGTTTATGTAATCAATCAGAATAGTTAATAAATTGTCCATCTTCATCAACACATTCACTACTTCTTTTTGGCAGCACATATTTCCAATGATACCAACGATTATTTCAATTATTCTTGGGATATCAATGACGGGTAGTGCGAAATTGAATAGTTTCAAAACATCGTGTTTCTGTAGAAATAATACAACATCTCTTTCGGCGGTCATGTCCCACAGTATGCAGATATCGTCTTCAAACGCTTTCTCCTTTATTTCTTCTTTTAATGTGTCTAAATTAGCAAGTTTTAACAAAATTTTGAGAACGAAGCGCTCACTGTAGGCTGTGTCGCCAATAACGTCGCCTGCTACCTGATGCGAATTCTCAGTGTCTTCCACTTGTTCCGGCTTCATTTTGTTTACAACACACTAGATTTACCACTAATAATTTAACATTCTCTTCACTTAAAATGCTTTTACAACAAAAGCATAGCCATAGCATTAAACCAACCGAATTAATTCAACGTCAAACATTTTGACAGAAGAGGTCATTGACTGAATGAAATAAACAGTGAGTGAACATTGTGAACTGAATAGTAAAATGTCTATAAAGTTAGCTACACAAACTTTTCTGAAATTGAACTCTCTTCGTCTGTAAGTATAAAAAGTACTTAACATAGGAGGACTCGGCTATACAGGTTGGGTTATAGCTTTTTTGTTATTATTTATTTATTTGTTCCCTTTTTGTAAACAATTCGATTTTATTAACATTTTTCAAAATTATTTGAGGTTGGGTTAAAGCTTTTTTGTTATCATTTATTTATTTGTTCCCTTTTTTTAAACAATTCGATTTTATTAACATTTTTCAAAATTATTTGAGGTTGGGTTAAAGCTTTTTTGTTATTATTCATTTATTTGTTCCTTTTTAGTAAACAATTCGATTTTACTAACATTTTTCAAAATTATTTGAGTATGCCTAAACATAATTTCTATCCAATAATGAAAAACAAACAAATGCAAACGTGATTTATGCACTGATTGCATTCAGATTCACTAGTGAAAACTACCGTAAGCAGCGTCAGTATGAAAAAATATATTATTTTTGGGTAAAATAGAGTATAAGTACCTACCTACATTAAATCTCAAACTCAAACTCAAAGTATTTATTTCAAATAAACCAATTACAGGCACTTTTGAATTGTCAAGGTGTCGGTCAGTCCGAGAAATGAAGCTAGTTGCCCATTCCAAAGGAGTAGGTACCTATGGAGAAGAACGGGCAAGAAACTCCATGGACACTCTTTTAAACAAAATATGGTTACAAAATATTGGTTACATAGTTCATATTAATATTATACATGTGAGAACGATGCAGAACGTTAAAAGCATATTAATGATACCCATTAGGATTATTCCAAATAATTCTTCATCTTAGCGCGTGGATGGCAATCTGAACAGAGTTGTTCCAGAATTTTAAATGACGTTTAAATTCATCATCAATTGAGTCCGGAATCACTGCCAATTATAATTTTTCACATAACTGTATCCAGCCTTTTTTAACTTTTTCTCTAAGCCTTTTGCTTTTGCATGTAGTTGGTAAATAGCTTCTACAGCTTTTTTATGATATCTTTTTTCATCTTTGCCTGACAAAACTCTGAAATTCAATTCTGCTCCGGCAATATTAAGTTTCTTGTCTATCATCTTCTTGATTATAATTCTTGCTTCATATTTATAACTGAGACGCACCCATCCCTCTTTATTGCCTGTTTCATAGTCCACGAATTTTATTTTTGCACCTGAAGACAATAATCACTTCTTAATATAAAACAAAGTCTGTCCCTATATCCATATACAGATATCCATATCCATATTATAAAGATTTAAGCATACATAGGTATGTTTAAATCTTTAAAAATATGCAACGGATTTTGATTTTTTTAATAGATAGAGTGATTCAAAAGGAAGGTTTATGTGTATAATTTGTCAACATATTATGCGGGCAAAGCCGCGGGCGGAAGCTAGTATTGTATAATATGCTTTCATGATTTGGAACTAGAAAAAGAAATGAGACATTCTTTTGTAGGTACGTCTCATCATCTCATCTGCCTAGCCTTTTCCCAACTATGTTGGGGACGGCATCCAGTCTAACCGGGTGCAACTGATTACCAGTATTTTACATGGAGCGACTGCCTATCTAACCTCCACAACCCAGTAACTGTGCAATACGATACCCCTTGGTAAGACTGGCTGTCAGATTTTCGGGCTTCTGACGACCCGTAATGACTGTCAAAGATGCACAAATGACAGCCGGAACCAACGGCTTAACGTACTTTCCGAGGCATTGAGGAGTCTCGTTATGTAAAGATGGTTACCCATCCACGGCCAACCTCCGCAAGCGTAGCTTAACCTGGTTGATCGACCTGTGCGGCTGTTAGTACTTAGCCACGAGCTCCTCCATGTAGGTACGTCCCAGTATATTAATCATCTCCCAGTTAACAGCTCTATTAGTCACGAATGCGTAGACTAAGTCTTGTTATTTTTACAGTTTTTTGTCTGAAAGGAAATGCCTATTTGTCGTTCTAAAATGTAATTAAATGAAACACAAAGTTGTTTAATAGAGAAAAAAAATACCTAAAGCTACTAACGCGTCGTTTACATCTTCCCTCTTCAAAGTATCAGGGGCTCCAGTAAAATGGAATACAGCTCCCCTAAGTAATGTACATTTATCCGGTGGATACATTGTGACGTGGTCCTTGTCCTTAGTACGTACATAATATTCATAGTAGTCTTTGCCCTGTATCCTTTGGCATTTGCATATACCCTTTTCACCACACTCGACCTAGAATTTTGATTTAAAAAAGATTAGAATCACGAAGAGTCATCTCAACTTTTTGAAATAATATGGCATTGAAAGTTTAATTTAAATCGGTTAAAAATAATTAAGTATATAGGAAAGCTGCCACTAGAATAGCTGCTCCTTTTATATTATTCGCATGATGCAAACCAAAAATTCGCCTTTTTTGGTCAGCTTGTTTGCGGGATTAGAATTTTTAGATTCATCAGGTCGAAAGTAAACTGTTTACGAGTCAAACATAGTAATTTAAAACTCATTACATACATAGGCATGACAAGTGGCGTCCGAGTCATAATCAGCGTCGCTATGTTTTTCTTCTGTTTCAAGTAGTGTTATGGAACCGTTTGAATCCCTTCTCCCTGCTGTTTTACACATTGGAGGCAATATGAATTCAGTCATATCTTCTTGAGTGTGTGAATTGCTTGAAATCGAAACTGCAGCATTTTCATCATTATTTACTTTTTCAGTAATATTACTACTTGTTCTTGCAGCTAAAAAATTGACACTAATTATTTCTTCTAGGCCCGTTGTGCTAATTGTGTCAGATAAATCATTTTGTACTCCTATTTCTGCAGTCATCATTCTATTTGGATTTGATGATAAATTATGCTTTATTTTTACTTCTTCAGTCTTCATACTATAAGAAGGTGAATATTCAGAAATACTCAATTCTTCAAACCCCATTATTTCTTGAATTCGAGAATCGGCCGCTGTAAATTTATAGGCACTCTTTTAAATATATTTGAAGAAGTAGGTTTTGATATCTGTTTACTATGCAGTGTGTATATTAATGATAATAGAAGCCAAGAAAAGACATACAGATGTACCTAACACATGTTATACACAGACCTAATATAAATGTTTGTTTAGAAATAATTGTTTACAAACCCGAATGAGTTGAATTCATTTTGAAGAACACTGTTTGCAGGACCACGATATTTGGCTATTTAGTATTTAATATTATAATGAGATGTATGAACAGTGTCACTCGCCGTCAAAAACACGCTATTTACAAAATAATGTATCACTATTTCATAAATAATCAATAATATCAACAAAAGCGAGCCAACGATTGTACTGTACCATAACAAAAAGAACGAATGATTGAATGATATAATTCAAATCTGACAGTCGTTTACGAAGTAAGTTCTCACGACAATAGGCCAGAATAATTAAGGGGAAGCGCTAAGGTAGCCCGCGAAATTCAAATTAACTAATATTATGATAACGTTAATCATTCAGTCACCACTTAAGAAAATTAAGTTTGTGAGTTTGTCCGTCCTTCACGCTTAAACGTTTGAACAGATCTGGACGAAATTTGGCACAGACGTAATTTGACCTGGAGTAACACATAGGGTACTCTTAATCCATGCGGGCGAAGGCGCTTGCAGCAGCTTTAATAAAGCAATACTATTGCCCTTATCCCGATTTAATATGAGTCGGCGCAACATGTATTTTTCTTCCATACTTATTTCTGTCACCCGTTTTCTAACCATGTCATCTTTCACATCCATCCATAGTTTCTTATGTTTTCCCCTACTCTTATTCGTTACTTTAATATAATCACAACTTTCCTCATTTCTCTGCATCACATCGTTGTTATTCCCAGAGCATAAACGTACGCGCGTACCCTCCACGCCAAGTTTATTTAATTTCATGTCATTAAATACATACGAACATCAATTTTTACAAGTAATGATTTAATTGTTTTTTTCGTGTAAGTGTTGTTGCTTTTGTCACATATTTGTGTCGTTGGCGTACAGAGCATGCGCTTGCTTGTCACGTAGACAATGGCGTTCAAAAGGTTAAATATCGTGACAACCTATTTCTGACAGTTCGGTCATTGGTGCCACTTTCAGACTTCTGGCTCAAACAAAATTGCGATGCTTTGTCGCATCATTAAATTCTGTGTTGCTTGAAGTGAGTCAATGGTAGATAATTGCTTGAGTAGCGAATTCGCCTCTCAGTTTTGTCCCTTCCTCTTTCTTCTATCCATTCCCGTAATACCACACATCGCTCCTAACATGTTTTCTCAATTCATATTTTGATAGACAAAAGAAAACACCAAACATCCTTAAGAGATAAAATTTAATAGTGAATCTTTCACATAACAAATGAAACTCTAGGTAAACACAGTTTCGGTTCTTTAACAAACAGTTTATATGTGTATTAAAGATTATCTTTAATTTACTTAAAAGCAAACATGAAAGTCTATGGTTAAGCATAGAGCCGTCTGTATACGGCAGCGCCATCTATAACTAACTGTCGGATGCCCTGATTTTCTTAGGGGGTCCGCTTTCCTCGTGGTCGTGTCGTCGTTTCTTGCCGTGGTACTTGTTGCCACCTTTCCTGCCCTTATTGCTTTTGAAGTTCTTCATATTTTTTCGCCTCTTGGTCATTTCTTCGACTGTTTTCTGTAGGTATGTCGTCTCTTCGTCTCCCTCTAGTAATTTGAACACGACATCAGCTTCAGCGATCTTCATTTTGTTGTCTGTCATTTTTTCGGCTATACCCTTAGCGGTGTTCTCCTTTGCCATACGCACCCATCCTTCTTTGTCACCCACTTTGAAGTCTATGTATGCTATGTCGGCACCTGTATACAATCAATTGGTAAGTTAAGAGACAATTTTTAATGAATCTGTTTAGTGTAAAATGCATCATAGTGCGTGTAAAGTGTCTAGCTAATTGAGACACACTTGGGATCTGAAGATGACCTCGTCATAGTAACTGAATAGCTGCTTCACTTGCAGCACATGTTAGACGGCCTAGTTGGTCCTTCTGTACGGTCTCCAGATGCACTTTGGTAAAACCCAGGTTATGTTCAATCAACACGTCACTCTGGGACCGATTAATGTCAATAACTGGACTAAGTTAGGACGAGAGAGTCAGGCGAGGTGGAGCGACGATCGTCTCAGGATATAAGAGTTACCGAGAATAGAACTAATGGCGTGCAATTGGAGAAGCCTATGTCTAGCAGTGGACTGCTCTAGGCTGATGATGCTAACCTAACCTAACTAATTGGTACAACTGCTTTATTACATTTTATATCGTAGTAGGGTCAAAAACAACACACGACTGTGATCATCTTTTGTTTTCGGAAAATCGTCAAATGACTGCTCCCACTCTGGGTGGAGCAGAAGGGAGTGTCGGTAAGGAAACCCATCCATGTTCCTTCCGTAACCCTTTATGTTCCGAGGTAGCGGTAACCCTTTCGGACAATCCCGCTGACCCGGCAGGCTTCTCTTTGCATGCTGACATCTCTTTGAGGCACGCGTGGAACATATACGCGCCGTCCGGCACGGGCCTGGTGCTGATCGGACGGTGAGCTACTCACCGTCCGCAGGCCCGCGCCTACGGTGGCCGGGAGTCGTAGCGCGGACTGTGATCATCTGCCTTACTAAGTACAGTATCCAACGTAAATATGGAAAAATTTGGCTTATTAAGTCATTGACTGCCAAGCAGCAAACACAATAGAAAAACTATTGTTTGTCGGACACACTGTGACCGCGTTGGCGTTCAACGTGTTAAAGCAACATCAGTCATGCAAATCTATCTTTTTCTAAACCTTGAATATCATATTAACACTAGGGAGCATTGTGTACATTAACGTAAGTCTGCTTACCTATTGTTATAAGTGCTTCTTTGATATCCTCTCGCTTCATCTGATCAGTACCACCAGTGAAGTGTAGTACTGTTCCGGTGGGCAGTTTCAGCTCTTCCTTTTCACCCTGCATTAAAAATAATACATGTGCGTGTGAACGTGAGATTTTGAAGTCTCTGGTGAGTGTATGTAGAGATGAACTACGATAACATGGCCCGTCCCACCAAAATGTTTGTATTTGTGAAAGTAATTACCGCCACCAAGACTCATAACGCATGTTGCTGACCAACCTGCTCCTGAAGATAAGTTACAACTACATACAAACTCATTAGTATGTGACAAAAACATAGAAACAGTAACTTGGAGGGGCGCATCATTATCGTAGTTTGTCTACCTAGCATTATTATTTATTATAAGTTATTTTTGCTATTTAATAATAAAAGTAACGTACAGTATGGTCCTTATCTTTATTTCTCTTGTCTTTCTGTTCCTTCTTGTTGGCATACTCCTCTTGCTTTGTTGCGATGTAGTCGTCCTGCCATAAGATCAACAGTTCTGTGCCCAGATACTCATGTGGCTTGCCTTCAATGAACTTTTCAGCCTGAAATTTAATAAACCCAATCATTTACTCCATTCCATTTTATTCCATTCTAATCAGGTGGTAACTTAAAATTATAAACACTGTTGGATACCTACAACAAAATAGGAGAGATGAAAAATTTAATTTCTGTATTAATTTTTATTACAAAATAGTGTTTATAGTTTATTCTTTAAATATCCGCTTTTTTTGTAAATTTGTATGTGTACTTTAGGGAAAGATGCTTGTTTATCTTAATTTTGAAAATGAGTTAAAGAAGTTTAAATGATTTTGTCTTATTACAGTCCTGCAGCAAAATCAGTGTCTATTTATTTGTATTTTCTCCTTATTCAAATACCACCGTATATACAGGTATAAATTTTATCAAGATAGTTCATTAGGAACATAAATTATGCCATGCTATTCATTCAATCATTAGCACAAAAAATTGCACTGATCTTATTATTTTCAGATTAAAAAAAAAAACTTTTTTAATATTACCTGCTCCCTTGTCTTGAAGGTAATGAACACGGATCCTTTGAACATCCTCTTCTTTGAGGACCGCTCCTGGAACTTCCTCATGATAATGTTCTCGACATGGTCATACTTTTTGAAGTGCTTCAGAAGGTCATCCAATGTAGCCTCTTTGGGGAATCCTTTGGCGTACACTGTCCGGTTGCTTAGTTCCTTCCTGCGTTCTTCATTCATCTCTGGAATGGGTACATCGGGACTTCGTCTGACTCTTTTGTTGTCTTCAGACATCTGTGAAATGTGAACGGTTTTCATTTTAATAATTTGTAAAATATATCACCAATGATTGCTGTTATGTTAGGCACTGTAATCTGTTAAATAAGTTATGTTTGTGTTACATTTGTAAAGGGCATAGCAGTGGAGTGAACTTTGCCTTCTTCTGTACTGAGTTTGGTAGCCCGGAGTATATTTGTTTATTATTATTGTTCTGATGTCTATGTTTTTAATAATATGTCATATGTTAACATGTATATCATCTTACCTCAAGCAATCCACTAGTGGACTTATTCAGAGCTTTGCCAATAATTTCAGTGTCCTTCGTCAACTTGGCGAGACGGTTGAATCTGGTGAGGATCTCAAGGGGCACCCAACCCTCATCAAGCTGCACTTGTTCACGCAGGAACTTGTCACGGGGCAGGTTTAAGTCACCTGGAAATAGACAGAATACTGATGTTATCTAAAAGTTTGAGTATTTTTGTTTACTTTATTAATATGTAAATAATAGGTGTTCTTGCTCACAAATATGTCAAGTTTCTTATTTCATTAAAAAGAAAAATATGTGCAGTAAACTGGAGTTATCATTTCTTACTCACATCACATTGGAATGCAGAATAGTACTCATACATAGATACATTGTACAAAACATACAATGTTTTCATGGGAAACAATGTTATCAACATACAGTAGTCTGTGTTGTTAGATCAAGGGGAATCCCTGCCCTATTACATGTAACATTATGTATGCCGAATGAAACTATGCTATGGTGGGTATGGAGGTGGACAGCATGTTATGTAGAGGAAATATAGAAGGCGTTTGTTTTTAGCTTGGTGCATCGTGTAAAATATTCGTAAGCATGCATGACCTTGGCCGGACGCATCTTCTTTATATAAACTCAACGTCAGTCGTATGCAATAGTTATTACTCACCAAAATAGTACTCAACCTGACGTATGATAGAACTCTCCAACTCAGAGGTCTCTTCTTCCACACTCTCTTCTTTCTTATTGTTCTCCTCTCCATTATTCTCAGCAACTACTTCTTTCGCTTCAGTCATGTTTAACAAACTGCAAAACAGACAAAAATTTTAACTCCAAGTCCATGCGACACGGCGCATCTCTAAAATGGCGCTATCGATTAGTTGTTGAGTACTTACCTTTTCTGTATCTGAACTTAAACTCACAGATATGTTGATACGGTCAAAACTATTGTTACTGTTAACGTTAAATCAATTGATTCAAGCAATTTCTTTAGGAAAACACGTGTTTCAATTTTTACCACACGCGGCCGGCACGAAATAAAGAATTGGCGGGGCGCGAGAGGGGAAAGAATACGATGATGTTTGATGTTTCGTTCTGAAATGAAAGTAGAGAGTTCCAGACAGAGTATTGATTTTTATTTTTAAAATATTTTAATTCCTTTGCGTATGTCTACGACTTGCAAATTGCAATTCATATTCAAATTCATTTATTTCAGACTACAGTGGTCCATAAAGGGTTAGTATTCCAAAAAAGCTTATAATTAATAAGCTTATAAGCAATGCATCGAATATAACAACTTTCAATAAACACACTGCAACTGCATATGGTTGGAGTTTTTTTAAGGCTTTTAATTTATGACCAACTTATTGACACTTTTTTAATTTAAACAGACACGATTGTAATTCGTGAAAAACAAAATGCATACATCATCATAGCAGCTAGCTGCAAAAAAAACATCAGTATCAAGTTACGTAGTTCTTCTATTTAATCGTTATTCGTTATTCTTGGGTTCTAATCACTTTCTAGTTTCAAAAACTTTTATTTCCAAACGATCTCTGATTAGTGACTAATGTCATGTCAAACAAAATAATGATAAATTGTCAATGTCAAGAAAAGTCAAAATAACAGACAGATAAACATAACCTCAATAACCAATACAGTGCGGTTAATTTACTTTGTAAAATACTAATCATGGATTGAGTTTATAATCATGGGAGTTCGAGGTTTGACTACTTATATTAATCATAAACAACATGCATTTCTGCAAGATTTCTTACTACACGATTGTAGTCTGGTCATCGATGGGCACAGCTTATGCGCGCAGTTGTACAGATTACTGAACTGTTTTTCTGCCTTTGGCGGAGATTACGACAAGTTTTTCTCTTACGTTCGTAATTTCTTCAAAAACCTGAGGAAATGCAACATTACTGCGTACGTTTTGTTCGACGGCAGTTACGAGCGTAGGAAATTACGAACTGCGTACAGCCGATTAAGGTCTAAAATATACGGCGCTTCTAAACTCGATCCTGTTACCCAAGGAAGTTTACAGATTTTCCCGCTGTTAATTCGCGATGTATTCATAGAAGCCTTGGTCGACATGAATGTGCCCTTCACAGTCTGTGAGTTTGAGGCAGATGATGAAATCGCTGCAATGGCCAGGCACCTAAACTGCCCTGTATTAAGCTATGATTCAGATTTCTTTATCTACAATGTTCTTTACATCCCTTTCAATACTTTAGACTTTAAACCAAAGCCCGTAGATATTGATGGTACAAAGACATTTGTTTTGGATTGTAAAATCTATAAAGTAGAGTATATGGTCAAGAATTTTGGAGGTTTGAAAAAAGAATTGCTGCCTCTACTAGCAACATTACTTGGCAATGACTTTGTTCAGAAAAAAGTATTTAAAAAGTTTTTCTCCCAGCTAAAATTGCCAAAGACAAAAAAGAAGAGTAATGATCAACAAAAATGTATTCATGGTTTATTCCAATGGCTTCAAAACGAAAACTTGGAGACGGCAATAACTAAAATAATGGGTCGATTGAAAAAGAAGCAGAAACAACGAGTTCTTTTTGTAATAAAAAAAAGTATTGATGGGTATCACAGCAAGCATTGTCGATCGTTGAAATTTTTCAATATGAAGGAGGATGATAGTCCTGTATCTCATTGGCAGTTGCCTGAGGACTTTGAGAAGAACCTGTTAGCTGAAGAAGATCAAAATGAGGTAGAAAATGATGAAAATGTTGAAGAGGAGAATGAAAATGGTGCAGAGGTGAATGAAAATGATGAAATTGGTGAAGCGGAAAATGAAAATGATGAAATTGGTGAAGAGGAGAATGAAAATGATGATAAATTTTCAGAAAATGAAGAGTGTTCTTTCAAGAATGAGGCAGAAAAGGGTGACGATGAACATGAAGTAACTGATATTGAAGATGATCAGTTAGATCTCGGTATACCAGAATGGTTTGCTGATGGAATTCGCCACAATCATATTCCCAAAGCCTATATCAACCTCTTTACACACCATCTATATTTCTGCTCACCACAAGCTGAAGACTATTATGAAGAGGACTCCTTTCTATGTTGTTTACCTATACTAAGATATGCGTTTGATATGTTAACTGATTTTTCTGAAGAAAACTGTGTGTATGTCAGCCGGGAGAAAAACACAAGTTACAAAAGGATATTTGTTGGCAATGACATCAGTAATTCAAGACTATTTAATTCTCCATTTAATGAACTTACAGCCAACCAATTAAAATCATGTTTTGAACATTTTTTAAAAGAACAATTGAAAGAATTCGATCTGAAGTGTATAGAACTTCTGCCATCTAATTTCCAACTTTTCTTTATCGCCATGATATGGTGGGTGGCTAAATGTGAAGTGCCTCTGGGAAATATACATAGCCTTCTCATATGCTATGTAATGCTAGAAGCTGTAGACGAAAAAACTGGAACTTTTAGGGGACACTTTCAATTCAATAACAAATACTCGAAAAAGGTTGAAGAATTAAAAAGAACTCCTACTACCCTCAATTTCGATGAAAATGAATTATTCCTGAATAAAAACAAAGTGCAATATGAAGACAGTTTGATAGCTGCTCATGTTTTACTAAAACATTTTGAATTGGATGACAAGATAAAAAAGAGACCAAAAAGTTATGACACGAAAAAAATGCACTCTTTCGCCCAATTCCAATGTTGTTTGCACAATATAAATAGCTTGAACACTTTATGTAGGACCCCCTTCGAAAGTACAAAGTACTCTAAGAGTTTTAATGGAACTTTTGTTTATAACATTGCAGTTAAAGTGGAGAATCAGGTTGATCCAAAGACATTTTTGGAGCAATACTTGAGAGGTGCAACTACAGTTCTAATGTTTTATAAAAGTTTATGTAGTATTTATGATAACTGTGCGAAACAAATGGGCTTGACAACTGCACAATGGCAGGGGAAGAAAAAAAGACGAAGGAAGAAAAATCTGGAAGAAGAGGAAATCAACTTTATTGTAAAAGGTTTTGAATCAGAGGTTTATATTTAAAAAAATGTTAATACGCAAAATTATATGTTTTTGTACCAAAAATACTTACTTGTTTTTCGTTATTGAAAAAGCTAATCATCTTTTTATTACAACAGTCCTTTTCAGTCCATCAGTCTATTTTCTTATCTGGATTTCTCAGAAGCAGTCTGGAGCCTTTTTGCTCCTTTCTCTCTGACTGACTGACACGGCGGTGTTCCGCCCAAGTAGGGCAGGTTTCCACCGCGTGCTCCACCGTGTCCTCTGGGCGATCCTCGCAGTGGTGACACCCGGGCGTTTCCTCCCGCTTGATTATGTGCAGGAACCTCCCGAAACATCAAGTAGTCTGGAGCCTGGATGCCCGGTTGATGGCAATAAGCTCTCCCCCTATTACATGGGACTTAAACATCACTGGCGAAATGTGGGTGTAGTGTAGTATAGGTACAGAGGCCAGCACATCAAGTTACCACAATCTGTTAAATTTCTTTGATAGTATTTCAACTTTATTGCAAAGTTATAAGGTTCATTTTTAATTGAGAAAATTTGACAGTTAGGGATAGCTTGATGTGCTGGCGTCTGTACAGTCAACAGCAAAAGTAGATGATCAAAATCAGAAACTCAATACTAGTGAACGGAGTTCGCGTCAGAACTGTGTGGCGTCGGAGTGATTCAAAACTATATGATTGTAAATTATACCAAACATTTAGTACTAGTACAGCTGTCATATATTCGTGATCAGTTATAACTCCAAAAGTTATAAACATAATTCGCATCAGAACTACGAAGTAAAAAAAATTTTCAAAACTAGTGAACAGTCCACGATTGTTACTTGGAAAGCAATAAAGATATTGATGAATGATAAAGATATTGTTGCTTTTGCCCAGTCGGCTACAGTTACTGTATAGCTACTTTTGAACATTGACATAAATTCGCGAACATACAAAGATAATATTATTTATTGAATTATCGTTTTGTATCACATCAGCTACTTTTGAACATTTGACAGAAGTTACAAAAAAAAACCAATTAATATAGTAAAGTTTTTAAATTATATGATTTTTAATGAACATAATGCTTTTTTCGGGGTTCAATTGGATGAAATTTGGCATATATTATTAAATATGCAAATCTTTATCAAATTCAGCTTTTCCGTAAAACATAACAAACAAAATTACTGGGATAATTAAAAATAAGAATTATTTGCTTCATGATTACGTGGCCTCAGTTTCATCATTTAATTTTTGATTTCAACTGTACTCAATACTCAATATCTTTATTGCTTTCCAAGTAACAATCGTGGACTGTTCACTAGTTTTGAAAATTTTTTTTACTTCGTAGTTCTGATGTGAATTATGTTTATAACTTTTGGAGTTATAACTGATCACGAATATATGACACCTGTACTAGTACTAAATGTTTGGTATAATTTACAATCATATAGTTTTGAATCACTCCGACGCCACACAGTTCTGACGCGAACTCCGTTCACTAGTATTGAGTTTCTGATTTTGATCATCTACTTTTGCTGTTGACTGTACATCACTGCCCAACCCTTTGGGGAAAGGCGTGATGTTATGTTTGTTACAACATTTCTATCTCAATTATTTCACGTCTGATTTTGCTCGCTGTCAAAATCATAATGACCTTTTATTTCTTAAAATATTACATTAATTGTTTTAACTTTGTACGCCCGATCGCGGTGCCCCAATGCACAGGGCCTGTAGCATTTTTGCTACACTTGGTAAGTGGCTATTGCGGCCCTGGCTTTTTTTTTGATATGGGAGTCTCGCAGTTCAACCATTGGGTTGTCTAAGTACTGCTTACCGACTACGGCACTGGCTATGGGTCATGTCCCTTATAACTCAACCACAAGCCTGGACCACTAAGGCAGTCATCATAATTGTGACCCCAGTGGTCACAAGTTGTAGTATATTATGAAATAAACATTTTTTTTTTTACGAACTCAAGCGATTAGCCTGACATCTAGTGAACAAATATAGAACTACTGTGTTAATGATGTGAAAAAAACTACGGTCTGGTGGATTCATTGTCATGTCAGTCTACTCTTTAGCACAAACCACGTGCGCATAAAAGATTTGTGTGTTCATTCATTTTGATAAATAATTAAATTCATGACTTTGTAGTTCTTCTTCTAACTTCTCAGCAGAGCTTTACAAGAAAGTTTATAGGCAACGGGAATAGGATTTAAGTGTGACAATTAAAAAATAAAACAAAAAAAATTAACTACTTACATCTATATTATTTTAATCAGTGGTTCTTATAATATAACTTAATCAGCGTATTTTTTTAGCTCCATTCAAATGTGTTATCCTGGTACTACTATTCTGCGACACAATCGCATCTAATTTTTCGCCTATCAAATAGAATGCCATACCGAGTAACCCACTACCAATGAAATATAACACTTTTGTCGATGCACTGACGACATACATGAACGGGTATGGCCAAATACTGTACTGGAAGTTCACAATATGGATGTAAACTGCATATATAGCAGTCAAGAAAATGGCTACTGAAAACCCAGTTTTCTTCGATGGATAATTCCTTCTGGTTACTAGTAATTCGATAAGGATGATAGGTAAGATTAATGTATGCATAAGATGATTCAGCCACACTGGGAATGCTCTTTCGGCTTCTATTGGGAATATAGCGCTTTTGTCGAATGTGTAGAAGACCCAGAAGACTAGAACGACGTATAGTGCTGTGCAGAGTGTGATGCTGAAGAGAACGTCTTTGATTTGGCGGATGAGCGGCGGCTTCTTTGTGACTGCATTGGTCCCGAAGACGTCATTTAGGAGTGATACGATGAAGTAGACGGTTTGTAGCACCTGGAGAGAGCAAGATTTGTTTTATTAGCTTATATTTTATTATTCAATGGGTACACATAATAATTATAGATGTTTTACGAAGTTACAAAGGCACGAGAACCAGCCTTTGTATTGTACAGTGCTTCAAGGATCTTAAATATAGTGCTTTGAATTACTTTGAAAAGGGGGCGTTAGTGATGAACTTTTGTGATACTGTGTTGAAAAAATAAATTGCAGTGTTAGTTCCAAAATTTGCCACGCGCAAAAAGATTTTGGTACATCTGTCCGATCCTGTCTGTACCTTACTGTCCTTCCCAGCGGCACCCTTAGACGAGGTCGTATCCCACAGGGGGTGCTCTTAGCGTGTAGTCGCTTAGTTTGTCAGTTTTTTAAGCCCTGGCTGAAGGCATTCTTGGTAAAAAATCCTTAATGAACTTCATTTCTGGTAGGGACCACAGTGGTCAGTGTCGGTTGATCACTTATCAATCCTCAGCTCTCAGTAATAAGGTTGAAAGGTGGTACTCCACCAGTGTCCGGGAGTGTTACCTACTGCATGCCTCAGTGTAACGGCCATTATAATTTTAAACCTCCATTTTACATCGGACCTTAGGGAGTAAGTAGCGTTTGTGCATAGATAGTAACTATTTAAAAATAAGTAGGTAGAAAGTACGCATACGTAATGTATGAGTTAATATTTGTATTTATAGAAATTGCTGATATGATTCAATTGCTTATCTGTAAACATTATCCTTTTAATTCTTTGCTGTTGGTATTTATGACAAAATTGTTTTATTAGATGTCTCTGTTTTATCATCTTGATAAATTGAGTCTGAAGATAAGTTTTTGAGTGATAACTAAATATAGCTTTTATCACTAATCCTATACCTATTCTTATGTCATCGTGAGGACACCTAGACTTATCTATACTTACATTCAGTGTCAAATTAAATTAGCTAGCTAAACTCTTCAGTCGTAATGGTATTACAATCAATATCTAAACAACTAGGAAATTAAATTGACGATTTTTTGTGGGGTAAGCTCACTAAGTTCACTCGCTCACTAAGCTCACAGTTCACTAAGTGCATATGTCAAACAAAATAGTCAATAATAATATGCTTTGGGGTAGGAATATTGCGTTGCGTTGTTTTTACTCTACAATAGTTTACCATTGTAATTTAATTTTCAATTCGCTATTAACACCAACTGGTCGAAGCTATACTAAACGGTAAGTCAGCAGTGTTAGTTTATTTTACCTACCATAGATATGACAAAATTCTACAGGTATACATAATAAAAATACTACACCATAAACGGTGAAAAGAAAAACAAATATAAAATTTTATTTCTTTTCACCGTTTGTGGTGTAGTATTTTTATTATGTACGAGTATACCTATATAATTTTATAATTAATGTAGGTATACAAAATATTTTAAAAGAGTGAGATGGTAACAGAATCGTACATTTCTTGCCCATTCTTCTCCATACGAAACTATCTTTTGGAAGGGGCGACTAGAAACATTTCTATTTCTTCTTCATTTTAACGTTCAAAAGTGCCTTTCTTGTGCCTATTTGAAATAAATGATTTAACTTCTACTTTGACTTTAGTCATGGATACGATTCCAAGCCGGTACTCCTGTAGTGAGTAGGTAGATATTAAAACACAGTGCAAAATCACTTCGAGAAGTATAGGCGTGCAGTTGATGCGATCTAGACGGGTTGGTAAGCGATAGTAGATAGGTTTACCCTTTTTTTTTGTAATTGAGTTGGAAATCCTCATGGTTGTCTGCCGTCTTTTTTTTTTGAGGGTGTATATCACCCGTTGACTTCTCCCGCTCTGGGTGGAGCGGAAGGGAGTGTCAGACTCTTACAGACTAAAACCCATTCATGTTCGTGCCTTAGTCCTTTATGTTCCGGGAGAGCGGTAACCCTTTCGGACAATCCCGCTTACCCGGCAGGCTTCGGCCCTAACGCGTTCCTTGTCATCCACCCTGCAGCGGGTCTGTCATACTTCTACCACAGAATAAATAGTACAAGTCTTCTACTGACTAAAACCACCTCGTGTTCCCTAGCACATTAGCACCGACGGCTGCGGGTGCATTAAGGACTTCAACGCAGCCCCTCAACTAAATTAAGTTTGTCATCATCACCATCTGCCTAGCCTTCTCCCAACTATTGGGGCCGGCTTCCAGCCTAACCGGATGCAACTGAATACCAGTATTTTTCAATAGAGCGACTGCCTATCTGACCTCAACAATCCAGTAACTGGGCAATACGACTCCTTGGTAAGACTGGCTGTCAGATTGTCATAATTAAGTAACTGAAAATTGCTGTCAAAACCTATATTGACCGACAGGTCGCGATTACTGGGATGCTATAAGGTAGCACGCGAAATTGAATTTTTCTTACGTTTTTAGCAACTTGCGGATCAGAGTCAGGTTGCAGTTTGATTAAGATATGATTCGCGACCGTAACAAACATGGTTTTACATTATAATTTTGAGGAAACAACATAACCTACACCAGGATAGCATAACATGACACCTGTAATCTCAGAAGAGTTAATTGAATATGATCCTTATTTTTTTTGTAAAAAAGTTGAAAATCTATCAAAAAAAATACAGATTGGGGTAGCTTGATGAGCTGGACTCTATATCTAAAAGTTCGGTTTAAAGTTACAGTTCCATACATTCTAAGGTTAAGCGCTTAATTTACGATAGAGCTATAGAGATAGAGTCCGTTGAGTAATCTTAGAATGATCTCGGTCTAGTAATTTTAAACCTACACGAAATGGTTCTACAAAAGAGACTTTTACCGTTTTTTTTTAAGGCTGGGAAATCATCCAATGACTTCTCCCTGGGTGGAGCGGAAGGGAGTGTCAGAATCTTACTGACTAAAACCCATCCATGTTCCTTCCTTAGCCCTTTATGTTTCGGGGTAGCGGTAACCCTTTCGGACAATCCCGCTTAAAGGCTTTTACCTTAAAATAGGCCTTTCGTAAACGTCATCCAAGAATACCAGTTATGTTAAAAATCAAATTGATCTTTTTGAATAAAGGAAATAAACTGATAGGTACTTACAAGAGTCCAAAAAGTGAAGAATATCGCCCGAGCTTTAAAGGGAATGTGCTCAAACTCTTTCGACGGGTAAGGAACTTCCACATACTTTTGATCGTACCAAAACGCGAACGAATACAAACTAATTACTGACAAATGGAATAAAATTAACTGCATTTTAATTGATTATTACAAAATTCTATGAATTTTTAACGTTTGCAACACTTTAATAAACGTCCGTACCGATCAACGTTGCTCGCAACACTGCCATAATTTGATTATCGAACTCTGTTTATTTATTTAGAATGTTCAGTCTCTTATCACTAGTACGACCAACGTTGGACATTATTTGAATTATACATCCAATGCTTCATTTGTTTGGAAACTTTAGCAAAGTGGTCATCGATCCACCAATGCATGTCGCAGGCGCACAATGTTGGCCGTTCAATATTTGCATTAAGGTATATTTTTGAGATAAAGGTTGATAATAAATCGAGTATGAAAAGCTCTGGAATTAAGATAAAAGCCTGATTTTTTATAGATAGATTTAGGACACAGTTTAAAGGTGGCATTTTCCTTGTCGGAAAAGAAAAGTTTCATATGAAAGAAAATTCAGTCAGAGACTAATAAAAGTCTTTCATTTGTTTTATACAGGGTGAAATTGAATTCATGGGCAATCTTTTAAGGGGTAATTTTACTCATTATTATGAACAACTTTCACTATGGTAACAAATCTGAAATCTCGAAAAGCAGCTGTTCCATACATTATATCTCTATATATCTACACGAGCGGCCTGTGGGCAAACTTTACACAGAGAGCCTACAATGCCTTGCGCGTTCAGTACAATAATGTGTTCAGGGCTCTGTTTCGGCTCCCTCGATATTGTAGTACATGTTTGCTGACGCCAGCGTAGATGACTTCTACGCAATTATGCGTAAAAAAGTTGCGTCGGTGGTGCGCCGAGTACGGGGGAGCCCAAATAGCGTCCTCAGGATGATTTGCGAGAGAACTGATACTGTTCTGCTCAGTAGGTTCACTGAACTCCATGTTTTGCGGGACCGATGAGCCTACTGAGCAGAGGTAGACGGTGTGTCTAGTTTGTGTTACTTTTTAATTACTAACATTAGATATAAGAAAAATTCTTGTTACTAACAACCCTGCCTTGCATATGGACTTTTTTGTCTGAAATAAACTATTTTTATTTTTTATTATTATGCTCGCATAATTCGTCAAAATGTAGGGAACAGCTGGTTTTTTTTCGCGAGTTTTTAAGAAGTAGTACAATGACCCCTTATAATATTGCCCTTGAATTCAATTTCACACTGGATAAGTGCAGGTATTACGAGTCATAATTTTCAATCAGATATCTTTGCCGTGTTAATGATGGTAGACTTGCCCGGTAAGGGGTACTTAGTTACAAAATTACATGCGCAATGTAGGTGATTTTGTCCTCTGCCTATCATATCATCTATCTATCATATGCCTATCAAGGCATCAGGCGTGTTACGTTTACGCATGTAGTGAATCGTATAAAAACCATGTCACGAAGCGGTTACAACTAAAACTAAATCATTTTATCAGTAGCACTGTAACCTTTTTCTCTCAAAGTTATAATGTCGCATACTTAACTTTTTTTTTTCCAACCACAGATAAACTAAATGACTGATAATGATTGCACCTCCGGTTTGAGGATAAAAAGGTTCAATAGGTCATAGATAGTGTTAAAATATTATTACTGATGATAAAATAAAAACATTGTGATAACTGGAGCCGGATGTGTCTGTCTGTTTTGTTGCCGTCTCGAAGAGATATTGCGTCAAAGTATTCAATTTTGAAACTGATTAATTATCTCTCGTGTTTTTTAAATAAAATCGGCATGCACTTAATTTAATTACTAATTTATTTATTACTAGCTGACCCGACAGACGTTGTCTTGTCTTTATTATGATACCTACTTACCTACCTACCCACCTACCTACCCACCTACCTACCCTACCTACTTACCTACCCACCTACCTACCCTACTTACCCTACCTACCTACCCTACCTACCCACCTAACTTTTCTCACCATTTATTTTCGTCGTATTGGCAGTTTTTCGTCGAGTTTTAGCGAGACTAAGGAACAGTTTTTTTTTTGGAAATGGCATCTCGCTGTTCAACCATAAAGTTGTCTACTGCATAACCGGACTTGTCTGTGGATGCCACAGAAAGAATTGTAGCCTCCAGCCAGGGCTTAGTCAAACTTACAAACTAAGCGACTACACGCTAAGGGCACCCCTTGTGGGGTACGGACCTCGGCTTAGGGCGTCGCTGGGGGAGGACAGCAAGGGACAAGCTGGATCGGGGGTAACTAACGAACATCAATTGATTTTTATTTATATAGATATATATTATATTTATATATATATTTTTACATACTTAAATTAAAAGACTATATCTAACTAACTATATATGTATACAAATAAAAAAACCAAAAAAGACAAAAAGGACACTTAGGCGTCGAAGTACTCATCCGCATCGCTGTCATCAGGAAACGTGCCCAGAAGACTGGCAGCATTGCCACGTTGAAAGGCAATGCTAATTCTTTGGCCAAAGAACAATCCAGCCCTCTGGTCACGCGAAGTTTCGACCAATCGGCGAGAAATTTCCTTAAAAAGGAGTGGCGCACTCGGGCCCCATGACCCTAGAGTTTCGACCCCAAACGGCTCAAATCTGTAGTTACACATCAGGTTACTGTATTTACGCCGCTTGAGGGTCTCAGCAGCGGCAGCAGTGGCGCCAGCACAGCCCGCCGTGCTAAGAACATGAGATGGCGCAAGGGTGTCGACACATGTTGCGTCCCACACCAGAGGCCTACCCACCTTCCAAGGCAACAAAGTCATTCCGTCTGGTCGCTCACCATCGTCACGTACCAAGCCGTTTGGTTCTAATACCGCTGGTATATATGTAGATGATTAGTGCGTCTCTTTTTGTGAAATTTTAAAATAATTCCTATTTTAAGGTTCTAATAACAGGTATAACTGCTGTAAAGATTAATATAGCTCAAATTTTCCATGAACTAAATAAATTAATCTTATTATTGTGATTTATATAAAATGATAGTTCGATAAGGCCACCTTTGGACCCACGGCCTCCTTGCGAATAGTGATTATCATGTCTATCTGGTGTTATTTAATGTTCGATAGTAATTGCAAGGATCGAGTCGGTCCAAAGGTTCACTTGTATCGCGAAAAGAAACCTTTGAACAGACTAAAAGATAGCGGACAATCTCAGTCATATTGTATTTGTACTTAATATTACCTACTAAGAGAAGATAATTTAAAAATATATATTTTGACGATGTATGCGAGATTGTTGACACGTGTAGTGGAATCAGCCGTATCAAAGATATGCGACCCCCAAACTACGGGGCCCCGTGGCGTGTGTCAGCAAAAATTCGTAATCCAATTATCCAATTCATTTAATTAAATCACACTGAAAATCTAATCTATCTGAGTCAGGATTCACCAATTTTCTTGCATTTTGCGAAGGTCAAACTGATAGCCTAATTTCCTAAATCATGATTCTATGTTATATATTTTGTTTTAAACACTCCTATGGAGCTCCGGCGCTGACAGGTAGTACCCCATAAAATTAATGACACCTGGCCCATTTAGGACTTGCTACGCCATTGTGTGTGATTTAGACTTGTACCGATAATATAAATGGTACTGTAGAGATTCATAACTTTTGAAAAAAATGAAATGAAAATGAATGAATGAAATGATATATTATTATTATTATTATTATAAAACCTTTTCTAGAAGGGGTTCGTGGCTGAGTACTAACAGCAGCACGGTTCGATTGAACTCAAACTCAAACTCAAACTCAAAGTATTTATTTCAAATAAACCAATTACAGGCACTTTTGAATTGTCAAGGTGTCGGTCGGTCAGAGAGATGAAGCTAGTTGCCCATTCCAAAGCAGTAGGTACCTATGGACAAGAACGGGCAAGAAACTCCATGGACACTCTTTTAAACAAAATATGGTTACAAAATATTGGTTACATAGTTCATATTAATACACTCGAGAGCAATGAATCCGGGTCACTTAAAGAATCCTAAAAATCTCGGAAACTAAAAATGCTAGGTTAATGCAATAAATTGTATTTAATAGACAATGTAATACTCCTTAAATGAAGGTATTAAAACTTCTTAGTTATTGTAAAGTTATATCATAAAAAAATCAAATTTGAAAAAGGGCCACTTTCGAAGATGGAACTACGAAATTACAGCATTTGGTTTTGCTTTTGTTTGTAATCTGTCATTTATGTGGGTACATAAACCATGTTGATAGTGCTCTATATTCATTATTCAAGCTGAAATTATGTCGCTTACGCCTGAAGAATGCACCAGAATACTTACAATGCTGGAAACCGGCCGGAGTCAGCGCGATACAGCCAGGACTGTCGGTGTGTCGCTGTCGACAGTACAAAGAGTTCTCCGACGTTACGAAGAAACTGGTTCTAACCTACGCAGACCAGGAACGGGCAGAACCAGGTGTACCACAGCACGAGAAGACCGATACTTGGTGAACACCATGCTTCGAAATCGCTTTCTCACAGGAACTGAACTCACAAATCAGTTTCGACACCTCGGAGGAAGTAACCCAAGTGCATGGACAGTAAGACGTCGGCTTGCTGAATCTAACTTAAAACCCCTTAGACCTGCAAACGGCCCTAAACTGGAGCGTGGGCATCGTATTTCAAGACTAAGATATGCCCAGGGCCACGTAAATTGGAGTATTGAAGATTGGTCAAAAGTTATGTTCTCCGACGAATCAAAATTTATGCTCTACAAGCACGATGGAAGACACAGAGTGTATCGAAGACCAGGGGGAAGATTCAAGCAAGCATGCATCGAAGAAAAAGTAGCCTACGGTGGTGGGTCTGTACTTGTGTGGGCCGGAATTTCTTCTGAAAGTCGCACAGAGCTGGTGATCATAGAAAACGGCTCTTTAACTAGCGTAAGATATGTGGAAGAAATCCTCAATGATCACGTTGGTCCATTTATGGTCAATTTAGGTGAGGATGCTATATTTATGCATGACAATGCCCGACCTCATACAGGTAGGATTGTGAATGACTACCTTCAAGAGATGAACATTACTCGTATGGAGTGGCCAGCGCGCAGCCCGGATATCAACCCGATCGAGCATGCTTGGGACGAGCTAGGCAGATGCGTAAAACAACGAAACCCTCCCCCAATCACGCTTCGTGAGCTCAAAATTGCTCTCACAGAGGAATGGGAGAATATTCCCCAAAATCGTATAAGGAACTTGGTGTACAGCATGCCAAACCGCGTAAACGCAGTAATGGAAGCACGAGGAGGCAATACGAAGTATTAAAATTCAAGAAAATCGTAATAAAGTTCAAAAATTTCATGTTTCCTATTTTTGTTTTAAGGAGAGATCAGCAGTTTTTTTCTTTAAGTAATTTTGTGTTAATAAAATGTATGGTGACTCATATTTTTTTTACTTTCATTTAAGGAGTATTACATTGTCTATTAAATACAATTTATTGCATTAACCTATCATTTTTAGTTGCCGAGATTTTTAACATTCTTTAAGTGACCCGGATTCATTGCTCTCGAGTGTATTATACATGTGAGAACGATGCAGAACGTTAAAAGCATCCGATATAAAATTGTAAAAACTATTCAAAAATTAAATTAAAACAAGCCCTAGCCGCTAAGAGATGACCAGTCCCTACTGACAGCGCCCGTTCACGAACATGACGCATATATTAGCACCATTCAGCTCAACCATTTTGAAGGGAGCTAAATGATCCAACACACACGCCACTATCAGCGAGACATTAAAGTGAGCATGGCATACTCTCAGCCGCCAGGGCATATTCAAGTCAATGAAAGACGTACCCAGTAAATGGTCGCTTTATAATAATGTACAGACGGCAGCACATCAACCTAAACCCTATACATATCTATAAATACGACGCAGCATGAAGCGTTAGAAAGAAAGTGTCCTTGGCACGATTGGTCGATTTTAAAGCGTTTCTAAAATTACCCAATGGTTGCACATTCTAAAAATTTGTAGCCAATAAAATCTTGTCGCACTTGGAATAGGCCACGCCTCCGCGCCACTCTGCGCGTCCGCCGCTGTCAGTCACTTAAAATTCGTGCAAGTGTTAGGTTGCGTGCAAAGTGCGTGAAAAATGTTTTTGTTTTTTTTTTAAATGGCGTCTCATCTGACGCAAATTGAGACGCAGAGCATAATAGCGCTGAGATTGAGTGGATTATTGATATTTGTCGGCAGACGGGCATAACGGTGAGTAATATTTTTTTGTAATTATCTTTTTAAATCCTAAGATGACCAATTCACCGAAACTTATTACATTTAGGCTAATATTGAAAAAAAGTGGTAGTTAACTTCCTCTTGTTCTTTCTTAATGAGTTCCCGCTACTGTGTTTCGTTGTTTTGTTGATAAAGGTATCAATGCTAGGCTCGACACCGAGTGTGTTTTTAAAATCCAGTGCGCAATAAAACCCCGCTGTGATATTTTTACGTCCGATTGAACGTGGACTAAGTCGCAATTAGGTATACCTACTCCAGACATACTCAAAATAAAACTCGATGAACTTTTTTTCATTCCAATTAGTTATTATAAGACCTTTTAAACCTAATTCAATACAGTAGTAGGATTTTAAGTTACCTACCTGCATAATTTTGCACTAACTTTTTGTTTGTTGAAATATTGCAAGGTCAAGGCCTTCTCTCGGGATGGGTATAATCCTGTCATGACAGTGATGTTTGTGTGGAATACTTAATAATAACTTAACGATTATTGTAGGGAACTAGTTTAGCATTATTACATCTTTGCCTATAGTAATTGTGTAATAATGTGCAATAAATACTCATTTAGTTAGGTTAGCCCGTTACAATTTGTCAGTAATGATATTATGTAAGTATTGAAATTGACAACATTTTCTTGTTTTAGATTTCGATGGATACTGTAAGAAGGCGCCTGAAGGCCGGCGGAAAAAAATGCTGCCGTCCTGTCAAGAAAATTCTAATGAATCAGGCACATAAGGAGGCAAGAGTAAGTTTTTGCCTAGAATATTATAATTTTGACTGGGCAAACAATATAGTAATTTTTGTAGACGAAAAAAGCTTCCGGTCGGATATGGATGGAAGAAAAATAATATGGCGCAACAGCAATGAGCGCTATGTGGAGATAAATACTTTGCCAAATCGGGCAAGTGGAAGAATTTCTTTAAATTTTTGGGGATGGATGAGTTCCATGGGACTGGGTGAACTAGTGGAGGTTAGCAGGCGCATGACTGGGGATCAGTACGTCGAAATTTTACGCGACGTGATGATCCCCACCGTGCGCCTGCACTACCCAGAGGGCATTATTTACTTGTGCCAAGATAACTGCCGCGTACACACCTGCAGAGTGGCGCAAGAGTGGTTCGGCACAGGATGACGTCATCTGCCTGCCATGGCCTGAAAAGAGCCCTGACTTAAACCCAATCGAGAATTTATGCGGTCTCATGGTTCTCTATTAGGATGCCTCAGAAATACGCAACAACGAAAACTTGCGGCGAGAAGCCCATACTACATGGGAGCATTTCAGAGGCACGGACACCTGCTGGAACATGGTGGCCGGCATGAAGGACTGGCTGGATGCCGTATTAGATGCGCAAGGTGGTCCGACCAAATATTAAATAATATACTTATTTATTTCAAACATACCTACATCTAGATATATATTGATAAGCATATATTTTTATTGCATATACCTACTTAAGTAGTAGGTTTCTAGGTTTAAGTATCTAGGTTTTTTTTAGTAGAAGTAGTTAATATACCTACTTAAAGATTATTACCGAATTTTGCTTCTATTACAGTTTAAATATTTTAGATTTTAATTTATTTTAGGAGGATGCGCTAAGGTAGCCCGCGAAGTTCAATTTTTTTACGTATTTTTTGCAATTTGCAGGTCAGTGTCAGGTCGTATGCTGATTAAAATATGATTCGCGGCCGTAACTAATATGGCTTTACAGAATTATAATCATTAGACTACAACAATACAACTCCATAAAGTTAGAACTGACCTCAAACTTCATGAAATCGCTAGATTTGAGGTCAATTCTAACTTATGGCGTTGTATTGATGATTGTAATGATTATAATTCTGTAAAGCCATTATAGTTACGGCCGCGAATGATATTTTAATCAAAATACTACTCCCTGCAAATTGCAAAAAACGTAAGTAAGAAAATTTGAATTTCGCGGGCTACCTTAGCGCAGTCCCCTTAAGTTACTTTTTATTTGTCATATAATAATATTATGTGTATTGTTTTGGCAACGCATTAGGCTCCCGTGTAGTTATTTTTCTTATCAACAGGAAGGCCGATCTTGTTGCTTATTTCTGAGGTCAAGTTTAGGCTCTTTTAGGTCATGGCATATTGTTTATCGCTAATTAGACCCGAGCTTAGTCGAGCGAACTTAGTCTTAAAACGGATGCGCTAAGGTAACCCGCGAATTCAAATTTTCTCACATTTTTTGCAATTAGTATGTCAGTGTCAGGTTGTTTTGATCAAAATATGATTCGCGACCGTAACAAATAATTCTTTACAGAATCTTCAAAATCATTAACACATCCCGCTAAGTTCATTTTAATCCCTTTGATTGACTTTTCATGAAATAGTTAAGTATTCAAAGTGATTAAAATGAACTTAGCGAGTTGTGTCGATGATTTTAATTCTGTAAAGAATTATTACTTACGACTGCGAATCATATTTTGTTTAAGATGGATGCGCTGTGGTAGCCGCGAAATTCAAATAAAACAGATTTCCAGCAAATTGATTAGATTTTTTTCGTTCGAAGAATCTGCAGGAACTAAATTAACTTTTAGAGATGTGTTGATGATTTTATGGTTAAAATTATGTAATTACATTGTTTTATTTCCGCGGATCATATTTTGATCAAGATACAACCTGACACGGATCTGCAAATTACAAAAACCCAAAAAATAATAATCTCGCGGGATACCACTGCGCATCCTCCTTAACACACAACCTGATACTGACCTGCAAATTGCAACGTAAGAAAATATGAATTTCGCGGGCTACCCTTGCGCTTCTACAACACTATAATAGGCCGTACACTCAATGTCTGACACCGTTTAAACACTCGGTGTCGCAAGATGTAGGTATCTGTAGAGTTTATGAGTGTTCCTACAAACAGACACTCTGGTTCAGACACTGAGTGCAAGGTGTATAATGTCGTAGCCTAAAGTTAGCTTTAGATGAGGAACTCCGATTCTACGTCACTAAATAATGCCCTTCACTCAAGCAAACACCCATCCATCCATTTTCACAAACTTAAACTTTGAAATAGTAGCACAGTTTTACAATACCTACGTATCTAAGTGTATTATAATAAGTATTGTTATGATTTTATTTATCAAAATAAAGGTATCTGTTGAGGTATTTCCAACCACTGTTTCTCAAACGCTTATTCTTCCATTGTTTGATTTGGGAAAGACGCCAGACACGTCGTTCGTTGATGTTGTGTCATAATAAACTGGCATCCTCCCATGTCCTTCTCCAAGCTTTAAACGGCGGCCAAACTGTGATGAAAATTATGCAGGTATAATTTTCATCACAGTTTGGCCGCGAAGGCGTAACAGACAGACAGTTCCTTTCGCATCATATTAGCATGGATAATTCTTCAAGTAACGTGATTTATAATATTATAAATAATATTGTAAATTGAAATATACTTCTTTTCTCACCAACCGTGCCAACACTAAACGTCTAAGCTGAAAGCCTAGTCAAATTATACTAATCTAGGTAAAAGCTTACTCTCGTTTGGCGGTAGCATTTAATTTAGTTTGGCAGCCATGCGGCCTTGTATTAAATAAAAGCTTGTAAAAAATTAAATTTCGAATTTCTATTGTCTAATTTTAATTTAGAGTAAGAAGGTATTTAATGTTAAGTTAGTAGGTATTTAGTTAAGTATTTAGGTAAGCAGGCATATTCATGTTTTAAAATAAAAATAATATGATTGTTATTCCGTATTTTATTTTGATACCTAATTATCCCATGCGTTCCCGTAGGAACCTATCCTATGTCCTTTTCTGGATCCAAATATCAGTTGTGTAGATTCACATGGAAATGGCAACAGCCGGCAGCGACGTGGTGAGCAGTTTACTTATACGAGTAGTGACAAGGCATTATAATAAACTTTATGTGTAAGCAAGCCGCCCGTGGCAGCGAGCCGGCTCGCTCCCGTCGCGCGGGTCGCGCGTCTATCTATCTATACTAGAATGGTGTAGGCAATGACGTTTGGTTTACACAAAAACAAACAAACTTGTGCTTAAAGTAATGGTTCAATTGCTTTAGTTTTTAGTTGCATTTTATTTTTAAGTTCTGTGGTTTTAAAATAAAAAAGATAAAAGACACATCAAGATTGTTTACCTTTATTTAATTATCTAAACCTTTCTAGTATAGCGTATCTGTATTTTTTGATATTGCACATGCCTTTAAAACTTCTCACCGGACGCCGATGAAGCGGGCCCCTCATGACGGCTAGCTACGCTTGCACTACGTGAAAGCATAATAGGTAAATAAACAAAATCACTTACGAGTTTTGAATAATAAGCTGCTTCACCCGAGTTCCCTTAAGGTGGATGTTCCAGGGTAGCCCGCGAAATTCAAATTTTCTTTAGTTTTTTGCAATTTGCAGGCCAGTGATAGCTTGTATGTTGATGAACATTTGATTCGCGGCTGTAAGACGTATGTAGTTACAGAATTATAATCATCAAAATCATTAATACAACCCTCCGAGCTCATAAAGGTGTAAAAATGACTTTGACCTTGTAAAAAGTTGTTTTTACACCTTTATGAGCCGCGAATCAAATGTTCATCAACATACAAGCTATCACTGGCCTGCAAATTGCAAAAAACTTAAGAAAATTTGAATTTCGCGGGCTACCCTGGAACATCCACCTTAAGAACTTATCACAACTTATCCTTCTCTGTACTCCTGACATGTTACATGCAAAATTCCATGATGAAGCGTTCAAACAAGCTCATATTCTCATTTATAAAATACACCTATTCTAATGAAGTCGATAATAGTAGACTAGAATTTCATTTGAAAATTCATAACCTTTAAAATCGTATCTTATTACTAGCGCAATAAGGTTGAATTTGTAACAGCAAACTTTGCATTGTCAAGAAAATTCACGTTACTAAGTTCAACCTTATTATTTGTGATAAGATCGTGCCGCGGACGAAACGGTGATATAGTCTCAAACACGGCGGCGGCGCGGCGGCGCGGCGCGGTGCGGCGCGGCGCGGCGGACTGAAAAGATGCTTTTGTAGGTAAAGTGAATTGGGTAAACTTCAAACACTTTCGTGATGGGGTATCGAAATTGTTTTTAAATTTTAAGTCGATTGCGGTAAGTAAACAACTGCTGTGATACCTATTAAGTATGGCTTTCGGCATTTAATTGCGTAGAAATACTTTTCTCACATCAGATAAGATTATACCTACCTCAATCAGCCTAGCCTTTTCCCAACTATGTTGGAGTCGGCTTCTAGTCTAACCGGATGCAGCTGAATACCAGTATTTTGCATGGAACGACTGCCTATCTGACCTCCACAACCCAGTAGCTCGGTAATACTATACCTCTTGGTAAGTATGGTAAGACTAGTTGTCAGACTTTCGTGCTTGTGACGACCCGTAACGACTGTCAAAGATCCGCTAATGACGGCCGGGACCAACAGCTTAACGTGCTTTCCGAGGCACGGAGGAGTCTCGGTATGTAAAGATGGTCACCCATCGACTGACCAACCCCGGCAAGCGTAGCTTAACCTGATGGATCGACCCGTGCGGCCGTTGTTACTTAGCTACGGGAGAAGATTATACCTAGTTACCTGCCTCATCAATATTCATCACGAGCGCGAAGTTTCGCTAATTAAGAGTAGGTAATGCCTTATTAATAAATGTATCCAACAAATATGTAAAAATGAAGGATTAATGTAAAATTACCTATAAGCGCGCGCATACGCATTTTTTCGATTCGATTCAAGTATTCAACTGTTACGCGACGATTTGTAATCGCATAGTAGGTATCTTATTATACACTACGACGACGCGCATACACACACACTCACATCGCACTGCAGCACGAAACATTACGAGTAAGAACGGATAAAAAGCTATTTATCTCTTTCGTACGATTCTCGCTGTTGTTGCTCATAGCGCCTTCAAGGTCAAAGTGGGGTAACTTGATGTGCTGCCGTGTGTACATAGAACTCACATATGTGCCAAGCAATTATACAATATTAAGAGATTGAATTTATACAATGCAAAGATAGTTTTTTTGTTGTTCTTCTCTTCCGCAGCTCCAACAGTTTTTAGCAATTAGTTGGTGCGCCCTTGGGGAGCTGGACTAGCATTGACCCAAGCATTTTTGTCAGCAATGTAATCTCCCAATTTATAATACGCTTGGCTGCATAGTGTGCGTTTTATACAGGATTTAAATTTTGATTCATTAAGTTCAAGAATGTGGGGAGGTATTTTATTGTAACATTTTAAACAGAACCCCATGAAAGATGAATCTACTTTAGCCAGCCTGAAACCTGGCTGAACTAATTGGTCCCTATTTCTAGTGAAATAATTGTGTCTTTCACCTCTTTTACTAAAAAGATGCAGATTTTTCCTTACGTACATGATGTTTTCATAGATATATTGACAAGGTACAGTCATGATGTTAATAACCTTAAACCGTTCTCTTAGAGAAGCGCGCCTACGGAGATTATATATGGCTCTGATAGCTCTTTTCTGCAGAATAAAAATTGAGTCGACGTCTGCAGCTCGGCCCCAAAGTAAAATACCGTAAGACATGATACTATGAAAATAACTAAAATAGACTAGCCTCGCGGTATCTACATCAGTATATTGACGGATCTTTCTGACAGCATATGCTGCAGAACTTAGCCGTCCTGAAAGAGATGTTAAATGAGGACACCATTGTAGCCTTGAGTCGAGCGTGATCCCTAGGAAAACAGTTTTATCGACAAATTCTAATTTCTCTTGATTCAATACTATCTCACAATCACTACTTTTTACATTTGGTAAAGAAAATCTTATGCACTTAGTTTTTTTTCCATTTAATACTAAATTATTTGCAGTGAACCAATTTTGGACCTGCAGTAGGGCGTTATTTACGTCGTCAAAATTTTTAGCACGTCTATCTATTTTAAAAATTAAAGAAGTGTCATCAGCAAATAACACCATTTGTGGTTGATTTTTTAGTAAATGGAGAAGATCATTTATGTATACTAAAAAGAGGAAAGGACCCAATATAGAACCTTGTGGCACACCCATTTTTACTTTTAAACCGAGTGAATTGACCAAGTTAAGTTACGCTTGCCGCGGTTGAACCATGGATGGGTGACTATCTTTACATACTAAGACACGGAGGGGTCAGTGCCTCGGAAAGTACGCTAAGCCGTAGGTCCCGGCTGTTATTTGTAGTATCTTTGACAGTTGTTAAGGGTCGTCAGAAACCAGAAAGTCTGACAACCAGTCTTACCTTGAGGTGACCCAGTAACTGGGTTCAGGGGGTCAGATAAGCAGTTGGCCCATGTTGGTAAAATACGGTATTCATCTGGAACTAGTAATTCTAGAAGCCGCCCCTAACATAGTTAGGAAAAAGCTAGGTAGGGGGCAATTGATGATTTCCCACCCTCAAAAATAAAAGCAAAGTAAAACCTACTGAGGGTTTAATTTATTTATAATTCAAGATCAAGACCATCGGGTCCGTGGGAGTTGACAATACCTCCCTAGCTAATGGCCTAACCATAGATTACATTTATATGGGCCTAACAGTCTAGGTACAGAGGCCAGCGGGCTTACCATAAACTCTTATAGCAGGTCAATTTTAGACGAAAAATAACCTGTCGTGTTAGTTTTTTTTATTTTTATTTTATCACATAGGAACAACAAACAGCTACATTATGGAATATTACAACATAATAACATAAATAACTTACTAATGTAGCCCACAACGCTGTTCACAGATTACAATACTGAGTAAACCTTAAATTGCAAGGAAAAGCTGTTCATGCATGACAGAAAACATTTTTTTTTTAACATTACAAATACAAAAAGAAAATAAAATAAAGTATTATTCCTACTAATCTTGAAGTTACTAAACTACATACTTAACATTAATCTAAGAGCTTAAGTGTCTTATACAAAAGGCTGCGAAACTTCTGCATGGAGCATGTAAATATATCTATGTGTTCGAGTTCTTTATTGTATAATGCTGCCATTCGCCGAATTGGTGAACGTTCACCAGTGTTTGATCGGCAGGTACCTATTGCAAATAGTGTACCTGCACGCACCTGGCGTCTTTGAACAGTTCTAGGGACAACATAACACAGTACATTATTCAGGTCGATACAGTCAAATTTGCCATTTACAATATTATTATTGTTTGCGTCTGGAACTGAGCGTCAGAAGTTTGTATTTATCGAGCAATTGGTCATAAGGCAAATACATCCTGTGACATCTGTAATACATTACACGAAGGAATTTGCGTTGTACATTCTCTAACATATCGATATATTTTTTATAATATGGGTTCCAGATGGGTACCGCGTATTCAAGCTGTGAGCGGACTAGAGTTTTATATAGGCAGAGGTACGAAGAGGTCCGTTTAAAGTCGTGGGTTGATCTCATTATAAACCCATACATCTTGTATGCTTTATTGATGATTTGTTCTATGTGTAAATCCAAGCAGAGTTTAGCATCAAGCAATACACCCAGGTCACGTACCGAGTCAGCTTTATTCAGAGAGATGCTACATAAGGAGTACACAAACCTAATAATGTTTTTATTTTTGGTAAAATTTATATAGTTGCACTTGGGAATGCTTAGAAGAAGCTTACTTGTGTAACAATAGTCCGTCAGTCTGTCCAAGTCCTCTTGGAGGAGATAGCAATCCTCTATATTTCGAATGGGTCTGTATACCTTAAGGTCATCTGCATATAACAAAAATTTTGAGTTGCGAAAACAATTACCAATATTATTTATAAAGATAATAAATAAAAGAGGACCAAGAATAGAACCTTGAGGGACGCCTGAGGTAACCTGAATAGCATCAGAGTAGTAACCGTTGATTACAACCCGTTGACAGCGATTAGTGATGTAGGAAATGAACCATCGCAACAAGTTACCCCGGATGCCATTGAAGGCTATTCGGTTCAGCAGTAATTCATGATCCACCTTGTCGAAAGCTTTCTGAAAGTCCGTGTACACCGCATCAACCTGTATACGATTATCCATCTTTTCAAATAGATCGCTGGAGAAAGCTAATAAATTTGTTGTTGTTGATCGTTTCTTAACAAACCCATGCTGTTGTTCTATGATGGCGTGATGTAGGATAGGGTACACTTCGTTGTGTACTAGTCTTTCGAAAAGCTTCGACAAGGTGGACAGAATAGAAATTGGTCGGTATTGTTCAACACTACGTTTAGATCCAGCCTTGTGTACAGGCGTGATATTAGCTTGTTTCCATACCGTCGGCATGACACCTTCAGTGACGCATTTATTATAAATTATGGCTAAGGGTCTATATATGACAGAGGCAGTATTTTTGAGGAAAAATGCAGACAGACCATCTGGACCTGGGCCCTTAGTTGGATCTAGTGATTTCAGTTCTGTCATAATTGTTTCCTCTTTGAAGTGAAGGTCAGAAATAACTATGTCATTAGACATTGTTTCAGAAGATGGCTCCCATCGAGAAAGGGCAGGTGAAGCAGGCTCATATACGGAAGCAAAGAAATCGGAAAACATATTGCAAATCGATTGAGGGTCGTTGGATACAACGTTGTTATATTGTACTTTTGCCGGTATACCGGGTTTGTCTTTGCGATTTGCAACATAGACCCAAAAGTCTTTAATATTTTTATGAATGCCATCCTCAATCGACTGGATGTATTTCGAGAAACATTTGTCACAATTTTCCTTAAATAAGGCTCTGTACTGAGAAAAAGTTTCGTAGTCAGCAAGATTGCCATACTTTTTCCATTTGACCCATGATTTTTGTTTTTTTCTAAATGTTTTAATTAAAGATTGTGTGAACCAGACTGGAAAGCCAACGGTTCTGGATGCAGATAGTGGTGTGTGCTGCTTTATAATGTCATCGATCTTATTGTAAAAAGTGCTAAGTGCCTCTTCAGATCCGCCGCTTTTTCATGGGAAGAGTATCTACATTTAGACTTATATCACAGACAAAAGGTGGATGATACGTGTCTATGGGAAGTAAAGGCAACAACGCACTCGATACCTTACATGGGTGGTTTGATATCAGTAGGTCAAGAATTTAACCATAGGTATTTGCCACGACATTGTATTGCAAAGCATCAAGTAATGACATTAAATTATTTAACTGTGTACAAGTCGTAGATGAGCCTAAGCCCAACCCACCACCGATTAGTGAAACCGTTGGACCCGGTATGTTCCAGGTTATTTCTGGGAGATTATAGCCCCCTACTATGTAAAAATAGTCAACGGAAGGGTCACCCAGTACCTGCTGTAAGATTTCAAAATGTTGTTCATATACAAGCGTAGCCGATTTAGGAGGTATGTAAGCCGCACTAATGATATGCCTCTTGGATGGTCTCAAACTAGGCACTTCTATAAGGACATGTTCAACAATGTTGCAAAATAGCGAGTTGGCCGGAGTTATAGAAATACCACATTCATAGGACCTGAGTGTCCTCAGCAAGGCAACCAACACTCCCCCGCCATCCATTATTTTAGTGCTAATACGATCCAGTCACACCTGTACACAATATAACGCTGATCGATAAACTCATTATTGTTAATCTCAGGAATCAACCAAGTCTCTGTGAGTACGATGATGTCGTGGTTACTGTTAAGAATGTTCATGTATAGTGTGTGTAATTTTGTACGGATACCTCTGTAGTTTTGGTAATATATAGATAAATATTTGTTACTCATCACGAGATATTAAGGATTCAACATAGTAATTACCAGCAATGTAATCACAAGTACGTAACTGGTATTCGCTCGTGCAATGCTCAATACAAGGTTTGTACCATGAACTCGACAAGTAGCAGGCCAGTCAGCGATCTCGTGGTCTAAACCGGTGAGTGACTACGTGACAGCATTTCAGCAGGCTGGCCTGCAACATATCCTTACTATGTAGGCTTTTGACATTTAAACATTCAACAATTGAACTGCCCTGCCGTCATAATTTGCAGCTTTGTGAAAGTAACAACTATTGACCTGTTTTAATTAAATTTAAATAGAAAAAGCTAATTTATCCTAAAAGTGTGTACACAATATAATTCTGTCGTTATTTCAAAGTATTGAAATACATAGAAAACCTCTATGAGCAATGTGTTTACTATTTATTTTAGATGTGTGATGAAGATGAAATTTTTGAGTTTCTTGAGGATGATAGTCGTGGCAACAGTGCTAAACAAATGGCTAAAATTCAAAGAAACATTGAGAAACTCGATCTAACCATTTGACATGCTGGACAACGCTTTTATTAAACGATATAGGCTCACGAAAGCGCTTGCACTGCGCTCTGTGAGCAATCTTTCATGCCACGCCCTACTAAATCAACAGATTTGTCGATTGAGGTCAAGGTTCTACACTTCTATTTATCCGTTTAATTATCATAATATAATATAAGTTCTTGAATGTGTGCCTACTTTATTTCAGGTTTTAACAGCATAGCATTATCTTTTTGCGCGGATAGTTCTTATTAAAGACCAACGGGTTATATCGCAGCACATTCTATTGCGCAGCAAACAGTATTGAATCACATGCAGTAGCACAAGTAATAGAATGCTTAAATTTACTACATTTTCGCTGAAAAGAAATAAAATTCCCAGCTAGTGTAGTGAAATTCTTTTGATTTTAGTAATCAGGTATTTTATTCTATTCTGAATGTATAGTATAGATGTGACAGCACAACTGTCATTAACTTATTTCAGATTGTTGAACAAGTTTGGTATACCTGGGGTTTTAGGCTGCATTCGTAGAACCTACCGCGGCGTCCCATACCCGTCATTCATGGATTTTTATAGTGTTAAGTGTCGTCTTCCACAACCCACGCCTCCACAACCCAGTAACTGGATGATACTCCAAAGAATCTCTCTATCTCTCTCCATGTAAAATACTGGTATTCAGCTGCATCCGGTTAGAATTAAAGCCAGATATCGATCTGCCCAGCCTTTTCTCAATTATGTTGGGGTTGGCTTTAAATACCAATACTATACAATACCATATACTATTTAAATATCGATTTAAATAGTATATGGTTTAATTAATAATTAATATAATTAAGTCAGGCAATTACCTTAATAATTTTAATTAATTAAAAACTTACAGCTATCCAAGTTTTTCAATCCTTTTCAGCACACCTAACCATTTTCCGAGCTTTTATTATAGCCTATTACAGTATCCCTGTTAATATACAAAACATCTAACATATTCTAATTGTTCGTAAGAAACTTGTCTTAAATCCATAGTCACAAAAGCCACTCTTTGCCTCCCAGATAGCAATTTAAACTTGTTTCAGACTTGCAGTAAGTTTGAAATATCAAATGTGAAAACTTGCATAAAGTTTGACGAGGCAAAGGACAAACTTGTGGCAAGTTTCTGTCAAACTTATATCAAATGTCTAGTTTCCGCCCATCAAACTTGTATTATGTGTGCCAATGCAAACTTGCCAATTCTTTGTTATGACAAATTACCTACAATGTTGTCATATACTTGCTTAATGTTCGTTGCATACATTGTAATCAATGGTGTACTGCTACGACAGACAGATACTTAATATTATGCCACAAAGCGACGAGTTTTGGTGTTTTTCAGGGGGCTTACTCGCGAACGCGAACCACTACGACAAAAATAAAAATAAAAATGTGTAGTCGTTTGCGAGCAGGTCTCATGAAGAAACAAAAAACTTGACAGCATTTAAACTACGAAATGAAAACAATTGAAATTAAAATTGAATGGGTTTATTTCACCATTGCACGAGAGTATTTATTTATACAGCCTGGGTAAACAGTTATAGAAACTCAATTAAGAAACGAAGTCACATAAATAAGAAACAGGCACATAAAAGCAACTTTTGAAGTTTTCGTATGGAGAAGAATGAGCAAGAAACTCCACCATTGCTCTTTTAAAAAATCACTGTTTCAAATCATCCAAACAGTTTTATTTTTAATTCTAAACACTGGGTTACCAAAATGTTTTTATATTTTCATCTTTATGCACAAAATTTTTGTGTGTGTTCCATTATAGATGGAATCATTTTTAACCTCCACGGATTGCTGGATTTCCAAAGGGAGGACCTTGTCCTTTCTTACAAATTCCGGATCCGAAAGGTGGTGCGGCGCAGAAGTAACCTTCGCAGCAGGGAAGAGAAGGATCACACTGTCGAATAAATATGTAGGTTAGAAAACATAATATAGTTCTTTTAAAATAAGTACATCAAATTACACGTACCCAGCAATCATCGCAATTGGGTGCACCTTTGCATACGGTTGGCTTGCAAGTTCCAGCCCCGAAGTAGTAAGAGTCACAGTCGAAACCTGGGCAGCATCCGTATCCTTGTACCGAATGACACTGCGTGAAATGAAAATTTATACAAGTTATTCATTTATTTTGTCGACTGTAAATGAAAAAAAAATTATTGCGTGTAACTTTTACACGCGGTTGGAGTAAAACTTCTTTGACATTGTGACAGATGACGATTACGTTAAAAATGAATGTCATGTTAGAATTTTAAATAACGCTCTGCTATTAATTAATATTATAAACTTTGAAAGTTTAGAATTGAAATTAAATTTTTCCTTTTAATAATTCTGTTTGATTTCATGTATTTTTATTTTCATATTTTTTTTAAAACTCTATGGAAGCTTGAAGAGATCTAAATGTACAAAATAGTATAGTTTTGTGCCCAAAAAGCTCTTGACGTTTATAAATTATACATTATAAGCGCTAAGAGCTCAATCTTTTACCTCTTTATAATATTAGTATATACTAATATTATAAAGAGGTAAAATTTGTATGTTTGTAAGTTTGTATGTAGGGGGTAATCTCCGGAACTAATGATCCAATTTCAATAATTTTTTCACTGATAGAAAGCTACATTATTCCTGAGTGCTATATATATATAAATTATATTTTTATCATACAAATTAGCCGAGCTATTGTATTTTTCGTCTAGCAAGTCGGAAAGAAATACCTCCGAAAACAGAATTATTTGCATGTAATAGATTTATTTCTCATAATGGACTAAAAAGTATTACCTAGACTTATTATCTGAATTAACTAATTATTTAAATCAATAATTGTTAGTACCTACTTGTAACGGTATTTATGAGGTGTATGTGTAAGGTGTAAGTATGAGTAGAGTAGTCATATATTATAATAGAAATGATGAATAGAATTAAAGGCAATTGGTTCATAATCAAAAGTAAATGGCTATTAACTGTGTAGCTTGTGTCTAATATAAGGCGTTTAAACTCTAGCTGGTATCTGTTTATTTCCAACTTGATGTTAAAACTAATAATCGTATATCAAAGGTATAGATTCTTTATCAACAGCAAAATCTATTCATTACTTGCAATTAAATCATTAGAGATTTCAAAAGGTGGTTCTTGCATAGGGAATAGTCAAAACACCTCAACACATAATCATAAACAATATTTATTTTAACTCCAGTATAGAACAATCTAAGGGCACGGTTATTTTACATACTTATGTCACTAAATATACACATCCTAAATATGGATGGGAATTAATTCTAGCACACACTTTATAGAACAAAGATTAAACAAATTAAATATGGAGTCAATGTACTTAACTTAGTCCGATTTCCGGTCACCAATTACTCCAAAACACCAACTTGATATTATTTATTATTTTATATTTTACAATTATAATAATTTTATGCTTGATCCACCACCTGGTTTACTTGAGGTCCGAACTATCCAACCGCCGAAGCAAAAGTGCCGCTCTCTTTTTTTTGAATTGGCATCTCGCAGTTCAACCAAAGGGTTGTCTACTGCTTAACCGGGCTTGATGCCGCTCTCCGAACCTACACCCTTTTTATAACGTCGGTTCTTGTAAACAAGGTGGCGCGATCAAGCGTCATCGTAACTCAGAGATTTGAAAATAACGTTTCAACATTTAAAATTCGCGGTAAATAAACAATGTTAGCTTAAAGTCTCTTAATAGTAAATAACTGCAAGTATTTATTAACCTATATAGTTGAAATATTCGATTAAACCGAAATGCATCCAAATAACTATCAAAAACAGTAATTAATTTTAAAAATAATCTATCACATGCGCTGCCTAAACAGTTGTTTAAAATTGAAAGCAATGTATGGCAACCCGGTTCGCCTTAATTATTTCTACAAAAAAGTCCGCGACACCACATTTCTATCCTTTGTATTTTAACTTTTATATTTCGTTTTATGTTTTAAAAAAGTATTTTTTTGACTTACTTCTGTTTGGATGATTATTTAAACAACAAAATATCAATTCTTATCAAATAAAATTATTTTATGATCACAAGGACATCACAGAGATAAAATTTGCCCTCTACAGTATGTCAATTGGTTACATATTTTCCGAGATAATATAAAATTACTAAACGCAAAATGCTAAAACATTCGCCGAGCTCAACTATCATTCCTACTTCCTACGTGCTTTGTGCGGACGTTTTATCGTTTTAGAGAAGCTTTAAATTAAATAGGTTCCTCACTTAAATTTTATATTTTTAACGTTAACATTTTTAAATGATGGTTTGTATTTTGTATATAGGTAGTGTAATATCTTTTGCCAGCGGCTTCGCCCGCGTGGTTGTTGGAAATTAACCCACGGGAACGGGTACGTTTTTCCGTGATAAAAATTAGCCTATGTGTTATTCCAGACTATAATCTATCTCTGTGCCAAACATCCAGATCCGTTCAGCCGTTTTGGCGTGCGTGAGTAACAAACATCCATCCATCCATCCAAACTTTAACATTTATAATAGTAGTAAGATAATTTTGTTATTATTCGTGTTGGGTTAAAAATACATAATGCATTTGCACCTTTACAATGCGAGGCAGGGTGTCGTAAACCGTCATCTACCCCAGTCGCGATGGGGAATGGAACCGGCCGGAGATGTCGTGCGGTGTCCCACAGGGATCGGTTCTGGGGCCGCTCCTGTGGGACATCGGTTACGACTGGGTGCTGTGGGCCGACCTCCCTGACGGCGTCAGCGTAGTTTGCTACGCTGACGACACGCTGGTCCTGGCGCAGGGGAGGTCGCATCAGGCGGCGGCCGACGCAATGACACGCGGGGTTGCGACAGTCATTGAGAGGATCCGGCAGTTGGGTCTCGAGGTGGCATTGCACAAATCCGAGGCCATGTCCTTTCATGGACCTCGGAATAGGCCACCATCGGGATCCCAACTTACGGTAGGAGGGGTTCACATCGGCGTCGAGACCACGATGAAATGCCTAGGTCTGGTCCTCGACAGCCGATGGAACTTCGTGGAGCATTTCCGACGTTTGGCCCCCAAGCTGGAACGGACTGGGGCCGCCTTCAAGCGGCTCTTGCCCAATTTGAGGGGGCCAAACGCCTCCTACCGGAGGCTTTACGCGGGAGTCGTGCGCTCCATGGCCCTATACGGGGCCCCGGTGTGGGCGCGTTCACTGCGGTGGCGAGTTCACTATCCGAACGCGCCCCAAAAGGTGGTAGCCATACGGCTTATCCGGGGGTACCGCACGATCTCGGGCGAGGTGGCAAGCCTCCTTGCCGGACTGCCGCCGTGGGATCTGGAGGCGATAGTCCTCGCGCGCCTGTACGAGTGGCGCACGGAGGTACTAAGCCGTGGGGAAACTCCGTTTCCGCAGCAAATTGCGGCGGAGCGGACGGACCTCCGGCGCGATCTCATGGCGGCCTGGAATTAGCGACTGTCGCAACCCAGCGCAGGGCACGCCACGATAGTGGCGGTAAGACCCCTCTTTGAGAAGTGGCTAGAGAGGCGTCACGGCGCCCTCACCTACCGCCTGACGCAGGTCCTCACCGGGCATGGATGTTTCGGGAGGTTCCTGCACATCATCAGGCGGGAGGAAACGCCCGGGTGTCACCATTGCGAGGATCGCCCAGAGGACACGGTAGAGCATACGGTGCAAACCTGCCCCGCTTGGGCGGAGCACCGCCGTGTCCTCATAGAGCCGATTGACGGCGGCGACCTCTCGCGCCCGGCCCTGGTGCAAGGCATGGTCCGGGGCGAGAGGGAGAGGGAGGCAGTCACCTCCTTCTGCGAAAAAGTTATGCTCGCGAAGGAGGTGGCGGGATGGGAGAGAGAAAGGTCCTCCCGTCCCAGCCGCCGCGGGAGACGCTCCGGGCGTCGGGAGCCACGTGACGACTACCGGCCACCGTAGGCGCGGGCCTGCGGGCGGTGAGTAATGGGTGACTCACCGTCCGATCAGCACCAGACCCGTGCCGGACGGCGCGTATATGTTCCACGCGCGCCTCAAAGAGATGTCAGCATATGAAGGGGCCCCTCAGGGCCAAGCCTGCCGGGTAAGCGGGATTGTCCGAAAGGGTTACCGCTACCCCGGAACATAAAGGGCTACGGAAGGAACATGGATGGGTTTTAGTCAGTAAGAGTCTGACACTCCCTTCCGCTCCACCCAGAGCGGGAGCAGACATTGCTTAAAAAAAAAAAAGGGTGTCGTAAAAGGCGACTAAGTTGAGCAGAAAAGATCACCTCGGTAACCTTTGGAAATTCTGATCCGATTTCAAATATTCTCTCACTAATGGGAACCTACAGTATTGCCGAGTATCATAGGATATATTTAATGTTAAAACTAGAAATTTTCCGCGGACGAAGTCGCGGGCAGAAGCTAGTAACAAATAAACACATAAATTTTCAAGTACTTTCAGCAATTTACCATGTTTTGAATTTCACCTGAGTTATCTTCGTGAATTATATCGATACCCAGGAATACGAGTACATAGTAATTTAACGACTGTATATTTCTGCTTTTACCATCTAAATCATTGAGTACAGTTGTCGTGGAGTACCGTGACGAGTTTCCGATTCATTTTTGTTGTCCAATGCATCCAGTTACCACTTAGTTGCGCATAAAGAAGTTTTACTTAAAAAAAAAACAAGACTCATTTGTGTTCAATAAATCGGTCAAGATATATAATATGAAATTTTATAGAGTTTATATTAATATTCAATAATTCGAAATAACTGTTTTTGCATTAAAATCAAATTGTTGAATTAGATTTCATCTTAAAATTATCAGCGTACAATAAAAAATGCGTAACGGAATAAATTATTTAAGTTGCGGTCGATTTTTACTTCAGTAGCGCCAAGATTAGAGGTAGTTGTCTAAGCATAACCTTTGATTACTATGATTAGTTATTATTAAATGCAAATATATTAAATTCGTAAAGTTACATTTTTTTCGTTAAGTCTCACTTTTAGAGTATTATATTTACCTATTACAAAAAATTGACAAAAGTAAGAAAGCTCATATTGAATAGTCTTTAAATCCTAATGGATCTGGTCTTATTAAAAAATAAATCTACGCAATTAATGAAGTTGTTTGAACTTAATTTGTGTATCTTAACTTCAGACCAATTGACGTCGACGAAAAAATTTTTTTCAGCTCGTTTTTTCTGTCTCATTTTCTAAGAGAAAAATTTGTAATATCGAGTTTGTAAATTGAAGATTATTTCGAATTAGAGAAGAAACTTGACGTTCAAGAAATGTTTCGACCAACACGAGGAGATTTTATTCGTAATTTTTTTTTTTATTACTATTAACTTAATTTCCTCCCTGCGGATGATGAAGATGGTCTAAAACAATGCATTATTGTTATTAATACCCTAGTTTATGAAATAGATATTAGAATATTATGGAAGATCGATATTAGGTCCTTAGAGTGTGTTAGATCTCTTACAACTTAACTCAGTAATAAAGAGTAGTAATTTTATCTATGAACTTATAGAATTGGATCGGAATATATTTGAATAACATTTTACTGGCCTTTTTTTTTTTTTTTTAAGGCTGGGAAATCATCCAATGACTGCTCCCGCTCTGGGTGGAGCGGAAGGGAGTGTCAGACTCTTACTGACTAAAACCCATCCATGTTCCTTCCGTAGCCCTTTATGTTCCGGGGTAGCGGTAACCCTTTCGGACAATCCCGCTTACCCGGCAGGCTTGGCCCTGAGGGGCCCCTTCATATGCTGACATCTCTTTGAGGCGCGCGTGGAACATATACGCGCCGTACGGCACGGGTCTGGTGCTGATCGGACGGTGAGTCACCCATTACTCACCGTCCGCAGGCCCGCGCCTACGGTGGCCGGGAGTCGTCACGTGGCTCCCGACGCCCGGGGCGTCTCCTGCGGCGGCTGGGACGGGAGGACCTTTCTCTCTCCCATCCCGCCACCTCCTTCGCGAGCATGACTTTTTCGCAGAAGGAGGTGACTGCCTCCCACTGCCTCTCGCCCCGGACCATGGGGTGCACCAGGGCCGGGCGCGAGAGGTCGCCGCCGCCAATCGCCTCTACGAGGACACGGCGGTGCTCCTCCCATGCGGGGCAGGTTTGCACCGTGTGCTCTACTGTGTCCTCTGGGCGATCCTCGCAGTGGTGACACCCGGGCGTTTCCTCCCGCCTGACGATGTGCAGGAACCTCCCGAAACATCCATGTCCGGTGAGGACCTGCGTCAAGCGGTAGGTGAGGGCGCCGTGATGCCTCTCTAGCCACTCCTCAAAGAGGGGCCTTACCGCCACTATCGTGGCGTGCCCTGCGCTGGGTTGCGACAGTCGCTGATTCCAGGCCGCCATGAGATCGCGCCGGAGGTCCGTCCGTCGTCGCAGTGAACGCGCCCACACCGGGGCCCCGTAAAGGGCCATGGACCGCACGACTCCCGCGTAAAGCCTCCGGCAGGAGGCGTTTGGCCCCCTCAAATTGGGCAAAAGCCGCTTGAAGGCGGCCCCGTTCCAGCTTGGGGGCCAAACGTCGGAAGTGCTCCACGAAATTCCATCGGCTGTCGAGGACCAGACCTAGGTATTTCATCGTGGTCTCGACGCCGATGTGAACCCCCCCTACCGTAAGTTGGGATCCCGATGGTGGCCTATTCCGAGGCCCAAGAAAGGACATGGCCTCAGATTTGTGCAATGCCACCTCGAGACCCAACTGCCGGATCCTCTCAACGACTGTCGCAACCCCGCGTGTCATCGCGTCGGCCGCTGCCTGATACGACCTCCCCTGAATGGATGGATGGAAGATCGATATTAGGTCCTTAGAGTTTGTTAGATCTCATACAACTTAACTCAGTAATAAAGAGTAGTAATTTTATCTATGAACTTATAGAATCTGATCGGAATATATTTGAATAACATTTTACTGGCCTTAAAAACGATTACGACTACGGTATAGAGACTCAGTCCGTCTGGCGCAAGCGCTACGCTAACTAATTTGAACGGCACTTGGCGCCAGACTCTACCGAGTTTGTGGGTAGCAAAAATTAATGCATAAAAAAAATACAAACGTACCCAACAGTCAGAACAATCCGGTCCGGGCTTACATTCTGCATTAACGCTGTTCAACGCAGACAATCCAGCAACGGTGAATACGAAGAACACCACAAAGAATTTCGACATGATTTCGCCGTTACTGATGAGCTTTAACAGAAAGAGCAACAAATATTTCAATAATAATTATAAAATCCCACTAAGACACAAATGAATATTTGAGGTTCGTTATACTGACGCCAAACGTGGGGCTTACTTTCTTAGCGGAAAGTTTGGAGAATTTATTCTCAATCTCAAACAATGATTTCTTTCTTGTAGTAGTTATTATGGAATAGAGACACTCACATAAGAAACCGAGGATAGCAGTGAGTAAAATCACCGCGGTTTCAGAGAGCAACCTAAGAGTGCAGCTCTCCCAACACTTGTGTGGATGTTGCGAAGCTCAAAAGCTTATATGTAGCGCTCTTATCTCATAAATAGTGTAATAATAAAGTATTCGAGCTGGCAACGTTATAACAAAGTCGATTTTAGGGCGTCTGGATTTTGATTATTTCGTTTCTTATTGAAATTAGGTAAATATGAAGTGCATCCTTCTCTATAGGTGCAAGTTGCTAATTTTAGGATCTTTTTAGGACAAACTTCTTGAAGAAAAAAATTCTTTAGAATCGTTGTCATTTGAAACTAAATAAAATGAAAAAGCGACACTAAAAAGAGACAAACATATATATCTATAGGATATCGCCTGCGAGAGAATGAGATAGAATATAGACATACAGTCTCCCCACTCTCATCTACCGAGCGCTGTACATACGTGCCATTGTGTACGCCGAGATGAACCTCCAGAAATGGCATCGTATAATGAGTGTTCTAATTTTCAAAATATAAAAATTCAAAAAATTCGTAAGGGTCGAAAATATTTTTTTCCCCCTGTTTTTCGACCTTAACGAATTTTTTAAAAATACTTCAAATTAAAATTTTTCAAAATCCTTAGCTCCAGTGATAAAGAGATGTATGAAAAAGATTCACACCAAATTTCAAAGGAATCGGTTGGGTAGAACTTGAGATATCATGTCAACCGCATATTTTGTAGCCCCCACTTCACCGGCCTGTAATTTGTCGAATTTTTCATTTTTTTTTATATTCTTGAAATATCAATAAACATCATAATTATATAAAAACGGATAGTAAAAATGTTTTTCATTTTTTTTAATGTTAGTTTGAAAAATACCTATGGGGGTATTCTAGGCTTCTAGACTAGAATATCCCCTTAACGAGCAGAGAACAAAAACAGGAAAACTGCTACTCTACTGAAAATTATTAATCACAAAATACTTTAGTAAAATATTATAAGTTTTGTGTGTGATTCGCGGACTAACCAAAATGTCATACGATGTAAAAAGTAATGATCCACATTAGAAATTGTCTTTTTTTACATTTCGGTGGTATGGATACCGATTTAACGTTCAGAATATAAAAGACCATCAGCTCAATACCTAATAAAAGTGTTTGAGGAAAGGTTATATCCATGACCAATCATTGATATAAGTATAATCAGCTTGTTTATGTTTGACTTTGGAATTCCAGAACTGATAACGGGTTAATACCCGTTAATGTTAATACATCCAGCCAAGATACGTGGCCTTTGTTTTGATCAAAATATGGTTTGTCTATTTTTGTAATTATTATTATTAACTCGTCTTTGTGCTATTTATATGAAATTAATTTGCATCACCCATAAACTATCTTGCATAGAAATCTCTAGCTATCAAAACTGATCAATGCTTGTACCATATTCTATTTGATATTGAGTTTTATCAGCATGCCTGTGTGACTGTTCCTAAATTACCCCAGGCTGATAAAATTTTCGTTTTTCTTAACTTCGTTAATATTAGTGTTTGGGTCGGTTCCCCCTAAGGGGGAAGAGCCGCGCCCCGCCTTCCGCGCGACTCTGTAGGGCTCGTCCCGGACTGGTCACCCTCCCACCGACATAGAGATTAAATGAATTCCAAATGTGAAGAAGTCCAATGCCTTGCTACATTAAAAGAGCAAGGAAAGGGTTGAAATTGAAAGGAATTGTAAATAGGACTTAAGAATTCATAGTAGTGAAATTTGGAAGTGGTTTTAGAAGATGAACAAAATAACAGGGGAATTCAAAGTATATTATTACATAACTTAGCGAGTAACCCTTACACTAGTGTAACGGGTATTTTGACGGACATTACTCACATGATACCTCGCATGTGCAAGGCGCGTGTTCGTATAAGTTTGACTCAATTATTGGCCTGGTATAAAAGATACACTATTCAAGAATTACTGGATAAAAGAGTTGAGAATCTAGGCTCAATAACCCTTATAATTAAAATAGAATTTAAGATAAGACTCTTTAAAGACCTAATATTATTAGGCTGAGGTAAAGTATACAAATTCGGGAAAGTGATGTTAATAGAGTTGAGAATCGAAACTCAGGAATGATTGGTATAATAGATATTTGGATAAAAGACCTAGTAATATTCAGGAATTACTAGTTACTAGAGTAGAGAATTAAGCCTGGAGAATAATCATTATTAATTAGATGAGCTGTGGATCAACATTCAACACACAGTATTGTCAGTGAGGAGGGTAGAGGAATCGTTGCGCTTGCGCTTTAACTCATTATTTATAACTACGTTAATTTATTTAATTACGATGTACCCACTTCAGTGAGATCGGGAACCGTTTTACAACGTTTGTCTCATTCTACGTGTTCTGCTAGACCTGACGCATAGAGCCTCTAACGACCCTAATACGATTCTAAAAGAACACGTTCCCTAAGCATAAAGTAAATGTCTTACTCAATCCTAAGGCAGAGTGCTGCGAAGCCCAACCGCAATTGAGGAAGACAAGTATTGTGTTAGTTCTAAATGCAGACTACTGTGAATTTACCCTGTGAAATTACCCTTACGGCGGTGTAGCCTCCTTATTTACTATAATAATACAAATCCAGCACAAGCGCACCGTAGATTCAGTCTCTAGCAAAATGCATTACGATCGTACTTGGTGAACGCCGAAGTGGTATTTTCGTCTCTTCACATTTCCTTACTCTTCCCCATTTAGAAGATGCGGTGCGGCTAGTAGCGGCTTTGCATCAAAGTAACGTGTCTCGCTAAATAGTGGCGATTTAGAAATAGTCCTACTGAACGGACGGGTTTGTTTTAACGAGACACGGTCCCTAGCGCCTTTACAACGTCTACCAATTCAGTTTGGGGTACTTGGTGAAGCCTACCCCCACTCCCTGGAAATGTGCGTCAACAAGCCTCACGCAAAGCATTCTGTGGCAAGACCTTTTTGGAAGCAGATATTATTAGTAACGTTTGGTTGATTCATGTATTTACAGATTGGCTTTATAGCCTAGTAATTATGATATATACGGTTCTGCCTTCCAGGTCTGGAGGGTTAGTTAAAGTCAATAGTCAGGAGCAGTAGTGCTCAGTGTCAAGTATAGGGGAAGGCCTTCCCCGTCTCCCTAGAACCAAACGTAACTGACAATTATCTGTCAAGGTACGGATTAGGAGATGGGCAGATAATATAACCCTATCCTATCAGCCTAAGATAATTATTATAGTAAAAGACTCACCCAGTCGCACCAACACGCACACACACACACACATATATATGTATACTACGTTAAGCATTAGATTGGTCTAATCTGGGCTTTTACTCAAGTATATCTAACTTAATAATGAATACTCGCTGTCTTGCGACAGCCCACTAGGACGTAGCCTCTTGGTATACACCAAGCTTCCTATCCTAACTACTCTGGACCAGGACGTCCGAATCTTGTAGCGGTTGAAAACCGACTGCCCGCCTGATTGCATCAGTCTCCTAAATTCCTCCAAAACACCACGCTTATCGCATGTTCCCACAATTTCGCAGGGTAGGTTTATGGCCGTTTTTGTACAATTCATCTATTGTTCCAAGGGTGTGTTTGGGTATTGACTGGGCCCAAGTTATGGTAACCAGATGTGATACTAGGTATTGTAAGTGGCGTTTAGAAATTGGATGTTTCACTCGTTTCCTAAGAATTTGCTGAATTATTGCTTTCGACCCGTCGGCCGGCATTGTTCTAAGTTTGCCTGTCATTAAATAGAGAATTTATGCGCGTCTTAGTGGCCCGAACCATGTGCTGGTTTTAAAATAAATATAATATTTTGTTATTAAATAGGAGTACGTGACAGACAGTCACACCTGTTTCCCGGATCATTCGAGACTAATGATTCCCTCATTATTACACTTAAAAAAAAATTTTTTTAATAGAATTCCTCTCTTGATCCAAGAAATTACTTGGTTGAAAATTTACAATCTTTCAAAGCGTCGTCTCAAAATTTTGAAAATTTCATTAGAGATAATTTTTTAAGCAAAAGAACACTGGCCCTGATTGAAGAGACTTTAATCTTTCCTTTTTTTAAAATTATAATGATAAACTTCAATTTCTTTCTGAGAAAGAATACGTTTAATAAATTAAATATATATGTAGTTAATGGAGACGAAAAAATTCTTAACTCTCGTAATAAAGAAGTACTAGTTTTATGAAAGATACTCTTCCTTTCAGCGTATACAACTAACAGAAGCATTTATTTCAATGCTACAAATAAAACAAGGTATTTATCTAATAAAGAGTTTATTATACTGCTTTATACAATATGATGTTACTATCGTAATATATAAAGAAGTTAAAGAATAGTTGATTAACATGAAAGCAGTGAGGCATTGAACTATGATAGGTCGATTTGTCAAACTAGTGTCATGTAATTACAGCAAGATATATGAAAAGAAGTAGATATTTGTGAGTATGGAGTAAATTGATGATCTTTTGAACACAAGAATGCGATTTGATATTAAACATATTATAGGTGAGGAAGCAACGTTCATGAATTGAGTGATGACATGATTACCATACCGCGAAAAATTTCTGATCATAGCCTCATCCATGGTGCTTTGGGATGCCCGGCAGAAAACCTCCACGTGTGCCCGGGGACTGGAGTTCCTTTCTGGACACGTCTGGGGGCAAGGCCAGTCTTCGGGCCGGTGCATCCTGGGGTGCGGGCAGTGACTTCCCATTGGGGCTATCTCCCAGTGGGTTCTCGCTGTCCGCATGCTAATGTTCTGCCAGGAGGATCGCTCCACACCTGCCGCTCTGAGCACAACTGTGGTGGAGTCAGAGCGGGCCCGGTGTGCACTTACCCTGCCGCCGGGCAGGCAGGAGGGGTAACCCTCCTGTCACCGCTATAATCTCGTAGCCCCGGAGACAGTTACGGTCATGTCTCTGACTGTTGAAGGGGGTCGAGGGTCTTGGCTTAACCGCCCGGACCGCGAGGAAGATTAACCTCTATAAAAAATTCCCCAAACCCCTAAGCGGCGGCGCACCGTGAGAGGGGTTGCAAGCTTGACTGATGGGTAGCTTGATTCAGTCACTAGTGCGGACCACATAATTTGAGCAAGTACAGAATGTTATATACTCGTGGGACTAACTATGGAAAAATTCTTAAAACCAAAACCCAAACCCAAACCCGACGAAGAGGAGAGGAGTGGTGCGGGATCGGAGTCCGATCCCGCATCTGGTGGTGCGAGCACGGGAGGCTCCGCCGTGCCAAGGAGTTGGCCACTGCTACGAGGAACCGCAGGTTCTTCGCCAAGCGGCCAAGATCAGAGGACGGCCAGGGGTCGTCATCTGAGGGAGAGCTGGCCTCAGCTCGCAAGATCCCCACCAGCAAACGGGGGGGGCGGGGGGGGGTCAGAGAGCGAGGCGTTGGGAGGGGGCTCACTGCCCGGGAGGCCACCGAGCTTGAAGAAGGTCCCCAAAGGGACGTGGAGACCGGTCAGGCGGTCGCCTCGGGGCCCTCCAGTGACGAGGCGGGTGCGACTGGTGGTCCCAAGGCGGACCGCAAAGACGAGTTTGCGGCGGTCGTGGAGGCCGCTATCCGGGACGTGTCCCTGAAGAGGGTTCGGGCCTCAAGCAGCAAGGCCATCGTCTCGGCCACGGCCTCCATCATGGCGGCGGCTAAAGAGGCTGGGTGCGCCGGGCCTCCGGCCAGCGAGGTGGCCGATCTGCGGGCGGAGGTGGCACGACTTTCGGCCGCCATGAAAGTCCTCCAGGAGGAAAACGGGAGGCTCCGTGCAGACCTGGCCGGCCTGAAGGCCGTCGGCAGTCACAAAGCCCCCCGGGAGGAGAGCCGCCCGCCGCCGACGCAGCAACAACAACAGCGGCAGCAGGGGCCAAGACGGCCCGAGCCGGAGGAGAACCGGGTCCTGGTCCTGGTACGCCAGGAACTTGCCACCTTCCAGGCACGTTTCCAGGAGTGGTTCTCCGTAGTGGAGGGCATAGTCCTGCGCCCTCCCTTGGCCTCGGGCCCGAGGCCGGCCTCGTATGCGGCCGCTGCGGCGGCTACCGCTCTGAAATCCGGGCCGTCAAGCACAGCCATGGCGCCTGCAAAACCGGCACCGTCCGGCAAAGCTCCGGCGCCGGCAAAACCGGCACCGTCCGGCAAAGCTTCGGCGCCGGCCCGGAAAGCCAAAAAGGCCAAAAAGTCCCCACCGGCGCAGGAGGGGGGCTCCCAGAGCCCTCTCCCCGGCTCCTTTCCGCTCCACCCAGAGCGGGAGCAGTCATTGGATGATTTCCCAGCCTTAAAAAAAAAAAAAGGCGGGCACGCCCTTTATATACCCCTTGGTAAGACTAGCTGTTAGATGTTCGGGCTTCTGACGACCCGTAACGACTGTCAAAGATGCACAAATCACAGCCGGGACCAACGGCTTAACGTGCTTTTGGAGGCGTGGTGGATTCTCGGTATGTAAAGAGGGTCCCATCCACGGCAGACCCCGGCAAGCGTAGCTTAACCTGGTGGATCAACCTGTGCGGCTATTAGTACTTAGCCACGAGATTCGACACTAAATAAAACGGAATATTTATCAGTAAATCGCTTTTCAATCACACACCCACATCACGCCATATCCAAATAAAATATCGAAACCGTTTGTTTGCAAAAGGAATATTACCTTTAATATTTACCTTTATCCCATTCCCCGTGAATCCGATATATAATATTAAGGGCAGTAAGCCGGTGATAGTTATGTTCCGATGTGGTCAACAGTGGGTTTATCTTGGGCCCACACGGTACCATAAGCTGGGTGCATCACGGCTCAGCACGACGGAGTACGGTGGCCATGAGTTAGAGTCAAAACTAGGGATCATCATAAATAAGGTAAGCGGGATTGTCCGGAAGGGTTACCGCTACCCCAGAACATAAAGGGCTAAGGAAGGAACATGTATGGGTTTTAGTCAGTAAGAGTCTGACACTCCCTTCCGCTCCACCCAGAGCGGGAGAAGTCATTGAAGGATTTCCCACCTGCTATATTATAGCAGAAGGCTAAATGCATAATGATGATCATTTTTTTTTTGAGGGTGATAGCAGAAGGCTAAATGCATTATGATGACCGACGTCGACATAGTTGTCAGCGTCGGTTTCCAGTCTAATCCAATGCTGAATACCATTATTGTACAGAGGCCAGCACATCAAGTTACCACAATCTGACAAATTTCTTTGATAGTATTTCAACTTTATTGCAAAGACATAAGGTTCATTTTTAATTGAGAAAATTTGACAGTTAGGGATAGCTTGATGTGCTGTCGTCTGTACATGAAGCGACTGCCCATCTTGTTAAGCAGTGGTAGTTCAGCGGTAGGTACCACCCGCGTCTTACGTGTTTATAGGTCGTAGATCCGAACCTAGACAGGCCCTTTCTATAAATTGTTTCTTCACCACTTCTCACAAACGATGAAGGAAACCATGATGAGGAAACCGGCATGTTCCAGAACCAAACCATAGATAACGGCCCACTCCCTCTCACAGAGAGACGGCCTGTTTCCCAGCAGTGAGAACATTATAGGCTGATTATGACTGCTTGTCTTACTTCTGGGAATGTAGGCTGAATTTCATTTGTTTTTCTTGCGAAATTGGCCTGCTCTTGACTTCGATCTCGCCTGGTAGAAAGCGATGGATAAAACCTACGGTAGAACGAGCAAGCCCAGAAATGCCTGTTCACTCTAGACTTTGAAGGTTTGCGGGGGAACAGAAAGGTGCTCGCTTTGACGGGCGAGTGACAGACTTAGTTTCGCAATGTGTGTCCTTTTGTAGGTAAACCCGTGAGGCCGGTGTTAAAATCGCGTGTGTCTGTTTAAAATTATATGTTAACCGTGAGTGTTTGAGACATGAATGCTTTGTATTGGCTTAAAGGTGCAACGTGGTAAAGCCGAAGTGATAACACATTGTTGTTTTTTAGAACAGAATGATACTGCGCACTACAACTCGTAATGTTGCCATGTTCTCACATCGATTAAATCCGAAACCAAGACTTTTAGGCCAGACAGAAAAATAAAACAATGACTTTTTATCCCAAAAAGGGTCCAATAAATAAAACATTTTCTTCCAACTTTCTTATTAACTCATGGTCACCCCACAATCTGCTAAACTGAAGCTAAGAAAATAAAGGTATTAAGTTTTCTATTAACCCCTCGCCTGCTGGATATTATTGGCAATAATGTCAATCCGGGATTTGGCACCGCTGTAAATACCTTTGCTCCTTATATTTTCTTAGTTTCCATTACAGGGTTATAGTGAAAATGTTCGTATATTGTCGTTGGATATTTGGTATTTGCAGACGGTTTTGGCTGATAAAAAATGATATTCTACTTAAATGTGAGTATTATAATGCCTTGACATTACTTTAATCTAGAATAGGTACTATAAAATAGTCATTTTAAAATCACACCTCAGTTTCTCTAAACGCATGGAATTAGTATGTACTCTTTACCGATACCCATACAAAAAAAAAAACAAAAACAAACACTCTAAGAATACCCTTAATCCTACCTCATTATACGCCATCCATCATTCAAGCCCAACAGAGATTCATATTTATAGCTAGAACCAGTTATTTAATATGATTTGCTCAAATAAGTAAAAGCCCCAAGATTTCCCCTGGGCGGGAAAACCTTACTTTCCGAATACCTACTTATAGCATTTTTATGACCTCCTGAACTTATTATGTTGGACTAACGTATATTATCACGAGAACTATTTGTCGGTTATTTTATGGTATTTGTAGCCAGTAATTTTGTTAAAGAAATAATACATAAATCTATATACTTATATAAATTAAGGTCTCTTTTCGTGTCTGTGTGACCGCGTTGTTCTTCTAAATTACGCAATGGATTTTGATTTGATTTTAACTATTATTTAAATAATTTATTCTTGAGGATTATGTGCATAAAACTTTCATAATTATTAAACTTACATAGTATGAAATCTCGATGTTTTTAAATCGTTTTGTAGCAAATGCTGGTCGCTGGTAAAGGTTGGAATTTATTGTTGGAAAAATATACATGTGAAATAAGATTAAAAGATCAGTATTTTAATCCCTGTGCACCCTTAGTTTGTTATCAACTTTAAAAAATAAACGTCTGTCGCTAGCTGTCGCTAGGCTTAAAGAGCCGACTCAAATTTGAATAGAGAATAAGGGCTGATTTCACCAATGAAACTGAACGCGATCAGCACACCTAGACCGCGTTTAGAAGCTGTCTGTGTCAACATTGTTGTGGAATATGGATACTGACAGCTCATGAACGCAGTTTGTCCATTGTATGTCATGATTGCGTTTAGTTGAATTGGTGAACTAAGTCACTATGATCGGGAAGCGTTTCAGTAAATTAATATTGGCAGAATTGACTGACATTCATTAAGTACTTGTTTTTGTGAATTTCGCTAAGAAAGGGACATATTTTTTGAGTGTATATGTATTAACACGTTAAGTGCGAAACGAGGCCTAAATCACCCCTCATGCAACTTCCTTGTGGTGCGGCAAGGAAAAACGTGAACATCTCTGTCGTGCGAAGGGCATAGCTTTGGTTTGGTCCAGTATAGAAAAGAGATAAATGTATATTTGAGACGCGCTAATGGTCCCGGACTCGGTGGTATACCTACCTTGGTACCGGATGTCTTAGGCCTCGTACCGCACTGAATTAATATAATTTTAATGCAGTGCGGAACGAGGCTAAAACGTCCCATATCCACCCGGACCTCCTACCGCACCCAACGCGAGCTTCCCGCGACTAGTGTTGTGCATCACGTCGATTGGAGAGCACGTCCTTTTACATTGCCGAACATGTCTAAACGATGTCGGAAGAAGTTAATTTAAAAAAAACCCAGAAACAGAACAATTGCGATTTTTTATAAAAAAGTATATTGTTACTGATTTTTTTATGTTAATTCAAGTTCTAATAAGTGTATTTTTAAAGCCCGAGACAGAATACATAGGATGGTTTCTTTTCTACTTCTGGTTTTGTTTTTTTTCTATTCTGTGAACCGCATTAAGATTTTCACACAAAAATAGATAAACATCGTTGCGTCGATATTATTTTTCCCATCACTAATCTTAGCGAAAATTTACCCTATTTCAGTGCGTTACGAGGTGTATAAGATCCCATATTTTGTTTTGCCAATAATTCCTTAACTAGTTATCAGATCCCGGGGCGACGGTAGATTAGGGTTCATCAATTCACTGTCTATATCGATAAGGACCAAAATTTTAATTTTTCTTTGATTTCGCGCCAGAAAATGGATTTAAGTCTGGTAAAGGAGGTGGGGTCTAATAGACCGCGTGTCGCCCTAACGCCTGGTCACGGTGCGGGCCGATAAAACCTCGTGCCGCAGGAACGGAAAGTTTGCAAAAATTGGTGCCGCAGCTAACGTGTTAAATCAGCAAATGACCGTCAAACCCTTTCATTCAATGTCCTAACTTAGTTCAGGATTATCTATTTTGCAGGATTTAAAGTTTAAGTCCCAAAAGACTAAATCTTAATTAAATTCACGAGTTTTAATCACTAAATCCAGCTCGTTAAAGTAAACGCGTCCAAAAGGAGACAAACCAAAATGCACTATCATTTTTACTTATAAAGCTAAGCCTCCACCGCCTACAGATTATTATTAATATTAAATTTTATAGCGGTGCATCGCTAGAGATTAAAGAGCTCCCCACAGCGGTACATGGAGGTGTGAAAGAGTTTTTCCGTCGCGTCGTTTAGGAAAAAATATCATGAAACTTTACCGTTTTACAAGCTTTAATCGATGGAGCCATGTTTTGAATTAGGAATAATTGAATTTAAACAACATCATTATCTGCCCAGCCTTTTCTCAACAATTTTTGGGCATCCAGTCTAACCGGATGCAGCTAAATATCAGTATTATACATGGAGCGATAGCCTATCTGACCACCACAACCCAGTCACTAACTGGGTAATACGATACCCCTTGGTAAGACTGGCTGTCAGACTTTCGGGCTTCTGACTACCCGTAACGACTGTCAAAGACCCACGAATGACAGTCGGGACCAACAGCTTAACGTGCTTTCCGAGGCACGGAGGAGTCTCGTTATTTGAGGTGGTCACCCATCCACGGTCAACCCCGGCAAGCGTAGCTTAACCTGATGGATCGATCTGTGCGGCTGTTATTACTTAAAAACGATACCGTATGTGATAATGTATCAGGTACATCTAGGTCATGAAATAAATGTACCTTCTCCACACTTCCCTTCGTACATCGACGTGGTCAATAATGAAGAAGCAGTCGCCACTTTTTATTTAGCCGCGAATGAGCCGCCTCGCTGCCACTTTTTACTGAGTCCCCCACTTTTTACTGAATCCTCCACTTTGCGCAGGTTTTGTACGTGAATGTGACACTTTTTGTGTTCTAAATTAGGTCTCTGTCTGCTACTAAAATTAGGGTATAATTTTGCTTTAAAAAATGAAGCAATGGTTCTTTTCATTGAGCGTATTTTTATGTCGTTTTTTGGGGTAGTCTTTTCTGTCTAATTAACTCTGGTTTTCTGTATGTTTGGTTAGAAACAGTCAACGATTAAAATCTCGTCGTGAAAAATTTTGTGAAGTGATCTGTCGTTACATCTAATGCTAGGGAATGGCACTATTGACCGCTCACTTTAAATTCACTTCACGTACGTTTTCACGTCAAGATTTTTAAAGAATCGACCGTCTGATCGATTTTCTCACTAACAGAAGCGTCCATTCGTTGCTCTGAAGTATTTTCCGTAAGGAGTGACTGCTATTCTGACCTCCACAACACATTGTTTTTGTAAGATATCCCTTGGTAAGACCGCTTGTCAGACTTTCGCGTTTCTCACGAATTCCGGACGGAAAAACCAGTAACACTTTGCCCGGCCTAAAAATCGAACCCAGGACCCTATAGTCATTGCGAGGATCGCCCAGAGGACACGGTAGAGCACACGGTGCAAACCTGCCCCGCTTGGGCGGAGCACCGCCGTGTCCTCGTAGAGGCGATCGGCGGCGGCGACCTCTCGCGCCCGGCCCTGGTGCAAGCCATGGTCCGGGGCGAGAGGGAGTGGGAGGCAGTCACCTCCTTCTGCGAAAAAGTTATGCTCGCGAAGGAGGTGGCGGGATGGGAGAGAGAAAGGTCCTCCCGTCCCAGCCGCCGCGGGAGACGCTCCGGGCGTCGGGAGCCACGTGACGACTCCCGGCCACCGTAGGCGCGGGCCTGCGGACGGTGAGTAATGGGTGACTCACCGTCCGATCAGCACCAGACCCGTGCCGTACGGCGCGTATATGTTCCACGCGCGCCTCAAAGAGATGTCAGCATATGAAGGGGCCCCTCAGGGCCAAGCCTGCCGGGTAAGCGGGATTGTCCGAAAGGGTTACCGCTACCCCGGAACATAAAGGGCTACGGAAGGAACATGGATGGGTTTTAGTCAGTAAGAGTCTGACACTCCCTTCCGCTCCACCCAGAGCGGGAGCAGTCATTGGATGATTTCCCAGCCTTAAAAAAAAAAAAAAAAAGGACCCTATAGTCAGAAGAAAAACGTATACTTACACCTTAAAGGTAAATCTTACCGTAAAACGACAATCTAAGAGTCTGTGACGTAATAACTTACCTGCGTAGAGCGGAAAGTACGTCATTTGTTGGTATTTTAACTTTAAATAAATATTCACCCCTCACTAGGGTTGGTATGTGTTTAGGGAAAATTAGGAATTTCCACGAACCTGTAGTGCTATTCTGTTAAAATCTCTACACCTTGAAAATGTGAAGTCAAAGTCAAAGATTTATTTGCCGATAAATATGGTTACAAAAGTTCTTACAATTGTAGCATAGTAGCTTAAAATATCAATCATAGGATAATGACATGCAAATTTTTTGTACAAATAGATTATTTAAATTTAAACTGCAGGAATTCTTGTATATTATAGAAGGGATTCTCAATTAACCATCTGTGTAAAGCCCTTTTGAAACGGACCATTGGAAGTTCTTTAATTTGGTTAGGAATCTTGTTGTATATTTGAATACACATAGGATAGCGACTTGATGAAATCATGAATGAATGAAATGTAGGTGAAGTAAGTTTAAAGTGAGCTATCGATAGTGTTAATCACTAGCATTCAGGGGGAAAAAGAAAAAAAAAAGAAAAAACAATTATTAGGACACAGTCGGTGCCACACTAAATACAAAAAAACAAAATTTCATGGATCTGTGTTAGTCGAAACAGGTAGTCAGTAGCCTGAAAGTCTTACCATCAGTCTTACCATTTGGTATCGCATTACCCAGTTACTGACTGGGTTGTGGAGGTCAGATAGGCAGTCGCTCCATGTAAAATTGTGGTATTCAGCTGCATCCGGTTAGACTGGAAGCCAACCCCAGAATAGTTGGGAAAAAGCTAGGCAGATTGGATTGGTGAAGGAAACACATGTATTATCATCATTTCAGAAACGCCTCCCCATGTATAACCACCATTTACCATTAAAACATGGCGTCCCTACTGTTTACTTCTAAGCATTCGCCTCCTAACTAAAGCCACGCATTTCTTTGGCTGGTTTTAACTAAAAAAAGACGTCATTAAGCCTTGGTTAATGAGAAGAATTTCTATTTGTGGGCAAATTTGCATCGCTCCCTTTTTGAACATTAATAACGAGGCTTTTAGGGGCCCGTGAGCTATTTTCTTTTAGGGTCTTTCACTCCCGGAGCTATTACTTTAACTGTTCTTTGAAACAATATTGAGCAAAACTGCAGCTGCTAGCGGCTTCGCTCGCTTAGTCAGATCGGAAATTATCCCAAAGGAACGTACTACCGCAATAAAAAGTATCCAGGTCCAGACCAGTACCCAGTTAATCCAGGTCATAAAATACCTCTGTGCCAAGTTTCTTCCAGATCCGTTCAACCGGTTGAGCGTGAAAGACGGACAAACATACAAACTCACAAACACACATACTCAATCAAAAACGACGGAAAGTACGTCATTTGTTGGTATTAACTTTAAATAAATATTCACCCCGCATTATAATGAAGAAAATGTGATTATAATGAAGAAAAACTCGCTCAACGCGTTATGAAACGGGCTGTGCTTGGAGTCCCTTTGAAGGATAGAATCAGGAATTAAATTTTCCAGAAACAAACCGGCGTTACCGACATAGCTTGCAGAGTAAGCAAACTGAAGTGGCAGTGGGCTGGTCATGTTTGTCGAAGAACCGATGGCCGGTGGAGCAGACGAGTCCTGGAGTGGAGACCGCGCATCGGCAAGCGTAGTGGGACGCCCTCAGCTAGATGGACCGATGACCTTAAGAAGGTGGCAAGGACTGAATGGATGCGGAAGGTCGAGGACAAGGTGTTGTGGCGCTGCCTATGTCCAGCAGTGGACTGTGATAGGCTGAGTTGATTGGATGAAGTAAAACTGATTCTGGAGGGGAGCAGAATAGGACAGGTCGATACAGATGCTTGGGATGGTCCTATGTCCAGCGCTAGACGTTTTCCTTTGATGATTATAAAGAAGCATCCACACTAATATTATAAATGCGAAAGTAACTCTGTCTTTCTGTCTGTCTGTCTGTCTGTTACCTTTTCACGCCTAAACCACCCAACCGATTTTGCTGAAATTTGGTATGTAGATAGTTTGCATTCATGAGGTAAGGTAGGGTAGGTAGGGTAGGTAGGGTAGGTAGGTTAGGTAGGGTAGGTAGGGTAGGTAGGGTAGGTAGGGTAGGTAGGGTAGGTAGGGTAGGTAGGGTAGGTAGGGTAGGTAGGGTAGGTAGGGTAGGTAGGGTAGGTAGGGTAGGTAGGGTAGGTAGGGTAGGTAGGGTAGGTAGAGTAGGTAGGTAGGGTAGGTAAGGTAGGTATCATAGTTAAGACAGGACAACGTCTGTCGGGTCAGCTAGTTGTTTTATAAATGATACTTGTAAACATTAACATTTGACGAGCATATGTCATTGTAAGCCTCATTAAAATACTCCTAATTTCTTGCGTCCATACGGAACCCAAAACTGGGACTTCATTTCGAGCCGTGCATAATTATATTTACAGCGGTGTTAGTCAGGCTTTCGTTGGTATTTTTTATCGCCAGTGACCCCTGGATTCAGGGGATTTTCCAATTTACCATGGAATCAATTTACGGGCGACAGCCCCTGTGTATTGTTGGGGAGAGTAATAATTTTGAATATCTTTCTTCCGGTAATAGGCGTGAAAATTTAATAGGTATGAATCGTTATTGTTTTTGCGTAAATAAAATTGAGATTTAGGTTAGGTATACACACCTTCAGGGTCAAACTGGATGGATTGATGATAAGTCCTTATATCCTTCAAACTGGATGATTTAGAAGGATGTTTCTATCCATTCCCGCATATGTTTCAAAAATTTGTCTGTTCAATAAAGTAAATAACGCAATGAATGTTGTTAAACTGTCAAAATAAAAGCAATTACACTGTGTGTTTCCACCAGAGATATGCTATGCTATGTTGCTATGTATGCGTTTGATATCCACCAACCATATTTTTTGGTTCATATAGCATAGCACTGGTGGAAACGGGTTCTGCAGCTATGTTTTTTATATGGATGGATGCATGATTTGGATGCATGCTATGGTTGGTCGCGAGTGGTGTTGTTATGTGCAGAGCAGAGTACCTACAGTCACATAGTTTCGTTGCTTAGCTTTCACATACTCGCAGCACAGCTACATAGCACATCTATGGTGGAAAGGCACCCTTAAACTGACCAATAACAACACTAGTTTAGCTCAAGCTTTGAAAATGAAGTGATCCTATTGGTGGGTTCTTTCTTCGTACACTGCTTGTTTCCTCGCACATCTCTGATGGATACGCAACCTAAGGCCCGGCGCCCGCACCAAGGTATTTTTAGGCGACGAATAAAAACTTAATGATATGGAAATAAGTTCAAAATTACCTCGCCATACCGTGCCGTTAATGGGCGCCGGGTCTAAAAGACTACTTTCTTATGTTTTCTTTGTGGTCCCTGTCGCAAGATGCGTGCCCCTTGAGAGCTTATGACAACGGTTAGGTGTAATGGGCAAGCTTTTTTTTCTTTAAAATCATCAATAACCTCTCTCGCTCTGGGTGGAGCAGAAGGGAGTGTCAGACTCTTACTGACTGAAATCGATATGCACGCTGATATTGAAATTTACAGCACCAAGACACTCCACCACTCTTCATTAAATAATCTGTTTAATTAAACCATAATGAGTCCCGTTTAATCTCTTGATACTGCGTCAAAGTAATTTTATAATTAAAACGGCATTAATTTCAGTTTGTCCTAATAATTTTGTGCTTAATTAATTATCTAGGGATTTTATTTAATTGGTTTTGGCGACAGATTTATTTAAGTGTCCTTTTATTTCCGCCATCGTTATTTAATTTGTTTAAATAAAATCTTCATTTTTAGTTAGTAACGATTTCCCGTACTTGAGGATTACCCAAAAGACACGTTATGGTCGTCTATAACATGGGGCCAATCATATTTAGTGACATGTGGGTGTTCGTTTTATCGCTGCCTTCCCCTTTTTTTTTTGAGGGTGGGATATCATCAATTCACCCACCCGCTCTAAGTGGAGCGGAAGGGAGTGTCAGACTCTTACTGACTAAAACCCATCCATGTTCCTAACTTAGCCTTTTATGTTCCGGGGCAGCGGTAACCATTTTGGACAATCCCGCTGCTGCTTTTCTCTAAGCTACTAACTAATTAGGATTCATTTGCGCAAACTGGGTTATTCATTCAAAGTTTCACGTGTTAATAATTATCAATTTACACGTGAAACTATCAATGTAACTTTATACTTAAATTTAGGTTAGGCGCCCTAGAAGGCTATGTAGTGGCCTTATTGGTAATGTTTTTCAGAAAGGTCTGGTGCGTAGTACCTACTCGTAACCGGCATGAGTCTATGACGATGAAGGAGCAGTCATCATTGACTGGCATACTCGCGAATGAGTTTGATAACGAAGGAGTATGATAACGAAAGAGTATGATGACGAAGGAGTATGATGACGAAGGAGTATGATGACGAAGGCGTATGATGACGAAGGAGTATGATGACGAAGGCGTATGATAAGAAGGAGTATGATACGAAGGAGTATGATAAGAAGGAGTATGATGACGAAGGAGTATGATAAGAAGGAGTATGATACGAAGAAGTATGATAAGAAGGAGTATGATGACGAAGGAGTATGATAAGAAGGCGTATGTTGTTTAAGGCGTATGATAAGAAGGAGTATGATGACGAAGGAGTATGATGACGAAGGCGTATGATAAGAAGGAGTATGATACGAAGGAGTATGATAAGAAGGAGTATGATGACGAAGAAGTATGATGACTAAGAAGTATGTTGACGAAGGAGTATGATGACGAAGGAGTATGATAACGAAGGAGTATGATACGAAGGAGTATGATGACGTAGGAGTATGATGACGAAGGAGTATGATAAGAAGGAGTATGAAAAGAAGGAGTATGATGACGAAGGAGTATGATAACGAAGGAGTATGATACGAAGGAGTATGATGACGAAGGAGTATGATGACGAAGGAGTATGATAAGAAGGAGTATGTTGTTTAAGGCGTATGATAAGAAGGAGTATGATGACGAAGGAGTATGATGATGAAGGAGTACGGTGACGGAGGAGTATCCAAGGATTGTAGCAGGTTGTGTTCTGCAGTTTCTCCCTGCCTGAACACACACTTTTATTTCCCATGGGTTCGAAAAAGGTGACACTTCATACTTATATGTATAAAGATAAAAGGCTGACAATAACGACCATCGAGAACCGCCCATATGTCTTCTGTCAAGTCAAAGAAAGGTAGCCTATTGTGCAAACGATTACTAGGGTAAGAGCCCCAAACTTGGGCCGCGGTCGGAGTAACTAATCTAGTGGAATGCCGGCAATTTGGGCGCACCCCCTAATTAATATAATCTTTAGGGCTTGACCAATTTGAGAGCAATTTGTATTGTTACTAGATTCATAGGAAGGTTCTCCTTATCGTGTCTATGAAGATTGTGTCTGTGTGTATGTACGTATTAAGTTTCTGGTTAAGAACCTGAGAATGTTTTCCTGTATTTTTCCAAAGCGTTGTCAATTTTCTTTAGAATCTTTCATAACGCAATCAAGGATAGGTATACCTAATCAAAACGATCGATTCACACTAATTAAGGCGCCAGAAACGTGCGAATCGACACCTAAATATTTTACGGAGTCAATCTATTTGAGAGCAATTCAACGAAATTCAAAATTCTAGAAATAAGTATTACCTAGACCATTGACACACTGTGAATTCTGATTAACGATAAACCAACTTTATTGTATAAAAAGATAAGTAAAATAGTAGTAAAAATCAAAATGTACCAATTCCCTAATTCGTTTACATCGTATTCGTTTCTGGAGTGGTGATTCGCCTACAGAAAAGTATTTATAGTTAAAATTCGCCCATTCCGGCCCCGTAAATTCGTGCGAATCGACCAATAAGCCATCAAGTCATAGAAACTACAAAAACGACACTGCTGCCCTTAATAATTAGCTATCTGACGATCATATACAGCCCTCCCACACTAAGATTAATTATACCGTTCAATGTTACATGAATATTCAGTAGGTAATATTATTATAATTTGGCTTGAGATTAGACGCAAATAATTCCGTTTTCTGTCGTCAGAATACCGTAGCTTTATTGTTTAGTTCGTTTTCTTTCTTGGAGGTTCAAGGACAAAGAGAAAAGAAAGAATGGAGGTTATATATCGCGTTTCTTCCTTAAAGATTTTGTGGAAAAAACCGGAATTAAATCTAGTTAATGACTGAAACTCGCTAAGAATGAGTTAAAAGCCAGTATTTTACATGGGCAATCCAGTCAGTATCTGGGTAGTACGATATCCTTTGGTAACACTGACGAACCGTAACCACTGTCAAAAATCCACGAACGTCAACCGGGACTGACGTATCGACCTTTTTTGTTTTTTTTTTGGTGGAGGAAATCATCAAATGTCTCGTCCCGCTCTAGGTGGAGCGGAAGGGAGTGTCAGACTCTTACTGACTAAAACCTATCTGTTCCTTCCTTAGCCCTTTATGTTCGAGGTCAGCGGTAACCGTTGCGGACAATCCCGCTGTAGCTAAAGAAGTCTGCGAAATTAAAACCCAGTGGTTCAGTCGAGCAACCGATCGTTAGGCGACTGCTACCGGCGACACGGAGCGCGGACCGGGCGACGAAGAAACAACGATAATATCGAAATAATATTCCTAACTCCTTCCTATTCTTAACGTGGGCACAATTACACAGAAAAGTTCATGTCTATAAATTAATATTAAAGCCGCCATCTTTGAAGCTTCCGAATGATCTAACGTTGCAGGTTAGCATCAGTTTGTCGATTCTGTAAAAATTTGAAATCTTAGGTGAAGTGTTGTGTCGTCTCACCTAATGCTACAGACTGACACTGCTGACAACTCACGTTCAACTCACTGAACACTTACTTATTCACGGTACGATTGTTACAGAAGAGCACCACAGGTGTTAATTAATATAAGCTTCGCGGCTGTAACAAATATGTCAGAAAATATTTTTTACAAGGGCGTATCACCTAATTCATTAGACTTCTTAAAAAACTGTTGGAGCTGCGGAAGAACAACAACAATTAAAACTATATTTGCATTGTATAAATTCAATTTCTTAATATTGTATAATTGCTTAGCACATATGTGAGTACTATGTACCTAATATAAAGTGACCATTTACTGGGTACGTCTTTCATTGACTTGAATGTGTTTTGGCGGCTGAGAGTATGTCATGCTCACTTTAATGTCTCGCTGATGGTGGCGTGTGTGTTGGATCATTTAGCTCCCTTCAAAATGGTTGGGCTGAATGGTGCTAATCCATGCGTCATGTTCGTGAACGGGCGCTGTCGGTAGAGACTGGTCATCTCTTAGCGGCCATGGCTTGTTTTAATTTAATTTTTGAACTTTTTTTTTACATTATTTTATATCGGATGCTTTCACCGTTCTGCATCGTTCTCACATGTATAATAATAATAATATGATCTAACTATGTAACCAATATTTTGTAACCATATTTTGTTTAAAAGAGTGTCCATGGAGTTTCTTGCCCGTTCTTCTCCATAGGTACCTACTGCTTTGGAATGGGCTTCATCTCTCTGACTGACCGACACCTTGACAATTCAAAAGTGCCTGTAATTGGTTTATTTGAAATAAATACTTTGAGTTTGAGTTTGAGTTTGAGTTTAATCTTTTTTAAACTATAAATATTAGATGAATGCATCCCTCAGTAGCGCAGTTTTCGTATCTGTCATCTTGGACGAAAAGTTCCAGTAGAGAGACTTCTGTCCACCCCCAGGGAGAGCAGTGATGCTGATTTATTATGTATAAGCAATTCTGAACAGGAAAATAAGACAGAATACTGAGATCTGTTGAATACGAGAGGTTTTGTATTTACTGAAGTTACAAGAGAGGGATACAGATGCAGAAATGAGCATTAGGTACTAAATCCAATATGAAATATCCAATAATAATTTTGATATAAAGGAAGGATTTGGGTTTATTTATTCATTGGGTGTCATACAGGAAGAACGCAGTCTCATACAAGAAGAACGCAAACTGAATAGAATGAAAAAAAAAAAAACTAAAGTACAAAATATACAAAAGAGGGCCATCTGCTCGCGTTGTCAGTCCCGCTTTTCGGCGTTAAAAAATTAATTATTCGTAAGTTAGGTAATAATTTTTTATACCAGGTACATTGTTCTGATGAAATAACTGCATTACAAGGCAATCAGATAGATCTTCATTGTAAACTTAATTTGATACTGATATAAAAGGATTAAGTGGTAAAAAAAACACGAAGCATTTACGTTTTTTTTACTATGTTACCAAAAAAAAAATCAGGAAACTCTAGTATGTGCAACACGATAGAAGTGAAAACTTACGAATTGGATTCTGTGTGTATAAGGCAAGTTCTACTCGCGTCACCCCGACTTTTTTTTACTTATTTTTAGGCCATTCTCCGGGGAAATAATTTCCGTCCCTATCAAATAATTTGAAATCTTCCCTGAGTTTATACCTAGAGCGACTAAGTTTTGCATCTTTACCGTGTAGAGAGTAACTTTGCACCAAGTTGGGGATATTTCCCACCCTGCAGCTGCAAAATATAGAGCATGTAAGAGCTGTCCATTGGATACATAAAGGGTGCTCCGTACCGGAGTCTTCACCTATGTATGTAGTTTGCATTGCGCCTCTGCAAAACGCAGAGTAGTGTCACGAAACAGTTTTTTTTATTAGTTAAATTTTTTTATTAGGAAGGCAACGAGTATGTTTACGGTATGGTGGCTACATAGAAAATGTAGGATAAGTATAGGATCGGGAGTTGTGGAGTGTAAATTTTGTGTGAGAATTGGATGTTACTGCAAGTATCACGAGGAGAGAGGTGTAAATTAAGGATTAATTCGAATGTGACAAACGAAAATAAATAAATTGATGATGGCAAAGCGTACGCAAAAATATAGGGTACACAGCCACTTGAATAAAGCTAAGATAATCAAATTATGATTATGATGTCACTTTTGTAAATTATAACTGTAAAAGTTTCTACAAATATAATCTTGATCCTGTTGCTTTTATTCCAAATGATTTATGATCGGCGCAGATTCTTCAACAATCCATACTAATACTACTATTATTTTAAAGAGGTAAAACTTCTGAGTTTGTATGTAGGGTAATCTTCGAAAGTACTGATCCGATTCTGAAAATTCTTTCACTAATGGCGGCAGTATTAGGCAATGTCATAGAATAATTTCAGGCTAACAAAGTCCCGGGCAGCAGTTGGAATATTTATTTTATTTATTTATTTAATCACAAAATCCACAGCTCATAAACAATTTTACTAAAATAATTATTTTTAACCTACAGCCAATAACGGATTTACAATTTATTATCTACACTTATTAATCTAATATTATTTGAAAAATATAATCGAAGCCTCTGTCTCAAGCTACTCTGTGCATGAAGAAGGTCCCAGTAACGAGGTATTCAGAGCCTGCCTTTCTATTGCCTTTGAATATCGACAAGCCGTGGCGCAGACATAATCATGGCGACACGTGTACTCGCTGTACTCGGTCTAGTCTTGCATCATGCATGTTTGCATCCGTTCTGACAACGATTTATTCCATTCTAATACCAAAAACTAATACCACTGGTATTTGATTCAACTCTTATTTTTTTTCTATTCCGAACGGATACCACTTTTTAAATAATTTAATTTAATGTACGAACGAATACCAACAACTTGAATTTGGTACAGTCAGCGCAGTCAAACCTAATCAAAGTAAATTTGTTTTTCAATATTTTTATGTAATCGTAATATAATGCTTAAAACTTTCCAAATTCACTTCACTCCAATATTTTTACAAAGGTTAGCATAGGTAAGAGTAGTTTTAGTGAATCATCTTGCTATTTTTTTACCTGCGAGAAAGGGTGAGTTTGCTCTATTGTTCCAAAATTCGAAACAACCAATCAGAGTCAAGTGTGACTGGAATGTTGTGCTTTGACTCGGAGAGAAATTTTATCTACATAAATTCCTCAGTACATTTCCGTGCGGTGGCGGTGGCGTATTGGTATCAGAGTGACAGTGATTTTTATTTATTAAGTGAGTATATTAATTTGTTCTTTTGTATAATTTACTTCTCTTTATTAAAATTAGTGTTATTTAAAATACCTATTATTTGATATTTTTATCATAATCCAATCAAATGTAAAAGTTACATACAATATATAATTTTTTTTAGATATGTCTGAGGAAGCTGATAATCAGCCCTCAAACATCTTCGGGAAAAACAGGAAGCTTGACTTTCATAACAAGAAATGGTGGCTTGGTTTTAATGAGAGCTGGTTACCAGTACACAAAAAAAAGGGAAAATAAAAATTATTCATATATGACATTTTTGCAAAAAAAAATTGCTGATTAATTGCTATATAGGTGAAGAATGACTGATTTGATTAAACAAAAAGTTGATTTTCTGTGAAATTTTACAATTGTTTAGGTAAGGTTAGAATTCATTGCAAAAAAAATTGCTGATTCATTGCTATGTAAGTGATGAATGACTGATTTGATTATACAAAAAGTTGATTTTCTGTGATATTTTATAATTGTTAGATTTAAAGTGAATTTTTCATATTAGATATTATTGCAAAAAAAAATGCTGATTCATTGCTATGTAGGTGATGAATTATGACTGATTAGATTATACAAAAAGTTGATTTTCTGTGATATTTTACAATTGTTAGATAAAAAGTGATTTATTTTTGTTAAAAATTTACCTGACATAGTTGTTATGAGATAGGTAGACGTGAATAATTACGTACCTATCTAATAATAACTATGTCAGATAAATTTCAATATAAATTAAGAGTTAATTTTTTGAGATATTTTGTAATTTTTAGATTGTAAGTAAATTCTTCCTGTTTGATGTTTTTGCAAAAAAAAATATTATACAGGTATAGAGAGGAACTAAAATTATATTAAAGTTGATTATTTAAGTGATATTTTATCATTGAACAAGACGTTTGCTAACAAAATTTGTTTTTTTTGGAGTTATCTGTTTTTTATTTTCAATTAAAGGTCTTATATTTACATACAAAGCATTTTTACTGACTGTACCTTATATCTTTGAACTTGTTTTGGTATTAGTTTAAACAATGGTATCGGTTCGGAATAGAAAAAAAATATGAGTTGAAACAAATACCAGTGGTATTAGTTTTTGGTATTAGAATGGAATAAATCCTGACAACTTGTTGTTTAGTAATCTATACGTAGAGATAAACTACGATAACATGGCGCGCCCCTGCAAATTACTGTTTTAATGTTTGTAGTCACATTCTCACGAAAGAGTTTGTATGTAGTTGTAGGTATTAGTCTTCAGTAGCAGGCCGGCAGCAACATGCGTTGTGAGTCTTGGTGGCGCTTTTTAACGTTCTGAATTTTGGAGGGGCGGGCCATGTTATCGTAGTTTATCTGTACTAATCATAGAGTTATAAGGAAGTACATATATATCGATGGTAAAGTGCGTTTCACCGAATAGTTCCTATGGCGTTATGTTGGCACCTCTGTCTGTCAAAGTCATTGGCTCGAGAAGACGCTTCCGCAGATTTTGTTGATTTTCATTTGATTTTTGACTGAAATCATGGCCAAAACTTTGAAGAGTGGTGAAAGAATGATGGTGTTAAAAAACTTTTGTGAACGTGAAAAACGTAATGAGGCCCCGTTAATTCCTTTAAAATGTGTCCAAGCTCGTGTCGCCGTCATTACAGGTTAGTCAAATAGGGTTACCAGTAGATGATAATGAGAAATAATTTCCTCACTTAAAATGCCATTTTTTTATTAACTATTTTAATGCGACGGGTGCAGTAGTTTATGTGTGATTGTGACAATAGACAAATAAACCGAAATATTTGTTTTAGGTGTATCCGAAAAAACGGTGTCTAAAATCACCAAAGAAGGTGGGGTCGCAGCCAGCACGTCGACTAAGGTTTCAACACCACGCAAAAGCGGTCCCCGGCCTAAAAGAATCGAACTGGATGATTTCGAACGGTGTGCTATAAGGCATAAAATACATGAATTCTATGCCGTAAAAAAGGAATTGCCTACCCTTACAAAGTTATTGCATGAAATGCGAAGCGAGATAGAGTTCAAAGGAAGTCGTACCACTTTGTGGAGAATTATTAAAGATATGGGATTTTATTTTGAAAAATGCAAATCTAAAAGGAAAGTCCTAATAGAGAGGTACGATATTGTCGCCTGGCATTATCGGTACCTAGAAGAATTGCGAAATAATCGTCTGGGAGACCAGCGCCCAGTTGTATATTTGGACGAGACGTATATACACGCAACATATTGCGCCGGAAAATGTTGGCAAAGTGAGCAAGAAGAAGGTGTATTAACATCAGACTCCAAAGGGCCTCGTTGGATTATCGTCCACGCGGGTGGTGCTATGGGTTTCATTCCCAATGCTCAACTTATCTTCAGATCACAGTCACAAGCGGCCGATTATCATGACGACATGAATAAAACGAATTTCAATAAGTGGCTTAGTGAAAAACTTATACCAAATCTGCCTCCCCAATCAATTGTGGTGATGGACAACGCCTTGTACCACACAGTACAAGTTAATAAATCACCAACAATGGCAAGCAGAAAGGCAGACATGCAAAATTGGATTTCGAGTAATGGTCTTTCTTACTTGCCAACTATGGTTAAAGCCCAGTTATACCAAATAATAAATGAGCACAAACAGCCGCCCGTTTATGAAGCCGATGTAATGTTGGAAGCGCATGGACATAAAGTGGTAAGGCCTTCTACCTTACCACTGCGATTTAAACCCTATAGAGATCATATGGAGTGTCTTAAAAAGACGAATTGCTGAAAAGAACGTGGGTCAAGAAGCAAATAAAATCGTTCAAATCACAGAGGACGCCTTCGCATCGATCACCGAAGAAGAATGGAGAAAAGAATGTGAGCATGTTATAAAACTGGAAGAAAAGTATTACGCCGATGGTCCTGCTATTGATAATGAGACGGACAGGTTCATTATTGAAGTGGGAGACGATAGCGACACTTCCGATGACGAGGATGATATGGAGGATGACGATCTCTCGGGTATAAGTCGGTTGGATGAACATAATTACTGTAAACATTATATAAAAGTCATTATTATGATCCGTACAAAAAATCACATTCATAATATTATATTTTAATAAAAAATAATAAATGCTTTTTATTACTGTCCTGAGTTTTAAAATATAGCTGTGGAACAATTTGTAAAAATGTAAGAATCTAACAAAAAAAATATACTTTAAATCACCCTTAATTTGAGGTAGATTACTATAGGTAATGTAGCAACACTGGAAAACATTGCTGCCAACATAACGCCATAGGAACTATTCGGTGAAACGCACTCTACTAATAATATATCCGAAAATTTTGCTTGTTTGACAAGTCAGATTTGAAAAAGTCTTTATGCATTTGACAACACATATGATACTCCATAACGATGTCAATTTTCTACCTTACCACCTAATTCCACATTGTGATATGCAAATAAAGATTGAATATTTAGCATTGATTACTTTTTATCCTGTTAGTACGTCCGTGGGATAATATCCAACATCCGGGCGGGCGAAGCCGCGACAGAAGTTAGTTAAATATAAATTTGTAAATGTTAGTGTACAATCGTACTTGCCCTGCAAGCGTAATGTTTAGTCATGTTTATAAACCCGAAACAGAATTCATACTTTGTTGTCTGAATGTTTTGTAAAACGCGGACAAATTATTTATAATTTCAGCTGCATTCACAAGGGAACAGGAAGAATTTAAATTATCATAAAACTTTTCTTAATTACGCGTTTACACTTCACGATCGTAAATTAAATGGTGGACGGAAGAAATTATTTTACAAATTAAGGTGCGAAATGTAATGAGTGTTTTATTTCTTTTCCGCAATAAATTATGTTTGAAAAGATTTATTTGCCTTTTTTGAATGCCTCGTGGGTCTAGTGGTGGCTAGCGCTACTGCTGCGAAGAAGGTTATGGGTTCGATTCCCAAGTCGGCCAAGGTGTTATTGGGTATTTTCCTGGGTAGGCTAGATTGGTTATTGTTGACTGTCTACGCTACGCAAGTAGGCAGTTTCATTGGATTTTTATGATACAAATGAGGGATTTCTCAAAAGCAGCTAGATCTGTACTGCTATTCTGTAAAAATTTCACAGTGAAAATTTTATTTATAAAAAAAAAAAAATTCTTTGATAGTATTTCAACTTTATTGCAAAGACATAAGGTTCATTTTTAATTGAGAAAATTTGACAGTTATGGATAGCTTGATGTGCTGGCGTCTGTACCAATCCCTGGCATTGGAGGGAATGACAGCGCACTTCATGTAAGTTATTATGGTGAGATTATTACAGAATCGGCCGGCTGTACTTAGTTTATGGAATGAGCTCACCACCAATAAAAGAAAATAAAAATGGGGACTGAAGAAATTATTTTACAATTTAAGGTACAACATGTAATTTATTATCTAATTTAAGATGATATGTGTAATGAATGTTTTATAACAGCAGTAATGGCCTAGTGGTGTGACCGTCGGACTGCCGTCATAGGTCTCAAGTTCGAACCCAAGGCCTTTGAATTTACGGATTCATGTGCGTATTGTATGAATTATCACTTGCTTAAAAATCGGTGAAGGAAAACATCGTGAGGAAACCAGCATGCCTGAGAGATATTTCTCAACAGCATGTGAAGCTAAGTCAGAGGCCCATTGGCAGCATAAAAACTCTGACACCAGGTTAGTCACTAACCACACAAAAAGAAGAAGAATGTTTTATTTCTTCAAGCAATCAATTATTAAATTAAAAAATAATTATTGATGTATTTGTCTCCTGGCGGCGTAGTCGGGTAAAAAAATAACAGTCGTCTCGTCATCGTATCGTAATATCTTAACGTCATCTCGACTATTCAGAAGCCCGAACAAGTTTTCTTCGTGGAATTTTTTATTGTTATTTAAATATATATCAAACAAAACTCGCTGTGAAAGGGAAACGATGTTCTGTAACTTTGACATGAGAGCAGTTTTTATTAAATCCAATGGTTTTATTATCAATGTATTCAGGGACGAACTTGACCGTGTTTCAAAAGTTTTGGGGAAAATGTAAATTATGTTTGGACTATACGTAGGATAAGTATGGTTTTGGAAGGAGAACGTGGACAGAAGTAGTCAATCTGCCGAGCCTTTTCCCAACTATGTTGGGGTCGGCTTCCAGTCAAACCGGATGCAGATGAATACCAGTATTTTACATGGAGCGATTCCCTGTGATCTCCACAACCCAGTACCAGGGAAATAAGATACTCCTTGGTAAGACTGGCTGTCAGAGTTTCGGGCTTCTGATGACCCGTAACGACTGTCAAAGACCCACGAATGACAGCCGGGACCAGCGGCTTAACGTAAAGCACGTTAAACCGTTGGTCGCGGCACAAGGTCCCAAGGCACGGAGGAGTCTCGATATGTTAAGATGGTCACCCATCCACGGACCAACCCTGGCAAGTTTAGCTTCACCTGTCAGATAGATCTGTGCAGCTGTTATTACTTAGCCATGAGCTCCTCTCTCTCTTAGTTGGAGATCCTTAAATAAATAAATAACATTTTTTTACATATTTTAATGCTACACATATATCAAGCTACCGACATTGTTGTTCCCAACATACTCAACCTACTCGTATGCTAAATAAGGGAACAACACAACATTATGTTCCACTAACGTTACGAGGTGCATTAATGTTCTGTGGCAGCAATAACAGTTTATTTAGGACCCTGCTAATATATACGGGGAGATAATCCGTGATGGTGTAACTAGAGTTATAGTACACCATAGCATAACAAACCGCATGTACTGGCCAGTTACATTCAAGTTCCATGTAAAAGGGAGCGAGCATAATATATTGCCATTAATAAACCTAGCCTTTTCCCAAATGTGTTGAGGTCGGTTTCCAGTCTAACCAGACGCAGCTGAATACCAGTATTTTGCATGGAGCGACTGCCTATCTGACCTCCACAACCCAGTAACTGGGTAATACGATACCTCTTGGTAAGACTGGCTGTCAGATTTTCGGGCTTCTGACGATCCGTAACGACTGTCAAAGATGACAAATAACGACAAACGGCTTAACGTGCTTGCCAAGGCACGGAGGAATCTCGGTATGTAAAAACGGTCACCCATCCACGGACCAACCCCGGCAAGCGTAGCTTAACCTGATGAATCGACCTGTGCGGCTGTTATAACTTAGCTACGAGCTCCAGCATATTGCCATCAACCGGGCATAAATCCAGTGTCAGGTCTGCTACGGAGAAATTCCTTAAACAAAAACTTAATAACACACCGACCCGGGTATTTAAGCCAATCTTTTGTTACGCAGTAGCGCTGTTGAACTAACTAGGGTTTACACTACCTGCCGGGTAAGCGGTATAGTCCGAAAGGGTTACCGCTACCCCGGAAGATATAAAGGGCTAAGGAAGGAACATGGAATGGGTTTCACTACATAGGTAGTATAAAACAAAGTCGCTTTCTCTGTCCCTATATCCCTATGTATGTATGCTTAAATCTTTAAAACTACGCAACGGATTTTGATGTGGTTTTTTTTAATAGATAGAGTGATTAAAGAGGTAGGTTTATGTGTATAATTTGTCGACATATTATGCAGGCGAAGCCGCGGGCGGAAGCTAGTTAGTCAATAAGAGTCTGACACTCCCTTCCGCTCCACCCAGAGCGGGAGACGTCACTGGAAAAAAAGGGTCTACTCTAGCACTAGGAGTATCTAACGTCAGGTAGGATAACGTCACTTCACCTAACTTATCACTGTGAGATTTTCACAAACGAGTTAAAGAGTTCAACATGTCCAATCATAACTCAAACACGCCGTTTTGAATAAAGTTGAGACCCATTTCTATAATTTCACAGTTCAAAACAGTCGTTAAAATAAACAGCACTTTGTTTTTTTCTACTTTTGTTCCGTTTAATTGTTAAAGAGTTTTTATTTATGTTTGTGCCGAGTGCGGCCCTGGTTAGCTTATCTCTCCCTAAAACAGATGTTTTGTTGAACAATGATACTATCGATAGAAAGGAGTGTAGAAGGTTCAGTTTCAAACTCAAAGTATATATTTCAAATAAACCAATTACAGGCACTTTTGAATTGTCAAGGGGTCGGTCAGTCAGAGAGATGAAGCCAGTTGCCCATTCCAAAGCAGTAGGTACCTGTGGAGAACAACGGGCAAGTATCTCCATGGACACTCTTTTAAACAGAATATGGTTACAAAATATTGGTTACATAATTCATATTATTACTAGCTTCTGCCCGCGGCTTCGCTCGCGTGGAGGTCGGAAATTATCCCACAGGAATGTTCTACCGGGATAAAAAATATCCTATGTGTTAATCCAGGATATAAACCATCTCTGTGTCAAATTTCATCCAAATCTATACAGTAGTTTTTACGTGAAAGAGTAACAAACATCCATACATCCATACTTACAAACTTTCGCCTTTATAATAGTAGTAGGATTATACACGTGAGAACGATGCAGAGCGTTAAAAGCATCCGATATAAAATAAGTAAAACGTAAAAGTTCAAAAATTAAATTTAAACAAGCCATAGCCGCTTAGAGATGACCAGTCTCTACTGACAGCGCTCGTTCACGAACATGCCGCATGGATTAGCACCATTCAGCTCAACCATTGTGAAGGGAGCTAAATGATTCAACACACACGCCACCATCAGAGGGACATTTCTTATGTATGTAACATTTAATACTACACCATACTAGCTTTATTTAGGATTTGACAATCAATTCAGTTATAGCTTGTAATTGGCCGTTATAATATATGTGTATATTCTTGCTAGTATGATGTCATTTATTCAATCATGGGCTCAGAACGCAACGTACAAGTGGCGCCATCTATTATAGAAGTACCCGTTTATAATTGTTCTCCTCGAAAAATCGACTTTATTCAAACTCAAACTCAAAGAATTTCAAATAAACCAATTACAGGCACTTTTGAATTGTCAAGGGGTCGGTCAGTCAGAAAGATGAAGCTAGTTGCTCATTCCAAAGCAGTAGGTACCTATGGAGAAGAACGGGCAAGAAACTCCATGGACACTCTTTTAAATCAAAATATGTTTACAAAAACTGGGTTACATCATTCATGTTGAAATATACACGTGAGAACTTAATAAAAGCGTCCATAATTACGCGTTTTAAAAAAACAATTCAAAATTATTTTAAATTTTAAAACAGCCGTGGCAGCTAAGAGGTGACCAGTCCCTACTGACGGCGCCCGTTCATGAACATGACACATGGATTAGCACCATTCAGCTCAACCATTTTGATGGGAGCTAAATGATCCAACTTACGCATCACCATCAGTGAGATATTACAGGGAGCATGACATGCTCTCAGCCGCCAGGGCACATTCAAGTCAATGTAAGACGTACTCAGTAAATGGGAGCTTTATAGTAGGTACATAGTACTCACAAACGTGCTATGGAGTTATACATTACTAAGAGGTTGAAGTTATATAATGCAAAAAGTTTTTGTGAATCTTCAGCAGCTCCAGGAGTAATCTCAGATGCTAATCAACTAGTTTAGGATATAAAAAAGAAGAGAAAGAATATTCAATATGTAAACAATTGGAGCAGCTCAATCCCAAGCCCTTTTGTCTTCAATAAAGTCTTTGACAGTATAATAAGCATTCTGGCACAACTTGCGTTTAACGAACGATTTGAATTTATTAAAGCTTAGATCTTGAACGTGGCTTGGAAGTTTATTATAAAAGCGTATACATTGACATCTGAACGAGCCTCCTATTTTTTTGAGCCTTGTAGTGGGTACAACAAATTTGTGTTTGTTCCTAGTATTCTTATCATGTATATCACTATAGGATATTCAGGATGAAAGGTACCGTATGTCCGTTTTTTCAGCGGGATTGTCCGAAGCGGTTACCGCTACCCCGGAACATAAAGAGCTAAGGAAGGAACATGGGTTTTAGTCAGTAGGTAAGCGTCTGACACTCCCTTCCGCTCCACCCAGAGCGGGAGAAGTCATTTATGTCATTTATTTATGACTAACCAACCTCAAAAAAAAAACGATTCTGTGGTCTAGGCGTGAAAACACTGACAACAAACAAACTTACTCTCATATTTATAATATTAATTGGGATTATTATATAACACAACATCATGACTGTAAAAAAATCGCCAAATTAGAAAATCGTCCGTGAGAACGAGGGCTTCTTCTTCCATAAAAAAAAAAAATATAAGGACTTGTCACTGGCCGAAATATATTTGCACGCCATATGATAGCAGAATATGCTGAAACCATAAATACTATTCATATTATATTCAATTTAATATTATTCATTTGAAACTTCTATCTCTCTATTGTTTAGGCAATACCTACACCCACAATTCGTTAGTTATGTTTGAGTCCCATGGACTCCCATGTAATAGGGGGCAAGCCTATTGACATCAGCAGTGCACACATCCAAACTCCAGGCTGCTACTGGAAAATTCCAGATGAAAAACCCAATAACACTTTGCCAGACCCGGGAATCATACCCAGGACCTCATGCTCAGTAGTGCTTGCGACCACTAGACTAAAGAATGTTGCCTGAGAAGAATCCGAACAAAATCTTCACAATTAAAAAGTGTCTCAGTTATACCCGTTTTTAACTTGTTTTAAGTTTTCCGTGAAAACGCGCTTTGAAAACGTAGCCTCAGGGCACTTTTTATAACATTGTTGTTGCATCTAAGCAGAAATAAAAGGTTTTTTTTCATTGTTTAGATGTTGGTTACGCAGTGGTTTAGTTTCGACAAACTGTTAGGAATTATTAAATTCTGGGCCCGTTTTTATTTTCCTCTAGCTCTCCGCTTAGGTACATACAGAGGCCAGCACATCAAGTTACCACAATCTGTCAAATTTCTTTGATAGTATTTCAACTTTATTGCAAAGACATAAGGTTCATTTTTAATTGAGAAAATTTGACAGTTAGGGATAGCTTGATGTGTTGGCGTCTGTACGTGCGAATAGGGAGGAGCTCGTGGCTAAGTACTAACAGCCGCACACATCTTTACATACCGAGACTACTCCGTTCCTCGGAAAGCACGTTAAGCCGTTGGTTCCGGCTGTCATTTGTGCATCTTTGACAGTCGTTACGGGTCGTCAGAAGCCCGAAAATCTGACAGATAATCTTACCAAGGGGTATCGTATGGCCCAGTTACTGGGTTGCGGAGGTCAGATAGGCAATCCCTCCATGTAAAATACTGGTATTCAGCTGCGGTTCCGGTTAGACTGGTAGCCGACCCCAACATAGTTGGGAAAAGGCTAGGCAGATAAAGTACGTGCGAATAGCAATGACGTAGTTAAAAACTTATTTGCTCAGTTATAATTTGCAATTAAATTATTTATTCGCATTATACAAGTAGGTATTTTTAACAGATGTTACAAATAAATATAAAGTACTCTGTATCATTAGGGACCTAATAATGTGTGCAAATATTGATATTAATGTTGATCTGATTAAATAATTATTATTTAAATAACGTTACAAAATTGTTATAAGTACTTAAAAAAATAAAATAAAATATATAAAATGAATGTGAGTGTCTTCTAGCAAGGTCAACCTGAAAGGCTGTCGGCAGGTTACACACCAACTCAAACTTAAACTCAAAATATTTATTTCAAATAAACCAATTATATGCAGTTTTCAATTGTCAAGGGGGCGGTCAGTCAGAAAGATGAAGCTAGTTGCCCATTCCAAAACGTAGTAGGTACCTATGGATAATAACGGGCAAGAAACTCCACTCTTACACACTCACACACTCACACACACACACTCTTTTAAATCAAAACTAGCCAAGGTATTCTGTAGATCCCTAAATATATTCGCAAGCGCTACTGCTGATCATTAGGTTTTGGGTTCGATTCCTGGATCGGGGAAAGTGTTATTGGGTTTTTCCATTGGGATTTTTCAGTAGCAGACCGGATTCGGGATTTTTGCTCGGTTGAAAGCAGTAGGCTCGCTCCCAATTACATGGGACTTAAAACGTAATTGACGAAATGGAAGGGTACCTACTATGGGTACCTCTGCCTAACCATTCAGGGAACATGGCGTAAGTTTCAGTTCATTACGAAAAAAAAACATTTACGTAGATATCGTCATTCGAAAGACTTTATTTATTATTCATTTATAATAACTTAAGCTATCATACGGGGATTGAATGCTAATTTAAAAAGCAGTGATAGCCTAGTGGTGTGACCACTGACTGCCAAGTCATAGGTCTCGAGTTCGATCCCAAGGCACGCACCTCTGATTTTTCGGATTCATGTGCGTATTGTATAATTATCACTTGAAACCGGCATGCCCGAGAGATATTTCTCAACAGCATGCGATGCTAAGTCAGAGGCCCATGGGCAGCATTAAAACTCTGACACCAGGTTAGTCACTAACCACACGAAAAGAAGAAGAAATGCTAATAATCATTATTTAAATTTTATGTTCACTTCATCAAATTAATCTTTTAGTGTAGTGTAAATACAGAATGAATGTCGTACGGACAGCGTGCGGGACCCTTATCGGAATTGATGGCAACACCAATATTTGACGCAGCGCGACAACTGCGCATCCACACGGGGCGATTTATTTACTCTGTATAGAAACAACTAGTGTGGACACACTGAATAATGGGCAGTTGGGTTTCGAATTAAGCACGCTCTTTTTATGGGATGTGCGGAATTGTATTGCATTTTTTGTCTGATGACATAAATACATGTAAGTTTCTATAGGCAGATGGCGGATTGAATGCTGGGGAGTTTTTTGTGCCGCTTCTTACCAGCTAGTGGACTAGGAACCAATAAATCTGCCTAGCTAAGCTAATGCAAATGAATAATATAAATAATAATGATAATACATAGTTTTAGGTACCCAATCCACTATAGGCACCCAACCAACCCCATAGCCCAAAATATTTCTTTTCCATGTTCTGTAATAGGTCCAGTAACTGGGTTGTGGAGGTCAGATAGGCAGTCGCTCCAAGTAAAATATTGGTATTCAGCTGCATCCGGTTAGACAGGCAGCCGTCCCCAACATAGGAGGGAAAAGGCTAGAATATAATAGACATTGATTATTGCCTGATGGATCGGGAATGTATATTATACTATGAGTTATGTAGTAACAAAAACATAACGATTTAACGTGCTTTCCGAGTCCCATGCGGCTGTCATTATTTTGACTTTTATGTAATTTAATCAAGTTTGATGATGATTAATTTTGGTTGATTAAGTACCTTTAGCCTTCCTCGATAAATTACCTATCCAACACAAAAAGAGTTTTTCAATTCGGACCAGAAGTTCCAGAGATTAGCGCGTTCGAACAAACAAACTCTTCAGCTTTATAATATTACTAGTTTCCGCCCGCGGCTTCGCCCGCATAATATGTCGACCAATTATACACATAAACCTTCCTCTTGAATCACTCTATCTATTAAAAAAAAACATCATTTAAATCCGCTGTGTAGTTTTAAAGATTTATGCATACATAACGACATTAGGACGCGGGAAGCGACTTTGCTTTATACTCTGTAGTGATTAGTATAGATTTAAGTATTCGTGAATGTCTAACATCTGCGAAAATAACTCAAAGGTTCCTTACACATAAAACAACATGACTCATCTTAAAACCGTAATAAATAATCCCTAAACATCGTATTAATTACATACTTGCTGAAAGGTCCAGGAGATAGCATTCGGAGTTATACCTTCGTTGGAAGCGTGGAGCCTTATCTTCATGCATCACTGACCTTCTATAGGTACCTTCATACATGTAATTTACTGCTCACGGACTAATAGAGCTTTATTGGGCTTTATCGCTATAGGTAAGGCTTGGTGTAGGCTGGATGGATAAAGCACCAAATGAATTGAACGTTATCTTAAAGGGATTTTAACCGGGTCAGCGGGATTGTCTGAAAGGGTTACCGCTACCCCGGAACATATAGGGCTAAGGAAGGAACATAGATGCGTTTTAGTCAGTTAGAGTCTGACGTCACTCCCTTCCGCTCCACCCAGAGCTGGAGGGGTCATTCAATGATTTCCCACGCTCAAAAAAAAAAGTGGGATTCAAAAAGATCGGATTGGCAGAGGCTGAGTGGCAAAATACTCAGTTTATCATTGATTAAAACTAAAATTACCATAATTAATCATTCTCCTGCCTTTATCCAAATTTATTTGCAACATTTCTTCCATTCTTCTCTATTGGTTGTCATCTTGATAATCACTCCCTTTCTATATCATCTTTTACACAATCCATCCATCGTTTCTTTGATCTTTCTCTACTTGTATAGCCATCCACATCCATACTACTCAAAAATTTCCTGGCACGATTTTTCTCATTCCCCCGCATACCTTGCCAACCGATTTCCACACAACTTTTCAGTCACCGGTGTCACTTTCAGGATTCCTCTTATCATATAATACTCATTCCTTATTCCATCTACAATAGAGTTCAAAATTGCTTGCAAGAGATGATTTCCTGGGACTTGTTTTTCGCCTTTAGTTCTGAGTTGAGCTATACGATTACCGTCAAATACTTGCAATGTTCAAAAGGGCAGGTACACTAAATTCTATGTGGTTCTCTCCACTATAGATGATTTCAGACACTAATCTACAGCAGCAGCAGTGATAGCCTAGTGGTGTGACCACCAGACTGCAAAGTCATAGGTCTCGAGTTCGAACCCAAGCCACGCACTTCTGATTTTTCGGATTCATGAGCGTATTGTTTAACTGCTTGCTTAAAAATCGATGAAGGAAATCAAATCAATCGCCATGCTTCAATTTGACAGTTAAACAACGTCCATTTATTCAATTTGTTGAGCAGACGAATTTTTCAAACCTATGAAACAATCGATTCAGAATTCCCTTCAAAATCCTTGGATTGTGACTGTAAGTGTAAAAAGAAAAAAAAAAACAATTAATTCAAAATAAGATACATTAGGGTACAGGATAAAGCCAAAGAAAACCTTATTATTGTCACAAAGAAGAAAAAAACCTGAAAGAATTCTTGTTCTTTGCGAGTAGAACTTACGTTTGTCTTGTAAGGCAGAAAGAAGGTAACATACCACTCCCAGATTAACATAAGTATAAAGCATAGCACATCTATAATATTATTTAAAATTATAATCTATGTCGGAACTCCGAGTAAGATATATAGGGTGTCCATGAATTATTCAACAGGTTGCCGCGGTGTTACTGTATCCGGTGTACAACGAAACTGCTTACGGAAGTGCTGCCATCTTGCGATAGCATTCGGTACTTGTATTTTGGTAAAATATTGCCACCCTAATTGATTTATAGACAGTATTTTGGGGCTGTAAAAAGCGACGAGGTTGTTATTTATTTTATGTCAGTTTAAACTGAGGTTTGGACAGGAAAAAGTCGGCCGGAATGCCTGGATTTTCGTGTTTGATTTATTTTTGCTTTAGTAGAAAGAGTTTGTGGAAAGTGGAGAGAGAATAGAGTGGTTCTTTGCTATGGTTGAATACATAGTTTACTTCATTCTTTTTCGTGTGGTTAGTGACTAACCTGGTGTCAGAGTTTTTATGCTGCCCATGGGCCTCTAAGAGGCCTCTCATGCTTTTGAGAAATATCTCACAGGCATGCCGGTTTCCTCACGACAATTCGACGACACGGTTGGCGCAGTGGTTGAGCGATTGACTGATGCGCAACATGTCGTGGGTTCGATTCCCGCACGGAACAAATATTTGTACGACCTACAAGTATTTGTTACGGGTCTGCGTGTTTTTCAATCTATAATATGTATGTATTTACAAAAAAAAATTATATAAGTAGTTTATCAGCCATCTAGTTACCATAACACAAGCATTAGGTTGCTTAGCTTGGGACTATATGGCTTTGTGTGAAATGTCCATGGATATTATTATATTTCCTTCACCGTTTTTTAAGCAAGTCTTAGTTGTACAATACGGACATGACTCTGAAAAGTCAGTGGTGCGGGCCTCGGGTTCGAACTCGAGACCTTAGACTTGGCAGTCGAACGGTGACACCACTAGGCTATCTATCACTATCACTGCTAATAGTTTCCCGTAGCTGGCGACTTCGTTCGCCTAGAATAGCGAATGTCCACGTCATTATAACTATCTATATGCAAAATTCAGCTCAACCTGTTGAGGGATTTGAGCTGTGTGGTGATAGATCAGTCAGTCAGGCAGTCACGGTTTCCTTTTATATATACAGCTTTATTTGTAATACCTAAGCTTGGTTTTTGCTGTGTAATGGGATGTAAGGTCTCTTAAAAGCATGAACAGTCGCAAAGGTCGATGGAAGGTACGCTGCGCTTGCTGCGGTCGGTTCATGGATGGGTGATCCCAATTCAAACGAGACCCCGCCATGCCTCGGGAAGCATAAAAAGCCGTTGGTCCCAGCTATCATTCGTAGATCTTTGATAGTCGTTACCACGGAATAGAAAAAATCTATTCCGTGGTCGTTACGGATAGTCAGAAGCCTAAAAATTTGACAGCCAGTCTTACCTAGGTGTTGTGCTACCCAGTAACTGGGTTGTGGAGGTCAGTTAAGCAATTCTACCTTGTAAAATGTATTCAGCTGCATCCAGCTAGATTGTAAGCTGACCCCAAATCCCCCACATAGTTGAGGAAATTCTAGGCCAATTAAAGTTATAATGAAATCAATCTTTATTGCATCCGTAATGTAGAGGCCAGCACATCAATTTACCTCAATCTGCCAAATTTCTTTGATAGATTGTCAACTTTATTACAAAAGAATAAGGATCACTTTTAATCGGGAAAATTTGACAGTTTGCGTTAGCTCGATGTGCTGGCGTCTGTACACATTCAGGTGAATAATTAATTAGAAACAACTATAGACCCTTTTTTATAAGGCTGGGAAATCATCCAATGACTTCTCCCGCTCTAGGTGGAGCGGAAGGGAGTGTCAGACTCTTACTGACTAAAACCCATCCATGTTCCATCCGCAGTCCTTTATGTTCCGCGGTAGAGGTAACCCTCTCGGACAATCCCGCTTACCAACTATAGACCCTGTATTATCCATAGACATTCTTATATCTTAATGTGATTGCGCCAATGGAAGTCTATTGCAAGATTATATTTAAAAATTTCATTCATTTATTTAAAAAAAAAATTGGTTAACGCATTAAGCATTGTTTTGTTACAAAAGCTACGCTTACTGGGGTTGGCCGTGGATGGGTGACCATCTTTACATACCGAGACTCCTCTGTGCCTCGGAAAGCACGTTAAGCCGTTGGTACCGGCTGTCATTTGTGCATCTTTGACAGTCGTTACGGGTCGTAAGAAGCCCGAAAATCTGACAGCCAGTCGCTCCATGTAAAATACTGGTATTCAGCTGCATCCGGTTAGACTGGAAGCCGACCCCAACAGTTGGGAAAAGGGAAAAGGCTAGGCAGATGATGATTAAGCATTGTTTTGTTACATTTTTGTATTGTTTACCAGCTGCTGCCAGCGACTTCGTCCGCGTGGATTTCGGAAACTATCCCAAGAGACCTTATTACCGGGATAAAAAGTATCCTATGTGTTAATGTCACAATCTACCTCTGTGCCAAGTACAAGCATACAAACTGACGACACGGTTGGCGCAGTAGTTGAGCGATGTCGCGGGTTCGATTCCCGCACGGAACAAATTAATATTTGTACGACCTGCAAGTATTTGTTCCGGATCTGGGTGTTCTTCTATCTATAATATGTATGTATTTCCAAAAAAATAATGTATATAAGTAGTTTATCAGCCATCTCGTTACCATAACACAAGCATTAGGTTGCTTAGCTTGGGACTAAATGGCGTCGTGTGAAATGTCCAAGGATATTATTTGTCCAAGGATATTAACTCACCCACACACTCACTCACAAACTTTCGCCTTTATAATATTAGTGTGCCATCCAAATAAAATATTAGAAGGCAGTATTCTGAGCGATTAGAGCGGTTAGAGCGGCTTCTGGTAGGAGTAAACTGGCAGTAAATGTATCATAACGAAAAAGCGTTATAGCCTGTTGACTGCCATGTTTTTTTAATTCAAATACAAGAACTTTTGACACTTGAAAGATCAGACCATACCAGATCAGGCCTGCGGACGGTGAGTAATGGGTAGGACCAGGCCCGTGCCGGCGGCACGTACGTGTTCCACGCGCGCAGTCAGCATGTGAGGGGGCCCGTTAGGGCAAAGGCTGCCGGGTAAGCGGGATTGTCCGGAGGGAACATGGATGGGTTTTAGTCAGTAAAAGTCTGACACTCCCTTCCGCTCCACCCAGAGCGGGAGGGGTTTGATTTGATGATTTCCCACCCTCAAAAAAAAGACCATACCATATAGCCCTTAATTTAAAGATTAGGTATACAGCGAAAGAATCTTTGTTCGAATCGGGTGTCTCATAACTTTTTTTTATATTGTTTTTCTTTCTTTAAGTTGAAATTAGCGCAAATATTTTTGTCTAATCTAAAAAACCGCAGCATTGTTGGCTTTCTCGAATAATTACAACAAGAGTACCCTCCATTTTTAACCTGAAAATGTCCGAAGAAAGTGGGCAAACAAATCGTGATCATTAACAAAACTGTTAAACACAGTACAATATACAAATTGCCCAAACGGTAGAGAGATATAGGCTTTTTAATGGGCAGAGAGCAATTTCACGCAATAACTGGGCAAGTATGAAGTTTTAGCGTTGCATAATTGCGCAGTAGACTTGTGTGTTTATTATTACATAAGTATCGGGTCGTGTCGGGATGGTATGTGCCGTAAGGTATTATGAAGACTATCTGAGTTCGGTGTAGTTCGTACCAGAATCATTTTATTGTTATTAGTCAAATGGTTTATTTTTTTTCAAATCCATGCGTCATGTTCGTGAATGGGCGCTGTCAGTAGGGACTAATCATCTCTTAGCGACTATGGCTTGTTTTAATTTAATTTTTTAGGTCAATCATTGAATCCAACACGGACAGGCAGCGTCCGGGAAGCTACGCAATATATTCTCGTCTCACATACCGAAATAAAAGAAATAAAGAAGAAGAAAGACAATACGTTTATTTGCGGCAAATATGACGCAGTAAAAGAAAACACATACACACACAAAAAAAGAGTTGTGTAGAAATCCGTATGCCGTAATGCCGTCACTCAGCATAATGCTTCGACCCCACGCGAGACAGAGCCACAGCGCTTTTCAGCGACAGCCGGCGTTGACATGATGTCTCCAGACGAAAGTCTTTGAGCGATGCGTGTTTGCCAGTGATGACCTATGGCACTGAAACGTGGTCGCTCACAATGGGCCTTATTAGAAGGCTCAAAGTCATTGGAAGGGTAATGCAGAGGGCTATGTTTGGAGTCGAATGAAGAGAATAACTGACATAGCCCGAAGAATTGCCAAACTTAAGGGCAGTGGGCAGGGCACATTGCTCGCAGAACAGATGGACAATGCTGCCGAAAGGCTCTCGAGTGGTGACCGCGTAGCGTTGAAAGGCCTCACACAAGGTGAACGATGACCTTGTAAAAATTGCAGGAAACCGCTGGATGCGGGGAGCACAGAACTGGTCCAAGCGGTAGTTCATGGGGGAGGCCTTTTTTTTTTGAGGGTGGGAAATCATCCAATGACTTCTGCCGCTCTGGGTGGAGCGGAAGGGAGTGTCTGACTCTTACTAACTAAAACCCATCCATGTTCATTCTGTAGCCCTATACGTTACGGGGTAGCGGTAACTATTTCGGAAAATTTCGCTTAATGGGGGAGTCCTATGTCCAGCTGTGGACGTCTTTCAGCTGATGATGACGAGGCAAATAAGATGGCAGACGTCTGTAGGTACTGTGAAGACCAGATGGGCCTCACATGGTATAGTGTGTAGTGTTGTAGAGATTTCTAGGCTACTAATAATAAAAAATAGTTTAAAAAAACTAAAAAACACGCTTTTTATAGAAAACCGAACTAAAAATAGAAAATAAATTTTACTTTTTAAAAAGCGTGGGGTGCATGGTGGTGGTGAATATTATCTTAAAAAGCACCCCACGCTTTAAAAAAAGTAAAATTTATTTTCTATTTTTAGTTCGGTTTGCTATAAAAACCGTGTTTTTTAGTTTTTTTAAACTATTTTTTATTTCCTACTTTTTAGTTCAAATTAATGTATTGTCATCGGACCTCGATAAATCTACAAAGTTTGAACGAAATCTGGCCGTTTAAAGTGGGTCAAAATCGCTTCCAAATGAGTCGGTTACAAACATACATACAAGTGAAGCTAATATAAAGCGTGTTAAAATAAGGATAATGGGAAACTATTATCAAATTATTGCATTGTCATCGGTCCTTGAGACGTGTGCAAAGTTTCAAGTTGATCAGACTTTTAGAAACCGGTGAAAATTAAGCTCAAAGATTCCGTTACATACTATACATACATACATAGATACAACCCGAGCTAATAAAAGCGTGTTAAAAACAGGCGGGGTAGCAGCTGAATTGAATTATATCACTTTTCAAGAATATATAACTCTAACTTAAAAAAATTATTTCAAAAAAACTAATTACAGGCACTTTTGAATTGTCAAGGGGTCGGTCAGACAGAAAGATGAAGCTATTTGCCCATTCCAAAGCAGTAGGTACCTATGGAGAAGAACGAGCAAGAAACTCCATGGACACTCTTTTAAATCAAAAAATGTTTACAAAACCTTGGATACATCATTCATGTTGAAATATACATGTGAGAACGATGCAGAACGTAAAAAAGCGTCCATAATTACAAAATTTAAAAATTAGGTTAAATTTTAAATTTCATGAACATGACGCATGGAATATCCATTCAGCTCAACCATTTTGATTGGAGTTAAATGATCCAACATACAGGGATCATGACTTGCTCTCAGCCGCCAGGGCACAGTCAAATCAATGTAGGACGTACTCAGTAAATGGTAGCTTTATAGTAGGTACAGAGGCCAGCACATCAAGTTACCACAATCTGTCACATTTCTTTGATAGTATTTCAACTTTATTGCAAAGACATAAGGTTCATTTTTAATTGACAAAATTTGACAGTTAGGGATAGCTTGATGTGCTGGCGTCTGTACATAGTACTCACACACGTGCTATGCAATTATACAATACTAAGAGATTGAAGTTATATAATGCAAAAAGTTTTTGTGAAACTTCATGCGTCCAGCATCACGGCTACTGAGAGACTCTTATTAATTTCTTATATAAAAACCTATCAAAATATTCTATCATTTTGAAAGGATTTTCTAACTACACAATACTGCACTTTTTTTTTTAAAGAAAAGGAATTTCTATTAAAATTACAGAACTATTACTTTTCAATTTAAAGTTCGTAAAGTTTTTAGTATGGCAAGAATATTAGGTACGCGCGCATTAGTCGTGTTATATGTTCTATCGCGGATTGTGGTGTTGGAGGGCTATTCAACCTTTTTACTAGGGATATAAGGGTGAAAAATGTTCAACCGCAAATGTCTCCGGTTGTACGTTTGGTATTTCACATCGTAATAGGTAATCATGAAGGAAGAAATAAAATATACCGGTTTTATTGATTATGAAAGTGCAGATAAATATATGCATTCTTGTCTAACGTTCTCAGTTATGTTCAAGTTGCATGTAATGGCGTGTTTTTGCCCATAATCCAGCCACGTATTATCCAGATTCCAAACTGCTCCTGAGGCATTTCGAAAACATATTAACAATCAACCAATAAAAAGCGGCCAAGTGCGATTCGGAGTCGCGCATCATGGGCTCCGTACCACCGTACAATATTTTACGGGTCTTGCAGAAAGGCGCGATGCGACAACGCGACCCGTGGCAAAATTTATCTTTTTCGAAGACTTTTCATCAAAATTGTTTTTCGAGAACCGCGGCACACCTCTGCCTCGCGCCTGTCTGCGGTCCTTAACATTACATATATCTTTAATACTTCAGTAAAATAAAAAAAGATTTCCTGTATGTATTCAATTTTTTACATTATTCTATTTGTTATTATAGCGGCCGTAGTAGTACACACTATCTGAAAATTTAATGTATATACCTATTACGATTTAAAAGATACAGCCCTGTGACAGACGGGCTGACGAACGGACGGATATTAGAGCCTTAATGATAGGGTCTCCTACCCATCTGACTTCCCACATGTAGCATTAAATTCATCCCTAAATCATCAATCCGATTCAAGCTGTCCTTCAGGAGATCAAGGCTTCCTGTCCTCCCCCATCAACGCACTAAGGCGAGGTTCATATCCCACGGGGGTTCCCCTAACATGTAATCCCTTAGTTTTTAAGTTTTTAAACCCTGACCTTAATTGATTGGGGCATTATTTATTTATTTAAACTTTTCGCACACAATAAAGGTACAAATTCGAACTTAATGCCTCACACCTTGCCTTGCCTTATATTCACAGGCATTCACAGGCAAGTCCGGTTAAGCAGTCGACATCCTCCTAGGTTAAACTGCGAGATGCCTAGAACAAAAATATAAAAACGATCTGACATTATGGACCTCTATTTTCTTTTTATTTGAACCATTATTCCCGAAAATAAAAAAACGTCTGACATAAAAAATATGCCAACCTATAGTTCGAACAAAATAAAGCCACGACAAAAACGTCTGGCTTTGTATTAAATAATTAATTCAACACAAGTTCCGTCCCACGGTGACACGCAAAAAGATAGAAACAGCTGTTGTTGTGAAACTAGTTGCACTGTAACTTTCAGTTGTACAGTTTTCAATATATTGCCGCAACTTTGGCCTGTTTCGGATATATTAGAACTGAGCGTTTTGGGATGAAACTGGCTTGTTTCGCTCGTACACATTGGGTCCAAGCATAGCATAAATAACGCAATACCTTCTTATTATAAAACGAATTCTAATTTCAGTTCATCACGTCCACCACCAACCATCACCGACCAACCATTCCATTGTATTTTGACTTTTAAACTGACTACGATAAAGTTCTTAATACAAAATTCATAATTTATAATGAGGTTTGACGTCAGTTTTTGAATTTGGATCTTTTTTTTTTTTTTCGAAGTAGGGTTCGAAATTCAAAAATGTTTCGTTGTTTTAAACCTGGGAAACTTAATATTATGTAATGTCGCCAGCGCATCAAGTTATACCAAACTGTCAAATTTCTCCAAATGATTTAAAACCATAAAACGTGGAGTATTAAGTTCGAAACGTGTTGGCGACTGTACGTTATCTATCAGTTGCAAGAGACAAGTAACACAAATACATGAGAGGCAAAGGAAATGGTCGCAAACAGTCTCAGGCCAGGCTAAGTTAAATGGACCGCAGTTTGCACGAGCCGAATAGTTTGCGGGTTCAATGGAGATTCGTGGATTCCTTTGTTTACAAGAATATTCGTGTTCTAAACTCGGTTAATTACTGGATACTCGAAATATCGATGGTACGGTTTTGAAACTACAGAGTGCTCGGCACAGACTAAAAATATATTTATTGCTGCATTATTATTTTGACGTTTCATCTCAGTACAAATGTAGTTGCACTTAAATAGACAATAGGTGTCACTATAGTATACAAGTAATATTATTTTGATACAAATTTAACACGCTCCCATATCAAAATAATTGGCACACGGATATTGAAAAAATACAAAAAATTTACATAAATGAAACAAATTTACATGGAAGTTACACCTAACTGTCCAACAAAATTATTATGCTTTTGACAACTCAAACTTTTTGTAAATATATCTGCAGGCATAGAATTGGTATTTAAGTACTCTATTTCAATACAATTATTTTCAACTGCTGTTCTGACAAAATGAAATCTAGTATCTATATGTTTGCTTCGTTTATGGAATACAGAATGTTTAGTTAACAATTGTGCACTCTGGTTGTCATTATATAACAATACAGGCAAATCATTTCTACATTTCAACTCAAATAACAAGTTCTTTAAGTATATGGCTTCCTTACTTGCTTCACATATGGCCATATACTCAGCTTCTGTGCTTGACAGAGCTATTGTTGACTGCTTTTTGCATTCAAATGAAACTACACTACCAGACATTTTAAACATGAAACCTGTATAAGATTTGCGGTCAACACAATCTGATGCCCAATCTGCATCGGCATAACCTATCAGATCTAAATCATCTTTTACATATTTCAAACCAAAATGTTTAGTTTTTTGCAAATACTTTAAAATACGCTTTACATGCTTCCAATGAGTTTCACTATGATTGTTATTAAACTGGCTAAGGTAGCAAACAGAAAAAAATATATCAGGACGGGTTAACATTGACAAATAGAGCAAACTTCCTATTAACTGCTGGTAGGGGTATTGTTTAGAACAATTATTATCACCCTTTCCAAGCTTCAAGTTTACTTCCATGGGTGTACTGACTGGATTACAATTTTTCATATTAAACTTATTCAACAAATGATCAACAAATTGTTCCTGGTCTACAAAAATCTCATTATTTTCCCTTCTAACCCTCATACCTAAACATTGTCTAATCTTTCCCAAGTCTTTCAACTTAAATTTACTTTTTAAATGATTTTTAAGAAATTCAGTTTCCTTTTGACTGTCAGAAAAAACAAAAAAATCATCTACAAACAAAGCCACATATATTCTAGCATTATTATTAAGTTTCATGAATAAACAGGGTTCATATTCAGATTTTTTATAATCTAAATCATGTAGACAATCTTCTACACGTTTATACCATGCCCTAGCAGACTGTTTTAGCCCATAGATAGCACGTTTCAACTTTAACACTTTGTTTTCTTTATTACTACATTCAAAGTTCTGAGGTAAGCTCATGTACACATTTTCATTTAAATATCCATTTAAAAATGCTGTGGTTACATCTAAGTGAGTAATATCTAAGTTATATTTGACACTTAATGCAAACAACAATCTTAATGTTGAATGACGGACAACTGGGGAGAATGTTTCTGTATAGTCTATTCCTGCCTTTTGGGAGAATCCTTTGGCGACTAGTCGAGCACGATATCTCACATTATTATCACAGTCCACTTTTTTCTTAAACACCCACTTACACTCAACCACTGTAGCTTGCTCTGGCCTGTTCACCACATCCCAAGCTTCATTTTCTTCGAATGATTTTAGTTCCTCCTGCATAGCTTTACACCATTCCTCTGATTCTGGTCCATTTACAGCCTCTTCATATGTTATCAGCTGGTCTGCACATAAATTTAAGTCTGTTTCAACACACATATTACTATGACCATATCTGTCAGGTTTTTTCCTTTCTCTAACAGCTTTATCTGGTTTTTCACACTCAATTAAGTCTTTCAACTCCTTTGCTGGTATACTTTCAAAAAATTCATCTGAACTACTGTGTGAGTTTGATTCTTCTATGTAAGTACTGTCATTATTGTTACTTTTCACTGTACCAGTTGACACTTCAGAGTCAGAGCCATCAGAATCTTTATTCTGACCAAGACTGTCTGATGAGGACACCTTGTTTTCATTTATTGTTGCTTGCACTATTTCTGAATTATCCTGCTCCATGACAGTGACATCCCTGCATGTTATCACTTTTTTGGTACTGGGATTGTACAGCCTGTACCCCTTTATATTATCAGCATACCCAACTAAGTAATGCTTTTCTGCCTTTTTATCCCATTTCAGCCTTTTTTGTTTAGGGATGTGAGCCATAACTGTGCTTCCAAACAACCTTAGATGACTGACATTTGGCTTGCAGCCAGTCCAAAGTTCATAGGGAGTTTTTTGGTTCAACCCAGAAGCAACTGTTCTATTTTTTAAGTACACAGCTGTGTGAACTGCTTCTGCCCAAAACTTCTTCTCAAACTTTGCATCATAAAGTAAGCACCTGGCTCTCTCCACAATAGTGCGGTTAAATCTTTCACACATCCCATTTTGTTCTGGGGTATATGGGTTGGTGCGCTGATGTATTATGCCATGTTGTTTTAAATAGTTCTCCATTTCATTTGAGCAAAATTCTGTGCCATTGTCTGTCCTTAGAACTTTTATACTGCAATTCGTCTGTTTTTCAACCATAATCTTGAATTCTTTAAAACAGGAGTAGACTTCACTTTTATTCTGCAAAAAATAGACAAATGACATTCTACTATAGTCATCCACAAATAGCAAGAAATATCTGGATGAGCCGAGTGATTTGGTTTCCATCGGCCCACACACATCTGCATGAATCAAATCGAGGACATGCGTACTTCTATTACTGCTATGTGGAAATGGCAATCTGGTTTGTTTGGCTTCGCAGCACACTGTGCAATTGAACTTGCTGATCTCAGCTTTCTTGTCAAATTCTAAGCCATCAACAGCACCCTCTCTCATGTCATTCATGTCTTTGCTATTTATATGTCCAAATCTTCTGTGCCACATTATATTTGAGGTCGTTGTTGCTGAAGCCGCGAACAAACATGCTGACCTGGTGTTTAACTTGTATACCCCATTTACTAACTGTGCTATGCCAATCAGTTCATTCTGCCGATTTCTGATGTAACAACATTCCTGATGAAAACTAACTTTGTTACCATGCTTTATCAGCTGACTGACAGACAATAAGTTGGTGGTGAGTGTGGGAATACATAACACATCTTTGACTACAATATCAAATTCCTTGTTGTTCACAACAGTCGTAATTTGTGTATCTCCAGAGCACAATACAGGCATAGTTGTTCTGTTTGCAACTATAATCTCCTTTGTAGTGAGGTTACATGACGCATTTTTTATGTTGTCTTGGCTGATCATCATGTGACTACTGGCACCAGAGTCAATGTACCATTCATGCTTATCAAAACTGCCATTAAGAAATACTGCACTGAACGCATTTACTTGTTTTTCCTTTGTTTGCGGACATTGGTTTTTATAGTGACCGGTTTGTTTGCATTTATAGCATTTAATCACTTTGACAGGTCGGTTTGACGTTTCAACAGTTTTGACAACTTTATTTCCTTTACGGCGCTGCCAACCTTTAGATGCTAAAAATGCGCTTTCGGACTCACTGCTGCCAACATTATCGCTCATGTCCAACAATTTGGTTTTTATGACGTCAGCTGATATGGCCAACCCAGAATGTTCGATCGCCATGATCATGGGCGATTTGTCCGGCAATCCTGCCAACAACAGCGATCCTATCCATTCTTCATTAATGTCGAAACCCGTTCCTCTTAATTTTTGCGCCGTATCTATGATCTGCGTAACGTATCCCGTCATTGATTCGCTGCTCTCGAGGCGTATGGAAATCAAATTTCGTAACAAGCTAATTCTTCGGGTGAAACCAGAGTCGTCGAATAGCGTCTTGAGTTTTTTCCATATGTCCAAAGCGGTTTTTTCATTCTTGATATGTACGTATAACGACGAATCTATTGTCATCACCAATTTTGCTTTTGCCTTTTGTTCGTCGACGGTGACTGCGTTGCCGCCATCGCCGGCTTCTTGCTTGTTGATGTCGACGCCTTCCAAAATTAAGAAATTCTCGGCCGCGAATGCCCACTCATCGTAATTCTCACGACCACGGAGCTTCGGAACATTAATAATATAACTGCCAGCCATTTTTCACAGTATTTCCACAACAAATTACTATTTTAAAGCGGGTCTGGGCCCATAACCTATTGAAACTACAGAGTGCTCGGCACAGACTAAAAATATATATATTTATTGCTGCATTATTATTTTGACGTTTCATCTCAGTACAAATGTAGTTGCACTTAAATAGACAATAGGTGTCACTATAGTATACAAGTAATATTATTTTGATACAAATTTAACAAGTGGGTATTAAGTAATTGTAATAATTGGCTAAGTACTAACAACCGCACAGGTCGATCCATCAAGTTAAGCCACGCTTGCCGGGGTTGACCGTGGATGGGTGGCCATCTTTAGATAGGTAACGAGATTCCTCCGTGCCTCGGAAAGCACGCTAAGCAGTTGGTCCCGGCTATCATTTGTGCATCTTTGCCAGTCGTTACGGGTTGTCAGAAGCCCGATAATCTGACAGCCAGTCTACCAAGCGGTATCGTTTTATCCAGTTATTGGGTTGAGGAGGTCAGATAGGCAGTCACTCTATGTAAAATACTGGTATTCAGCTGCATCCGGTTAGACTGGAAACCGACCCCAACATAGAGAGGAAAAGGCTAGGCAGATGATGATGATGGTTTAAGTGGTCTTGACGCAGAACGTCACTTTCGCAGAATGTCATCGTGGCAAATTTGGTCACTTTCGCAAAATGTCACTTTCGCAAAACGTCATTTTCGCAAAAGGTCATTTTCTCAAAACGTCATTTTCGCACAAAGTCACTTTCGCAAAACGTCATTTTCGCAGAATGTCATTCAAGCCATTTTTCCTGAGGAGTGACCTAATGCTAACACTGCAGAATCGGGTAAGTAATTTATTAAAAATATACAAAATTCGTCAGTGAAATTTTTATTACTCACTTAACTACATACAATGTTGCTACTAAAAGTTTGTTACTTACCCGATTCTGCAGTGTTAGCATTAGGTCACTCCTCAGGAAAAATGGCTTGAATGACATTCTGCGAAAATGACGTTTTGCGAAAGTGACTTTGTGCGAAAATGACGTTTTGAGAAAATGACCTTTTGCCACGATGACATTCTGCGAAAGTGACGTTCTGCGTCAAGTATTAAAAATGCGCTTTGATTTTGTACTTTCTCACACTGAAGTTATATATGTTAAAATAATACTCCCCGTTAAGTTGTGGTCTCCTGAACGTAAAAGCACGGTAATCATATCTAATTAGTAGCATTCACGCACCTCTGACTTTTACGGATTCTTGCGCGTATTGTATAAACACTTGGTGTGTATTGTATAACACAAAATCGGTGAAGGAAAACATCGTGAGGAAACCAGCATGTCTGAGAGATATTTCTAAACTGAATGTGAAGCTAAGTCAGAGGCCCATGGGCAGCATAAAAACTCTGACACCAGGTTAGTCACTAACCACACGAAAAGAAGAAGAGAAGCATTCTAATAGTAGTAATATTTTTTTGAAGTCAAAATATAGAATACCAGCCGCTACTTATTTAATATTGTTGATTTAATCTATAATTTTAATAACCCATTACTAATCAAGTATGACATATTAATGTAGAGAAATCTAATCTAAACTTACTCATTGCAAAAACTGACTAGACAAGATAATATATTTTATCTAGTCTCGCCAGATATTAATGGAATGGCAGAGATAGAGATTGAGAGAGATTTCTTTATTTGCATATATAAATGTGGCTAAGTACTAACAGCCGCATAGGTCGATCCATCAGGTTAAGCTACGCTTACCGGGGTTGGCCGTGGATGGGTGACCATCTTTACATACCGAGACTCCTCCGTGCTAGAAAGCACGTTAAGCCGTTGGTCCCGGCTGTCACTTGTGCATTTTTGACAGTCGTAACGGGACGTCCGAAGCCCGAAAATATGACAGCCAGTCCAAGCAAGGGGTATTGTATTGCCCAGTTACTGGGTTGTGGCGGTCAGATAGGCAGTCACTCCATGTAAAATACTGGTATTCAGCTGTATCCGGTTAGACTGGAAGCCGACCCCAACAAAGTTGGGAAAAGGTTAGGCAGATGATACATGTGTGTGCATAGAAATTGCATGCAAGACGGTGAAAGTTATTAAGTGCAAATATGTTTGTCACTGTGGGTGACTGATATAATCAGATATTTTTGTCGACCAGTCCGCAGTAATATATTTATCAAAATCAAAATTCATTTATTCAAATTAGGCTGAATATCAGCACTTTTTGATGGTCAAAGTTACAAAAGACAGTCCCCCAAAAACGCCCACCCTTCACCACTTCCTAGTGCTTTCGCTGGGAAGATGAAGTGGCGCAACAAACGCCCCAGCAGCACAGCTGTCTGTTTAGTTGGAAGAACTTGACTCTACACATTTATCGTATGAGAAGTAATTAACATTACGAAACACATCACATTAAAATCAATCGTTTGCCACATGTCAGGTCTTTATGCCCGTAAAGGTACCACTCGTGAAGGCTATTTTGGTGGAAAATGCTTTATTTATCATTTTAAAGAAGAGAGGAAAATGAGGCCTACCCGTCTTCAGTTCTTGCACCTAATAATCTATTATGATATCCAAGGGCAATGTAGAGAAAATTATAACACCAGGGCGGGATTGTCCGAAAGGGTTACCACTACCCCGGCACATAAAGGGCTACGGAAGGAACATGGATGGGTTTTAGTCAGTAAGAGTCTGACACTCCCTCCCGCTCGATAAAAATTCCCATACAAATGCGTTGACAAGCGGCGTTCTTGACAATCCGAATCGCTGAGATAACGAATTGTTCAATTTTCGAAATCGAATCGAAACTCAAGACTGGTAACTACTCCACCAGGTATTCTTCCAGGTTTCATTGCGTCATGTCATGTCTTTTATTTTTCATTAAATATCTTCGTCTTTTGAACTAGTGTTTTAAAAAGAGAATGTTTGGAAAAAATACCTTTTTCTTTTTTTAAACAAAAAAATTGTGCAATGACATACAGGCTGCTTTATTTTTGCCAGCAAATAATTAGGTTTGACTCCTAAGTGCTGTAATAACCGAGTGCTAGGACTACTACGGTACCGGGAATATAAATCAAACTAATGTTTAATTTACTTTTATTATTGTATTCCGGTATTATATTTGAATATATTATTTTACTAGCTGTTCCCCGCGGCTTCGTCCGCGTGGTCCTAATTCTTTTTTCCAAAATAAAAGTAGCCTTACTTACTCATTATAACAAAAGCTAACGGTAAGTGAAAGTCCTGTCAAAATCGGACCAGCCGTTAGGGAGATTTGCCGGAGCAAACAAACAGGCAGACAAAAATAAAAATAAGTTTTCCAATGCATTTGGTAAAAACTTGCTATTTTTTCATTACAAACAGACATTTCAATTTTATTTATTTGTCTATTGTCAGCTGTAGGTTGACAGCTGTCAGTCTAATCTATTCTTTTTTTGAAATTTAAATCAATGTTCGTTTCCAATCTGCAATTTATTTATAATAAAGGCGTGGAGGTTTTATTCGAAATCCTCAAAGCTTTACAGTACCTACTTAGGTGCTAACGCCGCTCATACAGCTCCGAGCGCTCTCAAACGGCTTTGTCTACCAGACATTCAACTTCAGCTTTATAATACCATCCATCCGTGTTGGCTTTAGTTCGGAAAATATTGACGATATTTACTGTGAGATGCAACTGGTAACATATTTACTTTGGACTATTTTTTGAGAATGATTTAGTCAGAATGACGGGTGTGTGACGACACCTATCCAGCCACATAGGAGCTACACTGATAGCGAGCGAAGTGTCAACAGCTGACATGTGACGACACTATACGTCACATAAATTCTACATCGCGCAATCAAAGTTTACAGCGCGATCTGACATATAAACTCAGTCCCGACTAAGAGTTGTCGGGCCAGTAGCCCGCTAGACGCAACACCTGTCTGGTTGGAGGATCCTCCCTTTTCTATGGAGGGACTTTCCACTCTGTTCCTCCATTTCCACCAAAGGTGTATTGTAGCAGAATTGAATATGTTATATATGAAAGAAATGTACCAGCAATGTACTAGAACATATTTTTAATGAAATTCAATGTACAGACGCCAGCACATCAAGCTATCCCAAACTGTCAAATTTTCTCAATTAAAAATGAACCTTATGTCTTTGTAATAAAGTTGAAATACTATCAAAGAAATTTGACAGATTGTGGTAACTTGATGTGCTGGCCTCTGTACCTCCATGAAACCAGAACAATTAAAATAATAAAGTGAGCCTGAGTCCTCACAGTCAGAATGAAGGTCAGAATACTGATAATGAATGTTATAGATATCTTATGGTTACTTAATATTTACCACAGCAATGTACCTGCAACGTACCTCATAAAATATAACGCGTCTCGTAAATAACGAGAAAATAAAGAAAAGCATTTTTTTTCATAGCATTATCGCACCTCCGCTCAAAAAGTGTAGTAAGTCAAAAAATCTAACTTTAGCATACCTTAAGAGCAATGGTGGCCTATGTAACGGCCCTTTTTTTTTTTTTTCAGGCTGGGAAATTGTCCAATGACTTCTCCCGCTCCGGGTGGAGCGGAAGGGAGTGTCAGACTCTTACTGACTAAAACCCATCCATGTTCCTTCCTTAGCCCTTTGTGTTCCGGGGTAGCGGGAACCCTTTCGGACAATCCCGCTTAATGTAACGGCCCTGACTAACAAAGTGTTGGTCGTGGGTTTCAAGGACTTTACTTTGAGTAAATATGTAATTTAAACATCACTGCTCTCGATAACGGTGAAGGAATACATCGTGAGGAGCCAACATGTCCTGTCAAAAATCCGAAGACATGTGACATCTACCAACCCGCACTGGGCTCGCCTGGGGGATTACGAGTTTTACGACTCGCTCTCTCACACTGAGAGGAGGCTGTCTCCCAGGGATCACTATTGGCTGATTATGCTATAGCATCATTGTGGATTACTTTTCTATATTCCCATCTAACACTCAACCTGTATAACCATTACAATAACGTTAATTAAAAGTCAAAAACGTATAATTCATTTTAAAAATACTAACATAAATCACTATCAAAATTCGTTTCGTAACACCCGCACACAATAAAGTTTCAATTACTTTATGCTTTTATGATTTAAAATTCGAACCTCATTCGATTGGTGAACAGTGAGTTGTGGCTAGCGCGACCAATCGCAATTAGCTAATGGATATGGCCCAATTGAGCGCCGGTCTGCGGGTGACATCAGATTTTTTTTAAGTCGAATTTGCTCTTTTGGTTTTGGAAACTGTTCGTTTGGATATCAGTTTTTGTAGCATTTTAAGTGCCGGGTAAAATAATGGCAATGCAGAGGTGGATTGAGACAAAATTTTGAAATAGTTTGCTGCCAACGAGGTTGCTCTGAATGGTTATACTTACGATAGCCCCATCCTCCATTAATTACAGGGGAAATTGTAATAATTATGATATTCTAACACAGTAAATAAGTTCTCACCTAACTCATTTGATTGGAGACGCTAAGTTACTGAGACCAACTGCGAATAAGGTCCAGAAAGTTATAAAGAGGCTCAAATATTATAAAATAGCTTTTATTATATATATATATATTCTATATATATATATATATATATTTATATATATATATTCTATATATATATATATATTCCTTAGTTAAAAAAAAATATATAAAAAAAATTAAAAAAATTTAGTAGATACAATATCATTATAAGCTTAAACTGTAATGTTAGTAATAGTTTTCTAAGTAAAGACCGCTGTAGGCAGTAAAAGCCTTCTCCAAATGCTTCCATGACCTTCTGTCTTTTGCCAAGTTTTGCTAGCTGTTTTTATTATTGCGTTGTTGTTGTTGTTGTTGTTTGAATGGTCTTCCTCTTTTGCGCATCTCACTGATCTGTACCCAGTTTGGAGTAATCTGTGCCCTGCGATGTGACTGTGATTTTAAAACGTGTGCTTCACTCAAAGCGCAAAATTTTAAATTTTAGAGGATCATTCAGTCAAAAAAGTGTCCGCCATTAGAAGGTCAAACAGATTTTTAAGGATCCGTTAAATATTTCCGTTTTAGATTCCGTCATATGCCATGTGTAAATCGTGGCATCGAACAAGATACTGAAGCTATTTTTGCCTTGGTTTGTGTATAAAGTAAATAATATAGAGAAGCAATAAATTAACAATGGTATGAAAGATGGAGTCGAACGGGAAGGTGTCAAATATGGTTGGATGTGGGTTCAATCAATGTTTGGCTACGAAAATAGCGTATTTGCAAGACTAATTCATGGACCAGTGCATAGTGAATACAACGGGCTCTTTTTCTATGTTTCGCAAAGTTAGGTTGTTTTTTTTTGTATGTATGTTTGCGTAAACAAAAAAAATTGCATGCTGGCGAAATAAATCGGGACTTATTTTGAGCAACATAATTATTAATCATTTTTATTATTACTGTTACAGTCTTACCAAGGGTATTACGAATTTACTCACGGGGTTGTGGAGGTTAGATACGCAGTCCGGTTAGACTGGAAGCCGACCCCAACATAATTGGGAAAAGGCAAGGCAGATTGATTGTTACAATATTATTTTGGTGCAGATTTTTTACATGTGAAATTTTGTACAATGAAAACTTTGCGAAACAGGGTCGCCAGTACCTAATTATGGGAGTCGTGCGGTCCATGGCCCTTTACGGGGCCCCGGTGTGGGCGCGTTCATTGCAGCGGCGAGCCGCCCACTATCTTAACGCGCCCCAAAAGGTGGTAGCCATTCGGCTAATCCGGGGGTACCGCACGATCTCGGGCGAGGCGGCAAGCCTCCTTGCCGGACTGCCGCCGTGGGATCTGGAGGCGATAGTCCTCGCGCGCCTGTTCGAGTGGCGCGCGGAGGTACTAAGCCGGGGGGAAACTCCGTTTCCGCAGTAAATTGCGGCGGAGCGGACGGACCTCCGGCGCGATCTCATGGCGGCCTGGAAGCAGCGACTGTCGCAACCCAGTGCAGGGCACGCCACGGTAGTGGCGGTAAGGCCCCTCTTTGAGGAGTGGCTAGAGAGGCGTCACGGCGCCCTCACCTTCCGCCTGACGCAGGTCCTCACCGGACATGGATGTTTCGGGAGGTTCCTGCACATCATCAGGCGGGAGGAAACGCCCGGGTGTCACCACTGCGAGGATCGCCCAGAGGACACGGTAGAGCACACGGTGCAAACCTGCCCCGCTTGGGCGGAGCACCGCCGTGTCCTCGTAGAGGCGATCGGCGGCGGCGACCTCTCGCGCCCGGCCCTGGTGCAAGCCATGGTCCGGGGCGAGAGGGAGTGGGAGGCAGTCACCTCCTTCGGCGAAAAAGTTATGCTCGCGAAGGAGGTGGCGGGATGGGAGAGAGAAAGGTCCTCCCGTCCCAGCCGCCGCGGGAGACGCTCCGGGCGTCGGGAGCCACGTGACGACTCCCAGCCACCGTAGGCGCGGGCCTGCGGGTGGTGAGTAATGGGTGACTCACCGTCCGATCAGCACCAGACCCGTGCCGTACGGCGCGTATATGTTCCACGCGCGCCTCAAAGAGATGTTAGCATATGAAGGGGCCCCTCAGGGCCAAGCCTGCCGGGTAAGCGGGATTGTCCGAAAGGGTTACCACTACCCCGGAACATAAAGGGCTACGGAAGGAACATGGATGGGTTTTAGTCAGTAAGAGTCTGACACTCCCTTCCGCTCCACCCAGAGCGGGAGCAGTCATTGGATGATTTCCCAGCCTTAAAAAAAAAAAGTACCTAATCATGTTTCACAAGAACTCATGAAAAAGTCCAGCATTAAGATATTTAAAATAATCACTTTTAACCATTTTTCAACTATTGCATGCACTACCAGAAATGGTAATGCTTTAGCGTAAAATTTTGTGTGTCAGCCTTGCTTGAATAAATGACTTTTGATTTTGATAAGAAAGACCCACATAGATTTGAGAAGACCAGTCCATGCACGAATTTGTGTCAATGTGAGGCCAGTCTGTAAATTTGTTATTTTTTCAACTTTATTACAAAAGTTCATTTCCAATTGGGAAATTTCGACAGTTAAGAATAGCTTGATGGCCGTCTGCCTACCTATATTATATAGGTATCTATATTACATAGGTAGCTAGATCCCACCCTATCTAATCCGCTTCCTTCACAGCCCCACAACACGTCACAGTCCTTTGACATTGGTTGTACCTCAATCCCGGGATTATCGGTTGATTTGTAGATTTATGCCGTCACTCGTCAGCCTGACCTGTTATTGTATAGTCCACCACACTTCATTGGCAACAACTTGATTTTCAGACAGCACTTTAATTTCATAGCGGTAACGGTGGTTTTCGTAGAGCAGGTGACGTGGGGTTGTTTGTACTAGCTACAACCCTGGGATTTGTCCGGTCAATGGGGATGAAATCGTTTTGTAATCCATAACGGATTAACGTGTACGACCGGCTCGAAAAATTGCAAGGTAGTCTGTTGGTCTCGGTCTTATTCAGGTTCAGCACATGCGCTTGCGATTAGCGATAGGCGAGGCAGTCTGTTCATGGCTGCGTCCTAACGGTAAGGGACAGTCGGTTAGGACGCAGGATGAGTATCAAGTGTAAAGAGTCTCATAAAAAAAATACATAATAAAAATATATATATACAACGTGGCGCTACATTGGTGACATTAATTTAACACACATATATCCTACTACTATTATAAAGGCGAAAGTTTGTAAGTATGGATGTATGGATGTTTGTTACTCTTTCACGTAAAAACTACTGTATAGATTTGGATGAAATTTGACACAGAGATGGTTTATATCCTGGATTAACACATAGGATATTTTTTATCCCGGTAGAACATTCCTGTGGGATAATTTCCGACCTCCACGCGAGCGAAGCCGCGGGCAGAAGCTATGTTTTGATATTTTCGATTCAGGAAGACATTATATTTCCATTAAACGTACAAATTTATTTTAAATGTTAGAAAATAGCATCTTAGTGCAACCTGTACTTAAAGAATTGTCGCGCAGCGGTTATTTGCCGGGGTCACGGACATTCGCTTAATAAAAACGAAATTAAAATGAATAAGCAATACTAAATATTACGATGAAACAACTGCAAAAAGTAGGCGAATTTATTTTATTTGCGTTTTATTTTAACCTATCCATATTTATATGATTAATAGGCACTAGCCCTACCCGTGTATTAAATTAATGTCACCATTGTATTTTGTGTTAATATTATTTTAAAACTTTAATTAATTATTGTTAAACTTAAAATAAAGAACTGGCTCTTTACTCTTGATTATGAGGATGTAGAGAAAATAATAAACAATTAATCTCATTTTACAAAGGAACATAATATATGTACATTTCTTTCATACACTTACTCACACACGCATACGTACACACCTACACACCTTAAGCTAAATCGTGCTGCGTGTGTGTAGACACGCAGCACGATTTAGCTTAAGATTAAATAAATTATGTTTTTGATATTTTTAGCTTCTGTTATTGTAGTCTACTTTATTTTGTTTTTTACTTCTTTTAAAAATGTATTTTGTAGCGCACACGTGTCTATTCCTATTATTGACATTAGTATCTAAGCCTAATAAAATGGGAGAGGGCACTGACCCCTGACATACAGGTACACCTAGTTCGGGAGCCAGAGGCTTCAAACAAGTTTTTCTGTAACCAATTATGTCAAAAATAATAATTATTATTCGTTCATTTATTCCATTTCTTATCTAATATATTTTATTTTTATAAAAAAACAAAAAAAAACATTTAAAAATATAAAAAATAGTGATCCGCCGATGTCGGGAGCAGGGTCCAAGGCACCGGTGGTTAGGGCTGCAGAGACAAGAACCTCCTCACAATGCGAGCCGTATCGAGGAGTACTGCCTTCTGAATCTGGCTCTTGATCCAACCACCTAACGAAAGCCTCGAAAGATGTTGGTCGAGGCTTTTGGCTATCAGGCCATTGGCTGTTACGACAATCGGTATAATGACAGCCGAGCTCACATTCCACATGTCAACAACCTCGTGTGCTAAGTCGAGATATTTTATTATTATTATTATTATTAATACGTAGATTTTATTTAAAAAAATTATGTTCAGGTAAAGATATATTTATCTCTAGGCCTGCGACGCTTGATATAATGAAAAAGGAACCACTCTAGAATAAAAGATATTCAGTAAAACTGAAAGAAAATGTCTACCATGTAAAATAATAGTAGCGCTTAAACAAAAAAGCACAATTTCCTCCCGTATTTGCTTGTGTAAATGCGTGTGAAAATCTCGTGAATTTGTTGAGATCACGAGAGGGGCGTGTCGCAGACACTTTGCAGAAGTTCACAACAGATTTATTTTTTGGTTTCTAGTAGAACATAATTTATGGTGTTCCAGTCTTGAAGATGAAGGAGTTAAGAGGGTGGGAATGGAGGAACAGGATGGAAAGTCCCTCCATTGCAAAGGGAGGATCCTCCAACCAGACAGGTGTTGCGCCTGGCGGGCTACTGCCCGGCAACTCTTAGTCGGGGCTGAGTATATTATGTTAGATCGCATGGTAAACTCTGCTTGCGCGATGTAGGTTTTGTGTGACGTATAGTGTCGTTACATGTCAGCTTTTGACACTTCGCTCGCTATCAGTGTAGCTCTTATGCGGCTGGATAGATGTCGCCACAGGGTTGTTGAATTTCTGTCGGTAAAATGGCTGGATTTTTGGTAGAATGAACTGATTTAAGAATATGCTCAGTGAGTACTTATTAAATACATTACGTTGGTGAGGACACTGTAAAGTGGGACCAAAATAACAAGATGGTAAACCCTTAATATTACTAATATTTAATTAATTTCAGTGGGGTACAGTAGAAGCTAAACAGTCCTGCATAGCTCCGTCTTATTCTTACACTGGAGTAATATTAAAATAATACTGGTATAATTGTGGTGGTGGTTCAGGTTTCAGACAGGTGACCATCGCTCCATCGATTCGATTTCGATAATAGTGGATCAAACAATTCGTTATCTCATGGATCGGATTGTCATGAACGCCACTTGTTAACGCATTTGTATTGGAATATTGATCGAGTTTCGTTACACAATTTGATATTGTCTAGCACTTAGCGATCGAAAACGATTGATCGCGTGACATCTCGTAAGCTTATGCCAATATATATTTTGTATTTATCTAATTTCGTTATACTTAATGAAAATGTGACTTTGTCCCCCAGGTTAGGCACTAACCACACGAAAAGATGAAGAATCACACTGACGATTTGCCAGCGTATTTCCAGCGAGCCGATCTGTGAACGTGGTCTTAGCGGTTACGAAGCGAGCAAGCCGCGACTACACGACGCTTGATCTCTCTTGTACACTTACGTCAATAGCTCTGCAGCGCGTTGCGCATACGCGACGAGCGTGTTGAACAATCGCCACGCAGGATACACGCACTTAAATTACATATGTGATAAGGCTCTAAGGAGCTAAGAAAACGGGTTGTTTTGTACGAACTGAAACTTCTGAAGATAATTTATCGTTGGCCCGGAAGCTCCGCCGTCACCCGAAGCATGGCTTCCGATTATAGGCTTCGGCGCCCGCATTTTCGATTTTTCATGTTTTAAACGATGCTAAATTGGTCTAGCGACTATCAGGGGGAACTTCAGACTCAATCAGGCTCTGACTTAACACGTAATAGCGTTTTTGGGGTGGTTTGGATGTAGTTTCGATGTTTATGTCGTCGATGACATCGCGCATCACATACAACTAACCAAAGAGTAAAATAATAAGACTGATACAACTAACAGAGTTTTGAGATAGATTGCTGATTGATTGATTGTTTCGCTTTTTAGATTTGACAGTCTTATAGTGTTTGTTGTCATGTTCATTTTCAAACAATAAGTGTCAGTGTTTTGTCTGTGGTCCATCCATTGTTCATGGCCCAGATACAGATTGTCAATAGTTTTAATGGCTCCGAATACGAGGTTTTTTAGCTGCTATGCACGGGTTTATTTAGTTACTAAGTTTATTTTTTAGAAATGTGCGTTTTGTTTGTGCAGAATAAACATTTTTTCTTTCTTTCTTTCTGTATCGAATTCGAACGTTTAAAAATTTCATTAATCTTTTGAACGCCATTATCACATATACGTGACAAGCAAGCGCATGCCCTGTACGCCAATAACACAAATATGTGACAATGGCAACAAAACTAACACGTAATAAACAATTCAATCATTACTTTTGTGAGTGTTTATATATGGTAGATATAGATAAAATTTAAGCTCTCGTACGTGTTTAATGCCATTAAACAAACTAAAAGACACAATGGATAAGTATTGGGAAAAATTCGTTATAGCTAGAAGAAATCAATTTGTAGCTTGGCGTGGACGTGCCTTTATGCTCTGGCGTTCAGAAGGTTAACCATTGTTTGGATATTTATACGTCTTCAAGCGATGATATTTGACTTGACCAACAATTTTAGGCAGAACATAAGCGTATTTCTACTGCAGCATAGCACTGGGAACATTATAACCTCTTCAAGAGTTGGGCTGTAATCCATCACTCGGGCTCTTTGCGGGTTGGAGAAAGTCACATATCGGTTTCCTCACGATGTTTTCCTTCACCATTTTGAGAGCAATGGTGATTGAATTATTGACGTAACAAAAGCGCCTATCTGGGTTCGAACATATAAACTATGTACAACTCGTAAGTCGGGCCAGTAGTTACCACTGGGTCACTTCTGGTCTCTAGGCGGAACAAACAGCAGTAATTATTAAAATACTAATAACCGACCAGGCCAGTGCTGGACGGCGCGTACGTGTTCCACGTGCGCCTCAAAGAGATGTCAGCATATGAGGGGGCCAGTGAGGGCCGAGCCTGCCGGGTAAGCGGGATTGTCCGAAAGGGTTACCGCTGCCCCGGAACATAAAGGGCTAAGGAAGGAACATGGATGGGTTTTAGTCAGTATGAGTCTGACACTCCCTTCCGCTCCACCCAGAGCGGGTCATTTGATGATTTCCCACGCTCAAAAGAAACGGACAGTCAACTAATCCTACAAACAAATTAGAAGATAATTAGTAGGTAAAGCATTAACTTCGACACGGTTGGCGCAGCGGTTGAGCGATTGACTGCTGCGCAGCATGTCGCGGGTTCGATTCCTGCACGGAACAAATATTTGTACGACCTGCAAGTATTTGTTACGGGTCTGGGTGTTTTTCTATCTATAATATGTATGTATTTATATAAAAAAAATGTATATAAGTAGTTTATCAGCCATCTCGTTACCATAACACAAGCATTAAGTTGCTTAGCTTGGGACGATACGGCGTTGTGTGAAATGTCCAAGGATATTATTATTATTATTAATAAAAAAAAAACTGTTTTCTTTTTAAATAAAAGTCAATGTTTTTTTCCGAACGCCTTTGAGAAGCTTTTAAGTCGAGGGTCATTACTTTCTCCAGACACTTCGTTTATTTCTTAGAATAAAAGAAAAAATATACAAAAGTAAAGCAGGAATCCCCCAAGGAAGTGTAAGTTACAATATATTAAGCTTTTTTTAGAAAATGTAAATATTTTTCGGGGTTCCGCAGAGAGGCAACAAAATCCTGCGAGAGTTAACCATTCGGAGCTGCTGTTAGTACTACGCTACCTTTGCTGACTGATTAATCTCAATCAATCTGCCTAACTTTCTCCCAACTATGTTGGGGTCGGCTTCCAGTCTAACCGGATGCAGCTGCATACCAGTATTATGCTGACTGACTAACCTATCCTACTAAATAAAAACCAATTGTCATAATGTACGACAGAGCATCAACTTGACAATGGATAGAGCGATTTGATTAATTTTGAAGTATTTGCAATGGTCACAATGTTTGTGTGAAAGAAAAATTTTGGTGAAATACTCAATTAATAGAGTAAATTCCGTATTTTATACTGCACAGAACTGACGACCACCTGTTTTAGCAAATATTTCAGTGTCAGCAAGAGATGGAGCTGTACAGGTATAGCTTCCTCAATTCCTTATCCAATATTCAAAGAAAGCTGTAGTAGTGCCCTGAGCCAGTCAGACGAGGAGTCGCAACAGGCCACGTAGGAGATGGCGAGATGAACTGGATATATTCCGGAAGGAGTGGCGGGAGACCCTTGGCCAGGAGTGGGACAACGCAGGCTATTAAAAAAAAATATAAATAGACGTTCGGGAAAATAATTGGCTTATCAGGAATTTCTTAGAAGCAAAAAAAAAAATACGTGCGGGAAAGTATTTGGTTTATTAGGAATTTCTTAGAAGCAGATCGGAGTCTGGATTTGAGTGCCAATAGGCTCTCGCCCTATTACATGGAACTTAAACATAGCTGACTATACTATATGCCGACTGTCTAGTCGGCAGCACATCAAGTTTCTCAATCGATTTTGAACTTAACAATCAACGTATTAAGGTTTAAACTCAATTAGAGAATTTTGACAGTTTGGTATAACTTGATGCACCCGCGACCGTACACCTCTGCCTAATCTTCTGCTGATTACAGGCGTGTTGTAATATAATATTTATGTTATATACGTTCCATATAATATTATTCTTTCTACGGAACCGTAAAAACGTGACGCCTTACCGTTTCTGTAATTGTTTCGGGTATGCAACGTTGTTTGTCGTTGTACATAATTTATCAGTGGTTTTCAGTTTGGTCATGTTAAGTGTCTCCGTACCTTATGGAGGTGATTTGTTCTTAGAATTTATACTGTAACATGCCTTGTGTCCAATGGAAATGTCTAAGAAAGAAAAGAAAGAACGCTAAGCGAAAACGAGTGAGGGCAGGCATGCGAAAAATTTGGGCAATACTCAATTAATGGAGTTAATAGCATATACAGCACAGAACTGACGACCACCTGATGTTCGCGATTTTCTCAAAAGCTAATTAATGAATCCATTTTGTTCCTTTTTTAAGTAATTTACAAACATTCAAGAAGATACTACTACTAAGATACTAGATATATTAGGTTATTGGTTATTAAACTTTTAATTACATTGTTTCCAATCGAGGTTTTCTTTTTGAGGGTGGGAAATCATCAAATGACTCCTCCCGCTCTGGGTGGAGCGGAAGGGAGTGTCAGACTCTTACTGACTAAACCCATCCATGTTCCTTCCATAGCCCTTTATGTTCCGGGGTAGCAGTAACCCTTTCGGACAATGTGGATCTATTTTTTGGCACGCAAGTATAATAATACCTAGATTTATCTTCCTCTGAATAGTTAAATCACCATCTAATAGTTACAAACCACCACAGCACACGGATGAATCTATACTTATAATAATAATAATAATATTATAAAGAGGTAAAATTTGTAAGTTTGTAAGTTTGTATGTTTGTAAGTTTGTATGTAGGGGGTAATCTCCGGAACTAATGATCCAATTTCAATAATTTTTTCACTGATAGAAAGCTACATTATTCCTGAGTGCTATGGGCTATAAATTATATTTATATCATACATATTAGCCGAGCTATTGCATTTTTCGGAAGGAACATGGATGGGTTTTAGTCAGTAAGAGTCTGACACTCCCTTCCGCTCCACCCAAAGCGGGAGCAGTCATTGGATGATTTCCCAGCCTTAAAAAAAAAAAAAAAGGGTGTCGTAAAAGGCGACTAAGTTGAGCAGAATAGATCACCTCGGTAATCTTTGGAAGTTCTGATCCGATTCCAAAAATTCTCTCACTAATGGGAACCTGCAGTATTGCCGAGTATCATAGGATATATTTCATGTTAAAACTAGAAATTTTCCGCGGACGAAGTCGCGGGCAGAAGCTAGTATTTAATAAACGTTACAATATGGAGCTCAGCTTACAATGCATTTGGCTCGATGTCAACAGCTGTCGGCAGATGGCGCCACTTCCGGCCAGAACGGATGCGACCTCAGTGTTGCCAGATCGTAGATGCATGATCGTTTTATTTAAGTGTTGGGGGATTTGAGTTTAAAGTTGAATAAATTAAAGGATGGCGATTAAATATGATGTTATAATAATTGTAAAAACCTGCTCTTTATGATACTATTATTGAAATAGACGTTATCTTTACGTAGGTATTAGGTACAGAGGCCAGCACATCAAGTTGACGCTAGGGCCGAAGCCTGCCAGGGCAGCGGGATTGTCTGAAAGGGTTACCGCTACCCCGGCACATAAAGGGCTAAGGAACGAACATGGATGGGTTTTTGTCAGTAAGAGTCTGACACACCCAGAGCGGGATTGGTCATTTGATGACTTAGCACCCTCAAAAAAACATCACACATGGTCATATCCTTTTGTATCCTTTCGGTTACACCCAGTATTTAAAGAACCATGTAATAGGGGGGGCGAGCCTATTGCCATCTCTACTGCTGCTGACTGGGCGACTACTACTGAGAAATTCCAGATGGAAAAACCCAATATCACTTTGCCCAACCCGAGAATCGAATCAAGGACTTCACGCTCAGCAGTAGCGCTTGCGACCACTAGACCAACAAGAGAGACCAGAATTTTAATGCATGTCTTATAAATTAATTTCCCACATAAAAAGGAAATTACAATATGATTAATAGTGGTTTAATGTGACTGTAATTAGGTATGGTACACGTTAAATTAGAAAGATTATAATCTAGATTGTAATCAAACGAAATGGTAGTAGGCCACGGAGCATGAAAAAAATTAATTTATAAAACATATTGGAGGCTTGTAAAATGTAATTCTATAGTGTGTAATATAGCAGATTTATGGGACCAGTACACGGGTTTTCAGTGAACAATTAGTTTTATTTTGATGGTTCTGAAATATGTTGCTTAATGGTGTTTTGTCATGAATGGGAGCATGGTGATACGCAAAAAAAATGGTTTTAGAAGGTTTTTTTTATAAGGGTGGGAAATCATTAAATGACTCTTCCGGCTCTGAGTGGAGCGGAAGGGAGTGTCAGACTCGTACTGACTAAAACCCATCCATGTTCCTTCCTTACATCTTTATGTTCCGGGGTGGTGGTAACCCTTTCGGATAATCCCGGAGAGGAAGGATATGTAACATCTTTTGATTTAACGATTTTCATTTTGTTATAATACGTATATATAACATAAAAGATACATTCACATAACCAATCATAACATTTTATATAATTATTATACAAAAGTGTTGAGCCCCAAATAAAAACTCACACAGATAAAAAGTATTACCTAAACAGCGAGTAGTCCAACCAGAAAAGTTACTTTTATTTATCTTAAAAAATCCGCTAAGCATTCAAACCCTCAGTAAACATTTGAGGGGTAGACGGACAAACAGAACATAAAAATCAAATATTACCCTTTCAAAAGTTCTCATATCAAGCGAGCGTCAGCAAAAAAAATATTAAGCCCTCCAGGTACTAACTCTATGAACATAGACTTCGTGCTTATCTTGTTTCCCGTTACGCCTAGATTTCTACTTCGGTTGTGGTTGCTGACGGTACTACGGTTCTAATTCGATTTTTTTTCTTTCATGCCGTGGTCCGCATCACCTGAGGAGCGTGGCATGGAAGCCGTCAAATTGTGCGTCCACGCACATGCCCGACGGACTACACAAGCGCGCTAGCCCCAACAACGCCTCTGTACCCATTGTTAAATTAGACACGCAAGGCACCAGATTTTTGTCCTTGAGATCAAGTTTCTAGATATAATTATCATAATAGAATAATTATCATCTGCCTAGCCTTTACCCAACTATGTTGAAGTGGGGTTCCAGTCTAACCGGATGCAGCTGAATACTGGTATTTTACATGGAGCGACTGTCTATCTGACCTCCATAACCCAGTAACTGGGCAATACGAGAGCCCTTGGTAAGACTGTCTGTCAGATTTTCAGGCTTGTGACAACCCGATTCTGTAAACTGAATAATCTCACGAATTTCGACCATTTCTACAATCTGTCAAATTCAATTGTTCTGTTCTGTTTTTTTTATGAAGTCGTCTTCTTTTTAAATATTTATTAGCATTCTTAAACACGTAGTACCATCTTGTTAGGGTATAAGGTAACAGGTATAAGCAGTGCAACTAGTCTGCTCCGTGACGTCACACGTCCACAAGACTTACGTGCGCAACTGTTAACTTTATGTGACTTCCATTATGTGCGGAACGGACGATAGTGACTTGACCAACATTCACTTTCTATTGCATGGAACTTAAACATATGTAAGTGGTGACATGTGGGGGGTGTGTAATGTTTGATATAATAACAGATAGTCTAATTTCATTTGACATAACTTTCATATGATATAATTTATAATATATGGCATATGAAAATTATATCGGAATAATTATTGGAAATTATATGAAATGAACGTTATACTAAATGAAATTTGAGTAAATAAAAATTATATCAAATATAACATTATATCATATGAAATTAGGTAAAATGAAATTATATCAATAATTCATTATATCATTTGATTGTTATATTTAAAAAACATATTTATTCAATGAAATTAGAATTTATGATCATTAGAGCTTTTGTTATTATATCAAATGTTACACCCAAATGTCGGTGTACTATACTCAAACTCAAGGCATTTATTTCAAATAAACCAATTACAGGCACTTTTGAATTATCAAGGGGTCGGTCAGTCAGAAAGATGAAGCTAGTTACCATTGAATAAGTACACCTCTATCTAAGCCTTCGGGAATTACAGGCGTTTTCTTATTGACTTTCTTTCTTATAAGTCAGTTTCTTGATGTGCTTCTTTCTCTCTTCGTGTGGTTAGTGACTAACCTGGTGTCAGAGTTTTTATGCTGCCCATGGGCCTCTGACTTAGCTTCACACGCTGTTGAGAAATATTTCTCAGGCATTAAATATATAAATAATATATATATTTAATATTTTTCATTTCCTCACGATGTTTTCCTTCATCGTTTTTTAAGCAAGTGATAATTATATAATATGCACATGAATTTCAAAAGTCAGAGGTCCTTCATGCTGAGTATCGTGTTTCCTTGTACAGATGCCAGCACATCATGCTATCCCTAACTGTCAATTTTTTCCAATTGAAAATGAACCTTTTTCTTTTGTTATAAAGTTGAAAAATATCAAAGAAATTTGACAGATTGGGGTAACTTGATGTACCATTACTTCTGGATATTAAAAGTGAGCGCCCGAATGCCGAAACATAGGTACTCTCAATCACAATCTAAATGATTTTGAAGGATATTGCTAATCCGTTGTTTCCTATAGAAATAGGCTGGAAAAAGTTGTATGGCAACGTAAATAACGTAATTAATGTTGTTGAACTTTCAAAATGAAAGCCATTGCTACTCTTAGTGAAAAATGAAAAAATCATCTGCTCGACGACGCAGACGTAAAAACATATTTTATTCGGAACACGCACAGGAAATACAAAAGAAAAAAGTACGTAATTAAAAAACAAAAGAAAATATAAAAAATAAGCGAAAGCGCTTTAAGCTACATTTTGTATTAATTAATAGGTACCTAACAGTATGAGAACATCTTCCACTCCTGTAGTTCCCTTGTATTGGTAATAGACATATAAATTAATTGTACGTTTTTGTCCGTCGCCCATCCGAGTTTCTAGACAAATTGCTATTCTGAGGCAAGCGATTAATTTACCGGACAGGACCGAATAATTTGTAAAGCGTCACGTACAGGATTCTGCGATGGTCCACTGTTTTTGGCCTTTATGTCCATCTTCGATGTATGCATTGTAGAAAAACGTATAAAATCTTACCTATGTCAGGCGAAAAATATACTTAATTTGTATCTTAAAAGTCTTCCTTCCTGTGAGTTCCATTTTCAGGCATTTAACTCCTCAGCGGGATTGTCTGAAAGGTTTACCGCTACCCCGGTACATAAAGGGCTAAGGAAGGAACATGGATGGGTTTTAGTCAGTAAGAGACTGACACACCTTTGCGCTCCAACCAGAGCGGGAAGGGACATTTGATGATTTCCCAACCTCAAAAAAAAGGCATTGAACTCCTAGTGGAGTCAGACCTGAGAGATGAGAAGCTCGTGGCTAAATAACAACAACCGCACGGGTCAATCATCAGGTTAAGCTCCTTGCTTCGGAAAGCACGTTAAGCCCGGCTGGCATTCGTCGATCTTTGACAGTCGTTTCGGGTCGTCAGAAGCCCGAAAGTCTGACAGCCAGTTAAGACTGGTAAGCCAAGGGGTACCGTATTACCCAGTTACTGACAGTGTTGTCGAGATTAGATAGGCTGTTGCTTCATGTGAAATACAGCTGCATCAGATTAGACTGGAAGCCGATCCCAACATAGTAGGAAAAATGTAGGGCGGAAAAGTTAATAGTTTCATTTTAGAAACAAAAACGAAATGGGGTTTGCACCTTCGTGCTATCATAAGAAACAAACCACACGTTTTCGCTTACGTAAATATCAGAACGTATTAAACCACAGACAAAGGTGCGGGTGCCGAATTAAACCGCTTTTAACCGGCCGGAAACGGTTGGAACTAGAAATTTCGAGTTAATTAGGGAGCTTATTTGAGTAGCATCTCTATATTTCAAGCTATGCGGGTAGGCGCATCGCGTTGCAGATTTTTTGTGTTGCGCATAGTTAATATTTGGCCTTATGTAACACCGTTATGTAACAAGACTTTGGTTTAGCTTAGCATTATCAGCCTATAATGTTCCCACTGCTGGTACAGAGGCCAGCACATCAAGTTACCACAATCTGTCAAATTTCTTTGATAGTATTTCAACTTTATTGCAAAGACATAAGGTTCATTTTTAATTGAGAAAATTTGACAGTGGGTCGATTTCACAAGTCTTCGAATTTTTGGTTCTAGGACATACCGTTTTCCTCACGATGTTTTCCTTCACCGTTTTGATAGCAATGGTTATGGAATTATTTACACTAAGTAAACAAACCTGCCAGGGTTCGAACCCACGACCTACAACTCGTAACTCATGGCCAGGGGTTTATCACTGGCTCACCACTGCTCTTAGCTTAACACTCTTTATCATAACACTTTTAAAATAAATTACTCATTTATTTATTATGATTTACCAACAGATGTTACAGCGATACATACATAGAAAATACAAAGCAATTGACCTTAGTTCTACTGCACACCCAATTACAGGTAAACACAACATGCAATTATTCTATTTTTCTAAGGACAAGAATTTTGTACAATGTACTATAATATAGACGAAAGTGCCAGCATGAATATTGGCTTAAAAACTATGACTTAAACTTAACTTATCATATTATGTATACTAGTTTTGCGGATGAATTTTTCTAGTGTGTCTGTATGGATATCATTCAGATCACTGTTTTCATTTACTACACTGTGGAATAGGGGAACCAGTACCAGATTTAGTTCGACGGAAGGGTGGGACTAGAGGAGTGATGGGCTTTCGTGGTAGTGTACATGGGGCTCGAAACGAGACTTTACTTAGGAGTTTAGGGCAGTCAGTCTTATTCCTGAGGAGCTTGTAGATAAACCTTAGATCCAGGATGTGATGACATGTCTGTATTTCCCCGAAGCGTTAGGTGGTAGGCGGGAAGCCAGAGTACCCGTAGTATTTTTTTTATTTCATGATTATGTCCCAAGTAAAAAGGGGCGAGCCTAATGCCATCAAGTGGGCACAAATCCAGACTCCAGGCTGCTACTGGAGAAACCTGACCTGTCTGATAGAAAGACTTTACCCGAACTGGGAATTGACCACTAGACAAACGAAGCAATCAGTTTAAAATTAATCACTCTCATTATCATCTGCCTAGCCTTTTCCCAACTATGTTGGGGTCGGCTTCCAGTCTAACCGGATGCAGCTGAATACTAGTATTTGACATGGAGCGACTGCCTATCTACCTCCACAACCCAGTAACTGGGCAATACGATACCCCTTGGTAAGACTGGGACTGGTTATCAGATTTTCGGGCTTCTGACGACCGGTAGCGACTGTCAAAGATGCACAAATGACAGTTGGGACCAACGGCTTAACGTGCTTTCCGAGGCACGGACGAGTCTCGGTATGTAAAGAATGTCACCCATCCACGGCCAACCCCGGCAAGCGTAGCTTAACCTGATGGATCCATGCGGCTGTTATTACTTAGCCACGAGCTCCTAATGTAATTATCATATAATTAATAAGATCGAGTAAATTTTGTTAGTCGACCAACGCCGTCTGACGCTGAAAACTAGACCAGAGCATAATGCTGAGCAATGGCCGTTTTTCGTTGATGTGACGTATTTTCCTCCTACTTTTTCTCTATTTTTGTGTGATTTTTTGTGTCATGTTTCTGCAAATAAAAGTATCTTCTTTCATTCATTTCTTTAAATACAAAATCCATCTTAATTTTATTATTGTACTGTAAAACAATGAACAGTATTCAGTTATAAAGGCGATATTAAAGTTGAGTTTTCTCCCAGAAATTCTTTGAGTGATAAGGAGATCAGAGCAGAGCGTAGGACTTAGAGACGGATCCTACCTAAAATATTATAACTACTTAACACATATCTACGTTAATTGACTTTATAGAGTGATTAATTTTTTAATTGTGAAGAGCTTGTAGCTAAGTACTTACAGCCGCACAGGTCCATCCACCAGGTTAAGCTACGCTTGCCGGGGTTGGCAGTAAATGGGTGACTATCTTTACATACCGAGACTCCTCCGTGCGTCGGAAAGTTCATTAAGCCGTTGGTCCCGGCTATCATTCGTGGATCTTTGACAGTCGTTACGGGTCGTCAGAAGCCCGAAAATCTGATAACCAGTCTTACCAAGGGGTATCGTATTGCCTAGTTACTGGGTGCATCGTTCTCACATGCATAATATTAATATGAACTATGTAACCAATATTTTGTAACCATATTTTGTTTAAAAGAGTGTCCATGGAGTTTTTTGCCCGTTCTTCTCCATAGGTACCTACTGCTTTGGAATCGGCAACTAGCTTCATCTCTCTGACTGACCGACACCTTGACAATTCAAAAGTGCCTGTAATTGGTTTATTTGAAATAAATACTTTGAGTTTGAGTTTGAGTTGTGGAGGTCAGACAGGCAGTCACTCCGTGTAAAATTCTGGTATTCAGCTGCATCCGGTTAGACTGGAAGCCGACCCAACATAGTTGGGAGCAAAGAGAAAGAGAGAAAGGCTAAGCAGATTGATTGATAATCACATTTCAATATCGTCTCAATAAAACCACGATCGGAGATTACTATCAGGTCCTAAGGGACAAGCGATCAAAATGGTAGTTATCTTAAAGGGCGTCCCAGCAGCCCGGTCTCAGATGAAGGGATGGTTGTACAAACAGTTTAATCTTACTCCCTGGCAGCCCTGTGATCTCACTACAAACTAATTAATCCCAAGTAGATTAGTAAGTTAATTGTGCCGCTTGTCACTTCTTAGTTAGGCAAGTTAGCGAGTTTAAAATCTGAACTAACGCCTACAACTTGTTTTTGAAGTGAAAACTTCTTCAGGCTCACGCGCACTGCGCTCTTTCTGAACAGTGAACGAAATCGAACCGTCACGCTCGGGTCAGTGTCGCTGAATCGGGCATTCTCGGCGCTGAGTCGTGTATACTCGACTCCAGTCGTAATATAAGTTTTTAATATATATTATATATATATTTATATATATATATAAAATTTAGCTACACTTGTATCTATGTGTATAAGTGAAGGGATCTTTAAACGTAATTTTCACCCACTTCAGAATGATAGATGAAGTTCTTTAGCACACTTATCAAGGACCGTTGATAGAGTAGGCCTTTTTTTTTGAGGTTCGATGATCGTCCAATGACTTCTCCCGATCTGGGTGGAGCGGAAGGGAGTGTCAGACTCTTGCTGACTAAAACCCATCCATCTTCCTTCCGTCGCAATTTATATTCCGGGGTAGCGGTAACCCTTAATACCCTAACGCGCTAATCTCTGGAACTACTGGTCCGAATTAAAAATTCTTTTTGTGTTGGATAGTCCATGAGGAAGGCTATGTGACATCACCATACGACCATTAGGAGCCAAGGAGCGGGTGACACCGCGTGGGAGTAGCTAGTAGATTAAATAATTTAATGACATAGTGCCATTATACTTTTTAGGTTCTGTATGAAACCTGGCACAGAGATTGTTTATGACCTGGATTAACATATAGGACTTTTTTTATCCCGGTAGTACAGACGCCAGCACATCAAGGTATCCCGAAATGTCAAAATTTCACAATTAAAAATGAACCTTATGTCCTTGCAATAAAGTTGAAATACTATCAAAGAAATTTGTCAGATTATGGTAACTTGATATGCTGGCCTCTGTACGTTCCCTTGGAATAATTTCCGTTATCAACGTGGGCAAACCCGCTGGCAATAGCTAGTCTTCAATAAATAAGTATAGAGTGATTGTCAAAAATACACATTTTATCGGCGTGGGGTGCCTGTCAGTTGTTACGTAATATATTATTGACAGATATTAATAAACGTCAAGTCAATAAGCAAATATACCGTCATATGCACCCCACGTTTTTCATCAATATTACGTCTTGGTATGTTTGTCAAATTTTTTAGTGCCATAACCGGTATCCGATAATCGAATCCCGTTTAAAACTATTTAAGATTCTAAATTCAAATTCCAGTTACCATCTTCAAATGTAATTCTGACGTGGATAGTTCTGATTCTTCAGTTATTAGCCCTAGAGTGGAGACACTATATCGTAAAACGTCAGAGGTGTTCGTGGGAATCATTTTGCCGCTCAATAATCATTAACACGCTTGTATTTTTTTATGCAATTAAATTTATTAATTTTTCATGGTTTAGGTAAAAGAAGAAGAAAATTGATAGCAAAACAAAATATTAATTATCAGAAACTTTAATAGCACTTACTTTAGGAGAAAGTAACTTTGAAAGGTCTTGTTAAACTTATCCTTCATAATCTATACTAATATTATAAAGAGGTAAAATTTGTAAGTTTGTAAGTTTGTATGTAGGGGGTAATCTCCGGAACTAATGATCCAATTTCAAAAATGTTTTCACTGATAGGAAGCTACATTATTCCTGAGTGCTATAGGCTATAAATTATATTTATATCATATATATTAGCCGAGCAATCGCCATTTTCGTCTAGCAAGTCGGAAAAAAATACCTCCGAAAACAGAATTATTTGCATGCGCTGCCTAAACAGTTACAGTATATCGCAATTTTCCGCGGACGAAGTCGCGGGCAGAAGCTAGTATATTATAAAAAAATGGATAAATATAACAACATGAAACGTTTTTCTACATCCATAGGTTAATAAACTGAAATAAAAATACTTACATATGTTTAGGTTGTACAATATCAAATGAATAATGATGTAGATCGTTGAAAATCCAATACAAAAGAGATATATAGAGCAAAATACCGCCACGCATTGCGTGATTGTGAATAGCTTCTTCTCCTGCAGCCCTTCGTGCATTGATCGAGTTCAACCTTTCAGCATAAGAAGACGAAGCAAGTGAAGTGAAATGTCTGTTTTTATGTGTGTACATCACTACATAGTATAAAGTAAAGTCGCTTCCCGCGTCCTAATGTCGGTTTGTGTGTATGCTTAGATCTTTAAAACTAGACAACGGATTTTGATGCAGTTTTTTTTAATAGATAGAGTGATTCAAGAAGAAGGTTTATATGTACAATAACATGCAATTTCCGTCATCCACATGGGCGAAGCCGCGGGCAGAAGCTAGTAAATAAATAAGGTAAAACCTAAAGTGCGAATATCTTACAAAAAAAGAGGTTTTTTTACCAAGGGCGGCAAAATGCTCATAGCGTACCCACTCTAGGATTAAATCTAAGTTCTTCGCTTACATGAGCAAGTATGTCGGCAGACGTAATATTCACTGAGCTCTCTTAGAATTAATCCCGTATTTCAACTTGAAATACTGTGGGAAACCCTTTTCTGGTTTGCTTTTGGTTCCGTTTAACGAGAAGCGAATAATTTTGACACTACATTTCATGAATGTGCAATGGGTAATGCCCGTTTTGTGAAGATAATTTTGTGATTTCGGTCTATATATCTCTTAGGTAGTCGCTACTCTCATCCAACGAAAAATTAACGTAATTATTTTACGTTTTCGTAAATTTTTCAGAAGAAGGATTTGAAATTTTAGAAGCAGAAATTAATACTTTTCATTTAATTTTTTATTATTGAAGTAAGGTAAGTCTATGTTGTAAATTATTAGAAATCCTTCAACCTACTTGGGTCTTCTTTCTTATCGTGTGGTTAGTGACTAACCTGGTGCAAAAGTGCCTTACTTGTGCCTATTTGAAATAAATGATTTGACTTTGACTTTGACTTTGGTGTCAGAGTTTTTATGCTGCCCATGTTCCTCTGACTTAGCTTCACATGCTGTTGAGAAATATCTCTCAGGCATTCCGGTTTCTTCACGATGTTTTCCTTCACCGATTTTAAGCAAGTGATAATTATACAATACGCACATGAATCCGTAAAATCAGAGGTTAGTGCCTTGGGTTCGAACTTGAGAATTATGACTTGGCAGTCTCACGGTCTCACCACTAGATTATCACTGCCATACATTGGGTAATACAGTTTCAATCACAATCGAAGAGTTTTGAAGGATATTTCTAACCCATTGCTTCATTAGTTCAATAAGGTCGTCTCAACAACGTTAATAACGTAATTAACGCAGTTGAACTGTCAAAACGGAACCCATTTTTTGTATAATTAAGATATGTGTTCTTGTTACACTTCGGTGTGATTGCAGTCATTTTTAATCCGTTCCAATTTACGCGCTGTTCGCATATTCTTACTAATTCAGTAGTTGCACTCGAGCCAACCCGTAACTGCGACAACCGTAGATTTTAATGTACCAAAATGATCGTTTATTCGTGGAATATCTTCTTTATTTGGTAAACAAAGACATGGTACAAACGGTGACGGCATATATATGCCATGCATGCATTTATTCAGGCCATTATTCCCATTTGGCACTCCTTAAAATATTATTGTAGACTCTAATAAAATAATAGCGCCTCTTTTAATGAACTTCGAATAATTCCTCTTTTGGGTTTCAAGGTTCCTAATAGCCAAGTAACGGCGACCGTTGGTCACAGTTCTTTATAACCCAAGTAGGTTCCAATTTTAGTCGGAGTACCCTAGCTTGTTCACGGTGACCACTTCGGCTCGCACTTGGTTGCTCACAGATCTAACTTAGCTTATCTTGTTTGGTGTTAAATAAATCTCAGTTTTGTTGTTTGTTTGGTCTTAAAGCAGACTGTTACATTCCGTTCCGCTGTAGGTGGAGCGGAAGGGAGTGTCAAACTCTTACTAACTCAACTTTTTTAAACAATCGAGCCTATTTTAGCTTTCTGGCTGTATGACGCAAAACATGTCCGTTTATATTGCATTAACACATATTTTTGAAACCGATACAGCATCCTTATTATGGCTAAGCTTATCTCTCTAACACTCTAGTAACGTTTTGGTGTTCCTTCAGTGTCACATATTTATTCTGCCAGATATTATTAAATATATTTTCCGTCACATAATGGATGAATCAGGAATTATTTTTTTACTAGCTTCCGCCCGCAAAATATGTCGACAAATTATACACATAAACCTTCCTCTTGAATCACTCTATCTATTAAAAGAAACCGCATCAAAATCCGTTGCGTAGTGTTAAAGATTTAAGCATACATAGGGATATAGGGACAGAGAAAGCGACTTTGTTTTATACTATGTAGTGATAATGAAATCAGATTTTATTGCCGCCCTGTCGATAGTTATATATTTATGCACTTCATATAGATACTGTATGCGTATATCTCTTTCTAGCGAGGGTTCTACAACCCCATTAAATGCACATTAACCCCTCTATGATTTTAGATGGCTAAACACTGAACATTTGGTCCCTAAGGCAAGCGCTCCTGAAGTCATAACGAAAGTTAAATTGACACTGTTACTTATTCACTGAAAATGTCGACGAACTCGACGCTGGAGCATTTTTGATCATGTTTAATTTTTGTTCTTTAATTTACGGGGGGGTCAATAAGGGGTATCGTATTGCCCAGTTACTGGATTGTGGGGGTCAGATAGGCAGTCGCTCCCCGTAAAATACTGGTACTCAACTGCATCCGGCTAGACTGGAAGACGACCCCAACATAGTTGGGAAAAGGCTAGGTAGATGATGACCGTAATACCTAATGTTGAGCTGTTCCTAGGTTTGATTGGAATTTCTCAGTAACAGCACTTCTTTTTTTGAGGGTGGGAAATTATCAAATGGCTCCTCCCACTCTGGGTAGAGCGGAAGGGAGTGTCAGACTCTTACTGACTAAAACCCATCCATGTTCCTTCCTTAGCCCATTATGTTCCTGGGTAGCGTAACCCTTTTGGACAACCCCGCTTATCAGTAGCAGCCCAGAGCCTGGATTTGTGCCCGGTGTATGGCAACAGGCTCGGCCCCCGTGTCATGGGCCGTAACTACAAGTACACCTCTACCTAACTCAAACTCAAAGTATTTATTTCAAATAAACCCATTACAGGCACTTTTGAATTGTCAAGGTGTCGGTCAGTCAGAGAGATGAAGCTATTTGCCCATTCCAAAGCAGCCTAACCCTTCAGGTATTACAGGATTGATGTCATATTATGTGATTATATCTATCTTGGTAACCTAGCTATATGTGTGACTAGCTATAGATTTATAGCTAGCAACCACAATTACCAGCCAATTAGTTAAGGATTGTTCTCAAAAAGGTGGCTCTATAACCTGTTAGGCAGTTTTTAGGGGAAAAGTGTGATTTTATAAACGCTTTTTATTGAATTCTGTTCAATATTGTACTTAAAGAGACTTTTTACATAGAGGCCGAGTAATAATAGTAAAAGTAAAGTAAAACATTAACAAGAAAATAAAATTGTAATATCTGTTTCTCAGTAACTTGTCATGTCCAAACACAACGAGGAATAAAAACACAAATATTTTAAATATGAGTCTAAAATCATTAAAATACAAATCTGTATATTCATAAATTTAACTAAATTTAACCCATACATTAAGAATAAACATATTTTTCGAGATACTCATGTTCAAATTGTGTCCGGTGTGATTATCTCTTTAACCTGTAGTTGCACACTAACGCGCATCACACAAACACAGTTACGTACTCACGTCACACGCACGCATAAAAATTGCCAGTCAGTATCTGGCTAATCACCGCTAAGGAAAGAACTGTCGAGATTCGCGCCATTTTTGTAGAAATTACGTCGCATTGCCACAATCGGAGTTTGTAACAGGTATTTATCTTTAACTTGACTTTAATATTTTTATTTGTAGTTAAATTGCTTTGCAAATGAAAACTTTTAAATAAGTAATTTAGTGCCTATTTCTTATTTATGAAGTGTTAACTTCACTAACGTAACCGTTTTGTTATTATCACATCATAATCTTAATTCTCTCAATAACCTGACTCTCTTTAACCTGTTTTAAATACACAGGTTAATGAGATTGTGACCAGGTTAGAGATACTTTGATTGTAATTTATTTTTAAAACCCATCTTACTAGAAAAACGAAGTTACTATTTGGTGTGATTACTAAAAATTACATAAGATTTACCATAATAATAAAATAAGATAATTTAATTCGTTGAAATGATGTACTTGATGCACATCAAGCTATCTCTAACTGTCAAATCTCAATTAAAAATGAACCTTATATCTTTGAAATAAAGTCGAAATACTATCAAAGAAATTTGTCAGTTTGTGGTAACTTGATGTGCTGGCCTCTGTACTTTCTTAGTTTTTTCGAGAAATGCCTATTTTTGTGAATTCTAACCTATTTACGTATTGTTTTTAGATAAAATGCCAAAAAATAAGAAAAGAGAAGATATTAAAGCTAGGAAAAGAGAACTTGAAAAAAAAAGATATGAAAAAATAAAAAATGATCCAGAGCTTTATGCAAAATATAAAGAAAATAATAAAGCAAAATACCAAAAACGAAAAAATGAGGGAAAAGTAGTGTCTATAAACAGTTTGACACCTAGAGACCAGAAAATGTTAAGAAGGAAGTGGCGAGAAGAAGCAAAAAAGTCTTATCAACGCAAAAAAGAAGAAAAAGCAAGAATACAACGCTTTATTGATTGCAACAGTCCACCTCTAAGTGATATCGAAAATTTAAATCCAATCAATATTAACAATGGGATTGATGGCGATAGAGAAGAACCATCTAGCTCTGCACAGGGTAATTCAGGATGCAGGAGAATTACTAGGACCAACTCTAGGTCAAGAGAAGTTAGTCCTGCAACCTCGCAAGTTTCTTCAGTAAATTCTGAGATCGCATCACCCAATGCCCAACGCTTATTGAGAAAGTTGCGCTATAAAAAAGATAAAGAAATAACATCCTTACGACTTAAATTGCAATCAGTAACAAAACTAAATGATGCCTATCGGAAAAGAATATCGAGATTACAACCACTGCAAGAAAAACGTTCATCAATAGACTTCGAGAATGCCAACCTTGGAGACAATACTCACCCGAAAAACTCAGAGATCAGACTTTCTAAAGATCCTCTCCTTGTTCGACCTTGTACCAGCGATGATAATTCCATCACTGAAAGTGTATTACGTTCTTACAATAGTGTCAAATCGCATAAAGTGAAACAAATTATTTCAAATAGTCTCAAACCTTATCTGGAGACATCCCTTCAAGCCGGAAAATTAAAGAGAAGGTTCCGCAGTATATTTAGAAGACGAAATCTACCCCTTAAAAACGCGTCAGTTATGCAGAAAAAAAACGACGTGAATACCTTTCTTTCAGATGATGGAAATAGTAGCTGTACAGCTGGCAAAAAGGAATACGTGAAGAAAAAAGGTGTTAAGGTACAAAAACGTTATTTGAATGATTCTCTTGGTAATCTTCATATCAAATTTAACTCGTCTCATACATACACCTTGAGTTTAGCAACTTTTTGTCGATTTCGACCTTTCTGGATTTTGCCAGCTTCTAAAAAACCACGAGAGACGTGTCTCTGTGTCATTCATGAAAATTTTCAACTTTTGGTATCTGCACTGCACAAGTATAACATAATTGAGGCCAAAGATCCAACAAATCTTCTTAAAACTATTTGCTGTAACGTATATAATGCTGAATGCCTTCTCCGTGATTGCGTAAACTGCAAAAACAAAACTTTACAGTATTTGGTATACGACAATACTATTGACTTCTGCTATTGGAAATGGAACTCTAAGACTGAATGTATAGTACAAAATGGATGTGATAAAACTATAAGGTTGGTCAAGAAGGAAAAAACTGTAACAAAACCAAAAGAAGCCATTAAGCACTGTGAAGAAATGATAGATAAGTATATGAAACATTGTGGGAGAATGGTTAGTCAACAAGAGGCAATAAAAAAGATAAAAGATCGATTGAAAGACGACGAAGCTGTTATTCATGTTGATTATTCGAAAAATTATAAGTGCGCATACTTGAAAGAAATTCAATCTGCCCATTTTGGTGCCAGCAAGCCACAAATAACTATTCACACTAGCGTGCTTTACTTTTTCGACGTTAATGGTCAGAAAAAGTCACAATGTTTTGCTACTCTCAGTCCAAATTTAAGACATGATACAGCAGCTGTATGGGCCCACATGGAACCAATTTTAGATTTTCTAAAAATACATTCTCCACAAGCAAAAACGTATCACGTGATTTCAGATTCCGCAAGTAGTCAATATCGAAATTACAAAATATATTTTGTTATAACAGCTCTAAGATGGAACAATCCTGAGCTTAGATGTGTCACTTGGAATTTCTCTGAATCCGGCCATGGTAAGGGAGCTCCGGATGGCGTTGGAGCCGTGATAAAGCGTACTGCTGATGCATGTGTGAATTATGGCGCTGACGTACCTGACTTCGAAACTTTTTCACGATTGTTAAAAGAAAAACTGAAAAATATCATTATAGAAACTATTTCCGAAAATAAGATCTTTGAGAAAGATATGTTACTGCCAAAAACACTACTGCCATTCAAGGGAACGCAGCAAGTTCACCAAATTATATGGTGTAGAACAAATGCATCTGTGGTTGTAAGGCGTCTTAGCTGTACCGAAGAAACATGTCTAAATAGAGCAGAATATTGTAAGCACGGTAAACACCTTGGCTTCCATGATGTTATAAGACAACAAGCCAGCACACCAAAGCCCAAACGCAAAAAAGCAATGAGAGCTTCTGCTGTGGCCACTGCTCGAGTTTTGAAGTCTTGCTTGGAGCTCAAAGACTTGGATGACGACAGTTTTGTTGCCCCTAGTACGAGTGTTGCAGAAGATTTAAATTTAAGTGAACTTCATAGATGTATTATACCATTTTTACCACTGTCTGAAATGGAATTGCCTCCGGAACTGCAAAGAAGTACTTTAGATACAATTTTAAATGAAGGGCCTACAAATGTAGCCGAGTCTCCTTTGAACTCCAATAAGCATGTTATTGATAGCGATAGTGATTCCGATTACTGCATCTTTTACTGCTTGTTTTAATTTAATTATTGAATAGTTTTTACATATCTGATGCTTTTAACGTTCTGCATCGTTCTCACATGTTAATATTAATATGAACTATGTATAACCAATATTTTGTAACCATATTTTGTTTAAAAGAGTGTCCATGGAGTTTCTTGCCCGTTCTTCTCCATAGGTACCTACTCCTTTGGAATGGGCAACTAGCTTCATTTCTCGGACTGACCGACACCTTGACAATTCAAAAGTGCCTGTAATTGGTTTATTTGAAATAAATACTTTGAGTTTGAGTTTGAGTTGAGTTTGAGTTTGAGTTTTTTTAACAAAATACTTTGACAAAATGTGATGGTTTCTAGAACCAAAAGTAATTATATTCCAAAGATTAAATCTTATGTTTAGAAGTAATTTTTTGTTTGTTGCATTGTTTTAATTTTTATTTGACCGACTGATTAGTGATTGTTTGAGACTGATTAAATTATAAGAAGAGAATTCTAATTTCATAGAGCTCAGAAGATATTGAAAATTAGGTGTCAATATTGAGTATTTTAAATATCGTTTTTTTTCACAAAATAAATGTTTATCCTAATCTTGTATTTGCTAAGTATAAAACCCGTTATTTTTAATGTATCGCACTGTTATTGTTTGCAGTTAAATAACAATAAAAGTTGATTTTGCATGATAACATGATTTTTTTTTCAGTAAACTGTTTGAATCTCTTTAACCTGGTAACTTTTTCTCATTTACCTGTACGATATCTCTTTAACCTGTGTGGCATGTTTTTCTAAAAGCTATATTTCGTCTATTTATGCGAAAATTTAATTCCCTTAGATCAATTCCATGTAATATAAATATAATGAATGGATTCCTGTAAAAAAAACTCAATATTTGAAACATTTTCATAAATTGATAAAATTATTCCACCGATGCCACTTTTTTGAGAAGGACCCTTAATTACTGTGGGCTCCTCAGACATTTAATTGGCAATCACTATGATTATAAATTACTAGCTTCTGCCAGCGGCTTCGCCCGCGTGGATGACGGAAATGGCTTGTTATTATACATATAAACCTTCCTCTTGAAAGTTGAAACACTCTATCTATTAAAAAAAACTGCATCAAAATCCGTTGTGTAGTTTTAAAGATCTAAGCATACATACAGGCATTAGGACAGCGGAAGCGACTTTGCTTTATACTATGAAAGTGATTCGTGGATGGGTGGCCATCTTTACATACCGAGACGCCTCGTGCCTCGGAAAGCACGTCAAGCCGTTGGTCCCGGCTGTCATTTGTGCATCTTTGACAGTCGTTACGGCGCATCAGAAGCCCGAAAATATGACAGCCAGTCTCACGAAGGGGTATCGTATTTCCCCGTTACTGGGTTGTGGAGGTCAGATAGGCAGTCGCTCCATGTAAAATACGGGTATTCAGCTGCATGCGGTTAGACTGGAAGCAGACCCCAACATAGTTGTGAAAACGCTAGGCAGGTGATGACAATGGATACTCACTTCGAGAAGCTAGTACTAGAGAGATGACTAATAGAGAAGTGTAAAAGAAAAAGACATGTAGCGCTGACCTCATAAAAATTGGGATAAGGGCTGGAGAATGATAATGGCCCTTGGCGTAGAGTAGGTCTGTCCATGGTTCTGCTAGCATAGCCGTGTCATTTCCAGGTATGCCAAGATCCTTTTTTTTTTTTTGAAGGTAGGAAATCATCCAATGTCTTCTCCCGCTCTGGGTGGAGAGACAGGGAGTGTCAGACTCTTACAGACTAAAACCCATCCTTTGTTCCTTCCTTAGGCCTTTATGTTTCGGGGTAGCGGTAACCCTTTCGGCCAATCCCGCAAAGATCCTTGCAAGATAGTTTTTATCAAGCAACCCTGCAATAGGTTTGTGCAATAGTTTTATTGCGCAATGATTCGCAGTCACCGTGGAGATAAACGCAACGTCAGTCATGCGGGGCCTAATTATCTACAATAACAATATCATATCAGTTACATATCTACAAGTTTCCGTTTAATAAAGAATTCAATTGGGCAATTTATATATTTGTAAGGAAAACTGTATTATTGAAAGCATAAGTGTAATAAAAAAATATATTATGTAAATTGTAGAAACATTCTGACAGGTGGACTCGCGTTTTGTCAGAACTTTACAATTATGTAATAATGCTAAATATATATTGTATTTTGCTCAATGGTGTATTTGAAAGGGTAGTCAATAACGTTACTTTGTATGAACTGTCAAAACGCAGTATTTGTACGTGTCAGTCTTACCAAGGGGTATCGTATTGCCCAGTTACTGGGTTGTGGAGGTCAGATAGGCAGTCGCTCCATGTAAAATACCAGTATTTTACATGGAGCGACTGCCTATCTGACCTTTTACCTATCTGATTCAGCTGCATCCGGCTAGACTGGAAGCCGATCCCAATATACACACATCAAAAGTGTCTAGGGATCAACATATATTTTTGCAATAACTTTTCTCTTGATTGATATTAATTTAAATTTTCTTTAAGGATTCATCAAATAAAGTGTTTTCGTTTGTCACAGTAACGATAAACCAAGTCACCTTTGCATTAATAAAGAAATTTGCCATTTTCCTAATAAAGGGATTTTTGACATTTGAACCACTAACATTAAAGTTCGAAAAAAAGACTGAAATAACAGTTTTCTTTAAAATTTTATTGGGTAACTTAAACAATTAATAATCCGTGTTTCTACCGCGAACACTAACAACACAAGAACATCGGTTTGGCATACTCAAAATGAGTTCATCCAAATCACGCTGTGGAATGGCCGCCCATGTTCGTTGCAACAACAAAAAAAGGTGTTATCAGTCGACTTTGGACACGTTACCGAAGCACTGGTACCGTGGCTGAGCGCCATGAAGGACGGTATCGCTGCACCACACGGAGACAAGACCGATACATTCAAATCTTAACTCGAAGAGCTCCAACAATAACCGCCATGATGTTAGCCGTGAGGCTTCATCACTCTTCAGGGAACTTAATCCCTAGACACTTTTGATGTGTGTAGTTGGGAAAAGGCTTGGCTTGGATGATGATATTAGCTTAATATATACCCAGTTCATAAAGACGTTTTGTAGTTGAAACAGTTAGTTACCTGAAACACTACTTTTTATCCCGATGTTGCGGAATAATTGAACTTTACGCGGAAGAAACCAAGTTATAAATATTTTAAGTTTCTATGATTTTTAAAATCTACCCCTATCTATCTAATCTATCTCTATCTATTTAAGAATCTTCAACAAACACTTACGTTTTATGTAATTTGTAATTTACAATTACAAATTTGTAGATCAATGAATATTTTTATCGAAATCTACAGGCGATTTCTACACATGTAAAAGTTTATTAAACAGCACGTGTAATGTTTTTCATTTGTAGGGTTTTTACTTGAAAAATTCTTACATAATAGGGATGCCATTTTTTTTTATTTAGTCCACAAGCTAGATTATCAAAAAATATTGGACACGTATTTTTTCTTTTTTTACGTAATCCAAGATTACGTCTTTACATTGAGTTAAAATGTGGCATGACGTCACAAGTATCTATGTAGTTTTTATACTTACTTGTGACAAAGCGAGCCCCACTCCCCAACTTTAATGCTTTTTTATCTACGTCATTTTCTATTAATAACCAAAAAATAAGTGTTAAATATTTCTCTAATAACGGACTAATTTTTTTTATTTTGTATAGTTTACTTGAATAGCACTTGCCATTAAACTTAACAAATTTGTCACTAATTTCCAAATTGTAGAATTATAACGTTTATTAAACAGGGTGAGGTGTCAGAGTTTCTCTCTCTCTGATATCGCTGTGTGGAGACAAAACCTGGCAGTGTCAATATTCCACGGAAAATAATGACACTGTCAATCCTTGAACGCTGACCGCATTCAGCTTGTTTGCTAAAACTCCTTTAATTTATTACATGATTTATTAAAACTGGAAATCAGCGTCAGGTGCACTTCATTATGTCATTATAACAATTATTGCTTATTAGCAGTGATAGCTTAGTGTTGTGACCGTCGGACTGCCAAGTCATAGGTCTCGAGTTCGCGCCCAAGTCCCTCTGATCTTACGGATTCATGTGCGTATTGTATTGTAATGATTTGCTTAAATATCGGTGAAGGAAAACATCGTGAGGAAAACCTGTCTGAGAGATATTTCTCAACAGGATGTGAAGCTAAGTCAGAGGCTCATGGGCAGCATAAAAACTATGACACCAGGTTAATCACTTACACGAAAATAAGAAGAATTATTGCTTTCTCTTTTTTAAAGTTTTAAAGTGTATTTTTTATTTCTACTGCAGGTAATCCCAAGAAATGCATTTTTCTTTCAAAACTTGCCTAAAGTATTACTAATATTTTGCACAATACTGATCCTACACAATGTGATAAAAAAATGGTGTAATATTTTTGGAATTCGCTGAAATTTTTGTTCAGTAATTGCGCAATCTTTAATCTAACATGAAACAGTCAATAATATTCCGCAATTTCTCGTATTGCGATATAATTTCGGAAATCGGTAGCCAAAAACCCAAAAAAAAAACTGAACCAAACCCTCGAGACTTTTGACTTGGGTTTTTTTGTTTGATAAAAAGCGTTTATTTACCAACAATTCGTATAAGTGGGTACAGAGGCCAGCACATCAAGTTACCACAATCTGTCAAATTTCTTTGTTATTATTTCAACTTTATTGCAAAGACATAAGGTTCATTTTTAATTGAGAAAATTTGACAGTTAGCGATAGCTTGATGTGCTGGCGTCTGTACATTCGTCACAAAGTAAATTCGTCATATTTTGAAAATTCCATACATTGAAAGTAAATTCGTCACATAATACGTCAAACCAGGCGTGATGTTATGTTATTTTTCTTTATGTACAGTCGCTACCAAGTTACCACAAATTGTCAAATGTTTTTAAACCGATTTTGATCTTAAAAACCAACGTGTTAAGGTTTAAAATCATTTGAAGAAATTTGACAGTTTGGTATAACTTGATGCGCTGGCGACATTACAAGAGGGCACTTTAATGGATCTACCGCGATGACACGATCTTTTGAGGCTCTATTGTCGTATTTCCCATTTCCTTCTGTTAGTCCCCGACGGTAGACCTTAAGCCGTAAACTTATAAAGGTTACAATCCTACTAATATTAATAGTATAAATGCGAAAGTTTGTGAGGATGGATGGATGGATGTTTGTTCCTCTTTCACGCAAAAACTACAGAATGGATCTGGCTAAAATTTGGCACAAAGATAGATTATAGTCTAGAATAGCACATAGGATACTTTTTATCCCGGAAAAATATACGGTTCTCGTGGGATAATTTCATACAAACATGCGGGCGAAGCCGCTGGCAAAAGCTAGTAACTAATAATTCTACTAATATTATTAACGTGAAAGTTTGTGTGGATGTTCGGATATTTGTTACTCTTTCACGCAAAAACTACTAAACGGATCTATATTCCAGTGTTTCAAAATTTGCCAAAGATGTAAACAACAATGGCCACTCGAAATTTTCTGCGGTTTAGTGATTATTAATAGAATATTTTAAAGTTTAGAAATACATACAGGATGTAAAACTGTGTGTGATAATATGTGTATCGTATTTTGTGCGTATTTAATCAGTGACACGCAGAGAGATATCGCGTTTAATTCCCATTCAAATTCAATGTTATCGCTTTTGGTCCGTGGCTACCACATCGTCTTAAGATACAATTTGGCACAGAGATAGATTGGTCTGGAATAGCACCCAAGATACTTTTTACCCCGGTGGTACGTTCCGGTGGGATAATTTCCGACATCTACGCGAAGCCGCTGTCAGAAGCTAGTCCTTTAATAAATCTGTAACACTTTATACATTGAAATGCTTCGGCTTTTCCGAAGATTACCGAGAAAAACCGAGGGACCTTTGAACGTGTAGGTATACCCTTTTTTTTGAGGGTGGGAAATCATCCAATTTCTTCTCCCGTTCTGGGTGAAGCGGAAGGGAGTGTCACACTTTTACTGTGTTCCTTCCTTAGCCCTTTATGTTCCGGGGTAGCGGTAACCCTTTCGGACAATCCCGCTTAGTAGGTATAAAATCAAAATCAAAAGTCATTTATTCAAATTAGGCTGAAAATCAGCACTTATTGAAGTTTAAAGTTACACAAGACAGTCCCCCAAAAACGCCCACCCTTCACCACTTCCTAATGCTTTAGCTGGGATGAATAAGTGTTGCAAAAAACTCGCCAGCAGCGCAGCTGTCTGTTTAGTTGGAAGAACCTGACTCTACACGGGGTTATTTGTAATACACCAGAAACCTCTTAAGAGGTCATTGTACTCATCATTATGAACAACTTTTACTATGGGACCAAACCTAAAATCGCGAAAAAAAAATCAGCTGTTCCTTACATTTTGACGAGTTATACGAACATATATGTAGGGAACAGCTGAATTTTTTTTCGCGATTTCAGCTTTGGTCCCATAGTAAAAGTTGTTCATAATGATGAGTACAATGACCTCTTAAGAGGTTTCTGGTGTTTTACAAATAACCCTGTATACCCTTACTTAATACATTATCTGGTCCTAGGTATACCTACTAATAACGCTTGAATCTTGTCCATTAATCCTCAATTCCCGGTAATCGACCGCCGATAACTAACTTGATTTCCCCCCGGATATAACTTTTTCCCCGGAGCAAAGGACCATTTTTTGATTGATGACAATTTGATTAACATCGATTTCTTTTCTAATGGGGCTGCCGCACTCCACTGATTAGTATTTAAAGTAGCGGTTTGACTGGCAACTCATTTCCTGCCATTTTGAAAGACCCATTTCTCAATAGGGTGATAATGCGATTGGATTTCTCTGATTCTATAGTTATGGTTGATTCTTTTAGGGTCGACAGTGCTATAGCTAAATTGTGAATTTCATATGCGGTGATTTTTTACGAAACGGCGCGGCGGGCAGATAAGATGGTAGCAATATGACGGAATGTTTTAAAAGTCCATATTCAGGTTGCATGTGCTAGGACAGGCGCTGGTCAATCATGATGCCCAGGTATTTGGTGTACTGGTAGTACATACATAGACACACATAAACACTACACACACCTGAACTGCTACAACAATTTTTGTAAGATCTAAACTTTTATTTTTATGGTTTAAGTACGTCTCAACATTGTAATACCCTTTTTTTAATGGTGGGAAATCATCAGGGTGGGTGTGTCAGACTCTTACTGACTTATACCCATCCATGTTTCTTCCGTAGCCCTTTATGTTCCGGGGTAGCGGTAACGCTTCCGGCCAATCCCGCTTAATTATAATACCCTTGGAAAATTGCGAGGTAAGCCCATCACAAGCATCTTTATAACTTACCGGCGAAGCCTCATTTCCTAAGGAAGCCTCAGTGCTGTAGAACAATTGTATGAGAAACCATAAAAACCTTTTTTTTATCCCTTTCTCTTTTGCCCTCATTTCAACAGGTTTCGGTTTTCTAAGAAACCCGAGATCATGATGGTTCCTGTATAGATAAACTACGATAATATGGCTTCCCCACAAAATTAACAACGTTTGAAAGTATTTGTAATAGTAATTACAAAAGCGCCACCAAGATCCACAACGCATGTTGTTGCCGGCCTGCTACTGAAGACGATATACAATCTCTTTCGTAAGGATGTGATTACAAACACTGAAAAAGTAATTTGAAGGAGCGCGCCAAGATATCGTAGTTTATCTATAACCTCGTATAAGTCTGCTAAACGTGTGCTAATTCAGTATGGTGATAATATGTACAGAAATAATATGTATAATAATCAAAGAGCATCAAAAAATTCGTCCACATCGCTGTCGACACGAAAAGTTCCCAAAAGGCTGGCAGAGATTCTTTGACCAAAAATAGGATAGCCCTCTGGTCACGTGAAGAGTCGATCAACCGCTTGGCGATATCTCGAAAAACATAGTGGGCTCTCGGACCCCAAGGTCCTAGTGTTTCAACCCCAAACGGCTCGAACATGTAAGTTCCAATAAGGTTGGAGTATTTGCGCCGTTTGAGGTTTTCTGCACCAGCAGCGGCTGCTCCTGCACAGCCCGCCGTACTAGGAAAATGGGATGGCGCATGGGTGTCGACACACGTTGCATCGCACACCAAAGGCCTACCTACCTTCCAAGGCATTAGTGTCATTCCGTCTGGTCTCTTTTCATCATCGCGTGCCAAACCCTTGGGTTCTACAACAGCTGGCACCTCGGCGGTGCCTGCCTATCTGCCTGCAGGTCAGATAGGCAGTCGCTTCATGTAAAATACTGATATCGAATAAGAGAATTGAAAAGGAATGTAGACACTATATGTAATGTAGCAGAGATAAAACAAAAATACTTACATACAGACAAACATTTAAATGTAATAAATATCATTTAACATAATAAATACACACGTAACTAGGACGAGATGCAATTTTAGTGATTACCTACTAAAAGAAAGCATTCTTTACCTTCTCCGAAATTGCGAAAACGCACTTGTTTATTGAAATAAGTTTGAGCATTGCATTTTTGTACGATAAGGAAGCATTTTTTACGCGGTTCGGGATACATATACACCAATACATGAATTATAATTAGTAGACTTTTGATAATTGTTTGTCTCTTCTTCTTATCGTGTGTTTAGTAACGACTAACCTGGTGTCAGAGTTTTTTTTTATGCTGCCCTTGGGCCGCTGACTTAGCTTCACATGCTGTTGAGAAATATCTCTCAGACATGCTGGTTTCCTCACAATGTTTTCTTACACCGATTTTTAAGCAAGTGATAATTAGACAATGCGCACATGAATCCGTAGAGTTAGAGATTGTACAGCAGTGATAGCCTAGTGATGAGACCGTCGGACCGCCAATTCATAAGCCTCGAGTTAGAACCTAAGGCACAATTCTTGGTGTTAATTATAAATTGCCACCCACGGCCAGACTTACACAACTAAACTGTCTGATAAGAAATTGATTACGTATCGAAGTGTGAAGATAGTCCGATATAGCGTAGCTCGTATGATTATACGGTACAAATAATATAAGTGTTTTAATTTTTGGTATTGGCAATATTGTTATCTATGTGTGTCTTATTATGTTGGTATTCTATTCATACTCTTTGTATTGAATTTCATGTCGCTGTAAAATGTTGATTCGACAAAATATGTGTTAAAAAAAAACTTTTATAAAAATAAACAATTGTTAGTAATTTTATTAATTATTAATATTATTAACAATAAAGAATCTTACATACTAAACAACAAAAAAAATGATAAAGTACAAGTACAGACGCCAGCACATCAAGCTATCTCTAACTGTCAAATTTTCTCAATTAAAAATTAACCTTATGTCTTTGCAATAAAGTTGAAATACTATCAAAGAAATTTGACAGATTGTGGTAACTTGATGTGCTGGCGTCTGTACATAAAATTACTATAAAATATGGCGTCGAAAAATTCTTCCGCATCGCTGTCGACTGGTAATGTACCCAAGAGACTGGCGTCTCTGCCACGTTGTATGGCAATGCTTAGCCTCTGGCCAAAGTAAAAGCCAGCCCTTGGGTCACGGAAAGTGTCAACCAGCCGTTTGGAGATTTCTGTAGTTACTCCAACTTTAAATGGTCTACTAGCCATTTCCCAACTGTTTAACAGGTGCAGCTAAATGCCAGTATTTTACAAGGAGGTAATAACCAATAACTGGGTTGTGGAGGTCAGGAGTGGAGGAGCTCGTAGCTTAGTATTAACAGCCGCACGGGTCGATCCAATAGGTTAAGCTACGCTTCCCTGGGTTAGTCCGTGGATGGGTGACCATCTTTACTTAACGAGTCTCCCACGTGGCTCGGAAAGCACGTTAAGCCATTGGTCCCGGCTGTCATTCGTGGATCTTTGACAGTCGTTACGGGTAGTCAGAAGCCCGAAAGTCTGACAGCCAGTTTTACCAAGGGGTATCGTATTACCCCGTATAGTCACTGGGTTCTGGAGGTCAGATAGGCAGTCGCTTCATGTAAAATACTGGTATTCAGCTGCATCCGGTTAGACTGGAAGCCGACCCCAACAAAGTTGGGAAAAGGCTAGGCAGATTTGATTTATAAAATATGTGGTATTTGTTTATATGGTGTGGGATGCAACGTGTGTCGACACCCTTGCGTCATCCCATCTTCCTTGCATGGCGGGTTGTGCTGGGGCAGCTGCTGCAGGTGCAGAAAACCTCAAACGGCGCAAATACTCCAATCTGTATGTTCGAGCAGGTTGGGGTAGAAACACGGGCCATGGGGTCCGAGTGCCCAGTATGTTTTCGAGATATCGCCAAGCGGTTGGTCGACACTTTACATGACCAGAGGGCTGGCCTAGTTTTTGTTCAGATAATCAGTATTGCCATACAACGTGGCAATGCTGCCAGCCTTTTGGTAACGTTTCCTGTTGACAGCGATGTAGACGAGTTATTTAATGCCCTTTGATTTTCCTCCCGTTCAACATACTTGGACACAGTTATTATTAATATTTTAATTATTTTTAGGTATGTAAATATTATCTGCATAAATATAATCTTCAATAGAATATGAATAAATTATGATAATCGCCTAAATTATTTACAATAAAATGGCGAATTATTTTAAATGTATACAACACCAAATATTTTTGTTCTGGGTCTTCACATTCAATTTGTCGCTTCACTCTTCCTCGATTTGTTCGCTCGATCGCACGTCTAGTATAATTTTATTTATTTTAAGGTGACTAAGTCAAGTTCAGCCACAGCATACAGTAGCACATTTTTGTGATCTTAAGGGTTATTAATTGTTTTAATTTTAAAGTTGTTTCTTTTACCAGTAATGCACAATGGTTAAAATGTTTAACCCACCAACTCACGCGGACATTCAAGGCTTTAACGTACGCCCTTCGAATTCCAGGTAAGGACCATGTTTCTGTTGAGATACTTGATAAGTGATGCAATATACTTACTGATTGTACTGTACCACGGGATCTAGGATAGATACTTATTCCCTTTTCTGTGATAACTGCGAATGTGCACAATTTTCCATGTCTATGACGTCATGTGAATAAGCAGTCAGAAGCCTAGGCCGTAGTTCCAAAAACCAGGAATCTTCCAATAGTATCTAAGTTAGTAGAACTGTATTTTTATATATTTTCTACCACTTTTCCACTCTCGCATCTCTTTTCTTCTTCTGTTTTTTGTCTCTCTTTTTTTCTATATTTCCGAGACCTGCAATTTAAATATTTTCGACTTCTTTTTCATACTTATTTCTCTTCTATTCTTCTTCTTCCGACCGCTGCCAATCAGCTTGGCTGTGCAGCGGTCGGAAGGATATCGGTGCTGCTGTACCGGTAAGAGAATCGTAACAGGCAAATGACGTCATTTTCGTTTGGTCTGTGAAATGATAACCCATCTGTGATGCCTCTGGCGCTAAAGATATTGGGGGCTACTTAATAAAAGCTCTGCAACGATTATCAGAGAGATAATGCGATTACACACCTCCTTTTAAAAAACATTTGCTACGCAGTTTACGTAATTTGTTCGGTAGCACTTAAAATTCTTGGCAGTTGACGGATATGCGACCTTAATCTGGCATTGCTAGAAAAACGTCGGCAAATTGGCATTGTTTGCAAATTACGCATAGAGCAATTCACTGATTTTTACAGGCGTTTAACTTGCAAATATGTACATATGTATGTTTTTCGGGATATATCTTGCATTTGAAGCAGTTTTCCTCAACTGATTGGGCCGAAACTTTTGGATTTAGTTTGCATGACAATGCATGATCAGCTAAAGTGACGTTCTTCTAAATCCAAAATGGCGAAACGCCCAAGATGGCGGACTAGTTATTTTTATGCACTCCCATAATATGCAATGAGGGTATATTATGGGTAAGAAGATAAAGGGAAAGGGAGGGTGCTGTGAAAAATAAATTAATAGTTAACAATATTTGTAAAATCAAGCTTTTGATTAAATTATCTAAAAATAAATTAAAATAAATTAAACTCATCAATGTACAATGTTTATGATAAAAAGTTTGTTGTAAGATTTTCCTGTTGAATATAAATACAGAAATAGGTTCCATGATGTAATTATTATATTATTGACTGTAATTAATAGTAGGTAAATCTCGCTAGAAACTTGTAATCATATAAATTGTATGATGTAATAAGTTGATGAGTTTAATTTAATTTGAAGTTGTTTTTTTCTTTGTAGAGCATTTAAAAATAAGCTTGTTTTTAAAAATCTTTTTTTGGAGTACAGCTTAAAAAGTTTTTATTAATAATTAAACCTAACTGGCTGTTTCCTCTCTTAATTTATTTTTGTTTCTTAACAGTTTTTTTTTGTTGGTATTTTAAATTAGTAATAAGTTGATGGGTTTAATTTAATTTAAAGTATTTTTTTTTCTTTGTAGTGCATTTAAAAATAATCTTGTTTTTAAAAATGTTGTTTTGTAGTACCTACAGCTTATAAAGTTTTTATTAATAATTAAACCTAACTGGCTGTTTCCTCTTTTTTTCTTTTTTCAATAGTTTTTTTTTGGTTTTTTAAATTAGTAAACGCCCCTATGAGCCTGTAGACGGAGTAAAGTTTAACAAAGATGCATCGTTCTATGACATGAGCGGTGATAAGTTCCTGATCATTCTAAACCAGCACAAATTCGAGAAGACCGAGCATTTTAAGTTTGTATCATATTCAATTATACAAATTCTAAATTATAGCCTATTTCGTGTCTGTGTGCGACTGCGTTGTACAGACGCCAGCAAATCAAGCTATCCCAAACTGTCAAACTTTCCCAATTAAAATGAACCTTATGCTTTTGAAATAAAGTTGAAAAACTATTAAAGAAATTTGACAGATTGGGGTAACTTGATGTGCTGGCCTCTGAACTTATAAACTACGCATTGGTTTTTGATGCGGTTTCAATCATTATTTAGAGAATTTATTCTGAAAAGTTTATGTGTTTGATACATTAAGTATACATGTATTATTTGTATAAAAAAAAATACTAAACCAATTTAATAAAAAAAATCAAATTTTATCAAGTTGCAAAAGCCGTGCGTAACAGGGGCGGGTCGCTTCTGTTATTATGTTTATCTATTGTAAGATAATGCCTCGGAGAAAGCTTATATCTAAATGAACAATTATTATAGTTATGTTTTTAGCTGAGCTAAATTGAAAAAAAAACAGATTCTATGTTTTTTTTTGTCTACAACAACAGCTTTTTACTTTAAAATTTACATGAAAGTATTATACGATAACTAAAATCCTTTCTGTCTATCTGTTTGTTCTGGCTAATATCCGAAACGACTAGACCGATTTTGAAGGGACTTTCAATGGTAGATAGCTGATGTTATAAAGAGTGGTTTAGTTTACTTTTATTTTAGAATAAGAATTAAAATAAACGCGGGCGATGATGCGCAGCAGTTAGTATATAAAAGAAACATTATTGTAAAAAACAAAAAAATTGTGCAATATTGCCCAATTGTTGATCAAAGTTTCGTCGACTTGCAAATTGGTTGCACAATATTTTGAATGTATGTATATTATGCAATCATATTAAATTCTCAAATATTTTCTCTTTTGAGTGCAAGAATTGAGTTAATTATATTGTTGGTGTAGGTGCCACCTTCAGCGGGATTGTCTGAAAGAGTAACCGCTGCCCCGGAACACTAAGGGCTAAGGAAGGAACATGGATGGGTTTTAGTCAGTAAGAGTCTGACACTCCCTTTCGCTCCACCCTGAGCGGGAGGGATCACTTGATAATTGCCAACCTTAAAAAAAAAAGGTGCCGCCTTATGATAAACAATCACAATTTTCCAGTTATACTTTATTAATTTCCTTGTAAATGAGCATGATGTGATGTGATGTGTGTTGTGATGTGACGTTACTGTGATGTATTTTTCATTATTGTTGTGTTTTGTGTTTGGTTGTTGTTGTTTTTTTTATTCTATTGATTTTCGTTTAATTGTAGGTAATATACATTTAATTGTTATTACAGGCATAAGCCATCCACTAGAGATGGTACTTTCCATGACGAACGCCGCTTAAAAGAGGTGTTCTATGAACTCGGCTTTCAAATCTTCGTGTTGAGAGACTTGGAATATGAGAATATTATCGAAACTCTAACTGCGAGTAAGTTTTGTGCCGTCCTTCGTGGTGTCATTCGTGCTGTCCTTCGTGGTATCCTCATCAAGAAGTTAAAAAAAAATACAACATGAAATACAAGGGAGTCGCTTTAATAAAAATTATTCATTCTGTTTTCCTATAGATTGCGAAAAATACTCAAAACTTGCTATGCTCAACCCGAAGATTGTTTCCAACGAGTTTTAGTCATCATCATACTCAATACTCAATATATTTATTAATTTAAATTTAATTAATATAATTAACTTAGGTAGTAGGTATAGGTGATAGCAGAAGTAGGAGAGAGGATCTTATTTGACTACTTTTATTATACTACTAAACTATTGTAATTATTTTATAAGACGTTGAAAATTAGAATTTGTCACTTAGATATTGATTGATGTTTTAATAGCATTTTTGTTACATCTGTGTGTTGCTTTTAGTTTTAATTTATTTTCGAATGGGTTATAATGTTTGTTTTTTATTTATTTCTGGTTTAAATTTTATATTTTAGTTGACATGAATGTCGTACTTTTTAAGTGTATTTTAAGCTTAGAGTTTGGTAAGTTTAAACCTATTTTTATACATCATCATCGGTCGTTTGTCTAGCCTTTAGGTACCCCAAATATATTGGGGTCGGCTTTCAGTCTAACCATACGCGGTATAAACATGACACGACTGCTTACCAGACCTCCACAACCCAAGTCACTGGGTAACAAGGTACCCCTTGGTAAGTAGGTATCTGACTACCAAGGGGACTATCTTATATTTAAGTCCCAAGTGATAGAAGGCGAGAAAAACCGGGTGGTTGGTAATACAATCCAGACTCCAGCTGCTAGGTACTGAAAAATTCCAGTGACTATTTAACTTTGCCCGACCTGGGAATCGAACCAAGGACCGCATGCTCAGCAGTAGCGCTTACAACCACTAAACCAACGTGGACGTCAAATACATTAAATGGACCAAATATTATGTACTAGCGGCTGCCCGCAGCTCTGCCCGCGACAATGTTGAAATTTTACATACAAAGTTCCAACCTCCATTTTACCCCTTTACGGGGGAAAAATGGAGGTTTGAAGTTTGTATTGTTTCCCAAAATCCTTTCTTGGCTGACGTCTCCCACTCATAATCTACCTCCGTGCCAAATTCATCTTCGTAGGTCCAATAATTTTTGCGATTTCGTGATTAATCGTGAGTAAATGGACCTGAGCTGACTGGAAATTACATAAATTAAATGATTTTACATTATTTTAATTCCTAGTCGCCTCGTTGGACCATACCAGGACCTCATGCGTCTGTGTCACGGTCCTCACGCACGGAGACAAAGGCGGTCAGATCTTCGCAGCAGACAGACCGTACTCGCTGAGTGAACTCATCGCCATCTTCGAACAGGAACCGAGCCTCACCAACAAGCCAAAGCTGTTCTTCATTCAGGTAGATTACACATAAGAGACACAGACACACACACACCATACACGTAAACACACACATCATCACATCTATAAATTACTACTACAATTTTTTTATTTTTTTAACGCCATTGTCACATATACGTGACAAGCAAGCGCATGCCCTGTACGCCAACGACATAAATATGTGATAATGTACAATTCGGGTACACTATAACACGATATGAACAATTAAATCATTACCTACTTTTGTGTCTTTAAGTAGATAAATTGAAGCTCTTGTACGTATTTAATGACATTAAACAAATTGAACGACACCATGGATATTGGGAAATTCATGATAAGAATAAGAAATAAATTTGAAGCTTGGCGTGGATGGCACGCGCGTTTACTAGTGTTTACATGGCCGAAAGTTAGTTACATACTAGCTACATATCCGTGTGAAGCCAGAGCGGGTATTATTATAGTTAAGAGGATGAAAAACCGGTCTATCAATATACTAGAGTCACAAAATATGGAGGATTTAACATGACATCACGACATGACATCAAAGGAAAGCACATCGCAAATCCAGGCTTTGGGCTTAAGCGGGATTGTCCGAAAGGGTTACCGCTACCCCGGCAGATACCAAGTCTGACACTCCCTTCCGCTCCACCCAGAGCGGGAGAAGACATTGGATGATTTCCTACACTCAAAATAAAAAAGGCTCCGTGCTGCTACTGAGATATTCGTAATGTAAAAAGCTTTGCTCGACCTTGGAATTAATCCCTGGACCGGTCAGCAGTAGTGCTTGCGACCACTTGACCAACGAGGCAAGCGATGATATTCTTTCTAATCTCATTAAACGTCACCACAGGCTTGCAGAGGGGACAATATGGATGCTGGTCACACTGTGTACTTAGACAGTCAGAGTGACGGTGTCCCTAGTTGCTGGTCTGCCGTGTTGCGATTCTGCTGTATTACTCCTCAGGAGGGGATGATGATCGAAGATCCACAACAGGCTGGTTCTAACAACTTAGGTTGTTGTGGTTTACTCAATTTGTTTAAGGTTAGTTATTAAATGAATGGAAATCATTTTTAAGGCCTTTTCTGAAAATGGTAGCCAAGTTATAAAACTTCGATGATTTGTCATTTTCATACATTTATTGATTTCTGAACTTTTAAAAGCTAAAAAACCTATTTACCTACCTATTTTTTTTATTCATAATGATATGTACAAAAACAAAAATAATATGTATAATAATAAAAGAGCATCAAAAAATTCGTCCACATCGCTGTCAACAGGAAAAGTTCCCAAAAGGCTGGCAGCATTGCCGCGTTGAAAAGCAATGCTGATTTTTTGACCAAAAAATAAGCCAGCCCTCTGGTTTCTGAACTTGTATATCTTGGCTGTGAGCAATCCTACAACTTTTGTGCTATATTAGGTAACTATTGCTGCAAATAACTAGTACTAACGACACGTATTATTTTTTTCCGTTGGGCGTCACTTTCAGAAAAGGCCCAAAAATGTATAGAGCCTAAATGTTCTCCTTTGTAGGTTTTCATGTCACTTATGCTGTGAACTAAACTTTTTTTTTTTCAAGGGTGCTGGTAACAGTGACCACTTAGACAGTCAAGGTGTCAGTGTCCTCACTGTCCCTACACATGCCGATACCCTTGTGCTGCGTTCTACCGTTGAAGGTAAATAACAAGCGCCACCTAAGGATTATCGCAGTATTATTAACTTTTAGAATAATATGTACAGAAATTATATGTATATAATCAAAGAGCATCAAAAAATTCGTTCAAATCGCTGCCAACAGAAAAAATTCTCAAAAGGCTGGCAGGCTGGCTGGCTATATTATTTCTCTACATATTATTATGAATATTTAGCTTTTAAATGTAAATATGATTATTTTAGTGTTAGATTATATATTGAAATAAAATAGTACAAAGTCAAGCGAAGAAAAAAATAAGATCAGTTTAACTTTTTGAATGTTTGTAAATATGTGAGCACCATGTATTTATGACATAATTAAACCTGCTTAATTGTACCTGCCTTTGTTGCAATTTTTTTAACCTTTTGTGGTTTAGTATTTTTATTCTGGGTGCATCGTCTTCACATATTATTTTATGCTTCATGTATACAAAACATTGTAAAACATTTTAAAAGAGTAACGGTGGAGTTTCTTACCCATTTGGAAGGGGCGACTAGAATCAATTCTATTTCTTGTCCATTTTGACGTGCAAAAGTGCCTTTCTATTTGAAAAAAATGATTTGTCTTTGACTTTGAATAGGTTTAAGCTACTAGATGACTACCGGACACGCATGTATGCCGGTTTTTTGGCCAATTTTTGGAACTGTCGCACCTCCGACTCTTGGTACGCGGCTAGGTGTCTTTAATTAATGACAACATATTTATGCCCAATTTAATCGAAATTATGATGTCGATTAGCTTGATTTTTGAAGCTCGCGCTTATTGTACGCCATCTTAATTCGCAGCATCGACTTCGTGAAAACCGTGTGTAGGGCTGAGTGGTCTTCAGCTTCAGCACCATCTTGGAATTGTAGCTCGTAGTGGCCCGTGTGAGGGGGGTGACGCAGGACGTCGTCCGTGTGGCGACTCTCCCAGCTCTTGCCAGCTGTCGACATACCAGCGTCCTCGAACACCGTGCCGGTTCCAACCAATCGCCAGAATCCTGCCCTCTACCCAGAAGCAGCCGGTGACATCACACATCCTCGATACCTATCTGTCTTAAGCACACACCTCTATTAAAGTTCCACAACGTTCCTCGCCTCTGTCAGCCCCCGACTTACTTCGACTTGGCAGAGCTTAGAAAGCATGACGCCGTATTTTACTTCGTCGCCTTTTATTTTAGTCAACATACAGCCTGACACTGACCTGTAAATTGCAAAAAACCTAAGAAAATTTGAAATTCGAGCTTCCTCCTAAGTGCCAGCATTAATTTTGTATCTCTTCCTACAGATTACCTGTCCTACCGCACTGAAAACGGATCCTGGATGATTCAAGCGCTCTGTGACACCATCCAAGAGAATTACGAGGAACTGACCCTCCTTGATATTATTATCCAGGTGAACAAGACAGTGGCTTACGAAAGGATCACTCACCGCTGTAGAAGGAAGGTTATGAACAATAAGAAGCAGATGCCGGAGGCAAGATTTACTTTGACAAAGCAGTTGAAATTTTGAGGGTGTTCCACGGAACAACTTCGCTTCAGCAGCTTTATTAAAGCCTATTTGCTTGAAATATGATCTTGTATGAGTTCAATTTTATATGTTTAATTAGCTACACATGACTCATTATTGCCAAAAATTCTAGTTAATCTCTAAAATGCTCGAAATCATGATGAATGAAATAATAGACCTGTATTTACGGGTAGATCATTGCGTAACATACATAAAATGGTGAGTGATATGAAAATTCAAATGAAGTTATTGTGTTTTGGAAAAACTTTACGAGTGGTACGCCACTTCGAATACACATTGAGTTAAAAACCGCCATGTGACTTGAAAAACTGTTTGAATGATACGCTAGTACGAAAGTCTTGGTACGAAAGTAGTGTTATAGACATATACTTCAATGTCAGTATTAACATTGTAGTGTAGGTAGTTCTTCTCTTTTCTTCTTAAAAAGAAGAAGAAAGATAGTTCTTGGTGGTCACTGGGTCGCGAGTTCGATCCCCAGAGAAATTCAGATTGGTAACAGTGGATTTCGATACCAAGACTTTCGTACTAACGTATCAATCAAACAGTTCTTCGAATCAGCGTGTTCGCGGCAACGCCAATTGATACGCGAAGGCAGTTTTCGAACTGGCGTACCGGTCGTAAAGTTTTTCAAAATAGCGTACATCGCAATAAAGTCATTAGAATCTGAAGATACCACAGTAATTTTGACAGTTCACCCACGTACATTGCGTTGTTAACTTTGTAGAGCAGCTGAATTTTTCTAACCTACGAACCAATGTATTAGCAATATACTCTAAAACCCTCGGATTCAGATTCAATATGTGTTACGCAATAATAGTACAGGTAACGCGATTCCTTAAAGATCTTTAGAACAAAAACACTGCTCCGAAAAACGCAACTTAATAAGTTAAGTTAGTATTTTCATCAGTTATTGTAAAGCATCTCATTACTCTAAACTTACTCATAATATTACTGGTATTATACTTATTCTTATAAATAAACCTGTATATCTCAAAGGTGTAAATATTTCTAATTAAAGTGTTTTTCTCGAAACTCTGTTTTACTGGGTCTTCCTGAAATAGATTGTAATACCTTACCTTGTACGACTTTATTATCTACTTACTTAGTAGTGACACTCTTTGTGAAGAGGCTCGTCTGGGGCATCATTATCTTCATACCTATCAAGCCTCGTAATTACTAATTTCCGGCTTGCAGTGTGGGTGCAACAATAATTTATTTGTCACTGAAATACGCCAATCAATCTGCGTAGCCTTTTCCCAACTATGTTAGGGTCGGATTCCAGTCTAACCAGTTGCAGCTGAATACCAAAATTTTACATGGTGTGACTGCCTATCTGACCTCTAGAACCCAATAACTGGGTAATACGATAACCCTTGGTAGGACTGTTTGTTAGACTTTCGGGCTCCTGACGACTCGTAACGACTGTCAAAAGTCCACGAATGACAGCCGAAACGAATGGCTTAACGTGTTTTCCACGCATGGAGGAGACTTGGTATGTAAATGGTATGGTATGTCACCCATCGACGGACCAACCCCGACTAAACCAAATCATGTCTTAACCTGATGGATGGACCCGTAAAGGTATACCAAGCCACGAATCCGTGCAAGTGCACATAAAAATATAAGTTACTAACTTAAAAAATAAAAAAGAACCGGATAGATATAATTTGCGCGTCGTAGCTGTGACAAGATGGCTTCCACTCAGCATCAAGCGAGATTTTCAGTGGCTTGAGATATTTTAACATGTTCTCTGATCTTAAAAAGCATCTACAATGGCTCTGATACTGCAGATCTTATTGGTCACATGGTGGTAACCGCTTTACGGGCCCCAGCTGAACTCATATTTCATATTTTCGTGTGGTCAGTGACTAACCTGATGTCAGAGTTTTTATGCTACCCATGGGCCTAGCTGATCTATATTGCGCATTCATGTTACTCACGCGAAATAATTTTCACTCTGTTGCGTGATAATTCAACGATTGCTTGAGTGCGAAGGGTGACTCAATCATATTGCGCAGTAAGAATAAATGTGCAGGAGTCACCCATCAGTTGGGCAGGTCTGACGTTGATGGCCCGATCGTTAATAGTAGACTACTTGACGGAATTTCACCGATATGTTGATTCACAAGTGGATTATGAATCAACATCATCAGCAGCTTTCAGGTAGTCCGTATTGTCGTGCATGCCCCTGAATACACAACGATAAACGTAATTCTCGGAAAGTGTGATAAAGAACAATTATCATTAATATTATCATATTACCTAAGTACTTATGTAAATACAAGTTACCTACTTAGCATGATCATGTTCCTAGAATGTACTGTCGCCGCTACTACTGATGCTTTCAATAATTCTAATGACGCAAATACTGCCACCTTATGGGTAACTGTAACCAGAGTCAAACCTCGGGACAGAACTGTAGTTTCGTCATACGTCATCAAGTCGTCATGTGGTCATGGGGCCGGAGTGCGCGACTCATTTTTAAGGGAATTTCTTGCCGACTGGTTGAAACTTTACGTGACCAGAGGGCCCTTCTTCGGTAAAAAAATTAGCAGGATTGCCACATTGTGAAATTCAATGTGGCAATCCTGCCAGTCTTATAAGCACGTTTCCGAATGATAGCGATGCGGGCGATTACTTTGACGCCTAAGTGTCCTTTTGGTTTTGTATTTGTTTGTATAGTTAGAAAAAAGTAAGTACTGAATATTAAATATTTATTTTCTTTTATAAGAATTATCTTGTAATTGGTTCTACCATCATAGTTTTCTATAAACTATTTAGTAGTTAATTTTTAACCTTTTGTACGCCACGTTGTTTGTTACATGTACGTCATAAGGAAGCGCATGCCTGGACGCCAACGACATAAATATGTGACACTGCAATGTACACTATAACACGAAATAAACAATTAAATCATTCCTATTGTGTGTGTTTATAAAGATATCATAAAAATTGAAGCCCTCGTACGTATTTAATGACATGAAACAAATTGAAAGACCATGGATATTGGGAAATTCATGACAACAAGAAGAAATAAATTTGTAGCTTGTGTGTTGCACGCGCGTGCGTTTTTGCTCAAGGCGTTCAAAAGGTTAAGTAAAATTATTAATAAATTATAAAATAAGAGAAGATTCGAGAAGGCGAGGCAATTATTTTGCGTTTATTATAACAACAAGGATTTTTTGGTAGCTTATTGATTATCACTGGTTTTTTTCCGATGGACGATCATCAAATGACTCCTCCCGCTCTGGGTGGAACGGAAGGGAGTGTTAGACTTTTACTGATTAAAGCCCTATGTGTTCCAGAGCAATAGTAACCCTTTCGGATAGTCTCACTGGTGGCAGGGATAGGAGGGCGCTATTGTTAAGAATTTGTGACAATTGTATTGCAAACCAAGATGGCGGCGATTCAGTTCAGTGTTGTTACACTTATTTTTAAATGTTACTGCATCATGCTGAGGAGCCTTTTGGCCTCGACTGTTTTAAAAAAATATTACCGGTATTACTCTTGTATTTTTATGTTTATTATTATAGTACTTTTAATTTGTGGTCTTCATTTGCGAGTCCCAATTAAACCATTCTTTAATTCTGATTTTAGCTACGCCTGGCCCTGTACAATAGGCGATTAACACACGGCACCGCTCGACCGCGCGGTAGGAGCAGTTTGCGGTAGAAACGAGCACCACTCTCCCGCGCGGTCGGGTGGTGTACGTGTGTTAGGCATCAACGGATTTCTTAGAGACCAATGCGACATAAGATCCGCTTCACCGCTTACCTAAATCGCCTTAATTCTGTTTATCATGAATCATGTTTTTTTATTTTTATGATTCTTTGATTATTTAAATTTAATTTACTAAAGAGAAAACAAGATCAAAAACAAGATCACTCATAAAACATAGATTTAATTAAAATATAAATTAACATTATAGCGGTAATTATAATTATAAATGCAGTGCAAAATCGGTTACAATGGTGTTGCCATATTCATAATTATGCTACTAAATTAGCAAGAAATTAAATGAAATGCAATGTTTATTTTTTTTAAGTAGATCATTTAAGACACTTTGGCAACTCAAGAGTTTTAGAGCTGCCGAGTAAAAAATGAAACAGAAAACCGACCAAATAACTTTAATTGAATTTAAAAAACCGACATCCGAAGCACGTAGACTTCGGAAGTGACTCAAAATTTCAGTAGCTTCGTCAAAGTGAATCTTGTCTCCGTCATTTGTTTCTTGTTGTCCAGCGCCTTATTAGAAGGGGTGTAGGTGGTCTTCTCGTATGCCACCAACCGGTTCATCAGGGTGATCATATGCAGGAGGTCCAGCTCCTCGTGATGGTTTTGGATGATGTGGCAAAGAGCTTGGATCATCCAGGAACCATGCATGTCTCGGTAGGAAAGGTGGTCTGAGGAAAATGGTAAGTAACTAATTAATCATGTGAAAAATTTTCTGCAATGCCTTTTAATACACATAGTTTGGCTAGATAAGAGTACTGCTTGTAATACGGATGTTGCCAGATTTAAAAAAAAATTAAAAGAAATTTTGTTTCCAATATTTTTTAATGTTGTAGACTAGCACTTTGTGCGCGGCTTCGCTCTTGGTGGTCTTTCCCGTGGAACCCGTTATTTTTCCCGGGATAAAAAGTAGCCTATGTTACTCCTAGAAAACTAAGCTTTCCAACGGTCCAGTAGTTTCGGAGCCTTTTCATTTCAAACAAACAAAAAATCAAATCTTTCCTCTTTAAAATATTAGAATAGATGAAGAACTAAAAAAAATGTTAACTGAATGCATTATTAGTAGTTACACTAATTACATACCATCATGCCTACATTTCTCCAAAGGGTTAGCCAGACGTGTACTTAGAGTAGTCCCACATTTCGTCAGTTATGTCTTATGTAATTAAGGAGGCGAGCCTATTTCCATCAACTGGGCACAAATGCCGAGCTGCTACTGAGAAATTCCTGAAAAACCCCAATAAAACTTTTCCCGACCTGGGAATCAAACCCAGGACCTCGTGCTCAGCAGTAGCGCTTGCTACCACACGACCAACGAGGCAATTACTCCATCCATTACAGGTTAATTTTAATTTCGTTTAAGTGTCAATTTCACTGCTGAAACTGTATGCGATCAGGGGCCCAGGCAAGTGTCTATCGCACCGTGACGATTCTATTTCGAAAATTGTTGATCGAACAATTCGCTATCTCAGCGATTCGGATTGTCAAGAACGCAACTTGTCAACACATTTGTCTGGGAATATTGATTAAGTTTCGTTACACAATTAACATTGTCTAACGTTTTATAGCACTTAGCGATCGAAAACGATTGATCACGTAACATTTCGAAAGCTTATGCCAATTCCATACATTTCGGATTTATCTAATTTCGTTATCGTTAGTGAAAATGTGACTTTGTCCAGGCTCCCAGTATATCTAGACCGTGTTTAAGGGCTGTTGACACCGACAGCTCTTAAACGCGATTTGGGCGTACAAATCAAGATCAGTTTCATTGGTGAAATCCCTAAGTCTTTGAAAGCTTGAGCTGGTTTATTACCTTCAACCGTGGAACACAGTACGAGGAAGTCAGCATGCGTAGGTACAGTGAGAACACTGTCACTGTGACTGTCTAAGTACACCATGTTCCCAGAATCGACGTTAGCCCCTCTGCAAGCCTGTGTCGAAGTTAAATTAATTTTAGAAGTTTGAAAATTCTTGAAGAATGTCGTGACGTTATATATGTATTTTTACAAAATATGTATACAGTTAGCTAGTTTCAAAAGCGGTTTTCTCCTCAATTATTAAATGAAATTGTATGTTGCCACACACATTGCATTTTCGAATCCATGAATATACCGAACTTGACGTATCTTGAAGTTGAAATAGTTATTTTACGAGAAAATTGCTTCTGAATTTTGCTCGGTGTATACATATTGGTGCTCGTGACTGTACAACTGTTAAGGCTGAAAATACTGCTGTTTTGAGGGTATATTTTATAGTGGAAGGCCAGGCGAACCGGTCTTTTCAGAAAAGCGAAACGAAACGAAAAGAAAAGGCGTTCAAAAGGTTAAAACTCAGATGAAATGCGCTTAAATGGGCTGCCATTTTTAGATGAGAAATCATCAAATAACTTCTGCTGCTCTGGGCGGAGCAGAACTGTCAGACTTTTACTGACTATAACCTAACCGTGTTCCTTCAGTTGCTTCTGCCAGGGTCCACGGTAACTCTTCCGATAAAACCCGCAACGCTGTCAGCTATCGGCCCTAGCGGACCCCGTCAGTTCGTACTGACATCTTTTTGAGGCGCGAGTGGCATCGGCAATCGATTCCCGACGCGAGCTGCAATGCCTAAGGTAGCATGGGAGTTCATTCAACTTGAATGAACTCCCATGCTACCTTAGGCATTGCAGCTCGCGTGCAGCATAAGTCATTTCACCTAAGTGTTAACGAGCTAATATAAGCTTCTTCCAGAGCTTTTTACAAAATAGAACGGCTGGTCTCCCGTCTCGTCTGGTGGTAACCCATCAGCGAGGGTGAAGGATTTTTTGTTCTAGGATATGCCGGATTCCTCACGATATCTTTCTCCAATGTCAAAGATCTACGAATGTCAGCCGAGAACAGTGCCTTCACGTGGTTTACGAGCCACGGAGGGGCCAACCGTTAGTTATCTATGGTTTGATTTAATATAACGTAGAAGACTTATCTTTACCTAATCGATGCAGCGTGTGTCTGTAACGTAGCCTTTTTATATCGATTCATTCATTAATATAACCTTTTTTGTTTTTTTGTGGAAATCCTTATGGATGTCCTCCGCCCTGGGAGGGGTTTGTCAGACTTTTACTAATTAAAAACCACTCCGGGTGTTCCCTCTCACACCTGTGCCGCGAGTCGCGGGAACGCATGATACTTCCGCAAACCCCGGCTGGTGCCTGCCCACCGCGTTGGGCCTGGTATTTGGAATTGAGGTGTACGACACTCCCCCCACGATGTCTTAGAGGAGCGCGCGTGGAACACTACGCGCCGTCGCATCCATTAATAGATCCTAAGTCAAGTCTACCTGAACGAAGAACAGTTTCGGCTTGTTGATAAGACTTCTCTGCTGCTCAAAGATGGTGATGACATCACTTAATAGGTACGGTCTGTCGGCTGCGTGGACCTCGCCTCCTTTGTCTCCATGCGAGAGGATCGTGACACAAATACACGAGGTCTTCGAGTGGTCTTTAGTGGCGACTGGAATGTGGAAAATATCATTATTTATACATTTAATCGAAGTACTAACAGCCACACAGGTTGATCTATCAGGTTAAGCTACGCTTGCCAGGGTTGGCCGTGGATGGGTGACCATCTTTACATACCGAGGTTCCTCCGTGCCACGGAAAGCACGTTATACCGTTGGTACCGGCTGTCATTTGTGCATCTTTGACAGTCGTTACGGGTCGTCAGAAGCCCGAAAATCTGACAGCCAGTCTTACCAAGGGGTATCGTATTGCCCAGTTACTGGGTTGTGCAGGTCAGATAGGCAGTCGCTCCATGTAAAATACTGGTATTCAGCTGCATCCGGTTAGACTAGAAGCCGACCCCAACATAGTTGGGAAAAGGGTAGGCAGATGATGATGCTTTTCATGTCTGTCATCGTAACTGCGTTTTTCTTTTAAACTGCGCAGTTTATATCCGGTTTTGGATGAGGGATCACTAAATTGAATTACTAAATTCATTAACTATTCTGGAACAAAGTTTCTAATCGCATGTTATCTACCAACTTAGCGAATGGCTCTTATTCGCTAAGTGCTAAATCAAAAAGGAAATTCTTTCCAACTATGTATAGAAATATAATTACTTGTATCTATGATTCCGATTGGGTGTCCCTCGACAACGCTTTTTTTTAAATTATGTAGTTTGTGTTAGGTTTATTGAACGTCATGGTATAACAAATGTAAATCGAAATATTGTCTTTGTTTGGTGTTTCACCTGTTCTAACTTTTGAATCTTCAGCTAAACTAGAGCCGCAGTTTCTGGCCTGCTCTTTTCTACAACCTATTACACTTTGGAATTTATTGTATATGTAATATTGACCTCTTGTCACTTGAAAAGTGCCTGTAACTGGTTTAATTAAAATCAGTGTAGTTAACAGCTAAAATTCTTAAAAAAATATATGTACATGTTCATAAAGGAAGGGTAGAACATCATAAGGCATTAAAATATTCGTCCGCATCGCTGTCAACAGGTAACGTGCCCAGAGGCTGGCTGCATTGCAACGTTGTATAGCAAAGTTGATTCTTTGTCCAAAAAATAGGTCAGCCTTCTTGTCGGTGACTGAGTACGTCTTACATTGACTTGAATGTGCCCTGGCGGCTGTCATCCTCCCTGTAATGTCTCACTGATGGTGGCGCGTATGTTGGATCATTTAGCTCCCATTAAAATGGTTGAGCTGAATGGTGCTAATCCATGCGTCATGTTCATGAACGGGCGCCGTCAGTAGGGACTGATCACCTCTTAGCTGCCACGGCTGTTTTATAATTTAACCTAATTTTGAATTGTTTTTAACCGACTTCAAAAAAAGGAGGAGGTTCTCAATTCGGTTGTATTTTTTTTTTTTTTTTTTTTATGTTTGTTACCTCAGAACTCCGTTGTTTATGGATGGATTTGCAATTTTTTTTTTTAACTTTAAAGGATATGCTTCCAGATTGGTCCCATTTTTTTCAAAATCTAGTTCTGATGATGGGATCCATGAGGAATCGAGGGAACTCCTCAAATATTGTAGGCAACTATATAGTAATTTTAATATTTTCATCGAGAAATCAAGCGTTTACAGTCAAAAAGTAACATTTGATGAAGTGGAACTGGTGAAGAAGATCAGATATGGCTAACGAAACTTGACACTCGCATAGATATCACAATCAAGATAGTTAAGCAACTATGACAATACAAATAAACATACAATCCTGAATAGTTATGTTGAAAATTTTATCATTGAACTTATCTGGTGATGATGATGGAGCCGGAAGACAGGCACCGGAACTCCGTAATTAATCAATGTATTCTAGCCGTGTTTGGGCCTATTAGAATTGTCAAGAAATGCACTTTGGCTATAAGGTACTATCGAACTGATCTGATGATGGAGCCGGAAGGTGCAAGGTTGGCATGAGAACTTCAAAATAAAACAATGTATCCTAGCAGTTTCCGTTGGAGTCTTTGAATTTTACCTGTCTGTTGAATTTATACCAAAGATTAATTTAACTTTTTATTGTAACTATAGGAATCGACAGTATTTCATGCCACCTTTTTCAAAATAATATTTTATGTAGGAAAGATAATAATTTCGTTGCCATTATATTATAATAAAAAAAAAAACACTAAACGGCTAGAAATAAAAAAAAAATTACAAAAAAAAACCGCCTTCAAAAAAAGCGAACAAAAACGTTCCTGCACTAAAAAGTAAAAAATAAAAAATTGAATTCCTGTAAAGAAACTTAATTTAAAGGTAAACTTATTTGACATTAATATTTTGCAAATATTCAAAATTGTTTACTGCTTTTTGGTGCCAGCCAAAGCAAAGAAATACGTATGGGCAACAATAACTCGAAAAACGCCTGCCACTTTTTAAGTACTTTGTAATTTTTGAAGCATCTGTTTTTAATTTTTATAATCGTGAATTGAAAAAATAAATGGCACAGGATACAACTGCTGGCACCGACTCCAAAAAGCAGTAAACAATTTTGAATATTTGTAAAATATTAATGTCAAATAAGTTTACCTTTAAATTAAGTTTCTTTACAGGAATTCAATTTTTTATTTTTTACTTTTTAGTGCAGGAACGTTTTTGTTCGCTTTTTTAGAAGGCGGTTTTTTTTGTAATTTTTTTTTTTAAACCTTGTAATTATGGACGCTTTCATTAGTGAACTAAGAGAACTTAGGTTCTGCATCGTTCTCACGTGTATATTTTTTAACATGAATGATGTAACCCAGTTTTTGTAATCATATTTTGATTTTAAAGAGTGTCCATGGAGGTTCTTCACCATAGGTACCTACTGCTTTGGAATGGGCAACTAGCTTCATCTTTCTGACTGACCGACCCCTTGGCAATTCAAAAGTGCCTGTAATTGTTTTATTTGAAATAAATGCTTTGGTTGGAGTTTGAGTTCGATGACTTGAAAAATCAGTGAGCATTAGGAACCCTAATCGATATCACCACATGCGAAATACGCGTCACACTGACGTCACGCAAAATCCTGCATCGCGCAAGCAGAGTTTACCGCGCGAGTACAGTATATACAATATCGCGACATCAATCAAACAAAAGTCAGGGGTTTTTGTTTATATTTATATTTACTTCCCCGCCCCGATACTTGCTCGAGCTGCCCGCGTTGTTGCTGAGCCTGTGGTCTTAATTTTGCCCGATCCAGCTTGTCCCTTGCCGTCCTCCCCCATAGAGGGTGCCCTTAGCATGTAGTCGCTTAGTTGTACTCAAGTTTTTATTAAATCCACAGGCAAGCCCGCCTTAGCAATTAATATACAACCTTTAGGTTAAACACGTGATGTAATTAAAAAAATAATAACAATCAGACAAAAGTCAGGGGTTTTTGTTTATAATTTTTATCATAATATTTCGTTTGTCATTTCAACTTTTTACAGACCACAAACTTGTTTGTGTGGTTTTAACTGCGAATGCAAGTTGGCTAAAAATAAATAATCGTCGGGGCAGTAGCCCACCAGACGCTATACCTGTCTGGTCGACGTATCGTCCGTTGAAGCATCAGTGATCTTACACCTTGTGCTTCATACTTCTACAGGCCCTAATGTTTCAACCCGCAACGGTTCGCTGAGTTTGAGCCATTATAAATGCAATAGGAAACTGCACACTAGAGGGCCATGGGTTCCGAGTTCCCACTTTATTTCTCGGGACATTGTCACTCGGTTGATCGACACTTCAAGTGACTGGCTGGTCTATTTTTTGGTCAAAGAATCAGCATTGCCATAAAACGCATTAATGCTGCCAACCTTTTGGGAACTTCTGCTGTTGACAGCGATGTGGACGAATTTTTTGATGCTCTTTGATTATAATACATATTATTATAAATATTTAGTTTTTTTATAAATGTAAATATGATTAGATGAACATTATATTTATTTAGTTGCAACAGGAAACTTACTAGCAGTAAGATTTCTGATAATCCCCTCGTATTCCAAGTCTTTGAACACGATAATATGGTCGTTTTTAAAGCCAAGGTTTCCGAACACCTTCTTAAGGCTTTTTACATCATTGTCGGTGCCGTTCCGCGTGGAGGGTTTTTGATTCCTGAAATCATTAAATGAATTTTATAATTTGTGAGCCACGTAACTTCCGGATATTATGGGCTGATCTCACCAATACCATGAACGCGATCAGCTCACCTAAACCGAGTTCAAGAGTGTCAATATTCCACAGACAATAATGGCTCTGACAGGTCTTGAACTCGGTTTAGGTGAGTAGATTGCGTGAAATTGGCACTAAATGTAGAAATTTTACACAGGGTGTCACAATGGTCGTCTTGCCGCTAAAAGTGATATTTTAAAGACAACCTTTAAATGGATAAAAGGGAAGAGAAGAATCAATACTGTATGCTCCGAAATTTTTGATAATTATATCGACACGTGCAGAGTAATGTTCTCCGTTTCTCTCATGTGTTACGAGGCAGTTTTGCATAGCCCTTTCCCAACTATGTTTGCGTCAGCTTTCAGTCTTACTGAATGCAGCTGAATTCCAGTTTTACATAGAGCGAATGCTTTTCTGACCTCCACCACTTAGAGTAATATGACGTTACCTCTTCGTAAGACTGGTTATCAGACTTCCGATTTTCTGACCATCCGTCAAAAATCTACGCATCGTAGCCAAAATCAACAAGACGCGGAGAGAATGTCCATATGGCATCCAAGGACCGAAAATACTTGTTACGTAGCCACGAGCCCCCCCTATTTTTTGTTTTTTTGCGGGTGGGAAATCATCAAATGACCCCTCCCGCTCTGGGTAGAGCGGAAGGGATTGTCGGACTCTTACTGCCATCCATGTTCCTTCCTTAGCCGGTTCCGGGGTAGCGGTAATACTTTCGGAAAATCCCGCTGAGAGGAGCCCCCCATTTTTTTTTTTTTTTTTTTTAAGGCTGGGAAATCATCCAATGACTGCTCCCGCTCTGGGTGGAGCGGAAGGGAGTGTCAGACTCTTACTGACTAAAACCCATCCATGTTCCTTCCGTAGCCCTTTATGTTCCGGGGTAGCGGTAACCCTTTCGGACAATCCCGCTTACCCGGCAGGCTTGGCCCTGAGGGGCCCCTTCATATGCTGACATCTCTTTGAGGCGCGCGTGGAACATATACGCGCCGTACGGCACGGGTCTGGTGCTGATCGGACGGTGAGTCACCCATTACTCACCGTCCGCAGGCCCGCGCCTACGGTGGCCGGGAGTCGTCACGTGGCTCCCGATGCCCGGAGCGTCTCCTGCGGCGGCTGGGACGGGAGGACCTTTCCCTCTCCCATCCCGCCACCTCCTTTGCGAGCATTACTTTTTCGCAGAAGGAGGTGACTGCCTGCCACTCCCTCTCGCCCCGGACCATGGCTTGCACCAGGGCCGGGCGCGAGAGGTCGCCGCCGCCGATCGCCTCTACGAGGACATGGCGGTGCTCCGCCCAAGCGGGGCAGGTTTGCACCGTGTGCTCTACCGTGTCCTCTGGGCGATCCTCGCAGTGGTGACACCCGGGCGTTTCCTCCCGCCTGATGATGTGCAGGAACCTCCCGAAACATCCATGTCCGGTGAGGACCTGCGTCAGGCGGAAGGTGAGGGCGCCGTGACGCCTCTCTAGCCACTCCTCAAAGAGGGGCCTTACCGCCACTATCGTGGCGTGCCCTGCGCTGGGTTGCGACAGTCGCTGATTCCAGGCCGCCATGAGATCGCGCCGGAGGTCCGTCCGCACCGCCGCAATTTGCTGCGGAAACGGAGTTTCCCCCCGGCTTAGTACCTCCGCGCGCCACTCGTACAGGCGCGCGAGGACTATCGCCTCCAGAGGAGCCCCCCTGAGTGTTACGAGACAGAAAAAAAGTAAAATTATTACAAACTTGAAATATATGGTCTTCTTGAACGTGTACTGGTTCAGTATGACGAGGTACTTGTCCCCGGTCATGTCATAGTACAGCGCATCTTTGTCAAACTTGACAATTTCGTCAGGAATGCGGACGGGATTACTGAAAATGTAATGTTAGTATTATGTGGTTAAGTAGGTTTTTGAATGAACCAAACCATTGATTAATGAGAAACTTTCTTATCTCTGTTGGTTCTGAGGGCACGATACGTGTATTTACCTGGGTATACTAATTGTTTTGTGTTAACGGTTACTTACGAGAATTAGGGCTGATGGCACCAATGAAACAGAACGTGATCAGAACATCGAAACTGAGTTCAAGAGCTTGTCAGTCATTCTTCGACAATGATAACATTACACGCGGTATACAGGGTGAAATTGAATTCACGGGCATTATTTAAAGGGGTTTTATTCATCATTATGAACAACTTTAACTATGGGAACAAATCTGAAATCACGAAATCAGCTGTTCCATACATTTTGACGAGTTATGCGACCATAATGTACCCGCCCCCCCCATGTGACCCCTTTGGTAAATAATGCCCATGAATTCAATTTCACTCTGTAGATGTGCTGAACGCGTTCAGTGTCTTTGGTGTAATCAACTCTCAGTATTATAGAGTAAATAATATGTAGGTTTTTAAATTAGTTTTTTTTTTTGTTATTTCAATTTAACTCTGAATAAAATTATACTTAATAGTCAAGATAGGTGACGGGGAAAACCCCAAAAAAATGTTATTAAAATAAATAAGATTCTGCAAAACGATTGTCATATGGATACAGACGGAATGTGTCAGGTAATAATTATGTATTAGCATCATAATTATCTACTATTGGTTACATTATGCAAGACTGTAAAGAAAATTAACCAAATTACCTAGTATTTGAAGGATTCAAATTAAAACCTTTTGTGTCCGGCGAACTTTCATCCATGTTTTCCATTGCTAATTCACTGAAAGTAGGAACTCAAACACTTGAAAAATTAGTAGATACTCCTTCAATATTACACTGAGTTTTATGACAGTTTAATTGCAACGAAAAACAAAACTGCGATATACTTTGTCTGTTCTTTGTATTATATGTTGAGCTGGTAGATTCGATGGGTGGACTGAAGTAGAAATGCGTGATAAGACCGGTTCTGATAACGAATTGATAAGTTATCGACCTATCGAGGTGTAAAGATAGTCGTAAAAGTGCAATCCGACAGAACAAAATATTAGATGAAAGTTATTTTTCTGGCTGAATTAGAATAGAATACTATTCAGTATGCAGCGCTGGATTTACCCTAGGGGCAGTCGGGGCGAGTGCTCAGGGCGGCAAATTTTTAGGGCGGCAAAAATTAAAAAAAATTGTTTTAGTCTTATCAAGATACCTCAATATAAATAAAAAAACTCTATTAATTAATACTTTTTTGAAATTATTGTGACAGTTGTCATTATGTCGAGTTTTATTAAACGCGTTTTTACATGACAAATATGTCAAGATTAAAATAACCCGTGTCAGTGGCGGATTTACAGATTTGCCGCCCGTAGGCTATTCAGTTGTGCCGCCTACAAATTTTGATACCATAGTCCACAATCAAATATCAGTTTTCTATCAATAAAATTCCAACTTTATGATTTGTGCTCCATCATCCTCGTTACATCAACTTTTCCCGTATCATTGTGAACTATGGTACTGTGTTAGATCCTCTCTAGCTACTCCTCAAAGAGAGGTCTTACGATCACTATCGTGGCGTGCTCTAAATAAATATATCTTTTCTTAATTATTTGTTAGTATTATAATTTTAGTTAAATTATAAAAGCATTATAATACTTTTTTGTGTATAATATATTTTTTTTAAATTTACAAATCGAAATAAAGCAATTATAGTCACGTAACTTTGTCACTGTCAAGTGATTGTGTGACCGAAACACGTGACTGTGTGACAGAGGCACGTCATCGTGTGTCCGAGGCACGTGACTGTGTGTCCGAAGCACGTGACTGTGTGTCTAAGGCACGTGACTGTATGTCTGTGTCACGTGACTGTGTGTCTGTGTCAAATGACTGTGTCTGAGGCACGTAACTTTGTTTCTGAGTCACGTGTCTGTGTGACTGAGGCACGTAACATTGTGTCTGAGGCACGTGACTGTGTGTCTGTGTCTCGTGACTGTGGGTCTGTGTCACGTGACTGTGTGTCTTAGGCACGTGACAGTGTGTTTGAGGCACGCGATTTTGTGTCTGTGTCACGTGATTGTGTGTCCGAGCCACGTGATTGTGTGTCTGAGAAACGCGACTGTGTGTCTGAGTCACGTGACTTTGTTTCTGAGTCACGTGACTGTGTCTAAGGCACGTGACTTTGTGTCTGTGTCACGTGTCTGTGACTCTGAGCCACGTGATTGTGTGTCCGAAACACGTGATCGTGTGTCCGAGGCACGAGACGGTGTGTCTAAGGCACGTGACTATGTGTCTGTGTCACGTGACTGTGTGACTGAGACACGTGACCATGTGTCTGAGCCACGTGACTGTGTGTCTGAGGCACGTGACTGTGTGTCTGAGTCACGTGACTTTGTTTCGGAGTCACGTAACTGTGTGACTTTGTCACGTGATTGTGTGTCCAAGTCAAGTGACTGTGTGTCTGAGGCACGTGTTTGCGTGTCTGATGCACGTGACTGGGGGTCCGAAACACGTGACTGTGTGTTCGAAGAACGTGACTGTGTGTCAGAGTCACGTGACTGTGGCACGTGACAGTGTGTCTGAGCCACCTGACTGTGTGTCTGAGGCATGTGACTGTGTGTCTGAGTCACGTGACTGTGTGACTGAGGCACGTGACAGTGTGTCTGAGTCACGTGACTTTGTCACTGTGTCACGTGATTGTGTGTCCGAAACATGTGAAGGTGTGTTTGAAGCTCGTGACTGTGTGTTCGAAGAACGTGACTGTGTGTTCGAAGCACGTGACTTCGTGTCTGAGGCACGTGACTGTGTGTCTGAGTCACGTGATTGTGTGTCCGAGCCACGTGACTGTGTGTCTGAGAAACGTGACTGTGTGTCTGAGTCACGTGACTTTGTTTCTGAGTCACGTGACTTTGTGACTGTGTCACGTGATTGTGTGTCCGAGCCATGTGACTGTGTCTAAGGCACGTGACTTTGTGTCTGAGTCACGTGCTTGTGTGTCTGAGTCACGTGACTGTGTGTCTGAGGCACGTGACCGTGTGTTTGAGGCACGTGACTGTGTGTCTGAGGCACGTGACTTTGTTTCTGAGTCACGTGACTTTGTGACTGTGTCACGTGTTTGTGTGTCCGAGCCATGTGACTGTGTCTAATAATAATAATAAACATTTATTTCAGAATCACTTCCATATTTGTTAGTAACAATGTAATCTTACCAACTAGTGTTAGTAAATTAATTTAGGTGAAAGTAAAGTTTTATTTTAAGGTGTGAGGCTCACCGACCCAGGGGAATGTCTACTTGACTGCGTGCAGTCGTATCCACCGCCCCAAGATCGGAGAGTCCCACCTATCAGCTAACATACTAAGAATGATGTTGGGGCTGGCGCGCACACGGCGAAGTAAAGAAGCGCATCTCTTGCGCATGATGGCCGAAAAACTGTCAACATTCGCGTCGGCAAACATGCCGGACGCGCTACAAAAACGCGGCAGCCCCATCAACACCCGGAACGTGTTGTTATATTGAGTGCGCAGGCCACTATATGCCCTCTGCGTAAAGCTAACCCACAGGCTGCACGTGTAAAAGGATTGGCAGTAGGCTTTGAAAAGCGACGTGACTTTGTGTCTGAGTCACGTGCTTGTGTGTCTGAGTCACGTGACTGTGTGTCTGAGGCACGGTCACGTGTGTTTGAGGCACGTGACTGTGTGTCTGAGGCACGTGACTGTGTGTCTGAGTCACGTGACTGTGTGACTGAGGCACGTGACCGTGTGTTCGAGGTTCGAGACTGTGTCTTTATCACGTGACTTTGTTTCTGAGTCACGTGACTGTGTGACTGTGTCACGTGATTGTGTGTCCGAGCCACGTGACTGTGTGTCACGTGACTCAGACACACAGTCATGTGTGTCTGAGTCACGTGACTGTGTGTCACGTGACTCAGACACACAGTCATGTGTGTCTGAGTCACGTGACTTTGTGTCCGAGCCTCGTGACTGTGTGCCTGAGGCACGTGTTTGCATGTCTGATACAAGTGTCTGGGGGTCCGAAACACGTGACTGTGTCTGAGTCACGTGACTTTGTGTCTGTGTTACGTGACTGTGTCTCTGAGTCACGTGCTTGTATGTCTGAGCCACGTGACTGTGTGTCCGAAACACGTGCCTGTGTGTTCAAGTCACGTGACTGTATCTAAGGCACGTGACTTTGTGTCTGTGTCACGTGACTCTGACTCTGAGTCATGTGTTTGTGTGTCTGAGCCACGTGACTGTGTGTTTGAGGCACGTGACTGTGTGTCTGAGCCACGTGACTGTGTGTCTGAGGCACGTGACAGTGTGTCTGAGTCACGTGACTTTGTCACTGTGTCACGTGATTGTGTGTCCGAGCCACGTGACTGTGTGTCTGAGTCACGTGACTTTGTTTCGGAGTCACGTGACTGTGTGACTGTGTCACGTGATTGTGTGTCCGAGCCACGCGACTTTGTGACTGATGCACGTGACAGTGTGTCCGAGTCACGTGACTTTGTCACTGTCACGTGATTGTGTGTCCGAAACACGTAACTGTGTGACAGAGGCACGTGATCGTGTGTCTGTGTCACGTGACTGTGTCTCTGAGTCACGTGATTGTGTGTTTGAAACACGTGACTGTGTGACTGAGGCACGTGACCATGTGTCTGTGTCACGTGACTGTGTGTCTGTGTCACGTGACTGTGTGTCTGAGTCACGTGACTTTGTTTCTGAGTAACGTGACTCTGGCACGTGACAGTGTGTCTGAGTCACGTGACTGTGTGACTAAAGCACGTGACTGTGGCACGTGACAGTGTGTTTGAGTCACGTGACTGTGTGACTGAGGCACGTGATCGTGTGTCTCAAGCAATTGACTGTGTGTCCGAACCACGTGACTGTGTGTCTGAGGCACGTGACTGAGGGTCCGAAACACATGACTGTGTGTTCGAAGCACGTGATTGTGTGTTCGAAACACGTGACTGTGTGTCTGAGTCACGTCAGTCAGTATGTACAGACGCTAGCACATGAAGCTATCCCAAACTTTCAAATATTGCCAATTGAACATGAGCTTTATTGTTTTGTAATAAAGTTGAATTTCATAAATAATATAGAATGAAATATAAAAAAAAAAACATTGTAAGTTAATAGGTAATACTGCATAAAATGTACTGTACAAATAACAACGCCTGTATATCCCGCAGAGCCAGGCAGATGTATACACTTAAATTTCATCTGTTATGCATAACACGTTCAGACTGGCACGTCATGAGTACCTCAGATAACACGTTAAGCCGTTGGTCTCGGCTGTCATTCGTGAATCTTTGACAATCGTTACGTAGTCAGAAGCTCGAAAGGCTGACAGCCAATCTAGGTACTTGGTATCCTTTTTTTTTTGAGGTTGGGGAAAATCATCAAATGACCCCTCCTACTCTGGGTGGAGCGGAAGGGAGTTTCAGACTCTTACTGACTAAAACCTATCCATGTTCCTTCCTTAGCCTTTTATGTTCTGGGGTAGCGGTAACCCTTTCGGACAAACCCGCTTGCCCGGCAGGCTTCGGCCCTACCGGGCCCCTTTCTTACTGCTGAAATCTCTTTGAGGCGCGCGTGGCACACGTTTGCGCCATCCGGCACGGGCCTGGTCCTGACCAGACAGTGAGCTACCCATTACTCACCGTCCGCAGGCCCGCGCCTACGTTGGCCGGGAGTTGTCATGCGGTTACCGACGCCCGGAGCGTCTTATGCAGGGTCCACTAGTCTAACGAAGTGGAATTACAATGGAATAAAAAGTCAGTTTACTGGTCTTGTTACCTGACGTATGGCCTACCGTACTGGCCATGGGTTATAACTATTGAGTGGCTGTATTAGCACCCACTTCTGATAATAAACAACTCATGGTCAATTACAATTGTCATCACGTTTTACTAAACGTGATTGGAAGTTATGTATTTGTAAAACTCTAGTTGACACTTCCCGTGAGCCAAGGGCTGGCTTTTACCTTGGTCAGAGGCTTAGCATTGCCATACAACGTGGCAATGTCGCCAGTCTCTTGGGTAGATTACCAGTAAACAGCGATGCGGAGGAATTTTTAGACGCAATATTTTAATTCGTTATTAGTTTTAAATACTTCTACATTATATATATATATATTTTAACTATATTACGATATCATGGGCCGTATATACAATGTAAAATTAAAGCATACAGTCACAAGCACCAATATGTATACACTTACAAACATTCAAAAGCGATTTTCTCGTGGAATAACGATAACTTGGTGATAATAGAACCTATTTCATATTAGTATGGGTTCCCAAATACTATGTCCGTAACAACATAACATTACCACAAATGTAGAAGGAGAAAATCACTTTTTAAAGTTTCTCAGTGTACGTATACATATTGGTGCTCGTGACTGTACAAGGATCGACACGAATGCACAAAAATGAATCTTTTTAAAACAAGAAATGACACTCGGCAATAGCTTCCCACTAGTAAAAGAATTTTCTGTATTGGATCAGTAGGTTCAAAGATTACCCGCTTTTTTTTTTAGATAATTCCTACCAAAATAACTTATTTAGTCCAACAAGTCTCTAAGAAACATCACCATAGAGACGTACTAAGGTAAACTAAATCTAATTAACACGTCTTCCACTTAACCACCCAAGTTTACACAGGTACCTACACGTAAACACCCAGGTGTAATTACTGCCGTCTGGTACACACCGTCCGGCATTGTGTCCGGCTCATTTGCCGGCTGATCCGGACGTCCGGCAGCTATTAGCGACCGCTTCATCGACCTCACGCCGGTCGGCTAAATTATTCGCAAATAATTTTCGCTGCTGAAATCATGTTTTACTGCTGTTGTGTTTTAAGATGTTATTTTTGGTTCAGGTTCCTCATAGATTTTATAATCTACTAGCTGACCCGACAGACGTTGTCCTGTCTTAACTGTGATACCTACCCTACCTACCTACCTACCTGCCTACCTACCCTACCTACCTAGCTACCTACCCTACCTACCCTACCTACCCACCTACCCTACCCTACCTACCTACCCTACCTACCCTACCTACCCTACCTACCCTACCTACCCTACCTACCTACCTACCCTACCTACCCACCTACCCTACCTACCTACCTACCTACCCTACCCTACCTACCTACCCTACCTACCCACCTACCCTACCCTACCTACCTACCCTACCTACCTACCCTACCCCACCTACCTACCTACCTACCTACCCTACAGGAGGAAAATCAGCAGCTGATCGAAAAAAAAAAAAAATTGAAAATGTATTCTGCTATTCAGGGCGGAGACAAATCCAACGAAACAAAGACCATGAAAATTGGTCCAGCAGATCTCGAGTCACGAAGGGAACAAACCCGACTTTCTTTTATATATATAGATGAGGAACGCGCTCGTGACCAAGTAATAACAGCAGCACGGATCGATCCATCAGGTTAAGCCAGGCTTGCCGGGGTTGTCCGTGGACTGGTGGCCATCTGTACAGACGCCAGCACATCAAGCTATCCCTAACTGTCAAATTTTCTCAATTAAAAATGAACCTTATGTCTTTGCAATAAAGTTGAAATACTATCAAAGAAATTTGACAGATTGTGGTAACTTGATGTGCTGGCCTCTGTACAAATCGATTCTGTAAAAATGAGCGTGAAGTGAGCTGTCATTCCTCCTAATGCTAGGTATAGATACTAAGCGGGATTGCCCGAAAGGGTTACCGCTAAGAGTCTGACACTCCCTGCCGCTCCACCCGGAGCGGGAGAAGTTATTGGATGATTTCACAGCCTTAAAAAAAAAAAGGTATTGATTCAATACTATTAATAAATAAATAAATAAAATAAATATCCTTGGACATCTGATTTTGCTATCAACATTTGACTGAAATCACAATTTAACAAGCCAATTGATCAACATGACAGGTATAGGAAAGCACCCGATCGATTCTGTAAAGATTTCACATTGCAATGGTAGGTGAAGGGTAAGCTTGAAACGAGCTGTCAATAATATCGTTCCGTAGTATTAGCCAATGTATTTTGTAATAATCACACCTTGAAAACTTATTTGAAGTGAGGTTGAAGTGAAGTGTCAATAGTGTCAATTTCAAACTCAAACTCAAAGTATTTATTTCAATTATACCAATTACAGGCACTTTTGAATTGTCATGGGGGTCGGTCAGTCAGAAAGATGAAGCTAGTTGCCCATTCCAAAGCAGTTGGTACCTATGGAGAAGAGCGGGCAAGAAACTCCATGGACACTCTTTTAAACAAAATATGGTTACAAAATATTGGTTACATAATTCATATTATTATTATACATGTGAGAACGATGCAGAACGGTGAAAGCGGCAAAAAATAAATTAAAACAAGCCATGGCCGCTAAGAGATGACCAGTCTCTACTGACAGCGCCCGTTCACGAACATGACGTATGGATTAGCACCATTCAGCTTAACCATTTTGAAGGGAGCTAAATGACCCAACACACACGCCACCATCAGCGAGACATTAAAGTGAGCATGACATACTCTCAGCCGCCAAAGCACATTCAAGTCAATGAAAGACGTACCCAGTAAATGGTCGGTTTATATTAGGTACATAGTACTCACATATGTGCTAAGCAATTATACAATATTAAAAAATTGAATTTATACAATACAAATATAGTTTTTTTTTGTTGTTGATCTCCCGCAGATCCAACAGTTTTTTAAGAAGTCTAATGAATTAGGTGATACGCCCTTGTAGAGCAGGACTAGCATTCCTAGCCAAGCGGAATAATGTTCTATTCTGTAAATATGACACAGTGAAAAAGAAATTGAAGTGAGCTGTCATTCAAACTGATGCTTTGGATTGACAGTATTGACAGTTTATTTCAATTATACTGCATCTGTGTTTTCACGATGATATTTTTACAGGTTTACCGCGGAGGGGGGGGGTTCGTTGGCCTTTCAATACCTATCTCTTGGTAATGGATTAAGTCATTTTGACTTGATAACTGATAAGACTGATAGAAGGACGTTGACTTCGATTTTGTGTGACAAACAATTTTAATGTTTATCTTGTGGCATTTAGAGTGCAAGGTAATTACGCCTGCTTATTGTTTCCTTCTTTTAAATAGGCCAAGCGCGCGTAATTTCGGTCACGCAAAATGAGTCCCGTAACTTGCTTTCAAATTAAATTCAGCTATTAACAACAACTAATTTTGCATCGTTGTGTAGTACAAAACGGACTTTTATACAGGGTGTAACAAAACTCGCGTTCTACCCGAAAGGGGGTTTTTTCAGTGTCGTATAAGAACATAAATTAAGTAATTAATTTAAACTTAAAACTTACATCCAATGGGGAATGCCAATGGACAGAAACTACTAATTTTTTAGAATAAAATATGTATAATTAAATAAATTTTCAAGTTTGTTTAACTAGGATAAAAATATAGTTTAAATACTTAACTTGATAACCGTCGAATTAATTCTTATTTTTTGTTGAAGTTCAGTGTTCATTTGACATGAGTAAGACATTCAGCCAAACACGAATCGTTAAAATAATCCACAACGAATTAATTAAATATCATTCGACTTTTATGTACCGAAAATTTAACTAAAATAATATATGCATGTCGTTATTAACTACAAACAAATTAATTTCAAAAGTATAATTCGATACGGTATAAAAATGAAAAACACCAAAAATGAGTTGTTTTTTTTCAAACAAACTAAATACCTTACAAATCATAGTAAAACGTAACCACCTTTGTAAATAAAACCTGACCTTGTAACAAAGCGGCAAAGACGCGCGCGCGCCGGAGCGCGTGTTCAAACGGGGCAAAAACTTAATTTAAACTACTGCTCCTATTTAATTGATTTTTAGTACAGAGCTTGAAAATGGTCCCTAGTATAAGCAGTTTCAAGGAAAGCCCTTCTGTCGTATCGACTCTGTATGTAACCGAATGTAGCATAAATTACGTGACTCAAGAATCATAAAATTAAGCTCGTTTGGCCTCATACTTTTTGATCACTCTCGTCGGTCTTTTTTGTTTCTTTACACTCCCTTCCGCTCCACCCAGAGTGGGAGAAGTCATTGGATGATTTCCCAGACTTAAAAAAAAAAAAAAGTGTGGTTAGTGACTAACCTGGTGTCAGAGGTTTTATGCTGCCCATGGGCCTCTGACTTAGCTTCACATGCTGTTGAGAAATATCTCTAAGACATGCTGGTTTCCTCACGATGTTTTCCTTCACCGATTTTTAAGCAAGTGACTCTTGTCGATAAATCAATATCTAATTGAACCTAAGAACCTACGCTTCGTTGTCGCGATTATTACTGGTCCAACGAGGCAATAATCAAGTCACCCATAAAATCTATTAATAGCTAGTTTTCTTTCCATGTTTCCATTTTAAAAACAAACATGATTATGCTATGACGTGTTAGATCTAAAGATATGTATACATTCTCAGATATGTCAGACTTGAGTAATATTTACTGTAGGGCTGGCAGGTAGGGAGTGGGGGCAGTCACCTCCTTCTGCAAAAAGTTATGCTCGCGAAGGAGGTGGCGGGATGGGAGAGAGAAAGGTCCTCCCGTCCCAGCCGCCGCAGGAGACGCCCCGGGCGTCGGGAGCCACGTGACGACTCCCGGCCACCGTAGGCGCGGGCCTGCGGACGGTGAGTAATGGGTGACTCACCGTCCGATCAGCACCAGACCCGTACCGTACGGCGCGTATATGTTCCACGCGCGCCTCAAAGAGATGTCAGCATATGAAGGGGCCCCTCAGGGCCAAGCCTGCCGGGTAAGCGGGATTGTCCGAAAGGGTTACCGCTACCCCGGAACATAAAGGGCTACGGAAGGAACATGGATGGGTTTTAGTCAGTAAGAGTCTGACACTCCCTTCCGCTCCACCTAGAGCGGGAGCAGTCATTAGATGATTTCCCAGCCTTAAAAAAAAAAAAGGGCTGGCAGGTGTTATGAGCAGTTTTTTTTTCTGGTAAGTATGTGTCACGCCTTTTTTCTATACATTGTAAAAATAGCTTTTAAATAAGAAAGAGAAGAATGGAACTGTTTATTAAATATCTCTTATAGTTTTGTGGACGTTGAGATACGTTCAGAAGCCTGCAAATGTACCTAGAATACATTGTAGTAATTTCATCAACTAAATATCATCGTGAATTATCGTGTAATTTTCGGGAAAATCGGCTGTTCTATAGATTATGCTCGCAGAACTCGTCAAATTTTAAGACAAAGCTGTTTTTTTATTTTTTGACCCCTTAAAATATTGCCCATGAGTTAAAGTTCATCCTGTATCTACATACTAACCTATACTAATATTATAAAGCTGAAGAGTTTGTTTGTTTGAACGCGCTAATCTCTGGAACTACTGGTCCGAATTGAAAATTATTTTTGTGTTGGATATTCTATTTATCGAGGAAGGCTATGTAACACCATGCTACGACCAATAGGAGAAGAGCATATATGAAAAATGTTGCAAAAACGGGATATTACATTCAAACATTTAATCGATTAACAGACCTAAAATGAATTATTCATATGTAAAGGTTTTGCAATGTAGTAGTTGTTGTAGTTTTTTGGAAATGCGTGCGAGCAGCTAGTTTGATGAACAACACAAAACAGATAACTTGATGACAATCACATTGGCCAATATAACAGATAACTTGGTGACAATCACATTGGCCAATATAACAGATAACTTGGTGACAATCACATTGGCCAATATAACAGATAACTTGGTGACAATCACATTGGCCAATATAACAGATAACTTGATGACAATCACATTGGCCAATATAACAGATAACTTGGTGACAATCACATTGGCCAATATAACAGATAACTTGGTGACAATCACATTGGCCAATATAACAGATAACTTGATGACAATCACATTGGCCAATATAACAGATAACTTGGTGACAATCACATTGGCCAATATAACAGATAACTTGGTGACAATCACATTGGCCAATATAACAGATAACTTGGTGACAATCACATTGGCCAATATAACAGATAACTTGGTGACAATCACATTGGCCAATATAACAGATAACTTGGTGACAATCACATTGGCCAATATAACAGATAACTTGATGACAATCACATTGGCCAATATAACAGATAACTTGGTGACAATCACATTGGCCAATATAACAGATAACTTGGTGACAATCACATTGGCCAATATAACAGATAACTTGATGACAATCACATTGGCCAATATAACAGATAACTTGGTGACAATCACATTGGCCAATATAACAGATAACTTGGTGACAATCACATTGGCCAATATAACAGATAACTTGGTGACAATCACATTGGCCAATATAACAGATAACTTGATGACAATCACATTGGCCAATATAACAGATAACTTGGTGACAATCACATTGGCCAATATAACAGATAACTTGGTGACAATCACATTGGCCAATATAACAGATAACTTGGTGACAATCACATTGGCCAATATAACAGATAACTTGATGACAATCACATTGGCCAATATAACAGATAACTTGGTGACAATCACATTGGCCAATATAACAGATAACTTGGTGACAATCACATTGGCCAATATAACAGATAACTTGGTGACAATCACATTGGCCAATATAACAGATAACTTGGTGACAATCACATTGGCCAATATAACAGATAACTTGGTGACAATCACATTGGCCAATATAACAGATAACTTCACCTAAGTTTTTACGATGAGATATTTATATAAATAAATACATTTTATTTAAATAAATAAATAAAAATTTTAGCAAAGACAGGTCTAAACTGCTACGATACTCATACCTCATAAACCCAACAATATTTTATATCGTTCCTAATTTAAATTTCACCCAACACCCGAATCAACGCAGACAAAAAACCAACGTGACAACCCTTAGCGAAGCAAAAAAAAATAACATGCATAGTAACCGTAGCGTCATCCATCACGACACTTCCTTCTGGGTTAAGGGGGTGGGGTGAAGAAGGGGTGTTGGTCACGCAACCCTGATTATAAGCCTTTAGTTGTGTTACATTTTTAACGCCCCTTACGCCAACCATTAATCTAACAATTTCATTCTTTAAAACAAATTACCAGAAAGTATGGCGGCCATTTTATTTGTTCTTTTATTAAAATTTTATATTTGAGTAGGGTTGACGTGGCATGGACGAGAATAGGATTTGATGCTGGTAAGGGTAGAGCTTTATTTTATTATTATTTGTCACCCATATCTACTCATACCTCATCATTCTCCTGCCCTTATACCAATTTATTTGGGGTCGGCGCAACATGACTTTTTCTTCCATACTTCTCTATTAGTCGTCATCTCGGTAGTCACTCCCTTTCAAGCCATTATCATCGTTCACACAATCCATCCATCGTTTCTTTGGTCTCCCTCTACTTGTATAGCCATCCACATCCATACTCACAACTTTCCTGACAACATTTTCCTCATTCCTCCGCATAACATGCCCATACCATGATAACCGATTTCCGCACAACTTTTCAGTCAGCGGTGTCACTTTCAGACTTCCTCTTATATACTCACTAATATTTAAAAAATGCGTCTGTCTGTCTGTATGCGTGTTACCTTTTCTTTACATTCTTTAACGATTGAAAGGATTTGGATGAGATTTGACAAATGGCCAGATCATGAACTATCATAACCAATATTAAAAATGAGAACGTAAGTTTGTTTGTTACCTTTTCACGCCCAAACCATATTGAAATTTTGCATATACGTTGTTAGGTGTACAGAACCGGACATAGGGTTTTTTTATCCCGAAAAACTGCTGTTCCCGAGGGAAACTACAATAACGTTCTTATGGTAATAGATGGCGCTATTTGTCTTTCCAATCATGACTTGATTGCCAAATTCTGAATTCTCGGGCATAAGCTAATATATACGTATATAGTTAGCTATAACTGTTCAGTTTGTTTATATCGGTTAATCTACTTCATCATAAAAGTTTCCCCAATTTTACCAAACTTTTAACTTTTTAATGTAGGTCCTTTTGAACACAATTACAGGCACACCTTTTCATGGATGGCGAGAGAAGCACCAATAGATGATATTTATAACCAAGAAATAATATTGTACTAAATTTTTGACCCAGTGGTCCACGTCACGTCCTTATTGACCCAGTGGTCAATAAGGACGTGATTAGTGTAATTTCCATACAGTATTATTGACACATTGATCAAAACAGCTAAGTATTTGACAGCTTTTTGCGACGTTGCCAACTTTCAGAAAGCACAGATTTCAGAAGGGACTCTTATTTGGGCTCTTCTCCATACAAAAGCATTTTTTATTCGTGACTAATGCTTCTAGAGCAATGATTTTTTTTCAAACAATCTAGGTCTAATTAGTACGTGCCCCTATTGTTTCCTTTTTCCAAAACATCAAGGCTAAAAGTATTATGACAATCCAAAATCTCGAAAAATAGCCCGTTTTACCGCCATGTTAAGACGACTATCAGACAATTTTGATAAATTTTTAACAAAATAAAAAATACTAGAAGCGTAGATATACTTTTCCTCTAAATTGTGAAATAAGAATTTTTTAGATCAGTCTAGTATTAAAGAAGAAAACAGCAGAATACAAAATGTCTTTTCTTCTAGGTTTTTGTTGGTAAATTCATCCTGATCTGCAGTTGTTCCTATCGCACTTTACGGGGTGAAGCGCATCGCATCGCAACGGCAATAGTTTCTTCAAATACCAACTATTCCAATTCCTGGACAAGAGTCCCCTGTTAAGAGCAGTTATCAAAATACTCTGTAACCAATCTCAGACGGTTATCAACCACTTCTGTCTACTCCCAGAGGCTCGACTCTGATGATACTTTACTAAACTGACCCGAAACTTCACTTAAACCTTACAAAGGTGTTTTAAGGTGTCGAGTGGACTCAATTGTATTGAGTTCAATCGAAAGGTTAAGTGCGTAAGGGTCCAATTTAAGCTTTGTTAGCGAAATATGTTTTTTTTTGCAAAAATCGGTTGTTTTTTTACATTCATCACGACTTTCATCCCCGAAGGGTTCGGCAGAGATTCACCAATATTTCGCCAGTGTATTTTAAATCCTCTGTAATAGGGGGTGACCCGTTTGTCATCAACCTAAAATCTGATGCTGTCCGACCCTAGAATTGCGTCCAAGGTGCTCAGCAGTAGCGCTTGCGGACACTAGACCATCGAGGCTTTTAAAATCAGCTGTTATTTTTTTGTTAGCCATATTTATATGGGTTTCAGTATTAAATGAAGATGCCAGAAGCTTTTCAAGCTATGTGATCATAAACCTATATTATGTTTATTTCAATCAAATTGTGACAGAAACAGCAAAGTACTTCTAATCAACCTTTTAACTTAATACGACAAATATTTTTGTGCCCGTGCCGACTGGGTCGTGTTTATACGACTGAGAAATCTATGTTCGGTTTTTGTTTTTTTTTGTAATTGCAAGACCATATTCGTGTGAAATAAAGTTTTTATTATGAGTTGGGCGCTGGGGGCACGGCAATTGATATAAAACCAAGTAGTGAATAGGTCAATTTGCAGCGAATTTAAAGCGAATTAAAAATGTGACACTGATTTAATTGGACAGTAAGTTTTTTCTTTTTTTAATTTACCTGTGGCTAAGTACTAACAGCCTCACAGGTCGATCCGTCAGGTTAAGCTACGCTTGCCGGGGTTGGCCGTAGATGTGTGACCATCTTTACATAACTCAAACTCAAAGTATTTATTTCAAATAAACCAATTACAGGCACTTTTGAATTGTTAGTAGAGTAACGGTGGAGTTTCTTGCCCATTCTTCTCCACACGAAACTACCTTTTGGAAGGGGCGACTAGAATCAATTCTATTTCTTGTTAATTTTTGACGTTCAAAAGTGCCTTTCTTGTGCCTATTTGAAATAAATGTTTTGACTTTGACTTTGACTTTTGTCAAGGGGGTCGGTCAGTCAGAAAGATGAAGCTAGTTGCCCATTCCAAAGCAGTTGGTACCTATGGAGAAGAGCGGGCAATACATACCGAGAATCGTATTGCCCAGTTACTGGGTTGTGGAGGTCAGATAGGCAGTCGCTCCATGTTAAATAATGGTATTAAGCTGCATCCGGTTAGACTGGAAGCCGACCACAACATAGTTGGGAAAAGGCTAGGCAGATGATGATCTATACCTACTTTAGTCGAGTAAAGCAGAAGAGTTCGTTCTCTAATCTCTGGAATAACCAGTTAGATTGAAAAAAATCTGTTTGCATTTGACAGCCTGATTCTTGAAAGAGGTTATAGGTTATTTTACGTCTCGCAACAACCTGTAAAAGAAAAAAGAAATCGGAAATAACCTTAGCGAGTGGGCGATGCGATGCTACGCGCTGAGTGGGGGAACAAGAAATTTTACGCGATCGAAGTCGCGGGCAAGAGCTATTAATTTATAAAAGGGCAGGTTAATAAAAAAAAACATTGGTCTTAGTAAAATATCAGCCTGTATTGTCCCACTGCAGGGCAAAGGCCTCCCTTTCCTTTTTCCACTCAACTCGATCTTGACCGAATATGGACCAATCCCTCCTGTGACCATTAAGTTCTTCCCACCATTTATACCTGGGTCTTCTGCGATGCAGTTGGACGTTTTTCGGAACCCATGATGTTAAGGTCTTAGTCCATGATGTATCCGACATGCGGCAAACGTGTCCGGCCCAGTCCATTTGAGCAGACACGGTATTTTGATCCTTATTACCAAGAGATTAAAAATAGTTTTTATACAGTCTACTAAGTTCCGTGGCTACAAAAGATGTGTGAATGGAAAGGACGGAGACAACTACACTAGACTAGACCATCAGGAAACTAAATAGAAAGGTTCTCATTCTTACCCGAATTTCCCGAACTTCGTACGTTTCCGTGACACTTCGGCTTCAATCGGCTTTCCACTCGAACTTGTAATTGAAACGGGACACTAGAGGTCGCCTCTTACGCTGAGGGCCAGACGTGTGATCCGACACTAGTGGGGTACGTATTAGGTACTTAGTTACAAGATAACGATGTCCTTTTTTAACCGACTGCAGTTGAGGGAAAAGGAGGAGGTTATGTATATTAAATTTCATGATGTGTGTACTGTGAAAGGTCGGAGACCTTCAGTGAGGGGGCTCTGTGGTAGAGCGTGTGTTCTGTGTGTTTACTGTGTATAGAGATTTGCTACCTTCAAACAGGGTGGATAGGGATGCAGGGGTGAATCGAGACGAAACTTTAAAAGCGATTTAACCTTTTGACCGCCACAGTCGTGTATTGACGACAAACCAAAATGTGCCCAGCACGCCACGGTCGCGACTGGGTGACAGAATTTTAAACGTAAATAAATAATACTAATAATAATAATTTCGACCTCACTACTATTTTGTAGGTATTAAAGGATGAATTCGGAGCTTGGCGCTGAGGGCACGCTTTTTCATTTTTGACGTGGCGGTCAAAAGGTTAAGCATTTAATAATAAGGTTTGTGGCCAAAATGGACTCGTAATGTACTCGTAATAAATTGAAATAATATAGTTTGTTGCCAACCAGAACAATTGATCATTAATAGGGTATTATTTCAATTTTAAAATCCATTTATAAGTTTCGTTCCGATTCACCCCTGCATACCTATTTACCCCGTTTACTGTACTATAAATACAATCGCAAAGAGCGAGAATCATTAATTATATATTTACTTGCCACGAATGCATCTGTCAAGCCCCACGGCTCATGACAGTCTCACTTTTACAAAAACCTATCAGACTATTCTATTCATAATTTAAAGGTTCGAATGAAGTCAGATTATTACCAGCCATGTTCAACATAAGATTTCACTCGGGCTCTAAAGTACTTATGTCTGATTAGTATTGGACTAATGGACGTATTGGATTTATCTTTATCCAGAACAGTGTAGGAACCAATTTTAAATATATTTCAGTGGGAAAAAATAAAACAGCGAATTCAATGATGACTTTTATTCTAATTAAATTTAAGTGGAAACATGAATTCTTATAACACGAATCTAAAGAAGGAAACACTATTATATTCTTAATTACGAAATACTTATTAAATTAACAAATTGTCTTTCATTTTGTCATCGTTCAAATAATACAACACCACTTGTGTGAACTTAAAAGAAACGTTAGCCATTAGTTATGGCACGAATTACGACCACAATGACAATAATAATTAATAAGATAAAAAAAAACAAAAATAAAACGACTATTACCAAATAAATAATGCAAAATATAATCACAAACATTAATTTTTTTTTGCAAAATTGTGCCGAAAACGAGCTCTCTTTTAATATAAGTAGAAGACAACATTCGTTTTTGTAAAAAAAAAAAAAAATAATCCAATAAAATAATGCATTAGCATTTTTTTCATTAACTCAATTTCAGTTTCTACAAAAATTCAGGAAATTATTAATTCAGTTACTTACTAATTTAAGTTTAATAAAAAATAAAAAATTGTCGTTTCAAATAAATGTCGTACTTTGTGTTACGTTGTCCTCTACCTACACTTTACAATACAAAGCTCGTCAGTGTCAAATGTAACACTACTTATGTTAAAAGTGTAACCATTATAAGTAACTGTAATTAAAAACATTTTACAATTTTATCTTTATTTTTTTACCATTATTTTGAGAAGGCACATGAAAATTTTCTTATAAATAAATGAATCGACAACGCGACAAACAAAATCTTTAAGTTTTCAACTCATTCTAGTGTTCACTAAAAAGCGAAGACAAATAATAATGTTTTTATTGGGGTTGCGATTAAATAGTCGCAACCTTTAAAGAAAATCGCAAATACGTCGCCAGCCTTTCTTCAAGCTCAAATACGTTCTGTTATTCACTTTATTTGTAACAGTATATATATATTATGAACTGATCTTACATACTATATAAAAATACAACAATATATTTTAGGATAAAAATTGTTAGACCTGTTGATCGTTACTTGAAGGCAAAGGAGATTGGAAAAAATGTCGAAGTGGTTGTTCGAAACGGATAAATCTGTAGTGGTTCATATATTCGTTTTTGACACATTTCGGTGTTAGTTTGAAGGATTAAAAGGTAAAAAAAATATCTCATTATAAACAAATGTTTATTAATCATAAACATAAACATGTTTTTTTCTACGTCACAAATCATGATGTGTTTGTTGATTTCAAATAATAAGAAACTAATCATTTTTAATTTGGATGCTGTCATAATGTTTCCCCGCATAATGTATTGTGTCAGAAACGTTATTAAAACAGAGTGACTCTATCTCCAAAGGCTCTTTCTTGCAGCTAATCAACACGTCATACAAATTCGAGTGGTACCTAGTTGATATGCCACAGACAATATCTTATTTTGTACACACTACCGTATTTTACAATGTTCTATATTATATAAAAATTAAAACACAAATATTTGGATTATTGAACTAAAACAGAGGTACTTTGTTTGACTTTTATTTTAGTATATTTTTTTTTGCTCAAACATTACCGCTTATTACATATCAATGGTTTTGTTCCCAAAACAGATAATGGTTTGCCGGCATGATTTTAGCACGAACTGATAGCAACAATCAGCGTATTTACAGTACATTTATAGCCGATAGCAATAACAGTGAAAATTCCTATGACATGGAATAAGTTCAAAAACGTCAAAGGCGAACGTCCAAAAACGTTTGGTCGTGAAAACAAATCTGAGAGATTACATTTTTTTGGAAATAAAATATATTTCATAAAACAAAACGTTTTACTGTTTAATAGCGATAGACGGGAGTTTCTCATAGAAGATTTTATTCCATTATCATAGGCAATTTCATAATAAATAACAAAAACAATGTATATCGCTCGCTACCACTACGCTATACGTAAGAAAAATATATATTTTTCATATTATCAAACTAATATTACGAAAGCTCGTGAGGATACATAATTTAATATATTAGGGAGTTTTTGTGTGCGATGTTTTTGAAACCGTTTCATCAATGAATCAAGGTGTTTTTTTAAAGAAAATTTTGGTAAATTTAATTATAATGATGGTGGTTTAAAATTATTTCTAAAAAAATAAACTACTTAAAAAAAAACTGTTAAAACTCATTGCACACAAAAACTTTAGTGTCACAAGAATATGTCTTTTACATTTTTAATACTACAATACACTAATAGATATACAAACGATCATACACGTTCCCGCGATTTAAAAAGTACCAAAACAATCCAATTGCAGAAAAAGAAAAACAAAATTGGAACTGGCAAGGACATATACATTAAACAGGCTCAAAAGAACCTATTTAAAAAATTTACTAAAAACCCAAAACTGTATACGTCCTTTAACTTAACCCTACACACTCGAAAACTTAAAAAAGAAAAGAAAAAACAAACGATTTTTACATGTCTTTAGGATCTGCTGCTGTGAAATGTCTTGCGGATTAACCCTCCCTGTCTTTACGTCTGTCATGTGTTAAAAAAACCGTTTTGGAAGCTGTCTTTTTAAAGATGGGAGTAAAAAATTATAGATACATTAAATGCATATCACAACTGGCCTCTAACGTCAGTGATGAATTTTAAAAATTTCCTTTGATGTATGTAAAGTACAAAATTTTATGGGTTATTCTCCAAATATTTAAAATTACTACTTCAAAACTATGGAAGCCAAAAGTGGCGGTGTTGCTAGAAACGCCACCTACAAAAATGCGACATAATATTTTTATTGTTACTTTATTTACTTATGCATTTATTGTAAACGTACGCATCTAATATTACAGAGATAGCTTTTCTATTAAACAGTGGTCCTATTATACTTTTTTTTTTCAAGACAATAAGAAAATATAGCAGTGGTCCAATATTCAATTGAAATAAAATTATTTAAACCCTTCCAAAAGGTATTTTACAAATGTTTTTGTCAAAGATGTCCCAGCTTTTAAATATCTGGGTATTTAAAAATGACTAAAATATCTGTGGTGTTTGGTATTTATATGATAAGTTTAAAATTGATCATTTTTTTATTATTTTCATTTGGTACCTATACTCATTGTAAGTTTATTATGTAAGTTTGGTCATGAAAAAGTATTTTTTATTTTTTTATGATAAAGTATACAACACTTTTTGATCGAACATTTAAAAATAATAAATTTTGTTTTTGTGTGTGTATATTATGTATTTTTTCTTAACACCATAAAGATATTCTTAATAGCATGTTTTTTAAATTTTAAATGTGCATAGTGTACATTCAGATTTATGGATACCAAACACCACAGATAATTTATATATTCTGTCATTTAGCCACAGATAAAACTACATTTGGCGGGTCATTCAATAAAAAGTTCGCCTAAATCCCGTCGTACGATTAGAAGAGCTATCCCATTGTTTCTTTTTTTAAATGATTATCATTTTAATATAATTCATTTATGATTGTGGTTCTGACCCTGCCTCGTTTAAGCGATATAACTATTTTAATGGTACATATTACAAATTGTTACATCCCCTTATAATAACTACGTTACTAAAAAGCTTTGACCAAATAACTTTAGGCCGATAGGAACTGAACGGACAAAATGATTTAAACCTAAAAGAATTGAAAATAAAAACGCTAAAGAGGAAATCGAAATGTGCTCTAAAGTCGACTAAAATTTTTTCAATGTTTTTTTTCAGAACTGCGATTTTTAACGCTGATAAAGTAACAGTATCCTTACACTATCTCTCACTTATGTTAATTACAAAACTTACCTTAGAGCACTGTCGCGGTAACAGCCAAGTTAGAAATTTTCTTAGGGCGCCTCGCAGTATGATACATGGTCACTGTGCCAGTGTAAAATCAGCATTATTTGGTACGAAGCCATTTTTCTTTATACAAATCAGCACGCGTTTGTATAACACTCACTTTGAAGGAAACACCTAATCCATTTATTGTTCTTATGTTTAAAAATTCGGCTGATCAACAACTTCAAAATTTATGAATGAACGAAACGAATGGTTGAATGAACGAAACGAACGATTGAACAAACGAAACGAATAACTGAACGAACTAACGAACGATTGACCGAACAAACGAATGAACGTAATATGAATGTTGTTGAACTGTCAAAATGAAAGGCATTGCCGTCGTTAATGTGTTACACAATGACGCTGTAGGTTTTGTGTTTTCAAAATACTATTCAAGTGGTTATGGTCACTTTTAAAATAGTTCCCGATATAACAAAATGTTAACAGCAAATATTAAAAATGATATGAACAACACTTTAACGTTATTATACTATTGACAATAACAAAATTTTGTGCAACAACGCCTAAAGGCTCTCGTAGACAGGCGCGATTGTTGTAGACGAATTCTCATGAAGTTTTTATACAACTTGTTGTGCAAGAGTTGCATCGCACTGCAGCGTCGCGCCTGTCTGCGGGTGCCTCATTTCAAGGTGTAAGATATTACCTACTCGTGAAACAAGATAAACTACAATTAGGCTTAACCCACTTTGCAAATACTAACAAATGAATAAAGTACACTAGATTTAACGTGATTGAATACGAAAATAAATGAATTGAAAATAATTTACGGAATAATTCAGAGGTTATTTTTTTACCTTGCGAGTACAAAGCTACCATTGTGTTTTTATCTCCTAAATGCATTACCACTTTTGACAACCATGCCCTAACAAAAATTCACTATGGTTGAGATTATTGAACCGTCACTCAGGGCCAGTTTCATCAATTAAACTGAACGCGATCAGCACATCTGAAACGCGTTCATGAACTGTCAGTGTCAATATTAATACAGCATTTTTGCTGAGCAACGACCAATTCATGCACAGATGCGACGCACGGCTTCAACGTGTTAGTCGTAGAAATAAACAGTGGTTGAGTTATCACCCTGCAATCGGCATTTCTGTTTCTCGCACATTGTAGTATTTAGAACAGAATTAATTAAGTAGATTTGTTATTGTTGTAGTGTTATGTTGTCATGTTATGCAATAGTCAGTTTTTGTCTGTGGTCCATACATTGTCCATGGCCGCGATACCAACTGTCAATGATTTTGTTGTTTCTGAATACGAGGTTTTTTAGCTGATTTGCACGGATATAGTATGTGACTTTTTTTTGTTTATTTTTGTAATTATTGTGCGTCCTGTTTGTGCTGAATAAATATTTTTTCTTTCTTTCTTTTCTTTCTAATATTCCATAGAAAATAATGACACTGACAGTTCTTGGACGCAGTTTAGACGCAGTTGTGATATTAGAATGGTAATGCAATTTCGAGGTTAACATTACAAACTAAGCCCCGAACTATTCAGTAAAATTACTTTAAACTTTTCCGTGTTGAATTTAATATATTGATCTAATTCGTGATGACCAGTGCCGAGGCGAGGCGCTTCCTCAGAGGTGTCAATTCCAGTAACTATGAGCTTTCCGGCTCATCCCAGTCGATGCTTGCCCATTGTGGCAGCTCAGTTTCGTACTCCCAGCCGGGGCCCTGCGAAATACGAGACCAATTAGTTAGGTTAAAAAAAATTTGGTTTGACTGTTATAATTTTTTTTTCACCTCACAGGCTCGGAAAGAGTCTGTTTGTCATTCGAAATCTGAGCCGAAAATCGATTTTTGCTCTCTAGCGTGGAAAGAGTTTTTAAAATTCGAACCTTTCTATTTAATAATTTTCTATACTGCCAGTCCACTGAAAATGCATGACACGGTCTAAAATAAAATATTAAATAATACCGCTCACCTTAAAAACTTCCATCACAGTACAGAAATTAAATATTTTGCGAGGATTAATTGTAAAATTGGAATTAATGTTAATAAGTATTCCATTTGATTAAAAAAATCTGTGACGTCACATTTGAATATGCCATAAGAATACTACCCTGCCAAATACCCAATTGTGTAGTAATTTAAGTTTAATTTTTTAAATAAAATAAATACTAATATAATAATTATGTTATTTAATCCTTTGCTTGGCAAAAATAAATATGTATTAAATTAAATTGGTTAGTTATTTGTATTAAATTAGTTTTTTTCTTTCATTCTCCAGGACAAGTAGGATATAGAACAAAATACAGGGTATTTAATTTTGGAGATATTCTATGTACCTAACTCGTAGGGTACATTGCCAAGTATCTGTTATTTTCTTCACATGAGTCAATGTATCTGAGACGCTCGAACAAAATAAAACTCAACAACACCTGTTTTTTTGCACCTAGCAGTTTCCTCGCTGTAGTGAGGTGAAAAATTGTGTGTTGCGCTCGGCAGCAAAGCTTTTCTGCGTCTCGTACCTTTGAAACCTTCGTTACGCTCAGGATTCTAAATTTGAACCACTCGCTTCGCTCATGGTTCAACCCTAGAATCCTTCGCTTTCTCAGGTTTCAATAGAAGTACTCGCGCTAAAAATCAACTTTCCAGCCTTGCATAACAAATAACTATTGTTGATTACAAGCATCATTTGGGTTCGAGGCGAAGACAGAAAGTTCACAAATTGTACACGTCCTATTCCTAGCCCATACACTGCCATGAACACAGTTGTGTGTTTTCTGTTCTATCTCGGAGTGCCCCGCACACACACACATACATGCTCAATACATTTTGATCCATTCTAATGCGTTCAACACAAATATGTGTTTATCCAGTGCGTTCAACACAAATATGTGTTTATCCAGTGCGTTCAACACAATTATGTGTTTATTGTCCATATACGCGATGTGTGTTGAAGGCACTTAGTAGGCATTTTGGCGACACGTATGCGTGTTGAAGGCACTGAGCTTAGAATAGCACCTGACAAAAGTGGCAGTGTATGCGCTAGGCAAGTTCAATGTTATCTTGGTTGCCCATACTTTGAGAGAAATACAAAATTAGCCCTTACCTTGTACTTCCAGGCATGCAGGTACATAACAAGGTCCCGGGGCCTGGGATCCCTGTACCTGACGCGGCACTCGTAGCAGTGCGGATCTGAGGACAGTGCGTCAGTCGAGCCACTAGCTGAGCTACTTGCCAGCCCACTGGCATGACTTGGTGCCGCCGGTGTGCAGCCCGTCTGGGTGGCCACTGTCACTTTATCTGACTGTTGGATATAAAGTAAGAATTAGTTGAAAATACTTTAAGGCGAAAGCGACAGCCCGCGAAATCAAATGTCTTCATCATCATCATTCGTTATTATTTTGGGGTCGGCGCAACATGTCTTTTTCTTCCATACTTCTCTATTAGTCGCCATCTCGGTAGTCACTTCCGTCCTAGCCATATCATCTTCCACACAATCCAAAAAATCAAAATCAAATGTCTTAATTTCAAGAAATCAATTTTATTGTATTTATTTTTTGTCAGAATTTTATTTTCTATAGGGTTTTTTGAAGTAAGAGAGTTGTATCGATTGAAATTGCTGCTTAGTAATTTAGTTTAGTAACTGTACCTTGGCATCATTGGAGTCCTCATTGAACGCTGGTGACGCGACTGGCGACGCCACCATGGCGCACGCGGGCGAGCTCACCTCCGACGGGGCCTCTGCGCCGCTCGACGGGCTCGGCATGGTCTCTGGTAAAATAACCCGTGATTAGGAAACAAAAGTGATGAATTCGAATTAAAGCTTGTATTTTTGTGATGAAAAATTAATATCATTTTTATTTTGTTTAAATATGGAATCCTTTGTAATACTGTTAATATAAATACGCTGCAGTTGTCTAATTACACGACACTTATGGTAATTAGTTGAACAACAACAAAAATGCCTATTTATAAAATTAAATTGCCAGTTTCAATAATCATAATGAGCGCAAACATCACGTTGAAACCGCGTTCGAGATCTGTCGTTGTCAAAAATTCCACAGAAAATAATGACACAGTGCTAAATGTTTATCAATAGCGCCCCCTATCTGAGCCATTCGACCGCAAAAAATCCTTGTAGCAAATGTATGTAAGTATCTGCTTTGACACAATACTTGGCAACTGATAAAACTAATAAAATTTGGAGAAACGTTACACCATCAGAAAGCGAAATTCTAGTAATTTATTAAATAAGATCATATTACTATGATGAGGAGCTCGTGGCTCATTATTATTACTTCCTCATTATTACTTAGGTAATAACAGCCGCACGGATCGATCCATCACGTTAAGCTACACTTGCCGGGTTTGGTCTGTAGATGGGTGACCATTTTCGGATATCGAGACTCCTCCGTGCCTTGGAAAGCACGTTAAGCCATGGTCCCGGCTGTCATTCGTGGCAGTCTTGATCTTTGACAGTCGTTACGGGTAGTCAGAAGCCCGAAAGTCTGACAGGCAGTCTTACCAAGGGGTATCGTATTACCCAGTTAGTGACTGGGTTGTGGAGGTCAGATAGGCAGTCGCTCCATGTAAAATGCTGGTATTCAGCTGCATCCAGTTAGACTGGAAGCCGACCCTTATATCGTTGGGAAAAGGCTAGGCAGATTGATATATACTATGATAGTTATACATAATAGACGAAGTTATACACTTACGAGTCATAATAGACGAAGGCGTGACTCCTGGAGCAGGTGACTCCAATCTTGGTGAGGACTCCCTCGAAGCAATTCCAGTGTCACAGTCATCTTCGCCAACTGTTGAAAGTAGCATAGTAAGCTTTGCGACCTAACCGACGATATTCGTCTATCTTTAAGGCTTTCACCAATAAAACTGAACGCGATCGGCGCATAAACCACGTTTAAGGGCCTATGCACACCACGTTTTTTAAACGCGCCGTCGACGCGCGTTTGTAGCGATACGCACGCAAGTCAGACGCAGCCTGTAGACCTTTGCACACCTGACGCGCTTGTGTCGCGATGCAAACGCGCGTGTGTAGCGATACAGACGCGCGTGTGTAGCGATACAGACGCGATACAGACGCGCGTGTGTAGCGATACAGACGAGATGCAAACGCGCGTGTGTAGCGATGCAGACGCGATTCAAATGCTACTAGCGTAGATTCACACTTCCCTTTCCCTCGTTGCTAGCGCTCGTATCGGTGTCGCGCGTTTGAATCGATACAGACGCGCCGGTGCCGCGCGTTTGTATCGATACAAACGACAACAAACTGCTCTGCAGGATAAAAACGCGCCGGCGACGCGCGTTCCCAAAACGCGCGTCGACGGCGCGTTTAGAAAACGTGGTGTGCATAGGCCCTAAGATCTGTCAGTTTCATTTTTTATCTATGGAATATTGACACTGACGGCTCTTGAATGCGTTTTAGGTGTGCTGACCGCGTTTAGTTTATTGGTGAATTCGCACTAAGTCGGTAAATCATTCTTTTGAATCGAATAAAAAAGTTTATCTTTTATAGATTTTATGATTAAAAAAAAAATACAAAATACCGAAACACAATAAAGATACAGATACACTCTATGTACATCTACGTATGACTTCCTGGAGTAACGTAACACGGCAACTTGCCCGTGCGCAGCCCTCGTTCGCGCAGATGCTTTTTTAACGCGACGTTTTTTACCGCACACAGGATTTTCAACTGTCAGCCGCGAGCCGAGCGTTGAGAATCCAACAGAGCACATGCTAGCGCGTTGTATAAGCGCCAGTTCGATTTCTTACTCTGACAGTTGAAAATCGAAATTACGACCAAAAAACCTTGCCGTAGAAAAGCGCCTGTGCGAACGTGAACTTATCGTATCTCACTATACAAGACTTTGAAGGTTAAGCTGGAAATATACAGGGTGGAATTGGATTCATGGCCAATATTTTATTGGGTCATTGTACTTACTCATCATTGTGAACAACTTTTACTATGGCAACAAATGAAATCGCGAAAAAAAATCAGCTGCAATATTTTTTTTCACGATTTTAAGGTTTGTCCCCATAGTAAAAATGAATAGTAAAATATTACCCATGAATTCAATTTCACCTTGTTTATGTCATCTAAATGCTTAAAACCTGTTCCACAATTTTCATTAAAGCAAAATTGAAGTAAGTACCTACGCTAATTAGTTTGAAAATATTTTGCAAAAAACTTAACCGGAATTTATCAAGACGCCACGATATATCACTGAACTTGAAGTCTTATTTGATTCCGTATTCTCTTGTTATAGTCTGACAACCAGTCTTGCCAAGACGCATCGTATGTCCGAGAAACTAGGATATGGAGCTGGTATTAAGCTGTATCCGGTTAGACTAGAAGCCGACCCTAACATAGCCACGAAAAGGCTAGGTAGATAATGACCCAATTCTAGTCTTACCTTTATCATCCGGCACAGGTTTAGAGAACAGCAGATCATCATCAGCAGCATCTACTCCGAGCCAGTTCTCAGCATTGTGGATGGCTATCAGGTCTCTGACGAGCTGCTCATCTGTCTTGCCTCCCGTATCACCTCCCTTTCCTCGGAGTGGTCCAAACACTGGGTGATTGTATAGAGGATCATTGACTACCGGGTAACCTGGTGGAAGGGAAATAAAATTTTAGTACACATCTATAAATTGAAAGAAATGGTATGGGAATCTGTCATGGATTATGAATTTGAAGACGTGACCAGCTGCATCTCCAAATGGTCCAAATTGATTAGGTATAATTCAATAACCCTTGATTTTCTCAAGATATGGCGCCGTCGTAAAATGAAGGCTGCACAGTGAGAGCGTTTTCTGATACCACAATGCCGAACATTGGTGAAAAGTATGAATTTAGGGATAGCCTTCATATTGTGGTCGATATATGATGGAACCAATTTTATAGAAGGCTTAATTAGTTCCGACTGAGCGTCTGAGCCTATACGCAGAAAAAAATGCACCCAGATTTTCTTGGATTCAAGTTCACTTGTAACCAACGGTATGATTTATGTATCCCTAACTGTCAAATTTTCTCAATTAAAAATGAACCTTATGTCTTTGCATTAAAGTTGAAATACTATCAAAGAAATTTGACAGATAGTGGTAACTTGATGTGCTGGCCTCTGTACAAAAAGGGAGATTGAGTATATGCGCTCCGTAAGACGAACTATGGGCTAGGCAGTACACCTGAATTGAAGCAACATAATTATTATTATGCTTCCTTTGGTTGCAACGTGCCGTCCTACTTCCACACGCTAACATTATGACATGCCGGAGTACTTACACATGTCATTTATAGAGTGACATTATAATATTAAGAACTACGTGCTTCTAGCATAATTTGGCGCCTGAAAGTCACCTGACAGGAGTGTGTTGTTATTAAACATTAATGTGAAATTGTGAAATAGAAATCGCTTCAACAAAACAAGATGGCGCCTTTAGTTCCAATTTTGACCGCGCGTCAAAATAACGCTGTGGCGCGCGACATTAAATTTTGCCGTTTTTGAATATCGAATGTTGGTTAGGAAACGTTCCAACCTCCTTTATTGTCTGCCTGTGAATTTTTTTTAAACTTACCCAAGTACTGCAAATGTACTCTGATCTGATGCATCCGGCCAGTCTTCGGTTTGCACAGCACCACGCTCGTGTTGCTGGCCATATTATACCCCAACCTTTTGAACACCGTTGAGCAATCCTTGCCTTTCGGTGACACCTTGCACACTCCGATCTTGTAGCTGACCACTTCTATGGGCTCTAGGCATTCGATTTCATCACTGTAAAGTATATTAAATTATTAACTTTGAGTAAAGAATTTTATCACCACCGCTCTCAAAACGGTGAAGAAAAACATGGTGAGGAAGAATGTCCTATAACAAAAAATTCGAACGTCCTTTACGACGTTACGTCCCAATTCCTCTTAAACTCTTTTCGATTTGTCAATTCGTTAGTCACAATATTGTGACTAAATAAAAACCTCCTAGGCACTGCTATTCTAGTGTGATGAAGCGTGAATTTACAGCTAGTTTAACTAGAAGCCGTTGATTGGACTGGAAGATTGCAAATTTACGAAGACTCGTTTTTGAGGGACAAATAAAAAAAAAATATGAATGAATCCGTCTCTCTCAGCTCAACTGAAATATTTGGTTGATTTATTGTAAAATACTTACTGAATTATTAGTTTTAAAAACCTCTCAGATATTTGAGCCTCAGTTAATATATTTTTAACCTTCTAAATCAAATAATATTTTCAGAAATTATATTTGACTTTTAAATGTTAATAATGTTGTTTTGTTTTGTTGTTTATGTTGTTTTTTAAGTGAGTAAGCGCGCAATCAGTTGCGCGCTTACTTACTTAATAAATACATAGATAATTTATGAACATTTACATTCCAAGATGCAACTTAATAGGAACACATGGGCTTTTTTCTTTTTTTTTTAAGGGTCGAATCGAATAAAAAAGTTAAAATCCAATACGCAAAGTACACAACGAAACTACATAACCTCTATGTACAGTACATCTAGGTGTGACTCCCTTTTTTTTTTTGGAGTGTGGTATATCATCCAATGACTCCTCCCAATCTTGGTGGGGCGGAAGGGAGGATCAGACTCTTACTGTCTAAACAATAACATTTTGCCCGACCCGGGAATCGAACCCAGGATCTCATGCGCAGTTGCGCTTGCGTCCACTAGACCAACGAGACACGGCTTGTTTTATTGACTTTTTTTTCTCCAGGCAATAAAAGTGCACGTTTTTCTACATCGATCTCACATGTACCTATGTTTAGTTTCAACATGGATGATGTAATCAATTTTTTTCTGCCTAGGCTTTTCTCTATGTTGGGGTCGGCTTCCAGTCTAACCGGATGCAGCTAAATACCAGCATTTTACATGGAGCGACTGCCTATCTGACCTCAACAACCCAGTCAGTAACTGGGTAATATGACCCCATGGTAAGACTGGCTGTCACACTTTCGGGCAACTGATAATGATAACCAGAACCAACGGCTTAACGTACTTTCCGAAGCACGAGGAGTATCGATATCTAAAGATGGTCACCCATCCACAGACCAACCCCGGGAAGCGTAGCTTAACCTGATGGGTTGATCCACGCGGCTGTTTTTACTTAGCCACGAGCTCTTCAAACTCCTATGATGTAATCAGTATTCTGTAAAAATATTTTGATTTAAAATAGTGTTCATGGATTTTCTTGTACCTACATCTTCATCTTTCTGACTGACGACGTCTCCTTGAGATGTTATTTTTGAGTAGCTCCGTAGACGATAGACCTGACTAACGAAGAGACTGTTCGTGAATCAATAAACATTTTGATTGGCTTGTCAACTGAAGACTATCATAGTTAAAGAAGCCAACAGCAAAACCAACCCTCTCCCAACGAGTTAAAGTTTCAATTCCTTTAAACCTTCTTAAGTGGTCGCGTCATCAATATTATTGTTGGAGTTTTACAAGATGGATAGAGTTCAGTGTTCCATAAAAGATCAACACTAGTAGTAATTTCATTAAATTACGAGTTACTTGCGAGTTTGTTGCGTACAGTGATAATAGTGAAAATAAATAGACAAATCAGTGAACTAGGATTTACACTCCACTGCATGACAGCGAGATGCACAGCAAAAATGCCCTTGGGCGCAAGTCCCGTAAGCGGGGTTGTCCGCAAGGGTTACCGCTACCCCGGAACATAAAAGGCTAAGGCAGGAACATGAATGGGTTTTAGTCAGTAAGAGTCTGACAATCCCTTTCGCTCCACCCAGAGCGGGAGAGGTCATTTGATGATTACCCACCCCCAAAAAAAAGAGGCCTATGTGTTTCTAGTTAAGTTGCATCTTGGAATGTAAATCGTCATAAATGGTTTTTTAAATAAGTTGCGTAGTGATAATTCTTAAGTAATTTATTAAGTAAGTAAGCGCGGAATCAAATATTCTATTTGACTTTTAAGCGGGAGGCGTCATTCGATGATTTCCCACCCTCAAAAAAAAGGGGCCACTCCCGTATGTTTAAGAGCATTCGCATTCAAAAATACTCTAATTTTATTGATTGTCACTGATATGAGGTTGTGGTTAAAGGAGATTGTTCTACGCCCATACATTGTTCGCCCTGGAGCCAACAGCATAGAAAAAATCATTTTCTATTTGTAAACTGCCCTTAGTACCTCATAAGAACAAAGTTTCTTGGCGGACACTTTATAGAAAAGATTTATTTAAAGAAAAGGAACAGATTTTGAGGTTATGTTTAATAAAAGAAAACTTAAGTAACTCCTTCTAAAATCGCTATTTCTGGTTTCTACAAAGCATTAAACTTCAAATACAGTAAAATATTACCGTAAATACAGTTGTATTATGCCTTTTAGGTACAGTTATTATTTATTGGTTGAAGTTTACTTTAAGCGAAGTCCGTTATCCGTTGTCGAAATGCTAAGGTGTCGTTTAAGCAGATCACAGAATCAGTAATTCGAAGCCAGGTCACGTTGAAAGCAATCCAAATTGTAGTCCGTTAAACAGAAACAAAATCAAAAACGCCAAAAGAAATCGCCAAATAGGTAGGTATTCACAACAACACAACACAGCCACAGGCACCAACTGACGTAGTGACGTAGAGATGCTCTCTTGAAGATCAATCATTGTATATCGATTATCAATGACCACCTATTTAAACTGTGGTTTTAATTTAGTATACCAAAATGACAGATCAATATGTCAAATGTAAATTAATTTGTTCCGTTTCAAACATAAACACGTTGTTGCTATGATTCTACTCCAATTAAATTAATGCTAAAATAAAATATTTTGTTCCCAACAAACAATGTGTAACGTTTTAGTTTGCAACATTTAAAAATAGAGTTTAAGTACTTAAAAAATAAAAATATGGCTATTGAAGTTGTGAAATGGTTATGAGAACAATTCACTAGAGTTGCGTCGTAAATGACATTTCAATCGTTAAATGAGAGATTTTCTGACAGGTGAAAAAACATAGTTCAATAGATGGCGTGGGTAAAAAATACGTCTTTGTTTTACTGGCTACTGATAACAAAAATAAGATCCGTAAATAAGAAAGCTTATTTGATGTCAAAAACCTGAGACAGTGACGTATTTTTTACCAACGCCTCTTTTGAACTAATATTTTCTCACTTGTGAGAAAATCCCTCATTCGACTAGTAAGTACATTTTGTGAGTTTGTTTGTTCATTATATTTTCATCATAATCGTGCTAGGCCATATTCATCATAAGTTCCATTAAAATGTTCACGGAACTAATTCCATGAAAAAAATATGCATGAAAAACTTTTATGTTGCACATTTTCAATGTTTTGGAAGTGATAAATATCGAACATCCATTATTTATCACTAGATATTATGGACATCGTCGTCGATATCGATATTTATGTAATATGAGCGAGAGCGACACTGTCAAATCTTTTGTGACAATCACATTGACATTTCCTTGAAAGATGGCGAGTTCAGTTGGTAATAAAATCAATGAGGTCACTTTTAAAAACCTATTAAGAATTAAACAGTGTCCGCTTGAATTTATTATTTTTAAAAAGCATATTAAAATATAATTAAAATTAACGAACACGTCAAATGTTTGTTGGTTATAGGGCGGTCTAGAACAATCTCCTTTAATTGCGGTCAGATAATGTGATGACCATGTAGGTTAGGACCATTCGCTAGTAAATCTATACTTATCACTACATAGTATAAAACAAAGTCGCTATTTTTGTCTGTTTGTTTGTCTGTATGCTTAAATCTTTAAAACTACGCAACGGATTTTGATGCGGTTTTTTTTAATAGATAGAGTGATTCAAGAGGAAGGTTTATATGTATAATTTGTCGACATATTTTGCGGGCGAAGCCGCGGGCGGAAGCTAGTAATAATATAAAGCTGAAGAGTATGTTTGTTTGAACGCGAATCTCTGGAACTACTGGTCCGAATTGAAAAAATATTTTTGTGTTGGATAGTCCATTTATCAAGGAAGGCTATAGGATGTAACATCACGCTACGACCAATGCTATACTGTGCTCGTCTATCAAATACTTTTACTTGTTCAAATCATAGGCGAGGACGCTAAACACAAGCTAAATCTCACACTGGGTGCCAGAGTTCATTGAAAACACTCCTTTATCTTCCTAGTTGTAATGCTAGTTTAGATAAGTTTTGTCTTATACAACTTAAGGTAATAAAAATACTTTTTTTGAAGTAAAAACTTATTTAACGGCGTTGTGCACTTTTTTGTGATGGGTTAAAAATGTTAAACTTGCGTCAGTACACGTGACCTGATCGAAAATCGTAAGACGGAGGGAGAGATAAACTATTTAATGTTAAACAATTGTAATAGTTCTGAAGTGTTAAATTTTTAATGTAATATAAATTGTCATGTTCGTGTACGATAGCGCAATAAATAAATTTTGTTTTTTACCACATAAATGATAGTGTTGATAATTAAAGTAATTCGTGCAAAATTATGTCATAACCATTCCAAAACAATATTCAAGTTTTCACTCCTGCCAGCGCTCCCGGAGTGCAACCCATTTTTTTTTTAGGTTGGTGTCTGAAATGGTCTTTTGAGGAAAGAACTGTGCAGATTGATTGACCCTATTATGGATTGGGGAAAAGTGGGTGATATTATCGTCCCAATGCTGGGTTTAAGCTTCTTGTCATACAGTACAGCGAATACCCGAGCATCGATCACCACGCTTGCTAAAGATTGGGTTGGGGATTTCCAGCTTAAAGTAACTTTATGTCCAAGTTTCTTTCATTGATGTCTATAAGTAATGTTCAAGATAAACTCAGAAAGTACGGTCTTCAGCGGATCAAGTTATACCAAACTGTTAAACTCCAAATGATTTTAAACCTTAAAACGTTGACAGTTAAATTCAAACTCGATTGAAAAAAGTTGACTGTTTGTGGTAACTTGATGTACTGACTGTACATAGATATGAATCGAAAAATATTATTCGAAGTCTAATCTGGGTCAATTTTGTTCATGAAAGAGGCGAGGTCTTGGCTCATAATACCCACCTTTAGTAAAAGATATCTAACGAGGAAAAAATCAGCCATTGTAGAAACAAAACTGCTTCAAAAAAGTCACTTACTCAGGGAACTCTCCATCCACCCTGCAGACGTACTCTTTCTGTACTTGTCTATTCCTGATCTGATGTTCCATCTGTCTCGCCTTCTTCGGACTCCTCCCAAATAGTAGAAGACCTGAGTGTAGTATTACAATATTTAAAATTTGTTGAGGTACATCAGATACAGTCACTTTAATATGAGGTATATGATAACACCAATAGTGTTGAGCCTGGTTTAAAAAAAATCTTAAAACGTCTTCTTACATCACGTAAAAAGGCCATTTTAAATTAAACCAACTGCCTCAAGCTTTTATCATTAATCAAAAGCAAAATCCCGTCCAACATTTCAAAAGGAAAATAGAAATTAGATTTACATTTACACCAATTAAAAATCCAGCGAGTGTAATTTTTAAAAGGAGAGATTTTTAGAAGCTGCGAATAAAAATTTTACAGGTTAGACTTTTAACGTGAAAATCTTTCTTCTTCACGGCTCTAAACTTTAGAGCATTCTCACCTGACGTCAGCCTGTCGAGTCGGTGAATAGTCCTCAAGTTCTTCAAGTTGTACTCTTTGGCGAGTATGAAAACGACTGTGTTGTGCCTGTATCTGCCACATGGATGCACCTAATGAAATAGTTTTTATTAAATTGGACGTTAATTTTGAGATAGAATTCACCAAATGCTCTTTCAAAATGACCTTTACCATGCTTTAAAAAAAATATCGTCCAAGTAAAGGACATGATAGACAATATTCATATAAAATTCGGAATCACAAATCAAAATTTTAATAATGATGAAGAACATTTCAACAAAATACAAGAAACTGTAATAAAACTTGTAAAAACATCACATAATGCTCACAAGGTACCTGATGATGATGTAAATCATGTTAAAAACGGATAAAGCAACGATGATGAAGCAAGCAAGTTTGTAACATGGGAATTAAATGATGATGTGCACACAAAACAATATACTTTACGCAGTCTTAACGATAAAAGAACGCCATAGTACAAATAACACAGCAAAATCAATTACTATATTGATAGTAGTGGAGGTACATGCGTAGGGAAATATCAAAGCAAAACCGTAGTACAAAGATAAAGGTAAAGTATAGAGAAGCGAGTACCGAGCCACGTAAGAAAGAATTTTGACATTTAGAGATATTGAATTGCATTATATTTTTGAATCTGCTTAATACAGACAGCGCTAGAAAGTAAGCACTACATTTTGAGCAAAATCAGCCAATTGATTAATGTATATAATTTTAGTATTTTAGAAGACGTCCTGTTTCAATGCAAGAACATTGTACATATCACATGCATGTCTGCAAGGTAACATAATGCCGTAAAAATATAATATCCTATATATTCAAGGGTATTTAAATCTGAAAACGAAACTTTGCATGCAAAACGTTGACCCTTTTACGAATATCTCATATATACCTTCTACGTAGTAGATTTGAGTTTGTATATAGGCGGTATAAACCGGCACCATCCTCAGAATTTGTAAACATTATTTGGGCAGAAAGTTTTCAGAATTGACAAAAAGGGCCGTACGACAAACTCTTAATTGAATCGACGTATGCTTCTGCAACTCAATTTACCGAAATGTAAGAGAAAATATTGTCAAAGTTATCCCTGAGCAACAATGATTGGATCAGGTTAAATATTTTGGATAACACGGTACCCGCTTGAAAGAAATGAAATAAAATAGGAAGTATTTGGGCTCGCAATACCAAGTTCGGGACCACTTTCAAGTGGTATTTTCGGCAAGACCGCACATTTTCAACTCTGTTTGTGTATTATGTTTCAAACTTTTGTGCAGATCACAATCTAGTCAGGCTCTGAAAGCGTACCTTGTTTGGACCACGAAAAAAAAAATGAACCCGCCGAATTTCTGTGAGGTAACTTTGCGTAGATTTATTTTCTCTCTCATTTTACATTCACCGGTCTTTCTTTCACGACACGATCTTCTTTGTTGAAAAAAAGGGAATCTTCTATTATAGCGAAAATCATACCGTTACAAAAAGGTACTACAAACTTGAGAGATTATTTAATTGCCAACAATTTTCTGTGTTCTCACAAAGGTTTCTTTTTTGGAGCATGCTTGGGTTTTGGACAAAAAAGCTTTTACATTTCCGCTAGTTACGGTGTTGGATTGGAAATAAAAATATTGCAACATGTTTCAAGTTGGTTATAAATGGTGTTTCAGGGTCCAAACGCCATTCAGAGCCTGACGATGATGAGAAAACGGTCCCAACGTATGACTCACCGGCAGCGAGCAAGGCTTGTCGAGCACGAGAAGCTCTTCATCCACGTGTATGATGCGCAAGGGACTAGCGAGCACTGGCGTCTCGTGCCTGGCCCACCATGGACACAACAATGTTTAATCACGGACTTTTTATAGTCTTATGATGTTGCAATTGCCTTTGAGAACAACTGTATGACGTCAGCGTTATAAGCTTCTGACGTAGTATAAATTTTTTGGTTTGGTAAAAGAATTTGGATTGCGTCAAACATAAAATACAACCTTAAGGTTTTATAAAAATACTTGGCTGTTACTAACTCAATATCCCCCCCCCTCCCTTCGCAGAGTCTGCTGAAGAATTTAATAATGCAGAAAAATCTCTACCATATTTCGATCGAGAATACTGGACTTCAAAGTGAAGTTTATTGCTGTACAGGTTATTTACAACGCTTGGTTACATACATTGTGGAACGGTTACATAAGCTTTGGAATCCATTGGTCGGTGGAGGCGTAATATCTGACCATCCAAATTAAATAGAGGATTTAAAACATTAAGCACTAACAAATATAAGCGTAATATTTCGAAAATCTATTAGGAAAGGTACAAAATTTAGGGGCATGAAGGATACAAAACAGCGATATAAAGCTGATTTTAATGGCTTATTCTAATATGCACAGAGGGGAGCATTATCATTAATGAGATACTCAAAGTGCATTACAACATCATAGACAATATAAATATTTAATACACTGAAGGCACAGAATATAGGGTCCTACTTTTAAATGCATGACATTTTGTTGAAGTAATTTTGTAGGTTATGAGTCACTAATTAATAAATTAATGAAATATGTATGTGTCACAACCACTTATTATTATTTCAATGGTTTTGGAGATATTTTGTAGCGTGCAAGAATGGTTGAATATAATGGTAGTGTTCTTAAACGTAACTGGAATAAGTTTATATTTAGATATATAGATATCAAAATAGGATATACAAAGGACTGTGCATGAAGTTATTTACGACTTTCTAAGGATACTAATCCTGGTTGATTTGATAGCGGGATTCTCATTACTAACATTTAAAAATGAGTTTGTCAGTGTTCTGGGTTGTGTTGGAATTGTAAATTTTTGTGTAAAATATACTAAGGAGGTAATAAAATCTGCATAATTATGTTATCACTTATCAACTAACTACAATTGAGTGGTATAAAACCTTCATCTCGTGTAATTCTTCTTGTATAATTGTGTTTTATGAAGATAATATTGTAATGTTAGAGTAAAAAATATATTAGTAAAAAAAGCTATTAAAATTAAATATATAGGCGTTAACGAGAGAAGAATTAAGTGTATTAGTAATAATATTGCCCTCTCTAAAGATCTAAAATTCATTAAAAACCAACTATGCAATACGGACTGAATCCCAATACCCAATATTTTAATAGAATTGATTACCATATTTTATAAGGGCGAATGTAGGGCAGGGTATTTTACTCTGAACCGCTCAGCTTAGGGATCCAGCATTGAGCCGTAATATCAATCACCATGATGGGGGACGTTCGATCATTTAGACCCCTTTCCATTCGAACTGAAGAAATATTTCTTTTCTACGGCATCCGCCTTACAATTACATTCGTATAATCTATATTGATTCCTTCGACTGACCGATTCTTAAAGTTCTGAATTTATTAGCTACGATTTAGTTTGGGTCGGGAGGTTATTTAAAACATTTTGTTTGAAATTCGAACCTTCCAAAAGTTTTTCTTAGTCTTCTTGAATTCAAAGCTGATTTGGTATATGTATGGTCTTCATTGAATTCATATATGTATATATACATATGTAGTTTCTACGCGACGTATTTCTACAGAGTCTAATTTCTGAGAGTAATTTAATCTGTATTTATGTAAAAGGAAACCGTGATTGTAACTGACTGATCTATCAATACAGCTCTAACCACAGAATTGGGTTGAAATTTGGTATACGGATAGTTACGACGTAAGCATCTGCTATGAACGGATTAATTGAAAATTCTTGCCTTAAAGGGGGTTCAAAATTTGTAAGGAGGAATCATCTACGCGAACAAAGTCGCGTGCAGTAGTTAGTTTATTTATATCCCTTATTTGTAATCCCATATCTAATTTTCAGTAAAGTAAAATTTCTCTTTACGTTTTGCATCAACCAAAAGTCAAAATAATCCCAACAATCCGTACCTATTATACCAATCATTGTGCAAAACATAAACAAAAGCGTACGATGCAATATCCTCGATGAAATTTCCACTTTGCTGAAACAGTACGTGAGTAGGTAGCTAAACGGGCATATGTGCTAAGTCTAGATATGTATATATACAGTATATTATTGTATTGGTGTAACAAGAGGCTTAATGAGAACCTACATAGGAATACGCTGGCACGAGTAATTGGCCGACATTGTTGTTTCATTTCGGCAGCCATGTTGGGCCCGCTAAGGGTTCAAAGGGATTTGGAACATTTGGGTGCGAAACGCTTAGTGTGGAGATTAGGAATTCCATAAAGTAGTAGCTGCTTATTTTATTACGTGTAGCAATGGGTTTTTGATTTCTAAACGTTATTATTGACCTAGTGTCTGTAGTAACTAATTCCTTAGTTCTAGTTCTTCTATAACAGAAAAAAATACTGTATCGTCCAAAGGTCCTAAATAAAGCTTGGTTTTCATTCAAACAGGGTTTTAATACTCAAAGGTATTTCTAATGACTTTCAAATAGCTCTTTTATGGGAGTAAGAAATTGAAAACATCGGTTCTCCTCAGAGGTAACAAAGAAACAACCGTAAAAATACAATTTGCACATTAACCAGAGCTTACTATGGATTTCGTTCGGCTATCAACTATTTTATAGCTGGCTGCCGCCGACGGTAATTGAAACCCACATTGATATGTATAAGACGAGGCAGTATTATTGTTAAAGTATGTTCTCTGACGTTAAGCTACTTTAAACACATAAAAAGGTGCTTTATTGACGCTTTATAGTAAAAATGTTCTATGGAGTTTGAATGTGAAATATGAGAACGGACGCAAAACCAAATTGAACACCGCATTCGCATTTATAAGATCTATCAGGTTGTATTATTAAAGAAACATTTTCTGATTGAAAAGTAACTTCAAAAGCAGAGGAGAGAATAATACTAAAAATACACATTCTATAGAGCCCGACGTTCAACTTGAGTGGGTGCTGAAAAAAATCAAGTTTGCCTCACCTTCGTCTACTTTGCATGTAAATTCTAACACCTACCTTCTACATTCCTGTTTTATTTCGTAAAAGCCGATATGAAATTGCTTCATAATATTAGGTGTCCTCCGTCATACAACGTTGCAGAGTATTTCTTGCAAAAGGGACCGCTTTACGTTAACGCAAAGGACTTTGAGAAGCTAGCTTTTAGGGGCAGGAAAGAGGATTTCCGTGGAATGGAACCCTATAATATGATAGTCGCACTAAAATTGTGGGACGAACTAAATTAAATTCTGGACGGTTTGATATTAAATGCGATGTTCTTTATCGCCTGCCTGCTCTCTGAAGTATTACACCGAAATTCAATTTGTGAGTTATGATCCTTCTTGATAATTTGGTTAACTTTGTTCAGTGAAAGAAAGTACAGTGAAGTTATTTACAATGAAGTAGGTAGGCTGGGAAGCTGGGTTAGTGCACTACTAAAATCGATATTAGCACAACATGCGACACATAAGGGTAACATACAAGTACTTGATGTATGATAAGCAAACACATAACATGGCTGTCTCATTTGCCACTTACGGGGATAGATGCCGGTTTGTTGACAACCACAATGTCCTCGTCGATATGTACGAGGGTGATCGGTTGGCTGGTGACCGGTACTTCGTGCCTGCAACGATACACACGTCAGGCTTACGGCTTCTGGGCAACGGACTCGGAGCAAAACCACATAAAAGAAGGCGAACATTTCGTACATAGACGACATTCTCGTTTTTGTGAGAAGGAAAATACAATCGTTAAATGTTTTTTAGTGTTTGGCGAAGAAGTGTTTAGAGAACATTAGTATTGTTTTAAGTAGAAATAGTTGTGTTTGTTATTAAATAAGAATTTATAGCTACGTTCTGAATCATCATGATGCTGATGCTCCTTCAACATTACTCACTAAACGCAGAACACTTTTGCTCAGAGTTCGTTTAAATATCAGTTCTCGTGACGTATGAAATAAAGATTAGACGAGAACCAAACAACAAATGAACATGCGTGAGCGAAATTGTAATATGTATCGTGTGAAGATGCATGCCGTTCTGAACTAGACACGGGGTTGGACTATTAGCAGTTTCAACGTTTAAGATATTAAGTAATAAAGAACTTTGTGTCTATGTTAGAAATCGGCCAATATGCACCCACATGCTCATTCGGTGCTCAAGATATCGTTATTGAAGATTATATTTGTGTTACAGTGGACTAAATACAAATTAGACCTGAAATACAAACAAGCTTCGACGCACGTCAAATTATTATAGTAAAAAAAATATATTTATAGTTAGAGTAACTGTGATAGTATGTAAGGATAAGTAAAATAAATACAAATAAGGCAAGAAAAATAAAGTTATTATTTACAATACTGAAATCAAAGTAACATCTGAGTTTGTACGAGTATTGTGTAAAACAAAAAATGTTGATGTGTTTGGGATATGTGTATATTGAGTCTAAGGTGCTGTAGCTATCTGAAGCGGACTACTGTATACCGTTGTCGTTGGATATTAGAATGCTGTTGTATTACCTATGGACGACGTTTGCTAGTAGGTCGTTGTGCTTCAATCTGTAGTCAGGGTCAACTCTTTCGTAGTTGACGGTTAGGGTCCCCGCTCTGATGCACCTCTCGTACTCTGCTGCAGGATGGGCTCTGAACTCTCGCGCGAAAACATCGAGAATTTTCTCACCAACCCACCTTCCTTTGGTGAATGTTGTGAACGTGAAGTAGTATGGGTAGACTTTTCTTAGGCCTGAAATTGGGAAACGCTATGAGTATAGACATTTCTCTTGGCAAGTATTCATAAAATAAAGTTACACAGATTAATAATAATGGACAGAAAAGGCATGACCCAAGTACGAAAAAATTATAATTGAGCGGGATTGTCCGAAAGGGTACCGCTACCCCGAAACATAAAAGGCTAAGGAAGAGAACATGGATGGGTTTTATTTAGTAAGAGTCTGACACTCCCTTCCGCTCCACCTAGAGTGGGAGGAGTAATTTGATGAATTCCCACCCTCAAAAAAAAAGTATAAAAAAATATTGGAGTACTTTACTCTCTTGCAATAATTGATTTAAGTAAGAGCATAATCACTTCAAAACATGTGTAATTTAATATTTTATTTCAGATTCAAATGATTCGTTCTCTTAAAATGATAAGATTCTACAATTTATTAAAGAAAACTTCGACAATAAAGACTACAAAAACATTTCCAACATTAAAAAAAGCGGGTGTATCGCAATTTATACGTCGTTACCTCGAAATATCTGCATAGCCGTAACGCACAACGGGGGTTGAATGAAGAAAACGCCATTGCGGTTGGATGACTAAGGCCATTAGATCATAATGGCCCTTTCTGACATTAGCTATATTGAAAACTAGCGTGGCCGCTGTTTCATCCACTTAGTGTCAACCCAGGTTACGTAATAGGTTGATATGCTGCTGGCCGCTTTTTATTATGAGTGGAATTATATACAGCTAATGCTTGGTAGCAGATTTTATCCATTACAATACTGTTCATAATATTTCTTTTCGAAATTGATATGTTTATTCTATTGGAGTCAATCTGGATAAAATTATAAGGACAAAATAATATACTTAATTACAACTCTAGTTTGAGTGTAGTCTTCACAGTGATATAGCAAATAATACTGAAGAAAACAGACAACAAAACATTAACGTTACAAAAGCGAAAATATCCCATTACGAAATTACATCAATTAAATTGGATACAACAAATACCCACATAACAGAGACTTAGCTACCAGATCATGAAAAAGATGTCAGAAATAAGGATAAGAATCAAATCAATGGAAAGAAAAAAAATTAAAGGAACGGATTCGTTATTGAAGATAGGTATTCATGTAATCCAATATCAGTCGGGGTTTGTCAAAACCCTCCTTACAGGAAATAAAAAAGATATTTCGAGGAGACGTCGCTGGCAATGGTTTTGGACGAAGATTACTGAGAAATAATATTTATGGAAGAGACATAATAATGTTCTGTTGATAAATTATTTGTTTGGGTTCTGTTTCATTGATTGCTTTGTGAGTTTTGATCGTTATTTATAGATTTGGAGTTTTTTCCTCTTTGATTCCAATTATTGTTGATATGTCATCGAGATTGGGTTGTTTTTTTATGTCTTTTCCTCTGAAATCGTTCCTTAATTTATGTCTTATGTAGCAATGCGAATACTGCTGTCTATCCGTCAAGTACTCTATATTCTTACTTATTTGTTAGAATACAAGTTATTTTTCTTTAAAAAACTCACCATTTTCCATATAATAAGATGTTTCGTTGTACCGGTCATCTGTGAAGCCCGGCCTTTTTGCTTTCAGAGCCTTTGTTTCCAACTTTGCCTGAAACAAAAGGGAAAAAAATAATAAAACCATTGTATTCACGGGCCTTTATGAAGTTGTGTGAATTGTACAGAGATAAAGCTTTGGAGTAAAAGTTAAGAGTACTATGCAACATGTGTGAACTAAAGAAAGTGTCTGTATAGGTAGAAATGTGTTTAGGATTTTTTCCTAAATAAAAAAAACCCTTAAATCTACATGGGCAGACGTCAGCAGCTAGATACACAGTTACTCTTTTAAAAATATTATAATTGGCTTTTAAAATGTTTTTTATAACAGTGTAATAGGTAGGTTAATGGCCAACAGATCGAAACATCTAGGAGTTTATAAGTCATACTACTCAGACGATGCCCTCATTTGCCAGGTTGTCTAAATAAGTATAATACGCGTCAAACTTAATGACCACTCTGAAGTGAGCTACTCGCTGCGCAGTACCCCGCCCCTCACCCCCGCTGACACATGAATTTGTTACTGCGCACCGACTCGCCTCCTGTTTCCAGCGGCCATAAAGTTAGTAACCTAGTCGTAAGTCAAGCTAAGGTACTGATGCCTATTAACTGATGGTTTTAATTATCTGATCTTTTAGATTGTAATTTTTAATTTTAATTGTAAAGGCTGCTATCATAAATAATTACGATTAAAATATACTGCTCCGCGTTTAAAAGATTAATTAAGTTGGGTTATAAAACTTAAAAAAAGAAAACAACTACACAAAAATCATTGTCAGAGAAGACAAAGGATTGTAAAAATGACGATCCTTTACGAAAAACGTTTTCGAGAATTTCTTTGGAAACTATAATAGATAACAGCGGTGAATATTCCGTTGAAACGTGTGTTGAAAAAGTTGTGTTCATAACAAGTTGGCATATTGGGTGGCAAATGTTGGTCCCAGTCATAGAACACGAAATTATACCGCAGCGTTAGTCTCTTAACGCTAATACTAATAAAATGCCTGGCATCTAAGGTGAGGTGAGTACACAATTTCTATCACGGATAGCCTTCAAAAACGCCGGCAGTTAAATTACATCATTTCTGTCGCAGTGCGAATAGTGACATGCTTAGTTTGTATGCGAAATGTTAACAAAACTGGCCCTAGTGGCGGCCACCAAGGCGTCTAAGTGCTTTGTGGTTCCAGTGTTGGGTTCAACGTATTGTATGATTTTTCCAATTTGTCCAAACATTGGAGCCAACACGGGCCGGTAAAAACTTTAACCTTTAGGGACGCGTTGGGGTGACGAGAAAATTAGAAAAGTTTCTACTTTAAAACGAAACAATCGAGTATGTAACAGCCTTTTTATTGATTGGAGTAACACTGTATAATGGAAAGTTTGAAAGCCTTTCTTATTGTTTTTGTTTACATTTTCGTCAATATATTTTTGTATCGATAATAGTAACAATACAATCTGAACTCGTAACGGGTTGTTAGAACTTCGAAAGCCAGACAACCAGTTAGACCAATGGGTATGTTACCTAGTAACTGGGTGGTGGAGGTTAATTATGCAGTCAATCGATATAAAAAGCTGCATTCAGTTAGCCTGGAAGCCGACTACAACATAGTTGGCACAAGGCTAGGCGTAATATGATGGATAATTGTGATGTATTTGTGATCTAGTGAATTATTTTAACCGTTTGAGCGCCACGGTCGGATATAGACAACAAATGAAAACGTGCCCAACACGCCATAGTCGGCTAAAGCCGATAAGGAAACGACATTATTAAGTAAAAAAATAATATACAAAAATTTGTGGCTTGGCGTGGGACAGGACGCCGAAGCGTTTAATACTCACTGGCGTTCAAAAGGTTAAATACAAGAATTAAAAAAAACCTCAGTCCACACAATAAAATGCAGCCAACCCACATAAACAATTGGCCCCATTTAATGTCCCACCATGTTCGAATTAAAAAGCAATATGGCGGTAATCCCGGTGATATGACGTCAGAGTTGATCGACCAATCAACGCTAAGCCTCAGCTGTTGTACTGTTTTAATCAGGACACCAGCAGAGGTAGTGGTCGTATTAAGTGTTAATGTTTTCTGACTTTGTGCTAAGTAAAAACAAAGAACCAATTAGTTTTTAACTGTGTACTGCAATATACATTTATTGGAGGGTAGGAATTAATAATAATAATAATATCCTGGGACATTTCACATAACGCTATATAGTTCCAAGTTAAGCAACCTAATGCTTGTGTTACGGTAACGAGATGGCTGATAAACTACTTATACAGAGTTGATATGACAGAGGGGCATTAAATTACACTACGTATACTATACGTGTTTAGTATTAACTCGGTACGGTATACAAATAAAAAGCACCAAAAATGAGGTTTTTATTTTTTCAAACAAACTAAATAGCTTACAAATCAGAGTAAAACGCAACCACCCTTTGTAAATACAAACTGACCTTGTAACGCAGCGGCACCGACGCGCGCGTGCCGGAGCGCTGTTAGGAAAGATACATCGTGTTCCACGGGGCAAAAACTTAAAAAATTATTTGCGATTAAACTACTGCTCCTATTTAATTCATTTTTGGTACAGAGTTTGAAAATGGTTCCTAGTATACGCTGTTTAAAGGAAAGCCCCTCTGTCATATCAACTCTGTATAATTATTTTTTTTGTAAATACAATAATATTATAGATAGAAAAAAACAAAATTGCGGAAGCTAAGACTTTTTTAATGCACTATTTTAGCCTAAATTTGAATCTATATCATAAACTCAAACTCAAATCATTTATTTCAAATAAACCAATTACAGGCACTTTTGAATTGTCAAGGGGTCGGTCAGTCAGAAAGATGAAGCTAGATGCCCATTCCAAAGCAGTAGGTACCTATGGAGAAGAACGGGCAAGAAACTCCATGGACACTCTTTTAAATCAAAATATGTTTACAAAAACTGGGTTACATCATTCATGTTGAAATATACACGTGAGAACGATGCAGAACTTAATAAAAGCGTCCATAGTTACAAGATTTAAAAAAACAATTCAAAATTAATTTAAATATTAATACAGCCGTGGCAGCTAAGAGGTGACCAGTCCCTACTGACGGCGCCCGTTCATGAACATGACGCATGGATTAGCACCATAATTCAGCTCAACCATTTTGATGGGAGCTAAATGATCCAACATACGCGCCACCATCAGTGAGACATTACAGGGAGCATGACAAGCTCTCAGCCGCCAGGGCACATTCAAGTCAATGTAAGACGTACTCAGTAAATGGTAGCTTTATAGTAGGTACATAGTACTCACAAACGCGCTATGGAATTATACAATGCTAAGAGATTGAAGTTATATAATGCAAAAAGTTTTTGTGAATCTTTAGCAGCTCCATCTCAGATGCTAATCAATTAGTTTAGGATATAAAAAAAAGAAAGAATATTCAATATGTAAACAATTCGAGCAGCTCAATCCCAAGCCCTTTTGTCTTCAATAAAGTCTTTGACAGTATAATAAGCATTCTGGCACAACTTACGTTTAACGAACGATTTTAATTTATTAAGGCTTAGATCTTGAACGTGGCTTGGAACTAATACATACTTGAGACTAATAGCCCGCCGCCACAATTACGTATAAAATTGCCTTTGAAAATAACCCTATGACTGGGTAGCTTCGCCAAATTCACCCAAACATTCCCATTCAATTGTAAAAGTATATAATTTACATTTACAACACCACTGTTGGTACAGGTATAGTCGCCAGCACATTAAGTTACCGCTAACTGTCAAATTTTCTCAATCGATTTTGAGCTTCACAATCACCGTTCTAAGGTTTAAATTCATTTGGAATAAGTTGATGCAATGACAACGGTACTCACTCGCCCCAAAAAAACAATCACACACCGCGATTCTAAACAAATGTCTCTGAATTTAACCATCAAACTAGTTTCACCAGTTTCGGTTATCAACAAAACTTTTGTTATTAAAAACTAAATCGTAACTCCTAAACTATTTCTGGTTAAAACAAAGGAATAGTTCTGAAACACGAATCGTGAACGCAAAAAGTTTGTGGGAATAAAAAACAGATAGTAGGCTAGGAGCCTTCGAAGTGATGGTAAAACGATTTAGTTTTAATTTCACATAAAATCCTCACGCCTGTAATCCCTTAGGCTGAGGTTTACTTTCAGTACATCTACTTTTCGCCAGATATAATAAGTCCCATGTCATAGGGGGCGAGACCGGGCATAAATCTAGACTCCGGAATGGTACTAAAAAATCCATATGGAAAAACTCAATAGCACTTTGCCCGACCTGGGTATCGAACCCAGGATTTCATGCTCAGCAGTAGCCTTTGCGACTACTAGACCAACAAAGTCAAATAGGATTTAGTAGAATAGGAAACTCGGTACATTACTGTTTGTCGACTTTTTTACATTAATTTTGCATGTCTACGAATAAACTTGAAGAAGTCACAGTTACATAAAGATTTAATTCAAGTTGGTTCCTATTATTTATTTTATTAACTAGAATGTTTATCTAGTACAGAGGCCAGCACATCAAGTTACCACAATCTGTCAGATTTCTTTGATAGTATTTCAACTTTATTGCAAAGACATAAGGTTCATTTTTAAGGTTCATTGAGAAAATTTGACAGTTAGGGATAGCTTGATGTGCTGGCGTCTGTACATAAAAACGAATATAGTGAACCCCTTCAATTCAGAGCAGTGGTGGCCCAGTGATAACTGCCCCGACTTACGATTTATAGGTCGTTAGTTCGAACCAAACTAGGCACTTTACTTCGTGTATTCAATTTCATAACCACTGCTCTCAAAACGGTGAAGGAAAACATCGTAAGGAAACCGGCATCTCCTAGAACCGAAAATTCGAAGACATGTGACATCCACCAACCCGCACTGAGGTCGCTTGGTGGATTATGGCCTACTACCTCTCAGAGAGGGCTAGGCCTGTCCCCGACTGCAGTGGGAACATTATAGGCTGATTATGCATAAAGAAAAGGTGATCTGATATAACAATGCCAATAAAATATTGATTTACCGAGAAATAACGTACAGACGCCAGCACATCAAGCTATCCCTAACTGTCAAATTTTCTCAATTAAAAATGAACCTTATTTCTTTGCAATAAAGTTGAAATACTATCAAAGAAATTTGACAGATTGTGGTAACTTGATGTGCTGGCCTCTATACTTTCATACAGCAAATTGAATTTACAATCGAGTAATTTGTATCGATTGGTGAGCCCTTCGATAAATGGGTCAGCTTTTGCTAATGTATTATTGCTGTAATTGCTTTCTGTAGGTATATGCTACTAACGGATACTTGTTTAATACTGTGTGTTAGGTTAAACGAGGGACATACTTTCAGGTTGTATATTACTCATGAAAATCAACAACTTTGTCCATGGGACGAACTCTGAAATATGAAAAAGAAATCAGCTGTTACATACATTTTGACGAATTACGCGAATATAAATGTACTGAACAGCTGGTTTTTTTTTCGTGATTTCAGGTATAGTTCCATAGTCAAAGTTGTTCATTTTCATGAGTATAGTAATTCCTGAAAGTATGTCCCTCCTTTAACCTCACACACTGTATAATTAATGTCCAGTTGCAACTTCTTTTTAATCAACTTAAAAAAGGTGGAGGTTTTAATTCGAGTGTATTGTTTGTATGTTGGTATGTTACGCGATATCTCCGTCAACTTTGAACCGATTTTCAAAATTATGTAAATACGAAACCGATGACACTGTCTTCCGAAATTCAAGTTATTTTTCATTTTGGAGTTTTTTTTTTAAATCCGGAAAATTAAAGTTTTTTTATAAAAACCTATAAAAGATAATAATGATGTTAGTACATCGATTTTAACTTCATTCTATTTAATCATCATCCACCTCCCTTTTCCGAACTATGTTGTGGTCAGCTTCCAGTCTAACCGGATGCCGCTGAATTTCAGTTTTTTACAGGGAACGACTCAATTACCGGGCAATGCAATACCCATTACCAAGACTGGTTGTTAGATTTTCGGGCTTCTGACTATTCGTAACGGTTGTCAAATATACACATGACCAAATAATCAGTTGAATTCTATACGTGCACTAAAATTTAAATCTACGCAGTTTCGTTAACAGTCACCAGCACATCTTATATATATAAGACTTAAACATAACTATCAAAATGTGGGTTCTATATCTTCGGGGAATACGTGATTTTAAATGATGATTAATCCAAACCTTACTTTATTTATCTCTTTCTTCATTCATGTACAGACGCCAGCACATCAAGCTTTCTCAAGCTGTCAAATTTTCCCAATTGAAAATGAACCATAAGCAATTGTAATAAAGTTGAAAAACTGTCAAAGAAATTTGACAGATTGGGTAAGTTGAGTTTGGCGACCGTACATGATTCCATTTCAACTCAGTGTTCACTGAGTTGAAATATTTCGTCGGTAATAAAAAAAAAATATGTTTCTTACAAAAGTGCAATCTTTATGGAACAGTACATAATATTTTGTTTTATTAACCAGTATTTTTATTATCGGTTACTATTGATTGTTTTGTATGCAGGCGCTGCTGGTGTCCCAAAAAATTCATAACCTCTTAAACATAAAAAAAAATCTTACATTAATTCATTCACAGACAACGCATAGTCTATGCCGCTGGGTCTAGCTAGAAACATTAAATATCACACAAAAGTTCCATAGACAACGATGGTGAGTACTAAGGAGTTAATTTATGAAATTCACCCCCTTAAGGGGATAAATAGGGAATGTAAGTTCGTCATTTATGCCGGGGGGAATTCCCAAGAGGCCGGGCGCACGGGTTGCCAGTCATTTAAATAAATGCTAGAATGTTTAATATTACTTAGATATGTCTCGGTAGGTTGTCGACTTCAGACTCAACTATCGATTTTATGACGAGTGCAAACGTGTGGAAGCCACTTTACGACGGTTTTAGAACTAAGAGAGAGTGTGACTCATAAAATGTGTACATGTCTTAACAATGGTTAACTCCACCATTGTTAAGACATACGTATCTGTTTATGAAATAATTTATTAAGAACTTTGGTTATTTGAGTAGCTACGTCAACGACGGGCGATGAGAACCAGCGCTGAAGCTCTGTCTCCCATTGCGAGGTCGCAGCATTATGCTGAGCGATGGTCGTTTGTGTGGATGTGACTCATATTTTCATAAACTTTTTTTGCTCAGTTTACGTTCATTTCTCTGGTCATAATCGCACAACGGCCGCCTAAGTTCCACTGGCGTTTCCACGCACGTCTGCTTTGAAATACGTTTTGTTTTTTTTTCATTCAACCTCTCAAAATATCTAACCAAACTATCTAAGCATACTCTTTTCGATTCGTTCATTTGCGAGAAGCTTGACATATTCATGAAGATATTTAGAGTATGATAATATAAATAAGAATAAAAGCAGTGATGAGAGTGCACGAGCATAAACTTAGAACCTCGCCAGCCCCTTCATTTTTAGGATTTGCGTTATGTCATTTTTGAATCAAAAAGAATACAATTTGCCTCTTTCACCTGGAAACATAACTGAAAAATGCAGTTTTGTCACCCTTCCTGCCAATGAGCGAATTGTTTTCACAATACCTTCCTTTATACCATTCTGATGCCATAGGCTAAACTAGCATTAAAAAAAATAGTTCAATCAATCTGCCGAGCTTTTTCCCAACTATGTTGGGGTCGGCTTCCAGTTTAACAGGATGCAGTGGAATACCAGTATTTTACATGGAGCGACTACCTATCTGACCTCCACATCCCAGTCAGTAACTGGGTAATACCAATTGGTAAGACTGACTGTCAGATTTTCTGGCTTCTAAATACCTGTAACGACTGTCAAAGATGCACAAATGACAGCCGGGACCAACGGCTTAACGTGCTTTCCGAGGCACAGAGGAGTCTCCGTATGTAAAGACCCATCCACAGCCAACCCCGGCAAGCGTAGCTTAACTAGATGGATCGTGCAGCTGTGCGGCTGTTATTACATAGCCACGATCTCCTCTATATTAAAAAAAAAAATCTAAACACTTGTTTACCTACTTGTTTAACTCCTATCAATATTTCTCCCAGGTAATTTACGCTCAATTTATTCCCCTCGAAGTTAACAACAAACAAACACACATAAGTTAGTCCCTGTTTGATTTATGAACGGCATTTGAGTTGAACCTCATATGGTAATGTCCACTTTAGTATTCAGTTTCTATTGGAACTTTCAATTTATTGCTCGCTGACTTTTGCACGTAGATTTGCTTATAGTTTACGAATAAAGATGTCGGAATGTATTGACAGTATGGAGGTTTACGTGTTTTAGAACTGGTTTTTAAAGTTATCGTTTGGTGATCGGAACTAGCGCTGCATCGCCATCTTGTTTTGTCAATACTCAAAGACAGAGACAATTTTACATTCAGGCGCCAAAATAAAAACAATAGTTTTACGCCATTTTGGCGCTGTTAGCAACGTGAGCGTCTATGGAACTAATATTACACCTCATTATAATTTTTTTAGGAAATTGAAATTGGTTATTGGTTTTTTGCAACAATGTGTCAATTTTAGTTTCTGAGACGCTTGAATCGACTGTGATTTTTATAGTTTAATTAGTCCAGCGTACTTGTATAATTGAAGAGCTCGTGGCTAAGTACTAACAGCCGCACAGGTCGATCTATCAGGTTAAGCTACGCTTGCCGGGGTTGGCCGGGGATGGGTGACCATCTTTACATAACGAGACTCCTCCGTGTCTCGGAAAGCACGTTAAGCCGTTAGTCCCGGCTGTCATTTGTGCATCTTTGACAGTCGTTACGGGTCGTCAGAAGCCCGAAAATCTGGCAGCAAGTCTTACCAAGGGTTACGTATTGCCCAGTTACTGGGTTGTGGAGGTCAGATAGGCAGCTGCTCCATTTAAAATACTGGTATTCAGCTGCATCCGGTTAGACGGGAAGCCGACCCCAACATAGTGGGAAGACGGCTAGCCAGATGATGACTTGTATAATAGAGGTCAGTGCTTGTAGCATTCTACATAAATTTAAATCACAACTGTCTTTGACAGTTGTAATGTCAATAACACGGCTTCTTGTCAATTTGCTTAGCAATTAATTTCCCTGACTGTAAAAGGGGTTCGCAGTGCCTTTCGAAACGAGTAATGTATTTAAATTAAGGTGGAGTGCAGTCTTTGTTGTAAATTCGCCCCCTGCGGAGATAATGAAAACTAAAGGAACAACTACGAAAACTTCGAGTTTGAGACCTTTTGTAGGGTTCCCTATATAACGGAACCATGCATTTCATTCTTTCAAGGATTAAAATTAGCTTGAATGTCCCAGGCTACCTGTATGCGAAATTTCATATCGATCGGTTCAGTGGTTTAGGCGTGAAACAGAAAGACAGTTAGATATTATTCTCATTTGGCTTTTTTTTTTTTGGCGTTTTTTATTGTTGCGATAATGTCGGTTTATTTATTTTTATTTATTTATTTAATAACCAACTTATATTAACAGTGTGCACTAAACATACAAGTTATAGGTTGGTTTTGTTCACACCGCGTCACACTACTAAAGTGTGTATGTTGTTGCCATGGCAAACGTAGAAATTCGACTCAACAGTCACGTGACAATACTATGACGTCACGCAATATTGATTATTTATTTATCTTACCATCTAGCCTGTTATTCCCAAAGGCAGAGGTGCAGTATGCTTAAATCCCATGTAAAAGGTGGCGAGCCTTTTGTCATCAACCGGGCACAAATGCAATTTCGAGCTGCTTCTGACAAATTCCTGATAGAAAAACCCAATGACACTCGGCCTGACCCGAGAATTGAACCCAGGACCTCATGCTAAGCAATAGCCCTTGCAAACACAATAAGGCAAAGTTCAAACAAAAGCCGCAAAAAAAAAAGAGAAACCGTATTTTATATGATAAAAAAAACTTTCAAGAAAGATACAATTGACTATTTGAATCGATCAAAAATAAAATATGAAATCACATGGAAAAAAGACCGCTCGTCATAAAAACTTCCATCACCGTACATAAATTAAATATAAGGCGATGATATAATTGTTAAATTGCTTTTAATGCTAATAAGTATTCCTTTTGATTCTAAAAATCTGTGACGTCACATTGTTATATTTCATAGAAATCACGTACAAATGCCGCGTTTTGACAGTTCATAAAAAGTAACGTTATTGACTACCCTTTCAAATACCCAATTGCGGTTTGTTTCCTATGTAATTGTATTTTCCATCTAATGTTAATGTTCAGCACATCGTTGCTACAGTTACCAGCTCTATAGTTTTCTACCCATAAGTATTCATATATGGATAATTAATTTAATTTAATTAAGAGCAACGGTGGTCTAGTGGTATCAGCCCCGAATCACCAGTTGTAGATCGTGAGTTCAAACGGAACATAAAGGGTAAGGAAAAAAGATGGATGGGTTTTAGTCAGTCTGACACTCCCTTAGTCAGTAAGAGTCTGACACTCCCTTCCGCTCCACCCAGAGCGAGAGGAGTCATTTGATGATTTCCCACTCTAAAAAAAAAACAAATAGCAGCATTTCATCAACACTGCTCTCAAAATGGTGAAGAAAAACATCGTGACGAAACCGGCATGTCTTAGGACGTCAAAAATCCGAAGACATGTGACATCCAGCAACCAGCACTGGGCCCGCGTGGTGGATTATAGGCTGATATGGGTAATGGTCAAACAGGTGCTGACACTAAAATGGAAATGGGCAGGCCATATTCAGAGAGTTGGGGATGAAAGATGGTCACAAATAATCTGCAACTGGTTTCCAATTTATAAAAAAAGAAGGAAAGGTAGACCCTCTAAAAGATGGAGTGACGACATAACGGAAATAGGCGGAGCCTTATGGCCGAGATTAGCAAAGGACAGAGCCACCTGGAATGGTTTGGAGGAGGCTTTCACCGCAAAAGGCGGCCCTTACACCTAAGTAACAATACTAACCTTATTTAAGTATAAAACTAACATTTACTAATAAATAAATATGTAAGTCACAACAGAAATCTAAAAATGTAAGGGATGAAATAAAGCTAATAAATAAATAAATAAAAATGGGTAATTAAATTAAAATTTACATTCAAATTAACTGCCGGCAGTCATTGACTAAAAACATGAAAATCCACTTAACCCACGGAAAAATCTGCATCATTTAACGAAACATAAATTGTGGTGTTCCATGGTCACAAATTCACAATTTATAATTCTCCAGCTCCTCATTTACTGTGTTCACGTTTTATGGGCACTCCAAGTAATACTGTTTCACCACATTTGATCGCGTGATCGAAGTTATTTTGTCCCGATGTGTAGTAATGCCTTCTTTATGCGCTCGCCAGTGTAATGTCTTTATTTATACACACGACAGTGTAGTGTTGAGGTGAATTTTATGAGCAGACGGTTCGTGCTGGATGAATTTTTTGAGCTTTTTAAAAGGTCTCTTGACCTGGAATTTTTTGAGCTTTTTTGAAGAAATGCACTTTTGAACGTCAAATCATATCAACAAAGTCTAGGAAACAAGGGCAATTATAGTAATTATATTTAATTTATCACTTTTAATCACTCATCTAATGGAACACTATTAGACGACTCTTAACAAAGAGCTACTGCTGAGCATGTGGTCCTGGGTACGATTCCCAGGTTGGGTAGTGTTATTGGGTTCCAAGTAGGTATATTTCGCAACTTTTACCATTCCATTATTTTCATTATACAATCTCACATAATGGCAGACGTACCTACATACAATATCTTACAACCGGCTCATTGTATACGAGCACTATCTTTAGTACACTCAGAAGCGAGAGAATTTGAAATTCTGAGTACTACTTGCATTACTTTTGTAGATGCCAGCACATCAAGCTATCCCTGTCAATTTTTTTCTAATTGAAAATGAACCTTAAGCTTTTGTAATAAAGCTGAAAACTATCAAAGAAATTTGACAGATTGGGGTAACTTGATGTGCTGGCCTCTGTACTGCAGGTTCTTGTGGGTTCATAAATGGAATACTCATTGCTGTAGAAGATAGTGTAATAGTCGACCAGGGAACTATGACGTCATCATTCTCCTACTCTCTCCTCCATCCATTCTTTCTCCCTCCATCATTCTCCTACTCATTCTAATTTATTTGACGTCGGCGCAAGATGTCTTTCTTCCATACTTCTCTATTAGTCGTTATGTGTAGTCGCCGTCTGTAGTCACCCTTTCTATTCATATCGTCTTTTATTCAATTTTAAGTTTTGGTGTTTCTTTTATAAATTATTAAATTAAGAATTTCCATTCAACGTGGCATTGCTGCCAGTCTTCTAGGCAGGTTTGCGGATGACAGTGCGGACAAGTGCTTCGACGACTAAGTGTCTTTTTGTTTTCGTATTTATTAATGATAAATATTAAAGCAATGATGACTGATTATTCCGATTGTCAAAATTTTTTTGTAACGACAACATTTTGTAATTAATTTTTATTCAAGTTCAATAACTTTAGTTGTTTCAATCTATACTAATATTATAAAGAGGTAAAATTTGTAAGTTTGTAAGTTTGTATGTAGGGGGTAATCTTCGGAACTAATAATACAATTTCAAAAAAATTTTCACTGATAGAAAGCTACATTATTCCTGAGTGCTATAGGCTATAAATTATATTTATATCATACATATTAGCCGAGCTATCGCAATTTTCGTCTAGCAAGTCGGAAAGAAATACCTCCGAAAACAGAACTATTTGCATGCGCTGCCTAAACAGTTACAGTATATCGCAATTATCCGCGGACGAAGTCGCGGGCAGAAGCTAGTATTAATAAATTGTGCCGACTTGCACAGAATAATGAATACGTGGGAAACATGGGAAAAAAAAATAACATAATTTTTGAATGAAACCAATTTCTTGTGCGTCTCTGGGCCTAATTTTGGCATGGTCATTTAGTATCAAGTGTAAAAAATAGTTATAATCATAATTGTATTAATATATAGATAAAATATAAGTATAAAATTACACATAAATATGACTAAGTTTGGCGTGTTTGAGAAGAGTCGCCACAGGATAACCCCAGTATTAATCCCAAGGAATTCGAGAAAATCGAGTGCCTAAGCCCTTCTGTAATCAGCGGGATTGTCCGAAAGGGTTACCGCTACCCCGGAACATAAAGGGCTACGGAAGGAACATGGATGGGTTTTAGTCAGTAAGAGTCTGAAACGCCCTTCCGCTCCACCCAGACAAAGCGGGAGGGGTTATTTGATGATTTCTCAACCTTAAAAAAAAAGCCTTTCGTAACATAATGTATCTATTGCTAGTTTTCATTTTGAATAATTATAAATTATATATTTACATTATATTAAATTATATATACAAAATAACAATTATTGTGTACTGTGTTTTCTGATCGAAATCTTTAGATATGTTAATTGTAATTAAAAATGATATCTCACCTTCTTCAAGTCCTTGTTAATGTCAGTGTCATCTGCTTTCCTCTTCTCACAGGATAGTATGCAGTTCTTTCCGTTGTCTTTTTCTCCCTGCAAATAAAAAAAAAAAAAATGTTAAAGAAAACTCAAGAAAAATCAAGTATTTTTTATAATAGAAAAGCCAGCCTGGTGGTGTGACTGTCGGACTGCCAAGTCATAGATCTCGAATTCGAACCCAAGCCACGCACCTCTGATTTTACGGATTCATGTGCGTATTGTATAATTATCACTTGCTTGAAATCGGTGAAGGAAAATATCGTGAGGAAACCAGCATGTCTGAGAGATATTTCACAACAGCATGTGAAGCTAAGTCAGAGGCCCATGGGCAGCATAAAAACTCTGACACCAAGTTAGTCACTTACCACACGAAAAGAAGAAGATGATAGAAACTATAGGAACTAGTGGGCAACTAGCTTCATGTCTTGCTCTCTGACCGTCTCCTCGAGTTCAAAAGTGCCTGTAATTGTTTTTATTTTAAACTAGCTTTTTGGCTCGCGCTAATTTAGAATTTGACAATCAATTCTCGCCGTACTCTGTTTACCGTTTGGCGGTGGCAATTATGGGCTCAGAACAGAACGTACACGTGGCGCCATCTATTATAATAAGATCGTTACTTTTGTTTTCCTCGGGAACAGTACCTTTTTTTTCAGCATGAAAGGTACTCTATGTCTTCTTCTATACACCTGACAATGTACATGCAAAATTTCAGGATGATTGGTTCAATGGCGTGAAAAGTGAAGTACCAAACTTATTTTTATAATATAAGTCAGGATATATGATTTGAGTTTGAGTAGTTATTGAGTTATCATTACATACATACCGAGTAGCATAAAGATCTTAAACGCCAGATTATTTAAGAAAAAATTGTTTGACTGGTTAAACTCGGAAAATTTCTATAGTCTTAAAGAATTTATGAATAACAAATTCTAATGTTAGTATTAAGTGAACATATGCATGCTAAGTACAGTTCTGGCAAAACATGTAAGATTTATTGTAACACTATGAATACCATGTTTTATGCAATAAATACAAAAAAGGATGTAGGGTACCTACACACTATTTTTTTCTTTTATTTAATTGAGTTATCACACAAGGACTTCCGCTTTACTTTAATACTTCGGAACACATTACACAGGTTAATGTAAAACTGAAAAGGCGCAGAGACGAGTAGGAATGCAGGTAGCCCCCTAGCCCCTCGCCACGAGCGTCCAAGTGGAACGGAATGTTATATGAATGCCTTATAGGTAGGAGGTACATCCCTATAATGAAATATTTGAAATATTATGAACGGACTTTTGCATTTCTTGTAAAGAATGGGAGGAAACATAATTATTGGAAATCATTTACCTATTATTATTTGACTGTTGTAAGTATTCATCATATTTTCATAAAGTACTGAGGCCTGTCTATCTATCTGTCAAATTGCTTTAATAGTTTTTCAACTTTATTACGATAGAATGAAAGAACATGTTCAATTGTGATAATTTGACAGTTTGGGATAGTTTAATGTGCTGGCGTCGGTACATAGGTGAAGTTTTGGTATAAGTTAAGCAGCCTGTGATCCAATAACAGCCTTTAACTGTATTGCTGTAAAGCCTTCTTTAAAACAGATCATTAAAAGTAACCATTCCAATACATACAAATTTACATTAAAAAACCGAAACAAGTCTACAATATCTAACAAACCATCAATACCACAACACAACCCTAAATTATCGACAACCATCTCAAAATTGGACATCCCTAATATAACAACGAAAAAAAAACAATAACCCGGCGACAGCAACACTCACACCTCTATAGACAGCCAATTAACCCGATTTAATTCAAATAAAGCACATCTACGTTCGAATTTCGAAACCAATCGGAATCACCAATCAAAACGGTCGAACGAAAACAATTGGTCGGAATTACTAACCTAGGGTTGATAGCAGACAAATGAACGAAAATAGTCGACTAAGCAAAAATGTTTTCCATCGCGATTCGTTTTGTTTGTAAAACAAATTGCATTGTGTTTGGACGTGTTTTTTGTTTTTGTATATTTGTGGTTTATTTTTATTGTGGTTTCGTGGTCCAGGTTACAAATTGAGTGTCCATGTTTAATTCTAAGCATAATTTATTTATTGGCTTACATTGTGGAACATGGAGGTTTTTATATTCATTTTCACAGAATATTCCAAAGCAGGTTGTTTATACTTTTTTACAAATTGTAACACAAATGGTATGCAGTTATTCTTGCCAATTCATTCAATGAACAGGGAAAAATGTCAATTCTTCTGACAACATCATTGACGATACGTAAGGGGCGAGTAATTGGCGTTTTTGGAAGCAAGTTAGGCCTGGACTCACCAAAACAGAGACGAGACAAGCGGATAGGTTTTTTAAACAACCAAATCAAATTTCTCCAAATGATTTTAAACCTTAAAACGTTGTCTGTTAAGTTCAAAATCAATTGAGAAAATTTGACAGTTTGAGGTAACTTGATGTAACTGACAGCGAAGAAATACCAGCTAGTGCCGATACATTTTACCTTAGGACAAAGGAACAGGAACATGAAAATATACAAACAACAAATATCAGTATAACATCACAATAATTATAAATATCCCAACCCCATACTTTTAAAAACCACGGCACGGACACACGGACAGTGTACCACGCAATTAGCACGCTACAAACTTTGACTAACAAACAGTCGGTGGGGTGTATGTTGTCTATGTGTGGGGGTGTGATTGCACACGTTTCAGCGGAGGGTTGAGTGAACAATGCGTTGCCATTTTAGGGTTATGTGTCAAATGGGTCAGGGGTTTTGAATTGAGTGTGTAGGTAGGTTGTGTGTAAGACTACACAATAGTCGCGGCTTGTATTCAAGTGGAAAAGTAGATTATAATCATATTATATACAATATGTTTTGTCGTAAATAATGATGACATGTAGGTATAATTTTATACAATACGAAATGAGTACACACATGTGTGAGGAAGGCTGAAAGTGGCATCGGTGACTGAAAATATTTCAAAAATATTCTAGAACTCGAAAATATTTTAATACTTAGTTAAATATGCTGACTACAGTTAGTAGTCAAGTGCAGATGAAGATGAAAACCGGAAAGAAAATTTTTTTAGTCTCTACACCATGGGGCCTAGATAAGTGTCAATCGCTCCGTATCGATTCGATTTCGAAAATTCTTGATCGAACAATTAGTTATCTTAGCGATTCGGATTGTCAAGAACGCCAATTGTCAACGCATTTGTATGGGAATATTAATCGAGTTTCGTTATACAATTTGACATTATCTAGCACTTAGCTATCGAAAACGATTGATCACGTGACATTTCGAAAGCTTATGCCAATTCCATACATTTCGGATTTATCTAATTTCGTTATGGTTTATGAAAATGTGACTTTGTTTAGGCTTCCAGATGAGAATACCTCCAATGTTTTGCCTATCTTATGTTTGACTAACTTACACGAACATATCGGAAAAAACCTACTCGTGGAAAGTAGGGAGTGCTGAAGTAGCGCACGAAATACGTTTCTTAAGTTTTTTGCTATTTGCGGATCAGTGGCTGGTTGTAGATATGTTGCTCAAAACACGATTCTTGACATTAACAAATGTGTATTTAAAATAATGACGTAAATATCACCATTTCATAAAATAGTCATTCAGTAGAGTAATATGTAAAGACGCCAGCACATTAAGCTATCCCAAACTGTCAAATTTTCCCAATTGAAAATGAACCTTACGCCTTTTTAATAAAGTTGAAAAATTGTCAAAGACATTTGACAGATAAGGGTAACTTGATGTGCTGGCCTCTATACTTAGAGAGTTGTATTGAGTACTTTGATTGTTATAATTTTGGAAATACATTTTAGAATCGTATTTTGATCAACATATAAACTAGCATTGACCAGCGAATTGAAAAGAAAAACGTAAGAAAATTTCGAATTTCGCGGGCTACCTTGTAGCTTTCACCTTAAGAATGGTACAGCAAAGAAATGAGACTCATATTTCATAGTCACAAAGCTTCATATAACTATTCTCAAGAAGCTAGGCCATCCATCAAGCTCATAAGATCCAGAAAGGCACAATACGTGGGTCAAGCGAAACTGTCAGGCATAACTGTCATGATTTATCGTCAGTCATATCTCGAGGAAAATTGGAGATGTAATTTTATTTTGATCGTACTGTATGTCGTGAATAAGAATAGAGATATATTAACGTGAGTATAGCCCTTCAGTGATTTCGCATCACTGTCAAAATCACAGTGATCTTTATGCTTCTTGTTATAAGGTTGCTGTTGGTTTGTTTTCTCTGTCAAGGTTGTCAAAATCATAATGGTCTTTACTCTTGTAATAATAAGGTTGCTATTGGGTTGTTGCAGGTGAATTAATCCTGAAACGACTGTAGTGGGTATGTAAAATAATGGCGCTTTTTGTTCTTGTTGATTTCCTTTTAATGGTATTTTTGTTTATAATATATCACGCCTGTATACCCCAAAGGGTTAGGCAGAGTTGCACCTATAGTATACTCACTTTATACCAGTTATCTTTAAGTCCCATGCAGTGGCATAGCTAAGAAACCAAAGGCCCTGGAGCAAAAAGTAAACTAGCGCCGAACTAAATAAACTATTTAAAATCGACTGTTAGGTATTCGTCGTGTTCTGAATTCGATGTACTCCACATTTGTCGCACTCCAGATTCGTCGTAAAACGTATAGTCGGTCAAGGAAGGTCTATTATATCAGAATATTTAGGTACATTTGAATTGATCTACTATTGTAATAATTATGATTGTATTTTTTCAAATAAGTTGTCATTATTAAAGTCGCGTTCCCCAAATCTAATTTATTTACTCGTATATTCCGAATGTGAGAGAAATGTTCACTTGTTCAATTTATTGTTCGTAAGTCAGGGTCCGAGGGGCCCCCTGAGCTTGGGGCCCCGGGGGCACTGCCTCGTATAGCCCTCCGGTAGCTACACTACTGGTTCTATGTAACAGAGAGCGAGCCAATTGCTATCAATCGGGCACAGATTTGAATTCCGGGCTGCTACGAGCAGTGATAGCCTAGTGGTGTGCCCGTATGACTGCCAAGTCATAGGTCCCGAGTTCGAACCCAAGGCTGTATAATTATCACTTGCTTGAAAATTCGTGAAGGAAAACATCGTGAGGAAATCTGCATGTCTGAAAGATATTTCTCAATAGCATGTAAAGCTAAGTCAGAGGTCCATGGGCAGCATAAAAACTCTGACACCAAGTTAGTCACTAACTACACGAAGAACAAGAAGACTGAAAAAATTGCGCTGAAAACCCCAATCTATACTAATATTATAAAGAGGAAAACTTTGTTTGTTTGTTTGGTTGTAATGAATAGGCTCAAAAACTACTGGACCGATTTTAAAAATTCTTTCACCGTTGGAAAGCTTAGTTTTCTAGGAGTAACATAGGCTACTTTTTATCCCGGGAAAAATAACGGGTCCCACGGGAAAGACCACGGGAGCGAAGCCGCGGGCAAAGTGCTAGTCATTTATATTTAAGTATTTGATGCAGTACCCTCAAAACATCATCCCGAATTACTCTTGCTAGAGCAGAAAGCAATAATATTCTACTTTAAGTTTCCTAACGAACAAAATAGCAATACCTTAACTTGTAACTATGGCTAAGTTTATGTTTAACAGACGACCCTGTCTATCAGCTGTCTACTTTAATCTACTAGGTCTTATTGATCCCCAACGGCCCTCACTTTTCAAGCTTGATTTATTGTTCGGAGCCCTAGCAACCGTTTCTAAGGCCCGGACTCCACAAAAACAAACGACACGAGAGGAGAGGAGATATGTATTAAACAACCAACAGAATTTCGACATCGATCCATCACATCCCCACTCAGCTTCGAGGATACCACTAAGCGGAGATGTGTCATATTTGTACGGCGCGATCGAAGCGGAGATATGAGCTGTGCTGCACAGAGATTGAGCTGAGCGGCGCGGCGGTATAAAGCGGAGATGTGACCCTCGCAAGATGGCGATGACGTGCATCGTCGAAAACTATTGTACGTGCACCTCGGCTACAAACGCTCGCCACAGACAGCTCAGTTTCGCTCTAGCCAGCACACATCTCCGCTCCAGTTAGCCAGTACGCATTTCCACGCAGCTTCGTTGGATACACCCTAGCTGACAAACATCTCTTCTCGTCTCCGATTCGGATATCTTCGCAAATCTCCGTTTTGTTGGAGTCCGGGCCTAAAGGCAATTTAGAAATAGGGAGTGCTGTTAAGTTTCTTTTGATGAAGTTACATTGCACTAAATAGACTCAAATCAGAGTCTGTAAGGTAAAAGGTCATTTTAAAGGTCAAAAATATAACTAGCGTACTCCCCATAGTACACGTATAATCTTTAATGCATGTGAGAATGCCGTAATCCGTCACACATGCCCGGTTACAACCCACAAAGTCGAGACATTTTATGATAAATACGACTCAAAACATTATCACTTCTTGTATAAAATAATTGAGAACAAAATAAACATTATTTTAAACGTAAACAATTGCAATAAAACGAAGAAATCAGCCCTTAAAATAAAATAGTCGTGAAAAGCTTAGAATCGTAGACGCGTGGGGCGGCCGCTACGATCAATACGCTACGAACCGGCCTACGCACTACGAGCGTAGACGTGCTACGAACAGCTGATATTTGGAGGAAATCGTGTAAACGATGTAAATAGAGAGTGACGTCAATATCACGCCGCTATGGGATGAGCAGAATTGTAATTTGGTACGAGAATACTGGTAATGTTCTGGCATGATTAATGGTTTTTTATTAGGTATTTATAATCTCATTGCCAAGGTGGAATGAAAATATTTTAAAGTATTTTTTTTTTGTTTAAAATCTCCACAGCGCCTGGAACAGCTCTGTATATGACTGACCAGACTTATGAACGTTAACCAAGCAAAAGGTGTAGTAAGGATTGTAGCAGGAATCCTTCTGTGTTACAAGACTAACCCCTTTCGTAGAAGGCGTGAATATACGTGTATGTGTAAGTAGGTACTACGTACAAGAAAGATTGATAACTATTCATTAATTTGAAGCCTATTTTTCATGCGCTTAGAAACGTACTAGTTGCTGCCAGCGGCTTCGCCTGGCTTGATCTCAGAAATTATCTCAAGGAAACGTATTACTGGGATAAAAATATTATATATTATCCAAACTCAAAACTCAAACTCAAAGTATTTATTTCAAATAAACCAATTACAGGCACTTTTGAATTGTCAAGGTGTCGGTTAGTCAGAGAGATGAAGCTAGTTGCCCATTCCAAAGCAGTAGGTACCTATGGAGAAGAACGGGCAAGAAACTCCATGGACACTCTTTTAAACAAAATATGGTTACAAAATATTATATATTATCCAAACTCAAAACTCAAACTCAAAGTATTTATTTCAAATAAACCAATTACAGGCACTTTTGAATTGTCAAGGTGTCGGTTAGTCAGAGAGATGAAGCTAGTTTCCCATTCCAAAGCAGTAGGTACCTATGGAGAAGAACGGGCAAGAAACTCCATGCCCGTTCTTCTCCATCTCTCTTGTTTAAAAGATTAAACAAAATATTGTTACAAAATATTGGTTACATAGTTCATAATAATATTATACATGTGAGAACGATGCAGAACGTTAAAAGCATCAGGTATAAAATATGTAAAAACTATTCAATAATTAAATTAAAACAAGCCTTAGCCGCTAAGAGATGACCAGTCCCTACTGACAGCGCCCGTTCACGAACATGACGCATATATTAGCACCATTCAGCTCAACCATTTTGAAGGGAGCTAAATGATCCAACACACACGCCACCATCAGCGAGACATTAAAGTGAGCATGGCATACTCTCAGCCGCCAGGGCCCATTGAAGTCAATGAAAGAGGTACCCAGTAAATGGTCGCTTTATAGTAGGTACATAGTACTCACATCCACACATCACATGATCATCACATTCACATTCTATGTATTAATCCAGGTTATAAAATACCTCTGTGCCAAATTTCATCCTTATCCGCTCAGCAGATTGAGCATGAAGGACGGACAAAGATACAAACTCACAAACTTAAAAAAAAATTGTGTGATGAATGTATGTATCAAAGATATTTTTATTTGTAAAAGAATCTTCCCTCAGTCATCAAAAAGATAACAAAACCAAACAATATTTTAGATCACAAAAACCTAGTTAAATAAAGCCATCATCATCAGTCCAAAGTTGCTCAAACAATCTGATATCATAATTTTATTTGTCCGTCGTTCCGTTGACAAAGTAAACATTAAATAACCGAATGAAAACAACATCAATTTTGGGAAAGTTTTAATTGAAAGAGTTTGACCTCAGAGTAATGAATTCGGTGTTAGATATTGATAGACAGCGGTTGTTAAAGTTCTGATAGGAGGATTATGCACTGGTATTCAAAATAAACAGACAGCTGTGCTGCTGGGGTGTTTGGTGCGCCACTTTTTCTTCTCAGCTAAAGCACTAGGAAGTGGTGAAGGACTATTTTATGTAACTTTGACCTTCAAAAAGTGCTGATTTTCAGCCTATTTTGAATAAATGACTTTTGATTTTGATTTTGAGGACTGCTATTCTGTACAGAAGACAGCACATCAAGCTATCCCTAACTGTCAAATTTTCTCAATTAAAAATGAACCTTATGTCTTTGCAATAAAGTTGAAATACTATCAAAGAAATTTGACAGATAGTGGTAACTTGATGAGCTGGCCTCTGTACAAATCTCACCGTGAGGAGAAGTGAGTTTAAAGTGAACTGTCAATAGTGTCAACCCTTAGTATTAGGTGGAACTTTTTGAGATTTTTACAGAATCTACCGGCTGTCCCACCGCCGACGAGGAAGTGATTCGCTATCAATGATTTTCTCGCTCTAGAAATGAACTTAATTAATTAGGTCTCTTGTGAGTAAAAAACTTTTATTAAAAAAACAACCGAATGAAAAAATAAACGAAAACACAAAACCAAAGATATCGACTTCCGAAATTTAAATTATTTTCGCTTAGTGACGTATTTTTGAAAGCTTTTATGTAAAAAAAGTTTATTATTTTTCACTTTTCAGCTATCGTACCTATCTACCACTCAATCCCCTAACCAATTCATATTCACTACTAAACTTGCTATGTAAACAACGCAACAGTGACCTGAAGTCCAAAATCATCGACAAGATAAAAAAGAGTGGATTAAATACATAACATCGAATAATTAACAATTTTCAAAATCGGTTCACAATTGACGGCGAAAAAGAAATCAGTTACTTTTCACTAATAATTAATAATAATTTATTATATTAATAGTTGAACGTTAATTGCCGTTAGAAAGACAGGTGCTTTAGGAAAAGATTTAAAAAAAATACACTTTAGGAATTTCGGAGCTGTTGGTTAATTTAAAAATTGATAAGTACCCACATTTTATCTGAAAACAGTTTATCTATACGTATTTAAACTAAGAATATTCATCGTGAATTAGACTTCATCTTAAACAAATTAAAATTCCACTTCCAAATAATACTTCAATAATAGATTGGAACGAAAATTTTACAATCCTACCTATTGGGCGAGATAGCAATTTTGGAAAGGTCTATGTCTAGCAGTGGACTGCAGTAGGTGGAGTTGATTGATTTTCATGACTGATTTAAATATTTGAGCAACGCAGCTCCAAAGTTTGGATATTGACAAATTGGTAAGCAAGCAAACAAGTTAAAGTCTTGAGCTGTCGAAAGCTTTGCTTAGATTGATTAATTTTCGCTTCAACACGACGCATTTTTACACGACAAACGCCTTTTGTTATATTCACTGACGGCAATGTGCGTTGTTGCTATGTAAAAAATGGTAGGCGCTTTTTTATTAGTAAGATACATTTTTTGAATGTGTATTGTTGAAAGACAACGTTATTGATTTAGAAAAAAAGGATGACAGTTCAAAATTAGAACCACAATTACCAGCTTAAAATAAACAGTAGGTATCTGTTCTATTTTCAAATTATGCTTACAACACATCAAATCGTATCGTATCTGTAGGCAAAATATGATTATAATAATTCTGTTTTTTGAAATATCTCACTAAAACAATATCTTCGAAAAAAAAAGTGATCAACGTCGTGGCCATAAACAATTCATACGATATTTTTATGTCAAGATATGGATGACATATGAATGAAAAAGAAATGTGTTAGCTGTCTGTCCCAAGATTGAAAGACGCGGGTTTCTGGCACACTACAGGCGGGAAAGTAAATTACTTTTGTTTCGTTTTCACTTTTCAGGCGTGTATAGTGTTTGGAAACTGATAATTTCTTCGGTACTTAACTTTATGCAGAAGTGACCTTTTATCTAAATATTTTACTTTTGCGTAAAATGTTGTCAAATTAGACAGAAAGGAAGACAGCGCACAATAGCGCCATCTCTTACTAACATCAAAGAATAAAATCTCAACACTTCAACAACGAATAGCGAGACATAAAAATATGCAACAAAAAAAAATCGACATAAACCATAAACTTTGTCTCGGCGAGAAAGAGACGAGCGTATTCCGTCTCTCCGGCGACAAAGCAACAAGTCGACTGGGCAAGGGCGCCGTGGCCAAAAATAACAATAGTTTCGGAACAGAATGACATAACAGTAGCTCCCTGCTAATCAGGCCGAAGTTCTAAGAATATTTTGTATGAGTTAACTGAAATAGAACAAGGGAAATTGTTAACTGACAATAGATGTAGCTAAACTGTTTTAAAATTTAACTTAATTTTGTTTTTTTTTTAATCTTGTAATTATGGACGCTTTTATAAGTTCTGCATCGTTCTCCCGTGTATATATCAACATGAATGATGTAACCCATTTTTTGTTAACATATTTTGATTTTAAAGAGTGTCCATGGAGTTTCTTGCCCGTTCTTCTTCATAGGTACCTACTGCTTTGGAATGGGCAACTAGCTTCATCTTTCAGACTGACCGACCCCTTGACAATTCAAAAGTGCCTGTAATTGGTTTATTTGAAATAAATATTTGAGTTAGAGTTTATTCATAATTTGAACGGCTCGTATATTTACTTGCAATTTTCTGATAAGTTTGATACAGCATAACATCATGCCTGTAATCCCCGTAGGGTTAGCAGAGTCCTATAGTATTTCAACATTTTGTCACTTATGTTTGAGTCCCACGTAATAGGGGGCGAGCCAATTCCCATCAATTAAGCACTGATGCAGACACCGGCCGGCTACAGCAAAAAAATCCAGATGGATAAAACCCTAAAACATTTTGCCCGATCCGGGAATCGAACCTAGGATCTCATGCTCAGCAGTAGCGCTTGCGACCACTAGACCAACGATAGGATGTTAAGTATGTGAACTTTACATGAAAAAATTCTCAAGGCATACATTTTTCGCAGACAGGCCCAAAGCAAAACTAGTTTAAATTTGTAGTTACGGGTATTTACAAACATTTCATAGTAACTAGGGATGTTTGCGGCAGTAACGATTTTACAACCAGCTCGACTGTGAAGATTTTGCCAACAAACAAATGAAACACGCATAAAATCTTGCTCATTTGGAACTCATTTAGAACAAACAATTAGTACAAACCCAGCTTAGAGATATAAGCAGGAATATTCTATGCTCAGTTGTAATGTTTACCAATGATAATCAGCCTATAATGTTACTGTTGGGACACAAGCCTCTCTCGGTGAGAGGAAGTGAGCTGTAATCCACCACAAGAGCCCAATGGAGGTTGGTAGATGTCACAATACATGTCTTTGTATTTTTAGTTCTAGGACATAGGTACCGGTTTCCTCACGATGTTTTCCTTCACCGTTTTGAGAGCAGTGGTGATGACCAAATTACCAAAGTAAACCGCCTGTTTGACGTTCATAAGTGCCTTTATTGTGCCTATTTGAAATAAATTATTTGACTTTGACTTTGGGTTCGAACCTAGGACTACAACCCGTAAATCTTGGCCGATACTACTGAGTCACGACTCTCCTGTACTCTGTCTTTACCTTTGTCTTAATGAATTGTCAGATTTCTGATAACGTAATAATATAATTATTCCGCAAATTGAAATACGGGAATGGCTTCTCTACGAGTTTAGGATTTAAATAGCTGATTAGTTGAGCTGCTCCAGCTGTTGAGGAGCTCGTGGCTAAATCATAACAGCCGCACAGATCGATCCATCAGGTTAAGCTGCGCTTGCTGAGGTTGGTTTGTGGAAGGGTGACACTCTCAACATATCGAGATATCCTCCGTGGCTCAGAAAGCACGTTAAGCCGTTGATCCCAGTTGTCATTTGTGCATCTTTGACAGTCGTTACGGGTCGTCAGAAGCCCGAAAGTTTGACAGACCGTCTTAGCAAGGGTATCGTATTACCCAGTTACTGACTGGGTTGTGGAGGTCAGATAGGCAGTCGCTCCTTGTAAAACACAGGTATTTAACTGCATCCGGTAAGACTGGAAGCCGATTCCAACATAGTTGGGAAAAGGCTAGGCAGATATTGATATACATATATCCAGCTGTTGTTAAGAGGTATAAATCAGATCATTTCTCGTTGACTTTCGGTCTTTTAGCCACTTTTCCTGTCCAGACGACCTTGATGATGAGCAATAAAAAAACTAAAACTTCTACAAAGACGTAGGTACGATTGATTGCGAAACAACGTAGTTTTTTTATAGTCCATAATAAAACGACATTCAATCTCGCAGTTTCCTGCGATTAGTAACGGTCAATAAATACATAGTTTGAGGACATGAATATTCGACACCTTTTTTTTTACTTTATTTTGAGGGTGGGAAATCATCAAATGACCCCGGGTGGACCGGAAAGGAGTGTTAGACTCTTACTGACTAAAACCCATCCATGTTGCTTCCTTAGCCCTTTATGTTCCGGGGTAGCGGTAACCCTTGTAACCCGCTGAACAACCACCTGACGTTGACATGTTGAATTTCAAACAGTATTCCTTCGAGAAGTTAGCAATTATTTTGTTTCTACTCTTATAATTGAAGAGATGAAATAATTATAGCATCATTGTATATCATAACATAACATCAAATGACACCTGTATTCCCAGAAGGTTTAGCCAGAGGTGTAACTATCGAACAAACACATTTCGCTAGTTAAATTTTTATGTTCCATGGAAGCGAGCCTATGACCATCAACTGTTGTGCACGGTTCCGGGTTGGTAGTGAGCAATTCAAAATGGAAACAACTTAATTATAACACTTTGCCCGACTCGGGAGTCGAACTCGTGTCCACTAGTGGCGCTTGCGACCACTAGACCAACGAGACAGTCAATCATTGTATAAGACAATATGTATCAAGAAATTCGTTTTTTACTGCATCATGTTTGCTGCAAATAAACGTATTTTCCTTATTTTCTTCTTTCAAAGCATCAACAGGACTGATTAAGAAAACAATGATTAAAAAAAAAATAAGAATACACACTAATACCTACTTATTAATTACAAATTATTTAAAACTCGAATCCCACGTAAATATATTTAGCTTACCGAGATATAAGACTGAGATAATACACGATAATCAGGTTCTACTAACAAACGAAAGATAAAGATTAAACAATAATTAATAGGAACGCTGGGGTGAATCGTAACGAAACTTAAAAATAAATTTTATCATTGAAATATATAGTATAGTTCGTGGCCAAAAAGGGCCCGTAATGTGTTTACTGTATTATAATTAACAATTACGTGTCCTTGTTGGCAACAAGCTATATTATTTCAATGTTAAAATCTATTTTAAAGTTTCGTTATGATTCACCCCAGCGTTCCTATTCACCCCGTTTTACGGTACTTAATATCTGTTATACAACAACAGTGATAAGAACGATAACAATAAAAATATATGGATGATATTACCAAAGGTGATTAAGGAAATAATTTCATATACCTATGGATGCTCAATACTCAATACTTTATTAAGAGAGAGGCTTTTAAAAAGATAAAGATCAATATGGACCCTTCAATCAATATGGAGCTATTATTACTGCTAATATTGTAATGTTACAAAACGAAAAGGATTTTTATTTACTTTCCATTAGAATGTTGTATAAGTGATGTATTCACTCAGTACTGAAAACTAGTGATTGTTACTATTTTTGTAAACAAGTCGTTGGTATGCCTTGTTCAATATATTAAAAAAAATCTCACCAACTGAAGTCGTATAATACATAGTTAAATTCATGCCACAGTTTAGTCAGGGCAAAGATTGTTCTACAAAACCTCGTCATGCAACATATATATCCTTATCCGGTATAATCTCACCAAAATATGTGTGGTCAGTATACAGTCATCGTATGATCACCAGGCTGATGAAATAAATGTTTTCATATAGTAAAACATATAAATTTGCCTAGTCACCTTGACTTTTATTTATCAAAATCTAATGGGACATATCACCAAATATGCATAGTCATTGTATTATCACAATCGGATATAAACCGTTGATGGCGCTCGGATTATTCAGTACCTTGCTATCGTTTACTTCGACACAGTCAACATGACCATCAAATTATATAAAATTGACGGCAGTCCGCCTGTCCGGGCCGTCCTGATGACGTTGGAAGCGCTGCATCTAAAATACGAGACTCAAAACGTGGATCTACAGGCCGGAGAGCACAAGACACCAGAATTTCTGGAGAAAAATCCAGCGCACTCCGTTCCTACGATAGAAGACGACGACTTCGTACTAGCTGACAGCCATGCCATCATAACGTATCTGGCGTCAAAGTATGGTGAGGAACAACAATCGAATTTGTACCCCAGCGACTTGAGAATACGTGCGACAGTCCTTCAGAGGTTGTTTTTCGAGGCTACGGTCCTCAATAAGGCATCCTCTGCGCTAGTGTATGGAGTTTTAATGCATGGCCAAAAAGAGCCTACTGCTCAACAGATCGCTGACGTGGTTGCTTCCTATGAAATTTTGGACAAATACTTGCAGAAGACGAAGTTTGTGGCGTGCGACCATTTGACCATAGCTGATATGTCATGTGCCGCTGGGATATCTAGTACGGAAGTCTGGGTGCCGGTTGATGATAAGTTTACCAAAGTGAAGGCATGGTTGAATACGCTGAAGGAGGAAGAATGGTACAAAAAGGGTAATCTACCTGGACTGACCCTATATAAAGCGTACGTGAATGCAAAATTAAACAAAACCAGTGCTTAAATCAAAACTGATCAGCTATGTGAACCCCAACGAAGAAAAGATAAGATTAATTTGATAAGTTTAGATAAATTAATAATTTCTGTTATTGCCTCGTCATGACACGTTTTAAGTCGACCTTATCTGAAAGTAGAACACCTGCAGTGCAATCTCTTCATTCTGTCACCACAAGATATAAAAGCAGGTGTCTTCAATATCTATCACTTCAAAACCAACACATACTAAAAAAAAAGATTAACAAAAATGCATACCTAGTTTAAAAAAGTTTGTATTGTAAGATTTTTTGTTAAAAATATCTAGAATATAATAGAATACTCTTTATAATATATTTAAAATAAAATGTGTGTATGTGTTAAAAATAAATGTTTATTTAAAACTAAAATGTATACTTTTTTTTTTAACGTATCAACAATTTATTCATTCCTCTGATTTTACGGATTCATGTGCGTATTGTTTATTTATCACTTGCTTAAAATCGGTGAAGGAAAACATCGTGAGGAAACCAGCATGTCTGAGGAATTATTGCTCAACAGCATGTGCAACTAAGTCAGAGGCCCATGGGCAGCATAAAACACTGACACCAGGTGAGCCACTAACCACACGATAAGAAGATTCATTAATTTTCACTATTTAAAATACCTACTGTAGTATTGCAAGTCATCATTATAATTCTCTCGTTACCTTAATTTACTTGAGGCCGGCGCGTCTGTTCTCTTCCATGCTTCTCTATTCTATCCTTAATCATCTTTCTCACAGTCCATCTACCGTTTCTTAGTTTGACATAAATTAATGCATTCACAGACACAACCAAAAGTCTCCTCCTTTAGAAAATGCATAAGTACATGGTGCTCACATATTATGTACCATGTACTTATGGCATAGTTAAGTTTACCTGCCTTTGTTAGATGTGTTTTTCTTTTCACCATTTGTGGTGTAGTGTTTTTATTCTGGGTGCATCGTCTTTACATATAATGTTATAATTCATGTATACAAAACATTGTAATACATTTTAAAAGAGTAACGGTGGAATTTCTTGCCCATTCTATGATCATGACTAGAATCAATTCTATTTCTTGTTCATTTTGACGTTCAAAAGTGCCTTACTTGTGCCTATTTGAAATAAATGATTTGACTTTGACTTTGCATGTCGTGTGAAAAGTTTTTTCGTTTTGTAAGACATAGATATATTAATCGCAGCATTGGAACCGTACTTTAGTGAACGCTTCACTACGTAAAGGCATAACTAGCATTCTACTCTTTGTGAATTCGATACTATGCCTTTTTATGGGTCAAGATCTTTGTATGAGAATGGATAAAATAACTTTGTAATAATCATTATTACAGGCATTTTGTATGATGACCGTATCAAATAGAAGATGGTGATTAGGACTATTATTATGTCATTAAATATATTGATTATTGCATTAAAACATACAATAACGGATTTATTCTCCGTAGGGATAGGCAGAGGTATACTTAAAGCACACTTACATAGGACAGGAACAATCATGTTTGTTGATTGAACTGACATAGACTAGACCAGACGAAAGTAAAAAATTACCAAAAAATAAACTGAACACGATAGATATAGAAGCAGTGAAATAATAACTGACCTGAACCTATCAATCAACGATCGTACATAATAATTAATATGGATTGCTATCAATAAACTGTACCTACCTAGTCTATGTTTACTTGTCAATTGAACGACAGATAATAAAGGACAATTGACGATATATCTTGTTTATGGATCGACAAGAATAGTAATAAATATAATGCGTTGGTTAGTAGCACTGATTTACAAAGTTTTTAAAACATGTTATTTTATTGGCTCATCAACTGTTCTTTTTTTTTATAATAGTTAACTTTCTGTAATTTTTTTTTTAAATAGCATCTTCTGTTGAATCCAGTAGCGTTATGCTGAGCATGACGTCCGCCTCCTGTTTGTTATATGGGACTTAAACATTACTATCGAAACGTAACCTTCTGCCTATCTCTTTGAGGTATACAGACGTGTTAAGTGATGACGAATCGGACCCCACTTTATTTATCTTTTTCCTCATTCATGTACAGACGCCAGCACATCAAGCTATCCCAAACTGTCAAATTTTCCCAATTGAATATGAACCTTAGGCTTCTGTAATAAAGTTGAAGAACTATCAAAGAAATTTGACAGATTGTGGTAACATGATGTGCTGGCCTCTGTACAGACGCCAGCACATCAAGCTATCCCAAACTGTCAAATTTTCTCAATTGAATATGACTCTTATACTTCTGTAATAAAGTTGAAGAACTATCAAAGAAATTTGACAGATTGGGGTAGCTTGATATGCTCGCCTGTGTAAGTGTACCCCTTTTTATGGTACATTATAATGAATATTCCATTCTATTATATATTCTACAATTTACGTCCAAAAAAGCAAAGTACATTCTATTCCAAATAGAACCATAAATCACTATCAAACTACCGTCCGCATTAAGTTGTACACGGGCGATGAAAAAGTTGGGCTACTGTTGACGAAAAACAGCCAAAATCTGTCGGTGTTGACTCGAACATTGGAGGAACATAAAGCATGTTCGTGCAACAGTTCAAAGACACCTGATCACACAAAATCGCGTGACTCCCTACCTTTAAATATCTGTGTCTGGTGTAATTTATAAGTGTACAGGCTGTTACCGAAAGAATATATACATACAAAAGCATATGCTACAGACCACCAAACTGACCACTTTTACTAACGGACCAACTCCGAAATCGCAAAAAAAAATTTGCAGTTCTATACATTTTTGGTAACGTGACTCGTCGAAATGTAGGGAATAGCTGATTTTTTTTTCGAGTTGGTCCCATAGTAAAAGTTGGGAAGTTGGTAAAGTTGTTGGTTGGTTGGTTGGTAGTTAGTTTGGTGGTCATGGTGCATATGCTTTTGAATGTAATACCCTTTCGGTTACACCCAGTATAACAGAGTAGTCAGTAGTGTGATAAAGAGGTTGTATGACTTTGATGAATACGATATTACTCTCAATATTCTCAAAGTGGTTTGTTTTTAATTATCAGGCTGTGAAATAAAGGCAACAAAAAAAAATGGGGGAAAAAGTTTGAAGAAGAGGAAAAACTATTTAGATACTAAGTTTATTTTTTTAGACATGTGCATTTTTTTTTGTGCAGAATAAACATTTTTTATTTATTTCTTTTCTTTCTAGCAACTTGCAGTCATTATGACCGATTAATGGTAATAGGCTCGCCCCCTATTACGAGTACATCGGACTTACAACATAACAGCCAAAATGTGGGTCCAAAAATGTGGGGCAAAACTCCTAAAGAATAAAATAGAATACTCTTTATTATGTGCACTATACAATTTACAATTATAATTATTTTCTAAATTTTATAAGGGGTGCCATAATGGAGAGTCATGCCATAGAGAGAGCTTAAAGCGATCTTTTTAAGACAACCTTTGTATAGGTAAAAGGGAGAAGTAGAGGCAATACTGCAGGTAGTCTGTGGTGTATAATGTACATACAAAATACATACATACATAAAGCAAATTGCTTCTACTGTTTTGACGCTCATGCAACAATTTGCTTTTTAAATAACACCTAATTATTCAAATCGGCTCGTCATTAAAAGGTACGAAATTGTACAGTCATAAAATCGATAATAATTTTGGAAATAAATACAAAGTAGTTACCAACCCATTCGTAAATACGATACACTAGCCTCTGCCCGTGACTACGCCTGCGTAAAATTTCTTGTTTTATGTCTATCTATCTTAACGAAGTGTCCTGCGTGGGCGACGAATACGACGCGATGCGATGCGACACGACACGATGCAATGCGACGCGATGCTACATGCGACAAATATCCTACGTAGTTTTTGGTCATTACTTCTCGAATCATGGAGAAAAACAATACAATTTCTTTCTTTCTTCTTCAATTTTGCTTTAGTTCGTGGTGTCGCGTCAGGACGCCCTCAAAATAAGTACGCGTTACGTCGCGTCTCGCCGTAGACTGCCATATAGGCCGCAAGCGGGGTTTGCCGTTGTGATCAATGCCGTGCCTTTCTGTATGAGAGAGGACTTTGACCAGCATTAGGACACTAATATAACACTTTTTGATTTCACTTTTACTTTTTTTTACTGTCCCACTTGTGTTTATATTGAAATCGATTGATATAAATATTACAAATACGAAAATCAAAGTGACTTTCATTTTTAGTAAAAGTTCTAACATAGTGTAGGTATAGGCTCAGCGGGACTTTCCGAATTCAAAGGGATTGTTTGAAAGGGTTACCGCTCCCCCGGAACACAAAGGGCTAAGGAAGGAACATGGATGGGTAGCCAGAGTCTGACACTTCCTTCCAGCCTCCACCCAGAGCGGGAGGAGTCATTTGATGATTTTGTTTCGCCTTTTCTTCTTAGGGGTAGTCAAGTAGGAAGTCTCGGCTCCATCTAGTATCTTAATATGACGTGATAACAGTGAAAGTGATACCGATGTGCTACAATTTCATTTCGGATAGTTATGTGGTCATGAATTACTTAGGCACCCAAAATTGCGCACATCGGATGTTGGAATTGCCTCTTTCTGTATTTAATGAGCGCACATCACGGGCGCCTTTGTCTGTGGCCCAATTTAAGAGAGTTGGTAACTGTTTAATATACGTTTGTCTTCAATATTTGGATATAGATTGATGGAACACTAGACTATACAACAAAACTAGTTAAACTATAAGTAGATACATAAATCTTCATCTTGAATCACTGTATCTATCGATGGCATTAAAATCCGTTGCGTAATTTAAAAGTTCAAGCGTACAGAGGGACATTGACGACCGGAAACGAGTTTGTTTTATATTATGTAGAGATTTTGCAATTTTTCCTCTTCTTCAAACTTTTTCCCCCATTTTTTTTTGTTGCCTTTATTTCACAGCCTGATAATTAAAAACAAACCACTTTGAGAATATTGAGAGTACTATCGTATTCATCAAAGTCATACAACCTCTTTATCACACTACTGACTACTCTGTTATACTGGGTGTAACCGAAAGGGTATTACATTCAAAAGCATTATGCTACAGACTCTTAGTATTTAGTTACCAAGTTTTTTTTTTTTACTGTAAATTTCCAGATGGAAAACCCAATAACACTTTTCCCAACTCGGGAATCGAACTCAGGACGTCATGCTGAGCAGTAGCGCAGTGGCAGTGATTATGTTTATCTTTGTGTGAAGGTCAAAAGTATTTTTAATGCAATTTTGGCAATAAAGTACACTTTGGCTTTTGTTTATTTTGTTTTATGTGGTTAATTTACATAGTTTACGTATGCGATGTCTGCAAACATTACAATAAGTTTTGCGTAATAGGTTTGTTGGAACGTATAATGTACTCAGAAAACATTTAAAAAATGTAAAAAAATGAGCAGACATTTTTCAGCTGCTATACATAAGCTGATCAAATTACGTGATTTAACGTGGAGTTGCGGACACCAGCTCGTATTCACTATTACATAAGCTAGTTATTGTTATTTATTTATACAAAAAATTATTGGTTCCAAGTTACACAACCTACCACAAAAGTACCTCAGTAAGACCTCGTATTTCGTTTACCATTCTAAAGCCGTTTGTCCACCGCTACGTCAACGAGAACGAGATGGCGGCGTCGAAGTAATGACACATTCATTTACTATGACCACGTGTCCACCGCACAACACTACCGGGACATCACATTTAGTTCGAATAATCTTGTTTTTCGTTGACCTTGGACAAACAGTGAAAGGATGAAAGAATATGTGCATGCCTTAAAACGACTAGCTCGTATCAGTTGTCACTTTCAAGGACATAGTGACATTGAGATAATTTCGACCTTGGTGAAGATTATACTGGTACCTATTACAGAATCAGAATTAATTCCGCATTACTATTATATGTCTAAAATAAGTTTAAAATCGGACCAGGACTAGAACCTGTTTTAGTTTTGTGTGAGAATGATGGAACTCCTTTTCACTAGAATTAAAGCTACAACCCCAAGGAGCGGAGCAAAAAGAAACGGTTACGCGAGAACGACGAAAGTGCGGGCGGGCGATGCAATGTGATGTGACGGGGAAGAACTGTATCGCATCGCATCACCGGTAGGATTAAAAAAGAAAGTGGCTGTTATTTTGGTTTATTGTTTAGCTAAAGGCTTCCACACGCACAAAGTCACGGGCAGAAGATTGTTAATAAATAAAACCCTAATTGTGTTCGTAAACGTGTAGTTTACGACGTGCCAAGGTCTCATTATTCTTGATATTTATTGCACGGTTGCACTTGCTTGAAATACCGAGTTGCTGACATCTGTGATTTTAAAATAGCATTTCTATTCATACACTAGCCGCCCCGACAGACGTTGTCCTGTCAGTTTTAATAATTCATTCAAAAATCCCATAGAAAAGAATACGGATTTGGATGAAATTTGGCGATTATTAAGCAGGTGATAATTATACAACACGCACATAAATCCGAAATATCAGAGGTGCGCGCCTTGGGTTCAAACTCGAGACCTATGACTTGGCAGTCACCGACGGTCACGCCACTAGGCTATCACTGTTTTTTTTTTTAATTAACACATAAGACTATACTTGTTACCCCAGTAGTGTGTTCCCGTGGAAAAAATAACGACGTGCACGCGCGGGAGAAGCCGTTGGCAGAAGCCCGTAGACAGTTTAGGCTAGTTTGTACAGAGGCCAGCACATCAAGTTACCACAATCAATCAATCAATTCTTTGATAGTATTTCAACTTTATTGCAAAGACTTAAGGTTCATTTATAATTGAGAAATTTTGACAGTTAGGGATAGCTTGATGTGCTGGCGTCTGTACATAACAATTTCAGATGGGAATATTTTCTTATTCCATACTTTTTAGATTGTGATTTTTCAGCAGTAATCTTTGACAGTCGTTACGGGTCGTCAGAAGCCCGATAAATCTGACCTCCACAACCCAGTAACTGGGCAATGGCCATGTTACTGGGTTGTGGAAGTCAGATAGGCAGTCGCTCCATGTAAAATACTGGTATTCAGATGCATCAGGTTAGACTGGAAGCCGACCCCAACATAGTTGGGAAAAGGCTAGGCGGGTGATGATATCGACGTAATCTATTCTTCTTTTCGTGTGGTTAGTGACTAACCTGGTGTCAGAGTTTTAATGCCGCCCATGGGCCTCTGACTTAGCATCACATGCTGTTGAGAAATATCTCTCAGGCATGCCGGTTTCCTCACGATCTAATCGTAACGACGTAATCTATTGATTACGTAAAAAAGAAACTGTCCTATATTTTTAATAATCCAGCTGGTGACGGACTAAAAAATTAATTTTGGTCAACATCCCTTTTCCAGCACAAGGTCTTAATTTCAATTACTACAACCTACACTTCTTAGTCATTCCCAGTCTTTTAATAAAGTCTAGCCGACTAGACGTTCGCGCTGGCATCAGTGAAGGCATGTGGCGTTGTACGACTATGCCATTGGCATTCGCAACATGCTTCAGAGTCTTGACTGAAAGATTAATTGGGGTACCACGACTGTTGTTAAATGATATGGGGTCTTTAGTCATCGGAATGAGTAAACAACCTGATGACTATTTCGGTAGCAATGAGGACGTTAATCTAAGTATAATTACTGTGATCGATTCTAGAGTGACATCGATTCCTGGAGTGTTTTTGAATTTCTTTTTGTGGGTGTTAATAGGATGAGAAGGTTTCTACGTATAAGTTACGACTTATAGTACGAGATCCGGCTGCAGAATCAGTGCACCCATCAAGTATTTGGTAAAAACATAATTTATACGCATATTTATGATTAGGAGAATACATATCTACCAGGTTGCCTATCCAAATGTGGCCGCTAATATTTTTAATAAAATTATTGTGTCAAGACAAGACTCTAATAACTAGACAAGTCTAGGTATTAGAGTCAATTCTAAATCACGTCTCCAGACAAGCAATCTAACTAACCTACATCAAAGAATGTCCGTCTGACCTATTGGTTTGGAGGAGCACCAGCATACCTGATAGATAGGTTTACATTTTATTGAGAAAGTCCCGTTAAACCATTATTAATGGGATTGCCAGACGATTAAATGTTTCTGGAGCACTATTGAAGACTGTAGTGCGCTACAATGGAACATCTATGCGCATGAGTCACATTCTAAAAGAGTAATACCTTCTTATGTAATGTCAGCAGCGATAGCCTAGTGGTGTGACCGTCGGACTACCAAGTCATAGCTCTCGAGTTCGAACCCGAGACACGCACCTCTGCTTTTACGGATTCATGTGCGTATTGTATAAATTATCACTTGCATAAAAATCGGTGACGGAAAACATCGTGAGGAAATCGGCATGCCTGAGAGATATTTCTCAACGGCATGTGAAGCTAAATCAGAGGCCCCCAAACTCTGACACCAAGTTAGTCACTAATCACACGAAAAGAAGAAGAAGATGTAATGTTGATGGCCATAGTCCAAATCAAAGCATTTATTTCAAATGAACCATTTACAAGTACTGTCTAGCACATGCTGCAAGCTGTTTGCCCATTCCAAAGCGTAGTTGCTCCCTTTGAAGAAGAGCAGACAAGAAACTGCATTAATGCTCTTTTTAATCAAAATATGGGTTCGCCAAGTGAGTAAGGGCCTCTGTCTCCCCACAGAGATCAGGCTTATATCCCAGTGGGAACATTTTAGACTGATTATGTTTCTGCAATATTAGCCAGCCACAAGATTGGTGAAACGCTGCAGGCTGCAGAGAATCCTCTAGGCAATAATCAGGAATAAAAATGTTGCACGCTTACTCTTAATGAATCAGGGGCCTACCTGATTCATTAGGAGAATGTACAACATTTATCAAGGGAATTCTAGAGTATCTTAAAGAAAAGAGCATTGTACCTTTTTTTGCAACGAAGAAAAAAGTTAAGGTAATGAATTAACGAGTTTTTGGCCTAGAGAACAGAGTTCAAAATCAATCAAGTCTGAAAAACTTCGGTTCCGTCATGTCAATGATAACTTTGGATGCGCAAGTAGTAAAATGCTACTAAATTTTCTAAATGCTAAAAGTTATTACTACGTACTTCGATATTGTTGCCAATAATTACTTTCCTAGATTACTACCTAGTTAACTAAATATATTTCAGTGCTTACAAAGTTGCTGTAACTTCTTACTTGCAATTAAGTTTTTATTATTTCTTTTATCGATTTCATTGTCCAACTTTAGTGTAGGAATAACCTAATAACATATTTTTTTAAATGTTTGAAATCATGAAATAACTCTTTCCGCTGTGGGTGGAGTGGAAGGGAGTGTCAGAGTGTCTGTTACTGGCTAAAACCCATCCATGTTCCTTCCTTAGCCCTATGAGTTCCGAGGCAGCGGTTATCCTTTCGGATCTGCCTAGCCTGTTCCTAACTATGTTGATGTCAGCTTCCAGTGTTACCAAATACAGATGAATATCATCACTTTACATGGAACAACTGCCAATCTGACCTCCACAACTCCTGTGCAACACGATGCCCGTTGGTAAAACCGTCTAGACTATGAATAAAAAAATAAATCAGGTAGCCTTTATGCATTCTGACAAGAACTTAGTTTAATAGCCTATTTATCTCAGGTATAAGATGAAGGCGCTGCGGGAAACTGCCTCTTTATAGCCTGTTTTTCATTATTTAAAATCCCTGTCAGCTGATGGTACCTATTTAACACTTTATATTGTCACATTTAAGATTTCTTGCAAGAGTGTTTATGAAAACTTATATTATTCAGCCTTGTAGCTTAAAGCTTCTTGAGTTAGTAATTTATTTAAGTGGTAGAGTTAGTCTTTTTTGTTTTCGTGTCGTTAGTGACTAACCTGGTGTCAATTTTTTATGCTGCCCAAGGCCCGAAGGGCCTACACGAAGAAGAAGAAAGATTATTCTCTAATTTCTTATCTCCAAAAAATCCCTAAACCATTTTGGGTTCATGGTCATAACTGAAATATCAGTACTAATTAAACATAGTGAAGAATCCTATTAGTGACTGGTTTCACGAACGTAAATTAGTTTAATAATTAAAATATTACTTTTTGCATTAATTATCGTATATAACTGTATCATGAGTAAATCCACACACGATATGATTAGCATTCTAATTTGTATTCCTAAAAATAATAATCAAAAGGTCGAATTATTCCGATTCTAAATAAAAGATCAACATTATGACCTATTTATATAATTAATTCAAAAACCTGTTCTATGTTCACTATATTCTTATTTTTATTTCATGTTTTTCTAATAATTCTAGAATTAATAATTATTTATAATTTGGGTCACCTAATATATTATTATCAAGTTTTTGAATTTATAACGAAGAGTTAGGTATTACCATTTTTTTTTCCATTTATTCTTTTAATTTTGTTTCATTCTACGTTCACTAATTGGAATGACTTTATGCCAAACATAAACTTAACGTTGCAGTTGCAAAACAAGTTCTCCCATACATGTCAACTGCAAATGTAAGTTTGTACGCACAATATTGAGAAAACTATGTTACCATAGACCACAGACTTGTATCGTGTAGATTTTCATGAAATCTATAAGCATAGAACATTAATTTATCAGTTTTTTTTTCAAATAAATTTAGGGTCTATGGTTTTGGAGTTAAGACGGGGAATGGTAAATTTTCTTAAATAACTTGTGTAACAATAATCTCGCTGTGTTAGACGGACAGACAAACACGAGCGACCCTATAAGTATTTTTATTCAATCAGACATGCGGAACCCATAAACAAAAAGTGAAGCTCTGATATCGGCTTAGTAGCAGAAGCTTATGGATGATTCCATGCGATCAAAGCAATCCATCAATAGAAACGATAAAGCCACTACCTACATAGCTTCATCGCATACCTCGCAGGTATGCCCTTTAGGTATTTGGTGCACATAATCAGGTGCGTGGACGCATTAAGATAGTGATTTAATTAGATGCATGGTACTCATTTAATTGAGAGAGCAGTGAGTCATATTACGCAAGGAAATAATTTTAACTGCGTCGTTGGTCTAGTGGTCGCAAGTGCTGCTGCTGAACGGGAGGTCCTGGGTTCTATTCCCTGGTCGAGCAGTGTTATTGGATTTTTCCATTAATAGCAGCTCTGAGTTAGGATTTGTGCCCGGTTGATGCCAATAGGCTCACCCCACATAGGACTTAAACATAACTGGCGAAATGACTACTCTACTACTTCTTCTTCTTTTAGAAGAAGAAGAAGAAGAAGTACTCTACTACTCTACCTAACCCTTTGGAGAAACAAGGCGTGCTGTTATGTAACAATTTTAAAGATTCGCCGTTTTTGCGATCAATAAAAAATACTACACCTATAATAAACATGAAAAAAAAATTGAAACAGCTTGGACTGCTAAAAAAAAGCAAGAAAACACGATTTGAGTCAGCTAAAAAAAACCATGGAGCGGAAAAAGTCACCAGTGTTTTGTTTTTATTTTAATAGTCGCAAATGGAAAAAAACAGAAATAGAAAATCTAAACATTCAAGTACTGTAGGTTCCAGCTACTCGTGCCTATATGCTTGACCCAAATCCACAATGCATAACCACTCATAGCATATGAAAAACCGATTTTACATGCAGACAGTTTTGTGTAGCGGAAGCTCAGAATTTTTAGTCGACTGCCGCCAAACGGGTGGAAAAATTGCATACGAAATATGTTTTTTTGAACGTTTTGTTTGCTACCAAAAACGGGTGTTAATTGCGTTAAAATTTTATGTCGAAGCACGCAGTGATATGCGTTTTAATTTTCCAGGTTGATCGCCGTTGGCATACCGACGCGAATGCATGCGAAAACTAACCAAAATGTATGAAAAAGTATTCGCATTTTACAGCGAAACAGCAGGGGTAGCGTTGATGTGGATCAGTCTGCCTAGCCTTTTCCTAACAATGTTGGGGTCGGCTTCTAGTCTAATCAGATGCAGCTGAATACCAGTATTTTACATGGAGCGACTGCCTATCTGACCTCCACAACCCAGTAACTGAGTAATACGATACCCCTTAGTAAGACTGGCTGTAAGATTTTGGGGCTTCTGACGACCCGTAACGACTGTCAAAGATGCACAAATGACAGCCGGGACCAACGGCTTAACGTGCTTTCTAAGGCACGAAGAAGTCTCGGTATGTAATCTATGGTAAAGATGGTCACCCATCCACGACCAACCCCGGCAAGCGTAGCTTAACCTGGAAGATCGACCTGAGCGGCTGTTACTACTTAGCCACGAGCTCTTCCTGAGGTAGCGTCGATGTGATATCGCATTAAATATTTGTAAATGCGTTAATGTTTCTTTCTATTTTATTTCTGTAGTAGCTTCTACCAGCAGCGGCTTGGAACACATGGATGTCGGAAATAATCCCACGGGCACTTTTCGGGATAAAAAGTATCCTATGTGTTAATCCAGGTTCTAAACTATATGTGTGCCAAATTTCATTCAGATCCTTTCAGCCGTTTCAACGTGAATAAGTAACATACATAAAAAGACGCACACACACTCACAAACTTTTGCCTTTATAATATTACTTATAAACGTTGCTTAAAATTAAGAGCCATTTAAACGTCAAAAACATTATGACGAAGCAGACGCTAACTTTTATAAATACGGGGGTTAATAGGTTTAATCTACTCAAGGTATTTCAATACAAGAAATTTTGTAAACTTATATAATATCTAGTAGCACTTTATAGGCTGACAGGCACTTTTTTATAATTCTATAGGTAAGTACCAAACGCAAATAACACGCAAAAAAGTTGATTCTATTCCACCTTGAATACTTAAATTGAAAGTGAAGTCTCCATTCTCGAAGAAAGGGTAAAAAGAAGTGAACATAAAATGAGTGCTGGAGCAATGTGGTCCTGACGCTTGCTTCAGACAAGGTCAAGTTGACGGGTTAAAAGGTGGGATGTGGTCCAAACGAGCGGCGGGGAGCGGGGTGACAATATACATTGGCCATTTTGACGCATATTTTCTCACAACTTGCTTTTTTTTGGTTCTTTATATTTTTTACTAAGAAGTAGGATTAGTAGGATTATCTTGATTGATTTGAATTGGTGTCTAACCAACTACAGCTATTACTACATCTAATCAAAAAAAAAAACTATACACGATAGTATATTTTTTTTAGGATGGGAAATCATTAAATGACGCCTCTTGCTCTGGGTGGAGCGGAAGGGAGTGTCAGACCCTTACTGATAAGTGGGATTTTCCAAAAGGGTTACCGCTACCCCGGAACATAAAGGGCTAAGGAAGGAACTGGATGGGTTTTAGTCCGTAAAAGTCTGACACTCCCTTCCGCTCCATCCAGAGCAAGAGGAGTCTTTTGCAGACTTGCCATCATCAAAAAAAAAATCTTACTGAAAAAACCTTTCTTAGCCCTTAGTGTTCCGGGGCAGCGGTAACCCTTAAACTCCCGCTAAACACGATAACATCTTCCCTTTACAACTTGTGGTAGAGGAGTAGTTACGAGCTCCGAGTGTGTCGAAGACTCCTTTTCGAAGAACAATGCGTTATTAAACAAAAATCATTATTGTAAAATGCTGCGGTGCTGTTTGACGGCGGCGGCCGGACAATGGGGTTTTTGGCCATTGCCACTACTATAGGAAGGCGAACATGCTTCTTGTTAAAATTTGCTATTAGGGGTATTAGAAATGAAGAGATTTGCGGAAGAACGGTAACCGAGATAGCCCGAAGAATTGCCAAACTTAAGTGGCAGTGGTGCTGGGTTGCGGAGGTCAGATAGGCAGTCGCTCCATGTAAAATACTGGTATTCAGCTGCATCCGGTTAGACTAGAAGCCGACCCCAACATAGTTGGGAAAAGTCTAGGCAGATGATGAAGTGGCAGTGGGCAGGGTACATTGCTCGCAGAACAGATGGACGATGGAGCCTAAGGGTTCAGGAGAGGCGACCGCTTAGCGGAAGACGCACCGCTGAGAAGCCTCCCACAAGGTGCACCGACTACCTTCGCAAGAACGCAGGAATCCTCTGGATGCAAGAAACTTAACCGGTCGAATTGGCGATGCCTTTTTTTTGACGATGGGATGCCTGGGGGAGGCCTGTGGAACCAGCAGTGGACTTCTTTCGAATGAAATGATGATAAGAGGACAAGAAATTCAATACCTATTATGAACATTCGACATTTGAGGGGGTCCAAAAGTTTACTTTTAAATTGTTGGTTTTTTTTTGAGTGTGGGAAATCGTCCAATGACTTCTCCCGCTCTTGGTGGAGCGGAAGGGAGTGTCAGACTCTTACTGACTAAAACCCATCCATGTTCCTTCCGTAGTCCTTTATGTTCCGGGGTAGGTTTTGATCCCCATTAATACTAAAGTTTCCAAAAAACCCTTTTTTTCAATGAAGTTTGTACTTACGGGGCGAAAAACAATGTTAGTTACCCTAGTAGGACACGAACTGACAAAACACAACAGTTTAAAGAAACCAAGAAATCAGTTTTACGTTTCGCGAGAAAGGGTTATGACGTATGAGGTACACAAAAACCGATATTTTATGACTTTGGCCTCAGTTCCAATCGGTTTTTGTTGTCCTGTAACCGCTTTAGTGAATACATACCTACGTTTTATTGTCTTTTTATTTATTTCGTATGAGAAATAGAGATGGGAAATATTGTTTTCTGAGATAAGATTAGTGGGATACATGTCAGGTATGATTTTTTTTTTCGTGTGGTTGGTGTCTAACCTGGTGTCAGTTATTATGCTGCCCAGGAGCCTCTGAACTAGCTACACATACTGTTGAGAAACATCTTAACGGTTGTCTGTTGTTTGTTGTTGTATATTATATGTTATATTGATATGAAATGAAAACCAAATACTAATGTAAAAAAAAAACAAAGCATAATTAAAAGTAACACACCTAACAAGTCTGACAAGCGATTAAAGGTGGTGGTTTTAACGAGATTTAGATTGTCATCAACGCATGAAAAAAACGATCAACGCACACGCTTCGAAAATCCTGTTTCATTTCACGGGACCCTGTAACTAAGACTCCGCTGTCCGTCTGTCCGTCCATTCGTCTACCAAAAGGTCTTTTGGACCGTAATAGGTAGACAATTGAAATTTTCACAGAGTGTACAATAATAAAATTTCTCTTACAACAAACGTGTTTAGTGTCATATATTACTAGCTGCTCGGCTCCTATTGGTCGTAGCGTGATGTTACATAGCTTATAGCCTTCCTCGATAAATGTACTATCCAAAACAAAAATATTTTTTCAATTCCGACCAGTAATTCCAGAGATTTACGCGTTCAAACAAACAAACTCTTCAGCTTTATAATATTAGTATAGACATAGTGTTACGGAACCCTTCGAGTCCGCTTTCGAAGTACTCAACATTGCTCATATTCATGCCAATGCCTTGCAAAAATTTACAAAAAATCCTAACAAAGGAGAAACGAGTAAAAAGCCAAAACGCCACGCGGATATTCGATACGAAAGTCGGCGACGGCGGCGGACCGCGGCCACAAAAAACGTAAAAGACGAATTTTCGGCTCCTAACGACTTTGGAAACCGAAAAAAGCCAACAATGCTAAACTGTGACGACGGCCGAGGAATTAAAATAAGATAGTTATGTGTATAGCTTCTGCGAAATTGTGACTGTGTCCCTGATTCAGATAGGCGAGTCGGCGAGTTTTGGATGACGAATACTCGGTGGACTTTTTTCAAGTCTTTCCCACCACTAATGGTGTAGTTGTGGTTTGTTTTTCTTAAAGAGAAAATAATTACTAGAATTTTGATAAATTTATCATCTACCAATTTTATGAAATCAGTTGATTTGTAATTTTGTAAAATACTGGTATCCAGCTGCATCCGGTTAGACTGGCAGACAACATAGTTGGGAAAAGGCTAGGCAGATGATGAGTTGATCTGTAATTTTGTATGTTCTTTAGTTATATTCTGGCCACCGAAAGAATGCCTTAGCGTGCTTTCCGAGACACGGACGGGCCTCGATATATAATGGATGTTCACCCATCCACAGACCGACCTCAGCCAGCGTAACTTAAACTTTGCTCGACCCTTGCGGCTGTTATCATTTAACCACTAGCCACTTTTCCAACAAAATTCGCTTAAAGGAAGATATTTCAAAAGATAGGTGCAATCTTTTTGGCAGTTCTGCCTCACTTGCTCCTAATGACCCTCGACGCGTTTCATGGTTGTTTACTTCAGTTCCCAAGCTAACTTTGTTTCCAAAACTTTTCTACTTACGTTATGTTTTAATTTATCGGAGGGTAGTCGGTAATCCCATGAGTAAGTTCAACTTACAAGCTAATATGAACTCTACAGATCAAGAGATAAAGTTGAAAATTGTCTGAGGTAGAAATCATGTTTATGCAATACGAAAATGATTATCTTTATCGATACGGATGATGTTATTAAATAATGAAGCAGGCATAATATTGTAATTGATTTGAAGTTGAATGTTTCTCTTGTGAAAGATATTAATAACATTGGTGACGTAATATACCGTTTATTATTTAGTTATAATCACAGTGCTTTATGGAAATGTCATGTGAAATAGGCAGTAAGATGACCTTCAATATTGTTTTAAAGAAAGTTTAATATATTTAAAGGTAAAAGCGTAAGGTCACTCATCATTTATAAATCACAAAATCTCGAAGACTAGAGGTACAACATACGTCCGATGTTGGCATAGACGTCAGCTAAGAAAGGATTTTAGGAAACCCCCCTCGTAAAGTGGTGATGGTTTGCATTTGATAGAAATATTTTGGTTTCGATAGAACGCCAGCCACTATGATCATAAAAAAATTAAAATTAAAAAATATTGTTTTGATATTCTTTCGCGTGTGATCACGACGTTTTCAAACAATATTTCTGAAGCCAGAGTTTATCTTGAAAACGAAGAAGCTCTTTTTCCTTTATCAGAGTATTTTCATATCTCAGGTCTGTAATTTGCATGGTAAGCGGGATTGTCCGAAAGGGTTACCGCTACCCCGGAACATAAAGGGCTATGGAAGGAACATGGATGGGTTTTAGTCAGTAAGAGTCTGACACTCCCTTCCGCTCCACCCAGAGCGGGAGCAGTCATTGGATGATTTCCCAGCCTTAAAAAAAAAAAAAAAAGGTCTGTAATTTGCATAGTTATTGATTAATTCACATTTTGTTAATACAAAGGAGATCATATTAGCAGTTTAAATACTTTGTTATGTAATATAAAGCTTTCAAGGCAAAAATAATTTTAGTGAAACTTTTCAGTGAGTCTTTTCAGATTCATACCTAGGTTAGCCTTTAATTTTCCCACTGCTGGGCCTCCTGTGTGAAGGACTGCGCCGTAATCCACCACATTGGTTCAGTGCGGGTTGAAACTGATGACCAAGAAATGTTACGAGATCAAGGGGCCTAGACCAAGTCAAGTTTTCATTAACCTTAACTAAATTAGATAAATCCGAAATGTATGGAATTAGAATATGCTTTCGAAATGTCACAGGATCAATCGTTTTCGATCGCTAAGTGCTGCAGCTGGACAATGTCAAATTGTGTAACGAAACTCGATCGATATTCCCATACAAATGCGTTGACAAGTAGCGTTCTGGACAATCCGAATCGCTAAGATAAGAAATAGTTCGGTCAACAATTTTTTAAATCAAATCGACACGGAGCGATGGACACTTGTCTAGCCCCCCAGAGAAGTCATTGGATGATTTCCCAGGCTTAAAAAAAGGCGGCCTTTAAAGTTTAACAAATCAATTTTTAAAAAACAATCACAGGTAAGTACCTACCAGGAAAACATATCTTTTTGAAGTATATCTTTGTATACACCACAAGTTAAGCGTCAGCTAATTTTATTATTGAACCGCAGACGCAACGTCAAATACAATCACATACCGATTTGCGAGCCAATGCAATCGAGACTGCTCGGTAAAAAAATCGATTCAACGAACGAGAATCGACTAATTGCAGACGGACAAATTAATCGAATAATGACCGGTGTACCAATTATAGAACAAAGACAGGTTTAGAGAGTCCATGTTGTTGTTTTGTTTTTGGAACAAATTTTTGAAGTTGCAACTTATTTAGGAGCCTTGAGTGATTTTTGGTCGGGGAAAATCTTATGGGTTCACGTCACCGAAATGATAATGTAAACATTATAATATCAAGAGGCCAACCACCCGGGTAAGCGGGATTGTCCCAAAGGGTTACCACTACACCGGAACATAAAGGGCTAAGGAAGGAACATGGATGCGTTTTAGTCAGTAAGAGTCTGACACTCCCTTCCGCTCCACCCAGAGCGGGAGGGGTGACTTAATGATTTTCCACGCTCAAAAAAAAGGAGCCAACCACCTCCTCTTAGAGCAGTATCATTTTAATATTTCTTCCCATTGAGAAAGTGATGGAGTATAAACCTAACCTGAAGGTGAGTATGATTGAAGATGGTTGAGAGATGGCAATATTTTTTCACTTTTGTTTTTGGTTTAAATTTTTCACTTTCCGAGTAACTATTATAGCAGAAACAAGAGTTAATAAGAAGCATAGAGTATGTACCAATTAACAGTAGTAGTTGTTTAAAGATTTTAATATTTTTGTTCTGTTTCTGTCGTATCTAATCGTAATAAGTTTATGCGTTTGGATGTTTGTCACTCAATAACGCAAAAACGGCTGGACGGATTTTTATGAAATTTGGCACACAATCTATAGTTTATCACCTGAATTAAAACAGAATATTTTATTCCGGCAGTAAGTTACGTTGGGAAAATTTCCGATATCCACACAGGCGAGGTCCCGGGCAAAATCTAGTCCTTTAAATATTTAGCATGTACTAGGTGTAAATCAAACAATAATCAGGTTTACTATCATTACGGAGGATTGATACCTTTGAGTGAAGCCTGTTTATAAACAGCTGTTACCGATGGGCTGGTGTTGTTAAAACATTATCGTAAGCTGAAACGATGAATATGTATTCTAAAGTCGTATATAATTTACCTGCATTGACTGAGTTTCAACAAAATTTCACGCTCATCTATCTTTATACACATCAAAATAAAATAGTAACGGGGGAAGTTTTGTTCGTGTTTCTGTTTGTCTGTATGTACCGGATAGACGTAAAAACGGCTGAACGGATTTAGATGAAGTTTGGCACTCATGTAGTTTATATCCTGGATTAAAATATAGGGTATGTTCCCGTGCGATATGTCGCGACATCAACACGGGCGAAGCCCCGGGCCAAACCTAGTAGGTAATTTAAAACATTGAATCAACATTTCCAACAGAAAAACCGATTATATTCGTTCAAACAATGAAAATTGAAAAACTTAATTTGAAACAATCGGTTTTCTGTTCTAAATTGTGTTTCCCGCGAAAAGTTCGTGGCGGCCATTTTTTAAACGCGTTGAAAAACATGGCGGGAGATTCTTTAGTAGTAGTCCTACATTTAATTCGTTAAAATAAAACGGAAGTCCTACTTAGTACATACCTAGTAGGTAATCAGGACTGCGAAAATAGAAGATGTTTTACGCATCTAAGCAGATTACTTTTAATTAGATCGGAATCGTCTATAAATTGTTTATTCAATTTTTTACATCACATTTTGAAAACAAAGGTAAGTAGTCAAAGACTCTTGGTTTATTACCTACACAGATAAAAAATACGGCAAAATTTCTGAAGACAAAGAGACAAAGACACGAAGAGCCAAACTAATTGTGAGACAAACAAAACTTCTGACCGAATTCCCGCCAAAACTTTGCAGCGGCCATTTTGTCGGACAAAAACATGGCTGTCCTTCGTTTGGTTAACAAAAGTTGGAACAAAAAAAAGACTAAAGGGCATATCGGTTGACCCTTATCGGAGAAGGCGTCCGTTTGTCGTGGCTTTCCATTTTGTGGTAGTTTTTTGACTAACTTTCGACGCAGAATTCGCGAATATATAGATGTATTTTTCGTAAATTCGCAATAATATCTTGATATTTCTTTTTAGTGATACATAGGTGGGTATGTTGGTGTGCGTTTCGTTTTCAATAAACGCTGGAATTTTATGTTTGTTTTAAGGTCTCGTGTTTTATGTGCAGTTATAAAAATTATTGTAACATTCTTGATTATTTATAGTTATAGTTTATAAAGTACTAGCACTTTGCCCGCGGCTTCGCTCCCGTGGTCTTTCCCGTGGGACCCGTTATTTGAAATTTTAAACCCGTGTTTTCCCGGGATAAAAAGTAGCCTATGTTACTCCTAGAAAACTAAGCTTTCCAACGGTGAAAGAATTTTTAAAATCGGTCCAGTAGTTTTTGAGCCTATTCATTACAACCAAACAAACAAACCAAGTTTTCCTCTTTATAATATTAGTATAGATGAAGTTTATAACTCTATGTCGTTTCTTCCAAACGCGTGGCACGCGTACCAAGCGTGTTTATTCAAAATTTGCAGGTTCGGATACCAGTGTACAAAATTTCACAGGAACATGGATGGGTTTTAGTCAGTTAGTCAATATATATCAACATTTAGTCAAGAGCATTAATACAAAAATAATCTGAAAAGTGACAAGCAGACACCAATACATCAAGCTACCCCAAACTGTCAATTCCAATTGAAACTGAACCTTATGCATTTGTAATAAAGTTGAAGGAGTCTCTGTACCTACACAATTCGCAAACATTTTCTCAACAAAAAGTAATATTCTACCTACAACTTCTACTTTATCTATTCCCATCTAATCAAAACTGACCACGGTAAGATCGGCAGCCGATTGATAATCTTAACAATGGGGCATCTCCGGACGAGATAGATTGAATGATCAAAGGAACAAATTGCCCATCTCCCGAGTATGGGGCTATATTGAATACATTTTGCAAATTGCTCCGGGCAAGATCCTGGTCAAAGTGTTGACCAGGACCTGTTGGCAGTTCATTTTTTGTGTTGTGTCCTTTTAAATAACGGGTGTTTTTGCACAAGTGTTCAAGAGTTGATAAGGTTATGGAATTGTTTGTCGTTTTTCTACATTTTATAGTAATTTTTCGTTATTTCTACAACTGATTAAGGGCGACGTTCTGATATAAGCGACTTTGTGTCTTTTTTGAGAATAAAATATATTTAGGCCTCAACCGAAGTCCTTCACAAAGGGGCTAAATTAATTATCCACTATCAGTCTCCGTTCAGATAAAACAACATTGAATTTAACCACACAAAAGCCACATAAAGAAAGAAAATACACTGAAAGAAAATATTTGTTTCAAACAAGACGTAACCTATTAGTTTTCGGAGATAACATCAGCTTAGCGCTATCTATAATCGCCCACACGACGAAATCCTTACAAAAGGGAATGCTTATAAATTGTGGGGCTAATTTCACCCAAAGAAATTAACTTATCCTTGTCAACTTCGTAGATACACTATAATGGCTATTAGTTTATGTAAAAAGAAAGAAAGAATGTTTATTCAGCACAAACAAAACGCATATTATTATAAAAATAAACTAAAAAGCCACTAAATACACCCGTGCAAAGCAACTAAAAAACCTCGTACTCAGAAACATTAAAACCATTGACAGTTAGTATCTTGCCCATGGACAATGGATGGACCACAGACAAAAAACTGACTACTAAAAACAACCTAAATATATTATTATTTTTAATTGTCTATGACATATCTGGATATACTTGGGTCTCGGGCTTTTGGAAGGCGTTTGAGGGACAGAAGAACACGCAGATGCCGTCAGACGCTTTTAACAAATTCAGGCACCAACCGACGGTTATCCCTCCAAGTGCACCAAAGGTGAACTACGTATTGGTAAACAGCTATTGCAGCATTAGGGTAGAGACCCATCAGGGCCGAAGCCTGCCGGGTAAGCGGGATTGTCCGAAAGGGCTACCACTACCTCGGAACATAAAGGGCTAAGGAAGAAACATGGATGGGTTTTGGTCAGTAAGAGTCTGATTCCCTTTCCGCTACACCCAGAGCGGGAGGGGTAATTTAATGATTTTACACCCGCAAAATAAAGGGTACCAAAGGAGAACTACTTAATGGTAAAGAGCTATTGCAAGATATGGAAACAAAGATTTTAAATAATCGTTTTCGGTGCCTAAAGTGGCTGCCTAGAACTATGAAAGGACTATGGCCCCAGCTTGATCAATGTTGTTTTATACACGGGAAGAATTGGCAGGGGTGACTTGAACACTTAACAATAGAGCCCCGGTAACTGCCGCTAGCGATAGCGGTAGTGATGTAGCGATTAGGAAGCGACATATCCTGAGGAGCTTGAGGAGTGGAGAGACATTCTACGGCTATCAGGATAATCCTGGAAATATGGTCAAGATCGACCAACGAGTAGATTAAACAAGGCCATTAATCTTAAATGATTAAAAGTATAAATAATAAAAAAGTGATTTACCGTCATCGCAGCTTGAGGCATTATCGCCAATATGTGTTGAACTCCACGAAATTTCAATTAAAAGGCTAACAAACAATTTACTTATCACGTAAATGAAAAGGCCGCATGTTAGCACTACCCAAATACACAACTCAATGCGTCCTTTTGTAACGGGCCCATCAGTCAACCCTGCAAATGCGGGCCCCAAAAAAGCTGCACACAAAACCCACACTAGGGACTATAAATCCCACGTCTGGTATACGCATTGAAGGGCACTTACATTTCAATATGAAAGAGAACAGGAAATTGGTTTCCAAGCACACGACTCCCCATGAATGCTTCGAGCGATTTGTATCGATTCACCACGATAAACTCGCACACAGCCAAAAAAACACCATTCAATATTGACATTTAACACAATAACAATAAAGGCGTGGCTGCGAATAACATATGTTTTTGTTACGAAAAACTTAGTTGGTGGGCCGTGCAGGATGGGTTAGGCCCACTTCAATGAGATATAATGACATATTACTAATGTTTTATTGAAAAATCTATGATGCATGTAATACACGGAAATGATGGGATAGTTATGGAGAGTAAAATGAAATTGATATTGAAATAGAAATGTGTGTTCTGCAGGAGTACCAGCATTCAATCACAGCGTGCTTTTCAATATAAGTATTATGGGAAATCGGAACTTCAAAATTACTTAGCATAAGCATAATCATCCTATTATGTTACCACTGATGGGATACAGGTCTTCTGTCTTCGAGAGGGAGTGGAAGCCCAGTGCGGGTTGGTGGATGTCACATATCTTCGATTGTTTTATTCTAGAACAGTGAAGGAAAACATCGTGAGGAAACCGTCATTTTTCCTCACGATGTTTTCCTTCACTGTTTTGAGGGCAGTGGTGATGCAATTTTTTACACAATGTAAAGCGCCTTCTTGGGTTTGAAGCCACGACTCGTGAGAGCACTTACCACTGCGCCATCACTGCCCATAAAAATTTACTTTAGTATTAAAATTACTTACCAAACTGAAAATAACATCAATCATTTTCTGTCCAGTTCTATCTTCGAATTGAATGCTAGACAATAGAGTCTAGCATTAGCAAAGCATTGGCTTTGTATTGCTACACCAAACTATGTTAAATTAAAGGCCATATCATATAAAACTCCAAAAGAATACCCTAATTAAATGTCTAGTAATCCATCATCCAAAATAAGGTCAATTGGCACAAAACAACTGACATTTATGACGCCATATTTTATATCCTTGAATCCCAATATCAGTAAAAGGTATGAATTACGAACCAAATGATAATAATAAATAATAACTTTGCCGCATCGATTTCAATAAAATATCGTCGAATACAGAAACTTTGTACGGAATTATTGTCATTATCTGTATTTCTATAAATACTACAGTTATTTTAGTAAATGACTTTTTAATATGGGTATTTTTATTCATTCAGTAAAATTAATTAAGTATAGTTTTTTGCGTATAATTCACTTAAATAAACTTTCATGAAATATAGAAATCTCGATGTTTTGTAAACTCGTAAAAAACCGTGCGAAGCAGTTGCGGCTCGGTCGGCTTAACCCCATAGGTTCATAAGAAAAATTCTCTCGAAACGACAATAATGTCAACCATATAAATCGTAAAGCTCTTATAAGCAAACGGTTTCTAATAGGCGAACATCTAATGGGTTAATTAATTTATCCATTGGTAATTGAAATGTTTACTTTGTAGCTGTAATTGTTCGGGTAATTCAAGAAATGTTTCACTAGCAGAGACGCGTTACTTATGTACAGTTAATAACATTCACCACGCTTTGTTTCACCAAGGGACTAGGCAGAGGTGCACCCATAGTAGATTTAGTCTGCACGCTTGGCAAATGAGAGCAAGACTGAAAAAAGTGCAACGTTAACGTACGACGACGACGTTGAACGTCACGAACCTTTTGTTTTTTTTTTTCATTAGTACTCTAGAACCTTGTTAATTGTGCCTGTTACTTAATATACATATAATATACAACGAAAGTAACTTCCAACAAGCGGGTGTTCCACCTCTCGTTCACCTTTTTTTAACCTATAAATACACAGTTCATTAATTTAATACTAGCTTTTGCCAGCGGCTTCGCCCGCATGTATGTTGGAAGTTATCCCACGGGAACCGTACATTTTTCCGGGATAAAAAGTAGCTTATATGCTATTCCAGACTATACTCTATCTTTGTGCCAAGCTTCATTCGGATCCGCTTAGTAGTTTTTGAGTTTATTCGTTACAAACATACATACAAATCTTTCCTCTTTATAATATTAGTATAGATTGCAATAATGCAATGCATCTTAGCTTATTCCTATACACATAGGTACAATATTGGTAAAAGAAAAACAGGTTTCGTCCATTTACTTACAATTAACTTCACGGTTTTTACGATATTAGGAATAGAAACGAGAATCTAATAAGAAACTCATCATGACATGTAACATACAACGCACACAACAAACTTGTTTATTAACAATTCTATAGAAACGACCGATCAAAATCTAACAAATGAATAATGTACAACACGTAAAACAATCGGAACCACGAATCGCATTTTCAATTCTAATTAAACATGGTTGGTTCAACGCAAATTAGGCTGTGTGTATCAATCGATTAACGATTACCGATTCACAATCGTTTTAACACTCGATTCTCGCTTGTTAACCTGTCGCTCACTCGTGAGCGAATGTATTTCGAATTTTAAATAGCTGTCTATTTCGATTTGGTAAAATAATATCGCGTTAATCTCATTCGTGTTGTTTTTTGTGGGTTAAATAAAGGATTATTCTGGTTAAAAATATTGGATGGCAACGAAATGTTTTCATAATTCATACTATTCGCAGTATTACATTAATGAGTTTTGATTATGTATTTCATTTTACAGTATAATCTGACGGCTTGATTATATTTTAATTACAAATAGGGTAAAGGATACTCAATATAAATATAGTTACTGATTGGCTCCTCAATATGGACTATCAAAAGACTGAAGATTTACTCAAATTTACTGTGTAATCCATGATCTTTGTCACCCACACACACACAAACACACTTACACACCAACACTCACACGCACACACACTCACCTCTTCACCTTACTTTAATCTTTTAAAATTATTAAATTAAAAAAATAAACTTACTAAATGTTCATTGTCACATTCACAACAAATGTAGGTACCTAAAGACACCAAATTGTGGCACTATTCATGGCTGAACGCTGTGTCCCAAAATACAAGCTATAGCTTAGTTTGGGAACCAGTATCACCAACTCTTGCGATGAACGTACCTTTTATTTAAAAACATTAATTTTTGTGAATGATACTCTTGTACCAATAAACAACTTTTTTTTTATATTTTAGCGATAAACATGTTTTCATAGGGTATAGCATAAGCATAATCATAATCAGCCTATAATGTTCCCAATTCTGGGATATAGGCCTTCTCTCTTCGAGAGGGAGTAGGCCGTAATCCACTATGTGGACCCAGTGTGGGATGGTGGATGTCACGTCATGTCTTCGAATTTTTGGTTCTAGGACATGCCGGTTTTCCTTAACCGTTTTAAGAGCAGTGGTGATGAAAGTATTAACGCAAAGTAATCCGCCTGACTGGATAGGAACCCACGAACCATAAGTAAAAAACCCGATCAAAAAAATCGATTCAATTAAATTATAGATAAATAAATTAATTAATTAATAAGTAGTTTGTAAAGTATATACATTGTTTTTAAGCCGTACTGATATTTTTATAATTTTTAATTTTTATGATTTTATATGTTTCATTTTTATATGGAATTGAGTTTTAGCAATAATTTCTGTGTTTGTATTTGTATTTATCTGTCGTTATTTTATATGGGTCTCGGGCCTGAAATAAATGATTATTATTATTATTATTATTATAAGTCGAAGAAGTTACCACTGGGCCATCACTGCTAAGGTATAATAAAATAAAAAACTTTCACAAGAACATCGTCTCCGTACAAAATTGTAAACTCGTTCGTACAACGAAACTGAAAAAAAACGGCTGTAACAGATCTGACAACCAGTTGCCATGTTAGTTCAAGTCTGTCATTTTTGCAAAAGGATACAAGAAAATCAATGAAGCAATTAATAATCCACAGCCACACGCAATCGTAAAGGTAGTCTAGTGTACATGCTATACAGGGTGGAATTTTGTAATGCCCCCTGGAGGGAAAGTACTCTTAATACTGTAGATAGAAAATTTTACTCAAAGGAAACATTCCTTTATTTTTGAACAGAAAGAAAACTGCATTCAAAGATTTCCAAAAAATCGCTTGCCACACCCGGGAATCGAACTGACTAAAATCTGCAAAAAGTACACACTGTACTTTTATTGCCGCGATCGTTAGTATCAATTATAAGGATGAAATCTCTCGAACAAACTTGATAAATTAAATGATAGGAAAACCATGAAATCTTTAATTATTTACAAAAAATTGTAAACTAATTAATTAGTTGCTCGAAATGGGCTCCATTTTCTTGGATACACAAATGTATTCTTCTAAATAAATACCTTTAATACCTGGATTGGTACAAACGGCACAATCAGATGGCCTGCGAGATCACCAGATCTCACTCCTTTAGATTATTTTTTTATGGGGATATGTTAAAAACCAAATTTACATTAAATCTTATGCGAATGTAAACGAGTTGAGAGTTGAAGTTCAGAATACGATTTATAATATTATTCACCACAACACGTTATTAAAGGTTACAAGAAATGAATTTGTTAGAAGAATACATTTGTGTATCCAAGAAAATGGAGCCCATTTCAAGAAACTAATTAATTAGTTTACAATTTTTTGTAAATAATTAAAGATTTCATGGTTTTCTTATCATTTAATTTATCAAGTTTGTTCGAGAGATTTCATCCTTATAATTGATACTAACGATCGCGGCAATAAAAGTACAGTGTGTACTTTTCGCAGATATTAGTCAGTTCGATTCCCGGGTGTGGCAAGCGATTTTTTGGAAATCTTTGAATGCAGTTTTGTTTCTATTCAAAAATATAGGAATGTTTCCTTTGAGTAAAATTTTCTATCTACAGTATTAAGAGTACTTTCCCTCCAGGGGGCATTACAAAATTCCACCCTGTATATGGTAACATTATACCTACCTGCTGGAATCAGCATTCGCGGTTTATCCAGAAAAATAGAAAAAAAAGACCCATTTTGCACCTACATCTTATATGGAAACTTGGTCTTACTTACCGCGCACCAAAGGGTTAAATTCGAACGTAATTTAAAATAATCTGAAAAAATATTTGATTACACAATAAGGAGTTGTAATATATCGTTTAGGCTTTTAATGGTTATCTATTAGATATGTGGATTAACCTTCTTCGTATTGGGATCATCTCATCTGCCTAGCCTTTTCCCAACTATATTGGGGTCGGCTTCCAATCTAACCGGATGCAGTTGAATACCAGTATTCTACATGGAGCGACTGCCTATCTGACCTCCACAACCCAGTAATTAGGCAATACAATACCCCTTGGTAAGACTGGCTGTCAGATGATCGGGCTTCTGACGACTGTCAAAGATGTACAAATGACAGCCGGAATCAACGGCTTAACGTGCTTTCCGAGGCACGGAGGAGTCTCGGTGTGTAAAGATGGTCACCCATCCACGGCCAAGTCCGGCAAGCGTAGCTTAACCTGATGGATCGACCTGTGCGGCTGTTAGTACTTAGCCACGAGCTTCTCTTCTCCTCCAATACTTTTTGGTATTGTGATAATGTTATGTTTTTTTTTTGTTAGGAGGTTGTCTACTGCTGAACCTGGCTGATCAAGTTATACCTAATTTTGTTCATCATACAGGGTGTGTAAATAATGCATAACCCTGTTTATGCGAATGGGGGTCCCCAAACCCTATAATAAAAAAAAATTGTCCGAAAGGGTTACCTCTACCCCGGAACATAAAGGGCTATGGAAGGAACATGGATGGGTTTTAGTCAGTAAGAGTCTGACACTCCCTTCCGCTCCACCCAGAGCGGGAGCAGTCATTGGATGACTTCCCAGCCTGAAAAAAAAAAAAAAAAAAAAAGGGTCGAAATGCACTGGAATCGGTAGCCAGGTGATTCAATCCCTTATGGATGCAATATATTACATTAGAGAATCGGTAGCCAGGCGATTCAATCCCTTATGGATTCAATATATTACATTAGAGCAGTCTCTAATGTTGCACAGTTGCACTTTTTAAAAGAAGAGTGAAATAACACTATCTGTCACTTTTGTCATAGTTGCATGTATTTATTATCTTAAATTACATTTTAATTAAGTACATATTATGTATATTGTAGTTATATTTATGTTAGTAGTATGTGCATATGTATCTAAGTATGTTTATTCTCTATGTGTATGTTTATATTTAAATTAGTGAATTGTTTCTTTATATTAATGTATTATGTTTTCTCTTTTAATCTTACACGCATTGTCTACATCTCTTTTATCAACTTTCCTATCGCAGGAATTCTGAAAGAAAGATATTTCTTTAGAAATAAGCATCACCTTTGTACGTATTTTCAGTTCCTTTCTTTTTGTCTGTTTTTATATGTGTATATAAATAAATACTTAGATGTTTGTACACTTGGTTACCACGAGTAAAGCACGTGTCACTTCGTAAGATAAAAATTCTACATCCACGTAGAAACTGTCCTGATCTTAGAACTGGTTCAGGCGTAATTAAAATACTCTTATAATTACTTGCTTACGAGTAATGGAGCAGTGAGCCTAGTGACTAGTCGGCCATTTTAAATTATATGTATGTATGGCTTTTATATTAAAAGTAAGGTGTCAGTTGTCATAATTTATTGGAAATTATGTGAAAATTATGTTAATACGGTTATTTGTATGATATTAATAGAGTTGCTGTTGATGTAAATAATAGTTTACGCCATTGCACTTAGCTAACTCACAAAGTTATTGGCTCAGTAATTTATTTTTTAGGGTTCCGTAACTAAAGGGTGCCAAAATTAACCCAATTAGTCTGTCAGCGGATTGTATCTCTTGAACGGTAATAGGTAGAGAGTTGACATTTTCGCAGATTGTGTAATTCTATTGCCGCTATGGCACCAAATAATAAAAAATTAATATAGTTGAACTTTAAAGGACCATACAAATGTTTTTTTTTGTAACTGGATTTTTTATGTTAATAGTGTTTTTTCGTTTATTCGATGCCAAATAACTTAGGGGCAGGTAAATGATGATGATCATGATGCTGTTAATATTGTACGGTGGTACGGAACCCTCCGTGGGCGAGTCTGATTCGCACTTGGCCGGAATTTAATTTGTGATACATCAGTTGTACATACAAAATGATTATACTACGGCAAATTGACGTATTAAATCAATTAGATAAATATGACTGTACAGAGGCCAGCACATCAAGTTACCCTAATCTGTCGAATTCCTTTGATAGTTTTTCAACTTTATTGCAAAGACATAAGGTTCATTTTTAATTGAAAAAATTTGACAGTTAGGGATAGCTTGATGTGCTGGCGTCTGTACAAAATGTTTATACTACGGCAAATTGACGTATTAAATCAATTAGATAAATATGACTGTCAAATTCCTTTGATAGTTTTTCAACTTTATTACAAAAGTATAGGGTTCATTCTTCTTCTTCATCTTCCTTTCGTAGTGACTAACCTGGTGTCTGAGTTTTATGCTGCCCATGGGCCTCTGACTTAGCTTCACATGCTGTTGAGAAATATCTCTCAGATATACTGGTTTCCTCACGATGTTTTCCTTCACCGATTTTTAAGCAAGTGATTATTATACAATACACATATGAATCCGTAAAATCAGAGGTGGCTTGGGTTCGAACCCGAGACCTATTACTTTGCATTCCGACGGTCACACCACTAGGCTATCACTGCTATTTAAGGTTCATTTACTTAAGCTAGTATACTACTTCTCGCTTGCAGGTCAGTCAGCGATTAACCATTAATAATAATGTATCCTTTTTACTGAAACGGGTCCAACAATCTTTTGTAGTTTCTTGAGTGAGAAAATTATTGATAGTTTGTCGTCGCTTCCTTGTCAGCGGCGGGACAGGCGCCTCAAGCTATAGGCACATCCAGCGTAACTGGATCTCGCAATGTATAGGCTTTTCATGTACTGAGAAGTCAGCATAAACTGGAAATATACCTACAAGATGAAGTGTCTCGTGTAAAATAGTATAATGAATGGTATAGGCTTCGATACAAGTATTTTACATTCCTGGAGTTGATGCAGGATGCAGTTTCCGCCTTGAGACTCTTAGGACGACTTTTACAAATGAAACGGAGCGCAATCAGCCTTCAAAAAGATGTTGTTGTTATAAGATACATAATAATTTTAATTATTTTGACGAAATTAATTCATATTTTTAATTTACTTCGAGCAAAACAAAATAATTCTACAAGTGAGCTTTGTATTAATATTCTTCTTAGAATAACTTCATTTTAGGTAGTCATCGAAGAAGGAAGAAATATAAGAAGAGGAAGAGCAGAAAGTAAAATTCTACGCCTCATATGAGGTACCTACACAAAATAGAATTCTCCCAAGAACTAAGCAGAGGTACACGCACACTTCACCAGGTATGTTTAATTCCCATGTAAAAGAAAAACAAAAAACCACAAATCCAGCTCTCATTGAATTCCCAATAACAATTTGCCCGACGCTGGAATCAAACCCAAGACCTTATGTTTAGCCGTAGCTTTTGCGACCACTAGACTTCTAGATCCAGTAAAAATAACACGTAATAATGCAATTTCAAGTCGTAGGGATGTATATTCCACTATATCTACCCTCCAGATACAGATTTGATACGACAAAGGGGCTTTCCTTTTAACTGCATATAACATTTTCAAGTTCTGTGCCAAAAATCAATTAAATAGGAGCAATAGTTTAGTCGCAAATGATTTTTTTAGTTTTTGCTCCGTTTGAACACGTCTTTCCAAACAGCTGATTATGTTAATACGCATAGGTCATTCACCTTAAAACGATAAATCTTAGTATAACCTACGATGCGTTGTTACAAGGTCAGTTTTTATTTACAGAGAGTGGTTGCGTTTACTTTGATTTGTAAGCTATTTAGTTTGTTTGAAAAAAAATAAATTTTTGGTACATTTTATTTTTATACCGTATCGAATTAATACTAAACACGTATAGTATACATACGTAGTGTAATTTAAAGCCGCTCTTGCATATCAACTCTCTATATCCAAACACAGAAAAACAAGCAAGTAAATACTATTCTGGTCCCACAATCGTTTTAGAAATCACAACTAATGTGCCCGTCAGTGTGTTATCATACAATAAATGCGCGCAATTTTTCTCATTTACATAATTGAACAACTTTGCTATCACGCTAGTAAATTACCGAGTAAGTTGTAAGCCTTAGGCTCATGAGTGTCATTTATTTAGGGATATGCATTAAGGCTGATAACTGCGTCGTACGTGTTCCACGCGCGCCTCAAAGAGGTGTCAGCAATAAGGAAGGGGCCTCTTAGGGCCGAAGACTGCCTGGTAAGCGGGATTGTCCGAAAGGGTTACCGCTACCCTGGAACATAAAGGGCTAAGGAAGGAACATGGATGGCCTTTAGTCAGTAAGAGTCTGACACTCCCTTCCGCTCCACCCAGAGCGGGAGAAGTCATTTGATGACTTCCCTCCCTCAAAAAAAAACAAGGGCACATGAGTGTCACTCATTTAGAGATATGCATTCAGCCTGGTAACTGCCTCGTTGGTGATGATGTCCTGGGTTTGATTCCCAGGTCAAGCAAAGTGTTAATATGGGTTTTTCTATCTGTAATTTTTCAGTCTTCTTTTTTTCGTGTGGTTAGTAACTAACCTGGTGTCAGAGTTTTAATGCTGCTCATGGGCCTCTGACTTAGCATCACATGCTGTTGAGAAATATCTCTCGGGCATGCCGGTTTCCTCACGATGTTTTCCTCAGCAGGATTTTTCAGTAGCATAGTGCCTGGATTTGTTCCCATCTATACCCAATTCACTTTAGCGTGGCAATAGCGGCCCTTTGCCTAATATCTCTCCGTAGGAACCCAATTATTAAACTATGCATGGTTTTTAGTTATTGGAACATGTTGAATATCACAATAGACATTGATTCAGGATGTTAACGGACTTTATTTCAGTTTTTGAAATAAAGAATGCTAGAAAATGCAGGCGGGTAAATGACCGCTATTGCCACGCTAAAGTAAATTGTTTATACCTCTGAGGTCCCTAAGTGAAGGTCCCTCTTGCTTTCACAGTACACCCCTGCTCAACCCTTTCAAGAAATAAGGGATGATGTAAAGTTTATGGGGTCTAAGCCTGATTCAGAGTTCTCCACTTCCATTAACCTTTACAGAATGTATTAATAAACTTTGCTTAAAGTTAAATTATTCACATTTTTGACGTTTTATCGTCATTTAAGTTAAAGCAAAAAGGTTTACAAATACAACCATGTATTTCTAAACTGTTTATTAGTTGCCAGTAGTTTTAACAAGGGGTATCGTGTTACCCAGTAACTGGGTTGTAGATGTCACAGGCAATCAGTAAATGTCAGGTTTTCTCCTTAATTATTGAATGATATTTTATGTTGTCACACACACATTGCATTTTCGAATCGATTATCGAATATCTCGTATCTCAAAGTTGAAATGGTTGTTTTACAAGAAAATCGCTTCTGAATATTGCTGGGTGTATAGATTATTAGTTCTCGTGAAACTCAGCACAAAACTAGACACGTGTAAACAAGCATTTACGATCTAGGTAGAAGCTTAAACATGGAATATGTTTAAGCTCATTATCATTTTGCCCACACACTGAAAGTCACGCAAAACGGTCTTAAAAAATACCTTACAAACGATTTTTAATTACGACTTCGTAGTACATGCGTCGGACTCAAATAAAAACGAAAGACGAGCAAATTTAGATCAGCCTATTAACTTACAAACCAGATTTCTTTTTTGTCATTAAAACAGGTATATTTCTCGTAATTAGGTCTCGATATCGCGACAATTCATCTCACGATCATTGGAGACCTAATTAATACTGAGTTATTTTAAGAACGGGGCCCATTGGACATGCCTATGTACGTACCTATGTTAGTGAAGAGGTTGTTATTAAAGAAATCGCAAATTGCGTGCCATGAAGACATTGGTTAGTTAATTATTAATTAAAATTGGAATGGCGTTGTAATTGATGTTGGATAAGTTTCATGCTATTTACATTTATGAATTTTAGTACATGAATTGTAGGTATTATAATAATAATATCCTTGGACATTTCACACAACGCCATATATAGACCCAAGCTAAGCAACCTAATGCTTGTGTAATGTTAACGAGATGGCTGATAAACTACTTAGAAACATATTTTTTTTTGTAAATACATACATACAGAAAAACACCCAGACCCGGAACAAATACTTGCAGGTCGTATAAATATTGTATTTGTTCGAACCCGCGACATGCAGTCAAAAGCTCAAATACTGCGCCAATCGTGTCGTCGTATTACACTTTTAATTTTGTTACAAAAAGACTGAACCTGTTACACTGAAAATAAGTTGGCTTATAGTCCAAGTCGAGTCCGCTTAATCCCTGCACTAGTGGGTGCGCAGTCGCCTTTTTTTAAACGCTAAAAGTGACGGTAATTGCAACAAAATTACTCAAGTAATAGATGTGTAGCAGTATTGAGATTAAATTGATTAATCTTTTACATTATTAAGGGCGGTGTTTCATGAAAGAATCGTTGATAGAACGACGAAAAGCCAGCTTCGTGGAATATTAAGAATTTTTAACACACTCCATGGTTGGTTTTATTTTATTACGTTTTACGTCTAGAGGCGTGCAATTTCATATTTTTATGCGGCGTAAAATTTTGTAAGAGATATTGTTTTTTTTATTTTATTTTAAATTTATATTTTAATGATGGTTTAATAACTCAGTCTATGTTTTCATGCCAATTTCTCATGTTTAAAGAAAGTTGTTTAAGTGACTAGATTATTATGTTCACTAAACTACGAACTAATAAACTTACCTATAGCCTCTGAAGGTCTATTATTTTTGAGTGATATATCTGCTCGGTAATGCACGCTGCTGGATATAATAATATAACTAGTACTTTGTTATGTCTACGTGTCAAAATTTGTAATTAATACCTGGCTTTAAAATAAAAAATGAAGTATCTTGACTTTGCACACGAGCTTGACAACAGTTGGGATGTGGTTCTGCAATGATGGTAGTGATAATCGTTACTGATAATCGCCTAATAGCAGAGAGCCTCGACCAACACCTCAAGAAGCTATCATTGAGAGGCTGAGACGAAGCCTTGATTCAGAAAGCACGATTTTCTACATAACCTCAAACGGTTGACGCGCATTGCACTTAATAACTGTTTTACAAAACGAAGCTATTTTTTAAAACAGCTAGCGATTATGTAGGACAGCTGATTCAACAATCTATCTGCGACATATACCTATACATAAAAGAAATAAAGGAGATATATATATTGTTCCCATTACTCAATTTACCCCAATTGCTCTACTTACGGCATCCATTTAAAAATGGTTGCGAATACGCCCAAAGAAAGCATCAGCCATTAATTCGCAAGTGAGTGGGGTAATGACCGTAGCACCGTCCCATGGGGGTAATTACCCTATGAGTTACGATGTAAACACAGCTTTATTATAGTGGATGCCAACTGAGATCCTTTAACATTTTAATTTTAGAGCGAGAATTCTAAATGTTGCACTGTGTTTTGTTTTGATGAAGCTGTAAGGAACATCGACAGTGTTTTGTTTTGAAATTTTGTTGACAGAGTTTTGAATTATTATAGTGTCAGATTTCTTAACGATAAATTATCAAAAGTCGTATTTTGTTCCTGTATGTGTAATCGCATTGAAGTATTTATTTCTAAACAGTGCAAAGGATTTTAATGCGGTTTTCAACATTATTAAGAGAACTATTTCAGTAAGATTTAAAATATTAATTATTTAGCTTAGTCATATTAAAAAACTCTTTAGTTTTGTCAGGTCATGACCCTAGCGAAGTACGGTTCGGTAGTTAGTAATAAAGTGATTGATTAAGTAGGTATTTGAACTAATTGAATATTTTACGGCAGATTTACTGTTCAGATTTTTCGGGTATAAATTGTAAGAATTGCCTAATAATTCAAGAGGTAGATACCCATTTAAATTAAGGGTAACATATTTCAGGGTAATTCCCGAAGGGTTAAGGACGCAGTTAGTCGATGTTAAAACGTTTGATTACGGAGTAAACGGGCGTGTCTTACGTTTTTTATTAAGCTTAATCCCAATTGTGGCCTACATTTTTAAATGGACGGTAAAATAAAGTCGGGAGGGAGTCGGACGCCCGGTTCAAAAGAAATTCCCTCCCCTGTAGCTAGGTGGCCTAATTCAGTGTGTAGGCGACAAGCTCGTCTCGCCATTTTCTCCTGGACCTCGATGTCGACAGACGTCCGTGAATACCTTTACACAGGGTGAAATTGAATTCATAGACAATATTTTAAGGTGTCATTGAACTCATCATTATGAACAACTTTCACTGTGTGAACAAATCAGAAATCGCGAAAAAAAAAAACAGTTATGCGAGCATACTGTATGGAACAGCTGATTTTTTTTAGTAAAAGTTGTTCATAATGATCAGTACATTGACCCTTTAAAATATTGCCCATGAATTCAATTTTACCCTATAATATTAGGGATGGGCCGAAATTCGGTTCACATTCGGTTCAACCGAAATTCGGCAGCTTGAACCGAACTTCGGCATTCGACCGAAATTCGGTTCAGATGCCGAACATTCGGCAAAAGAAAAACAATACCTACTTGGACTATTTTGACTGAAATTCAATAGAATTAGAATAGCATTACTGTAAAATAAAATTATGTCGTTTACTCAGCCATGGTCATTTATTTTAGATATGAAGATTGTAAATGTAAACCTTAAATTACAGTTTTGCTTATTAGTTTTGAAAATCTTTGCCTAATTAATTACACACTTTGTTAGCCGAACTTTGTATTTTAACCGAATGTTCGGCCGAAGTTCGGATTCGGTTCAAACCACATTCGGTCCATCTCTACTATATATATATTAAACAGAGTCATCTCGTATGGTCTGAAGTTTTAATTTTCAAAAGTTTTTGTTTTAGTATGAGTATTAAAAAAACATGGCGGTCAACAGTACGTAACGTTCGTCGCGGAAACTCCTTCCATAATCCTCCTTCAATAACTTATTCGCCAAAATAAACAAGTAAATTCTAAATTCGCACTCTGCCTACATATACTTTCTATTAATAAACGTAAACCACAATATTGTACCGTACACAAAATATGTGCACGGTAGTGTGTGAACAGCCAAGTTCGCACACTTATCCCCCGATAAGGGGAACCGAATTTATTCTGTCAACACTGTAACGCCATTAAAGGCTTCACAATAGAGTCTTGGCCGTGTTAAGGGTAGCCTATGTATGCAAATGTAGTTAATCCGATGACAAGATGCCTGGACTATTAAACGCCTTACATAAGCTAGTCTAGAACCAATTACTTAGGGTGTGGTGCAATTTGTAAGACAAAGCGTGTTGGTTGATTTTGAACTTTTTCTTTTTTTCTTGTGGTTAGTGACTAACTTGGTGGTGTGTCTAACACCCGTATTAATAAAGAAGTAATTACTTGTTGCTTGAAGTAATAATTTCTTGACTAAGTCATTGCTTAGGGTTAGAATTCTTAATTCCAAATTCTCATTCTATAGTTGAGTAACAGCCGTTACTTACTTGAGCAATTGCCCAAGTAACACTCGAAGTTTGGTGGTTGTTTCTGTGTGGCAACACTTCATGACTGCGTTTCGTTTCGTGAAAAGGCAAACGTAAGGTCTAGATTACTTTTAAAAGCTTGCAATAATATATTTGATATACTTTATTTTAGATTTATAATAGCAATAGCGTTATATACAGTAGTTGAAATTGTAAAAAGTACATTATTTTCATTTAATTTTGTCGGTACAAAAAAAAAGAATGCTTGGTGAAACAAAACGTTTGAAATGTTAGAACCCTACTAAATTTAAATGTTTACTCTTTACACATGGATTATATACCGACACATGATTTTTGACTTAGAAAGATTATACATTCATTTCTGTCACTTGTCAAACCATAAATTATTTCTGAAATCAAAACAAAACAATATCTTTCTAGGATAAAGTTATAGGAAGCACTCTTTTTGTCTCTGATTGTAAAGAGTCGGTAATTCTCGGTAAAATCACATGTATTACAATACAGAATTACCGTGCGTTTCTCCAAAAGTATTGTAATACGAAATCTCTTTTTAAAACAATCTGCCGAATAGTCATGAAATGGACCTACATCACGAAAGTAAACTTTGGGATTTCTAGGTTCAGCAAGTTCTATCTCCCCTATTAAATTATCATCTATATTGTCGACAACAGCAAAAAACGCTTCGATGCTATCCAAAGTTTCCATTTTGTATCCAAAATAACGACGAAGTATTGCTTAAGTAAAGGAAATGGTGACTATTACTTGGCTAAGAATTCTAACTTTTGACAGTTCTAACTTCGATCAATGACTTAACTATAGAATACAAATCGTTACCTAAGTAATTACCTTTACTCAAGTACTTACTTTTACTTGTTTATTAATACGGGTGTAAGAGTTTTTATGCTGCCCATGGGCCTCTGAATTAGCTTCACATGTTGTTGAGAAATATCTCTCAGACATGCTGATTTCCTCATTATATTTTAAGCAAGTGTTAATTATGCAATACGCACATAAATCTGAAAAGTCAGAGGTGCGTGCCTGGGATTGGAACTCGAGACCTAAGACTTGGCAGTCCGACGGTCATACCGGATTTTGAACTAGATAGGTTTGTTAGGCGAATAGGACACAAGATAGAAATTAAGTATTCTCGGTAATTAATCAGTGCATAATACTAATTGCAAATTCCACCAATGAAACTGAATGCGATTAGCACATTTAAAACGCGAGCAAGAACTGTCAGTGTAAATTTGTATACAATATTACACTGACATATAATATGTATGTCAGTGTAATATTGTATTGTAACCCAAGTGGCTGACCATGGAAAGAACATTATTAAGTATTATAATGATGTAATTAACTCTATGTAACCCATGTATCACAAATAAACGATTTGATTTGAATATTCCATACAAAATTATGACACTTACGGCGCTTAAACGTTGTTTATGCGCTTCAACTTATTGGTGAAACCTTCCCTAAATCATTTGCAGTAAAGTTCATTTTAGAATAATTAGGAGCGAATACAAATTGCGAAACGTCAACGTCCCTGTATTTACTAATATTTTGATCCGTGTAAACAAACTTAGAACATCTATAACTTTATTTGCAACTGAAAGTTGCGCACAAAACATTGTTCAAGACATAGACGCTCGTTATTTGAACCACACTAATTTCTGTACAAGTTAAACTAGTCCCACAGATAATAATAGCAAACATGACACCATTGAAAGAGAGAGACGGAACATAAAACGAGGGAGACGACACGCCTGTTATGGTGGTAGCAAGGGAGGACATTAGTATATGCACATCTTTGTGGATCTTAACTAAGATAAAATAATATATTTCTAGCATAAGACGGGCTGTTGGCTCCGGTTTTACTTAAGGCTGAATAGAAAATGTCTTTGCATGAGATAAGTATAAAAGTTCTGCAGCTGCTCATTCCTTGTTATCATTGTCACTAGATAACTCGACGATGCGTGATTAGAATTTATTTTTAGTTTATGTTGATTCTTTATGATGGGGAGTATATAAAAATGTGGGAAAATGTTTGTCTAGCAGAAGGAAAAGAATAAATCAAAATATTTTACGAGAGAAAAGGAAATTAACACGTGAAACGAAATATATGATGTCATTCGTGTTATTCTTTGCTAAGCTAATAAATCATGGAAATAAAACAAGTGCTGGTCGAAATATTTGATCGATCAAATAAAAGTGAAAGACGTTGTATATCCTATTTTTTTTTTTATCTTTTTTTTTGACCCTTTAGAAATAATAAAAAAGGTCGAATTTTGGAATTTTGGCCATGGCGACTAAACTCAGCGGTGAACAGCCTTCGCCACGCGCTTCTTGTCGGTGGTACTGCTCGCGGCGACGCGCGGCCGCTCGCGACACCGCGGGCGGCCACGCGCTCCTCAAGTAACATTGACCGCACCATTTCTCATAATCATAATCATTTATTGCATTCATGTAGTTTATAAGTTGTTACATTTAAAGGTAGGTTTCATACATGAACCCTGCTAGGGCACAGCAATATACTTAATCTAGTTTAAAGTGCTACATTGTGACAATAATTTAGCAAACCACTGTACTTACACGAAAATACTTAAGTTAAAAAATTAAATTCAATCAAAATAATAATAATCACAAAACAGGTACTTAGTCAAAATTTAAATCAAAATAATAATAATCACAAAAAAGGTAGTCAAATTTAATATAATATGTCGAAATTGTATTGTATGAATTTGAATGTCAAAATTTACTTATCGTCAAAGAATTCCTTTAGAGTGTAGTATGATTTTAGTATAAGGTGTTTTTGGAGACTGTTTTTAAATTTATTTTCATTTTCTATGTCTTTGATTGGATTTGGAAGCTTATTATATATTTTCACGCACATAGCTAAAGGTCCTGAATGGAACATAGTTAATTTTGAGCTAGGTAAGGCTAATTCATTTTTGTTTTGGCGTCTAGCACTGCGATGTTGTGGGCGAATGTCCTTAGTGAGTGGAAATAGTGGCTGGTGTTTTCTCACAAATTTGCTAACTTCTAGGATGTAGATACCAGTTAGTGTGAGGATCTCGTAATTTATAAAGAATGGTTTGCAGCTTTCTGTGTTATCTATATTGGCAAGGATTCGTATACATTTCTTTTGTAGAATAAAAAGTCTATCCTTTTCTACACCATTTCCCCACACCACGATTCCATTTCTCTGTAGTCTAGCGACGGGATACGTACGCAATAAATGCTATAATAACCAATTCCATCATGTTCACTGCAAACACACGAGTTTCTCGAAACTGAACTAGTCATGATCGCACGGCAATCCGACACGACAAAAATCAGGCGCAGGGCCAACCGCTTAACGTTCTTTCCGAGGCACGACAGTATCATACTGCTTTCCAAACTTATGGCTGTGACCCGGGAATCAAAAAAAAGGACCCCACGCTCAGCAATCGAGCTTGCGACCATAGAACGGTGGACGGGGATATCTGTAGGAGCATATAGTGGCTTTCAGTTGACGACACGGTTGGCGCAGTGGTTGAGCGATTGACTGCTGCGCAGCATGTGGCGGGTTCGATTCTCGCACGGAACAAATATTTGTACGACCTGCAAGTATTTGTTCCGGGTCTGGGTGTTTTTCTGTCCATAAAATGTATGTATTTACAAACAAAAATGTATTTAAGTAGTTTATCAGCCATCTCTTTACCATAACACAACGTTAGGTTGCTTAGCTTGGGACTATATGGCGTCCGTTGTGGCGTGGTTGTGTGATGTCCAAGGATATTTTTTTTTATTAGTTAATTTAATATTTCTTTACTTTACAAAAATAATGAGCTTATTACAGGAGCAGTCGTCCTAGCAACCACTACACCAACGATCCAGCCCGAACGTGGCAGTCAAAAAATTTACGTCCTAAAAATTATCTTTATTCACTGTTAATTACGATTTGTCTTACACAAATGCGTAACAAATCAATAATTATCTCTAGCATGCAAAGTTCTCAAAAAAAAAAATATTTTGTTTTCCGTAAACAAGTAGTATTCATTATCAAAGAACTTGGCGGTTACATAAAAAAATTACACATAGCAACATCATCGCGTGTTCAATCCCCGAAGAATTAGGCAGAGTTGTTGACTCCCATTTAATACAATACCCATTGGTAAGACTGACTATCAGACTTTCGGGTTTCTGACTACCCGTAACGACTGTCAAAGATCCACGAATGACAGCCGGAAACAACGGCTTAACGTACTTTCCGAGACACGAAGGAGTCTCGATATCTAAAGATGGTCACCCATCCACAGACCAACCGCGGCAAGCGTAGCTTAACCTGAAGGATCAATCCGTGCGGCTGTTAAATGTTCTGTTATTCAACGTGGAATATATACTAAGTATTAATCTTTATCAAATAAAAATTCCTACTTAGCAAAATAATATAGTGCAGATAATTTTTACCTTGGTACTATGTCATTTAGATGTATGGCTTAGTAGCTAGCGCAGTTTTATTAATTACGCACAGTACAGTTATTGCAACGGCGACCGTTCCGCAGACTACTGATTATGTATAGTTAGGATCGGAACCTTAATTGTGTGAGAGTTTTATTCCAATCCTTATTACACCGGTCTTAATGCGTCTGAGATAGCAGTGATAGCACGACACGGTTGGCGCAGTGGTTGAGCGATTGACTGCTGCGCACTATGTCGCGGGTTCGATTCCCGCACGGAACAAATATTTGTACGACGTGCAAGTATTTGTTACGAGTCTGGGTGTTTTTCTATCTATAATATGAATGTATTTACAAAAAAAAACAAAAATGTATATAGGTATGTAGTATATCAGCCATCTCGTTACCATAACACAAGCATTAGGTTGCTTAGCTTGGGACGATATGGCGCTGTGTGAAATGTCCAAGGATATTATTATATTATTATTAATATATTATAGCCTGGTGTGACCGTCAGAATGCAAAGTCATAGGTCTCAAAAAAAAAGTGTATTATTAATTTAGGTATGATGATGATGACTGATTTTCGGTAATTTTTTGAGCAATCATAAGTTTTCAAATCGTAATTTGTTAAGCCATGGGTCCCGGCTGTCATTCGTGGATCTTTGACAGTCGTTACGGGTCGTCAGAAGCCCGAAAGTCTGACAGCCAGTCTTACCAAGGGGTATCGTATTACCCAGTTAGTGACTGGGTTGTGGAGGTCCTGATAGGCAGTCGCTCCATATAAAATACTGGTGTTCTGCTGCATCCGATTAGATTGGACCGACCATCAAAAAAAAGTAAATAGTTATTTTTGGTAACTTTTTGAGCAATTATAAGTGTCGCTATAATTTTCCTGTAAAATACGCACCATTATCTATATTATATGACAGCAGTGAAAGCCTACTGGTGTGACCGTCGGACTGCCAAGTCATAGGTCTCGAATTTTAAACCCAAGAAACGCACCTCTAATTTTACGGAGACATGTGCGTATTGTATAATTATCACTTGCTTAAAAGTCGATGACGGAAAACGACGTGAGGAATTAGCATGTGAAGCTAAGTCAGAGGCCCATAGCAGCATCAAAACTCTGACACCAGGTTAGTTACTAACCACATGAAAAGAAGAAGAAAGAAGATCTATCTTATATATGTTTTATTGCTTTAGAAACAATACCCTACATTAAACATAAAAGCGTTGCTCTGAAAACGGTAAGAGGAAACATAATGAAGAAACTGAATGTTCGAGAACCAAGAATTGGAAGACGTGTGACATTAACACACCCGCACTGGGTAGTGGACGGCCCAATCCCTCCCACAGAAAGGCCTGTGTCCCAACATTGGGAATATATAGGCTGATAAATTTTATAAACATTTTACAAATTTCGGAACCTATATGTAATAAATAAATACAACAAGTTGTGCTTCAAAGCTCTTCATTCGGCTTAGTTGAACAATACAAAAAAGACCTCATCAAAATAGTTCTACCACCAACTATTGATTGCAAACTGAACTCACTTACCCCAAATAATCAAAGAAACGAAAACGAAATTATTTCTCAGTTGCCTCTCATATTAAAAAACTAGTCATGAATAAATGGAATGAGAGAGTATTTGCTGAAGAGAGCGTGAATATCATTGTAAAATCTAGCAGACTTTGCATAAGCTAGCATAGGAATGAACAAGAAACTATTTCAATTTGTAATATAAGAATTTGAGATAGCTCACGTTAAAACTTGAGACCCCGTGAACGGATTCCTCTCATAACCATAAGAGGGTTAGCAGGAGAAGTAAAGGACGAAGCGCCAGGATAGCTCGCGAAAGGTTTTTTGAAATTTACAGGTCAGTGTCAGGTTGTTATGTTCATCAAATTATGATTCGCAACCGTAACAAGTACATAATTACAAAAGTATAATCATCAGAAACATCAATACAACTCCCTAAGTTGGAATCGCCCTCAAATGTCATGATTTCAAAAGGAAGGTATTCCGTCGGGGGTTGTATCTAAGCGGAATTGTTCGAAAGGGTTACCGCAACCCCGGAACATAAAGGGCTAAGGAAGGAACATGGATAGGTTTTAGTCAGTAAGAGTCTGACAGTCCCTTCCGCTCCACCCAAAGCGAGAGGGGTCATTTAATGATTGCCCACCCTCAAAAAGTAAAGTTTCATTCGGCTATGCTAACATAATTGCTTTAGCTAGACTCGGGTTTCAGAATATAGCAGTACAGCAACCACTTAGAAATCTTAACTCCAAACGTTATTGTACAATTTAGAACTCCAATAAACGCTTGAAGAAAACAACAATGAACACTTGAGTAATGAAAGTAATCATTTAGCCCTAACTGCTAATACGTTTTCAACAAATCGCAAGTCACTAGATCGAATCAATCAGACCCAATGAGGGAATTTGCGCCAACAAATTGATCGCCAGAAGAAGCCTGTTTGACTTGAGGGAAGTGGTGTATTTGATACGATGAAATTAAGGATAAAGATTGTAAGGTTGCAATTTGCTTAACTTTAAGTTTCTTAATGAGCTTAGGTAGCAGTGACTTACTGATCTATCAATGCAAAGTTCAAGCCACTCACAGGATTAGGCTGAAATTTGGAATACAGATAGATAGTGACGTAGGCATCTGTCAAAGTCGCAGGCAGAATCTAGTTGAAAATATTCTTAAATATTTTAAAAGAATAATTATTATTGAGTTTCTTGCCAATTTTTTGGAATCTTGAACCTTTTGGAAGGCGCACCGATTTGCTTGTAAATCGACGTTGAAAAGTTATACTTGAAAATATATGTCAAGTATGACTTTTGAACGCTGCTTTGTCTTTGCAGCTGTAATTCTGGTATTCACTAAGATAAGATGAATTTTGTCATGAGTTCGACCTTATAACAGCGCAAGAAGGTAAAAATTGGTTATTATCGAAAATCCACGTTTGACGTCCAAACAATGAAATGTTGGATAGGAAGAAGTAAGGAAGGTGAATAACCCTATTACCAATCCTACCGGGAATGACCCTTGTAAGATAAAATGGTTGATTCTAATGTAATTTGTTTTTAAGAAGGATTTTCTGCTTTAAATAGAGTCCCAGTGGAATATACTGAGCTCAGTAGAACATAATTGTAATAATAATAAGTTTTTCAATTTTCTATTGAAGTTTTTTTGGAAATCTACACATTCTACCTTCTACAATTCTCTTATGAAAACCCGTACCTTTCTGCTAGGCTGCTGATGCTGCAACTGAGGCGGCGCGATGAGCCTCAGCGGAGGAGGGGCTTGTGGCAGTGTAGCCAGGAGTGGCGGCACCAGTGGTACCATCCCACCCATGGGCAGGGCTACTGCAAACTTTTGCAGGCCCATGGTCCAGGGTAGGAACCACCCCCCTCCCGCCTGCATCGCGCCCCCGCCGGGCCCGTACCACGCCAGTGCGATCAGCTACTGGCACCCCACATGAACACTCGCACTGTTATCGTTGAGAGGAGCTTTTTAACATGTAGTTGTAACACTTCACTTGTACCTGAGGACAATAGAGGGAAGCTATTAGTTAAGTCACATTTTTCCCATGAGGGTAGACGGAAACTAAAGAACACTGCCTACGATCCTTACATACTATTTGTGCTTAGTTTATGTTTACATATTTATTTAACTTTAATTAAAACGGTTAACCAAGTACATTAATTAAAGGTAAAAAAAATATTTAAAATTCAAGAATACACAAAAAATATTAAAATTGAATAAAACTTCCAATACTTTCAAGAATCTCTCTCACAGAACTTCTGATATGCCAGTAAATTTGTCATTTTTCCATTCTTCCGCAAACAGATCAATTGTTGGATTAGAATCCAAGAGATCATTAAGTGCGGCTAGAGTGCGAAGTACTGGAGACTTAGCATGCGCAACAGAAATACGGAGTATTCCTCAAAGCGCAACTATTTTTAAGCGCAATCAACTCAGCGCAACTAAATTATTCCTCGAAGCGCAACCATTAGTTGCGCTCACAAATACAAATTAAAAATGTTATATTTTTATTCCTCATAGCGCAGTTAATTATCAAGGTGCAATAGTGATGGTTATTAACTAGCGGAAAATATCGATAATGAATATAACACAGGTCGCTTTAATAATATTTACCTACCGGACGGCTTTTTTTTTTAAAGTGATTTTTATGAAGCTGCACATAAGAGGCTTTCTAGCAGTGTCCTAAATGCGCTCTAAAAGTCAATACACGCACGCCGATTGCGAGTACCACCCACCTCATCTTTCCGAAGAACATCACCAATAAGGTCTGTATTATGTCCTTCTAGGGCAACCCGTCATGGCTTTTCCACGGCTTACAGTTAGTAGTATTCAGTTAAGTAACCATATGTAGAAGCGTGCACACAGAGAACGACATTAAACTTATCTACAAATACATTTAATTCCAAGTTCATCAGAGATTAAAGCTTTTTCAGAATTCGTATGAATTGTTGCATGAGAAACATGGTTGGCTACATCTAAAGAATCATGTCAAAGTCAAATCATTTATTTCAAATAGGCACAAGAAAGGCACTTTAGAAAATTGATTCTAGTCGCTCTTTCGAAAAGGTAGTTTCGTATGGAGAAGAATGGGAAAGAAACTCCACCGTTACTCTTTTAAAATGTTTTATGATGTTTTGTATACATGTTTTGTCGTGTTAAAATATTATGGATGTAGCTCATCAATTGCATCATAAATTTTTAGCTTCCTAAAGAATATAGTTTGGATTCCATGTTATCAAACACTACATAAGACTATAATATTTACTAACACTTAGTCGTCATTAATTTAAACGTTTTAAAGGCTAAGTGCCATTTTCACCAACGAAACTCGTTAAGCACGTCTGAAGTGACTTTGAGAGCTATGAGTGTCTTTAATCCCCAAAAATATAGTCACTGCAACTCTTAAACGCGGTTAAGATGCGCTGATCGCGTCCAGTTTAATTGGAGAAGTCAGTAATCTACTACAAAATAAAGATATGTTTCTTGCTAGCAAGATATGTCAAGACGTTTGCCTACATGACCATAATATGAGGTAAACAGGTTCCAGTATTTGTGTGAGCTACAAACATATGGTGCACGAGCTAGTTCTTATAGAAATACCTTTTGCACATCACTAAACTGTCACATTAGATATGAATCGGAGGATTTATTGTCTCTCTGGATGCTCATCGGCTTCTCACGGAAATGTCGCGTGGAATTCGATGTTCCGATAGTTATAATTTCTTTTATGTATGAGGATGTTTTTAATAAAGAAAATCATCATCATTTTCCTGCCCTTATCCCAATTTATTTGGGGTCGACGCAACATGTCTTTTTCTTCCATACTTCTCTATTAGTCGTCATCTCGTAGTCACTTCCTTTCTAGCCCTATCATCTTTCACATAATCCATCCACATTCGTACTCAAAAGTTTTCAGACAACATTTTCGTCATGCCTCCCATACCATGACAACCGATTGCACATAATTTTTCACTCGAATATAATAAAGGTGTGTGTGTGTGTGTGTGTGTGTGTGTGTGTGTGTGTGTTTGTTTGTTACTTCTTCACGCAAAAACCACTGAACGGATCAAGATGAAATTTGGCACAGAGATAGATCAAATAGATAGAACCGGACCAAATCTACCAACGTAGATAATATACAATATATAGACCCTCATACCCACAGGCGATTTTTTCCTGCGACATTTTTTTTTATCGCACACAGTATTTTCAACCTGTGCACCAAAAATTGCACTGTTGTATAGAGGCCAGCACATCAAGTTACCCCAATCTGTCAAATTTTTTGATAGTTTTTTTCAACTTTATTACAAAAGCCAAAAGTTCATTTTCGATTGGAAATATTTGACTGTTTGGGATAGGTTGATGTGCTGGCGTCTGTACTTTCACCTCGCGGAAATTAAGGCCGCTTAAGAAAAACGCCCGGGCAACGGCTTACAAATTAAAAGTAACATCAAAAACAAAAGTGTTTACGCAAATTACACCTTTCTTCCGCCAGGCAGTAGGAAAAGTTTCTAAAAAAAGCTCCACCACCATATCATTTGTTTAGCATAATATCGGAAACGTCTATTCATATAGATCAAAGAGATTACGACTGTCTGCGTGTGCGATTACTGGAGCGGAAAACTGAAAGAAAACGCTCGAAATACGCGCGTCAGTACAAGATGGATAGTAGTTTAAGTCGTATCGTTTTGTAAAGATAGAAATAGGTTGCTTAGAAGTTACCTATTCCGGTTTGACGGTTTTGTATTTTCTTTCGTTTGAGTGAGGATGATATTTATGTCTATTTTAATGTAATTTGATGGTTTAGTTATAATAAAATAAATGGCAGTTATTGTGAACGATGACAGTTAAAAAAATAAAACGATATAATTTGTTTGGTCCCTGAAGACTTGACATGGATTAAATAAATAAATAATTGTATTCTTTATTATTTTTTTCATTCAATTTATCAATTCTAGCGTTAAAAATACAAACAATGGTCATGTCTTTTATAAAGTGTAACTTTTTTTTTACTATTTCATTATGATCTCGTTGCCATCTCATGTCCCGCTTGGAGGCGTAAAATTGTAAGGGACTCCAATAAATTGGCCGAGTGACTCTTCCGTGAATTATATATATATAATTATACACACTTTTGGCAGGACTGTACTTATGGTGGAATAGAAGCTCAAATTTACTTATGTATTATATAATTGCTATGATCAGGGTTGTACTAACGAATTTAATGACATTAAAGCTTCGCCTGAAATTCTTACTTCATCTGAGACCGAAGATATAAAAGGATTTAAAGATTAAATTGAGGATTCCTTCACAGACAGTCGATATCACTTTTCTGAAACTTTTTCTTCAGCGATTCCTATTGAAAAGATTTTAAAGCATTAGTAACCGCATTATTTTTAAATGGCGTCCAAATGAGATCGATGTTTTGAGCAACGTCCAAGAATGTTAACAAAGAAAATAATACGATAGTGACTAATTCTATTGGGTCTGGGCGTATTATTGTAATTTTGTTTATTTTTCAGCTGTTGCGTTAGTAATTTAGTAGCGCCATTAGAATTTATTCAGGTAATTTCTGTTGTTTTGACGAACTGTTACGTTGTATGATGAAGTAAAAAAAAAAGTTTGAGCGACAAAGAGCGACTTTTACTTTGACCAACAAAAAAGTATTTTTTTGATCCAGTAGAAATTCACAATAATGCATGAAAAAAAAACTAACTATTACAAAACATAAATCGTTTAACATGCGTTACACAAAAATCACACGTTTCTATGATTACGTTTTCAAAAAATAATTTACGTACGAAATGGCAAACAGAACAACAAAATGTCTGACAGCGAGCGCCAGTTTGTCAAAATGGCGGCTGTAAATGTCATTCTTTGATTACTTTACGGTGTTTCCAGAAACAATAATTATGGATATTTCTCAGTTTTGTGGCAGCACTGCGCATGTTATTCATCAGTACAAATTAATTATGTGTTAAATATTTCAAGGCTGAGAACCGGACGCGAGGTTTAAGAAAAACTTTTAGTTATGCGTCAATTTTAATTTAAATCTGATGTCTAGAATTCATAACATCTATTTCCAAAATATGGAATTTAAGAAACAGCTGTTAATCTTTTTATAAAATATTAGCGATTCCAATGCTCCTTTTCGACAAGAAACTATATAATTTCAACGTTAAAATCCAATTTTAAAGTTTCGTCCCGAATAAGTCCTACATCCCTGTTCACCCCATTATATGGTACTTTTTACCTAAAATCTTCTTAGGGTTTTCACTGCGTTGGTTTATGGGGTAAACCAGTAATGATATTGGCTTGGCAGTACACCCCTTTAGGGGAACATTTTTATAAGGAAGTCTTTTTGTAAATTGGCTTAAGTGTACATTTGAATAACCATTACTGCGCTACTCCGGGTATCCGGGTATCCGGGTTGAGTGTGGAGGTTGTGACATCAAAGAACGGTAACTTTGCCGGTTTATATGGGAATGTCATTATGTATTTTTACGGTTTTTTCCTCCTACTTTGAGGGAGTAAAAGGAGTTTGAACATGGAAGTAAGGTTCGATGGAAAGCAAGATTGTTCATCTCTTAGTGCGATTTCACAAATGAAACTGATCGTGATCAGCACTTAACCACGTTCAAGACTTGTCAGTGTCAGTATTTGATAGAAAATAATGACACTGACACTGATCACAAACGCAGTTTTTTTCTTTTTTAAATTGATTTATTGATCTATCTAAAATCGTTACACTGTTTAACAGAAATAACACAAGCAAACATACAAGTCAAGTGCGCAATATTAGGCGATAGATTTAGCATGCAATATGTACCGCTTGCAACCGGTATGTCCAGCATATCAACCAGGCTTCCAACGGCCATTTTTATTTTAAAAGTACTTAATACGGGAAATGTTATTTTATTTATTGTCAACAAAATATTGGAAAGCTAAAGCTGGTTTTAATTAAAAGCAAAAATAGGGTCCAGCTTGTTGTAATAAATATGAGAGGCATAATTGAAAAGATATGAACAAAGTTTGCTTTTTGTGGTTAGGAAATCATCGAATTACCCCTCCCGCTCTGGGTGGAGCGGAAAGGAGTGTCAGACTCATACTGTCTAAAACCCATCCATGTTCCTTCCTTAGCCCTTTATGTTCCGGGTTAGCGGTAACCATGAAGCAAATACAAAGAGGAGATGCCGTAACTGGATTTCCCTTTAACATAATGCGTGACACTTTACGGGGAGCGAGGGACGTTACAAACCACGCCCCTCTCTATTTTCCATCTAGCGGTGAATAGGACAATTAATAGATTAAGCTTTGTCGATTGTTACAATGTCGTTTTAGCTAGATTTCGCTAGATGTCACTAGTGTATAGGTGACATGATGTGATACAAAGTGGCGCCATCTTTTGTCGAGCAGTGACACTATTATTAAGAGACAATGCACAGATTTTTCTAGAACGCTTCTAATAATTTATGAAATAAAATTACTTACACGTGAAATGTTATGCCGTCCAAGGCATCAGAACGTCTATCTGAATAGTTTTTACATGATAGCACACAACACTTCATCTTGTTATTTAAAATAAGATAGAAAATAATAAAATAGACTGAACACTGGACTGTAAACATGTAGTTAGTACCTACGCAACGTGTGCCGCCAATTGACCGAGGCCACGCCCACCGTGATGACGTCAGGACACATTTATAGTCACAGTGCACATTCACATTATGACATCTCCTCTTTGTATTTGCTTCATGGCGGTAACCCTTTCGGACAATCCCGCTTACCCGGACAAAGCTTGCTTAACGTAGTCTTTCATTAAACTCACATTCGTTATAGCTATTCGTTTGCGACTACTGCAATAATTGTAAAATAATATATTTCCAGCTGTTGTAATGAGAAGTTCTTGACAGTTTGAGGTGTCAAAGAAAGAAAGAAGTAAATAATTATGCTACTGTCACATATTTGCTAAATATGTGCAGGGCTGCTGGGTTAATTATTTAAACAAAACTCGATGTTGCTCGTGTGACAACTTTTATCAGGAGAACCCATAGACTACTAAATCATATACAAAGACAATAATTCTAGAGCACAGACTTTAACAACTTTTCTTAAGGTAAAAGCGCTGGGGTAACCCGCGAATTGGAATTCGCCTGTGTACATTTGAATTCAAATTCGAACATTCAAATGCAGTTTATAAACGCTAAATTAATATCGGTACCATAACAGATAAACAATGACATAAATCACTGAACAAACCGAATAAACTCAATGGCAATATAAAATATGACACGCTTTGTGACTTACAATATAAAATCAAAATGGTTCCGCTCTGGTGGAACTGTGTTGGTCGGTGTAAATATCCACAAAGTCGGTCATAGTTGACTTAACAGATCGATGGGCTATTAACAGTACAATAGGAGTTTTGTTCGCTCGTTGGACGCGAGGGACGTCAAAACCAAGCGTAGGGATGTGACACGCAATTGTGGTACCGATACTTGCGTTGTGTCGTTAAACAGTTTAAGAATAGAAGAAGATGTTATATTATGACTGAAAAGTTTTACTTCTGTATTATTTTTCTAAAAAAAATCTGATCTTTCAGTTTCTGCAATTAAAAAAATTTACAAATGTTATTGAATAAATTCGTTTAGTAAGGGCTGATTTATTAACCGTCAGATAACTTTTTGACAGCTTTTGTACAGAACATTTATGTGAATACGTCGTATACTTTCTTCAGATAAAAGTTGTCTGACGATTGGAAAACCGGCCTTAAGTAAGATCACCAGTAGGCAAATAATCTTTGTTAATAACAAGCTATTTGATTCTCAGTTATGGCTAGATTCTTTATAGAACATAAAAATCTTTTAACCTTCATGGCAAAGGAATATTTTGAAAACCACCACGAACCATTTCCCTTTGTCCGAATACAGAAACCTTAAAAATTACAGGCCAATATAATTTTGCGAACCCGGATTCCGATCGGATATTATCGTCAATATCCAGACGGAACAATAGTCACAATATTGATGAAAACCAAAACCGGTACCCAATTACCTAGGATCATGCTTCCCATGCCTGATTGGGTCTTTTCATTACGGAATGCTAAATGCGCCCAATGCCATCTGGGATCGGTACCGGTATTGTTCGATGATCGAGATATTTGATTCGATATTCATTACGCGGTTTCGATTGTTTGGTACCGTATTGTTTGCATCCCTATTATTTAGGATCGTTTTATTCGGATATTGATATGATGCAGTACTTTGTGAATAAATGTGGTTTAATCAAACATTGCTTTGTGTTTATTTGTCAACATTTTCATGCAACTTCTGAAAACAGTTAATTAGTTTTCATAACAAATAATTAAATACCGATATTCAGCCTGAAATAAGTTAATGCATTACTGCGATGTTTAAAATAATATTTATAGCAAATCATACAGTTTTTCACGCCAAAAATAATCTAGGTATTTAACCTACATGGGAATTCAATGGAACTAGCTACCTAAAGGAAAAAAAAAGTAAAAATAAAAATAAAATTTCTTGTAAGTACGTATTATTTCAATCCGTGACTGTTGAACACCAAGTCAATTGGGCATAAAACCATTACGTCTGGTTTCTGTATTTTTACAGTTAATTGAGGGAATTAGGTTGAACTATAACCGTCACGTTGGCACATTGTCAACAGAGTTGTAGAAAGAAAGTATTACAACCAGACTTTTTCGACAGTGTGTAGGAAATACACATGGAATCGTCAAAGTACTTAGTTGTAAAATGCTTATGAGACCTGTGAATATTTGTGTGAATAAGGTTCATTTTTGTTTAGCAAAACAAGTAGACACTTCAACATCAGCCACTGCTCCTCTCCAACTCTCATCCAGCTGATACCAACAACCCTGCAATGATAGCCGCTCGGCCTAGTCTAGGTAGGTATTTAATTTACTCAATCTTATAAGTAGTTAGGTAAATAACCCTAGATACATAAATACAATTATCTTGAAATTGTAGAAAACGGAAAATAGTAAGAAATGTAGACATATGTGGTTGGTATTCTGTCCGTTTCTAAATCACATGGTGTATCTAACATGATATCCAATGAGTAGGTATCTGGTATCTATTTGAATACCCGGCACCCAAACAATACTAAAAAAACACATCCCTACGATGTCAGCCAATAAAAATATACCTAAGCCAATATTTTGAAATTCAAATAAAGAACATTCCCCAATTCATTCCAATCATTCGGAATTCAAACGTCCGCCACGCCTCAATGATTCGTATCACCAAATCGATACATCGATTTAGAAATTCGACTAATCGGTTACAAATAGGGATCGGTACAATAATAATTATCGGACCGGAATTTATGGCCAGTTCCTCCCACATAACAATGTGGACTAGTATAACGTTCTCTTAATAATTAAAAATCGTGGGAACGAATCCCATTTCGTTTATGGGTCAACTCGAATATTTTTGTCCATTCGATTCGAGTTTACGACGTATTCTTTTTAATATCGAAGGGCAAAGAACGGATTTAGAGGTGCCCTTGTTCCAGCAATTTTGTTTAATATTATTTTTATTGCTTGTTAGCGGGGATTTATTAAGTTTATTGGAAGATTAATAGGAAAATAATAGACGTTGTTCGTTTTTTCTTGTGCTTCAATACATAATCGTTATTTTTTATAGTTAAAAATTGTTTCATGTTTTTTGACAGACCGATTTTTTACGGTCATCATTCTCCTACTAGGCCCTCTTCAGACAAGTTCCTGCTTACTAAATAAAGCCAAAAGAAGTATGAAAAAACTGCATACAAACAAAAATAATACGTCTTACTCATAATGACGGTCGTTCAGGGGTCAAATAATAGAGGTCTGTGGCCACTGATGCGTAGACCCTTGTTAAACTACCGGGTACTGCCGGAAAACATCACTGTATATATGAAGGTACGTGTGTTTGTGTTGAAATACTAATAATATAAGGTTTGTAGCCAGGGTCGTGTGTTTAGCCAAGAGGAACGGATACAACCCGGTAAGTAGTTATTTATAGTGCTGACTAGTGAGGTCGTGTGGCCTAATCCTGGCTGGCAGAGTAATAAGTTAAATGGGGGGCGTAATCTGCTAAAATGACGTCACAACGATAAAGTGAGCTTACGTTGCGATGTTCTCACATGTGATTGTGTGCTTGCTTTGTCTAGAGAAGATCTTAAAGGGTTAATGGGTAACACATGATGACTCCTGGCTACCGTCGATGCAGCAGTGCGGGCGTTGAGTAATGGCCTCACCATCTGATCAGGACCAGGCCCGTGCCGGACAGCGCGTACGTGCTCCACACGCGCCTCAAAGAAATGTCAGCTTTATGGAAGGGGCACATTAGAGCCGATGCTTGCCTGGTCAGCGGGATTGTCCGAAAGGGTTACCGCTGCCCCGGAAAACAAAGGGCTCAGGAAGTAACACGGATGGGTTATAGTCAGTAAGAGTCTGACACTCCCTTCCGCTGCACCCATAGCAGAAGGAGTCACTTGATGAGAACCCTCCGTGTCTCGTAAAGCACGTTCAGTCATTGGTTCTGATTATCAGTAGTAGATCTTTGCAAGTCCTTACGGGTAGACAGAACCCCGAAAAGTCTGACAAGCAGTCTTACCTAGGGGTCTCATGTTACCCAGTCATTGGGTTGTGGAGGTCAAATAGGCGGTGAGACTGGAGCCGACCTCAACATAGTTGGGAAAAACCAAATTGAGTCTAACCGAAGTAAAGTGCCCCTAAAAACCGTCCTCTCGAATGATGTCAAACGTTTTAGGTTTATAGGTAATAAAATAGGTTAGACCTAGAGCGCTACTCCATTTAGTTTATGAGCCTTCATACACTCTGGACAAGAATTGGATAGGGAGATGGGGGGTCGCGTGTTGTCTTCACTACATAGTATAAAACAAAGTCGCTTTCTCTGTCCCTATATCCCTATGTATGCTTAAATCTTTAAAACTACATAACGGATTTTGATGCAGTTTTTTTAATAGATAGAGTGATTCAAGAGGAAGGTTTATGTGTATTATTTGTCGACATATTATGCGGGCGATGCCGCGGGCGGAAGCTAGTTATTTTATAAAATGAGAGTGGTTATCAGAGGTTTTATATTTGTCGGTTGGTTGGACTCAGGTCATTGCGAAAAGTCATAGTTTAACATTAGTCCAATTTTTTTTTTTTTTTTGCCATTCATTTCTGACATACTTATTTAAATAATTATTTGTATTCATGTTCAATATTATTACTTGCATGACTATAATATACATGGGTCATCGTCTGCCTAGCCTTTGCCCAACTACGTTGGGATGCATCTGCATACCAGTATTTTACATGGAGCGACTGCCTATCTGACTTCCACAACCCAGTAACTGGGTAATACGATACCCCTTGGTAAGACTGGCAGTCAGATTTTCGGGCTGCAGACGACCCTAACGACTGTCAAAAATGCACAAATGACAGCCGGGACCAACGGTTTAACGTGCTTTCCGAGGCACGGAGGAGTCTCGGTATGTAAAGATGGTCACCCATCCACGGCCAACCCCGACAAGCGTAGCTTAACCTGATGGATCGACCGACTGTTAGTACTTAGCCACGAGCTCCTCCTGTATTATATACATGGGTATACCCTCAAAAGTTTGCATGCTTATTTTAAGGTGAATTGTACAAGAATCACAACTTATTTTAATCTTTTGTCATGGTACCTAAAATTCAAGCAAATAAATAGTTTTTTTCTTTCTTTCCAAATACAGCCCGATGCAAATTTTATGGTGCGTCGGAACGAGAGGCGAGTCGCTGCGCAACAACAAATTCACGTGTCAGCGGGGGTCAGGGGTAGGGTACTGCGCAGCATGTAACGCACTTCAGAGCGGTCATAAAGTTTGACGCGTAGTATAATACCTTGGTATAACGACTCGAGTAAGGCAAGCAAGGGTGAGGTCATGGCTTAAGTGACGTGTAACTCGATCCCATTACACAGCGTTTTTGCCCAGTTGAAAGGGTTAAGTAGGCTTATTACAAACGAGTAAGCTGCGATGGCGTAAATATAGCTTCTTATTTTGTTCAGGTAAAATAACATAACATCACGCCTTGTCTCTCGGTAGAGTTAAGCAGTGGTGTCCCCATAATAGGTACGCTCACATTTCGCCTGTTATGTTTAAGTCTCGTATAATAAGGGTGAACCTATTACCATCAACCGGGCACAAATTAAGACTCCGGCTGCTACAGAGAAAAACCAAAACCTCAATAGCACTTTGCCTGACCTGGGAAGGACAAACAGGACACTGCGCTACTGCTAAGCATGAGGCTCAGCAGTAGCGCAGGTTTTGATCAGGAAGGTAAACAGAAAAATTGTTTTAATAACTGTTGATAAAAGAGAATCTTACTAATCTTACTGTCTTATCTTATACTAATATTATAAATGTGAAAGTTTGATGATGAAGATGGATATGTGCGTGGATGTACATAATAGGAATGTTGATAGGGTAAAAACAAAGAATTACTTTGTTTTTACCCTATCAACTACGATATTTAGTCCGTCAGTAAAATAATTTATTTATTTATTTATTTATAAAAAATATCAGGCACAATTCAGTATACAATCTACAGAGGAGTGACGTCATGCCACATTTTAACACAGTGTATCGACGTATTCTTTCGTTTATGTGAAAAAAGAAAAAGTACGTGTAGAATATTTTTTGATAATCTAGCTGACGGCCTAAAATAAATTTTAGCCAACGTGTACATCCCTACGTTTTTAACTCAATCACGCCAGAACGGCTGAACGGATCTGGATGAAATTAAGCACACAGATAGATTATACTACGGAATAGGACATAGGCTATTTTTTATCCCGGAAGTGCGTTCCAGTGGGATAATTCCCGACCTACACGCGGGCGAAGCCGCTGGTAGATGTTAGAAGGCTATTAAATCGAAGACTTCATTTGGGGCATAAAGATTTAAATTCTCTGTGATTTTATTGTAAGCAATTTCATCAAATTTTATGACAAAGTCGTGAGCAAAAGTAGGCGTTGGTCAGAGGTGTAAAAGCTTAAATTCATGGCCAGCACCGAAGCTAAAGAATATTTTTTTTTAAGATCTCACTGTGGCAACTAAATGGGAACTTATTAATCCCTTCGCCCTTTATCCAGCTTATTAGGTAACACAATGGGTTGAAAAAAGCAACAGAAAAAGACAGCGTTGCCTCGTAAATCGGTGCGGGTCGGGGTGATGCATTATGTTTGCAAATTGCGACCAGCCGCAACGACTTTTTGCCTCCAAACTTATTTCGCATACAAAAAATTACAATAAAGATTACTTCTTCCAAATAAATTTATGATTTGACATTTACTTATGGATATCATTAAAGGGATGGCTTGATTGCTGGGAACACGTTGCGTTTTTTCTGCTTAAAAAGACGTTAAACGAGTGCGGATTTCACCAACTAATCCAGGGGCTGCCAAACTTATTTTGTCTACTGGCCACTTTGAAAATAAATTATTTTATTGCACCTCCATTTTTTTCACCTATTTAAAAACCACTATCTAGATTAAATTACAAATCGCCATACAAGCCTCTACACAACGCCCCCATTTTTTTTCTGGGTCTTTTACTGGGCACTAAGAGATCCAGAAAGCCTTCAGACCTTCAGCGCCTACAAGAAGGCGTTATGACTTTGGGAAAAGCTGAATTTAACTGAAGGCGATCATCTAAAACTCGTTCAATAACTGTCAGTGTCAAGATTCCATAGATATTAAGGACGCTGCCAGCTCTTAAACATGGTATGTGCGCCGATCGGGATTAGTTTCAACGGTGAAATTCGCCCTTAAGAAATCTCTAAGCGTGATAACAGTCATGCAAACATAAAAAAAAGTTTACTTCTATGCAAAGGTAAAATAAAAATTTTTGGTAAATAAGGGTAAATACGAGTTGTGGTTGGTAAAGTCGACCGAAACAAGTTAATAACTCAATTCAACAGGCAGCAAACCTCGACAGGCGGCTACACCGTTAATAAGCGTTTTGTTAAGTGATTCTTTTTGTCGAAGTATGTTGTACTTAATACAATTGTAATTGTATCAATAAAATTTCATTTCTTTATTTTCTCGTTTATTATTAACACACACACATACACAAACACACATTATTTACACCTATGTTTCACAAATAAATTGATTGATTAAGAAAAGGCATAGCGAGTTATTCTATCATTCTTCTTCCTCAGATGAAGCAGGAAATAACGAGTCCTATTCGATAGTCTACTTTCAATATTATTGTAAAACAAAATCAAACAAATACAATCGCCCAGAGCGGGAGCAGTCATTGGATGATTTCCCAGCCTTAAAAAAAAAAAAAAAAGCGGTGTCCCAACACATGTATCATCTCTCTTACACAGTCGAAATCAGGTACCTCCAGCATTAAGGGATTCAGATTAGAGGAGCATTTTCGAAGTCAGCTTTGATGTGTACATCAGGTTCGCAATTTTTTTTTTTTTTTGCCGGTAAAGTGTCCTGTCGTAAAAATATCGGAATAAGAATTATAATATAATGAATATGCAAAGGGTTTGCGGGGTCTGACGTCATAGGATAATTTATTTGCGGGGCAGAGGTTCTGTACCTTTTTAAAAGGAAAAATATGTAGTGTAAACCGGTTTTTGTTTAAAATATTTTACACCCTGATTTTTATTGTGAATAATCTATACTAATATTATAAAGAGAAAAGATTTGTATGTATGTTTGTAACGAATAAACTCAAAAACTACTTAACGGATTTGGATGAAACTTGGCACTAAGATAGATTATAGTCTGGAATAGCATATAAGCTACTTTTTATCCCGGAAAATGTACGGTTCCCGTGGGATAGCTTCGTATATACAGCGGGCGAAGCCGCATTCAAAAGCTATATTAAATAAAAGTTTTAGATATCTTCATAAAAATATCCTTAGTAGGTAATATTTAAGGCTTCAGAAAATATCGGATAATTTGAATAATTCACACCTACCGATGTCGATTGTGGTTTAGATGATTATAATACAGTTTCACTAGTTTATCTGCGGTTCAACAAAATGGTAGAGCGTGATGCGGTTTACCGAACACTAGTTTACTGGGTCCGATTTCATAGGAACTGCAAACGAAATAATGATGTACAGAGGCCAGCACATCAAGTTACCACAATCAGTCAAATTTCTTTGATAGTATTTCAACTTTATTGCAAAGACATAAGGTTCATTTTTAATTGAGAAAAGTTGACAGTTAGAGATAGCTTGATGTGCTGGCGTCTGTACTAACGAGCAGCCTTTGCTTTGCACGTCGGTGTTGGGTTTGTAGCAGGGGTTCTCAACAATACAACGCAGTATTAAGTGACTAAATCTAAGCGTGATTGTCCAAAAGGGTTACCGCTACCCCGGTACATAAAGAGCTAAGGAAGGAACATGGATGGGTTTTAGTCAGTAACAATCTGACACTTCCTTCCACTCCATTTAGAGCGGAAGGAGTCATTTGATGATTTCCCACCCTCAAAAAAAAGGGTCGAAATCTACTAACATAGTAAGTAACTAATATTTTTACTAACATTTTGAGTCTGTTTTCTACTATAATGTAACTTAGGGCCAATTCCACCAATTAAACTGAACGCGATCCGCACTTCATTCTATATTGGTGAAATTGGCACTTAATTAGCTCAGAAATATCAATGTTTTCATAAGTCACAATACTGTTATAGTACATCCGAAGAGGAGGGAAGTGGCTAGGACATGATAAACGCCAATACTATCAACTGGACTGTAGATCCATAGGTCGCTGGTTCATATCCAGCTCGAAGGACCATTTAATGTACAGTCCACTTCAGTATATTGAACTGTATACTATACTTGTTTGTAGTTTTGATGATAGTAGTGTTAGGTAGTTAACTGCACATGGTAAATCAATAGTTTATTAACTCCAGGTTCAGTATACCGAAAAGTTTGGGATTCTTAGATACGTCTGTTACACGTGTGCACACTGAGTTGCGCTATATTGTAATCACGAATGAATCGACCGATTGGCCTAGTCAGCATTATGAGTTAAGTGTTTTATGTATGAAGGTACGTAAACCATACAACATGCCTCATACAATGTATTAAAGCACAAAATCATATTAATGGCTTCCTAAGTGATAAAGACCGTGTATTTTATGACAATTTACGACGGGGCGAGGTGATAGTTTATTACTGGGTGCCATAATATGAATCTATGTTAACGTAAGGAATTATTTGTGGCAAACGAAACAGCCTAAGGCTGGGCGCAAACGAGCCACAAGCTCTTAGTAGATCACCATCCCTTTTTATGGGTTTTGTGTAGAGTCGTCATACACGTGTGGTTGGTGGCAGCCACCCGGTACAGCTGTACAGTCACGAGCACTAATATGTATACACTTAGAAACATTCAAAAGCGATTTTCTCATGGAATAACGAAAACTTTGTGTTATTAGAACCTATTTCATATAAGTATGGGTTTCCAAATACTATGTCTGTAACAACATATAATTATAACAAATGCAGAAGGAGAAAATCACTTTTTAAAGTTGCTCAGTGTATACATACTGGTGCTCGTGACTGTACCTCATTAACTATTGACACCTCACTTCACGTAAGTTTTCACGTTTAGATTTTTTTGGAATCGGCAGTTTCCGTGACGAGGAGTACTCTGCCTCCAATGCTTAGGAGGGGACTCTAGTCTTGAGGAATTTGTAAAATAGATATTTGAAGAAACTATTGCCGTCGCCCTCACCTCCAACCTCCCCTGAAAGTGCGAAAGGGACAACTGCAGCTCAAGCTGATTATAACTACAAAATTCTTGATTAAAAGACGTTTTGTGTTCCGCTGTTTTTTCTTCAAAACTGAACTTCTCTAAAAAATTCAAAATATAGAGGAAAAGTATATCTATGCTTTTATTACTTTCTTTTTTGTTAAAAGCTTATCAAATTGGTATTATAGTCGTCTGAACATGATTTTGGATTGTCATAATTATTCTTTTAGTTATGTTTTGGAAAAAAGAAACGATAAGGGCACGAACTAAAAAATCATTGCTCTAGTGGCATTATCCCTGAAGAAAACAGCGGAATGCGTTTGTATGTAGAAAGGCCCAAAAGAGTTCCCTCTTAAGTACCTACAGACAAAGATATGCGGTTTTACGCCAACTGTACCACTTAGGTGGTTCATTCACCTTATTAAAATAAGGTAAGTATGGTTGCCAGTCCAAGAGCCTACCATAACACTGACCCAATTCTCCTTCAGTCGATTTTACGACCCGGGGCGAAGATAAGTGAGCAATTTGTTAACCTACTTGAACTAAGGAGGTTAATTTGACCCGTATATTTTCCTACATAGATACATAATATTATTTCTTTTGTTTCATTCCTTTATGAGGGAATAGACAAAAAATATTTATCTAGGGTGTGAGTATGCGGGTCACCTTCATGAATATAAAGTATCAGAAAAATGGCAGGTGCCAAAATTTATTGCTACGTTAAATCCAAATAAATGTTACTGTACTATAATATAATAATAATAATAATATCCATGGACATTTCACACAACGCCACATAGTCCCAAGCTAAGCAACCTAATGCTTGTGTTATGGTAACGACATGGCTGATAAACTACTTACATACATTTTTTTTTTGTAAATACATACATATTATAAAAAGAAAAACACCCAGTCCCGGAACAAATACTTGTAGATCGTACAAATATTTGCTCCGTGCGGGAATCGAAACCGCGACGTGGTGCGCAGCAGTCAGTGGCTCAACCACTGCGCCAACCGTGTCAAAACTATGCAACAGAAGTCAATCAATCCGTCTAGTCCAGTTGACATGGAGCGACTGCCTATCTGATTTCCACAACCCAGTTACTTCTTTTCGTTTTCGTGTGGTTAGTGACTAACCTGGTGTTCGAGTTTTTATGCAGCCCATGAAGTCATGGGTCTTCCTTACAACGTTTCCTTCACCGTTTTTAAGCAAGTGATTTTAATTATACAATACGCACATGAAGTCGCAAAATCAGAGGTGCGTGGCTTGGGTTCGAACTCGAGACCTATGACTTGGCAATCCGACGGTCACACCACTAGGCTAACACTGCGGCCCGTTGGTAAGACTGGTTGTCAGACTTTTGGGTTTCTGACTTCCCGTAACGACTGTCAAAAATCTACGAATGACATCCGGGACTTAACGGCTTAGCTGTTTAAGAGAAGGCTGTATGAAGAGCATATTTTCTTCAAAGAACATTAACGAGCTGACTTGGAAGTAAAGATTGATTATACACGGTGCGTTTTAATTGCCTGTAGCTTACTATAATTTGTAGCAACAGTAAAATTGTACAGTCAACAGCAAAAGTAGATGATCAAAATCAGAAAATCAATACTAATGAACGGAGTTCACGAATATATGGCAGCTGTACTAGTAGTAAATGTTTGGTATAATTTCCAATCACAAACGTTTGAATCACTCCGACGCCACACAGTTCTGACGCGAACTCCGTTTTTTAGTATTGGATTTCTGATTTTAATCATCTACTTTTGCTGTTGACTGTACCATCTACACAGTGGTTAGAAGATTCTAGTCATTTGTTGCTTCCATTTTATTGCATGGTAATGGCTAGAATGCCATAGCTAGAATTTCTATTAAGTTTATCGCGTAATAATAGGGCTTAATAGATGAAGAAGGAAGATGAATAGAATACATAAAGCTTTGGTACCTAAGTATATGTAAATCAGTAGATACATAACATAACGCCTTGTTTCCTCAAAGGGTCAGCAGCGGTGCACCCATAATACGTACACCCATATTTCGCCAGATGTAAGGTAGCAAGCCTTTTGCCATCACAAATCTAGACTCCGGGATGAACTGAGAAATTTTAGTGGAAAAATTTGATAAGACTTTGCCCGACCTGGGAAGCGAACCCAGGACGTCAAGCTCAGCGGTAGCGCTTGCAACCACTAGACCAACGTGGCAGTCCAGTATACATCTTTTCTTAACACTGGGGATTCCAAGGACAGAACAAGTTTCAAAAAGTCACATTTGCTTTTCCTTCTGAAAGGTTATCTAAATAAAAGCTTCGGATGTTTGTATTTTTACGCAAGTTTAGAAATATTTTGACATTGCACAACGAATCATAACATCTGGAAAACGAACTTTCATCTAACTGAACGCAGGTTTTTAACAAAAGAAAATTCCCAAAACTTACCATCACGTAATTAACATCTTTAATTTAAATGAACAAAAGAAAATTAAACCTAATGGCAGAGATCACTCTCAAGGGACAGGGTAAATGTTCATATTGTCGTCCTCGTGTATTCAATTACAGACGACACGAGACACTGTAATGAGGTGCAATCCACACGTCCCAATGACGTCACGGACTGGAGACGTATAATAAGCGTTCGTCAGAGAATTATTCTTTTTATGTTGTTGTAATCATGTTTCTGTCGTTAATGTTGTTTTGTGAGAATGGTTTTACTGATTGTGTGATTGTTTCGTGTGCTTTGTTAGGTGGTGTAAGTAATTGTGGTACCAAGTCCGAATTTCGGGTCCGGGCCCGCTCGGCCCGATTAGACTCGGCCCGAAGAATAATACCAGATGTTTTACTACCAATTCAGTGCCATTTGTACAGTCAGATAAAACCTCTTCTTCTTTTCGTGTGGCTAGTGACTAACCTGGTGTCAGAGTTTTTATGCTGCTCATGGGCCTCTGACTTAGCTTCACATGCTGTTGAGCAATCTCTCAGGTAAAGTGGTATTGGTTATTTACAGAAAATTGTTAATTTTTTAAAGATAATTATTTTATACAATCATGTTTTTTTTTATATTGCCGAAGTTAGTACCTACTTGTAACCTAATAATTATGATCACGAATAAAGACTGATTCAATAAATACCACCGTGCCACTAACTATATGATTTTAAAGAAAATTAATAATAATCTGTGATTTATAGGTATTAACAAAGTACACAGCGTACATTATATTAAAACAGGATAAGTACTTACCTATTTGTTTAATTATTTATTTATTTATCCAAGACTTATTTAAACTTTGCACTTTCTGTGGTGAAAACGTTAAATTAACACTCTTCTGTCTGACTGTACATCGAAGATTTTAGCTTCGGGTCGAGTCTAAGCGGGTCGAGCGGGCCCAGACCGCGAATTTCGCGGTCCAGAGTACGTAAGATGAAACAGAAATTTTAATAAGTCATTAAAAACATTTTTTAATGACTTTTGTAAATAATGTAACTAAGATAATGTCTGTTATTTGCAATTTTATTTTGAGGTTTTATGTTTAATTGACCCAAAGTATAAAATTACATTGGTAGCAATATTTTTTTCTGGTTTTAATGATTTGTTTGCTTACTGGCTCGTGGCTAAGTAATTGCAGCCGCACAGATCGATCTAACAGGTTAAGCTACGCTAGTTGGGATTGATTCGTAGATGGGTGGCAGATTTTTTGTATACTTACATACACCAGCGCTTAACATACTCATACAATGGAAAACCCGTATATAATATGGATAATTATGATGTCATTGTTAGCAAAAAGTAAGTTGACATTGCAAACATCGTGGGAAAAACTCGTAATTTTGATAATAACGAGAATAAGAATGACTGCGTAGCTAATTATGATTTAAAAATGTTACCAAATTATAATTGCGATCCCGATGTGGTTTTGTCTGAGGTTTTAAGAATTACTTTTTAAAATAATTAAAGTACGTGTTATTTTGTAAAAGTATGGTCGTTGTAAAAAACTGAAATAATAATTTGAAGTACAAACATGCTCTTATTTTTCTTACATGAGCTTCGCGAATCATTACGCTGACTAATTAAAATTACGTACTTCAAAGAAAATAATTACTCCAATCTTATTGGGACTTACATGTTCGAGCCGTTTGGGGTTGAAATTTCTAGGCCATGGGGTCCGAGTGCACACTATGTTTTTCGAGACATCGCCGGTTGATCGACTCTTCACGTGACCAGAGGGCTGGCCTATATTTTGGTCAAAGAATCAGCATTGCCATACAACGCGGCAATGCTGCCAGCCTTTTGGGAACTTTTCCTGTTGACAGCGATGTGGACGAATTTTTGATGTTCTTTAATTATTATACATGTTATTTCTGTACATATTATTATTAATATTTAGCTTTTAAATGTAAAGAAAATTAATTTCAGTGACGTCATTATAGTAACGTGTCTATTATATTAGAAACATCCGCTTCCAACTAATACTTAATCATTACGCCAACAATACCTAAGTACATGAACGCCACAGACTACACGTAATGGCATTACTAACAACTAAACTAAAAGTCGTGAGTGTTGCACACGCTCGTCTCTTTTACTAGGCAATGATTTATAATGCTAGGTACTACAGGTACATATACGATCAATTCATGGCATCCTAGACATGCTGTGACCAAAAAAAACACATGGGACGTGTGTGACGAAAATTGGGACTTTCACCTTACTAATGATAGGGGTCATCCGGAGACGGAATGAAGCCATTTTGTTGGAAATTATAAGGTTGTGTTAATAATTGATATGTAAGGAAGTTTTTTGTTTATCCATAGGTAGGTTTTTATTTTTAAATCCATGGGTAGGTACTCTTCTACAATACATAGTAAGTACCAATTAGGCCCTTTGTACACGGCACGGTTCGTTTACGTTACGAAGTAAATACCGCGCCGTAGAAAAAACGGGCCTGTCAAGAAGCTTTCATAGTGATCTATACAACACTGACGATCGTGCCCTACACACGAATAAACAGAAGTTTTGAAAGCAAGAAAAACGTTTACGAAGGGCCTCAAGATAGAATAGTGATACAACCAACTTTTTACGCACAGTCCCCAGTACATGAAGCTACAACAAATTGTCAAATTTATTTCAATCAATTTTGAACTTAACAAACAACGTTTTAAGGTTTAATATCATTTGGAGAAACTTGACAGTTTGGTATAACTTGATGCTCTGGCGACCGTACCTACAATAACAACGCAATTTTACAGGAGTAATATTACAATTATTTTAGAACATATACAGATCAAATATTAAATTAATAAAGATTAATTTGCTAGAAGGCTTTGTAAGCAAAGGTAAGTTATAAAGTATAATATAAGGGGTGATTAACGTTAGGAGTTAACTTATAATTAATGGATTGTGTGAAAGATGATATGGCTAGAATGGGAGTGACTACCGAGAAGACTACTAATAGAGAAGTATGGAAGAAAAAACACATAAGGCGCCGACCGCAAATAAATTTTCATAAGGGCAGAGATATTTGTTTTTTACGGAACCCTTCGTGTACCACCCTACTCGCACTTGGCAGCTTTTTTTATCAATGTCTTTCAATCGGAAATATTCTCTATTGAACTAATAAAACTAAATTAACATGTCGTTTCTAGCTTCGCTTACAAATGTTCATATTTTCTATAGAATGCAAGAGGATTAGCTTAATTATGTCGCTCTATGGCATTTTTATGGTAATTTGTGTAACTTGCTAGTACTGGACTACTTATATGGTATGATTACTTTTATTTATTTTATGTGTTAATGGAGTTTAGGATTCGAATCCCCGGCCGTTGAAGTTATCCATCTAGATTTTCTCAGTTCCAGCCTGGAATCTGGATTTGTGCCTGGTCCGTCCTGTATAGCTTCATCTCTTTCCCACAGGAAGTAATATACTTAGCAGTGATAGCCTAGTGGTGTGACCATCGGACTGCCAATTCATAGGTTTCGAGTTCGAACCCAAGGCACGCACCTTTGATTTTACGGATTCATGTGCGTATTGTATAATTATCACTTGCTTAAAAATCGGTGAAGGAAAACATCGTGAGAAAACCAGCATGTCTAGAGATATTTCTCAACAGCATGTGAAGCTAAGTCAGAGGCCCATAAGAGCTTAAAAACTCCGACACCAGGATAGTCACTAACCACACTTAAAGAAGAAGAAGGAAGTAATATAAAAATAATTCCCCTACACGAGGTAGTAGTCACCCCCCAGAACACCACATCCTATTTTCTTCTTTTGCTGAATAATTGATTGCCAATCAAAGATTTCAAGAAGTGAAGACGCGCTAAACTTACTTATTTACCAAGATTAAATTTTATCACCACAGCTAAATCACCATAAAAAATCTAATATCTTATACGCAATATAATTTAGTTCGTTCTAACTTCAGCTGCATACAAACGGCTGTTAATGCGATGACACAAAGATAATCTTCGCCGAGGTAAACAGGAATACTAGTTTTCAGTAATTACAGCCTGCACTTGACGATACAAGTGCACATTCTAGGGATTTAGTTCTTGATAGCCCTGGTTTTGCGTGTGGTCTGGAAGGGACATTTTTATCTCTTCCTATGTGTTAACGACGCTTTTACATAGCTTAAATTGAGTTTTTTATTAGTTATCTGTGGTCATGTGTCAATAGCACTGTAGCTAAGGCACGCTTGCACCATTAATCTCTAAATACGGTTGGAGCAATTTTTTTTTAAGAATGTGGTATCATCAAATGACCAATCCCACTGGGGGAAGGACTAAAATGCATCCATGTTAGGTATATGTACGTTGAACACGTTTTTTGATATTTTTATTATGGAATGGGCCTGCTCTTGACCTCGATTCCGCCTGATGGCGATGAATGTGGTCTATGATGGAGCGAGCATGCCTAGAAGATGCTCGCAAAAGGGGTAAAAGAGGGGGTGGTTGTATACAAAACAATTTTAAAAGAGTAACGGTGGAGTTTCTTGCTCATTCTTCTCCATATGAAATTACCTTATGAAAGCGGTGACTAGATTCAATTCTATTTCTTTCACTTTGACGTTCAAAAGTACCTTTCTTTTGCCTATTTGAAATAAATGATTTAATTTTGCCTTTGGAAGTTTGTTTGAAAAATTATCAACATTTACGGAGCCGGAGCCGCGAGCAGCAGTTAGTAATTCTATATTGATGATTATAATAATAATCTTGATGACTTCAAGGTGGATTGCTGTAACAACCTACCTTGGCAACACCTAGAAACAAGAGAAGATCACTGTACAGAATGACTAAGACAGACTAGAACACCTTCTTAAGACCGTGATAAAGATAAGTAACTAATTAACATTAAACAGACGTAAATAATAACTTAACGATTATCATAATGATTAATTTTCTCGTTTTTTCCTCGACAATGCCTTAGGAAAATAATTATACAAGCAATTACAACGATTGCGGTCTGAGTGACGGTATCCTGGGATCTTTAGCCATGAAGTCATCAGTAGCACGAAGTTTAATATTCTTAGATTTATTTACTTGGATTCAATGTAAAAACAAATGGGTGTTTTATTTCCTGTGCTATTAACTGGTGCATGCACCTTATTGTAAGGTTGGGTACACAACGAGTTTTTGTTTTTATTGTTGTATCTAAATATTACCCTATTTTTGTACCTATTTGATTCAAAATTCTTTTTTTTTTCTATCATTGCTTTTCTTTAGTAAAAACACCTGCCATCTAATCTCTTCACCACTCTTGGTTGACTGGTAAAGAATGCCTAAGGCATTAAGACCTTTGCAGCATTATTGTGTGCAAAAAATTAAAATAAATAAATAAAAATACAACCTAATAAAAATGCACCCTAATTTTCGATCGAAAATTCTCACGTCAAAATATCAGGTTTTTTAAGCCATTATAACTTTTTTTGTTCCAAAATTATCGACACTGGTCTATAAACCGTTGGAGGTGGATAAAGTAAGTATTACTAAAATCTATGTAGGTACAAAAAGGTAACCTTTCAAATGTCACATAAATCTAGTTCACACAGCTATATGGTGAGATAAAAGCCTTTTCGGTCGCGCCCTGTGCGTTTTTATTTTCTGGACACAAAAATTCCCAGAATACATTTCAAAATCGTGATGAAACGTGCTGGTTATGATCAGAACTCGCCAAAATACAAAGAAGATAATAGAATGTGAAGATCTACCGGCAGAAGGACAATTATTTACAGGCGAAATTGTTCAAGTGCCAGATATTTAAAAGTATTTTATTAAGTTTCAAGTTAAGATGTACATTTTCTTTATCCATTTAAGAACTAGTTTAAAGCTCGTGATATCACGGATGAGAAGTTACTGGCTCATCGCCAAAAAGCTAAAGTTTTCTGTACTCACTTATACATAACAGTCGTAAACAACTGATGATAATTGATGAGTCTTTTTTTAAGTTGGTGCTTACCTGTGGAAGAAAAAAATATATTATTAGACAAATTTATATTGTTATTAAATTTAAAAGCTTAATATAATTTATATGAGTTGATCGTTAAATCGGTACTAACTGAAAAATCACACTAACATTGTAAAGGCGAAAGTTTGTGAGTCTGAGTGTGTGAATTTGTTTGTTTGTTTGTCCGTCCTTCACGCTCAAACGGCTGAACGGATCTGGATGAAATTTGGCACACAGATAGTTTATGACTTGGACTAACACATAGAATTGTTATGTGGGTTAATTTCCGACATCCATGGGGGCGAAGCCGCTGGCAGAAGCTAGTAATCAACATAAATGCCTATTGATTAGAGAATGGGTCACATATTGTGAAACTTGACCATGCATTTTTAATCACTACCTAAATGACGTTGATGATGATAAATGTGCACAAACTGAACCTACCCCCCTAATTGTGTAACACATTTTCAATCGTAATCCGAAGGCTTTTGAAGGAAACTGTTAATTCATTGCTTCGTTTATTTGGAAAAACGTGAGCTCGGCAGAGTAAATGACGCAATGAATGTTGTTGAACTGTCTAAATAAAAGGCATTGCCATTGTAAATGTACCTATTATGCAATTAACCCGCTGATCTTTTGCACATGTTTCTAAATCGTTTGTTATTCTTAAAAAGCCTTGATATTATACAATTTCTACACAAGCCAGCCTCGTTTATTTTGTTTTAAAATTACCTTGACGATATCTGAAAATCTGTAAAGTCCTAAGTCTGTAATGTTTTACATCAAAACACTTAAAGCAAGGATATTAGTCTACATTATGCTAATTTCTGCAGCCAACCAAACAACGTTTCGTATCTCTAAGTTCTAAACAAATGTTCTTACGAAAGAATTTTTAGGGTACGTACACAAGTCAACGAGCACAATTTCTATCTTAACTAGTTTTTGGTAGATAGGTGATTGAACACAAACTTGCACGAGATCCCGAATTCGATCCCGGCCCGCCAGGGCCGAAGCCTGCCGGGTAAGCGGGATTGTCCGAAAGGTTTACCGCTACCCCGGAACATCAAGGGCAACATGGATGGGTTTTAGTCAGTAAGAGTCTGACACTCCCTTCCGCTCTACCCTGAGCGGGAGGAGTAATTTGAAGATTTCCCACCCTAAAAAAAAATGGATGGAAAATGGTTTTGGCTTTTCCATCAGGAATTTCTCAGTAACAGTCAGTCAGTCTTGAGATGGCAATGGACTCGCTCATGGGGCTCAAACATAACTGGCGACACCCGGATGTACTGTAGATTCTAGGTGAAACCTTATGTGGAACTTAATAGGTTGGTTAGAAAATAACTGACAGCATTCGACCTTACAAAATTTATAAAATATTTATATAGATTTTTATTAAAAAATGGACTCTGTCAGTAGTGCGAACGTATATTCTTTAAAACTAATATAATTCTAAAGTCCTGTGTGTTTCTATTTGTAGGATTGAAATCCCTACAACACATCACACTACACGACCTCTACCACTGAGAGCTCCTAAAGTGAAGACTCACCTGGTCTTCACAGTACTATGGCCCTGTATTCCAGCAGTGGGATCATTATAAACTGATTATGCTAGTATGTATATTCAGTTTGGTTACATAACTGGCAAAATGCGTGTGTACAGTCACGAGCACCAATATGTATACACGGAGCAACTTTAAAAAGTGATTTTCTCCTTCTGCATTTGTTGTAATTTTATGTTGTTACGGACATGGTATTTGGGAACCCATACTAATATGAAATAGGTTTCATTATCACAAAGTTATCGTTCTTCCACGAGAAAATCGCTTTTGAATATTTATAAGTGCATACCTCTGCCTTACCTTCCGCCTATTACAGGCGTGATAGGTATATGTTTAAAATTTTATGGGAAATGTGTCAAGGGTCAGTAGTAAGTAAGTTTGTAGCTGAAAAGTTATACCAATCTACAAACATGACGATGTTTCAAAGATTCTTTCTCTCTTTCCAGACAGTTTGTTCCACATTTGCCTCCCAAAGTTCGCCCCACATTTGATATTCCCGTTTCGCCCCACTTTTTCTTCTTAATTCGTCTCGATTTTTATTATTAGACATATATTGACTATTTAAACGGTCAAATATAAAATATGAAATCACATATATAAGGTGTTAAAAAATTAACTCTAAGAATTTCGTGGGAGCATTGTACTCATCGTAACGAGCAACTTTTACTATGGGATGAACCCTGAAATCGCGAAAAAAATATGAGCTGTTCCATACATTTATGCACACGTAACTCAATAAAATGTATGGAACAGCTCATATTTTTTTCGCGATTTCAGGGTTCATCCCATAGTAAAAGTTGTTCGTTACGATGAGTACAATGCTCCCACGAAATTCTTAGAGTTAATTTTTTAACACCTTATATAAAAGACTGCTTATCTTAAAAACTTACATCACCGTACAGAAATCAAATATTATGCGAAGATATAATTATAAAATTGCATTTAATACTAATAAGTATTCCATTTAATTCAAAAAATCTGTGACGTCGCATTGTTATATTTCATACAAATCACGTACAAATTCCGCGTTTTGATAATTCATAAAAAGTAACGTAATTGACTATCCTTTCAAATACCCTATTGTAGTACTGTGCGAAATTAAAACCCGTATACCGTCTAGTTATTTACCCATGCGCGTGCGCCTTTACTTACATCACCTAACATGTGCATCACTACTTATTATTATGCAGTATTTATACAGCAGTAGACGCAAATAAGCCAATTAAACTTGTACAGACCGCAGCCATGAGTTCATCGTATTCGCATCGCATCGCATCGCAAATTTTTTAGACCTGCATACATTTTGTTCCACGTTATGTTTTAACATACTAAATAACTTAAGGTTGTAGACTTTCAGCGGGTTTGTCCGAAAGGGTTACCGCTACCCCGGAACATGAAGGGCTAAGGAAGGAACATGGATGGGTTTTAGTCAGTAAGTGTCTGACACTGTCGTCCGCTCCACCCAGATCGGGAGGGGTCTTTTGATGATTTCCCACCCTCAAAAAAAGGCTGTAGACCTATAAAAGTAATATTTACTTATGGGTTGGTTTTCTATAAAAGTAATATAGAAAACCAACCCATCCGTCGTTCACCCATCCCACCCATCCATCCATCGTCCGATCAGCACCAGACCCGTGCCGTACGGCGCGTATATGTTCCACGCGCGCCTCAAAGAGATGTCAGCATATGAAGGGGTCCCTCAAGGCTAAGCCTGCCGGGTAAGCGGGATTGTCCGAAAGGGTTACCGCTACCCCGGAACATAAAGGGCTACGGAAGGAACATGGATGGGTTTTAGTCAGTAAGAGTCTGACACTCCCTTCCGCTCCACCCAGAGCGGGAGCAGTCATTGGATGATTTCCCAGCCTTAAAAAAAAAAACCCATGAGTAAATATTTAGAAAAAAAAATACTTAAAAATCAGAACAAAAAAGTTCCGTTGTCTACAATCTATTAACCTAATTTCACGATGAAAAAATAACGTAGACAATACAAACATTTAAAATTTTCAATTAATAATACCCCTATTATTAAACCTCATTTAAATAAATAAATTAGAGAAAGTTTGTGTGTTACGGACTTTATGAAGGGTAAGAGACACTGTTGCCGGAAGGGCCGAAATATAAATAGACATTTTTATCGATTGAAAAGGGTCGAATACCTGTGCCCCATAAAATTGGCAGGATGTTCCTCCCTTAAGTCTGATTTTTATGTTTTGTTTACTTTATTGTGTGTGCATTTTCAATGTACAATGTTTTGGGCTATTTTCAATTCTACTTGTTTCTTTTGTAGTATTTTATTCACTGAGGGAGCTCAGTGGTAGACCGTTTGTACTGGGATTTGCTACGCTATCAAAGCAAACACACAGTTAGCGGATAACCAATCATATAATATATTACTTTTCACCGAACTGCCAAGCCCCACCGGCCAAAGACGTCCTGTCACTTGTACAAAAACCTATCTACCTATTCTATTCTGTCAGATTATTACCAGCCATGTTCAACATAAGATTTCACTCAGGCTCTACAGTACATTAGGTATTCAGAATACTGTTTTTTTTACACAGAAATAAGTACTTAATTTTGCTTTTAAGCTTCACAAAATATAAACAAAAAAATACTAAATCACTAACTTTGAAAGACACTCGCAAACTCGTTCATTTACTTCACTAACACAGCAAAAAATACAGTGCAACTAACACATCCAGTAAAAAACTAGCAACAAACTTGTTTCATTAAACATTCCAATTACCATCTCAATTAAACAGCGGCCTTTAAGATCCGCAGCTATTATATCGACAGTAAATACTTGATAATTATAGCAACACTGTCGTAATTGAAATAATGAATAAAACAAAAAAAATGTGCGTTTAAAATCTATGACTAATGGGCCGATTTTTAACGAAGTTGGTTAAATAAATAGTACCTTAATAAGATTGTTAGAAACCTACTAATTAAAAAATCACACTAATATTATAAAGGCGTAAGTTTGTGAGTGTGAGTGTGTGAGTTTGACCGTCTCTCACGCTCAAACGGCTTAATGGATTTGGATGAAACTTGGCACAGAGGTAGTTTATGACCTGGATTAACACATAGAATACTACTTTTTTTCGCGGCAGTACGATCCCTTGGGATAATTATTGAAATCCACGCGGGCGAAGCCTTTGGCAGCAGCTAGTTAGTAGATATTAATACATATTTTATAATGTCTATTAATCATTAATTTCACATTATAATAAAAAAAAACAATTCAATAAATGCGTAAATAAATCGGGAGAATCAGATGAAGCTTTATTTAGCAAGCAATAACCACTGACTATACCTAAATGATTCCATTTTTCTCAATTAGGTATAAACAAAACAAAGGACTGACACCTCTTTTACGAGGTCAATTAAAACAATGCATATATTTTTTATCTTTATATGTTACAAAACAATTACCGGCCACGTTAACATCAAGGTTCTAGAAGCATGGTGGTGTTAATCACGCGATAATGATTCGAATGACGTCATCCATCGATTGGGCGTTAGGCCGATGACTGATGCTCTCACCCTATTTTAGGTCGAGCCACACAGAGTACATCGATTCTATGGGCCGTGATTACGTTTATAAGGTTTCTCGTGTCAAGTGCTGGCTTTTGTGGTAATTATGTCAAGCCAAATAAGGCTGGCCTTTGGTTAAATGATTCTGTGGTTGTTGCTGGATGAATAAGGGTATGGACGGTGTGGGAAAGATGATTTGTTAGTGGTGGGGGGGGGGGGGAGGTAGGGATGATCTTTTAATTGGTAACGGGGCACCGTCGATGTGCTGATGGTGATTTTAGTAAGGTAAAAACTCTACACTTCCTGGTCTTTTTCCCAAAAGGTCAGGCGCCGTTTGATTGGGATTGGGAAATCATCAAATGACCCCTCCCGCTCTGGGGCGGAAGGGAGTGTCAGAGTCTTACTGACTAAAACCCAACCATTTTCCTTCCTTAGCCCTTTAACCCAGTGGTGTCCAAACTAACTTTAATTTTGACAGTTCAAAAACATTCATTGCGTTACTTACGTTGTAAAGCAGACAATTTTGTCGAACATATGAAGCAATGGATTAGCAATATCCTTCAAAATGATTCAGATTGCGATTGATATTGTATTTCGCAATTAGTGTACTGGTTTAACTCGGCAAGTAAATACTTTAACCTCGAGGTGAAACAAAAAATAATTTAATTATACATTAATGTATTCTTTATCCATCCTCACGGGAATATACTTTTGTTGTTTTTTGCACTATTAATAATTCCCCGTAGCAATATATTTATTATTCATTAATTGAATTAAGTAATTACAACTTTTTTGCTGTCCGTATCGAACTCAAACACACAGCCAGTACTATATTTTTTTGTTAGCGCTCGAATTACTTTTAATTCCGAATCGAAACACATAGTATTATTTATTACAATGGATGCAACGCATAAACACAATATTGAATCTTATGATGTGAAAATAAGCAAGAGATTCGTTTCTACGTTCCAAGCGGATTCGTCAAACTTTTTTGTTCGTTGTATCTACACATGGCCATTTTATTTGATCGTATCCAACGTAATTTAATTTTCTACAAGTGTGGGTATAAAAAGTTCAAGCTTTTGTTATATAATTAGCCAATACTGTGTGCTTTGTTATGTATATGACAAAAAAACAGGTACTTTTCCGAAGTACGGTCAGCAACAAAAGTTACGTAACAAAGCGTGGACATATTATAACGGGAAAAAGACGAGTAAAAGAAAGGAAGGAAGAAAGTTACGAGAGTCACTTGTTTTTCCCATCAATGGTATCATCAGTTTTGTATCTTCCGTTACGGATACAATTAATGAAAAAAAATTCTAATGTTTTTTGACGTTTTGAACCATAATAAGTCTTAAATGTTATAACTTAGCGTTAAATTTCCCACGACTCTGTACCGTTGTATGCATACTTATAAACACAATATTTTGCGTGCGGTACTTTGCGGATACGAGTTTTGTGGCACCCTGTATATGGTATTTTTTTCACAACCTATATAAAACCATCACCTCGATTATTTAGTTAAGTACTTTGTCGGTAAATACCAAGGTACTGTGAACGACAGAGAGACCTTCACTTCTTGGAGCTCAGAGTTAGAGCTTGTGTAGTGTTTCTATCCTACAAAATACAAACACACGGGACAGCAGCTTTTGAATTATATTGCTTTTTACGAATGCATGCGTCAAGCGGCACGGGGACTGACCCGTCTTCATTTGTTTTATAAAACCTATCAAACTATTTGAAATTTCGAATGCTGTCAGTAATATTCTAACCAACCAGGCTCTAAGTTCCACGAAGTAGGTACTTACTGCATCTATATATGGACACAGTCAACTAAGAAATATTATGTACTAGCTGACCCAACAGACGTTGTCCTGTCTTAACTGTGATACCTACCCTACCTACCTACCTACCTACCTGCCTACCTACCTAGCTACCTACCCTACCTACCCTAGCTACCCTACCTACCCTACCTACCCACCCTACCTACACCAGCTACCTACCCTACCTACCTACCTACCCTACCCACCTACCCTACCTACCTACCCTACCTACCCACCCTACCTACCCTACCTACCTACCCTACCTACCTACCCTACCTACCTACCCTACCTACCCACCCTACCTACCCTACCTACCTACCCTACCTACCCTACCTACCCTACCTACCCTACCTACCTACCTACCCTACCTACCTACCCTACCTACCCTACCTACCTACCCTACCTACCTACCCTACCTACCTACCCTACCTACCTACCCTACCTACCTACCCTACCTACCTACCCTACCTACCAGGTAGGGTAGGGTAGGTAACCCTACCCTACCTACCATATAGGAGGAAAATCAGCAGCTGATCGAAAAAAAAAAAAATTAAAATGTTTTCTGCGATTCAGGGCGGAGACAAATCCAACGAAACAAAAACCATGAAAATTGGTCCAGCAGATCTCGAGTTATAACGAAGGGAACAAACCCGTCTTTCTTTTATATATATAGATTACACAAACTACCGACAAAAGTAATTGAAGTCCAATTTTGAAGTCAGTTACGAAACATTACTCACAGGAGACGGTGGGTGTTTTACTGCCAAGATCATCGCAAAGATTATCTTATTAATAAGTTTTTTTCATTTTATTTATTTAATACTTTAAGCACAGAAATGTACAGAGGTGGACTTAATGCCATAGGCATTTTTACCAAATAAAATAATATTCGGTAAATAAACTTGTAATTTTATTATTTAAAATATTAGTTTTGTTTTTAATTTATTTAATTTTCTTATGGTTTGATTTGATTTTATTTCGTATGCGTCTATATTTTAATTTAATATGTACTTAACTAATTTTATATGATTTATATTAATTATGTTTTGTTAAATACTGGTATTCAGCTGCATACGATCTGGTCTAGACTAGAAGCCAACATAGTTGGGAAAAGGCTAGTTAGATTAATTTTTTATATTAATTATGTTTGGCAATGTGCATTACCTGCAATAAATAATTTATTGTTTACTTTTTTCAATAATTATGCCAGCATTTTAGCTCCCACGGCAGCTGAAAGACAAGGCTTCTTCGTAAACAGAGAGGGCATGAGCTTTGATCACAACGCTTGCTCAAGACGAGTTAATTGTAATTATAATGTTGCCTATTTGTCTTATTTTAACCATACAAGTAACAGCCAATGTTTTATGTAAAAATCTCACCATAAAAACATAGATGAAGTGAACTGGTAAGCGGGATTGTCCGAAAGGGTTACCGCTACCCCGGAACATAAAGGTCTAAGGAAAGAACATGGATGGGTTTTAGTCAGTAAGAGTCTGACACTCCCTTCCGCTCTACCCAGAGTGGGAGAAGACATTGGATGATTGCCCAGCCTTAAAAAAAAAGAAGAAGTGAACTGTTAATAGTCAGATGGAATCTCGTGAAGCTCAATTCACATAAGTTTTGACGTTGAGGGTTTTACAGAACATACAGGCTGGTACGTATGAAATTGAAATGTAATGAATGTTAGAGATTAGAGAACATTAAAAGTTGTCGAATTATTACAACTGCATTAAATTTCTAATTACAAAAACTGTCGTTAAACCAAAGTCTAGGTAAACCTTGTAATTAGAACTTTAGAATGCTGGGAATAAAGATCAATATACAATAGCTGGCTTTTTTTTTTTTTTTTTTTAAGGCTGGGAAATCATCCAATGACTGCTCCCGCTCTGGGTGGAGCGGAAGGGAGTGTCAGACTCTTACTGACTAAAACCCATCCATGTTCCTTCCGTAGCCCTTTATGTTCCGGGGTAGCGGTAACCCTTTCGGACAATCCCGCTTACCCGGCAGACTTGGCCCTGAGGGGCCCCTTCATATGCTGACATCTCTTTGAGGCGCGCGTGGAACATATACGCGCCGTACGGCACGGGTCTGGTGCTGATCGGACGGTGAGTCACCCATTACTCACCGTCCGCAGGCCCGCGCCTACGGTGGCCGGGAGTCGTCACGTGGCTCCCGACGCCCGGAGCGTCTCCCGCGGCGGCTGGGACGGGAGGACCTTTCTCTCTCCCATCCCGCCACCTCCTTCGCGAGCATAACTTTTTCGCAGAAGGAGGTGACTGCCTCCCACTCCCTCTCGCCCCGGACCATGGCTTGCACCAGGGCCGGGCGCGAGAGGTCGCCGCCGCCGATCGCCTCTACGAGGACACGGCGGTGCTCCGCCCAAGCGGGGCAGGTTTGCACCTTGTGCTCTACCGTGTCCTCTGGGCGATCCTCGCAGTGGTGACACCCGGGCGTTTCCTCCCGCCTGATGATGTGCAGGAACCTCCCGAAACATCCATGTCCGGTGAGGACCTGCGTCAGGCGGAAGGTGAGGGCGCCGTGACGCCTCTCTAGCCACTCCTCAAAGAGGGGCCTTACCGCCACTATCGTGGCGTGCCCTGCGCTGGGTTGCGACAGTCGCTGATTCCAGGCCGTCATGAGATCGCGCCGGAGGTCCGTCCGCTCCGCCGCAATTTGCTGCGGAAACGGAGTTTCCCCCCGGCTTAGTACCTCCGCGCGCCACTCGTACAGGCGCGCGAGGACCATCGCCTCCAGATCCCACGGCGGCAGTCCGGCAAGGAGGCTCGCCGCCTCGCCCGAGATCGTGCGGTACCCCCGGATAAGCCGTATGGCTACCACCTTTTGGGGCGCGTTCAGATAATGGGCGGCTCGCCGCCGCAGTGAACGCGCCCACACCGGGGCCCCGTAAAGGGCCATGGACCGCACGACTCCCGCGTAAAGCCTCCGGCAGGAGGCGTTTGGCCCCCTCAAATTGGGCAAGAGCCGCTTGAGGGCGGCCCCAGTCCGTTCCAGCTTGGGGGCCAAACGTCGGAAATGCTCCACGAAATTCCATCGGCTGTCGAGGACCAGACCCAGGTATTTCATCGTGGTCTCGACGCCGATGTGAACCCCTCCTACCGTAAGTTGGGATCCCGATGGTGGCCTATTCCGAGGCCCATGAAAGGACATGGCCTCGGATTTGTGCAATGCCACCTCGAGACCCAACTGCCGGATCCTCTCAACGACTATCGCAACCCCGCGTGTCATCGCGTCGGCAGCCGCCTGATGCGACCTTCCCTGCGCCAGAACCAGCGTGTCGTCAGCGTAACAAATTACGCTGACGCCGTCAGGGAGGTCGGCCCGCAGCACCCAGTTGTAGCCGATGTCCCACAGGTGCGGCCCCAGAACCGATCCCTGTGGGACACCGCACGACACGACATCTCTCGCCGGTTCCATTCCCCACAATAGCTGGCTTGGACTTAAGTTAAAATTCCCTTTGTAAAGAGACGGTAACAGTATGAGACATCTCTCCATCCACCACACGAGAAAAAGGATGTAAGATAATCAAGAAGGAGGGGAGGCTCAGTTTTTAAACATCTTATTAATATTACAATAACGCAAAATACCTGCAATTATTCTGCAAGAAATTAAGCGTGGTAATATACAAGGTATAAAAACCGGCCAAGTGCGAGTCGTACCATTATCTATAAGGTGTTAAAAATTTACTCTAAGATTTCGTTGGAGGAGAAAAATATGAGCTGTTCCATACATTTTATTGAGTTACGTGTGCATAAATGTATGGAACAGCTCATATTTTTTTTCGCGATTTCAGTGTTCATCCCATAGTAGAAGATGATCGTTACAATGAGTACAATGCTTCCACGAAATTATTAGAGTTCATTTTTTAACACCCTATCTAAAAACGGCAAAACATCAATATTTATTTTATTCTGTGTTTTAGTATTTTTTAATAAAGCGGCAACAGGAATACATCATCTGTGAAAATGTCAACTGTCTAACAATCAAGGTTCATGAGATACAGCCTGTTTACATACGCACGTACAGCAGAGTCTTAGTACCAGGGTCCAATTTAATCCTATGGCTACGGAACCCTAAAAGCAACCAAAGTCGTGGGCGTATTGCTAGCGAGATGACTACAAGGATTAACGTCGGCTCTTTAGTTTTTGTTCCCTCCATTGTTCGATGATAAGATGGTAATAACTATAGCAGTCTAGGGATGTGCCATGCATTAAAAATATTTATTAATTTATTTTAAGGTGGCGAAGGAGCTCGTGGCTAAGTTATAACAGCCACACGGATCGATCCATCCGGTTGAGCTACGCTTGCCGGGGTTGGTCCGTGGATGGGTGACCAACTTTACATATCTCGTCTGCTCCGTGGCTCGGAAAGCATGTTAAGCCATTGGTCCCGGCTGTTATTCGTGGATCTTTGATATTCGTTACGGGTAGTCAGAAGCCCGAAAGCCTGACAGTAAGTCTTACCAAGGGGTATCGTATTACCCAGTTACTGACTGGGTTGTGGAGGTCAGATAGGCAGTCGCTCCATGTAAAATACTAGTATTCAGCTGCATCCGGTTAGACTTGCAGCCGACCCCAACATATGTACTTGAGAAAAGGCTAGGCGGATTGATATGAAGGTGGCCTAGAGGTATCGGCCCGTGAGTTAGAAGTTTTAGGTTATACATTCGTACCCAGACTGTGTGTAAATTGTTTCATTACCATTTGTTGACATGTGACAACCACCAATCCTCACTGGGCCCACTCCCTCTCGAATAGAGGAGGCCTATGTCCCAGCACTGAGAACATTACAGGCTGATTATGTATGTTATGTCAAAAGTCCAGTCGAAAGTACATTCAATAAGATCAAATTAAAAAACTTCACAGAAGAGAATAAGGTATCTTTCGTTTATTTTTTGTCAACAGGCGTTAAAAGACGCAAGTTCAGTTTTTCGGAAGAGAAAACCATATTTCGTATACCTACTTACATAATATATTATTGTGCTGTATAATGTATTACCCAAATTGAAAAGAAAACGATAACATAGAATTCGGTTAGGGCGTTTGAGGAAAAGATGCAGGAATACCAGAAACGAGGCCACTATGATAGATTGCATCAATGAATATAGAATTGTTTCCATTGGTGGCTTCAGTCGCGTGGTGGATTATGGCCCCTCTCGAAGAGAGGCCTGTTTCCCATCTGTGGGAACTTTATAGGCTGTATATGTATGGCTTTAGTCAGCTCAAGGGGATGTAACTTTTATGTTCTTTTAATCTTAATTTATTTTTTCTTTACATTCTGTTCTTTAACTTTTTGAACGCCATTGTCACATATACGTGACAAGCTAGCGCTTGCCCTGTACGCCAACGACACAAATATGTGACAATGGCAACAACACTATAACACGAAATAAACAATTAAATCATTACTTTTGTGAGTGTTTATATAGATATCTTAAAAATTGAAGCTCTCGTACGTATTTAATTACATGAAACAAATTAAAAGACGCTATGAATATTGGGAAATTCATGATAACAAGAAGAAATAAATTTGTGGCTTGGCGTGGAGGGCAAGCGCGTGCGTTTACTCTGGCGTTCAAAAGGTTAAGAGCAGTGGTGGCCAGTCACTAGTGGTGGACCTACAACTCTTAAGTTGAGGCACTTACCACTGGGTAAGTGCCTCAACTCAAACTCAAACTCAAAACTCAAAGTATTTATTTCAAATAAACCAATTACAGGCACTTTTGAATTGTCAAGGTGTCGGTCAGTCAGAGAGATGAAGCTAGTTGCCCATTCCAAAGCAGTAGGTACCTATGGAGAAGAACGGGCAAGAAACTCCATGGACACTCTTTTAAACAAAATATGGTTACAAAATATTGGTTACATAGATCATATTATTATTACATATTATACATGTGAGAACGATGCAGAACGGTGAAAGCATCTGATATAAAATAATGTAAAAAAAAAAGTTCAAAAGTTAAATTAAAACAAGCCATGGCCGCTAAGAGATGACCCGTCTCTACCGACAGCGCCCGTTCACGAACATGACGCATGGATTAGCACCATTCAGCTCAACCATTTTGAAGGGAGCTAAATGATCCAACACACACGCCACCATCAGCGAGACATTAAAGTGAGCATGACATACTCTCAGCCGCCAAAGCACATTCAAGTCAATGAAAGACGTACCCAGTAAATGGTCACTTTATATTAGGTACATAGTACTCACATATGTGCTAAGCAATTATACAATATTAAGAAATTGAATTTATACAATGCAAATATAGTTTTTATTGTTGTTGATCTTCCGCAGCTCCAACAGATTTTTAAGAAGTCTAATGAATTAGGTGATACGCCCTTGTGGAGCAGGAATAGCATTGACCCAAGCAACTTAAGAGTTGTAGGTCGTGTGTTTGAACCCTGACAGGTGCTATACTTTGTGTAAATAATTTCATCACCACTGCTATCGAAACGGTGGAGGATAACATCGTGTGTGGAGTGGATTGTGGAGGTGACCTAGAAGCTCCTTATTAATTCAGCTGTATCTGGTTAGACTGGAAGCCGACCCCAACATAGTTGGGAAAAGGCTCAGCATATTTTGTATATCCAAATATTGTTCTTATAAACCTTTACAAATAAATGCCACAAAAAAATCTTGAATCTCGTTGTTGACAGCCCTAAATAACCATAAAGAAATCCTTTGTAACAACATAATACACATTAGGAGTTCGTTAATACTTCATAACGCGTGTATCATGACGTCATAACCGAAGATTAATTCGCGGAATTGATAATTATTCTGATTTTTCGCTTAATGCCTACACGCACGTTCTTGTAGGTATTAAAACATCAATTACTTACCGCATAGGTCAGTAATTTATGTTTTAATAGGTCGTAAGTATATAAGGTGTTAAAAAATTAACACAAAAAATTTCGCTAATATGAGCTATTCCATACATTTATGCACACGTAACTCAATAAAATTTATGGAACAGCTCATATTTTTGCGCGATTTCTGGGTTCATCCCATGCTAAAAGTTGTTGGTAACGTTGAGTACAATGCTCCCACGAAATACTTAAAGTAAATTTTTTAACACCTTATATAATAATTTTATTTGTTACACCGAGAGAAAGGAAACTTGTTGTTATGTATACATATGTTTGTATAAAAAAAGATAAATTAATTCCAATAATAAAAAAAACAAAATAAGATACATAATTACTAGCATAGGACTGGCGATCTATGCAGTACTAATGTCTTCGTGATAAGTAAAGTGAAGTTAGCTATGAGTGAACTGTCAATAGTGTCAATCCCTAGCATCAGGTGGATTGACAGCTCACTTCACTACGGAGTGATTTTTACAAAATATTCCGGCAGAAATAGCCGTTGCACGTCATCGTGACAGTAACATGAAGACTTTCATTCAGCATGATGCTGTGGGGTAACTTAATAGTTTAAAAAAACTGTAGCACACAACTGTAACATGTACTGTAACTGTAAACTGTACATTTCTTTTAAATTAAAAACTTTTTGATTATTTTTAGCCAGCGCAGACAATATAATAACAAAATAATTAATAATATACTTTTTACAAGAACACTTCAGTTTTAACATGAATACTCACCGGCCCTGAAAAAGCAAATACCAACTTATACAGCAAGGTGACACCTGTACCTAATAATATAATCCATAGCTATCCATATCAGACATAGACGCAAAGCCGGTCACCATGGATTTAGTAAGTACATGATTCTGAATCTCCCGGGCGTTGAGTCGCCATTTCACCAGTTATGTAATCGAACTGAATATACCTACTAGATAATCAGCTCATAATTTTCCGACTGCTAGCATACAAGCCTCCACTCGGTGAGAGGGAGTGGGCCATAATCCACCACGTAATCCACCACGTGGGCCCAGTGCGGGTTGGTAGATATACCCACTAAGCAACAACAATTGAACTGTCTTAAAAAAAATAAAAACCTACTATGAGTTTCGCAAAACTTACAAGACATAATTTAGTAATATTAGTAATTCTAAAATCAACTAGAAACATATTTGACACTAGCCCTAAGTTGATAACTATTAAGCTATTTTCACTTAAGAAAATAAAATCAATGGGAATTAGGATTTAAAGTCAGAGTGTTCATCGAGTATTTTGGGACATCGTCAAGCGATTAGTCGACACTTAACGTGACCAGAGGGCTAACCTCATTTTAGGACAAAAAATCGGCGTTGCAGTGGCAACACTGCCATGTTGGATGGTAACCTCTTTTGGGAACTTTTCCCATTGACAGCGATGCGGACAACTTTTTGCTGCTCAATGAGAATACATAATAATTGTATATATTTTTTTGTTTTCAATTGAAAGAATTCAAAGGATTCAAATAAACAATTATTTAAAGTAGGTACTTGTAAAACCTTAATTGCTTTTATAATATTTTTAAAAGTTAAGACCAATAAATTAATGGAGCCATTACTTTTTTATTGCGTTCGAATCAAACATAATATTTCAAATGATTTTATAAACCATAATCGGCTTTTTTAAGTTCGTTTCGCCGTTTATTGGATATTTTTATATCCGTAATCGCAATCAAAATAAGATATGGATGTAATAATAATATTATAATCAGTGAGTGAGGTTTTAGTATGGTTTAACTGCGTACCCAAAATCAAAGTAAAAAAGTCAAGTCATTTATACAACACATTTTAAAAGTGTAACGGTGGAGTTTCTTGCCCATTCTTCTCCATACGAAACTACCTTTTGGAAGGGGCGACTAGAATCAGTTCTATTTTTTGTTCATTTTGACGTTCAAAAGTGCCTTTCTTATGCCTACTTGAAACATATGAATTGACTTTGACTTTGAGAACAACCAATAATAGTACCCAGTATATTGTGATGCTAAGTCAGAGGCCCATGGGCGGCATTAAAATTCTGACACCAGATTAGTCACTAACCACACGAAAAGAAGAAAATTTCGCCAGTAATGTTTAATTCCACAATTATTCATTAATTTGAGAAAATATATTTAAGTAGCACTTTTGCCTCATGAATTTATAATACTGTACAAACAAATGATCACGTGCAGTAAATCCTACCAACAATTAATTAATAATTATTAACCTTTCGTATGCCGTAATTACAGACACCATTAAAAAACCATTGTGTCTCGCGTAGATCTGCGTTTCGGCAGTCAATGGGTCACCAAATCTATATTCTCGACTAAGTACGTATTTCAAAATCAGCACGTCTAAACTACGTTCAAGAACTGCTCATGCACGCTGTTGAGATGTGGTGATCGCATTTTGTTTCATTGGTCAAATTCACCTTAAGTTTTTCAAGTGATATTTCTCAACAGTATATGATGCTAAGTCAGAGGCCCATGGGCAGCATTAAAACTCTGACACCAGGTTAGTCACTAACCACACGAAAAGAAGAAGATATGTCAAAGTAATCAATTTAGGCGAAAAACCCATCACCACTGACTTAACTGCAGTTTAAATAATATTTTTACCAAAGCACTTAAATGAACAACCAAAAATAGTGACGTCACAGTGTTTGCCGAAAACAAAAACTGGTTTCAAATTTGCACAAATTCGGTAAAGAAATCATGACCTTCCAGAAACCGGTTTAGAACCAAAATAAGTCTTCCATCGATGCACTCGTACCCATACGTTTTAATTGCTTTAGTATCAATAACCTTGTTAACTTAGTAATTATACCAAGGCCATACGGTTCTCACACTTGAATGGGGCTTAGAAACGACTAAGCTTTGAACTTAATAAGCCGTTTTGTAAGTCAAGTACTACTTATAACTTGACGGTAACAATGTACTTTTATAGCGAGGCAATTTTTATCAAGAACAGTCTAAACAGCGCGCGTAAAGTGATGTTTCAAGCGATTTGGAACCATGTGCGATGCCACTGTTACCATCATGTTGGCCAACCAATCTAATCACTAGAACTTAAAATTGGACATGGTTTTTTTTTTGCTTTTAATTTATCAAATCTTGAGGTTATAGGTTATATCACGCTATGACCCTTTTTTTTTGAGGGTGGGAAACCATCCAATGACTTCTCCCGCTCTGGGTGGAGCGGAAGGGAGTGTCAGACTTTTATTGACTAAAACCCATCCATGTTCCTTCCTTAGCCCTTTATGTTCCGGTGTAGCGGTAACCCTTCAGGACAATCCTGCTCACTGATTATTATAACTACGTAGTAATATTAAGACCAACTTTATTTAACATTTTAGGCGCGCAAATAGGCAGGTAATCACTATTTATAGAAATGCTTAAAATGAGCTGAGGGTAGCGGTAACCCTTTCGGACAATCCCGCTTGACGCTATGACCCTAAGAAGCATAACAAAGATAAAACAAACTGATAGGAAGAACGCTAAAGGGAAAACGGAGTAATAGCGCGGACGATGCAACGCTACGCGGCGTGTCGAAGGCAAAGGGTGTTTTATACGAATGTAGCTGTTATTTAACTGTGTAAGTGGCGAGCAGAAGCAAGTCTTCTTCTTCTTTTCATGTCATTAGTGACTAACCTGGTGTCAGAGTTTTATGCTGCCCATGGGCCTCTGACTTAGCTTCACATGCTCTTGAGACACACATCACACACATGACATCTGTCAGACATGCTGGTTTCCTCACGATGATTTTCTTCACCAATTAGTGATAATAATACAATACGCACATGAATCGAAAAAATCAGAGGTTCGTACAGAGGCCAGCACATCAAGTTACCACAATCTGTCAAATTTCTTTGATAGTATTTCAACTTTATTGCAAGGAAATAAGGTTAATTTTTAATTGAGAAAATTTGACAGTTAGGGATAGCTTGATGTGCTGGCGTCTGTACCTTGGGTTCGAACTCGAGACCTATGACTTGGCATTCCGACGGTCACACCACTAGGCTATCACTGCTGCAGAAGCAAGTAAACTATAATATTTGATCTCATAAATAAAAATACACCTTTAATGAACTAAACATAACAAACGCAAGAAAAACAGATAACAAACAATGTTAACAAAAGAAAAATCCTTGAACTGAACGAATGCATAAATACATCACACTCAGATGCATATCGTAAAGGACATTATGTATTGTGTCGTAAAGGGGTGTTCTGACGGTGCGACAGTACGACAAGAGCGTGTCTTTTTATGCGACAAACGAAAATATAACATTGAATTGTGACATGTATCGAAGAAGGGACTCGTTTGAAATTTATTGGCACTCGTATTCAGTTTGTTGAATGGCTTCTTCAGATATTGGATATCATTGATAAAATACAAATGTTACGACTGTATGTTATTCATATTCTATCACATTTTAAATTAAAATTATTTGTAAATATCAGGCTTTTGTCTCTGTAAATTAATAATATGAACACTGTTTGCATCCACTTAATGGATTAAGCGGGGATTAAGCTTAAATAAATTACTGTTTGAATGAATTTCTCATTACAAACCTAGGGAATAATATCATGCATATCATGGATGGTTTATTTATAGCATAAAATAACATAACGCATTGTTACCCCGAAGGGTTAGGCAGAGTTATAGCTATAGTACATCCGCACTTTTTTTACAAAAATAAATGGAGGACCATTTATTTTTAAGTCTATTGCCATGGATCCAGACTCCGAACTTCTACTGAGAAATAACAGATGCAAAAACCCAATAACACTTTACCCGACCTTCGTATTGGGAATTGTATACAAGAGTAGCTTGCGCTAGTGCGGAGCATTATGCTCAGCAGTAGCGCAAACAAACACTAGACCAATGAGGCAGTCCATCGGTTTATTTATATTCCCTAACATCAGTTACTATCTTACCTTTTACCTACTGTCATTAGTGTATTGTACTCTTGTTTAGTGCTACAGTTTTACCGAGTACCCCTATTTCAGTTACAATATTATGTTTATCTTGGACATTACTATATCTGAAAAGGCAGAATCGCCATTGCGTCTTGAGCAAACGCGGTAATCAATGCTCCTGTCTTCTCTGTATGAGAAGATCCCGAGGCAAAGGGAAAATATTAATACCAAACAAGCGCGACATTTAAGTCGTAAAATCGCAACATCTAAACGTTACTTAATCGATGCATGCGCCAGTAGACAAAAAACACCGAATAAAATCGCGATTCATTTTCATAATACAAGGCTATGAACAAAGACATTTAAATTTATAATTTAGTTAAGATAAACCACAAACGTGAAGCTCGCCTTATATTTACGAATAATTAAAGTCGAATTGTTATTTATTCATAATTTTTAATTTCTTTTTGGCTCGATGGCAGCATATTTTATTTACAACTTTTTTGTAACGATATTTTAATAATAATACAAGACTTATTCACGTAACAAACAGACAGTATTTTGACTTTAAATTCAATCAATTCGAAGTTATTTATTACTGAAGGAAATTGGGTTAAAAAAGTTAGCCAATATCGAATAAATAAATCAATGAAATGGGCACCTATAAATAACTCTAATTAGGTAAATAAATACTTCAAAACAACAGTACATAAGTAATTATGCAATATCCTTTGAATCTAGCGCGAGTTTAAATCAATGTTAGGTTATGTAATCATTGACATTGACTTTCGTTCAAATTATCTTCATACATTATGTTAAATTCAATTTAACCTGTTTATGTTTACCGATATACGATGCAGAAACTGTGATACCTACCTACTTACACAATTGTTTTTGATATGTATAGTAATAAGAATGATGTAACCAAAATATTTTGTTACCATATTATTTTGTTTAAAAGAGTGTCCGTGTAGTTTCTTGCCCGTTCTTCTTCGTAGGTAGTAGTACTACTTTGAAATGGGCAACTAGAGTCATTTTTCTGTCAGACCGACCCTTTGACAAATTCAAAAATGCCTGTAATTGGTTTAGTTGAAATAAATGCTTTAAGTTTGAGTTTTTCCTTATCCATGTTAGGGTAAATATTACTAAGAACGAACAAGGCTAAAACATTGCACATGTTTCATCCATTATAAAATCTAGCATTCATCTGTTTGTTTGTGTGTCAATCGTGGCCAGTCGTGTTGGAAGTAAACATTTTAGATTATAATGCACACGTTTTCAATTTATGTATTGGGTAGTTATCTTGAATGTTCGCTGTTTGTGGTTTTATTCGCGAAATTACTATAACCGCTATTCACGCGTTAATTCTCTACTCAAAATCAATCTGCTTAGCCTTTCCTGCTACTACGTTGAGGTCCTGTCTATCTGATCTCCGCAACCTAGTTACTGGGTAATACGGTATCCTTTGGTAAGACTGGTAGTCAGACTTTCGGGTTTCTGATGACTCGTAAGTACTGTCAAAGATCCACGAATGACAGCCGGGACCAACGGCCTAACTTGCTTGAGGCACGGACGGGCTTGGTATGTAAGGATGGTCTCTCATTCACGGACTTAAACATGATGACAATATGCATTCATGTAGCAGAATATTATTAAGTATTATGTATTGTATGTATAGCTTCAAAACGATGTCCTCTACATCAATTTGAAATATTTTTTTAAAATAATGATTTAAATGTTAAATCGGAAATCCTAGCCTATTACTGAAAAAGCAGTGATACCCTAGTGGTGTGACCGTCGGACTGCCAAGACAGGTCTCGAGTTCGAACCCAAGGCACGCAACTCTGATTTTCGGATTCACGTGCTTTTTGGACAATTATCACTTGCTTAAAAAACGGTGTAGGAAAAGATCGTGAGGAAACCGCGTGTCTGAGAGATATTTCTCAACAGCATATAGAGTTAAGCATAGAAACTGGACACACGCAAAAGAAGACTGGAAATGTCAGATAAATAAATCATTTATTTGGGCCAAACACTTTTACAGATTTTACAAACCTGCCAAACTGCGTAATATTCTTATTTCTTTGTCAGTAAAATCAACTACACAAAATCCGGGAATCAAACTCCTTACTCTCCACAGCCTAGACCAGTTTGCAACCACGAAACCAATAAGGCAGTTAATTACCAGAATATTCAGTAACACAATAACCATGCATTTTGTACAACAACGGGTATTATGCATTATAACAAATTGTAAAGAGTAATGGGCTATCATAACGGATAATTAAAGCCGGAATGAGTTGTCCATTAATTTTAAAGTATAACGATTTATCATATGTTCAGTCGACTTCGAAACTGCATTACCACTTTTGACAACTATTTCCAGTAAATGAAAGTGCACTAAGGCCCCTGTCCCACCAACGCGAGGAAACGACCAGCATAAACTATAAAAACTCAAACAACGTTTAAAATAATATAGATGCCGTGTCAGTAAAAGGCATCGGGGATTTCTTTATGTAACAAATACGTGTGTGCGTTTGTTTGTGTGTGTCTGAGTCTTTTTGTCTGTGTGTGTGTGTGTCTGTATGTGTTTCTGTAACAAGGGAGACGTGAGTGGAAACGCCGGTAGGGGAACCTTATTCTTTTGTAATAAACTGGAAAATCTATCAAAGTAATTAGGTTTGGGGTAGCTTGATGTGCTGGCCTATGTACGTTTCTTCAGCGAAAAATTAGTTAGTTACTTCCTCGTGGGCGGTGGGACAGTTGCCTTTTTTTTGCCAAAAAATAGGTGGTAAAGGAATATCGACGTCGAGTAAACGTACCTATATTAATTAAACACGTACCTAATTGTAACCTGCTTTATTATTAAACTAGCTGACCCGACAGACGTTGTCCTGTCTTAACTGTGATACCTACCCTACCTACCTACCTACCTGCCTACCTACCCTATCTACCTAGCTACCTGCCTACCTACCCTATCTACCTAGCTACCTACCCTACCTACCCTACCTACACTAGCTACCCTACCTACCCTACCTACCCACCCTACCTACCCTACCCTACCTACCTACCCTACCTAACCTACCTACCTACCTACCCTACCTACCTACCCTACCTACCCACCCTACCTACCCTACCTACCTACCTACCCTACCCTACCTACCTACCCTACCTACCTACCTACCTACCTAAAAATAAATTTAAAAAAAATAAAAATGTATTCTGCTATTCAGGGCGGAGACAAATCCAACGAAACAAAAACCATGAAAATTGGTCCAGCAGATCTCGAGTTATAACGAAGGGAACAAACCCGTCTTTCTTTTATATATATAGATGAGACAAGTCTAGAAACATTATTATTAGAAATAATAAGGTCAACTAGAAACCTTTGAATTGATCGATCGTTACAGATATCAGGAAATAGGATTTGCGCCTATTAGAAGCCGTTCGCTTATAAGATCTCAACGATTTAGACGGTTATATTTATTGTCGTTTTGAGAGATTTTTTTATGAACCTATGGGGTTCATACGACATTTGAGTGGTTAATAAGATTGCATATGCACGTGCCTAAGAGATATTTCTCAACAGCATGTCAAGCTAAGTCCATGGGCAGAATAAAAACTAACACCAGGTAAGTAATTACACGACAAAAGAAGGAAAATAAGCGCATACGTGCATAATAGCTATCGCTCAGCATAATGCTGTGACAATACGTGTATGTTTTAGAGACAGCCAGCAAAACTATTGCATAAAATTCTAGGTGTAAGAAGTATTAAGGTAACAGCAGTACCCAAACTTGACAGTCTCACCGAGTTGAAATGTCCCCAAGAGAGAATTTATCTAAATATTTAAATATACTACAACAGAATAGGGATGAACCAATAAAAATAACTCCATTACAATGTTAATTAAACGGCTTGGTCTGGATTCTCAGGTGTTTCTCTAAATTAAGAATTTTGTGGGATTCTGTAACTTGTGTTTTCTTCTTAAGATCTTCTGGGAAATCTTTATTTTTTTTATTTATATTTTACTAGTTGCTGCCAATGGCTTCGCCCGCGTAGATGTCGGAAATAATCCCAAGGGGTCTTCCCTTGGGATTATTTGGGATTATACCGGGATAAAAAGTCCTATCTGTTAATCCATTTTATGAACTACCACTGTGCCAACTTTCATCCAGATCCGTTCAGCCGTTCGAGCTTGAAATACGGACAAACATACAAACTCACACACATACACACTCACTCACAAACTTTCGGCTTAATCACCGGTAATTGTTTTAGATATTTTCAGTATTGTCAATATTCTAGAAACATGATTGTACAGAGCTGCACAAAATATTGAAATACCTGTCTGTATAAATAAAAGGAAACCGTGACTGACTGACTGATTGATCAATCAACACATAGCTCAAACAAACCAATGAACGGATCAGGCTGATATTGGCACACAGATAGTTAATGTAACGTAGTCATTCGCAAAGAACCGATTTAAAAAAATCGACCCCTAAAGGGTTATACCGGGGGTACAAACGCCAGCACATCAAGCTATCCCTAACTGTCAAATTTCCTCAATTAAAAATGAACCTTATGTCTTTGCAATAAAGTTGAAATACTGGCCTCTGTACAGACGCCAGCACATCAAGCTATCCCTAACTGTCAAATTTTCTCAATTAAAAATGAACCTTATGTCTTTGCAATAAAGTTGAAATACTATCGAAGAAATTTGACAGATTGTAGTAACTTGATGTGCTGGCCTCTGTACAACAGTTGTATGGATAAATCATTTTCTGTTTTGCACACGAACGTAATTCCGGGTTGAAGATAGTTAAATGAGCTGTACCAAATACATTGAATTTTACGAAAACCGATTTACGAAACAACAACATTTTCCCTTGAAAATGATTAAATCACAATTATCAATCAGCCAGGAAATTCGGCGAAAAAATGGTGCAATGCAATAAATTTCATTTTTCATTAAAAGCACTTTGTCACGATAGAGTTTCGTTGAAATTGATTAATTGGTTTCCAAAAAATATGGCTGTTGGTAGATGTTTGATATTTTTGTGTACTTAAATCACAATACGATAAATTACTGAAATTATACATTGTTTTCACAGTAGTTTTAAAAAAAGATACATTTATTACATGCCGCCCATTACTGCATTGGCATAATCAGCCTGTAATGTTGTCACTGCTGGGACACAAGTATTATCTCCGTGAGACAAAGAGGGGGCATAAAGTAAAGTCAAATCATTTATTTTAAATAGGCACAAGAAAGGCACTTTTAAACGTCAGAATTAACAAGAAATAGAATACATTTAAGTCGCACCTTCCAAAAGGTAGTTTCGTATAGAGAAGAATGTGCAAGAAATCCACCGTTACTCTTTTAAAAATGTTTTACAATGTTACAGTATACAGCAAAATAAACCAGCACGCGGCCCCGGGTTGGTAGCCTTTGCTACATATGTAGTAATAGAAAGATAAAAAGAAAATAAGGACACACAATAACCAAACAATATACTTAAAACAGTATCGTGTGCCTTATGGCAGCACCAAATAGACCAGGTTCACCACAAATGCCAGACAACTAGTACTTGAATACCTACAAGCATCATCAGCCTAGCCTTTTCCCAACTATGTCGGGGTCGGCTTTCAGTCTAGCCGGATACACCTGAATACCAGTATTTTACAAGAAGCGACTGCCTATCTGACCTCCACAACCCAATAACTGGGCAATACAATACCCTTTGGTAAGACTGGCTGTCAGATTTTCGGACTTCTGACGACCCGTAACGACTGTCAAAGATGCACAAATGATAGCCGAGACCAACGGCTTAACGTGTTTTTCGAGACACGGAGGAGTCTCGGTATGTAAACCCCATCCACGGCCAACCCCGTCAAACATAGCTTAACCTGATGGATCGACCTGTGCGGCTGTTAGTACTTAGCCACGAGCACCTCATTGTGTTTTTTTTCTTTTGAATACCTAAAAGCATCTCCCAATTAAGTCAATGTAAAAAAATAGCTCAAGAAAAATACCACCAACGACCACCTATTAAATAACAATTTCGTTAAATGAAACATCCAGATTCATGCCAGCTGCAAGCATAAACGACATACTCACACAAGTCCATAAGAACTATTATTGCTCAATCCTCTGAATCTATTTATACTATAAATTGCTCATGACCCCAATAGAGGCACCAAGACAATTTTATTGTTTGTAGCAAGTGCGAGGCTCACAATTGCTCAATAGGGCAATCAGTCTGATGATACCCCGGAGAGAACCTATTTACATGACACATTAGATACTAGCTGTAGGGGTATCGTATTGCTCAGTTTCTGGGTTGTGGAGGTCAGATAGGCAGTCGCTCCATGTAAAATATTGGTATTCAGCTGCATCCGGTTAGACTGGAAGCCGACCCCAACATAGTTGGGTAAAGGCTAGGCAGATGATGATTTGATAAGCTGTTGCCCGCGGCTTCACCCTCGTGGTCTCTTATTACTTTTATGACATAAAAGTAGCCTAAGTTACTCCTTATAACATAAGCTATCGGTCAGTGAAAGCCCTGTCAAAATCGGGCCAGCCGTTTGGGACATTAACCGGAACAAACTGACGGACAATTTTTTTTTAAATCCAGTTTTTGCCGTAAGGGCTTCTTTTCTATAAATTTAGTACAAGCTGTTATTTTGTCATCACAAACAGACACTTCAATTTTATTTATTTGTACCTATAGATTAGCCAAGTCTTGGTTAAAATGGTGTTGTAATGGTGTGTATAAAAATTGATGTTCAAATGTTTGAAGAAGAATTTGCTGATTTTGACGCTGAATGTCTATAAAACTGTACTGCAATCCAATGTACACATTCAGGTGGTATGTATTAAGAAATAAAAACTTATATTTTACTTTTATTAAAATGAAATGAAATGATGAAATGAAATGTGAAATGAAATGAAATGTGAAATGTCCAAGGATATATTATATTATATATATTATTATTATTATTATAGACCCTGTCGGGAATAACAAAATCTGTAATATTTATACTAGATAAATGTTTGTTACTCAATAACGTCAGAACGGTGCAACGGGTATGGATGCAACAGACATAGATTATGGTTTGAAATAGCACATAGGATACTTGCCTAATAAGAAGAGAGAAAAAAAAGGTACATTCAGATTATAGCAATAATAATCCCAGTCATAAAAATGGCTGGGTTACCTCATCGCAATCGGAAATCATGATTTATAAGACAATAGATAAACGCATTAATTAAAAAAAGTTCACAAACGAATAATAAGCAATAATTATTAAGTATTACAATTGAAAAATAAACACTAACAACAGTAATATTTTAAAATGGACACAAAAAAGCATGCATATATTAAAAATGACACGAGGACAAACGAACAGAATAATAATTTATTAATTACAATAGCGACCATGTTTCAAGTCTTTCATATAGCTTCGGTGTAGACGGGCGACTTAAAGACCACACGCATGCTAAAGTCGCTGAATATTAATGGACAGACTTCAAAAGTGAAATCTTATACGGGATATTATTACGTTAGTATTTAACGGTATCCGCGTTATATGGCCAATTTTAGTAACTGTTGTCTAATATCCAAGGGTTTCTAACACTTTAATGCCTAATTAAAATATGACTGTACCTCTTATTGCGCTATTTTATGCGTTCTATCATTTTAGAATACGATGCTGACCTTTTAACGAATTTGCATTGAAATTCTAGACTTCTCAGTCTGAGCTTATCACCACTTTCTGTAATTATTTTTGATTTAGAAGCATTTCAATTCACGCGTAGTGCAGCAATTCAGCCACAAATAATCGCTCTACAGTTGCCCGTCTACAAAAGTATACAACAAAAGAAAAATAGTAATTTTTCGCCCGACAGGACGTTGCTGTCTCTTCGATAACGAGTGTTATTAACATGATCTTGCAATTCATTATTTTATATTCCTTGCTAAATGTGGTCATGCTATGGCCTGAGGCACTATGGGGTACTGCGGTATACTATATCGATCGATAATAAAGCTACGATCGGTTAATGTACAGTATTGTCATAAATATTCCTTAATAGTCACCCCCTGTGACTTTTCTTAAGCTGTGTAGGGATCTAGGAATGTATAAACTATTTAATTTTGAAGGAATAATTTTAACGTTATGTCTTTTTTAACGACAACAACTATACTTATTCCAGAATGCATCGTGGTTATTATTGAGAATTAAAATGGTACCCTATCTCTTCTACTAAAAATATTTCATTACAAGATTTATCCCAAAAAGAACTTTCAAACCTGTCAAAGGTTGAAAGCAAAATCCACTCAATTTAAGGCTTAGTCTGGAACCCCGAAAATAGAACAAAGTCTCGAAACTCGAACACAAGTTCCAATAAAATGCCTTCTATTTTTCAATGAAGATTCAACATCTCCCAAAGTTCCAACAAAAATGAACACATAGCCCATAAAAAGTAATTCTTCCCCAAATTAACACAAATATTTAAACGCCGATATTTCAATCAGTTTATATTCATAGAGGGATCCATCCGTAAGGGAACGGTGAGGGAATACTAATCCCTGAGAGCGTCGGGCTTAAATTCGTTAAGGTCGGGGCATTATCGATGTGAACCCGGTTTTATGCAAGTGCAAAACTCTGAAGTACGACGATTTTACGTTTTGCTCTAGTTACGAAGTGCAAGTTTTCATGGCGAAAATTTTGCAGAGTTAGATTTCAATAAAGTAATAATTTTAGTTGGGAAAGCAACTTTGTTCGTTGGAAATATTGAAATGGGGCGAAAGAAATTTTAGTTTGTGGGTGGTTGGGAATAAGGTTCAAGTTGAGATAGACAGCGTAGTCCTACTTATATCAATTCTAAAGCTAATCGTTCTGTTCTTGAGAAGATTAAATAAGTTTTAGCGAGACTATAAAAACTATACATCTATAAGCATTTAAGTTATCTGTATAAGCGATCAATTCTGAACAATAATGTTTGCCTTAAAACAAGAATGCAACAGATCCGGCAGTCGTTGGCAATAGCAGCAAATGTAGTTAATCTGAATAACTAGATTCCAAAGTAGTTAAAAGCGACCAGACTGCTAAACGCGAGATCAAGCGAAGTGAAAAAGATGCAATTGAAAAGGACACTGGCGACTGGCGTGAAGCCAAGAAAAAACTAGTTGAGAGTAAAAATGTGGTACGAATAAAAACACTTTTATTTGTCAAAAGTTCAAAGTCACTCATCAAAGTTCAAAATATAGGGGTTCAAAATATTCAAAGCACGGCTCAGTATGTATCCCACGTACACACTTTATGTAATCTATCATCGGACCGCTTATACAAATAAAATGGTTGGCATTCCGATGAAGAGCTTTCTCAAAAATAGTCCTTCTATATTGAGGAAGTAATATCGAAAGTTGTAACATTTGATGAGGTGCATGGATATGAGCATTTTAAAGAGTTTGATTCGGGTCATGGTTTAAATTAAAACCTACCAATGTTTGAACCACAGCTCACAGGTTTGAACCTATGGAATGAATCAGTAAAAACTTTTATGCATCTTTTGTTGTACACGTTTTGTTGTGACAGTGTAAGCTAAGAAAAAATAATGTAAAAGTATATAAAAAGGGAACAAAAATAATCATAGAGCATCAAACAACTCCTTCACAAGGTACATCATACAAAATGGTTACAGCATCTTGGAATGCAAGCACCGTTAATGCCAATGAAAAGATTTATGACAAATTAATGGGTTTCGCAGTAGTACTAAACTTAGAAATTCTTAATTTCGTAACCATATAAAGCTAGCTGATTGCATACCTCTCCCTTAGTTTATAGAAGCCGTTTATTAAGATGTGAATGCCTTTTCTTAGATTTGTCTTAAGTACTTAGGTATAAGCTTTCTGATTTGTAGACGAGGATCAGATGGCATAAAAGATCTGCTAATAATCTTTCATTATCTTTTCGCTGCATAGAAAATGTAGTACTACCAACAACGGGCTGAAAAGACTTAACGAAAACTTAGTGATATCACTGATATAGAATCTCCCGGATATTATGTAAGCTAAGAACTAAGATGTTTAAGATAAACTAATCGATAAACGAGCATTATGTGAGTGGAACTTTAGGAACTCCCAGCTGGTAGGAAATTGAAAAAGTTTTGTGTGAAATCAATTTTAAAATAGAGTACTAAGAGTTCGGTATGTGTGTGAAATCTTTATAAACTTTATCCACGTAAAAATCAGCTCGTAAACTATCTTGAATTTGATAGTTTAACTATGAATCCTTTTGATCGTAATATTGATGACCAAAATCAAAGTTTCAATGGTACATTGTAAAACATTTTAAAAGAGTAAAGGTGGAGTTTCTTGCCCATTCTTCTCGATACGAAACTACGTTTTGGAAGGGGCGACTAGAATTAATTCTATTTCTTGTTCATTTTGACGTTCAAAAGTGCCTTTCTTGTGCTTATCTAAAATAAACGATTTGACTTTGTACAAAAAATCAATTCAATGTAAAACCTCAAAATTCATGGGCTATCAAAATTCAACACACGGAAGAAACAACAAGTGTGTAAAAAGATACAGCATCATCAATAACAAAGCCAAACAAATTGGCTGGTCAAAATAAATAGCGGACATTTTCCCTCCGAAAATGTAAGCAAGAAAAATATGTTCGTCCGGCACGCGATGGACATATTTTTTTGGCGATTCTAAGATGTTCGCAGATATTATTTATGATATGGTGAGTTTGGAAGCGTGCGATGATATATTAGGACCGGAAAATGTATATAAAAAGCATGAGACACGCTAAGACATATGTAAAACAGTTACGTAGACTTGAGCAGAAGAAGAAGATGACAACAAAAAGTATTGATACATCGTCTCGTTTATAAAAAAAATCTTTGTACTATATTCAATAAAGAAATACCTGCTCCCGCGCGGTTTCACCCACTGCTCGGCTCCTATAGGTCATAGCGTGATGTTACATAGCCTATAGCCTTTCTCAATTAATGGACTATCCAACACAAAAAGAATTTTCAATTCGAACCAGTAGTTCCAGAGATTGGCGCTTTCAAACAAACAAACTCTTCAGCTTTATAATATTAGTATAGATAAATTTGGATTAGATAGTATGTATCCGTTTCAGAAACCATGTAGACCGTAACCATATCTATGACCGTAACAATAACAACGTCTAAGTTAAACCCAAACAGTAGAAATACGTAACGTCAAGCGAATAAAGTATACAACTTATTATACCACTTAAAATTTGACCTTGGCAATAACAGCATCATATCCTTTCTTGCTTATAAACTCAGGTACAAAGAGCACAATGAATATTTAAGTACTAATGACGCTAAACAAAAAGTAAACACAAATACCAAAGCTATTTCGAACAACGATTTACTTAAGAACGTTAATAAAAACAAACGAGAAAACATACACGGTAACAAGCTATGTCGTAATAAATCAAATGACGAGAAGTATGCTATAAAAACTGATTGTAATGATACCAAATTGAATGTAACAGAAGCTAATTCATGGTCTTGTGGCCATGACCTGACATTACAAAGAATAGCTTTATACATTTGTGATTACGTCATTTCTCTACTTGTTCGTACAAAGGGTGTAGCAACATGGTCATTACAGGGCTAAGAAATGTCATTATCAGCTGACTAGTTTGTAGGAAAGGAATGACGCACTGTAGAATTACGACTTAGAGGGGTTACCGCTACCCCGGCACATAAAGGGCTAAGGAAGGAACATGGATGGATTTTAGTCAGTAAAAGTCTGACTTCCACTCCACCCAGATCGGGAGGGGTCATTTGATGATATCCCATCTCAATAAAAAAAAACAGTGTCATCGGCGTTACTATGTTTGGCTGGATAAGTTTGCTGTTATTCTGAATATTTCTTTTGCTATTGATTTATTCTGCTTTTCACCACAAATCCGATTCTAAAAATTATTTCACAAACGGGAAGCTACAGTATTGCTGGGTGTCATAGGATATTTTTATGTTAAAAACGCGAACAAAAATGCGGGCAGATGGTAGTCTTCTCTAAAACTTACCACTCAACTATTTGAAAAGTACAGAGGCCAGCACATCAAGTTACCACAATCTGTCAAATTTCTTTGACAGTATTTCAACTTTATTGCAAGACATAAGGTTCATTTTTAATTGAGAAAATTTGACAGTTAGGGATAGCTTGATGTGCTGGCGTATGTACTTAAAGCATTAGAGTAGTGTTGGTACAGTGTTAACGGCCTTACGAGTTGTAGGTTCGAACCCAAGCGCTTTACTTTGTGTAAATTGTTCCACCACTGGTCTCAAAAACGGTGAAGGAAAACATCGTGAGGAAACCAGTATATCCTAGAACTGAAAATTCGAAGTCATATGACATCTACCAAGCCGCACTATGCACGCGTGGTGGGTTACGGCTCCACTCGTCTCCCCGTACGTCTCCTTTACCTAGAGGAGGCCAGTGTCCCAGCAGTGAGCTAATTATGATGATCAGCATTGATGCAAGAAATTACTGTTTAACATACTTCTACTTCACCACTGGTACCAGGTCGGTTACTGGCAATTTGGGAACTAGAGAAAGGCATCCAGAATTAGAACCATGTCAACGAGTACCGCTTTCTGCATCAAGCTCTTGACTCAACTGCCTAAAGAGAACCTCTTCAGATATATTCAAGCCTTCTTGTTGGCCGAGGTTCTTGACAATACGTCCATTGGCCATAATAACTATAGAAACAATCATAGAGTTGACATACCATATTTCTTTTACGTACGTCTCAAGAACTTTTTTGAAAATTAAAGGTTTACCACTTAAACAAATATCAGCATTATACTATTAGTGTGGATTCAGAAGTACCTGTAGGTAATTTTGTTTTTTTTTTAAACGCAAACTGAATGTTTAAAAAAAAAAAAAATTGTTCTCATAAATACTATTATGTACTTGGTAAACTTTTCTCGTTTATCTTTTGTCAGGTCACATTTTATCAACCGCTTTTTTTTGAGGGTGGTAAATCATCAAATTAACCCTTCCGCTCAGGGTGGAGCGAAAGGGAGTGCCAGACTCTTACTGACTAAAACCAATCCATATTCCTTCCTTAGCCCATTATGTGCCGTGGTAGCGGTAACCCTTTCGGACAATCCCGCTGACCCGGTAGTCTTTAGCCCTAACGGGCCACTGTGTCGATGCTGACATCTATTTTAGCCGCGCGTGAAACACGAAACGCTAATTTTAATAAAATATTTAATGATTTCAAAATTGTTGTTAAGTGGCATTGATGACAGACTCTTATGCATTATTATAGGGTACATTAGCCACTTATGGGTGCCTGACCAATTATTATATTAAATACAATTGGTCAAGTACACTAAAAGAACCTCATAATGGGTGGGACAAGGTTAAGACTTTAATATGATATTTACGTTTTGTATTCTTAAGTGATACCCATTACAATTTGTATTGTGTTGCAAGAATACTTTTGTTTTCATATCTACGATTAACATTGACAACGCAGTCCCAGTCCTAGTAGAAATTAACGACGATAACATGACACGCCCCTCCAAATTACTGTTTAAATGTTTGTATTCACATCCTTACGAAAGAGTTTATATACACGTAAACCTGCATACTGATGTGGAATCAAACTATACATTTAATACAGCTTGGGTTATATAAAACCCCTTACTAATAAACCCAAACAATAAAGAAAAATTATGCCGCACAAAACTGTTGAACAATGTATGGTTAAACTGAACTTAACTTTACTCCGGTTTCATTTATAAGGAAGGAAAGAAAGAAAAACAGAAACATATTTATGTGGGACAAACACAGAAAATACAAACAAAAAAATTTTTTTGTTTTCAAATTGACAACACCATACAAAGATAAGCAAGGCCAAAAAGACTCCTATCCCAGTAGAATTCTACGTAATAAAAAAAATCTCGCAGTGCTAGAATTCTGATAGCGCAAACTGACACACACCGACATAATATATGGTCTCCAAAAGTGATAATGCGCATAGAAATCTTCGCCACTGTTCGGCAACGGTCGTATTTCCCGAGCGTCGGAAGACGATATGTATATAGAGTGGTTAAGTGCATTTTCTTCATGCATAATTTAGTGTGATTATGTGTTTTGTCCTAAAAGAGATAATATTGATTTATCAGTAACGAAATTTGATTCAATATTTCCATGTAAGTAAATAGCGAGCTATAATTCATATAAGCCTAAATCTGATTTTTAATATGCTTTTTCTAGTACTTAATATGTATTTTACGTTGGTATTTTTAAGTTTTTAGTATTGAAAAAACGTGACAAATGTTAGTATATTTATATATTTTACAAAATTAACTATTTCAATTTGAATAAGATAATTAAAGTTGAAATTAAATTCACCTTTAAAACAAAACCAAGAAAGGTGTGTAATAGTAGCTCTATATAATTCCAGACAAAGAGAACACGTGCAGTCACCACCAATATGACAAGACGACTGACGGACCTTTGACTGACCGCCGACCGCCCGAATTGTTTTCGATTGTGTACACATGAAATTGACTCCTATTTCTTTCGAACAAGGTGCAAAATGCAAGGGACTCGAACGATTCAATGATTCGGGTGTTTCCGGGAATACGACAATTAGCGAAGATCTGCATGTGCATTATTAATTTGGGAGTACTGTATATAGCTGTATAAATCCCACCAAAATAAAAAATCCATTTCATGACATAATGCTTTACGAAGAACACTCTCGACGCAAAAGACCTCAAATGAAGAATTTGATATTATAAACTTTCCATACCATAAAGTTACGTTAAAATAACGCATTATTTTATTCCCATCCTAATAATTACGAAACTACTTATTTCACATAATCTGCCTCGTAATCGGGATCTATATCAGGTAGGTAATCGATTCAGTGAATCGTTAATACCCCTGTTTATCAATTTAACATGAAGGATTATGATTATTGGTCGTTTGTGAGCGTAAGGGTCTAAGTAAGGGGTCGTTACTTCTATCACCCTAAGGCTTGGATGCGTGTATGTTGCGTGCTATGGGAAATATGAAGGTCTGAACTCCAAGAATACTTAAAAATAAAATCCAGTATTTTTAAGTATTTTTGGCGTTCAGACTAATGGACTGCGCTCCAAAACACAACCGCCAATATCACCTAAACCAGCATTTCCTAAAACCAAGAATTCGAAGCCCTGTAACACCTAAAATCTACGCACTGGGCACGCGTGGTGGACTGCGGTGCACTCCCTCTCACAGAAGACGGGAGGGCAGTATTCCAGCCATGTGCAATGCTTCCAACAGTGTAGGATTCTTATGCTATGCTTTTATCAGAAGTTTTATCGTCCGGACAAAATTTAAACAAAATGGCATCGGGTATAGAACCTCCACCATTTTTGAGTTCGAATGGCTTTGTTTTTTTTTTCGGATGTTGCAGCTAGCTGACTAGTCTCTTACTACTTGAAACCTGGGAGCCTAGATGAAGTCACATTTTAATCATAGATAACGACATTAGATAAATCCGAAATGTGTGGAATTGGCATAAGCTTTCGAGATGTCACGTGATCAATCGTTTTCGATCGCTACGTGAATAGACAATCTCAAATTGTGTAACGTAACTCGATCAATATTCCCATACAATGCGATGACAAGTGGCGTTCTTGACAATCCGAGTCACTGAGATAACGAATTGTTCGATCAAAAATTTTCGAAATCGATTCGACACGGAGCGATTGACAGTTGTCTTGGCCCCCTGATTTGGTTAGTAAAGTGTTAATTAATTAATCTCGATTAACTTCTTCTTCTTCTTTTCGTGTCGATGATACTTTTTTTAATGTTATTAAATTTAATGTGCCCTGTAGGTCCACATTTATCGCAGCATCACGGTACATGATGGTACACTTATCTCGATTAACTAACTACAGCAAAAAATTTCAAGAGCAAAATCTCCCCTACATTAACAGAATTAAATACCTAAATTCATTATGTAAGAACTGTTTCAATCTCGTAGGCCATTGCAATTTAACGTTTAATAGTCTAGTAAAATTAATTACGACCATTGCGTATCATTGTAGGGCTGTGCTACATTTTTTCTTAACTTATCAAGAGGCGCGGCTATCAATTTATTTCTTTATTTTTAACTCAGAATTTCCTTCGCGGCCTTTTTTACTTGTGCAGTTTTATCAATCTGTAATCAGACATATGCCAAATGTGATTAAGGGTGATTTCTGAGTAATAGAGGCTGGTTTAATTAAATACTGTTATCTCTAAGTGATAAGGAGATGGTATACTAACATCAGTTTAATCTAACATTGAAATTTAAACTTTATGTCTTTCTTATTTAGAGTGATCTTGAAGATTTTAGTTAGACGAGCTATTACATAATATAAATATATTATCACGCCTATAATCGTCGGAGGGTTGGGTAGTTGGGGTGGGTGTTTTCTCACGATGCTTTTCTTCGCTGTCTTGTGTTTTATGACAGATTGGCGTCCACACTAGGATACCCTGTGTGACCGACCACTACTATGATAGAATATTGATAGATAAACTTGAAAAAATCTTTATAAACTCCTTCGGACCTATCTTTTTTAATCATCATCATTCTCCTGCCCCTATTCCAATTTATTTAGGGTCGGCGCAACATGTCTTTTTCTTCCATACTTCTCTATTAGTCGTCATCTCGGTAGTAACTTCCTTTCTAGCCATATCATGTTTAACACAATCCATCCATCGTTTCTTTGTTCTCCCTCTACTTGTATAGCCATCCACATTCATACTTAAAACTTTTCTTACAACATTTTTCTCATATACCATGACTACCGATTTCTACAAAACTTTTTTAACATTTTTGTCTTTCTTTATCTCAGATAGAATACTCAAAGTCATTCACTAATTTAAATGACAGCATACAAGTATAATTTCTCGCAGCCCTACCCTTCAGTTAATGCGAGTCGAGCACTAGCATCGAGTATTTGCAACAAGTAGCTCAGAACATTAAATTAAACCTCGGGAACAGTTAACTGTGATAAATCAATTTGGAACCGGTTCTAACGCATGTAGTATAAACTCCAGTATGTGAGAACATTATATTCCAAATGGTAGTTTCAGGGTAGGCAATTACATGGGAGAGAATTCTGAAGATTCTTGGAGATAAAGCGGCAAGATGGTGTTTGGTTTAGAGGTTCAGTGCAAGGATTTAGTTATGTATATTTATAGTTTGTATATGTGTGTTTCTATATTTAATTAAATAAATATTTATTCTAAAAAAAATCTATTGTATCTCATCATCATAATCTACCTAGCCTTTTCCCAATTCCAATCTAACCGGATACAGCTATCTGACCTCCACAACCCAGTAACTGGGCAATACGATACCCCTTGGTAAGACTGGCTGTCAGATTTTCGGGCTTCTGACGACCCGTAACGACTGTCAAAGATGCACAAATGACAGCCGGGACCAACGGCTTAACGTGCTTTCCAAGGCACGGAGGAGTCTCGTTATATAAAGATGGTGGACCCATCCATGGTCAACCCTGGCAAGCGTAGCTTAACCTGATGGATCGACCCGTGCGAACTCCTCTCGAGTTTTCTATTGTACCTTCCACAGTATATGCGTGCATAATCCAAAGGTTGACTGGTACAAAATGCCTATGGAATTAAGGCTGCCTCTGTACATTACTGTGCTTAAATAAATAAAGAAAGATGATGGCACTTGTAGCAAGGAGCTTATGGCCGAGAGATGGATGGAAGATCTGAAAAGGATTGAAGGTAGAACCTAAAGGATGAGACTTGCAAAGACCAGGGAAGTGTAGCCCAAAAAAAATGAGACCAGCCAGTCGATTCTGTTAAAATCTCACCGTGACAACTAAGATGAAGTGAGCGTCGTTCCACCTAATGCCGGGGATTGACAATATTGACAGGTCTCCTAGAACCATAATATAATGCGTTCCGGGTAATGCTGGGGTTGCCGCGCTTCTGTAGCGAGTCGGGGATGTTTGCGGACGCACGCGTTTCGGATTTCGGTTCGCTGCTGCGTCTGCGAATCGCGTCACTGATGCGTCGGGTGCGCGACAGCCCCAACAGCCTCGTGGCTACTATAACCGGCAGGGTGGATGGCCCTATAATACATCACTGGATGGCGGGTCACAGACCGCAATTCAGGTAAGTTAAATGATAAGTTGATTATGTAATTTATTTGTGTTACTAACATAGTTTTAAGTATTTTATTGTTACTAACACTATGAGTCTTGGTACTTGAAATAAATTATTATTATTATAACTCACTTCACCTACGTTTTGACGGTGAGACTTTTACAGAATAGCACTACTGTAGGAGTGGTTGGAAAAGTGGTTGTCAAAGATGGTGATGAAGTAGGTACTTATTCAAGTAAAATGAAGGTATTATCTGCTTACTCCTTAAAGGACTACGGTCAATGTTATTATAAACTACTAACTTTTGCTAGCGGCTTCGCACGCGTTAAATTCGTAGTAAAACAATTAGTTATTATACATATAAACCTTCCTCTTGAATCACTCTATCTATTAAAAAAAAATGCATCAAAATCCGTTGTGTAGTTTTAAAGATCTAAGCATTCATACATACAGAAATTAGGACGGACGCGGGAAGCGACTTTGCTTTATACTATGTAGTGATTATACGCATAGAAAACTCATTGGAATACTCCTCGGTACGGATGCATTTTTAGGACTGGCTTTGTTTTTTTTGGCGTAGCATCTAGCAAACTTGTGTTAATTGCATCTGCTGCAAACATAATGCTAAACGCCTGACCCTATTAGCACAAGCTGTTTTATTTTGAAAGCGAAATTCTGCACTTTTGTGTACAGAGGCCAGCACATCAAGTTACCACAATCTGTCAAATTTCTTTGATAGTATTTCAACTTTATTTCAAAGACATAAGGTTCATTTTTAATTGAGAAAATTTGACAGTTGGGGATAGCTTGATGTGCTGGCGTCTGTACATTCAGTACTTTGTTACCAGTTCTGTGTAAAGTTCTTTTTTAGGGTTCCGTACATCAAAAGGAAATCACGGAACCGTTGTAGGATCACTTTGTTGTCCCTCCGTCTGTCTGTCAAGACCCATTATCTCCGGAACGCGCGGACGTATCGAGTTGAAATCAAAACCATATACTCAAGTCTACAGTCCCTTAAAGCTGTAAAGAAATTAACTTCTAAGTTAACGAAAAAAAAAGATACAGCCGGAAGAACTTACATTTACCATAACACAAGCATTAGGTTGCTTAGCTTGGGACTACATGGCGTTGTGTGAAATTTCCAAGGATATTATTATTATTTTGACTCTAAAATATCACTCTGCGTGCATAATAACTAAGTACACTGAAATTCCTATTTTCAGTAATTCAATATTATTGTAACAAACTTGTAATAATTGTTAAAACAATTTCACTCCGTTTTACGATAGAATAATCGCTTTTCCTCTAATTATTAACAGTCGTAAAATGTGTTGAAGTTTTAGAAATATAATAGTTAGCCGTATTGTATGGTATTGCGAGTGTGAAGATTACTATCGGTCTAAGTAACTGCTGCGTGTCAAGTAGAGAGAGGTGCAGAAGTCTCACATCGTTTCACAAGTGATAGCCTAGTGGTGTGACCATCAGACTACCAAGTATTTGATCTCCACGTGACGACTCCCGGCCACCGTAGGCGCGGGCCTGCGGACGGTGAGTAATGGGTGACTCACCGTCCGATCAGGACCAGGCCCGTGCCGGACGGCGCGTATATGTTCCAAGCGCGCCTCAAAGAGATGTCAAAGTCAAAGTCAAAGTCAAAACATTTATTTCAAATAGGCACAAGAAAGGCACTTTTGAACGTCAAAAATTAACAAGAAATAGAATTGATTCTAGTCGCCCCTTCCAAAAGGTAGTTTCGTGTGGAGAAGAATGGGCAAGAAACTCCACCGTTACTCTTTTAAAATGTTTCACAATGTTTTGTATAAGTACATGTATTATAATATTATAATATGTGAAGACGATGCACCCAGAATAAAAACAATACACCAAAAAGGTGAAAAGAAAAACGCATGTAGCAGTGGAAAATAAACTTAATTATGTCATAAGTACATGGTGCTCACATATTATTTACAATCCTTCTAAAAGTTAACAATAATAAATTAATCAATGTGTGAGATGTTATTCCAATATAATAAAATAATTATGGTACAAATTATAAATTATTACCTAATTTACTTAGCAACCAGTTTGATTTTGTCTAGACACTAGATTGTCCTGTGGAGCAGGACCAGCATGTTTCCAAGCATCCTTATCTTTGATATAATCCTCTAATTTGTAATAAGCTTGTTTACAAAGTGTACTTTTAATATGAGTTTAAAATTTTCTTTCATTTAATTGCAGTATGTCACAAGGTATTTTGTTGTAACATTTAACACAGAACCCCATAAAAGATGTATGTACTTTGGACAATCTGAAAAATGGTTGAACTATATTATCTTTATTTCTAGTATTAAAGTTATGCCTATCACTTATTTTATTAAAAAGATGTCTATTTTTTCTTACATACATAATATTTTCATAAATGAATTGGCAAGGAACCGTCATAATATTAATCCTTTTAAATAGTTCCCTAAGCGATTCGCGACGACGAAGATTGTAAATGGCTCTGATCGCTCGCTTTTGCAAAATAAAAATGGATTCAATGTCAGCAGCCCGACCCCACAGTAAAATGCCATACGACATAATGCTGTGGAAGTAACTAAAATAGACCAAACGCGCGGTTTCTACGTCTGTCATCTGCCTTATCTTTCTAACAGCATAAGCGGCCGAACTAAGCCGTCCCGCAAGAGTTGTTATGTGGGGACCCCATTGCAACTTGTCGTCTAGCGTGATTCCCAGGAAAACCGTCTGCTTAATACATTCCAGCTTCTCTCCGTTCAATATGATGTCACAATCGCTACTTTTAACATTAGGTAATGTAAATCGAATGCATTTGGTTTTTTTTTCATTAAGTACCAAATTATTTACCGTAAACCAATCTTGGACCTGAAGAATAGAGTTAGTCAGCAGAGTTGTCAGCATATGAAGGGGCCCCATAGGGCCAAGCCTGCCGGGTACGCGGGATTGTCCGAAAAGGTTACCATTACCCCGGAACATAAAGGGCTAAGGAAGGAACATGGATGGGTTTTAGTCGGTAAGAGTCTGACACTCCCTTCTGCTCCACCCAGAGCGGGAAAAGTCATTGAATGATTTCCCAGCCTTAAAAAAAAATGTATTTGATCTCGAGTGCTAACCCAAGGTACGCACCTCTGACTTTTCAGATTAATGTGCTTATTGTATAATTATCTCTTGTTTACAAAAAAAAGGGTGAAGAAAAACATTATGAGGAAACCTGCCTGAGACATATTTCTCAACAGCATGTGAAGCTAAGTCAGAGGCCCGTGGACAGCTTAAAAACTCTGCTACCAGAGTAGTCACTAACCATACGAAAAGAAGAAGACATCGCTTTAACTGCCTTTTGGAAGGGTCGACTAGAATCAATTTTATTTCTTGTCCATATTGTCATTCAAAAGTCAAATCATTTATTTCAAATAGACACAAGAAAGGCATATTGTGCCTATTTGAAATAAATGATTTGACTTTGAATTTGACTTAACATCACGCCTGTTATCCCCTAAGGCTTAGGTAAAGGTGTATCAACAGTAAAACTCACTCTTCGCCAGTTATGTGTAAGTCCCATGCAATAAGGGCGACCCTATTGCTATCGACCAGGCACCAATCCAGACGCCGGGTTTTTTTTTTGAAGGTGGGAAATGATCAAAAGACTCCTCCCGCTCTGGGTGGAGCGGAAGGGAGTGTCAGATTCTCACTGACTAAAACCCATCCATGTTCCTTCCTTAGCCTTTTATGTTCCGGGGTAGCGGTAACTTTTCGGACAAAAGCAAACAAACGACTTAGGTAATTAAACTCCGGGCTGCTACTGAGAAATTCCAGTTGAGAATACCCAATAAACCATTGCCCGACCTGGGAATCAAACCCAGGACCTCATGCTCAGCAGTAGCGCTTGCAACAAGTCGACCAACGACGTTTTAGTTTTAGTTTTGTAAAAAAAAGGTATTTTATGGACTTAACCTTCTTCATGTTATTTGACCAGTAAAAAGAAGTACTGTAATAATACTTACTTCTTGGGTTACACACGGTCGATTTTAAATTGAAAGTGAGCCGCACGAAACCTGACTTAATATTCATTTAATGTACTTTTATATTATTTAATGTAGTCGCTATAAATTACAAAGGTTCGTTGCACTTTTGCCACTGAATATCTATAAATAAAGTCCACAGCAATGTCTGTCCGTTTGTTTATGATATTGGTCTATAGCTATTGGGCTCGTTTAGTTGAATAATTCAATATAATGTATTAAGTATTATAAGAGTCTGACTCTCCCTTCCGCTCCACCCCAGAGCGGGAAGAGTCATTTGATGATATCCCACCCTAAAAAAAAAACTAGCTGCCTAGGTATTATATTACCATGTACCTACTTAAACATGGCGGCTTCTGCTGAAAATATCTTCTAATCTGTATAAAATTACATGAAAAAATTAACCCAATTTACAATCCTTTTTTTTTAATCTTTCATGACTAGACCCTGGCCGTAACGTAAACAAGTTTCGATTGAAAAAAAAAAACTGTTTAACATTTCATTTACCCGTACAATTACGGCCGACACATTAATACAACCTAGGTACCCAGCACCCACACATCAAACAGCTTATTAAAAAGTGAACCAACAACAAAACAGAATTAATGAACATAAAATATTAAACGTACAATATTAGCATGAACGCGAGGAAACAGCTGCAGGTCGGTCTCGCATAAACACGTCCCAGCCAGTTGATCGGGTTGATCTGGACTTACCTGAAAAGCAAGAAAAAACCATTGATAGATGAGAGTAGCAGACACAACCATACATGGTGTGGCGATAAATGCGGGTAAAGGTAGGATCGAATGGCGAATAAACGCTGCGGTTTTTGTTAAAAAACGTTTTTAAGTGTTCGAGATTTCGATTAATGAGATCTCGACTTTATCGAATCAACGATTAAATCGATTAGATTTTTTTTTTGGGGAGTTGAATGTTAGCAAGAGAATAAAAAAAAATACTGTGTAAATTGTAACAGTTTTCATGAATATAATATTTCGTTTCATTAAACTATTATTTAATATTACGTTATTACGAGTTGCCGAGAATCGAGCTGAATGTCGTGCAACTGGAGAAGCCTATGTCCAGTAGTGGACTGCTATAGGCTGATGATGATACAATAAAACAATATGTTTTATTATTACACATAGCAGATGAAGTAAGTAGCGATTTCTATGATATATTTAATAAAAATTAAATTCTGTTCATTGGTAAGCGCATTACATCAACACGGCTGGATTGATTTGGCCACATTTTATTTTAAAATTTAATTGTTATTTAAAAAAGAACGGAAGGAAAATTTTTCAGAGTTGTCAGAATATTACATATAAAAATCACAACATTTTATTTTTATCAAAAAACTCGGGAAATAATTTCGGGCATTTTCGGGCATATTATAAAAATCGGGAAAATGTTACGTGCATTTTTTATGAGAACTTTGTATGAACTAATAAAATTGGGATAGGACAACGTTTGTCAGGTCAGTTGATTCAAAATAAAAGTCACGTGCAAAAAAATACACTGAAAAACACACATCGGCAGATAGTTCAACAAGATAAAGAAACCAATCAACCAAGTTGAAACCGATAGTGCAGTCTCGTCCTTATTAGGAAAAACGTTTTATGACTCCAATGGACACTTCCCTTTAGTTCCCTAGGCAGGGGCCAACAGAAAATTATTGGCTATCATAAGATTTATTCACCAATGAAAGATCAGCATTTTTTCTGTCGTACGAACTTGGCGGTTGCTTTAAATTCTTCTTAAAGTTGCGATATTATATGGCGGAGAATTAATTATGGCAACACTTGGTGACTTTAATTGTATAGAGGATGTGTTATTTTTGGTGTGGCACCGTGAGAAAAGTAGTGAAAGTTAGGTATTTTGTCGGTTTCTTAAGTGAAAGGGGAAGATAGACATAGTTTATTTACGTAATAAGTTCGCTAATAAATCACTCACGTTTATTTTTTATACGAGATTTTAATTTAACGTTTAATATTTATCCCCCATATTTATAAACGATGCTAAAGTAAAGTAATGATTAGGGTCTCGTTGAAGTTTAAACGTCTCTTAACTTTAAGGAACTTTTAAATAAGGTTAGACGTTAAGTAATTAAGAAAGAGAATATTCTCTACTAGCTTAAAATTTGGAAAGAAAATAAGTTAATTTGCTTCAATAAAAAAAAATCTGAATGACGTTTACAATTTGACAGATTTGTTTGAGGTTCTGGTTAAAAGTGCGCATGTTTCATGTGAAAATGTCATTACTCTGTACAAATTATTAAGAAGAAAAAAAATTAAGTTCTTACTGAGACACCCTTTAGTTTTTTTAACAGAACCACAGTTTTATTTGGGTTTATTTTATCCATTCTAAGTATAATACCAGATAGGTACCGTACAACTTCATACCCATCGACACATTTTCTTTAAAAACTCTTACTTTCCCAGACGTACTCACTCTCAGAATCCTATATCAAAGAATTCCACAATAAAACAGGGTCTTCATCGAATGAATTAAAAACTAGTTGCCGATAAATACTATGCGCTTGCGCAGGCGATATTACCAGAGACGCGGTATTAAATGACCCACGGAACAGTGTTGGGTTTACTTAGAATGTTGGATGAATAGAGAGGGATTTTGCAGAAAGATATCTAGAATTTCTGGTAATAGAATTCTTGTTCGTCTGTGTTTGCTTCAAAAACCGGTAGGAGCCCTGCAATTTTCCTCAACTAATATTTTTTTTGTACGATTTGAACTAAATAGTGGATATAACTACTTATCAATCAACCTACCTAGCCTTTTCCCAACTATATTGGGGTCAGCATCCAGTCTAACCGGATGCACCTGAATACCAGAATTTTACATGGAGCTACTGCCTATTACCTCCACAACCCAGTAACATGGCTATTGCCCAGTTACTGGGTTGTGGAGGTCAGATTTTTCGGGCTTCTGACGATCCGTAACGACTGCCAAAGATGCACAAATGACAGCTGGGACCAACGGCTTAACGTGCTTTTCGAGGCAAGCATATAAATTACTAAATAGAACATTATGTTTTATTAAAAATCGTTTAAAAAATGACTAATACTCTGCTACTAGTTGTTAGATCTACAGGATTTTTTTTTAGGTTATACTTTTTAATTACAGGAATTTGTCTTCTGACCACAAATTATCTGAGATAGTGGTAAAGGGGGAATGCACTCATTATTAAAAAGCAACCTGTATATAATTGATGTAACCTATTATTATTAGCGTATTAGGGTTGTCACGTCCATTTAAGTGGGCTTTACGATTATTTCCGCGATGTGGGAGAACTTGCTGCGGTTTCGACCTGTTTTGATATTAAGAGTGGATAAAAGCATTCTTGGTGTTTTGTTCTTATTCCGGATTATAAATTACTAGCTGCTTCCCTAGTGATATTTGTAAACAAATTTATTTTTGTTCAAAATGTATATCTTGCTACTTTTTACAGATCGAATACAGAACCTATTTTTTTAAGATATTAAACCCAGTGAAATACATATAAGATATATATAAGGTTTAAAAAAAAGAATTTCGTGGGAGCATTGTACTCATCGTTACAAACAACTTTTACTATGAGATGAACCCTGAAAAACTGAAAAAAATATGAGCTGTTCCATACATTTTATTGAGTTACGAGTGCATACAAAATAATCGTATATGTACAATGGAGGTCAGAACAAAAAATTCATTGGATTTTTGAAAATTCATTTCCTAAGGGATTAAACAGAGGATGAAACTTTGTTAGGTAATTAGTATTTTTGTCGATGAGAAATCCCATCGAGCACACGGCTTCCGATTTTATAATATCTATCGTCTCAAATGCAATTTTTTTAATCATTCAATTGCTTGCTGCATTTACCGTTTAATGGTATTAGGTCATGGCCCGGTAGGCATTATCGTCATTGTTGTGTGGATCACTATGGAAGCTTGTTGACAGACACGTTTTTTCTACGGCACCGTTAAAAAATCGTCACCTATACGCCGCGGTCGCAAGTGCATCAAGTTATACCAAACTATCAAATTTCTCCAAATGATTTTAGACCATAAAACTTTGACTGTTAAGTTCAAAATCGATGGAGAAAATTTTACAGTTTGTGGTAACTTTATGCGATCGCGAATGTATACATATAGGGCCTTGGTAATAACAGTAGCAACAGATATAGGGTTTAACACCTAAGGCGACTTAATAATGGTTATAATGATTGACCCTCACGTGTCTCATAAAATAATGTACCACCTATTAAAATTATATGATCGTCAGTTAACTGGCTTATATTGAGGATATTGATAGAAACTTTAATAGTGTTAAGTTTTAAATGAATCGCTTACACTTGGAAACACGATCTGTCATTTGAAGAAAATTATTAGAAGAAAGTTATTATGTGCCTTAGGTAGCAAGATTAATAAGCTATCAATAAACGCAAAATAATATTAACAGCTGCACGTCAGTTCAGCTCAGGGCTAAAGGAACCACTGATTGGTTTCTATTTAATGCTGGGCGATATCACGGCAGCCCAGGCAAAGATGGAGGGACTAGCCTGACTCCTAGTAAAGGAACTGACGTGCAATGGCAGAAGACAGACGTGTATGGAGAAGGGAGACCTTGGCCCAGAAGGATTACGGGCTAAATAGATAGACAGAATATTGCCTATATTTGTTAATTTCAAACAATACACTGAAAATTTTTCACTTGGATTGAACGGCACCAAATTAAAGGTCGTCATTAATTGCTCGATTCTGTTTCCATGATACCTCGCGTCAATAAGGTGGAATCATTCATATCGAAAGGCAAGATTGAACCGTATCGTAGAGCATTACGAATAATATCCAAAATAATCTCATGAGTCTTTCCTCGCTCATGGTCGTATCTGATTAATGACGAAGAAATAAACCTATTACCTACTAGTGATTAAATGAAGACGGTTACAAGTCGTGACTACTGCTACTCTAGCGATGCTTGTACCGATCAAGCTGTCAAATATTCTAATGGAACATGAACCTTATTCTTTTGTAATAAAGTTGAAAATCTATCAAAGGAAATTGACAGATTGGGGTAGATTGATGTGCTGGCGGCTGTACAGCCAAGGTCAACATCGTTACTTAGAAATCTTGAAGCTAATACAGCAAGATTCTAGCTTTGTTTAGATTGGATTGGTTTTGAAACGTATCTAACGATATTATGATAAGCGAAAAAATCATCCATCCATCCACCTTAATTACTGCATCTACCGTTAAAGGTCAGCAGGATTCAGGCTATATCATGTGGTTCTATTGATTTTATTACTTTAACTATAAATACAAATAGACTTCTAGGCTTCTTTATTGCCGCTACTATGAATTTGCTTTTGATGTCCTAATAGTTGCATTGAATACCTCAACGTACGCGGCGCGGGCGCAGCGTCTGTTGCGCATACGATGCATAACACTAGGTCAAACGCAAGTGCAATGGCCGTTGGCGCTAAGGCTCCGCACACAACAACGGGGCAACCGATTATTTTAACCGAGTTTTTATGAATGAACCTATGTTTTATACATGAACAATTTGTCCAATACATTAAAAGGTCTTAAAGGCTCTCATTTAAAGAATCTTTACATGACGGGTTTAGACTGTCACTCCCGTTAAAACAAAATCAAATCAAGTCATTTTTTTAAGACTAGAAGTTAACTTAAATTGTTACTAACTATGGACTCCGGTTTGAAATAAAAACTTTCTATTCTATTAAAACTCGGCTGAAAACACTTTTTGAATGAAAATTATATAAGACAGTCCCCCAAAACGTCCACCCTTCACCACTTTGTAGTGCTTTTTCTGGGCAGAAGTGGCGCAACAAACTCCCCAGCAGCACAGCTGTCTGTTCAGTTGGAAGAACTTGATTCTATACAATACAAAGTCATCATCATCGTCTGCCTAGGCTTTTCCAAACTATGCTGAGGTCGGCTTCCAGTCTAACCGGATGCAGCCGAATACCAGTATTTCACAAGGAGCGACTGCTTATCTGACCTCCAAAACTCTGTTACCGGGTCACGTCGAAGTATCGAAGACTGGTTGTCAGACTTTCGGGCTTGTACCCGTAACCACAATCAAAGTTCTAAAAATGCCAGCTGGTACCAGGGTTGTGTATGTAACGATGGTCACCCATCCACGGACCAACCTCGGCAAGCGCCGCTTAACTTGATTCATCGACCCGTGCGGCTGTTATTACTTAGCCACAACTGCCGCAATACAACACAAAGTATAAGAGTCTTTAATAAGTAATAAAATCGATAATAGACTCATATCAATGTATTACTGTTAGTAGGTCTCGCAACATGAAGCAAAGTAAAATAGCGTAAAAGTAGTTTTGTACGTTATTCAGCGCATCAAGTTATAATAATCTGTCAAATTTCTCCAAACGATCTTAAACCTAAAAACGTGGGTAGTTAAGTTCATAATCGATTGAGAAAATTTGACAGTTGGTAATAACTATGTGCTGACACTGTATCTTTATTAAGTATGCGCCATCTTATGCCAAGCGGAGTCCTTTTAGTAATTATTCTATATCTATAAAGTGAACACAGATAACAGCCAGACGAATACTTAGAAAACTAGACATGATATAAAACACTTTTATTTTTGCTCTTTTATTGTATTTTTATCACGTCACTGCAGTTTCGCACACATCGAATCATTATACAGGTTTGTCAAGGCCCCACTTAATGTACGAAGATAAGTAGTGTTCACGGAAACTTGGCACTTTACTTTGTGTTAATTATTTCATCACCACTGCATGCATGCACATGGAGCGACTGCCTATCTGACCACCGCAACCCAGTAACTGGGCAATACGATACCCCTTGGTATGACTGGCTGTCAGATTTTTGAACTTTTGACGACCCGTAACGACTGTCAAAGATGCACAAATGACAGCCGAGAGATCAACGGCATAACGTGGTTTCCGGGACACGGAGGAGTCTTGATATGTCAAGATGGTCACCCATCCACGGACCAACCCCGATAAGCGTAGCTTAACCTAATGGATCGATCCGTGCGACTGTTATTACCTTAGACACGAGGTCCTCCGTAATAAATGCCAATATTTACCACTAGCACTTTGCCCGCGGCTTCGCTCCCGTGGTCTTTCCCGTGGGACCCGTTATTTTTCCCGGGATAAAAAGTAGCCTATGTTACTCCTAGAAAACTAAGCTTTCCAACGTTGAAAGAATTTTTAAAATCGGTCCAGTAGTTTTTGAGCCTATTCATTACAACCAAACAAACAAACAAAGTTTTCCTCTTTATAATATTAGTATAGATTACTACATAGTAGGTACTTACATATACCTATTTGATTTTCGAACAAGAAAAAAAAACGTCAAAAATAAAGCTCTATTCACACCGGTCCGTTATTCCGCATGTGTTAGATTTCGCTCGCTTCCGCGCAAAACGCGAGCACTTTGAATTATTCATCGCCTACAAACATGGGTTCAAGGTTGGGACATAGTCTGTTATATGCAGAAGCATGAACTTGGTGATATTTTTGGTGTATGATCTTTTGTGGTAAATATAGACAGAATTGGATAAGTAGAAGTTTCTAGTCACTGTACTGACATTATACAGGGTGAAATTGAAAAAACAAACAGCCGTTCCTTACATTATGCTCGCATAAGCAAAATGTAGGCAACAGCTGTTTTTTTTTTACGATTAAAGATTTATTCCCATAGTGAAAGTTGTTCATAATGATGAGTACAATGACCCCTTATAATAATGCCCATGCATTCAATTTCAGGATAGACGTTATAACAAAATATTAGTATAATTTATAATATATGTATTTAAATGAGGAAAATAAGTTGCTTATGGTATGGTCCATAAAAATACCACTATCTTTCCCATACAAGCACGATACTTTAAATTAAAACGACACTTTCGACATAAATGATCCTAAAATGGTTAGTAAAGTGTGACTTGACTTGCGCACTCAGACCAAGTCTTACTGCAAACATTACTCATATTATTACTTTTATTTAACTTACGTCACGGTTATAAACGATAAGTTCTTACTAAGTACATACTTCGTAAGTACTTATTGTTGAAATATAATTCTTTCGTTAATATATAGCTTAGATACTTACCTAAACATGATCATGAAATAAACATTTGAAGTGTCATTCCTTTTATTACTCTATAAATTACCTGCAGTAATACCCTCGTGGATATGAGATATCAATGGCAGTTAAAGATGCATGTGATAAAATAAAACCTGTTTGCATTGTTTATTCTCTTATTCCATCGACAAATTTCCGCATTCGGTTACCGCACGCGGCGATTTGAACTTTGGGCTAGTCTAGTGCGAATGTACCTTTACGACCTTGGTTTATATATCAAATATAGATTTCAAGAGATTGTACGCTACATGCTCAAATGTGTTCACAGTCAATATCAATGCGTAGAAGATAAATTATTATGATTTTACGTGATTTAGAGAATCCAATGTTTGAGTAGACGTTGTAGGTTGATCGCGACTTAACATTATATCTTTACGTAGTATAAAACAAAGTCGCTCGACACCGTCTGTCCCTCTGTACGCCTAGATCTTTTTAACTACGCAACGGATTTTGATGCGGTTTTCATCAATAGAAAGGGTGATTCAAGAGGAAAGTTTATATGTAGTTTAATTAGCTTTCGCCCGCGTGATATTATCTACATTGCACCCGAAACCGGGGCGGGTCGCTAGTTATACGGAAATTAAAGATAATATTATTGACGTTCAAGATATAGTAGGCACCGGTTTGAACGAAGAATAATGTCGATTTATATGAAAATGACAGCTCATTTTAAGTATTTCTATAAATAGTGATTACCTGTCTATTTGCGCGCCTAAAATGTTAAATAAAGCAGGTCTTAATATTACTACGTAGTTATAATAATCAGTAAGCAGGATTGTCCTGAAGGGTTACCGCTACCCCGGAATATAAAGGGCTAAGGAAGGAACATGGGTTTTAGCCAGTAAAATTCTGACACTCCCTTCCACTCCACCCAGAGCGGGAGGAGTCTTTCGATGACTTACCACCCTCTAAAAAAAAGGTATAATAATCAGACAGACTGATCTAGAAGTTTCAGACATCTTTCCAATTCAATTTAAAAATCGAATTAAAATAAATCATGATTGTAATCAGCTCGTTTCCCTTCAGGTGAAAATGAAAGTAAGATTAATTTAAAAATATCAATGTTCCTATCAAAAATTAATCAATCCGCGCAAGTTAAAATAATTGAAAAAAATGGATTATGTACGCTATTATTCATTTAACAAACGAGCTGGCTAATCTGAACATACGATATGCCTTGACTGAACATATTTTTCTAATTAGTCGCTGATTTTTATTAGTACTTAGATATTGGTAGGTAAACTACTTGTGGATACCGACAGTCCCGCTGGTCCACTAATTCAAGGACTCGGAGTCTCCTAGCAGAATAAAAGCAGAAATTATATTATCAGGAAAAGACTCGGCGTTACCAACAGAGTAAGCAAAACTGAAGTGGCAGTGGACTGGCCATGTTTGTCGCAGGAGTGATGGCCAGTGGAGCAGACGAGTCCTGGAGTGGAGACCGCGTATCGGCAAGCGTAGTGTGGGACGGCCCCAGCTAGATGGACCGATGACCTTAAGAAGGTGGCTGGGACTGACTGGATGCAGAAGTCGGAGGACAGGGTGTTGTGGCGCTGCCTGGGAGAGGCTTATGTCCAGCAGTGAACTGCGATAGGCCGAGTTGATTGACATTACTTGTGCTAAAACCGAATATTTTATGACACGATAGCTTCTTATATAGAAATACTAGCTGACCCGACAGACGTTGTCCTGTCTTAACTATGATACCTACCTTACCTACCCTACCTACCTACCCTACCTACCCTAGCAAAAATGTGCAATAAAAATATTTTTCTCATACAAACTTTGCCACCCCTTGTAACCCTTTTAGGGGTTGAATTTCCATAAAATAATATGCCTATGTCCTTTTCATTAATGCAAACTATCTACATACCAAATTTCAGCAAAATCGGTTGGGTGGTTTAGGCGTGAAAAGGTAACAGACAGACAGACAGAGTTACTTTTGCATTTATAATATTAGTAAGTATGGATAGTATAATATTCGTATAGAAATTACAACTATTTAAACTTTGCAGTGAATTTATCTTCTTTAGACTCAAAGAATTAATTTTCAATACAGGCACTTTTGAACTGTCAAGGAATCGGTCAGTTAGAAAACATGAAGCTAGCCTTTTCCAAAGCGTAGGTACGCTCTTTAAAATATAAAAAATCTTAAGCATTGTAAGTGGTTGATAGTTTTATAAATAGTTTATTAATCCAATTGCATTGCATAAAATAGCAAAACAAAAAAAACAGTATAATTAAATGGCTTGTAGATTTTTTTTTTTATGTTTTAAGCAGTAAGTAGTAGGTATGGCGTAGTTCTAAACTTTAACTCCCAAACTTCAACTTCATACAAAAAAAAACAGTTAAGTAGGTAACTTACTCGATTTTTCATAAAAAAAGAGAGTTATTAAAAACTTTTCATCATACATTTTCAGGCCCACTGCATTAAGCTTATCCGCTCTCCCAGTAAACAAAAACAACACAATATGTTTTCTCCGCCATTTTAAGCTCCCATGTTTGTTCCAATTTCAATACATTATGAGGTAAATTTGAATACGTCAGGTGTGTCATATGACCCCGGACGGTGATTACTCAGTCACGGCTAATGCTATCCGGCGAACCGGCGATCCGGGCCGGATTCATTCCGACTTTTACGAGCAAACCGGGCGGATGTTTTGCGAGTTGATTTCAGCAAATCTTTTGTTTTTATTTGCTTCGTGTAATACCAGCTTGTTTTGAAAATGTCGAAACGGTTGATTAAGTTTATAGGCTGTTTTGAAATGAGCTCTACAGGTGGTTTGCTAGAATTCAATAGCGTCTCCGTATTATGCAACAATCAGGCTGAAACTGTAAGCAAAGATTTCCGTTCAATACTACATTGATTGATTTAGGTATTGTCGTCTAGTAGTTGACAAAAACATATCCATCAGTGCAACTACAATCACTGACTGCCAGACGGCGCGTACATATTCTACGCGCGCCTGAAAGAGATATCAGCAGTAAGGAAGGGGCCCGTTTGGGCCGAAGCCTGCCGGGTAAGCGGGATTGTCCGAAAGGGTTAACGCTACTCCGGAACACAAAGGGCTAAGGAAGGAACAGGATGGGTTTTAGACATTAAAAGTCTGACACTCCCTTCCGCTCCACCCAGAGTGGGAGGGATCAATTGAAGATTTCCCATCCTCAAAAAAAAAAACTACAATCACTGACAGATACACATACGTCCGTGCAACTAAAATCTTTGACAGATACAGATCCGTAGTTCAACTACGATGACTGACAAATACACCTCCATTCACACAATCAACACAACTTTTCGTCATCCACAGCTGAGAGAGTCATTATCTAGAAGTGAGCCTATTCAAGATAACTCTTCGGGACAGAGGTGGATGGGGAACTTCTCACCCTGTTCCTCATACCTCTATACTAGTGACCCTGAACTTGAATGTTAGCGCTGCCTTTCTGCAGCTGATATCGTGACGTCATCTTCATTTCGTCAAGCTCTGATGCAGCAATAAATCAGAAAACGAACAGTGACAACCACTCATCATCTGCCTAGCCTTTTCCCAACTATGTTGGGGTCGGCTTCCAGTCTAACCGGATGCAGCTGAATACCAATATTTTACATGGAGCGACTGCCTATCTGACCTCCACAATCCATGAGCTGGGCAATACGATACCCCTTTGCAAGACTGGCTTTCAGATTTTTGACCTTCTGACGACCCGTAACGACTGTCAAAGATGCACAGATGACGGCCGGGACCAATGTAATAACCACTAAAAATCCTTTAAAACTTACAATTAGTCAGCTTCATTGCCGGCTGACAGAAGGATCTAGTTTAGGTACCGTAACACGTTATGCTTCTTTGTTTTTTAAATCCAGTTTACATAAACGACCCACTTTTCAAACAAAAAGAAAACACATCCAACTTGAAAATTACGTCTCCATTTTCCGCTATAACACCGGGTTCTCCCAACACAATCTAGTCAAACTACGTGTTTATTAAAAAAAAAACATGAAATTCAACGTCTGTAGGTATATTTATAAAAAGCAGCTGTTTTACCGGTCGAAACTGACCACTGACCGAGGATATTGCATGCTAGGTGCATCGTGCGATGCAATGTAGTCAATAGGTGTTTGGTGCAAGTTAAGAGCGAGGGGCAGGGAAAGTGGGATTCAGTTTTAGTTGCACATATGATAGCAGACTAGCAGTGACAGCCCAGTGGTGTGATCGTCGGACTGCCAAGTCATAGGTCTCGAGTTCGAACCCAAGGCACGCACCTCTGATTTTACGGATTCATGTGCGTATTGTATAATTAACATTTTCTGAAAAATCGATGAATTACCTTTATTTAATTTATCTTGTTATTTATTTAAGCTATCCCTAACTGTCAAATTGTCTCAATTAAAAATGAACCTTATGTCTTTGCAATAAAGTTGAAATACTATCAAAAAAAATTGACAGATTGTGGTAACTTGATGTGCTGGCCTCTGTACATTAAAGTTTTACAAATTTCAAGAATGAACCATGATAAATTTTGATTTTTACATGATAATGTGTGCGTAATATTATGCATAACTAAGTTATTTTACGTTCAACCGACTTAATTGCAAGTTTTTAGTATGATACACAGTAATATAATGACGCTTTAATTTGCATTTACAACTCGCATAGTGGAACATCTTTATACTTTTTAATCATTATTATTCATACTTTGTAACTGAGTCAAGAAAATAATGCGTTCTCATGGCATTTTATTAATCATTTATGTTTGATCGAAGCAAAAATATTAATATACTTTCGTTTCCTGAATGCGTAAATATATTATGTATACGAATTGCCCGCAACTTCATCTGTGATCCATGATAAAAGTAGCTGAGGCCGTTCAGCAATAAGCGGGATTGTCCGAAAGGGTTACCGCTACCCCGGAACAGACACTTCCTTCCGCTCCACCCAGAGCGGGAGAAATCATTGAATGATTTCCCACACTCAAAAAAAAGGACGTTCAGCAAATCATGGTCTAGCCATATGCCATATGTCACTCAAAACCGTTCAGCCGTTTCAGCGTGAAAACGTAACAAACAAACTACTCATTTTGCGCATTTATAATGTTAATTAGAATTTTGCAATCATTGAAGTCATACCGAAGTATCTGTTTACAAAAAAAAAATGAATGCTCTACAGTTACCTAGTTTTTAATTAGTGTAGATACGGATTTGTGCTAACTCTTGCGCATTTGTAATTTAAGTTGATGCTACATTGCCGGATGAGCGAGAAATGATACTACACTACAACGAAACGCATATTACAGCTAAAGTCAGCTACAGTAATTTATAGTATTGTCATTTTCTTCCTAAAAATGGATATGTGGTGTAAAACAGTAATTAAAATAATAATAATTAGACAAAAATATTCAATTCGCTCAAACACGATCGAAATATGAATAATCAATCTACAATGATGCACGCTTGCTTACAAGTAAACAAGCCACTCGAGACTTGAAGAGGATTAAGGAGTTCTACGCCTAAAGGACGAATTTCACAAATGAGAATCAAAATCAGTATATAAACCCCGTTTAACCTTTTGAGTGCCACGGTCTGATATTATAGCCGACAAATGAAAACGTGCCCATCACGCCACTGTCGCCTAAGAGACATTTTTTTATTGACGGCGACATGTTTACGCTCTGGCGTTTAAAAGGTGTGTGTCATTTTTTTTTTGTATTTTTCAGTGGCTTGATGTGGCTGATCGCGTTCAGTTACATTGGTGAAATTGACACTTAATATAAATAACTAGCTCTTGCTCGCGACGTCGTCCGCGTGGAGTTCGGTTATATCGCAATACCGGAATAGAAAGAAGTGGTGTTTTAGGTATCAATTCGAGTTAACCAAGACACACAGTAAAATCCCCTTCAAAATTGACTACCCTTTTTCACCCCCAAACTTTATTTCCATAAAAAAGGTTATAGTGATCCAATCTTAAAAGATAGACATATGATGTCTCGGACTTTTTTTTAAGAACTTTTTAAGAGGAACAAATCCGTCATACAGACTTCATATTTGCGTAATTTAAACCGTTTACACAGCGCACGCAACGGAAGCTCTCAAAAACGAATAATTTTTCCCGTTTTGGCAACATTTTTCATTTATGCTCCGTTCCTTTTGGCCGTAGCGTATTGTTATTAGCCTATAACCTTTCTCGATAAATGGACTATCCAACACATAAAGAATATTTCAATTCCAACCAGTAGTTCCTGAGATTAGCGCGGTCAAACAAACAAACAAAATCTCCCGCTTTATAATAATAGTGTAAAGACATAGATGAGTGTTCTGTTGCCTTGAGGGATATATTTTCTACGACAAAGCACTCCACATAACATAGATATTAGAAATAGTTGCCTGTTGACAATCTAAATCAGATTACGGCAGTACTTTAGCTGAACTAGATATTTTCAAGAACTAAAATGTATGCCAACAACACACTGAATTCCAAGAATGCACTAACACATTATATCAATTAGACGCTTTTTAATTTATCATCTATTTTAAGAGAGTGTTCTCTTTCGTTCTGTTAATTAATTAATAAATTGTTTTTTCTAATTAGTGGCTACATTACATTCTTTGGTAATAAAACTTAACAGTAAAAACGTACAAACAATGTTGATATACTATTCTAATTATCCGTGTTATAGTACTTTCATACAACTGCCAAAGAATGACCGTCGTAATTTGAATATACGGACGAATTAAGTTGGTAGTCAATTTTTAATCAATAAATTTCAATATTATTACGTGGATATAAAATATGTATTATAGTTCGTTTTCATTGCTTGATATCGTACGTCAAAATATGGTTTTTACTATCAATTCTCATAGGTTTGTGATGTTTACTTAACCTTGATTTCAATACTTGTTAAGTTACACCAAGTTGTTACTGGTTCTATGAAAAAACTCTTCAATATATAAACTTTAACGGTGACTAGCCAATGATGCGGCATAAAGTCAAAGTCAAATCATTTATTTCCACTAGGCACAAGAAAGGCACCTTTGAAAGTCAAAATGCACAAGAAATAAAATTGATTCTAGTCGCCCCTTCCAAAAGGTAGTTTCGTATGGAGAAGAATAGGTAAGAAACTCCATTGTTACATGTTTTGTATACATGAATTATTATGTGAAGACGATGCAACCAGAATAAAAACACTACACCACAAAAGCTGAAAACAAAACAAATATAACAATGGCAGGTAAAATTAATTATGTCATAAATACATTGTGCTCACATATTTACAAACATTCTAAAAGTTAATAATAATAAATCAATCAAAGTGCGAGTTAAAGTTATTCAAAATGTTAAAATAGTATGGTACAAATGATAAATTATTACTTAATTTACTTAGCAACCAGTGTGATTTTGTCTAGACTCTAGATTGTCCTGTGGCGCAGGACCAGCATATTGCAGTATCTTGTAATAAGGGTGTTACTTGGTAAAAAAAGCGTGTAAAAAAAGAAATTACATTTAGTTTGTCAGTCTGATGACACAGAAATATTAGACAACTATTTTTTGCTTTATCATATAAACTAGCTGACCCGACAGACGTTGTCCTGTCTTAACTGTGATACCTACCCTACCTACCCTAGCTACCTACCCTACCTACCCTACCTCCCTACCTACCTACACTACCTACCTACCCTACCCTACCTACCTACCTACCCTACCTACCTACCCTACCTACCTACCCTACCTACCTACCTACCTACCTACCCTACCTACCTACCTACCTACCCTACCTACCCTACCTACCCACCCTACCTACTCACCCTACCTACCCTACCTACCTACCTACCCTACCTACCTACCCTACCTACCTACCCTACCTACCTACCCTACCTACCTACCCTACCTACCTACCCTACCTACCTACCCTACCTACCTACCCTACCTACCTACCCTACCTACCTACCCTACCTACCTACCCTACCTAAAAATAAAAAAAAATAAAAAAAAATGTATTCTGCTATTCATGGCGGAGACAAATCCAACGAAACAAAAACCATGAAAATTGGTCCAGCAGATCTCGAGTTATAACGAAGGGAACAAACCCGACTTTCTTTTATATATATAGATTAAAAAATTATTAGATAAAACGCATTTAGGTTGGCGAGTGGGGGTCGCAACGTCACAAGTAAGTGTAAAATATGAATACACGTGACGTCATGGCCGACATTATATCAATGTATAGACGCAGTCTTTTGATTACGTAAAAAAAACTACTTCTAAAAATAGCAGACGAACGAAGAAAAATTAGTCATCATCCCAATTATTCCAATTTCAAGAAGACATGCCATAAAGCTTATAATTTGTAGCCTAAAGGGTTTCTAGTATTTTCAATTGAATAAGTAGCAACTAGGATAGCTACTTGATAGCTACTGGCTTACTGGCTTAAAGATCCATCGCTTGAAGGCAAAACAAAAGTAAAACGAGTTTTGATAGCTGTCCACTTGACTATCGCTACTTGTTAAGACATAGGCCGCGTTCACAATAAACTTAACGCTCGTTTAAACCAACAGACGCATCACTCGAGTGAAGGTTCATTTTTGTTTCATTCCACGTGCATATATGACACTGACTGAGTTATATCTGGAAAAGCGCTCATTAATTCCTTTAATTTCATTTTTCGGATGATCGAAAGATCGGTAGGCGATTGAAAGATGCTGAGAGCCGCGACATCTTACATCATTAGGTCCATTCACTAATTAATTCATTTTGAGACGTTAGACTTCAAGTGAGCTCGTGGCTAAGTAATAACAGCCGTACAGATCAGATCCATCAATTGAAGCTACGCTTGCCGGGGTTGTTCCGTGGATGGGTGACCAACTTTACATATCGAGAATTTTTCGTGCCTCGGAAAGCACGTTAAGCGGTGGATCTTTGACAGTCGTTACGTTACGGGTAGTTAGAAGCCCGAAAGTGAAACTGACAGCCAGTCTTACCAAGGGGTATCGTATTACCCAGTTACTGACTGGGTTGTGCAGGCCATATAGGCAGTCGCTCCATATAAAATACTGGTATTCAGCTGCATCCGGTTAGACTGGACCCCAACATAGTTGGTAAAATTCTAGGCAGATTGATTGACACTTCGAGTGAAAGGCAAATATGAACAAAATGTGAAATGTCTGTTATCTCTAAAATCAGCAGTTTATACGTTTAGTATGAACGAGGCCTTATTTTATTATTACAGGTATTGATAAGTCTGATATAAACGTATGTGTGATATTCCGAACCGCCTTAGGCATACCCGTTGGCTACCAATTGTGCGCTCAAACACTTGTTATTGAGGAGCGTGAGATGAATTCATATATTCGGTTGTTTTCTTTTGTATCACATTGCTGTGTTGTTGAACCCACGCGCTATTAGTAGTTTTTTCTTTTGAGAGTGGGAAATCTTCAAATGACCTCTGCCGATCTGGGTGGAGCGGAAGCCAGTATCAAAATCTTACTGACTAAAACCATCCATGTTCCTTCCTTAGCCCTTATGTTCCGGGATAGCGGTAACCCTTTCGGACAATCCCGCTGAGCTATTAGTAGCTAGGGTATTGTTGGTGATTTTTTTCTTTTACATATAGAGACCAAATTTCCATGGAATTGTTTTCATAGACAGGGTTTACAGACATGTACAGCCGCGGTCTCAAGGTCTGTTTACTGGACCAAAAATGATGAACATAAACCTCTTTATTTATAAACGCTTCTTAAGTTAAGAAACATTTAAACGTCAAAGGTCAATCAGCTGCTAATCCTTACGTAAATATGATTATAAATAAACTCCTAAAGCTATATTCTCTATTTAAGAAAAAGGAAAATCTGGTTGGAACCGCTTACGCTTACAGCGGTTATCACATCCCGCTTGCAGTCTAACCTCGACCTTATCAGTAGCACCAGATTCTTCTACAAAATGACACAAGCTCATTAATCCTCGTCTTTATTCAAAAATTATAAATACAACAGAATTATGCTCTTTTTTCTGTTTTTGATTTAATTCTGTATGCATAGAAATGAGCTTGCAAGGCGTGCAACACTTTTATTTCATCATCTGGAGTTATAGTAGTAATTTATATTATCTGTGTAATTTAATTCCATTTTTCTGAATGTTAATGGTTGAAAAATTAGATTGCCTAGTGTTTAGAAACATCTTTTATGCTGTGGTAGTTGAACACTGTAACTAATGAATACGAAAGTGAGTTTGTTTGTTTGTTGCGCTTTCATGCTAAAACGACGGATCGGATTTTGATGAAATTTGACACATAATTTGACCAAGACTTGGGTTAGAATATAGGTTACTTTTCATTCTGGATCGAACTGCTGATATGTTTCTTTTGTGCCACAGCAAGCAAGTGACCTAATGTCTCTGATGAGACGAGATCTTCACCTTGCAGAAGAACAACAGCCGGTCGAATCTGCAAAAATCTCACCGTGATAACTTAAGTGAAGTGAGATGTCATTAACTGCGGGCAGCTCACTTCACGGTCGCTTCACCTATGTTTCTAACAGATTTCAATAGAATAGCACTACAGGCTTACACACTGAGTGAGGTTAAACGAGGGACATACTTTCAGGTTGTATAGTACTCATGAAAATCAACAACTTTGTCCATGGGACCAACTCTGAAATGTGAAACAAAAATATCGGCTGTTCCATACATTTTGACGAATGATGCGAACACATTTACGTTCGCATAATTCGTGTAATGTATTGGACAGCTGATTTCTTTTTCGTGATTTCAGGTACAGTCCCATAGTCAAAGTTGTTCATTTTCATGAGTAACCCCTGAAACTATGTCCCTCGTTTAACCTAACACACTGTATATTATCATGATTAAGTTAAAACATTTCTCGATAAATAGTGTATTTTTCGCAATGTCAAACACCGTTGACAGTCCGGCTATCTAAACCGGTTTCGACATAACGAGTACCGGCCAGCGATGAGTCTGCAAGACCTTGCTTCTTTTGTAAATATTTGCTTTTATTTACGTGTTAAGTCGAACACTGATAATGACATGTATGTCACTATTTCGCTTATAAGGATGTTGTCTGGGTTAAAAGAAAGAAACTATATATTTTAGTCCTTTAGATATTAGCTCGTGGCTAAAGTCAAAGTCAAAGATTTATTTGCCGATAAATTTGGTTACAAAAGTTCTTACGATGGTAGCATAATAGTAGCTTAACATATTCAATCATAAGATGACATGCAAATTTTTGGTACAATTAGATCATTTAAATTTAAACTGCAGGAATTCTTGTATATTATAGAAGGGATTCTCAATTAACCATCTGTGTAAAGCCCTTTTGAAACGGACCATTGGAAGTTCTTTAATTTGGTTAGGAATCTTGTTGTATATCTAAATACACATAGGATAGCAACTTCGCCTGTACAGTTCAGTTTTCATCTAAGCTAAGTAATAACAGCCGCTTGGATCGACCCCTCAGATTAAGTTATGCTTGCCATATCTTCTTTACATATCGAGACTCCTCCGTGTCTCGGAAAGCACGTTAAGCTGTTGGTCCAGGCTGTCATTCGTGGATCTTTGACAGTCGTTCCGGGTCATTCAGAAGCCCGAAAGTCTGACAGCTAGTCTTATCATCGTATTACCTAAATAATAGACAGGGTTGTGGAGGTCAGATAGGCAGTCGCTCCATGTAAAATACTGGTATTAAGCTGCATCCAGTTAGTCTGGAAGCTGACAGCAACATAGTTGGGAAAAGGCAGTCAGATAATAAAAAAACATTAGACACGTATTTTTTGATACATCATATAAATAAAAAAATACTAAGTTATATTATAAGTATAACGCATTTAAGTTGCGGAGTAGAGGCTCCCTACGTCACAAGTAAGTATAAAATCTACGTAGGAGTGACGTCATGACACATTTCAACTTATTGTATCGACCTAATAATTTGATAAGTTAAGAGAAGAAAAAATTGTGTTCCTATAATATTTTTTAACATTCTAGCTGACGGATATAAAAATTATAGTCACCTTATATATAATAACCTATTAAGGCACCATACTGGATAGACAGAATATTGTAGTACCAAATGGTGCTAATTGCTGAATATTAATGACTAGTTTGTGCCCGTTCTGCATGGCAGACAGCTATACCTTAAAATATATGGCACTCGACAATATGGTAACTTTCTATTAATGAAAGATTTTTTTTAAATCCCTACATGGGATTTTTCAGTTTCGGAGATTGCAACTGACATGCAAACTCACAGATATAATCTAATATGAGTATTGGTTGGTTGCTATATCTAGCATGCAGGTAGTCACGACAAAGATAACCTGTTAGATTATATTTACACACACAACATCACGCCTTGTTTCAACGAAAGGTTGGGTAGTGTAATACACCCAAATTTGGCCAGTTATAATTTGAAATTATAATACCACTAGCACTTCACCCGCGGCTTCGCTCCCGTGGTCTTTCCCGTGGGACCCGTTATTTTTCCCGGAATAAAAAGTAGCCTATGTTACTCCTAGAAAACTAAGCTTTCCAACGGTGAAAGAATTTTTAAAATCGGTCCTGTAGTTTTTGAGCCTATTCATTACAACCAAACAAACAAACAAAGTTTTCCTCTTTAAAATATTAGTATAGACAAGTCTTCGCATTCCAATCACTTTGAAACCGAAAGTAGTATACCGTTAACAGCAAAAAGCAAACAAATGTATGTATAATATTGTTTGCCATACAAAAGAATTGCGAGAAAGGGCTACTCGAGTTCCTATAACATACACCTGGTGCCTTGTTCAATTGAGTACAAGCCTCATCGAATGTCAAACAACTTAGCAAGACGAGTTACTTAGCTGTGTAACCACTGGAATCGACTTCAAATATCTTTGTTTTTATCCAACTCTATACATCATGTCAAATCAAATTTGTCTTTAATAACGCACTGCAGTGTACACTCGTATAGGTGACACACTAACACTTGAACCAATTAATTTACACTACACTGCTATTTCTTGTAAAAAAATGTGTACTAAACGTAATAACAGCAATGAACATAATAACACCTCAACTTCGCACATAATAATTCTGCACTCAAGTGCGAGACAAACCTCCACTGTAAACATAGGTACAGAATCATGCGTGAGGTAACATCATTTTACACATGCGTGCATTAAAACAGACCACTTCCAGTGTAAGCTACAGATCGTTTCCAGCGAAAGTGCCGGCGGCTTCGAGGTCAGTAGAAATGCGGGGAGGGGCGTGCGTACGCGCCGGTTTGCGTAACACCGCGTAATCGGTGACAGCTGACATTGGTTGTATGTGGGTTACGATTCGCTTTTTTACAGTCGGAGAATCTTTTGTAGAGATTTTATATACCTACTCAAATATTTTTTGTAAGTTTATAGGTTTCCTGAACTCGTTTAATTTGGTATTTGTGTTTTTTGGAAATTACTTATTTATGTTATTTCTAAGGTATGTAGACATTGTATAGTTAATTTAATTTCGTCACAGTTTTAAGACTTTTAATGTGAAATATTGCCTAAGAATTTTATCGACCTACAACTACTATAGTGTGTGCGCCCCTGCCGTCTGTGATATAATTACACCCTTGTCAATTATTTCTAAGATTTTAATGTTAATATTTTACCAATTTTAATTCTGAATATTTTTTTTTTCAAGTGCCACGGGCTTGTAGTCTCTTCTCTAATCGAATTTACTAGGGGATATCAATTTTTTTAGATGAGGTCGGGGTACTCTTGACAAAAATATTAGGTGTGTTAGGTACAGAGGCCAGCACATCAAGTTACCACAATCTGTCAAATTTCTTTGATAGTATTTCAACTTTATTGCAAAGACATACTTAGGTTCATTTTTAATTGAGAAAATTTGACAGTTAGGGATAGCTTGATGTGCGTCTGTACCATTAACAGTCACAATAATTAATGCCTTCAAAGGTCAGGCACCTTCATAGGGTATCGATACTATAGAGAAAGGTAACCACATAACCAAGGTAGCCGTAACTTGACCTTACAGTTCAATCAATCACAAAATATGAACGGCATCAAATCACGCATTCTATCAACAGCATCAGTGCATAATAATTTGATCATTATGCTTAATTTACGCAACTTCACAAGACCATTAATGTATTGCAATTGGCCAAGGTCATGCTGCACTAGATTCAAATGTCAAAAATGGAGTAAAAATAGACGAGATACGTCAAAAGCAGATTAAAACAGGTTTTGAAATAAATAGTAGGATTTTATTGTTGATTTTCATTTTATTTTTATTTATAACTAGCTGTGCTCGCGACTTCGTCCGCGTGAATTAGTGACAATGTTCGCCGTGATTCTTTAAATTGACAAATTTTTATTTATGAACAATAAACATGAAATAAACACTAAATGTTAAGTGAAGCTTACTACAATATATTAGTGAAAACCGCATCTAAATCGAATAATCCGTTTCTGATATTAGCGTGCACAAACACATAGACAAACAGACAAAAAAAAATTAATTACAATTCCGGGTTCGGCATCGATATAATAACAACCACTTTTTTTTTTTTTTTAAGGCTGTGAAATCATCCAATGCCTGCTCCCGCTCCATGGGTGGAGCGGAAGGGAGTGTCAGACTCTTACTGACTAAAGCCCATCCATGTTCCTTCCTTAGCCCTTTATGTTCCGGGGTAGCAGTAACCCTTTCGGACAATCCCGCTACAACCCCTGCTACTTTTTTTTCATATATTTCCATTGTACAGACACCACTTTCCTACAATTTTATTATATGTATAGATGTCTACAATTTTATTATGAAGAGAATTGTATTACCAAAGAGGTGAGGAAAACGTTGTCAGCCGGATTTTCCGAAAGGCTTACCGCTGCCCCGGAACACAAAGGGCTAAGGAATAAACATGGATAGGTTTTAGTCAGTAAGAGGGAGTGTCAGAACTCCCTTCCCGCTCCATTCTGAGTGGGAGGAGACATTTGATGACTTTCCATCTTTTTTTTAAAAGGTAAAACATTTCATATAAAGCGTTTTCGTCTATTTGATTACGCTTTTCAGTACATTGCAGTAGTCCGTTCACATGTAAATTTTCAGGATATTGTCACAATTTATTATAATAGACACATATTTTATAATATCACGTCACCTGATGCATACGAAAACTGGCATTACACAGCATAATAATGAACACATAGTAAAATTTATGAGGTGGTTTACTGTCATGTAAACGAGCTTTAATTTTAGAATATTTAAGTGGTTTGTGAAATACTACTCTCCAAACCAATGATAATAGAATCAGCTGTTTGAAGCTAACTATTGGGGGAAAGCGAATGGCTATCAACCGAGTACAAATCCAGACTCAGGACTGCTACTGAGAAATTCCTAATGGGAAAACCCAATAATACTTTACCCGACCTGGGAATCGAAACCAGGAGTATGTTGTTATTTATAACAGACGTAGATTTTTAGATCCATGGTCCTGAAAAGTTGTATGCAAATCGGTCGTCATGGAACGAGGAAAATGTTGTCAGGAAAGTTTTGAGTATAAATGTGGATGGCTATACAAGTAGAGGAAGACCAAAGAAACGATGGATGGATTGTGTGAAGGATGATATGGCTGGGAAGGGAGTGACTACCGAGATGACGTGTAATAGAGAAGTATAGAAGTAAAAGACATTTTCAAATAAATTGGCATAAGGACAGGAGAATGATGATGTCCTAAATCCATGATATTACAGGTAATACGTCGATGCTACTCAGTACATTACGAGAAATTATTGTTCCCAAACAACCGAAACGTTTGCCACAAAACGGTTCTATTCTCGTCGATCGTAAAACATCTGATAGGCCACTTGTTCAGTGCACTTCAAAAAGATTCAGGCCAATAATTGTTGGATGGAAATTTTATTGCACGTATATTTGGACTTCAAAAGCATAGGTATCAATGAGATGGAATGGATGATTATCTTTGTCTGGTTTTCCTTGAGTATTGTACTTAGGTAAATATATTTACAGCAGTGATAGCCTAATGGTGTGACCGTCGGACTGCCAAGTCAAAGGTCTCGAGTTCGAATCCAAGACCCTAGTCTGCTTATTAATATTTTCTTGTCGCCATGTGGGATGTGGATACAGTAATCATTGTGCCGATAGTCGTGACGGCCAATGGCATAATAGCCAGGAGCCTCGACCTGAGGAGGCTCTCGTTAGGTGGCTGGATCAAGGGTTTGATGTAGAAAGCTGTACTCCTGGATATAACACGCATAGTTAGGAGGTTCCTCGCTCAGGAACCCTGACCTGACCTGACTTGATGGCTTGGACCAAGGCCCCTATACCGGTGGGCTACTATTTTTATATTTTTTAAATGTTTTTTTTAATCTTTAGAAATGTTTTGTAAATAAAGAAATAATAACAATTAAGTAACTCTAGCGGGTAATAATATCTATATACAAAAGCATTACTGGCACCCAACAATATATTCTTTACAATACATCAGTTGAATTGACAAGTCATCTATAGAAATGACGCGCGATCCCACGAGGTTCAATCATAAAGTCAACTCAAAATTAACCTTCCATAACGAAATGAATTTACGCAAAACATCACCGAAAATTAAAGCCAAACAAAAACTGAACGCGAACAAAAACATCAATGAATACAAAACAAAACTACATACCTAATTCCAGTTATTGACACGTCACTTAATAGCTGGATCGCGTGTTACAACATACAAAGGAAATGCTACACAAAGTATGGGGAATGTCAAAATTTAAAAGGTCAGACGAACCAGTTTTGAGCAACAGTGTAGCAACAAAAAGTTGCTCGGAACATTCTTCAATTTGTATGTAAAGGCATGCGTCAAATAATAACTTTAAAGATCACGCAAGAATATTCGTAGAAATGTGCAAAAAAATAAACTTTACGTGACAAGTTGCTTTGTATTCTGCTTAACTGTTATTTTTCGCTTACATTTAGTTTATTTTCCTCTCAATTATAGCTACTATAGGGTCAACTACGTATTTGAAAGAAAAAAGAAAGAGAGAGAGAACACGTTTATTTGCGGCGTACATGATGCAGTACAAAAAAAAACAAACAACTAAAAAAGCAAGATAAGGGAAAATATGCGTCACATCCGCGCAAGGAGTTAAAATTGCAACCAAAACTTTAAAATGCAGACTGGCAACTAAAAATTCGTCCGCACAACTAATTAGCAACAATACTAACACAATACTTGATTTACATAGATCGAATCTTCACATCTATTGTTAGATACGTACATAATATATTATGAAGATTTGAATATAAAGTAAGACCGCAAACACGAAGAAAGGCGTATTTACACTTAGTAGTTAGCCCGCATGCGGGCAACCCAGTAACTTGAACAAAATTTGACCATCTGACATGTCGAAGGTGTCAGATGTATGACAAAGATAGACAAACTTGCCCTAAGAAAGGTACTCGAAATCCTAACTTCCTTACCAGTATTATAAATGCGAAACTAAGTTTGTCAGTTTGTTTGTTACCTTTTCACGTGTAAACCACAGAACCGATCTTCCAGAAATTTTGCATATACGTTGTCAGGTATTCAGTAACGGACATAGGCAACCTTTAATCTAAAAAAAAAGTACTGATACCAAGAAAAACAACAATAACTTTCTTATGATAATAGATGGCGCCACGTGTACGTTCCGTTCTGAGCCCATGATTGCACAAGTACAACCCGAATTGATCGTCTAATTCTAAATTAACGTGAGAGAAGCCGCGGACAAAGGGCAGTTTTTCTTTATTTTAAGTTGGCTATCCGTATTCCATCGGGACTCAAATGCAGGCGAACGACCGAGTGTAACTACGCCATTACTTTGAACGCAATTAACGTTTGTCATCAAATCATAAATGGTCGTTATGAGCTTCTGACAAGATTGATTAATATACGAAGGAAGGCGTTTTGTCGTATTTTAATAGGATCGGATTTGTGCGGCGCGTGCGACTGAGCTCGGAATAGACTACCGCATTGCTTGTCGAAAGAGATTAGGTAGGTCGACCAGTGAAATTATTTAATGATTGTATGATCCCACAAAGAGCTGCGTTTGAGCATACTTTAAGATAGAAGAAGATAAATAGTAAGTTTTCATCAGTTTGAGAAAACATTATAATGTAAGTAACAGTATTTCATATTATTATGCAAGAGATTGCTATTAATATTGAAAGAAAGAAATAAAAAATGATTTATTGCCATAAAACACGTGTTGAAAAAAGTTAATAAACTACGGTGAGAAAAAAATAATACATATAACAAAATAGATAAACATAAACCACGAGAACAAAACTGAAATACTGTCTGCTGTGACAAGAAAGCTTCCATGCAGCATGATGCTGTGCTATACGACCCACAGCACAGCGCTGATTTTCATTAACAGTCGCCAGCGCATCAAGTTATAACAAACTGTCAAATTTCTGCAAATTAATTTAAACCTTAAATCGTTGTCAGTTAGGTTCAAAATCGATTGAGACAATTTGACGGTTTGCAGTAACTTGATGTGCTGGTAACAGGTTCCAGTAATCAATTAAACGAAGAGGTTCGCCTTTTTTTACCAATTCTACATACAGGTTGTAGAAAATTAACTCCTATTGTAAGGTTTTTTACAAACAGACGATAGATAAAAACTTCTTTTGCATAGTTAACTTCTAACAAATCGATTTTTTTTCTACCTTAGTAGAATAACGAATTGATATCGATACAATTCTTTATTTGTTTCCTGTTTGTGTACCTCAATCCTTCTCGCTAAGTACAGAGGCCAGCACATCAAGTTACCACAATCTGTCAGATTTCTTTGATGATAGTATTTCAACTTTATTGCAAAGACATAAGGTTCATTTTTGATTGAGAAAATTTGACAGTTAGGGATAGCTTGATGTGCTGGCGTCTGTACCTATAGTATTTTCATCATTACCTTAGGATATGCATATCTATTATACAGAGTGAAATTGAATTCTTGGGCAATAGTTTAAGGGGTCATTGTACAGAGGCCAGCACATCAAGTTACCACAATATGTCAAATTTCTTTGATAGTATTTCAACTTTATTGCAAAGACATAAGGTTCATTTTTAATTGAGACAATTTGACAGTTAGGGACTCTGACGGACGTCTGTACTCGTCATTATGATAATCTTTCACTACGGGAACACACCTGAAATCGCGAAAAAAATCATCAGTTCCATACATTATGCTTGCTTAACTCGTTAAAATGTAGGGAACAGCAGATTTTTTTTCGCGATTAAAAGTGTAAAAGTTTTACAATGACCACTTAAAATATTGCCATTGAATTCAATTTCACCGTGTATATTATTACTATTATATTCTATTCAATCCTTATTTATTCAGGTCGGCGCAACATGTCTATTCTTTCCATACTTCTCTATTATTTCTCATCTCGAGAGACACCTCCTTTCTAGCCATATCTTCTAATAACTGCTTCTACTAATTGTGTACATGAATAATAGAGTACACGACACACATTTGTTCCAAACTGACTTGAAGTTCCCTTCGAGTTAACTATAATACGTCTTAGTAGATATTACATAAGTTTCAAACATAATTACATATCACGCGATTGAAACATGCCTGAAACGGCTACAAAATAGGGTTGCCTACTCTAAAAGTCTAAATAATACAGGGACCTTTATAGGAACGAGGACATGTAAGCTTTTGTAGTATTGCAAAAAAAAAGTGTCTTTTTCACTTTGAGTTTTCGTTGCTCGATTGCACCACGACAAACGTAATTGGCAACCCTGAATAAACGCGATACAATCCCATAAAATTCTAAACTACGCTATAATTATTAGAATCATAAGGACAGTGCGTATAATTCGTGTGCCTTGGGAATATAAAACATAACAACACAATCGTGTATTGATTGGCGCCCGGCCAGTACGAACTAACGTCTAATAATATATGTACAGCATTACCGCGCTAATCTTGGATTGAAAGAAATATACAGCGTTTTGGCTACTTCATCACATAAGCCAATCGAATGTATGAACTTCATAAAGACGTGCAGCAGTTCCTGTGTCACTGTGATTGATAAGGATTGGGTTTACAGATACATTTTGTGAGGGAGAGACGGAGTTTAGTCATAATAGGGTAAAATTATATGGTAAAAAACGATGTTTTACTTACACAAACATCACTGGAAAACATCGTGAGGAAACCAGCATGTCTTTTTTTTTTTTTTTTAAGGCTGGGAAATCATCCAATGACTGCTCCCGCTCTGGGTGGAGCGGAAGGGAGTGTCAGACTCTTACTGACTAAAACCCATCCATGTTCCTTCCGTAGCCCTTTATGTTCCGGGGTAGCGGTAACCCTTTCGGACAATCCCGCTTACCCGGCAGGCTTGGCCCTGAGGGGCCCCTTCATATGCTGACATCTCTTTGAGGCGCGCGTGGAACATATACGCGCCGTACGGCACGGGTCTGGTGCTGATCAGACGGTGAGTCACCCATTACTCACCGTCCGCAGGCCCGCGCCTACGGTGGCCGGGAGTCGTCACGTGGCTCCCGACGCCCGGGGCGTCTCCTGCGGCGGCTGGGACGGGAGGACCTTTCTCTCTTCCATCCCGCCACCTCCTTCGCGAGCATAACTTTTTCGCAGAAGGAGGTGACTGCCTCCCACTCCCTCTCGCCCCGGACCATGGCTTGCACCAGGGCCGGGCGCGAGAGGTCGCCGCCGCCGATCGCCTCTACGAGGACACGGCGGTGCTCTGCCCATGCTGGGCAGGTTTGCACCGTGTGCTCTACCGTGTCCTCTGGGCGATCCTCGCAGTGGTGACACCCGGGCGTTTCCTCCCGCCTGATGATGTGCAGAAACCAGCATGTCTGAGAGATATTTCTCAACAGCATGTGAAGCTAAGTCAAAAGCCATAGGCAGCTTGAAAACTCTGACACCAGGTTAGTCACTAACCACACGAAAAGAAGAAGATAAAGACGTGAATTAAAGGCTAAGTAGTTAATAACAGCCGCACCGGTTGAACAGCTACTCTTGCCGAAGTTGGTCCGAGGATGGGTGACCATCTTTAGATACAAGAATATAAACTCGGAAAGCACGTTAAGGCCCGGTTGTGATTTGTAGATTAGAGACTAATATTTTTAAGGCGATAGTTTGTGATTGAGTTTGTATGTTTGTCCGTCCTTAACAGTCAAGTGGGTAAACGGATCTGGACGAAATTTGGCACAGGGTAGTTTATGACCTGGATTAACACAAACTCCCTGTAGTCTGATGACCGTCGGACTGCCAAGTCATAGGTCTCGAGTTCGAACCCAAGGCACGCACCTCTGACTTTTCAGATTCATGTGCGTATTGTATAATAATCACTTGTTTAAAAATCGGTGAAGGAAAACATCGTGAGGAAACCGGCATGCTTGAGAGATTTTTCTCAACAGTATGTGATGATAAGTCAGAGGCCCATGGGCAGCATTAAAACTCTGACACCAGGTTAGTCACTAACCACACGAAAAGAAGATCCCTGTAGTATGTCCCCTTGGGCTAGTTTCCGACATCCACGTAGGCGAAGCCCCTGCAAGGAGCTAGTTTGATCATAAATGCGCTGCTTGACTGCCAGTATTGACTTATGGATAAACCACCAAATAGTTACACGCAACATAGCAACTGTATATACAGGTTGTTGTTATGTTTGAGTCCGAACAAACTTGAACAATCCTCTTGACCCTGGCCGATGGATCGTCGAGTGTGTCGGACACGCTTGAGATACATCGGGAGCCGTGTGATCTCGTCTCATCCTTTAACTATAGGTATGTAGTTATGTACGCAATAGATTACTTATTATGACTAGAACATGATTAACAGTAGGTAGGAATGAAGTTCTTCCATTTATTTTATGAAGTCAATGTATAAGTAAAAAAGATTATTTCGCAGAAAATGTTATGCGACAACAGAACGTACATTGTTAACAAGTTTTAATTTTAAAATCTACCTAAAATACCTAATTATTCCGTGTCGAAACAATGTTTACAGGACCCAAATAAAAGTGAACTTGTTCAAGATAATTGAAATGGAAACAATTAGAAAACGACTAAATTTTATTATAAATTAATTTCAACTGATTTGTTGAAAGTATTTTTTTTTAATTAATAGAAATGTTAAAAGGGAAACCCTAAATGATCTCTATTGGTTCATAATTTAAAATTGAATAGAGAATCATAGCTTTGAACACTCAATGAATAAACAAAAAAAAAACAAACAGAACCATACCAAATCAAATAAAATCATACAACATAATTATTAAAAATATTATAAAATAGAATACTTTACACATCATAAAAATTACAGATATTCGTGAAGACAAAAATTACGCAGAACTGATTTTGAAGCACTGAAAACAGCAACTCCGATAAACGAATTCATAATTATAAGGTCATAAAATCAGTTGTGTAGGTAAATAAATTACAACATCAGGTAATTTTTTTTTTTTTAATATTCATAATTTGATATTTACTCTTAGTAAATAACATAATAATAATTTGGAACACCTGGTTTGAGCATCACTGAAACTTATACATGTTTAAATTGAAGTCGTTTTAAACGTTTTAAGGCGTCATTATAGTCACCTGAGATCGCGAAAAAAAATCAGCTGTTCAGTAGTTCAATACATTTATTTTCGCCTAACTCGTCAAAAAAACTAAAATTTAATTTTAAATAAATCAGTCAATCTCTTCTTGAACAGTAAAGGTACATAATTTGACCACTCTACCTTGCTCTACCTTAAGTACAAACTGCTACCTCATACCGCGCTAAGTGTGTCACTAAGATATACTGACCCCAATACTTATGGCTTATAAGACTCAGTTAAAAAATATGACATTGAAAAAGGAGCCTCATTAACCGTAGGCTGAGCCGAAAAAAACATAAGGTAAAATATATATATTAACAATAGCTGCTGCCACGGTTTCGCTCACGTGGTTGTCGGAAAGTATCCCAAGGGAACGTAATACCGGGATAAAAAGTATCCTATGTGTTAAAATAGGTCATAAACTACCTCTGTGCCAAGTTTCGTTCAGATCCGTTCAGCCGTTTGAGCGTGAAGGACGGACAAACATATAAACTCATAAACTTTCGCCTTTGTAATATTAGTATGTTAATATATAAGCTTCTACAGAAAGAAACAAACAAGTGAACCGTCAGTTAACCTACACTTGAACCCAAAATAATAAGCCCTAAAGACCAGAGCTGGGCTATAGATCACCAAATGGGTTCCCATTGCCCGAAGAGTGTGATAAATTGTAGATCGTTAATGGGGATCAAAACAACCAGTTTTTGACTTAACTAATAAAGACGATTTATGTTCATCATATATCACGATATAAGGTACAAGCTTAAAGAAGTATTTATTTAGTTTTAATACTGAAACATTGCGAAAAGGTCTCTCATAAAAGAAGAATTATTAAATCTACCGAGATTGCTCTGAGGATATATTAAATCTGTCTGTAGTGCCGTTTGTCTTCTCCAATCCAAATCGACGTCTAAAACAAACTCCATCCTATATTTACGAACATGCCAATCACAATAAAACTAAAACCCACAACCGATTTATTCCCTCCATAACCCATAAAAAGGTCAGCGCTCATAAAAGTTCTAACAAAAAAACTTGACCCACATATCATCCATTAGCGAAGTTCGGTGGATGGAAAAAAAAGAAAATATCACAAAATGTAGCAAAGGTACATAATGGAGGGTAGGTGAATAATAAAGCGCACCCTGTGTCATCGCAGACTGCGCCGGTGACCCAAATAGTGGCATAATGTCGCGAAATGGCCACTACACAGAGATAATAGAACTAGAAGTGTCTTCAATTTGTGATGTCGTTAGTATGAATGGGTGGAAGAAAAACATTCGTGACTGAGTTGACGAAGGACAAGGAAAAAATGTAGGTACTTGCTTTAGTTTTTTTTCGTTGTTAAAAGCATCGGCAGAATGCCCAGAACGATAGCGTATAACGAAACGTAGTTAGATAAAAAAAAGAAGTTGTGTGATGTCAAGTAAATCCGAAACTGCTATTAGTTATAACAGTTCTGTTTTTGTACTCTTTTCATATAATAATGCACCAACTAGGCATCCATGTAGTATTTGAAAATACAATAAAATGGAGTCACGGTGTTGAAGAAAACAATAAAATAATATCAGATTGTAATAAAATGACCTGTTGGCAATATAATAATCCGATCCCCTCAATTGAATTTTACAACACACTTATCGCTTTAGCCAATATATTAATATTTTATCAAGTTTTATGTAACCATATCATACGAATAATAAAAAAATATATGCACCAATAAAGTGGAAAATACAATTTTTGATAAGAAATAAATAAAATGTGTATGTTGTACCTACCATAATATGGTACAAAACCACCTATATGTAAATATTATTTGCATTTAGGTGGTTTTAATATTATAAATAATATTCGATAGACGTCTGTAAATTCATATGCAAGGATGCGATTATTGCATTTTTATCGGATCTAAACATTATTAACAATATTAAATACAGCAGGTTTTGGCTTTTAAAATATTTTGCGTCAATATATTGATCGTTGTAGGTCTTTCAAAACATATTAAGATAAAACGCGCGATTCCTAACACGTCTTTAAATACGAAATACCAATAAGATGGTTGCAATACTCATTTATTGTTTTGTGTACAAGTAATCTTACTATCCGGCCAGTCAACGCAAATGTATTTTATCCATTGCTGTTTTACAACGAAGTTAGTTAGATCGACTGCAAACGCGTGGAGCAGTCTATACAAAAACCGTGTTTGCGTACATTGAATGACATTCAGAAATGTAATACTGTATATTTATCTGAGTTTCCAAGACTTTTGCTGTATGAATAAAGATTATCCTTTCAAAAGAAACAGAAAGGTCAAAATGCAGTCTTGACGAAACCCGTGACCTTTGTCCCTTTGAAATAATGATGTCGTTTAAAAGATAAGCGAAGGTCGAAATGTCGTTTTTGTGGTGTCATGCGTGAATGGTGATTGCGATATTCTGTCTTGTCATAATTGGCAGAATAATGGATTTTTTTTCTACAAAAAAAATAATCGAAGTTGCGTAGTGTCTGGATTTTTTTTTTTTTTAGAAATTTTAGTTTCTTAATATTTAAATAAACATATTTTTTCAGGCTATTATATTTTTAGGTAAAATTCCCAGATATACCATAAGTTAAGTAAACAATGGCTCCTGAAGTAAGATATTAGTTAATTTAATACACAAATAAACAGCTGCACTTTTAATGCTACCGGTACATTGTCGCGATAGCGCGAACTAAACCGCTCTACGGACGCCTCGCTGTACCTACAACAGAGAGAGCGCGAAGTTCGCGTTATCGCGACTATGTGTCCGTAGCATCAAAAGGAACAATTAGCGTACTAATTGGCTGTGTTCTAAGGAAAATCTAAGGCGATCAATTTGTAGGTTTTATGTCGAAAAATGCAACACGTACGAAACAAAAACGTGGACGGAGACAAAGCTTGTCATATTTGTTTTATTTTCAACGATTACTGCTCTGACTGCCGTCCGTCAGATTTCAAAACTAACGGTACAGTGGGCCGCACTTCAATGGAGCCAACCTGACCCAACGTAGTACAGAGATTCAATAGAATAAGGGATCAGTTTATACTGGCTTTGGAAACACTGACGTGCGGCCTACCGTGCATATTCTTCGCAAATGTGTCCTTTCCAGGCATTTTGTTTCCACGGAGCGGCACCCAACGAAATATCACGCAAAGTAAAAAACAAGGGCACTAAGTGGAACAAAGTCTGTAGTTAGTGGTTATTTTTCTGGGAATATTTTCTATTCGTGTAATTAGGTATAACCTAATTATGCTAGTGTAGGTCATCATCTGCCTAGCCTTTTCCCAACTATTCTGGGGTCGGCTTCCAGTCTAACCGGATGCAGCTGAATACCAGTATTTTACATGTAGCGACTGCCTATCTGACCTCCACAACCCAGTAACCGGGTAACACGATACCCCTTGGTAAGACTGGATGTCAACGATGTTTTGACTGTCTAAGATGCACAAATGACAGCCGGGACCAACGGCTTACGTGTTTTCCAAGGCACGGAGAAGTCTCGGTGTGTAAAGATGGTCACCCATCCACGGCTAACCCTGGCAAGCGTAGCTTAACCTGTGCGGCTGTTAGTACTTAGCCACGAGCTCCTCTTTTACTTATAAATTACAAAACTTTATAAAAAGGCATTTACAAAAACAAATGTGTATTCAGTTATTTCTCAACTATATTCAAATTTCTGACACATCATTTAAGGACAACAATTTAGTCACATCGTTCAGATTACCGATTTTTTCGCAAAATATCTCAACTTCCTCTATCTATTTATTTATTAACACATTTCACTTCTAATTACGTTAAATAAGCTAAAACAAATACATTAACACCATCACACCAAACAAATAGACATCTGGTTCATTTGGTTTATAGATCGACGCGTGCGCATCTGACGTCAGAAGGTAATTTCACGTCAATTACTACGTCACAGAGTTTTGATCGTTTGGTTGATGAGTTTCCGATTTGTTTGTTTTTCTTTGATAATATATTGAGCTTCCTAATTTATTTTGGCTGTTTGGATTAAAGTTGATTTTAAAGATATTGGTTCAGTTTTGATTTTTAATGTGTCATAAAAATAAAGATGTGCTGAATGATTTATTTTAAACAGGTACCTCAACGAAGAAAAAGTTAAGTCTTTATAAATAACTGATTTTATTTTTGTAAATAGATTTTACAAGGAGTTCGTAGCTAAGTAATAACAGCCGCACGGATCGATCCATTAGGTTAAGCTACGCTTGCCGAGGTTGGTCCGTGGATGGGTGACCTTTACATATAGAACCTCTTCCGTGCCTTGGAAAGCACGCTAAGCCGTATGTCGCAATGTCATTTGTTGATCTTTGACAGTCGTAATAGTTTTACCAAGCCCAGAAGATGTTTGTTCACTCTAGCTTAGACGTCAGACGGGTTACAAGAGGAAGGCAACACAGACGGTGGCAGAGTTCTACACTTTGGCTCCTGGCATCATACATGTGGAGGAGAACCGCTTAGTACGACTGGTATTTCGGTAATAAGAGGGCGATGGTGGGATCAGGTCGTGGAGCTCCTGCACACAGTCCCCGAAGAGCACCGGCAAGCAACACTACAACGATAAGCCCGGCTGTAAAGCCAGATCTGCCATCTTATATTTTTTATTAAATTAGCCTAATATCTGCTCGAAGAAACCAAAATTTTATTTTTTTTAAAGATAAATTACTAGAACTATATAAACTAGAAAAATAATGAACCAGTTCTTCCTAGACTAACAAACGTACATCGGAATTTTGAACATAAGCAAAGAAATCGCCCACATTATCATTAGTACACGTCGTCTTTATACATATATAAACAGGGTGGTAGAAACACTCACGCGCAGGCATCGGTATTGTCCGCAAGGGTTACCACTATCCCGGAATATAAAGGGCTAAGGAAGGAACATGGGTTTTAGTCAGTAAGAGTCTGACACTCCCTTCCGCTCCACCCACAGCGGAAGGAGTAATTTGATGATTTCCCTCACTCAAAAAAAAAAGGGCATATATAACATAGATCCAATAAAAAGTTCTGGAGCCATAAATATGACAGCGACACTTCTAATTACAGAGAAACTTTTTGGTAAAACAAAAAAAATCGAAGTAATGTGACATCTATCAACCATTACTAGGCCCACGTGGGGACGACCCTCTCACAGAGAGGAGGCCTGAGTCCCAGCAGAGGGAATATTATTAGCTAATTATGCCACGTTATGCTAATCTGGTTGAACCATGTATCGGGTACTAAACGTTTTACTAATATGATGTCGGATTGTCTATCGAGAAATCTTACATTCTAGTCTAATAATAATAATAATACGAATAATACTTGGACATTTCACACAACGCATAGTCCCAAGCTAAGCAACCTAATGCTTGTGTTATGGTAACGAGATGGCTGATAAATTACTTATATACATTTTTTTTTGTAAATACGTACATAATTATACATAGAAAAACCCCCAGACCCGGAACAAATACTTGCAGGTCGTACAAATATTTGTTACGTGCAGGAATCGAACCCGCGACATGCTGCGCAGCAGTCAATTGCTCAACCACTGCGCCAACCGTGTCGTCAAATAATAACTTGACCATTGACGTAAACGCTCTAACAAAATAAATTTGAGTGAAGACGCTAATATAGAAAGCTAATATTTTCTTAAACCTTCCGGTCCCAAGCTTAATACCTAAATGCACCCTTTCCGTTTACGTTTTATTTAAAAAACAAAGGGCAAACAAATGGATCATCTTTATTTGCTGTCTCACTGTGCGTTTGTCAACAAGGTCTGACAACGAATATGTTTGACAAGCGACTCGTTAAAAAAGTCCAACGCTGTTTGTCAAACATGGCGGTGCGTATTTGGCCACTTTCATTTTATTTTTTTGAGAATTTTATTATATTACGTCATTTATTTAATTGAGGGCGTAGTTTAAGAGCTGCGGTTATGGCGTATTATATAAATAAGGATATATTAACGTTATTTGAATGTTTTCTCTGGGCGCTGGTCTAATATAGATTAATAATACCTTAAAATATAGTATACAAAGAGGAGACTACAATACGATCATAAATTAAACTACGTATATCTAATGCTGACCCCAGCCTGCATACGAAAATTCAATCAAATATTATATCAAATAGTTTAGTCATTATAGCTTGTAAAAAATTGACAAGCTATAATGAATAGAATTGCAAAACCCATAGTCGCCCAACCACTATTATTTAGTTTGTTTTAGAATTTGTTTGATAGTTCCAAAAATAGTTCTCCTGATTAGTATTGTCAGTGTTTTCATTTATGGTCGTACTGTTTTCTCTGCATTGTATACGTTGTTAAAAAATACAGGTAGGAAAATGTACCTATATACGTATAATTATGACGTTTAGAGAGTAACATATATTCCTTTCCCAGTAGGTACTGTTAATTTTTTTGTTTGTATCTTAGAGTTCAGATTTATGACCGATAATTAGAAAAAGTAATTTAAAATGGGCCCGAATACCACATAAGTATCCATTTCACTCCAAACATACAGAAAACTATGCTAAAAGGAAATTCCCATCAAAGATTGCACTTAAAATCAACAATTAATTGTGTTGCAATCAATATTGTCACACGTTTCCAATAGGAAAAATGTTAAGTGCGATTCAAAAACAAACAAGACGTTCTTATGGCTTTATAAATAAGCACCGTGTTCAAAATGAATCAGCTTAATTACTATTGAATTAATTACCTGAATATTATAATACAATTAGGAACATAATGTTGAATGCATTAAAATACCTGTCGATCGCGTGCGGGGCAATGTGGGTCGTGAGGCAATTAGAATCACGTTAAAATATAATTACAAATTATACGTTAAATCTAGAAAGATGTTTTTAGTGTGCATTAAAATAACTTCAGCCGTTGGTCCGGCTATGGAGCGGGCTATGCTTGGAGTCTCTTTGAAGGATAAAATCAGGAATTAAATTATCCGAAAAAGAACCGTCGTTACCCACATAGCTTGCAGGCTAAGCAAACAGAAGTGGCAGTAGGCTGGCCATGTTTGTTGAAGGACCAATGGATGGTGTAGCAGACGAGTCCTGGAGTGGAGTCCGCGCATCGGCAAGCGTAGTGTGGGACGCCCTCCAGCAGGACCAATAACTTTAAGAAGGTGGCTGGGACTGACTGAAGGCTGAGGACAGGGTGTTGTGGCGCATCCTGAGAGTTTCCTATGTCCAACAGTGGACTGCGATAGGCTGAGTTGATTGATTAATTGTTAGTCCCGACTGTCATTTAATGGATCTTTAGACAGTCGTTACGGGTCGTTACGGGTCGTTACGTGTCGTCAGAAGTCCGAAAGTCAGACATTCAGACTTACCAATGTGTATCGTTTTACCCAGTTACTGGGCTGTCGAGGTCAGATAGACAGTCGCTCCATATAAAATACTGGTATTCAGCAGCATCGGGTTAGACTAGAAGCCGGCATAGTTGGGAAAAGGCTAGGCAGAATCATTTTTAAAATAGCTTCAACGGGAGGGTACTTGAATGTACGTGGATATCGGAAATAGTTACATTATTGGAGTTTTAGTAAGGATCCCCAATTTATTGAAAATAATTTATAGCCTATTTCACCTAGAGATAGTGTAGCTTCCCATCAGTGAAAGAATTTTTCAAATCGGTTCAGTAGTTTCGGAGCCTATTCAATGCAAACAAATAAACAATAAAATCTTTCCTCTTTATAATATTAGTGTAGATATTTTACCGGGACATGGGCTATTCTGTCTCGTTAGTCTAGCAAGCGACACTGCAGAGCATCAGTTCTATTCCTGGGTCACGCAATGTGTTATGGGTTTTTCTATCTGGAATTTCCCAATAACAGCTCGGAGTTTGGATTTGTGTCCGATACCAAAAAGCTCGGTTCTGATTACAATAAATAGGACTTTAAAAAAAATAGGCGAAATTTGGGTATACCTACTATAGGTACACCTCTGCCCAAGCCTTTGGGGAAACAAGGCGTGATGTTATATCATGACAGATACTCACACAGTTCTTTGACAAAGACATGAAAAATATTGGAGACAGTAAATTTTACGTAAAATTTTTAAATAAAATATTAGTGAGCGATGAGAGAAAAACCAATAAATATGTTGACTCTTAGATTAAGATGAATTTATTATTTGTTGTGAAGGAAGATATGAAGCTTTTTTTTATTATTAAAACATGTTGGCCGGCCACGTGTAGATATTCATAAAATTGTGTCTTTTTTTTCGGGATTGCCTCGCCTGCGTCAAGACTACAAGAATCGATGATGTTCGATAATTAACAATTACTTTTAACCGCCCCCACTAACTTTAATGCTTTTGATCTAAGTCATATTTTATTACTTAATATGATAAAACAAAAACTACGTGTCTATTTTTTATTTTTATTACCTGAATTTCAATCTGCCTGCCTAGCCTTTTCCCAACTATGTTGGGGTCGGCTTCCAGTCTAACCAGATGCAGCTAAATACCAGTATTTTACATGGACTGCCTATCTGACCTCCACAACCCAGTAACTTGGCAATTAAATACGATACCCCTTGGTAAGGTCTGGCTGTCAGATTTTCGGGCTTCCGACGACCCGTAACGACTGTCAAAGATGCACAAATGACAGCCGGGACGTGCTTTCCGAGGCACGGAGTAGTCTCGATATGTTGAGTTGGTCACCCATCCACGGACCAACCCCAGCAAGCGTAGCTTAACCTGATGAATCAATCCGTGCGACTGTTATTACTTAGCCACAAGCTCCTCCTTTTATTATCTGACTAACGGGCTATTTTTTTTTTAACCTATTCTTCACATATTTCAAAGAAGGCGCAACAACACAGTATTAAATCTCTTTTCAAAAACCAGAAGCAACCAGTATTAACTCTACTCATATTTTATGCCGTGCAAAGTTTTAAATCACACATGATCCGCGGTTTGTATACAAAGCAACAAACGCCGGGGTATAAATCCAAACGCCATGCGCGATGGCATGCTAAATATAACCATGTGAATTATGTCGGTCTAAAGAAGTGAGTCCGTTTGTCGAGTAGATAAAGATTGGTGAATTTTCAAAGCTAAGATAAGGCAGCGAAAAATCTTCTTCTTCTTTTCGTGTGGTTAGTGACTAACCTGGTGTCAGAGTTTTTATGCTGACCATGGGCCTCTGACTTAGCTGCACATGCTGTCAAGTAATATTTCTCTAGCATGCCGCTTTTCTTACGTTGTTTTCCTTCACCGATTTTTAAGCAAGTGATAATAATACAATACGCACATGAATCCGTAAAATCAGAGGTGCGTTGGGTTCGACCTCGAGACCCATGACTTGGCAGCGACAAGTTTTAAGTAGGTAGGTACGCTAGGTATGTAGGATTTGCTGGCGTGGTCCCTATTTCTTTTTCTAACAGAAAAGTAGCTTAAGTTACTTCTTATCTTACTTTTTATTACATCACCTTTCTATCAGTAAAAGTCCCGTCAAAGTCGATCTAGCCGTTTCGGAGATTAACCGGAACAAACAGACGGACAGACAGACAGACAAAAATCTACTTATAACTTTTCTGTTTTAAGTACCGTTACACTTTCATTATGGATTTAGTAAAAAGCACGTTAAGCCGTTGGTCCCGGCTGTCATTTTTGTGCATCTTTGACAGTCGTTACGGGTCGTTAGAAGCCCGAAAATCTGACAGCCAAGGGGTATCGTATTGCCCAGTTACTGGGTTGTGGACGTCAGATAGACAGTCGCTTCATGTAAAATACTGGTATTCAGCTGCATCCGGTTAGACTGGAAGCCGACCCCAACACAGTGGGGAAAGGCTAGGCAGATGATGTTATTGGTACAGACGCCAGCACATCAAGCTATCCCTAACTGTCAATTTTTCTCAATTAAAAATGAACCTTATGTCATTGCAATAAAGTTGAAATACTATCAAAGAAATTTGACAGATTGTGGTAACTTGATGTGCTGGCCTCTGTACGTATAGACGATTTCCATAACCGATAATAATTTCGATTCATGCATCTTTATAGCATTAATTAGTGTCATATTGATTATTTTCTTTGCCGGCTGACTGTAAGTACTAATCTTAGATGAAAGATGAATGATTTCCCGCAAAGATTAAGCATTAACTAAAAGCTAACGTAGGACCGGTAGGTACTTACGTTTAAACCTAGTCTTAAAGCGAGGATATTTATAGCTTCAAAGAGTTTATGGATTTTTTTTGAATAAATGTACGAGACGGCGCATTTTCAAGAATTCTATAATCAACCTCGTCTAATGGAGACGAGATATCTCTTCATCGAAATACAAAAAAACAACTTATATCAGGTATAAGTACAGTGTGTTAGGATAAACGAGAGACATACTTTCAGTTTGTATCGTACTCATGGAAATCAACAACTTTGTCCATGGGATCAACTCTGTAAAATTAAAAAAAAATCAGCTGCAGCAAACATTTTGACGAACATAAATGTACTGAACAGCAGATTATTTTTTTCATTATTTCAGTTATAGTGCCATAATCAAAGTTGTTCATTTTCATGTGTATAGTACCCCCTGAAAGTATGTCCCTCGTTTAACCTAACACACTGTATATATGCTATACTTCGTGAACAAAGAAAAATAGATGTTAATTCTTATCATCAATGTGGAATTTAACGGGATTTGGGCATTAGATACAAAATTCACTGCAATAAAAAAAAATATTTTTAGTGGGAGTAGGTACTATAGATAGGAACACCTATGTCTTACCCTTCGGGTGATACGCGTGATGTTATATTATTTCTGTTTAGTCTTAACAATATATAAATTCTTTATACCGCGCCACAAAATATACCTACCAGTATTAAATGAGCGCTTTAAACTAATTCATGTTACTTCTCTCTGTTCTGAAATACTGTAGACAGACAGACAAAACGAAAACAGTTGTTAGGAAATAAAATAGGCGATAAATAAAATTAATCGCTTGCCATCGACCGTTTGTTACAAACTGACTGACCGTAATTTTATATAAACTTATTTATCTTAAAACAAACGACCGCGCCTGCTTCGCACGGTTCTTACGACCTGACATAATATCGAGATTTCTTTATTTTAGGTTAGTTTATTTCTAATATATTATACAATTCCGAATCAGATTGATCATCTCAAAATAATGGTGGAATCCGCATCAAAATCCGTTGCGTAGTTAAGGAACAACGCGGTCAACAAGACGGACACGAAAAGCGAATATATTTCATAATTTTATAATAATTTATGTTGGTAATGGATTGGTCGAATATTTATTTAAATAACAGCTTTTTTTGAATTCGAATTATTGTGAGATTATACTTTGAACTGTCCTGGTGGGTAAGGGCTAGCCTCTCATGCACGAGACTGGGTTGAAATTATGATTTTTATGAATTAATATAAGTTTGAAATCACCAACCCGCATCTTAAGCAAGCGTGGTGATCAATGCTCGTGGCTTCTTTGTATGAGAAGAGGCCTTAGGCCTACAGTAGGACCATAATAGGCTAGTAGTCATAGGTCTCGAGTTCGAACCCAAGACACGCACCTCTGATTTTACGGATTCATGTGCGTATTGTATAATTATCGCTTGCTTAAAAATCGATGGAGTAAAACATCTTAACGAAACCGAAAAGACCGAACCGTCTGAGAAATATTTCTCAATAGCATGTAAAGCTAAGTCAGAGGTTGGCAGCATAAAAACTCTGACAACAGGTTAGTCACTAACCACACGAAAAGAAGATAAGCTAGTATTAGTTTATACGCTTATCGCGTAGCTAAAATTAAACGCTAAATAAAATCTCGTATTTTTTTTAATATTTCAAAATTACTTGTATAATTTGAATTTACCAAGAACTAAAGAAACAAAACTGAATCTTACCAATTTTCACATGTAAAATGCTCGCAGTAATTTTGTTAGCAGGTAAACTCCCTACTTACCCCACATAAAAGTAGTCGTAAACATACTATTAGCACTAGATTAATTACCGATGTTGCCCGCATCATCAAACCGTGACTCGTCTTTTTTAACTTTTTAAACGAATCAGTTAAATGAATTTAACAAAGAGGTTTAATTTGAATGGCGGCACTTCTGATAAATGATATAAAACAGTAAGAGTCACGCTTTTAACTCATGTTTTGGGTGATAATATGGGTAATTTTTATGAGGTATTTTATGTTACTTTTATAGTGCACGGAGGCAATAAAGATAAATAAGTACAAATGCATCGCGTGTGGTCGATATAATAAAGACGACATAAAATCATAACATAGACAATGGGTTATGTTCAAAGATTGTTTTTACTAAAGACATTTAGTAAAAACATTTTAGAAGTTACAACTTAATGCATTCCTAATTTAACCTCTCAAATTTCGTATAAACCCCATCGGTCTATAAGAAAAACTTGAGAGGTGTCAAGGGACACCCGGATGGAACCAAGTTCCTTTTGATTAATTAGTGAAGGAGTTGTAATAAAATTTTATTTCATTTAAGTTATAATAATCAATAAAATCTGATCTAAAATTAACCAATCAAAAAATATTGATTAAAAAGACATCATATTTTACTCCAAAAAGAGTGTCATTACAACTTTTGGTCTTAATTCCGCCCTTTCGCAACGCGCGATACGGAACTTCGTTCCAAAAAATCTCTCGAAACGACAATAAATATATCCGTATAAATCGCTGAGCTCTTATAAGCAAACGGCTTCTAATAGGCGAATATCCAATGGGTTAAGGGGCAGGGTACATACTCTTATTGGACTTTCGGCCTGACTATTTACCTGTTGAACCCAATGATTGTGTAACTCTACATAAGTTAGCTTATTATTAAGTAAACCTATTGTAAAAGTTTATGTTTTTGTGGATAAATACGAGTATGTATTAATTTAAAAAAAAAGTGCAATGCAAAATACTTTAAATAAAAGGCATCAATTTACGAGTCCATCAATTCATTTCTTTTATAAAAACCTTTCGAAATATTCCATCACTTTGAAAGGTCGAATGCTGCTAGTTATTTTTTCAAACCCGGCTAGGTTCCACATAAGGTTTCACCTAGGCTCTACAGTACAGAGGCCAGCACATCAAGTTACCCCAATCTGTCAAATTTCTTTGATAGTATTTCAACTTTATTGCAAAGACATAAGGTTTATTTTTAATTGAGAAAATTTGACAGTTAGGGATAGCTTGATGTGCTGGCGTCTGTACCTACATAAACATGTATGTATAAGTAATTTAATAAGTGCATTGTATAATAATTTAATTGTTGTAAGAACAGTCAATGTAAATAAAGGTGGCTTACATACAAACGAATTCCACTGAAAAACGCAGTCTTTCAGATAACCTTCAAATATTTATGCAACTGTTGCTGAGGTCACCTGTTTTTTTTTTTATTTCAACAGAAATATTTTTTGGTACTATGCCTTTTAATTCGGATAAAATTACCAAATTGCTTCATAAAAATATTTTAACATAAAAGTTGATCATTAAAATAATATTGGTCGGATAAATTTTTGTGTCATTCAACCAAAGTGAGTCCATTTATTTGGTTGAACCGTGTGTTATCGACCTTAGATTAAGAAAATTGAGACATTGCTAAGACAATCTTTTATTTTCCCTTACACGCTGTAATCAATTCTCCAAGTATCTAACGCATCGATGATTGAAAAAAAACGTCTGTTTCATACAAAAACTGAAACATCTCGAAAGCCACGCAAACGACCACCCATGACGAAAAATCGAATTTTAAGTTTCAGCAAATTCACACTTTTTCTCTATATCTGTCTCTTTCTATTATATAACATTATATTACATAACATCGCATAGGGAAGGCATAACACTTTTTCATTACGTGATGATTTCTACCAGTCAACTCCAACCGCAAGCCGTGTTAAAAAACTTCATTCCAATAAATAACGCTTGTTTATCACATGTCACCCATTTATCTATAATTCTATACGAACAACACATGGTTGCAATACCTTATGTTCTAACCGCTATGCAATAACAATAAACTCTAGGTATTGCAACAGCTGGAAAAATTTAAAGAGCTAAAATGTTTAACAAACAACGAACCTACGTTATAGTTAGTTAAAATACTCTTTGTTAAGTAAAGCGAATATACTTACTTAATAATAATGGTATATTTGCTTTTATTATTGTGATACGTGTGAATCTTGCGAATTCAAACATTAGGTAAGATAATACCAATGTTTAAAAAACAGTCTGAAATGCAGCCTGTATGTCAGTATAGCGTGTTACAGAAATGCATGTTAATATTTATGGAGCGGAAAGGAGTGTCAGACTTTTACTGACTGAAACACATCCATGTTCCTTCCTTAGCCCTTTATGTTCCGGGGTAGCGGTAACCCTTTCGGACAATCCCTCTTACCTCTCTCCATGGGATATTTTTTTGAAGCTGGGTAATCCTCAAATAACTCCTCCCGCTCTGGGTGGCGCGGAAGGGACTGTCAGACTTTTACTGTCTAAAACTCATCTATATTCCTTCCTAAGCCCTTTATGTCCGGGGTAGCGGCCATGGGAACATAACAATATCATTGATCGCGAAAAAATTAAAAACCATCCCATATTAATAACTTATTTAAGTATTTATTTAAACGTCTTGAACATCTACCGTTTCTATTTTTATAAACTAGAAAAAATTGCCACCTCAAGCTACAGTGCGTGCGCAAACAGATAAAGCGAAACTAATTAGTTAGGGGCATCAACGCCATAATTAATGATCTGATCTTAAGACATACGATTCAACTTAGAAGAGTATTTATTGCTTTGCTACACTGTGCTGAGTACTATCAGAATAGGGATGGGAGGTTATCCGTGTCGATACTCTGGTTTGCAAAATAGTATCAACGTTTTTTTTTTGAGATAGATTAAAAAAAGTAATTCATCATTTTTGAGGACACTAATGTTTGGAGTTTGGTGGTAGATTGGTCACTTAATTAATGTATTATTTGATTTGAAAATATTAACTTTAAATTTGGTTTTACATTTTTTATCAGAGAGCAAGAAAAACAAGAAGAAGAGAAGAGAGAAGAAAGTTTACCTTTTTGGAAATCGTTCTACAGGTCAAATGAAACAAAAAAATATTTAAATATGGCGTCAGTAGACTTTTTTACGGTTAATGTAGTGTCTGCAACAGATGTTTAATTGAACTTTCAGGCATGACATAAAAAGGTCATGTAAGTGTGACAGCGACTCATTGAAAGACCTACCCATAATTATATAGAACACGACATAAAATGCCGTGGACGAGAAACACATGGAAAATCTGTGTTATTAAATTGCAATAAAATGTCTGACAACATTCGTATTCATTCATATCGTATTTTTTTTTGAAAAGCTATAAGGAATTGAAACGGTTATTCCAGAAATTATGAAATGTAAATAGACAAAAGTCCATTAATGTTTTTGGCTGAATAAACAACTTAGACCAATATAAAAAACAAACGTAATATTAGACCGAGAATACCCTCAAATGGAGCGACAGAAAAAAGATGGCTATTTTAAAAATATAAATAAAATATCAGCGAGCATATTGGTTCGTGGAACTGTTAAGCCATACGTTACCGACGTTGGCTTACACGACTTTAGTCGAGATTTGTCGAACCATTCCGTCTCCATATATTTTATTTATAAAACTTACGCCCGCACTTCAGCATCTGTCGATCTTTGACTTGACACCAAACAATACCATCCACATGATTTAATAATCAGGTTTGTTCTGCGCCATTGCGTTTGGACGCGAAAACAACATTTAATTCAAATTGATTTGTCATGTTTTAATTTATCAATACCGAATTGAATTTAAATCACTATTATAAAATAGTGATTTAACACCTTAACATTCGCATAAACCGAATAAGCAATCGAGTCGAATAATTTATAATAAGCTTTAGTTATTCGTTACCCCATCTCTATCGTCAACGGTATGCGACTAAGACCAATTAACCGAAGGAAATGCCCTTTAAGGTATTCCACCACGTAGGATTAAATATTTCAGAATGTCTGTATAATATATAGAATAGTTCTTTTAAGTCCTTATAGGTATTTTATTAATGGACGTTAGGCTTAGTGCATGCGTGCGAACGCTGCTAACACAGAGTTTTGCCGATCACCTGCTTATATACATAACTGGCTTTCGCTGGGCCGCCTTTTTTCATACGAGGATTTATGCGGTACAAAAATAGCCGATAAGTAATATACTATTTCTTAACCAGTTTCATAGTAGCTATGCATCGAGATTCTTGAATGAAAATTAGAAAAAATAAACACTGACGGGACCAAATTGCTTCGTTGTTAAACAGTTTATTAAACTGGATACATTTTATTAAATTAAACGATCTAAAGCTGAATAAAAAGACTAAAAGTAGAGTGTAATTATATTTTGTAATTTTACAATTGTCACAAAGTCAAAGTTCTTTGAGAAAGGAAAAATAGGACTAATTGTATAAATTCTTTGACCTAAATATTTAAGTCTTTCTTCTAGGATTTCAAAGAAAAGACTTTCCACTAATTGTGGGCCTGTTTATTTCGTTGTAAGCAGTAATTTGATGTAATGAAATGTCCTATTTATTAAATAAAAGACACAAGAGACTACAGTAAGAGGATATTTTGAAATAAAGCTCAACTTTTATGAGTGATTTTTAGTGGTAAGAATTCATGTTTATTGTTCATTTGTCTTAAGTTATCAACTGAGCGAGCCCTTTTACACTCTCGTAGTCACGTAGGCAGACAGTTTAATCCTCCATTTTGTAATGATTTTAACAAAAGCACACACCTAGATTCTTATGGAACTTATGTTTTTTGTAGATAAGAAAGAAAACTTCTTTTTATAGTGAGAATTTGTTTTTATATGGGTATTATTCAAATAATTTATTGTAGTCAAATTATATGAATAATAACCATTTATATTTGTTTACATGTTTGGAAACTAATCACAAACACAGTATATATTATTGTATAAACTAAAATTAAATTCAGTTGAAAAACACTATTAAAACTAATACCAAGTATTATTCAACATTTAAAGGGTTGTATTTCATTTTATTTTCACATAAATAAGAAAGTTATTCGTAAAAAAAACTAGTACGTATTTAAAATTCAACTAAACAAAGTTTTTACGACCCGCCGCCCGTTTACTTTCGAGCGTAACTTTTAATCGCATAAACTATTTAACGGCGAAAACTAATATTACTAACCATATTTTTAATCGCTTTTTCCACGACGAGGTACATAAACTTTCAGACGAATTCAGTTTTAGGTGCTAAAATTATGTTTGAAGCCATTAGTAGCAGTTTATTTTTCGCTTAAATAAACTATAAATAGAGATACGCCATAGAGAAATATAAAAAACATTTTTCTCAAAGAATTCTACAGGCGTAATATGGTAGCCGAATCCATTCATATAATAAGGACTAAACACACACTAGATTATATCTTAGCTCTAAATAAAATCACAAATATTAAAAGCATCTAAGTCCACATTCCCCACAGTGCACACCGCCCTTAATAACAATTTCAGATGCTTTAAATTATAATGAAATAGTCGTCGCCGTTGTTACACTAGATAATGGATATAATTGAGCTATAAATAAAGATGTTAAAGGCAAACTGTACGCAAAAGTGTTCGCCATGGTCTCAGAGATATTTATGGAAAATTGTCTATGACCATTGTAAAGAATTTCAGTGAGAGAGTGTAGAGTTTCTCTGATAGTGTTATTTCAACGGATGCTGTTGGATTGGTCGCATTTTTGTGCCTGAGCAGGTGAATATATTTTTCTCTGAAAATGGGTGTCATTAGTGGTGTGGTGTTATGTAGTGAATGCAATTATTGCGTTGGAAAAAGTCGCAGATCGCGATACTGGGAGATTGTGTCATTTCCCATTAAAAAGAGATTTGCCCTTTTTAACCGACTTCTAAAAAAGGAGGAGGTTCTCAATTCGACTGTTTATATTTTTTTCTTTTTTATTGTCCTCCGTTGCTTGCCAACCGATTTGAAAAATTCTTTTTTTATTGGAAAGGGTATACTTCCCAAATGGTCCCATAATAATAATTTTATCGAAATCGGATAAGCGGTTTTTGAAAAATCAACAAAAATCAAAAAAAATTCCTACTTAATATATGTGGACGATGTTCTAATAAGTTCCTGTCACTGTAATTTACATACCAGGTAGTGGTATTAAAATTTTGAGGGGGGGGTGGGTTGTGTAGGTACCACAACAAAAAAGTAAAAAATAAAAACTTTTTTGCAAAAAATAAAACCGATTTCCAAAAAAAACACTACAAAGTGAAAAATAACTTTGATTTCGGAAGTCAGTGGCAAAAAATGAAAATACAAAACCGAAGACACCGACTTGTTAGTTACGCAAGTAGTTTTAAGTAGAAAAACTGGTATTCCAAAATATCAACTAACTTACGTTTCTGCTTACCCCTTTGGAGAGAAGGCGTGAGTATATGAATGCATCAACGATGGCTTTTTAGGGTAAAGCCGAAAGCTAGTAGTGACTTCCTACAAAACAACTCTCACAAAACCCCATTCATTCACAAAATAATCCACCTACTCAAACAATAGCGTGGTCTATAGGTCCTAAATAGGTTACTATGGCAACCGTGGGCGTTCCATAACCTGTTACTGCGTCGTGCACTACAGCAACACAACTGCATGAACCTTGCCCTGCACATGTAACGTGTATTATTGTATAGGCACGTGCACCTTACGATTTTATTCAGGGCAGCGAATTCAAAGTCGATTTTGTGACAGCGGATCTTTGTGAGGGCGTTATTTAATTGACCTAGCTTTTTCTCAACTTAGTTGGAGTCGGCTTCCAGTCTAACCGGATGCAGCTGGATACTAGTTTTTTACATGGAGCGACTGCCTATCTGATCTCCACACCGGTAATTGTAATACGATACCCCTTGGTAAAACTGTCTGTCAGATTTTCCGGATTTTCGGGCGTCTGACGACCCGTAACGACTGTCAAAGATGCACAAATGACACCCGAGGCCAATAACGGCTTAACGTGCTTTCCGAGACTCGGAAAAGATCCGGTATGTAAAGATGGTCACCCATCCACGGTCAACCCCCGCAAGCGTAGCTTAACCTGATAGATCGACCTCTGCGGCAGTTATTACTTGGCCACGAGCTCCTCTGAGGGCTGTGAGGGCGTTATTCTTTTGTTATTAATTAGAAAACAACATAAATTTTGTTTTGTTATTAATTAGAAAATGATATAAATTGCACCAGTTATGTTCAAGTCCCATCTAACAGGGGGCGAGGCTATTGCCATTAACCGCGCACAAATCCAGTCTCCGGGCTTCTACTGAGAAATTAGAGATGGAAAAAACCCAATAACATTTTACTCGACCCGGGAATGGAACCCAAGTCCCATGATCAGCAGAAGCGCATGCAACCACAAGACCAACGGGGAAACTTCAAATAATGCCTCTACTCAGCATTGGAACACGACTTGCTAATAAAATAATCATTTATATTGATTTTATAACTTTGCTACTCGTGACTTACTTCACAAGAGTAATATTTGTATTACCAAGTGTTGATTCCCTCTGTTCCATTATTTATTTATTCGTTTGCACTATTCTGTAGTATTTCCATGAACATTGCAGTAAATGAGGAGCTTGTGGCTAAGTAAAAACAGCCGCACGAGTCTGTCTATCAGGTAAAGCCACGCTTACCGCGGTTGGTCTATGGATGGGTATCCAAGACCTCTACGTGTTTCGGGCACCCTTTGGTTATGGAACTCATTATCCGTCTAGCCTTTTCCGAACTATCTTGGGGTCGGCTTCCAGTCTAACCGGATGCAGCTGAATACTAGTATTTTACATGGAGCGACGGTCTATCTGACCTCCACAACTCAGTAACTAGGCAATACGATACCCCTTGGTAAGAATGGCTGTCAGGTTTTCGGGCTTCTGACGATCCGTAACGACTGTCAAAGATGCAAAAATGACTGCCGGGACGAACGGCTTAACGTGCTCTCCGAGGCACGGAGGAGTCTCGGTGTGTAAAGATGGTCACCCATCCACGGCCAACCCCGGCAAGCGTAGCTAAACCTGATGGATCGACCTGTGCGGTTGTTGGTACTTAGCCACGACCTCCTCCTTTGGTTATGGAACTCTCAAAATTATTCACATTATCGTCATCGTTAAACCATTGCATGATAAATTGCTACTCAATGGCATAGCTATGCTTTGCCATACGCTAATCGATTTTATCATCATTTTCGATACATAAATAATTACTTTTTTGTTAGGATTAAGTGCTAATCTTTAGTTTACGAGGCCTTGATAAGTTGGATTATGTGAGGATGACTGATTTCGTGATGTTAGTTCAAGGTTATCTCTAAAACCTGTACCGTCTAGATATTGTTTACGTTTGTTCTTCATTATCAACCGATGCGCGCTTTGTTTTATAATTGATTTTGAGAATTACTATCGTAATCCTACCTAATACTAAAAATGCGAAAGTAAATTTGTTTGTTTGTTTGTTTCTTATCTTTTCACGCCTAAACCACTGAACCGAACATCCTGAAATTTTGCATATACGTTGTCAAGTGTAAAGAAATGGGCATAGGGTACCTTTCATCCCGAAAAAAATTACTGTTCCCGAGGAAAACTACAATAACTATCATATTATAATAATAGATGGCGCCACGTGTCTTTCGAATCATGATTAAATTATTATTTTTACAAGCACAGTACAACTCAAACTGACTAGGTATCAAATTCTAAATTAAATCTAATAAAAGAAATAAAAAAGTGGGTAATTATACATTCGTTTCTGATGTTTGATAGAGAGATAAGAAAAGATGACACAAAAAAAAAATAGTGAAAAATAATTTTAAGTTTGATAGTTACAGGCGAGCAACTTGATATTTAAAAAAAAAACTCCCAAAATAGCACGAAATATTCCTAAATAATGTAACATTTACAAGGTAAACCACACGACCTCATTTCTGTAAATAACATTAACGAAAACTTATCCTTTTATCTAAAAACCCATATATTAAATATCACAACAAACATAAACCACAGGGACAGGTAAAATAATTATAAAAATCCAAAAATATCCAAACAAAACTACCGTTTTATAAACATTTCAACATTAAATGCGCGCGCGCACAGTAGGCGCACGTTTATGGGATGTGATAGATCGTTGAAATAAACATGAAACGTTTAAAGTACACAATATCGTGTTAGAATAACAATCAAGCGCCGGTATTTTAAGCGTATAGCCAAATGAATTTTAATGGATTAATTTCTTCAATATTTTGACGTTAAAGTTGATGGGATATTGAAGATAATGATGAAGCATATGGCGAAGACATTAATCATATGAGATTCTAGATTCGACTCACGGGTCGAGTAAAGTGTTATTGGGGTTTTCCATCTCTGGATGTGTGTCTGGTTGACATTGGCCCACTGTTAAGTAACACGATTTATAAATTAAAAAAAACTGGCAAAATGTGGATGTACTAAAGGTACCTCTCTGTCTAACCTATCAAAGAATGCAAGTGTAATATCAGGTTATATAATTAATAAAAGTAAAAACGAGACAGTAGAAGAAAAAGAAACAGATTCTGAAGTACTAAAAGACGCCTTTTGAAACTGATGATCTTTATGAAATAAGCTAAGATCCCAATATGTTTGACGTCAACGACTATAGGCTTACTACTGAAAAGAAGTGTCTTATATTAACTTACTGCACACAAAGACAAAGCAACTTATACCTTAAGAACTACATGCGATACCAGCTTATACCATGGCAAATGTGCGTGAGAATAATAATTGAAAATCAAAATTATTATAGCCAGAATTCATGTTTATACTGTTGTACATGAATAAAGTAATTACATTGATGGTCTTAATGAAGTAATTAATATAATAGAAGCGATAAAACATTCAATGAAATTAAAGACTTAGAGAAGAACCTAACTACAATATTTTGTATGAAGTGATGTCATCTACTATGTAGATATTTTGTTATTAGCAGGAAAACTACGGTTTATCCTCAAAATCTTACATTGTTATACAATTTATGTAAACGACAAGTTAAGGTAGGTTGTTGACGAAACTGTTTTAAATGTTTGTGTTGTATCATCTGAGTAATAAAAACCATTAGGAACACTTAAGGTGCATTAAGAGAACAGTGGTGGCTCAGGGGTAACGGTCCCTCAAACCAAGGCAGTTTGAATGATGTTAATAATTTCATCACCACTACTCTCCAAACGGTGAAGGAAAACATCGTGAGGAAACCGGCATGTCTTAGAAACTAAAATTAGATAACATGTCATATGACATCCACCAACCCGTACTGGATCCGGGTGGGATGCCGTCTCACACTTTGCAATAATATTACGGAACTTCTGCCCAATGTGATAATAAAAAAAAACCTAAATATCCTTGTATTGCCTGTCGATGTGAATTATTCTATTCGAACAAAAATATTAGACGTTACTACAATTTCAACGGAAACCGATAAACTAAAAAGACGGATAACCAAATGCCAAAATCTAGGAACGATATTTTTACATCAGTATCCGTGGAAACTGAAAAGAAAAATGCTCAACGAAAAAGCATTGACCCGAACAAATTCCAACTCAACTAGTCGCGGAAATAATTTGAATTTTTGACAGATGACAAGCAAACAAACGTTCTTCAAAATCCTTCATTTCTATTTTGTTGTACATGAAGGGTAGTCAAACATTGAAGCTGAAGACAAAAGCGCTATCATCTTTGACAGAAATTTCTTTAAAACGGTTATCAAAAGTGGGTATTTCTTTATTTTCTTTTACAAACGTAATGAGGTAGCCAAGTATTCTTTAAATTTCAAGATTGCTCCGGGCAATTTCATTTTGGGGGTTATTTTTATTGAGGATAAATGGGGCATTAATAATATCGCTTGTTACCTTTTTCTTTATTGCTTTATCTACATTATTGTTGTTTTTATTTGACGGGGATATATTTGTGTGCACTGTTGGGAATGAAGACGACTGAATTTGATGGATAGGACTGTGGTTTACTTTTATATTAGGCATGTATCTTTCTTCGATTTTTGCTTTGTGATTAGGATCACACACTATATTACCTTGTGTAACTACAACAGTTTAATTTTCTTCAAATTACATGCCGTTCGAGCGTTCAGCTGATACATTTGTATGTGTTTTGTTCCAGATCAGATTTCTTATACTCATCATTCAACCAATCCATCGTATCAATATTTGGTTTCATTTCCGAGTAATAATATTACGACATCAAAGTTAAATATTTTCAGTTTTATGCTTTCAATTCCAGTTTGTTTATGTTTTGGTGGTGCAGTGTGAACAATCGCGTCTTACGAGATTATGGTCTTAGGTTTGAACCCATAAGCGGGATTGTCCGAAGGGGTTACCGCTACCCCGGAACACAAAGGGCTAAGGAAGGAACATGGATGGGTTTTAGTCAGTAAGAGTCTGACACTCCCTTCCACTCCACCTAGAGCGGAAGCAGTCATAAAGGTTTGAACCCAGACAACCGCTTTACTTTGTGTAAATTGTTTCATAACCACTGTTCTCAAAACGGTGAAGGCAAACATCGTGAGGAAACTAGTATGTCGTAGAATCAAAAATTTGAAGACATGTGACATCTACCATTCCGCACTGGGCCCGCGTGGTGGATAAGGGCCAACTCTCTCTCATCGAGAGGAGGCCTGAGTCACAGCAGTGGGAACATTATAGGCTGATTATGTTTATGTAATAAAAGTAATTTCTGAAACGGTTTGGTATAGACGCCAGCACATCAAGCTATCCCTAACTGTCAAATTTATATATAATAAAGTTGAAATACTATCAAAGAAATTTGACAGATTGTGGTAACTTGATGTGCTGGCCTCTGTACATTTTCAATGACACATCAAAGACTCGCAAATATAATCAATTTAAACTATCTTTCGATTTGGACTGTTTCTGTTTGCATGATTTTGTGAAACCAGTTTAAATGTTTAATGCCAATAGTGCGTTAGTCCAACTAATTTCTATTCCAACGAACGCCGCGTTTGCGTAGGATACCTACTTTTTCTGGGTGGAATTAGATCATGGAATTCGTGTCAATATACATGAAAGATTTTACGACAAATACAAAAGGCAGTGTTAGATTAGAATACAGATAAATGCTAGATGAAAATGCAGGTGGACTACGATATTTTTTTTACAATTTTAATGAAAATTATTGTAAATAAGTATGGTAAATGGTACACCATAGATTACCTGAACCGTTGTCTCTGCTTCTTCCTTAACCCATGCAAAGATTTGGATGGGTTTTTCAGCGATCATTAAGTGATAAGGACGCCCATCATGTCACCGTATTTAAAAATTACCAACATTTACATCTGTAATTTGTATGATGTACATAATAAAGGGCATTATAATGTATATGTTTACATTTGATAAACCGTAAAAATAACGTTTTGGTCGGATAATCTTGATGAATCTAAATAGAGCAATCTCTTGCCGACACAATAAGATAAGATGAGTGTACCAAAGAAACAGCGGTACTAAAATAGCTATGCCGTAGTAAGATTATGTTTTGTCAACTGTATATTGTTTATTTATATATGATGTCTGATCAGCGGGTTTTGGTAATGGAAATTAATCAGTCCATAATGATCTTGTATTAATTCTGCCCATTCTTTTCCTAACTATGTTGGAGTCAGCTTCTAATCTTACCGAATGCAGCTAAATAACCCTTGTTAAGAATGGCAGTTAATCTTTCGGGTTCCTGACGATCCGTAACGTCTGTCAAAGATCAATGAATGACAGCCGGGACTAACAGCTTAACGTGCTTTCCGAGGCACGGAAAAATCTCGGTATGTAAATTTGATCACCCATCTACTAACCAACTACCGCAAGCGAAGCTTTACTTGATCGACACTTTGCTTTACACGAGCTCCTCAATCTTGTAAACCACATTAAAACTTAATCTGTGCCGTCTGGTAAAATTGAGCATTTTTCGACTAAAAAAAAAAAAAAAAAATAAAATTCATTTAATTCAGGCATAACACCCATATTGCACAATTAATACAAAGAATAAGAATAATAAAAATGTCAAAATGCTGCTCCAAGGATAAATGAGATAAAAAATAAAATAAAATTAATGTCACAAAAATACAGTAAAATACAATTTTAGAACGTCACAGAATTAAAAATTTAAATAAAACGTCACAATACAACAGTCACAGAGAGACTAAATTCTTTAGTTCCACAGTTAACTTTTAGAGCAACGTGCTCTTAAATATAGATTAATTATCACACCATTAACAAAAGCGTTGAGCAATCCAGACCATTAGCGTTTCAAGATAATAATGGGGATAGCAGCTGTATACCTCACAAATTATAACACAAATCACTTCAACAATTCCGATTTAACTAAAGCTTGGCAACGTGGACACATTTAAAAAATAATATAAGACCGTTGCTGTAACAAAAGGTTTGCAGAGACAAGAATGTTTTTTTTTAAACGAAAATAAAATCCGGAAAGTTTGGCGACGGCCAACTATTTGTCGCGGTGTAGTCGGATGTGTGTCCAAAATAGCCCGAGTCTAGTTCGAGTTTGCTAGTCAAACCGACAATCGGTAGGCATGCATTAGTATTATTTAGTTTGTCTTTTTGTCCGTCTGCTGCTTGGCTATTGTTATTTATAGCGTAATGAATTCGACGGTTTCAATACTAGCAACATGTGGTTCACTGTTTCGCTTTCGCGTTTCCGTAATCATTTTTTTTTTTGTTGTATCGTTTTCGAGACGTTAACGATCTCATTTGGGCTGCTACTGTATAATAACTGTCTTTTTTCCAAGTGATTGATTAGCAAATTTGTTAATCAAAATATTCAAGGTTGAAGACTAAGCGTGTATTTATTTGAATAGAAATTCAAAACGTTGCAACTCAACATACGTGTAAAATCAATGAATATGAAATTGCACAACGTGTCGAAGTTATAAACATAGAAAACATTGTAATTCTAACTCTTAAAGTAACATAGTTAATGAAGAAAGTCACAAATGATAGTACGTTTTAATTTTTTTTTTCGTAACAAAAAGTGAATAAACCGTAGACGAGAATAGAAATGAAGTGAATACTGAGAAATATTTGCTCCGTCGGATTTTCATAATAAGGGGAGAAGCGCGGAGTACGTATTATGATGATTAAACTAATGAATTTAGACGAGATGAAATAGGGATTCTTTTCTGCATATTTTATACGCAAAGATGTAATTGTAAAGTCTTTGATTATAGTTTTGTATAAACAGTACTCGCTTGGAGTGAATCCTTAGGGATCGCAATTTATGAACGAGATCTTAAAAAAAAATCGCACCAGTTTTAATGCAATATCAGGTTAACCTTGTTTAAAGAAACCATAGATTTGAGAATCACGGTCCTGCGAAGTACCATTTCCGAACAAGGAGTTTTTGAAATCTTTTTTGTAAATACATTCTTGCTCCAGACGCAAACCATGAGATGATAAAAAAAAAACCCGCCTCTAAAACGACACTGTGATACAGACCTCTTTGTAACTGTTAGACAGTCTAATTCGATTTTCAGCGGACACATGCACGTGCTATCATCATTCAGCACTCACTACGTCTCTTTAGCTAGAATTTCATGGATTATTACTTTAATTTTATAGTTTTCATGCGTCGGAAGTAATCGGGCGTGTTATTTACGAGAATTTTTGTCAACACAAACACTGTCTTCTAGTAAAAATAAATTATTACAATAAACTATACGATGCGTCATAACTTTCTATTGTTCCAACAATAAAATGTCTCGAATTAATTGCTGTAAGTTGTGATTTCGTTAATCTGCTACAATTACACCAATTCAATGCAAATTACAGAGTAGTGTAAACAATTGAAGGAAATAACACAGTTCTAATGCTCTGTAAAAAAGAATAAAAACAATTTGGCATTAAGCCCGTCACCAAAATTACAGCCAAAATTAAAATATAATAATAATATGGCACCGAGGACAAAGACCATAGACTAAAAAAAAACATACAAACGAATGTTTTTAATTTCACTTTCCGATTACTGGAGCTTTGGAAATTGAATATAGAACACGGAATGAAAACAAAATATTGAATTATCCGTCAGTTGGAGTAGACACGTTTGAGTTTGGAATCAAAATTATTCAAATAAGAATGGTGCGCAACGAGACTTCAAAGTTCGAAGTTTGGTATCGCCATTAATTCGATTATTTATAGGAACATAGCATTTGTAAACCTAAACTTAATTTTCTACGATCCTTATTAAGTCCGAGACGCAAATTTGAACCGACCCCGTGAAGATATAGCGTTAATATTTTATGAACTTAACTTTCAGGTCCGGAAATGAATATTCTATTGCTGTTGATGCATTATACATTGATGTTTTTTGGTTTGAAAAAATAAACATTTGTGAATTCGCGTTATCGCTGGCGGGTTTGCGGCGGATTTCAAAATTCGAGATAATTTTGTCGAATTGTAAATACAGGAAGGAGCATTGGAATTGTATTAAATGTTACATTGAGTAGGTAAGTATTACTGACAATTATATTATGTAATTGGGATATTCTATAAAACTTATATACTTCGAACAGAATTTTCATCAAGTAATCTTTTCTAATCAGAGTTTTCATTTGTTGTTTACATTACAATAGCATATGAAACAGTTTTATACAAAACGCGGTCACACGTTGTTTATTCTAGACTTCTAACAAAAATACAAAACATAATAATACTCACTTTTATTTATATGAACTCGAAAAAAAATTAATCCGAACAGCCGCTCCTGGCGGTGGAAGCACACAATTCTTTAAACCACAGTACAAATTTAAACCAAATTAATAAACGCCACACATCAACTGAACATTAACAATAGCAGAACGCGATATCAACGTCTTTTCTTAGAAAATTGCGATTTTAAATCGTACGTAAAATTTTCGCGGGAAACTGAGAGCGCGCGACAGCGTACCACCCACGCGACGTCTAGAACACGACTGAACGAAAATCATCACTTCACTTCACCTGCAATGCGTGCGCTGATCGGCGGCGGTGGAAAGAGAGGGCAAGATTACAGATAGTACATGCCAGAGCAGGATATACGATACACGTGCTTCCGTACCTACCAAGGGGGGTGAAGCAGTTTTGAGGGAAGGGGCGCGTTTGTATAAAGCTGCGAATGAATAGGGATGTATTTTGTATTATGAAGACTGGGACAATAGCTTGAATTATAACTTTTGTTCGTGAGGAAACTCGATGTGACATTTTGGTTGCTACCATGTCGTTAAGTTAATGAAGTTAAGGCCTTTTAATGTAAATGGGGACGATCGCTTGTGATTAGTTCAGGAGGAAAAGTTTTTAATATTTTTAAGCTTTTTTATCGGCCACATAGAAAACCGTGCGGCCTTTGATGTTAGAAGGAAAATCTGCTCTTAAATATAATTTATTTTCCTTATAACAAACCCAAGTTTAAAAAAATTGGTTTTATTTAACCATTATCTGCCTAGCCTTTTCCCAATTATGTTGCGGTCAGCTTCCAGTCTAACCGGACGCAGTTGAATACCAGTACTTTACATGGAGCTACTGCCTATCTGACCTCCACAACCCAGAAACTGGGCAATACGATACCCTTTGGTAAGACTGGCTGTCAGATTTTCGGGCTTCTGGCGACCCGTAACGACTGTCAAAGATGCACAAATGACAGCCGAGACCAACGGCTTAACGTGCTTTCCGAGGTTTTATTTAACCACTGATTGAAAAAGCTGAATCAAAGAAAAGCATTAACCTAATGCATTTTTTATTCTAACAGACCGCATTATACCTAATCCAGTACCTCTCCTTCAGATATGAAGATTACAATGAAAAATAATATGAATGAAACAAAAACAAATAAGAATCAATACTTATAATTTCGTACAGTCAATAAAATATGTACAAATTAACTGTCAACCTTTTAAACGCCATTATCACATTTATGTGACAAACAAGCGCATGCCCTGTACGCCAACGACACAAATATGTGACAATGGCAACAACACTATAACACGAAATAAACAATTAAATCATTACTTTCGTGAGTGTTTATACAGATATCTTAAAAATTGAAGCTCTCGTACGTATTAAATGACATGAAACAAATTAAAAGACACCATGGATATTGGGAATTTCATGATAACAAGAAAAAGGAGTTTCTTGCCCGTTCTTCTCCATTCCACTGCTTTAAAATGGGCAACTAGCTTCATCTTTTTGGCTGACCGACCCCTTGACAATTCAAAAGAGCCTGTAATTGATTTATTTGAAACAAATCCTTTGAGTTTGAATTTGAACTGATACCGTTCCACGAAAAACACGATTTGGTATTTCGTAACGTGTAGCTATACATTATGTCTGCCCTTGACTGTACCTACACTGTCTAGGGCAGCTCAAATCTAATTCTGTATACAACAAGTTGTCTGATTTAATATACATACACTAGCCATAGTTTCGAATGTTATTTTCCTTCACGATTTATGAATCAAAGGAAAACACAGCGTGCATTATGTAAACGTACACTAGGTATAACAATTCAAGGTCATTTTTCTTGCATCTTAAGTTAAGGGAAAAATAGTTTTGTGCTCATAGTTCTCATATTGACATTGAATAAAAAAACATATATAAATAATATTTATCTATGCTAACATTATAAAGCTGAAGAGTTTGTTTCTTTGAACGCGCTAATCTCTGGAACTACTAGTCCGAATAAAAAAAATCTTTTTGTGTTGGATAGTCCATTTATCGAGGAAGGCTATAGGCTATGTAACATCACGGTACGACCAATAGGAGCCGAGCAGGTGATACCGCGCGGGAGCAGCCAGTTTAAAAATATAAGGATAAGGTTTTTTAAATCTATGTCAAGTTCACCGACGATTTGTGCTGGAAGTAGGTTCAGGCGATATAAAGGACTGAAATAAACATGCAACATCCTTTTGGCTAGGAATCAAATAAATATAAAATTGTATTCTATGTACTTCTGATTTAAGGAAATTGTTAGTCTATCCAAAGGATTAGGAATAAGTATATATAGAAGGAAGTCTGAAAGTGACACCGAAGACTGAATAGTTGTGAGGTAATCGGTTATCATGGTATGGGCATGTTGTGCGGAGGAATGAGGAAAATATCGTCAGGTAAGTTTTGAGTATGAATGTGGCTATACAAGTAGAGGGAGAACGAAGAAACGATGGATGGATTTTGTGAAAGATGATGGGAGTAGCAAGGGAGTGACTACCGAAATACCGATTAATAGAGAAGTAGGTATGGAAAATGACATGTTGCGCCAACCCTAAATAAATTGAGATAGGTTAGGAGAATGATGATGATGGAAGTCTATGCAATTAACAAGGTACGGCTTAGAATTTACCCGCCCGAAACGGGCAAATCGACAATTGTAAATAAAATTATTTTTCTACTAGCTGCTCTCGCGTGATTTCAACTGCTGCTCGGCTCCTATTCGTCAAAGCGTAATATTACATAGCATATAGCCATCCTCGATAAATAGACTATCCAACACAAAAAGAATTTTTCAATTCGAACCAGTAGTTCCAGAGATTAGCGCGTCCAAACAAACAAACTCTTCAGCTTTATAATATTACTATAGATATGCGAATAAGCACGAAGTTAATTTATTTGTGGGCGAATTGACTACTTCACAAATACCTACGTAAGTATTAGGCAATTGTTATATTTAGAATTTTATGCAATAATAGGTAAAGGATAGAACTCGTGGCTTCACTACATAGTATAAAACAAAGTCGCTTTCTCTGTCCCTATATCCCTATGTATGCTTATATCTTTAAAACTACGCAACGGATATTGATGCGGTTTTTTTAATAGATAATAGTGATTCAAGAGGAAGGTTTATATGTATAATAACATGCAATTTTCGTCATCCACGCGGGCGAAGCCGCGGGCAGAAGCTTGTAAAATATAAAACAAAAGACGAGCTGCTCTTGTAAACAAACACAGGGAGCCAATGAAACAGACCTAGTTGATGACGTCACATTTCATAGAATCATTGCGCTTACCGACCTAATGATCTGTAAGTGGTTTGCGGTTAAAAACAGCTGTTTCTACACCGTACTTGTTTTTTTCGCGGGACTTGATGAGCGTTTATATGTTTGATTATGTTTTTATGTGATGTGATAAACGTCTATTTGAAATATGTGCTTGTTTGTAGTAATAATTTTGTATGATGAAAATGAACCGACACAAGTCCGAATTTCACCCTAAGACGACCCACTGACCCACCAATGAAACTAAACGCAATCAGCACATCTAAACCGAGTTCCACAGCTGTCAGTGTCAATATTCCAGGATGTTTTGTATTTGTGACGCTTATTTTCGTCTACTGTCTATTTTCCTAATTAAATCTAATTAGATACAGAAACTTCCTTAAGTGAGCGAGTAAGTGAGAGATCTTATTACTCTCATTACCTACTTCTGGGCAGGTATTAAAAGCTTATGTTAACATACAGCTTTATACATATAAACCAACTTGATAATTATTGTTATTTTTATTACGGCATGAGATATTCTCCTACAATAGGCATATTGCCGGGGTTAAGAAAAAAAAAATGATTAAGAATTATTCATATTATTAACTAGGTACTAGCTTCTGCCAGCGGCTTCGCCCGCGTGGATGATGGATATTGCATGTTATTTTACATATAAACCTTCCTCTTGAATCACTCTATCTATTAAAAAAAACTGCATCAAAATCCATTCTGTAGTTTTAAAGATCTAAGCATACATACTATTATATATAAGATACTTTTTTTTTTTTAAGGCTGGGAAATCATCCAATGACTGGTCCCGCTCTGGGTGGAGCGGAAGGGAGTGTCAGACTATTACTGTATAAAACCCATGCATGTTCCTTCCGTAGCCCTTTATGTTCCGGGGTAGCGGTAACCCTTTCAATCCCGCTTAATTATATATATACTAGTACTACATAGTACTCGTACAGACATTACGACGCGGGAAGCGACTTTGCTTTATACTATGTAGTGAAGAATTAGTCCGTAAGTCAGATAAAAAAAAATATGTGTCCAATTATTTGTAATTATTTAGCTGACGGACAAAGAATATGTGTTTAGCTATCATCCCTATTTGTATCGATGCGATATACAAAGCAAACGGTTAATAAATAAGTTTCACATTTTTCGATTTGAAACTTCAAAGAAAACTACACGCTTACCTATATTCAAATTACAAGTTACTGGAAATACCTTAATTAAAAAACAAAATTGCGAAAGAAGTTATTTTATGCAACGCATAAATAATGAAACAACCTTCCATGCTCATATTGATCGGGAAAATCATATTGTCTATTAGGAAATTCCCAGTGACTGACTATTTCTGTGAGTAACGCATAGCATGTTGCTGTTCATTTATAATTTTATTGTAAAGGTAGCTATATACTCGTAGCTAAGTACTGACAGCTGCACAGGTCAATCTAGGTTAAGCTACGCTTGCCGGGGTTGGCCGTGGATAGGTGACCATCTTTACATACCGAGACTCTTCTGTGCCTCGGAAAGCACGTTAAGCCGTTGGTCCCGGCTGTCGTATGTGCATCTTAAACAGTCGTTATGAATCGTCAGAAGCCTGAAAATCTGACAGCCAGTCTTACCAAGGGGTATCGTATTGCCCAGTTACTGGGTTGTGATGGTCGGATAGGCAGTCACTACATGTAAAATACTGGTTCAGCTGCATCTGGTTAGACTGGAAGCCGACCCCAAAATAGTTGGGAAAAGGCTAGGCAGATGATGAGGTAGCTATGAACTAGTGTTATTTATTATAGTACCAACTTTATGATGTAAAACATTTCCAGAGTGGCTTTTGTTCAACTAAAGTGTACCTATAGTTATTTTACAGGTTAATAATGTACCTATTAGATGGAAAAAATATTTTAACGTTAAAATAATACAGTTTGTTGCCGACAAGGACACTTAGGCTGCGCATCCTTCGGAGATCTGTGTCGTAGCTAGGCAAGGTGCGCTAGGAAAAAATCCACCAATAGGATCACTTCATTTTCATAGTTTGAGCTAAGCTAATGTTGTTATTGGTCAGTTTTACGCACATTCGCCGCTACACAACCTCGCACTTCTCTTGTGGAAACGCACCTTTAATCTATACTTATAATATTATAAAGAGGTAAAATTTGTAAGTTTGTATGTAATCTCCGGAACTAATGATCCAATTTCAAAAACTTTTTCACTGATAGAAGAAGAAGCTACATTATTCCTGAGTGCTATAGGCTATAAATTATATTTATATCATACATATTAGCCGAGCTATCGCAATTTTCGTCTAGCAAGTCGGAAAGAAATACCTCCGAAAACAGAATTATTTGCATGCGCTGCCTATTATTATTATTTGCAGTTACAGTATATCGCAATTTTCCGCGGACGAAGTCGCGGGCAGAAGCTAGTCGTTTAATATAAGACAGTAAAAACAATAAATTCCTGTTTGGCTACAAACTATATTATTTCAGTGTTAACACTTCTTTTAAAGTTTCGTTCCGATTCACTCATGCATCCCTCCCTATCCCGTTCTACGATAGTCAAATTTCTAAGCAATAATATTCCCTGATATGCAAGAGTTAGTACTACTGTCATCTGTTAGGCCAGACTACCATATAGATTTCAAAGATATTTGGCAGAGGTAACTTGGCACTTGAAAGATGTCGAGTTCAAACTTTTCACGCTGGCAGAAACGTTGAAAACAATTTTTGACAAAGAAAATAAAAACAAAAGAAGTCTGATCATTTGCGATAAACAGAAATAATAAAAGATCTTCAAGAAACAATTGAATTTGAATTGATACCAGAGGGCCTAGACAAGTGTTAATCGCTCCGTTTCGATTCGATTTCAAAAATTGTTGATGGAACAGTTCGTTATCTCAGCGATTGTCAAAACCGCCACTTATCAACGCATTCGTATTAGAATTTGATCGAGTTTCGTTAACCAATTTGGCATTGTCTAGCACTTAGAGATCGTAACGATTGATCACGTGACATTTCGAAAGCTTATGCCAATTCCATACATTTCGGATTCATCTAATTTCGTTATAGTTAATGAAAATGTGACTTCGTCTAGGTCCCAGATTATTATAATAATATGAGATTATATGACATAACATCACGCCTGTGTTGAAAGCTTAGGCAGAAGTGTACATTAGCATATCCAAATTTCGCCAGTTTTAAGTATCATGTGATTGGGAGGAGCCTATTTTTCATGCACAAATCCAGATTCCACGCTGCTACCGGAAAATTCCTGATGAAAAATCCCATGAACACTTTCCGCGGCTTAGGAATCAAAACCAAGAGCTTATCCTCAGCAGTAGGGGTTGCGACCACTAGACCAATGAAGATTAATATATTAATAAAAATGCAAAAGTCATGAAGACTAATGATGTTCATGACCTTGACATTATAATATATAATAAATCATACATAAAACCAGTTACTGAATTATACACTACTATTAATGTTAGTTAAAAACTTTTAAACTGAAAGGCTTGAAAAACAACCTTAAAAAAAAATACAAAAGAAACTTTAACTCAAGGAAATCCTAACTAAAATTATTACAAATGCGAAAGTAAGTTTGTTTGTTACCTTTTCACTTCTAAACCACTGAACCTATCATCCTGAAATTTTGCATATACGTTTTCAGGTATAGATAAACGGACATTTTATCCCGTAAATGCATGTAAAAAACGTGCTGTTCCCGAGGAAAACAATAATAACATTCGTATGGAAATAGATGGCGCTACATGTCTTTCAAATCATGATTGATGTATTACAAGCAGAGTAAGTAGTGCCTACTACTCGAAGTTATTGTCACATTCTAAATTAACGATAGCGAGTCAGTGGAATTGTCCGAAAGGGTTTCCGCTACTCCGGAACATAAAAGGCCAAGGAAGGAACATGGATGGGTTTTAGTAAGTGAGAGTCTGACACTCCCACTCCACCCAGAGTGGAAGGGATCATTTGATAATGTCCAAACTAAAAAAAAAGGTTGCGAAGCCGCAGGCAAAAGCTAGTTCGTAATAATTAACAAAATGTGGGTACAAACATGATTCCATGTTATTACCATCTGTTGTACCTAATAATTTTAAGATTTACAAAGGCTTTGGTTAACCTATAGAAAATTAAGACGTATTTCCAGCAACTGCTATTATAAAATAAAAGCGCTCTTTAACAACAAAACGTTCGAAATCTGTGTTACACTTTTTGCGTTTTTTTAGAAATCCGAATTCTCGAACTGGAATATTTTTGCTTCATGCGTGTGTCAATAGAGACACTCACTAGTCTCTTTTCAATGGTGGATTTACAAATATTTTTGCACATTCTAAAATGTATTTCAAAGGATTTCCAAAGCATTATATTCTACTGGCTTCTGCCACGGTTTCGCCCGCATGGGTGCCGGAAACGTACCGGAATAAAATGTAGCATATGTGCTATTCCAGACTATAATCTACGAGTATCTCTGTGCCAAATTTCATTCAGATCCGTTAAGTAGTTTTGCGTGAGAAAGTAACAAACATCTATCCATCCATCCATCCTCATAATCTTTCACGTTTATAATAAAGTAAGATGTATTGCGGAAGTTTGTTCAAATAACTGCGAGTCATAGTAATTTTTTTTTAAGTAAATGGATCACATTAATTTGCATTTATCTGAAAATAACGGAGTTATTCAAACGTTTATGTCGAAAGGATGGACCTTTATTTTTTTAATGTTATATTAAACTAGAGACCCGGCTTCGGACGGGTGCAATCTTACTATCACGCGAGCGAAACCGCGATCGAAAGCTAGTTAAACTATACGTATAAATTTTCCTCTTGAATACTTCTATCTATATATTGATAAAAACCGCATTAAAATCCGTTGCGTAGTTTAAAAGATCTAAGCGTAAAGAGGGAGAGACGGCAAGGAGCGACAGTGTTTTATACTATGTAGGTAAAGATGGAGTAAAGGTATGTTTTGGCATAGAGTAACTTAAATAACGCTGTGTCATTTGACTCCCGCCATGGGCTAAACAACAACATCTAATGGCGATACACCACGGTTCATTAGAGCCTTTTAATTTGGATGAATCAACCAAATTGAATCCTAAAAACATTAAATTATTTATACGCGTTTAAAAACTGCTGAGCCTTTCCAAACTATTTTGGTATCGGCTAATAGTCTAACCGGATGCAGCTGAATATCAGTATTTTTCATGGAGCGAATACCTATCTGATCTCCACATCCTACACGCTACGTATTACGTGGGTAAGACTGGTTATCAGACTTTAGGGCTTTTGACTACCCATAACGACTGTCAAAGATCTACCATTGACAGCGGTACCAATGGCTTTCACAGAAGGGTATCTAATTGATGGTCACCCATCTACAAACCGACCGCAGTAAGCTCAATCTTCCATCAGACCTTGTGGCTATTTATCAATTAGCCACGACCCCCGTTATTTGTAGACCATAATTCTTTTGATATCGAAGTCTTATATTCTACCAAATAGGTTTGAACTATGTTAATAGCCTTAGGTCACTGCTATTTAGTTTTAAAGGGATAATAAAATAATAAAACCTTAAACTTTTTAGTATAATCCTTAAACATTTATGAAAACAACATGTTGTTTAAGCTGCCCCAAAGTTGAAAGTTAAGTGCATCAAGTAAACCTGTTTTACGACGCGACGTGGCGGCGTACTACGAACTATTACGGCGTATTATTATTGGATTAAAGTATTAAAACTATTTTATATTACACTCTGCTCGTTTTGAGCTGTTTCTTTGTAGTTTTAGCCACGTTAAGACAGCGAATACTTCACGAAGATCGATGGAGGTGATCAAGAGATTATATTAGTTTGTAATAAGATAAAACTGTCGGTATCGTCTATTTTATTCACTTCAAACTTAAGCCAATGGTCTTGGAATATTTAGCAGAACCGTTCTTGCTGGATGGTAAACACGAAGAAAATATCTTCATCTACTTCTTCTTTTCGCGTCGTTGGTGACTAACCTGGTGTCAGAGTTATTATGCTGCCCATGGGCCTCTGGCTTAGCTTCACATGATGCTTTTTTTTTAAAATCTTTATTTATTTAGAGGCTTTTGGTTATCACATATAACCATGTCAGCCCCTCACATGATGTTGAAAAATATCTCACAGACGTGCTGGTTTCCTCACGATGTTTTCCTTTACTGATTTTTAAGCAAGTATAGCAATATCTTTTTGACCACAGTGTAACATACAAAAACGTAACATCACGCCTGTAATCCTCAAAGATTAGACAGAGGTGTACCTAAAGTACGCTCACATTTCACCAGCTATGTTTGAGTCCATGTCATAGGGGGCGAGCCTATTAACACCACCCGGACATAAATCCAGACTCCTGGCTGCTAGGAGGAATTCCAGAAGGAACCAAAAATCACTTTGCCAGACCCGGGAAACGAACCCAGGACTTCATGGTGCAACGTTACGATCAAAAACAGAAAAACCTAGTTTTGCACCATAAAATATTATTCTACATAAAAAGCTCAGAATACACACGTTCTGACATCAATGATGGATGATACTACCATATCGCATCGTTACTGGACGATACACTTTATATGGGAAGTTTATATTTTAAAACAATGGGATTTATTTTACAGACCGCTGCGCTTAAACAATTAACTTCGCTTTTGATTGACGTCAGTGTAAAATTAAAAGTAATTTAATTATAGCAGCAGAGTTCAAGTATGAATTATGATTTGATTTGATTATGTTTTAATGAAAGGGAAATTGAGAAGTCGGTAATGGATGGGTGACGTGATTTTTTGTTGTTGTAATATTTACTTGGTACACCAACGGTTGTACGTACAAAATAATAAAACAACATTAAATTATGCCTCAATAAATGTCTACGACATAGCATTTAACACAACGCAACATCGTAAAATTAGGAAAAAAATATATAAAAACATGGAACAAAATTCAAAATCTTATTTTTTTTTAATGTTGCCACAAAAGACAACGACTTTAATGAAGGTGAATAAAGCGTATGAAAGTGAGTGATATCAAAGAATTATTGGTCACATTTTATTATTGCCTTCAGAAGGACCGTTTGTTTTTCTTTATACTAAGGTTATGTAACAAATAACAGGATATCAATCCTAGTTAGTATGTTTAGGAGCATTCGATTTCTTACCTTAGTCTGTATCTATCAAAAATACGTTCAATTTTCCTACACTTTTGACTAGTTTTTGACATTGATTGTCGCTGAAATTAGATAATTCCTCTAACCTTTCAGTTTTTAAAAGCTTGATAAAAGTTGATTTATCCCTATTTCCCTTCAATTTTCTGTGGTTACACAACAAAACTGAAATAACAGTTTTCAATACCATTTCGCATTATTTCGGAGTTCAAAGGTCGGTACGCTTTGAAAAATGTCTTACCTTACCGTTATAGCATTAGAATTAAAGGACCACTCGTTTACCACTAAAAACTACTGTTCTACTGAGACTCGTTGCTCTAACGAGGCAGTCACCGTGGAAGTGTTATTGGGTATTCCATTGGGAATTTAGAAGTAGCATCCTGGAGCCTGAAATTGGCTCGCCCCCTATTATATGGGACTTAAACGTCTGACGAAATGTGTGGGGTGTGGTGTGTGTGGTTTATCTACTATGGGTACACCTCTGCCTTGCCCTATGGAGGAATAAGGCGTGATGTTGTGTAACCACTGTTCCAACAACCAGAAATCAGAAAAGCCACTTCTGTATGTCCACTTATTCCTAAACCAACAATTATTTTTGCCAACTCAACCGTGACTAATAGTGGAGCCACTCTGCTGTTAATCCATCAACTTTTCTGACATACGAGCGATACGATCGCTACTTGTTAAAATTGAAGTGTAAATATCGGGGTATTTTTCGCACTGCTAACTATTTTAGGGTGAGTAGACTTTCAGATATGTGAGTAGATTATCAATTTTGGGAAGTGCAGTTCTTAAATAAAGTTTGGTTCAATTGGTAATGAAGTAATTATCTTCCTTATATGTCGATTAATAGTAGATAAGATTTCTGCCAGCGGCTTTGCGTGTGTACATCCCACGGGAACCGTAGGTACATTTTTCCGGAATACAAAGTAGTTTATGTGCTATTGCAGACTAGGTATAATCTATCTCTGTGCCAAATTTCATCCAGATCCATTCAGCAATTTTAGCGTGATTGAGTAACAAACAGCATTCCAAACGCAAAGCACTAGGAAGTGGTGAAGGGTAGGCGTTTTTGGGGGACTATCTTATAAAACTTTGACCTTAAAAAGCTGATTTTCAGCCTAATTTGAATAAATGACTTTTGATTTTGAAACTTTCGCATTTATTATATTGATAAGGACTAAGTATGATTGTGAATTTAACCAGCTGTCCTGAACAAGAAAATCTAGCATCCAAAACTGTCACTGATGATTATCATCATTGCACTCCAAAAATCCGACAAAATAACAAAAACAGAATCCGTGATGATTTTAACAGTAACAGTTAGAACAAGAATAGTGCCGTTAAAATAATCACGTGTTTGAAACGGGCCAAGGTCGTCCATTGTTGCTTGTAGTAGATTTTTTCCCATTAATTTTGGCTAGTCCAAGGCTTTTTAGCATAATGAATATTTAAGAAATTATATTACCATGTTTTTTAGTGTTTTGTACAGTTGATGTCTATTCACGTTATCTTACGTCAGTCAGTGTTTGAATACAATAGTGGCGTATTATTAAGAATGTTTATATATTATCTATATTAATAATAAGGTAGTATTAAGTCCATCTGGTGTTGTCGGCTCTAAGTTTGATATACATTCTGTTTATAAAATCAAGGGTTGTAAATTTTCAGCGGGATTGTCCGTAAGGGTTACCGCCCTGCGACATAATAATTATAATAATTTTATAATAATTTATTTCAAATAAAACGTTTACAAAAAGTGTACATGTAGCCAACAGTAATAAGTTTTCCATACAATTAAAGTGCCTAAAACTAAAACTAAGATTTTATTATAGGTGCAAGTACTGGTTGTTCGGAATTGCAATTTTATGTAGCGACCAGCCCGATCTAGGTTTATTTAAACCTGTGTTTCAGGCCATCACTTTACAATCCAACTACTTTGGTCTAGTACAATTTAAAGTTAAGCTGTATTTAAATAAAGAATATTATAAGAACTAGGAGAAAAAGCTTAATGGTACCTTAATATCTAAAACTAAGCCTATGTAATTTTACAAAAATAAACATATAAAGTCAGCTAAGGTAGGAATATGGATGGGTTTGAGACTCTGACACTCCCTTCTGCTCCACTCAGAGCGGGAGGGGTCATTTGATGATCCTCACCCTCAAAAAAAAAGTGTCGTCTATTTAAAAATCTTCAAAAAGGTTTACTTACAGGTTATTGTTTCCCCTTCGAACAACCCTTTGGGGAAAACAGGTATTATGGTACGTTTTTGAGGATTATTTTATTACATTTTTGTTTTAGTTTTTAGCTTCTAGAAGAAAACTAAAAAGTAAACAATTACAAGAAAACATCATGTTTATTTTTTGTATTACTCCTAATCTATAGTCATTACCTACCTACCTAACACGTGTTTACTGACTTATCAAGATTCGTAACAACGTGAACAAACGGTTTTTTTTGTGAAATAGTGTTTTTTGAGTGTTTTGAGCCATTAAAAGTTCACCTTGTAAAGTTATTACTTCAATTAAATATAAATTAACCTTTTTTGGAGGTTGATTGACAAAAAGTAGTAAGTACTTAGAACAACAATTAAAAATTGAATTTAAAGTTGTCTAGTGACATGTTTGATAGCAAATTATGAGTTTATTGAGCGTTGCGGTCACAATTTGACCTTATGAAATAGTAAAAAAAAAACAACACAAAATTGTAAAATTATTACTTATAATATAATTAAGTCTAAAACCTGTTCATTTTCTAGGAAGCTAGATGTGCGCGGATTAAGAATATTATTAACATTTGCAGACATGCGTTATGAATGATTATAAATTATATAACACGCCTATAATATAAAAATAAACGACGGAAAATGTACATCATATTAATCCAGGAGATCATTTGATTAAAGATAGAAAGATAACACTAACACGTCGTAGAAGAGTATATATCATGTGTTCAGACTCTCGATACGCTGATACAACTATTATATTCCTCATTAAAATACGCAAAGTTTTTGTAATATTTACTCGTTAATTTTCTTGTAATGATTAAGAGCCTCAAATTTATTTATTGTTGTTATTACTTCTTAATATTTTGTGCATGCACATTAACGAATAACGACAAATAATATTAAGCCACAATAATACGCAAATAAGCCACAATATAGCTTCATCACTTAGTGCGTTCTCGGTTAAATAAACATACTCGCACACAAATACATTTTCAATAATCCCTTTATAATATCAAATTCACATTCAGCGTAAAATAATAAACTGTCAATCATTCTAATGCCATCAAATCTCGACCTAGATCGTTGGAATTACGAAACTTACGTCATTCAACGAAAGTAAAACCTGGTACGTATTAATGTGCGTATTATGCTAATGTTGACCCAACGTGACAGGTCAAAAGCGTGTCGTATAAAAATGTAAAAAACATCGACCCTGCTTTATTTTATTACAGTTATACAGGCATGTGCAAAAGTGTAAGATACCGGTACCATTCTGCATTTATTTACAAATATTAGAGATTTTGTTTATATTTTTTTGCATATAAAGCGATGTATTGGACAATAACAGTCTGACAACTAATCTTACCAAGGGTTATGGTGTTACCCAGTAACTGGGGGAAGACCTTGGTAGTCACTCCATGTAAAATACCTGTGTTCAGTTGCATCTGGTTAGACTGGAAGCCGACCCCAACATAGTTGAGAAAAGACTAGGCAGATTGATTGAGCACAAATTAACGGTATGTTTACCATTCGATCTTCACTACAAAAAACAAAGTCGCTTTCTCTGTCCCTATATCCCTATATAAATAGGGATATAGGGACAGAGAAAGCGACTGCTTAAATCTTTAAAACTACGCAACGGATTATGATGCAGTTTTTTTAATAGATAGAGTGATTTACGAGGAAGGTTTATGTGTATAATTTGTCGACATATTATACGGGCGAAGCCGCGGGCAGAAGCTAGTATAATATAATACACTAAAATGCGCATTGATGTATTTTTTATCATAATTCATATTTTAGTTCCAAAACAAAACACACAAAGGATAAGAGCAGGAAAATGCTCATGATGCAAAATACAACACGCTGGTAATATCAGTTCTCTAAAATATAAAGTGTTGCCAAATACTTTTGCACATGGCTGTATAACAAAGCTGGCATATTACGTCCTGGCGTATTATTATAATAGTAATTGGCGTAGCGTGCGTAGTGAATGGGAAAATTTGTAATGACGGCCATTTTGTAATGCGTTTAAGTGGATCAAAATTTAGTGCAGTATTAGGGATATAGGGCGGATTATCTATTTAATGGATGTACAAATGAGGGTGGTAATTAATTATACTGGAGGGACGACAAATCCAATTAATTATATTAAACAGACAAGGATTTTGACGTGAAAATTAAATAGGTAGGTACTAATTTTTTTATTGTAATAATCACAGAAATGTTCCGAAAGAATATATGGACCACCGTAATTGTCTTGGATCTGTCTATCTACAATCGCAATCTGTTCGTATTATTTTTTCGATAACGTTAAAATCAATAGCTTTAATTACTGAAGTAATAAAAGGTACCTACGTTGTCTGGCTAAATAATACGTTTTGTACTACCAATTTGTTCTAATCGTAAGAAACCTAGAAAATGTTATCGCTATAATAAAGATTGGTTGTCCAGACAGATTCGAAGGCTAACACGAAATAATAATATAACATCACATAACGCCCAGAAGAGTAAAGCAAAGGTGTACTTCAATAATTTCGCCAGTTATGCCGTACTATGTTGAGAGTCGGCTTCCAGAATAACCGGATGCAGCTGAATATCATACATGGAGCGTCTGCCTATCTGACCTCCACAACAGTTGTTGGGTAACAAGTTACCCATTGCTAACACTGCTTGTCAGATTAACGGGATTCTGACAACCCGTAAGAACTGTCAAAGATCTGCGTAACGTGCTAAGGAAAGTAATGGATGTTCACCCATCCAATGAACGACCTCGACGTGTGTTGCTTAACCTTGAATAACGACCGGTGCAGGTGTTACTGTTCATCCACGTGCCGTCTAGTTTTTCTCACACAGTAAAAAATAATCTGCAACAAAGATTATTAAAAAACAAAAGTTAATTGCTCTTATAATAATTGTTTCCTTTGCAAACGGTGTTCTTATTTAGCACTGATACAAATCTGTGTTCAGAACAAAGCAAGGACGATCCAAGGTTTTTTTTAATCGCAGGAAAACGGACTGATGTTAAAATGGTCAGTTACTTTGAGGATCCCAGCAATTAATTTTAATGGAAAAGATATATTGAAACGGTACTCAGTAATGATTGTGACTCGTGTATTATTTCAACTGGTGTAGTAATCCACAATTACATTTTTAACTAAATGTATTGTTAGGCAATAGTACTCTAAATACTCAATCGAGCTGGTCCACAAATTAAAGGTAGCTGAGCGCGCTACGGAGCGGGCTACGCTTGAAGTCTCTTTGAAGGATAAAATCAGGAACGACACTACCCGGAAAAGAACCGAAGTTACCGATATAGCTTGCAGACAAAGCAAAATAAATTGGCAGTGGGCTAGTCATGTCGAAAGACCGATGGCCGGTGGAAAAGACGAGTCCTGGAGTGGGGACAGCGCATCGGCAAGCGTAGTGTGGCACGCCGCCAGCTAGATGGACCGTTGACCTTAAGAAGGTGGCTGGGACTGACTGAATGCGGACGGCGGAGGACAGGGTGTTGTGGCACAGCCTGGGAAAGGCCTATGTCAAGATTCGCAAGATTATAGGTGTCATAACCGGCCATTGTCCCCTAAACAAACGTCTATTTATATATAGGTGTAAACAGCCCTCTGTGCAGAGGACGATTGAGGAAGAAGAAACATCACAGCACGTCCTTATGGGGTGCCGAAGTGTGGCAGATCAACGGGCATGAACTCTTTAATCGCCGGTATCGCTCCCGGAAGCCTGCAGCAGCTTGAAAAGACTCCTAGCTTTCTGGGAACACCTAGTATGGTGGAAAAAAAATGATTTCACACACGTACAATGGCCCAATAAAGAGGTGCGGAAACAGCCTATATAGTCAACCGAAACCTAATGGTTTAATTTAATACTAACGCAACTCGGGCATACATACATACAGGCGGTCGCCCAGTTCGGTGACCACTGTTTAACTAATTATGTTATAAATACAAATTTTTACCGATATCTATTATATTAAATATGGTTAAGAAAATGCCTTTATGTAAGAATGTTTCAATAAAAATCCTATTCTTATTAACAAAGATAATTGAACTTTCAGCGGGATTGTCCAAAAGGGCACCCAGCGCGGGAGGAGCCATTTAAAAAAAAAATCCAAAGGAGCCAGGTAAGCAGGATTGTCCAAAAGGGTTACCGCTACCCCGGAACATAAAGAGCTAAGCAAGGAACATGGATGGGTTGGCTCCACCCAGAACGGGACATTTGATAATTTCCCAAATTCAAAAAACCATGGGGAGAATTTTCCAGACCGCTGGCCATATAGGCCTCAATGGTATACGTAGTATAGATTGTTGAAATAACGTAGACGGAGAATTCTATTGTGATCTAAGCTATTACATAGTTCATTTATTTAAGTTCAGTCCATGTAAAGTACATAAGAGTTAAGCTTATGCATACACAATATACTCAATACAATAAATTATTCCACATGCATCATTTTCCGGGATAAAAAGCTTATATGCTATTCCAGACTATAATATATATTTGTGCCAAGTTTCATCCAGATCCGTTAAGAAATTTTTGAGTTTATTCTTTACAAACATACATGCAAATCTTTCCTCTTTATAATATTAGTATAGATAACGCTATAATTTGCAATAGCGTAATAGTATGATGTATAAATAGGTCAAACGGACAGTCACAGTAAGATATTCCTTAATCCAAATGCCTGCTAAATCCAATAAATTGCTTAAACGGATTGATGCCTCGTTTTGAATTGGACAGAGTTTGTGCGAGTTACAGCCGCGATACTGAACGAGGCATGGAGGCCAGAATAAAGCTATAGTTTTTGCTTCTACAATTTTCAAAACTTTTCTACTCACTTTGTACAGTGGCCAGCACATCAAGTTCCCACAAACTGTCAAATTTCCTCCATCGATATTGAGCTCTATATTCAACGTTTTAAGGATCAAAGGCATTTGGAGAAATTTGAAAGTTTGGTATAACTTGATGCGCTGGCGAACATCCACTGCAACATTAAAAGACATATCATATCCCTGAAGTTGTCGCCTACTTCAAAGTAAAATTAAAGGCGTCAAACTGAACGCGAATAGTGTTTTAATCATTTACGACAGTTGTAAAACTGATATAATGTTGTAAAAACGTCGCTTGCGCCGATAAATTTAACTTGCACTGTAAATCATTTCGTATCAAAGGGATTTCCGTGTGTTATCTCCTGTGCTAAAAAATAAGGTCATGCCAACTAGGTCTTCGGGATGAATTTTAAATATTTTCCCTACTCATAAATAATGGAAATACCAGTATTTTACATGGAGCGACTGCCTCTGACCTTCACAATCCAGTAACTGGGTAATAAGATACCGTTTGGTAAAACTGGTTGTCAGACTTTCGGGCTTCTGACGACCCGTAACGTCTGCCAAAAGATCCACTTTAGGTAAGTAGCTTTTGGTATATAACGATGGTCACCCATCCATGGACTGACCCCGGCAAGCGTAGCTTAACCTGATGGGTTGAACCATGCGGCTGTTTTTACTTAGCCACGAGCTTTAGGAATGTATTAAATGTGCAGTTTAATGATACTATTTCGATGATAAAGTTATTTTTTCAGTTACTCAGATAATACAAAATTGGATAGGCAAAATACACACTATATTTTGGCAAAATTATTATGGATCGTTGAATATAACAAAGCGAGTACTTACTTTTGGGCATAAGTTAAGAATTTATTTCACGGTAAATTAAGCAGAATAATACACATAACAATACCCTTAAGCGATACTCAAAACAAAAAGGGAATTTACTCCAAACTTTATTTCCAATAACTAAAGCGTAAACCTCCACAGATGAACCCTATATCCAACGAAATAAAGTCCAAAATACAATCCGTCATTTCTCGTATTGGTTTAATATTAGGCGCCAGATTTCATCTGATCGCAAAACTATAATAAACTCTATGACCTATGTAATAAAGTTCAAACTCCCGGAAATTGGCTTTGTAGGCGCCAGTTTTCATCTATCGTAGTTAATTAATTATAGAAGTTTAGGGTTCAGTCAAAACATTTTTAGTTCAGTACACGTCACGTTTCCCTTTTAATTAAGATAAATGATTCGCGAACGAGTAATGAACTGGACTTCTCGCCTGTGTCATTCAGAATCCATTATTAGAAGTACACTGTAAGCCAGAAAAAGTACCGCATGTTGGGTTTTGCTATTATTTCGTATTTTCTTTTGATAAATATTTTTTTTTACCATTATGACTAGGGTAATTACCGTAGGTTTTACCGCAAATAACTAACATTACTTGCTAATATTTTCTTTGTCACTTTAATGGCTTTCCGGCTTTTTGTCACGTTAATGCTAGACTTAAACGGTTTTTAGAACTTTTAAGGTTTTACGTCTCATCATTAAACTTAAAATATCTACCTATTATGGCGTGGTTTAATTAGCGAAATGACAGTATATTTTGTGAATGAAATGACCTGTTTTATATTACACTTTGTAAGTTCTGACCTAAGGACTTCAGCGTTCAGTGGTAGACATTAAATTAATAGGAAAACTTGGCTGCGTGATCATTACATACAAATGTGAGTTGGACACGCTCCTCTTTTGTATACGTATAATTTGTATGGAATGGAGGGAAATAAAAACTTTTAAAGGCTTTTTGTTCAAATGTGGATAGTTAAAACGAAGCTTTTATATTAAAGTTTTTCTATTTAAAACGGTTATTTTAGTACTTTTTGACTTCCGTTTCTAAAAAAATATATGTGTACTAAAATAATAGTAAATAACTTCCAAGCGCCCGTCAATGAAATCTTTAAATGATATCGAATGCTAATTTATTGAATGCGCATTAAATTATTCAACATGACTCTTAAATTTTAATAAAAACGCTTCGAAAAAATTACAAAGAAGTGCAATATTAGTGGCACACTGCCAGCTCCGTTTCTACGACTGTCGTAGTAACACATTTCCTCTGCATCACCATAAAACTTTTGAAAGAACTTTTATATTTTAAATAAACATAAAAACGCGGCTAGTATGCATGCACGCTGTTCTATTAAATCTACTGTTGCCATTTTGTCGTAAAACAACAATAGGTACGTGTCGACAGTTGACATTCCACCTTGTTTTTTTTTCAAGATTTTTCACAGCTTGCACAGGAAACGTGGCATAAATTAATCAAGTATTATGAATGTTTCTGCCAGTATTTTATATTTTTGAAGCTGAGATTCGGGGTATTGGCATCATAGAAGCTACAATGTGTGAAAGGTTATAATTAGTGTTTATAAAACGTAATACTTAATTAAAACCTCAATTTAACATGGCGACTTAAAAAGAAAACCCACACATGAGCCGTAGTAAACAATAATAGGTAAAAGTAGGTTTATTAGTCATTTAAAAATTATATATTCATGCTTTACGATGTCCGCCACTGTAACTACAAAACTACTGTTATGAAAACCCTCGTCACTTTATATGGGACATATTTCATTGTTTAATACAGGAAATAAATAATAGCCTATGAAGTTCACAATCGGTATACGAACTGAACAAGTGTATGCTTTTGTATTTGATTCAGTTTTTATTCGAGTAAAATAAATTTTCGATTTACCCTGCAGCGGATTCGTTTTTATATTTAAAAAACGGATCTTTTTTTAAAAATTGGTCATGTCATGTTAATGTCATTTCACGGCATGTTTTTAATTTCTCGCCACTACACTGGCTGTCAACTTTACATGTAACGCCAGCATTTCAGGGTTAAATCTGATGCTATTTTCCAATATAAGCGACAACCTATATGTATCGGGCACAGTTCCAATACTGGTTATAAAATGATTTTCCGATAGAAAACGAGGCGAGTCTAACATAACACTGCAATTACACTTAGACCTAGGGGATTTCAGTGCCGGCTGCAGCCCGCAATAATGTTCATTACTAAGACCTCGATTCGACATTCTGAAATTTCTCGAATTTCGAGAAGCTTGAGGTAAAACGGGTTTTGGAAAATCGCTCTTTGTTTAACTATACTAATCAAATTTATAGCAGATAGCCTAGTGGTGTGACCGTCGGACTCCCAAGTCATAGGTCTCGAGTTGGGTCCCAAGACACGCACCTCTGAATTTACGGAATCATGTGCGCATTGTATAATTATCACTTGCTAAAAATGGGTGAAGGAAAACAGCGTGAGGAATCCAGCGTGTCTGAGAGATATTTCTCAACAGCATGTGAAGCTGAGTCAGAGGCCCATGGGCAGCATAAAACTCTGACACCAGGTTAGTCACTAACCACACGAAAAAGAAATAAGAAGAATCAAAATCAAAAGTCATTTAGTCAAACTAGGCTGAAAATCAGCACTTTTTAAAGTTCAAAGTTACATAAGTCAGTCCCCCAAAAACGCCCACCCTTCACCACTTGCTAGTGCTGCAGCTGGGGAGAAGAAGTGGCGCAACAAACTCCCCAGCAGCACAGCTGTCTGTTCAGTTGGGAAACTTGATTTTACACATTTATCGTAAGATAAGTAATGACCATTACGAAACACATCACATTAAAATCAATCATTTACCACAATATGTCAGCTAGTACACGTCAATATACACATATATACATATAACATTGAAAACTGACTGTACTCAAGCGTAAATAAAAAGTTAAAAAAAAAGATTCCAGGCATAATATTGTAAAGGGGCTAAATTTGTGAGTTTGTATGTAGGGGACAAGAGGAGCTCGTGGCTAACTAATAACAGCTGTACGGGTTGATTCGTCAGGTTAAGCTACGCTTGCCGGGGTTGATTCGTGACCGTTACATACCGAGACTCTTCCAAGCCTCGGAAAGCACGTTAGGCCGTTGGTCCCGGCTGTCATTTGTGGATCTTTGATAGTCATTATGGGTCGACAGAAGCCTCAAAGTGTGACAGCCAGTCTTACCAACGGGTATCGGGGTACCTAGTTACTGGGTTGTATAGGTTAGATAGGCAGTCGCTCCATGTAAAATACTAGTATTCAGCTGCATCCGGTTAGACTGGAAGCCAACCCCAACATAGTTGGGAAAAGGCTTGATTGATTGATTTTTGTATGCAGGTGGTAATCTTCGGAGCGACTGCTTCCCAAAATTCTTCCACTAATGGGAAGTTACAGTATAGCCGAGTTTCATAGAAAATATTCTACACTAACAAAAAAAAATACGCGGGCAGTCACGGGCAGGAACTAATACTATTATTCTGCTAATTGATTAAAAGCAACGCATTGTAGTATTTTATAACGGATTTTCCTTTAAAAATGGCATTGAGCATGAAAACTGTTGCATTGCATTATTCAGGGAAAAGCTTCGATCCTTTTTATCAGGCACGCTAATCAGTGTTCATTTTGTAGTTTCTAATAAGAAATTTAGTTCTCAGAATGTTTCAAAGTAAACAGTGTTATTATTTTAAAACACGTAACAATTTGTAAGCTGATAAAAGTGGGTACTTTTTACTTGCACTGAAGTGTACCTTTTATTAAATAGTGTTGCGAAGTAAGTTTTAAATATCTTTCTGTAGTTTATTTATCTTTAATACTGCTTCGACTCTCTTGTTGCTAGCGTTACTGCTATGTGTGAGGTCCTGGGTAGGAATATTCCCAGGTCGGGTAAAGTGATTTGTTTTTTTTTTAATTTGAATTTCTTAGTAGCAACCCGAAGTTTGGATTTATGCCCAGTTGATGGCAATGGGCTTGCCTCATATACCAGAGACTTAAACATAACTGGCGAAATGTGGGTGTACTATAGATACATCTCTGCCTAACCTTTCGGGGATAACAGGCATAATGTTGTGTTATACCGTGTGTTAGGTTAAACGAAGGACAAACTTTCAGGGGGTACTATACTCATGAAAATTTACGACTTTGACTAGGAAACTAAAAAAGAAAAATCACGAAAAAAGAGCTGTTCGGTATATTTATGTTCGCATAATTCGTCAAAATGTATGGAAAACCTAATATTTTTTTTCATATTTCAGATTTGATCCCATGGATTTTCATGAGTACTATACAGCCTGAAAGTATGTACCTAGTTCAACATAACACACTGTATAATAATAATAAGTTTATTTATTTGGGCACTACTTACATTGCATGAAATTACGAAGAATGAATAACATATAATCTGTTTAATCGTTGACTGTGTACGTACATACCTGTAACAAATAAACAATAATTAGGTTAGTAACTGTAGATACAAAATGCTAATTTAAATAGTTTAAATCAGCGGGATTGTCCGAAAGGGTTACCGCTACTCCGGAACATAAAGGGCTAAGGAAGAAGCATGAATAGGTTTTAGTCGGTAGGAGTCTGACACTCCCTTCCGTTCCCCGCAGAGAGAGAGGGGTCACTAAAAAAAAAATTGTTTCTATATACTCTCGAGCGGCCATTGTCGTTTACATTTTAGGCAAATTTAGAAACGCACACTTTACATCGGTAATTCCTGTATCACCAGATATCAATTTAAAGTAGTACTTATCAGCAATACTGTTTATCAAGTTATCTATACAACAATTAAGTACCTTTTATCAAATTCTATTACCGTCTTAAGATTATATCATTATCATTCATGTTATCGACAACGGTTTATGGGGAAAAAGGTGTGATGGCAGACGAGGTCTGTCCCTTGCTATCCTCTTCCAGCGATGCCCTAAGTCGAGGCCCCACCGGGGGTGCCCTTAGTGTGTAGTCGGTCTTGGTAAGACTGGCTGTCAGACTTTCGGGCTTCTGACGACCCGTAACGAATGTCAAAGATCCATGAATGGCAGCCGGAACCAACGGCTTAACGGCTTCTGAGGCACTGAGGAGTCTCGGTATGTTAAGATGGTCACCCATCCACGGGACAACCCCAACAAGCGTAGTTTATCCTGATAGATCGACCCGTACGGCTTGGCTTAGCTCCTTCGAGTTTAGGGAGTAAGAATATCTTTCTGAGGTACGGAGGAGTCTTACTATGTTAAGATGGTCACCCATCCACGGACCAACCCCAGCAAAGGTAGTTTAACCTGATAGATCGACCCGTGCGGCTTAGCCACGAGCCCTTTTGAGTTTAGTGAGTACAAATATAAACAGGAATATTTTTATCACACTACAAGTAATATCCTTGCATTTTCCTTATATGGCTGATCTCAAACTGAAGGATAACATTGAGAGGAAACCTGCATTACCTAGAACAATCAACATAATTGAAGACCATGTGCCAACCACCAACCCACATTGGGCCGCGTGATGGATAACTGCGCCCTCCTCATAGACAGGAGGTCCCCCCCAGCAGTAGGAATATTGGGTGCTTTTTCATCAGAGATATGCTATGCTACACTGCTATGGATGCGTTTGATATCCACCAATTATATTGATTGGTCCATATTGCATAGCTCTGGTGGAAACGGGTTCTGCTGAACTAAGTTTTTTTTATGGATAGATGCATTATCTGGATGCATGCTATAGATGGTCGAAAGTGGTGTAGCTGTGTGCAGAGCAGAGTACCTACAGTAAGCGCACTTCCTCGCACAGCTACTTCGCGGCGGCGCATCTTCATAGCGATCTTACTAGCCCGCTACATAGCTTAGCATTAGTGGAAACGGTCACATTGCTTCGTAGCTAAGCTTTCACATCCTCTCAGCATACCTGCATAGCAAATCACTGGTGGAAAGACACCCTTATAGGCTAAATATCCTATGTCGAAATAACTTTACTGTTGTACTTGAATTACGTAAAACGGAATTTGTACAAACAAACCTATAATAAAAACATTTCCTCTTTTTCTTTGTTTCTTGAAATTTTGTTTGCCATTTACTCAAATATTTATTTATTAAACATTTCCATTGAATAAAATTACTTTTCAACTTGTTGTAAAGGCCAAAGAACGTAGACTTCGACATTTTCATAAGTCAAACAAATTCCAAACTTAAAAACATATCGTTTGGCTTCATTTTCTTACAAAAGCGTCTCTAAGCTCTCAGACGACCTAATGAGAGATAGTATTGAAGCAAATTGAACCTTAACAAAATACACTAAAGGCTACAATCAGTTGTGGAATTATTGGGAGAAATGTTTGAATAGGACATGATTAGATTATTACAGGCATCGTTGTGATGAGTGTGAATGAAAGGAAAAGCTACTTGAAGAGAAAATTATATGCAATATACTTGAAATAAAAATTAGGGGGGGAAGTAGGTAAGCGGGATTGTCCGAAAGAGTTACCGCTACCCCGGAACATAAAGGGCTAAGGAAGGAACTTGGATGAGTTTTAGTCAGCAAAAGTCTGACACACCCTTCCGCTCCACCGAAAGCGGGAGGATGCATTAGATGATTTCCTACCCTCAAGAATGGGGTGGATGTAATGAATAAATGTCACTTTTACCATTGTGGCGACATCTATCCAGCCACATAGGAGCTACACCGATAGCAAGTCAAAAGCTGACATGTGTCGATACTATACGTCACACAAAATCCTACATCGCGCAAGCAGAGTTTACAGCGCGATCTTACATATATACTCAGCCTCGAGGGACTTTCCACCCTGTTCCTCCAATCCCAACAAACCATGAACAGGGCTCTATATTACTAGCCTTTTAACTTTCTAGTACCTAGAATAAAACTTAAAACGGTTAATGAAGCGCCCTCGAACCTCATTAGCGAGAAGAACTTAGTCAATAATCTCAACGAGCTCAATAAAATAAATGATCAAATTAAAAGTGTTAGAAATCGTTGTACGTAATTAAATTAATATCTTATACTAACTTCTATTTGGTATACATTTAATTAAACTCTTCTGTATTTACAACATAACACCTGATATCGCCGACGGGTTAGGCAGTGGTGTATCTACCTATACTATACCTACACTTTTTTTTTTTGAGGTTGGGAAATCCTCTAATGACTACTCCCACTCTGGGTGGAGCGGAAGGGAGTGTCAGACTCTTACTGACTTAAACCCATCCATGATCTTTCCGTAGCCCTTTATGCTCCGGGGTAGCGGTAACCCATTCGGACAATCTCGCTTAATACTATACCTACACTGAGGATGGTGATTTAATAACTTTCTGTCGTTGTTATTTATATAGCAGGAATTCGAATTTGAGTTAGTTAGTTGAAATTCTTATAGAAAAAAGAACAACCGACTTCAAAAAAATAACATAAATATTGGAAGTTTAACTACCTTAATATATAGTCCTTGGCAAAAACACGAAAATACACAACCAAAGATTAAAGTTATTTGTAGTGCTTTTTACTTGCAACTTTAATTTTTTCCGCCACATCGAATCAAACCTAAAACCAACCCTAAGCTATTTTCCGTAGACGTAAGAGCCATTACACGAAACAGTGCAATTTATGTCTTATTTAAAAGACACAAGAAACATATCAATATGGTTTCTCAAAGCCAAAATGAACTACAGAAGATGGCGCTGTTCAGGACATTGATTGGTACGGAATTTAATTACTGTTCCCGATGGGATATCAGCTTACCCCAGACGGGTAGTGGCTTACGGCACAAGCGGTAAAAAGCGCGGGGGCGACAATTGAGAAAGAGGGAAACTAAAAAGCGAATCTACGTTATTGGCGGTTACCTTAATTTATTTAACACTAGCATTTGCCAGCGGCTTCGCCCGCGTGTATGTAGGCAATTATCCCACGTGAACCGTATATTTTTCCGGGATAAAAAGCATATAAGCTATTTCAGACTCTAATCTATCTTTGTGCCAATTTTCATCCAGATCCGTTTAGCAGTTTTTGAGTTTATTCGTTACAAACATTACATACAAATTTTTCCTCTTTATAATATTATTAGTATTAGTATAGACTGGTTTCTGCCAGCGGCTTCGCCCACGTGGGTGCCGGAAACTATCCTAAGGGAACGTACCACCGGAACAAAAAGTATCCTATGTGCTATTTCAGACTACAATCCACCCCTTTGTAAAATTTCATCGAGATCCATTCAGTAGTTTTTGCGTGAGGAAGCAACAAACATATAAACACACACACTCACAAACTTTCACACATCAACCCACACAGGAATCACATCCAGGACCTCCTGCCGGGTAAGCGGAATTGTCCGAAAGGGTTACCGCTACCCCGGAACATAAAGGGCTAAGGAAGGAACATGCATGGGTTTAAGTTAGTAAGAGTCTGACACTCCCTTCCGCTCCACCCAGAGCGAGAGAGGTCATTTGATGATTTCCCACCCTCAAAAAAAATACAACCTCATGCTTAGCAGAAGTGCTTGCGACCAAGGAAGACCAAGGCAGTCATCAACTCGTGTGTTGTTTAAAGGAAGGTTTAACTAGAAGCCACTTTATTAATGAAATGCATAGACAAAGTTCAACCTTGTACTAATAAATTAGCGAAACAAACTCCTCAAAGCATAGAGCTTATTGAAATCAATTCAGCCAGCAACATAGACAGGCTACCGTATATCTAAACACTAGTTCAAGATAAAACGGCTGCAGTAAATAAATGTCGGACTGAAATCGGTTTTTGTGTTTACAAAGATCATAAATGTATGATGCTAGAGTCTAAATATGGAACAGTGAATTCAAATATTAGTATTATACAAGACTAGAGTACTGGGAAGTCAATGGAGGAAGGGAATAAACATGGTTGATTTATTATGACGTGTTGAATTTTTGTAGCTGGAAAAAGATGGATACAGAACTAAATGAAACAATCTAGTTCCGATCCGAATAAGAAAGGAAAATCTGGCAGTGGTTCCAGGTTAAACAAGAAGTATTCAACTTATTACACTAAAAAGTTTTAACATTATAGTGAAGTGCCTTTATTTAAGCATGGGAAATTATCAAATGACTCTTTCGGCTCTGGATGGAGCGGAAGGTAGTGTGTCAGACACTCATTGATTAAGACCCATCCATGTTCCTTCCTTAGCTCTTTGTGTTCCGGGGCAACATTGACGCTTTCGGACATTCCTAACCATTATGAAGTGCTAAACTTAAGTAACTATGAAAAATGGAGGGATATGACAATTCTACGATCCCGAAAAGAAGAAGAGAAAATAAAAGAATGATTACTTGTTTACATGGATTCATTCTGGGTAAGTGGGATTGTCCGAAAGGGTTACCGCTACCCCGGAACATAAAGGGCTAAGGAAGGAACATGGATGGGTTTTAGTCAGTAAGAGTCTAACACTCCCTTGCGCTACACCCAGAGCGAGAAGTCATTGGTTGATTACCCACCCTCAAAAAAAAAAGTGGATTTATTCTAAGTGCTTAAATAACAAGATTTCATACAAAGATCTCCATGTCAGCTATCCCTAGTATCCCTGAAGGTATTCCAAATATAGACAAAGCTCACACCAACAAATGAAGACAAAGGAATGCTATTGCTTATCATATGTGACGTCACTGAATCAGCGTCATTCATACCACACGAAGTAAACTATCTAGAGTTAGTTCAAAGTCCATTGCCTAGATATATAACGGTGATCTATCCACCCGTCATCGGCTTTAAATTCGATGAATCGCGCGTAAACAAACGTACTGCTTTTTATAACATGGACGTAGAGATAAACTACTATAACATGGCCCGCCCCTCCAAAATACCGAACTTATGAAAGTATTTGTGAAAGAATTACAAAGCGGCACCAAGACTCACAACCCATGTTGCTGCCGGCCTGCTACTGAAAACGAATACTTATCACTACATACAAAAATCTTTCATTAGGAAGTGACTACAAACATTGAATCAGTAATTTGGAGGGGCGCGCCATGTTATCGTAGTTTATCTCTACTGCGTTTATAACACTGACGTACGCCATCTATAGGATTAATATAGAAAGGCGTGCGTTTTGGGGACAGTCTTATGTAATTTTGACGTCTAAAAATGCTGATTTTTAGCCTGGTTTGAATAATGACTAGATTTCGATCGAAAAAAATCAAAGAGCAAGATGGATGTTAAAAATACTTGCCGTTTGATACGTTATATCTTGATTTACTATCTTAGACGAGTCGTTATTTTGCTGACAATCGCTCTCGTTTCGCCACTTACTCCAAATCTGTACGCCCAGACAGTAATTATTAAAGAAGTTCGCGTATAGACGCGGAAGGTAGCCGTCTTCAATTAAAAGTTCAGCTTCGTCTGCAGAGGTTCTGTTTGATTTTTTATCATATTTCCCAGAATATTCATTCCTTGAAGTTTAATTGTGAGATTGTACGAGCACACAACATCGCAAAAAAAAACATAGTTTGAACTAATAATATCCTACAAAGGCATTCGAAACCTGCCGATAGAAGTGAAATCTTAAAACGCAGCAGTGATAGCCTAGTGGTGTGACCGTCGGTCTGCCAAGTTATAGGTCTCGAGTTCGAACCCAAGTCACGCACCTCTGTCCGGATTCATGTGCGTATTGTATAATTATCACTTGCATAAAAATCGGTGAAGGAAAACATCGTGAGGAAACCAGCAGGTCTGAGAGATATTTCTCAACAGCATGTGAAGCTAAGTCAGAGGCCCATGGGAAGCATAAAAATTTTGACACCAGGTTAGTCACTAACCACGAAAAGAAGACTAAAATTATCCTGTCAGTGACACGAACTCATAAGATTTCTTTAAGCAAAAATCTCTCAACATGCCTAAAGAAGATATGCCTATAGATTATATAAATGTTTTTTTTAGCAACCAATCTAGAATCAATCAATCAATGCTATTTTGAACCCATTTGAACTATTTCAATAAACATCAATATTACGAACCGTTAAAAATGATGATCAAACCTTTTAAAGTTCCAGTAATAACAAAACGTAATGCCATTTTTCATTTCGACGAAAAACAAAACTCAATATTGACGCGAAAATCTGTAACATGACTCACTGACGTCACCACTCAGTGACGTCATGAATAATGAGAGCCGCGTACGTGTGACGTATTATGTGATAACACAAAGGGTTTTTGAACGAAGGCTTTATTTAATATGAAATTAATTTGTTTTACCAACAGGATATACACACATCAAAAGTGTCTAGGGATCAACATATATTTTTGCAATAACTTTTCTCTTGATTGATATTAATTTAAATTTTCTTTAAGGATTCATCAAATAAAGTGTTTTCGTTTGTCACAGTAACGATAAACCAAGTCACCTTTGCATTAATAAAGAAATTTGCCATTTTCCTAATAAAGGGATTTTTGACATTTGAACCACTAACATTAAAGTTCGAAAAAAAGACTGAAATAACAGTTTTCTTTAAAATTTTATTGGGTAACTTAAACAATTAATAATCCGTGTTTCTACCGCGAACACTAACAACACAAGAACATCGGTTTGGCATACTCAAAATGAGTTCATCCAAATCACGCTGTGGAATGGCCGCCCATGTTCGTTGCAACAACAAAAAAAGGTCTTCTTGCAACTGGATACCCTCCATATTCGGCAGAGCTCTTCTCTGTAGCATATCCCATGCATGCTCAATCGGGTTCAAGTCTGGCGACTGAGCAGGCCAGGGCAGGACATTGATGTTAGCTGCGGCGAGAGTCTGTCTTACAACTCTTGCGGTGTGCGGTCGTGCATTATCATGCATTAACTGAAATAAGGGACCGATTTGCACTTAAATTGCCGATTTTAAGTGTCCTGATTTGGTACCAATTCATTTATCATATAAACTGACGTGTGCCTGTAAACATATCTCTGTGAAGACTTAAGTAAAGTGAGCTGTCAATAGCGTCAATCCCTTCAATCTAGTGGAGTGATAGCTCACTTTAGGCTCATTTCAGCTAAGTGTTCACGGTGTGATTTTAACAGAATTGGCAGGTGTTTTTGGCAGAACCTGTACCCATTCAAAAAGACTCAGTTTGTATTGGATCATCTGAACAGGCGACTACTAATCTCACTTATTGGAAAGCTGTGATGGTATTCTAACACAGGGTACTGTACGGTACCAGCCGCCCAGCCATAGTAGGCGCGGGCCTGCGGGCGGTATGTAATGGATAGCTCACCGTCCGATCAGGACCAGGCCCGTGCCGGACGGCGCGTACGGCACGACTGGGTCCGTTAGAGCCAAAGCCTGTCAGCGGGATTGACCGATGGAACATAAAGGGCAGAGGAAGCAACATGAATGGGTTTAAGTCAGTAAGAGTCTGACACTCCCTTCCGCTTCACCCATAGCGAGAGGGGTCATTTGATGATTTCCAACCCTCATAGAAAAAGGGTACCAGCCGCACATGATTAATGTCCCGACCTGTCGTACTAAGCGGTTCTCCTCCACATTTATTATGCGCACAGATAAAATGTGGAACGCTCTTCGCATCAAGCATTTTCTGGGCATGCTCGCTCCATCATAGACCTCATCCATCGCTTTCCATCAAGCGTGATAGAGGTCAAGAGGAAGCCAATTCCCCAATAAAAAATAAACAAAAAGTCAAGAAAAAAAGCGAATCAAAGAACATAACAGAAAACAAAACAGCATAGATTTTCTTCATTTGTGAAAACTATTCAAATAATCCAAGTATTATCAGCACGGAGCAAGCTTTTTCATACTCAAGTAATAAAAACTAACTTCTCTTAATTATATTCGTTAAGATAACAGTTTCATTTGCAGTAGCTTAGATTGGCTAATTTAAATTGTATTGTGTGTTTAAAAGGCCAAGAGGCGGGTAACGACGAGATTTTATAAGCGGGTTTAGTTATGAACGAGAAACGGAAAACTTTTCAAGAAAGATTTTTTTTTGAAATTGTCTTGCTAGGTGAAGTTTTCTAACTTAAATGTATAGTATAACATCGTTGAGAAAGTCTAGGCGAAAAGGAATAACTGGAGATTTAAAAGTGTTTTGTGTGGTTTCTCGGGGTATAACTAATACATCAGAATAACTCGTGCCATGTTAAAGATATTTTCGGATGCCTTAGAGTCTGACAAATAGTCTAAAGGTTATCGCTCCATGTAAAATACTTGTGTTCAGCTGGATCTGGTTAATCAAGAAGCTGTCCCCATCATCGTTGGGAAAAGGCTAGGCAGATTGAGAGCAGTAGTCTATAGTAAACGCACAGACTTACGAGTAAGTCGTGGGTTCAAACCCAGTCCAGCTTTATTTATATCATACACTGCTCTCGAAACGGTGGAGGAAACATCGTGAAGAAACCGACTCGTCCTAGAACTAAAAATGCAAAGAAATGTGACATCTACCAACCCGCACTGAGCCCACGTTGTCCAAAGAAATGTGACATCTACCAACCCGCACTGAGCCCACGTTGTCCAAAGAAATGTGACATCTACCAACCCGCCCTGAGCCCACGTTGTCCAAAGAAATGTGACATCTACCAACCCGCACTGAGCTCACGTTGTCCAAAGAAATGTGACATCTACCAACCCGCACTGAGCCCACGTTGTCCAAAGAAATGTGACATCTACCAACCCGCACTGAGCCCACGTTGTCCAAAGAAATGTGACATCTACCAACCCGCACTGAGCCCACGTTGTCCAAAGAAATGTGACATCTACCAACCCGCACTGAGCCCACGTTGTCCAAAGAAATGTGACATCTACCAACCCGCACTGAGCCCACGTTGTCCAAAGAAATGTGACATCTACCAACCCGCACTGAGCCCACGTTGTCCAAAGAAATGTGACATCTACCAACCCGCACTGAGCCCACGTTGTCCAAAGAAATGTGACATCTACCAACCCGCACTGAGCCCACGTTGTCCAAAGTCCCTCTCAAAAGAGAAGCCCAGAAGGAGAGTTGGTTGAAAAGATTCCTAACAAAAGAGTGGAGACCTGGGTCCCAGCAGTGGGAAAATTATAGCTGATTGTGTAGGTAGACTGATTGACAAAGCTAGATATTAGGCTAAAAAGGGAGTGACCGAGATGACGACTAATAGAGAAGTATGGAAGAAAAAGACATGATGCGCCGACCCCAAACAAATTAGGATATGCTCAGTAGGATGATGGCAGATTGATAGCAAGTCAATATGAAAGGTGGTAGCTAGGCTGACAGTCCAGGTCACTTCGGAAGTAAGTTCATTTACGCAACAATATTGCAATGCTATATTTATATCTAATGACAAGAAGGGCACCCGCATTTTCTATGACACGTCTTGCTTATGACCTGTCAACGATACTGTCCCATACGATACGATAGACATGCCTAATGCCTTCAGGTTTGGAAGCTTCAGACAGCAGCTTCTAATTATATGCATTGAGATTGCCAATTCACCTGTCATAACGTGGCAGGCACCTTGAATTGGATGCAATACAATAGTCTGCATTGGACGTTCATACGACTACACATCATGTTATACTATTCCAGTATAGGCAGATCTCGTGTTGTATAGGATTACCGTACAATGAGAGGTCAGCATAAACTGGACGTTTATAGCTTGATGTGTAGCCGTGTGTACACGTCTGTAATGTCAAGAACAAGTGCCATATTAATTCATTGTTCAGTAAGACCTGGTTTTTCAAAACAGAAGTTTGTCTGCTATACACTTGTGTAAAAACATCTATTGATGCGAACAGTATATATATATTATGACGACACGGTTGGCGCAGCGGTTGAGCGATTGACTGCTGCGCAGCATGTCGCGGGTTCGATTCCCGCACGGAACAAATATTTGTACGACCTGCAAGTATTTGTTACGGGTCTGGGTGTTTTTCTATCTATAATATGTATGTATTTACAAAAAAAAAATGTATATAAGTAGTTTATCTGCCATCTCGTTACCATAACACAAGCATTAGGTTGCTTAGCTTGGGACGATACGGCGTTGTGTGAAATGGCCAAGGATATTATTATTATTATTATTATATCCAATTAAGAAAAGAAAGCATGTTTATATCAGACAATGTTTTACATAACATCACGACAGTATAAAGAAGGCATATTTATTACACATTTCGCCATTTATGTTTAACTCCTACGTCAGTAGTGATGAAACTGGGAAATCTGTAATGGTAAAACCGAATTACTATTTGCCCAACTTGAGAATCGAACCCAGAACCACACGCAGAAATAACCTCGTTTTCCGGTGACGTCCCGATGAAGGTTTAAGTGGACAAACTCCCTTACAAGCACTTTTGACTTGTTACAGAGCCGGCAAGTCAGAAATATAAAGCTAGTTGCCGATTCCAAAGCGTAGTAAGTTCCCAAAGGAAGATACAGGCAAGTAACTCCGAGGACACCTTTTTAAAAACATGACGGCATAAGAGAGAGTCGCCACGGCATCCGAGTCTTAACCCCAAGTTACAATAACGTTTCTTTAAAAAAAAATAGGGTCACCGCCTCATTGCTGCTGGCAAAAAGCGATCAAACAAACCATACATTTCCTTATCCCCACAATAAGAAACCATGAAAATAATACGTACCATCATTCATACAATAACATAATCATTCAGCCGATATACGAAGGGAGGTGGTGCTATCACAGTCGTAAACACAACACTTTAGAGCGAGACAGAATGCTTTAAGTATATGGAAAGGTATGAGGAAAAAAGGGACAGAAAACCCCATGGACTTTATTACACGAAACGAAGTTATAGTAATAAGGGCGATTTACAGCGTGGATGCACGTTTTTATGGTGTTCAGTCTATTGTTTTGAGAACGAAATTATTTTTGTCGAGCCAAGAAGGTAGGATTTCTTTAGAATTTCTCATGGGAAAGTTTTCCATGTCCAGACGATATTTTTTTTCTGTTCAAACTCTAACATTTTTCATACGAAATTGTGGAAATAAAGCTAGGATTCTGCTTTCTGGAATTAATTTAGTCAAGATGTTAACGTTGCGACGAAATATAATATACCTTATCGGTCATTATATTGTCGAGCTGTTTGGGGTTAAACCCTCGACCCGTGGGAGCTTCGAGATTTCCAAACGGCTGGTTGACACACCCCATGACCCAGGGTCTGGCTTTTACCTTGGCCAGAGGCTGAGAATTGCTATACAGTAGCAATGCCGCCAGTCTTTTGGATACATTACCAGTCGACAGCGTTGCGGAAGAATTTTTGGACGCCATATTTTAGTTTCTTAGTTCGGATAATATTTTTGCTTTTGCTTTTTAAAATAGGCACAGATTTTTTTTGCTACTTAACTGGGCTTGCCTGTGGATGCCTCAATGAAATTAAAGCCTCCAGCCAGGGCTTCAAAACTTATAAAACTAAGCGACTACACGCTAAGGGCACGCTCGCTGGGGGAGGACAGCAAAGGACAGACTAGATCGGAAGACTGATTGTCATTTAGTGGCGAATTTAAAGCTACAGGTACACGGGGCGGGCTGGCTCAAGCAAGAGTTGGGGCGGCCAGATGCAGCTGAATACCACTTCTTCATAAGGAGCGTCTGTCTATCTGATGTCCATAACCCAGTTACTGGGTACCTCAACACCCCATGATAAGACTGTTAATTCTGGACACTATCCCTTAAAATAGTTGGTAATCACACATAGCATCACCCCTGTTCTGCCAGAAGCGTAAGCAGACGTATACGTATAATACACCCTCATTTGGCCAGTGATATCGCCAAATTGGTTTTAGTATGATAATAAAAATATTATCAAAATGATATTCAAAATATCAAGGTGCTATCGGCTATTCGTTTCATGTAAGTGCAAAACGTTGTTAGTGCTAAAAATAGCCTGTTAGCCCGAAACCTATTCCTGGCTAAATATAGCCTCCCATCTGACCTTTACTCTACCTGCCGGATAGATTTATAAAGGAAAATACAAATGGCGCGGGCGCTAGAATTCGCCGAAAGGATTATCAAAAGCCACTTCCTACGCCTGTATTTGACGGGTTAGGCAGCGGTGTACCTAATAATAGTCGGTAAACCCACATTTCGCTAGTTAAGTTTATATCATGTAATAGGAGACAATCAAAACACAACACTTTAGAGCGAGACAGAATGCTTTAAGTATATGGAAAGGTATGAGGAAAAAAGAGACAGAAAACCCCATGGACTTTATTACACGAAACGAAGTTATGGTAATAAGGGCGATTGACAGCGTGGATGCACGTTTTTACAATCAGACAATCCTATTGCCACCAACCGGGCAGAAATCCTGACTGATTTGAGAGTTTTCTAGATGGAAAAACCCAAAAACACTTTTCCCAACCCGGGAATCGAACCCAGAACCTCATGATCAGCAGAAGCCCGACCACTAGACCAAAGAGGCAGTCACTTTTAATTGATTTGCTCATTTCAAGCTCACGTCACGCAGGTTTTCACAGTGAGATGTTAACATAATACTTGTGTACGTGTGTATGTGTTTATGTTCTTTTCGTGTGGTTATTGACTACCCTTTTTTTTAAGGCTGGGAAATCATCCAATGACTTCTCCCGCTCTGAGTGGAGCGGAACGGAGTGTCAGACTCTTACTGACTAAAACCCATCCATGTTCCTTCCGTAGCCCTTTATGTTCCGGGGTAGCGGTAACCCTTTCGGACAATCCTGCTAACTAGTGACTACCGTGGTGTCAGAGTTCTTGTGCTGCGCATGGGCCTCTGACTTAGCTTCTCATGCTGTTGAGAAATATCTCTCAGACATGCTGGTTTCCTCACGATGTTTTACTTCACCGATTTTTAAGCAAGTGATATATGTATGTGTGTGTGTAGTTATGTACACACATCAAAAGTGTCTAGGGATCAACATATATTTTTGCAATAACTTTTCTCTTGATTGATATTAATTTAAATTTTCTTTAAGGATTCATCAAATAAAGTGTTTTCGTTTGTCACAGTAACGATAAACCAAGTCACCTTTGCATTATTAAAGAAATTTGCCATTTTCCTAATAAAGGGATTTTTGACATTTGAACCACTAACATTAAAGTTCGAAAAAAAGACTGAAATAACAGTTTTCTTTAAAATTTTATTGGGTAACTTAAACAATTAATAATCCGTGTTTCTACCGCGAACACTAACAACACAAGAACATCGGTTTGGCATACTCAAAATGAGTTCATCCAAATCACGCTGTGGAATGGCCGCCCATGTTCGTTGCAACAACAAAAAAAGGTCTTCTTGCAACTGGATACCCTCCATATTCGGCAGAGCTCTTCTCTGTAGCATATCCCATGCATGCTCAATCGGGTTCAAGTCTGGCGACTGAGCAGGCCAGGGCAGGACATTGATGTTAGCTGCGGCGAGAGTCTGTCTTACAACTCTTGCGGTGTGCGGTCGTGCATTATCATGCATTAACTGAAATAAGGGACCGATTTGCACTTGTAGAGGAACGATGACGTCAGATACAATCGTCTCAGCATAAATTTGAGCGTTGAGGTTGCCTCTGATCCAAATCAACTCAGTTCTTCCGCCGATCCAAATACCCGCCCATACCATGATGGTTCCACCACTATAAGGATGGACTTCCTGGCAGGATTTTAATCGCTGTTGGCGTCCAGGGGTTCTCCAGTGTCGTATACGTCTTGTATCCGGTCTCATACCAAAACGAGACTCATCAGAAAAGCACACGAAACGCCATTGTTCTTCTGCCCAATTTCTGTGTTCAAGAGCCCATTGATATCGAATCCTACGATTGTGCATTGCTATAGGTGGTACCCGTAGCGGTCTTCGGGAATGAAGGTTCACTTCATGCAAGCGGTTTCTGACTGTTTGGTCGCTAATTAAGTTCCCTGAAGAGTGATGAAGCCTCACGGCTAACATCATGGCGGTTATTGTTGGAGCTCTTCGAGTTAAGATTTGAATGTATCGGTCTTGTCTCCGTGTGGTGCAGCGATACCGTCCTTCATGGCGCTCAGCCACGGTACCAGTCGAATATGGAGGGTATCCAGTTGCAAGAAGACCTTTTTTTGTTGTTGCAACGAACATGGGCGGCCATTCCACAGCGTGATTTGGATGAACTCATTTTGAGTATGCCAAACCGATGTTCTTGTGTTGTTAGTGTTCGCGGTAGAAACACGGATTATTAATTGTTTAAGTTACCCAATAAAATTTTAAAGAAAACTGTTATTTCAGTCTTTTTTTCGAACTTTAATGTTAGTGGTTCAAATGTCAAAAATCCCTTTATTAGGAAAATGGCAAATTTCTTTATTAATGCAAAGGTGACTTGGTTTATCGTTACTGTGACAAACGAAAACACTTTATTTGATGAATCCTTAAAGAAAATTTAAATTAATATCAATCAAGAGAAAAGTTATTGCAAAAATATATGTTGATCCCTAGACACTTTTGATGTGTGTATTTATATGTACAGACGCCAGCACATCAAGCTATCCCTAACTGCCAAATTTTCTCAATTAAAAATGAACCTTATGTCTTTGCAATAAAGTTGAAATACTATCAAAGAAATTTGACAGATTGTGGTAACTTGATGTGCTGGCCTCTGTACACGGCAAGATTATAATTATACAGGTAAATAAAGCCTATTTTTGAACTCCAATGTGTACAACATAGTAAATCATTGTTTGTTATTACCCGTCTAACTCATAAATAGCTGTAAAAGCTATATAACGTACGTTTGTTCGTGCGCTCGTGAAGCTTACGTTGTTTTGATGTGCAAGGTGAAAAATGGTATCTAGGCCACTTCTTTTTTCAGGTGGTTAGAGACTAACCTGATGTCAGAGTTTTTATGCTCCCCATGGGCCTCTGACTTAGCTTCACATGCTGTTGAGAAATATCTCTCAGACATGCTTTTCGCAAAAACATAAAGACGTCTCAATTGGTTTTCCAAATTTCAATCATAATCTGAATAATTTTGAAGGATATTGATAATCCAATCGCAATGAATGTTGTTGAATTGTCAAAATGAACATCATTGATTCTGACAGTGTATTCAGCGATTATAGTGCAGATTTCTGAATGCTTTTCAATTCAATTTGATCTGTTGTCAAATCTGTTGTCAAGTGATTTGATTAGCTTTTGTTTATTCTGTCAGTCTATTACAACAGCAGCTTACATACAATTTGGCAGATCAGTTTATATAATACTTGAACAGGATTTCAGAAACTGAAGCGATTTGTGCCTATTAGTGAAGAAGTGGTTCAACCTTCTTTGTCAAAACGTTGATGACTTTTTGTCCAGTTCAAAAGTTTTATCTGCATTTATTTGTCCGAAAGGGCTAACGCTGCCCCATAACATAAAGGGCTAATGAGGGAACATGAATGGTTTTAGTCAGTAAGAGTCTGACACTCCCTCCCTCAGTGGAAGGGAGTGTCAGAGTTTTGCTTGGGTATTGTTGATGACTATTGTATTTATTTTATTTATTATTTTGTAGTTTTCTCATGTTATGCTGCACCGGATGACGTCATTATGTCGCAGCATTATGCTGAGCGATGGCCGATTTACGTGGATGTGTCGCATATTTTTGTTCTTTTTGTGCGTCATGTTTGCTGCAAGAAAAACGTATTATCTTTCTTTGTAGTACAGAGGCATCAAGCTAACTAAATCTGAAAATTTTCTTTGATAGATTTTGAACTTTATTATAAAAGCATAAGGTTCATGTTCAATTGGGAATATTTTACAGCTTGGGATAGCTTGATCTGTAAGTACAATTTTCTCAAACGATGTTGACCTTAATAATTTACGAGTTAAGGTTTAAAATCGTTTGAACAAATTTGACAGTTCGGTATTATTATAACTTGATGCGCTGGTGGCTGGCTTGTCAATTGATATTATTGAATACAAGGAAATGCTTATTAACAACGTACTACTGTTAATAAATCAAAAATAATGTTTGCACTATCAAGAATGGCAGCTAATGAAAATATTTTGACGGATATAATAGTTGTTTTGACAGCTGACTGTATGATTGGTTGCCTTGGCTTATTATGAGACCAAGGAGGCAAGTTTTTATTTTATCAGGTGCCTCTCATTCTAAGGTATTATATGACAATTGCAACCAATAGCCATATTGGATTCTTTAGATTTCCGAGCACCCGTTATTAAACATAATATTTTTATGTAATAACTTATGTTATATCGTTGGAACTGTCTGTCTCGTCGGTCCAATGGACGGAAGCGACTGCCTTGTTAGTCTAGTGGTGCAAGCGCTACTGCTGACCATGTGGTCCTGGGTTCGATTCCCGGATCGGGTAAAGTGTTATTTAGTTTTTGCATCTGGAATTTCTCAGTATCAGTCCGAAGTCAGGATTAGTGCCTGGTTGATGACAATAGGATCACCCCCTATTACATGGGACTAAAACATAATTGGCGGAATGTGGGTGTAAAGTCACGAGCAAAACTATGTATACAGTTTACTAATTAAATAAGCGGTTTTCTGGTTAGTTTTTAAATGAAATTCAATGTTTTTACGCACATTGCATATTCGAACCCATAGGTTTACCGTACATGTCGCATCTCGTCGTTGAAATAGTTATTTTACAAGAAAACCGCTTCCGAAAATTGCTAGGTGTATACATATTGGTGCTCATGACTGTACATCTCAGCCTTTTTTTTTTTGAAGGTGGTATATTATCAAATTACTCCTCCCGCTCTGGGTGGAGCGGATGGGAGTGTCAGACTCTTACTGACTAAAACCCACCATGGTCCTTCCATAGCCCTTTATGTTCCAGGGTAGCGGTAACCCTTTCGGACAATCCCGTTTACCCTCTGCCTAACCCTGGGATTAGACGCATGATGTTATATTGTGTTGAAATTCAAGGAAAATTCATCCGAAAATCTTCATCGCACTCTTTAAAATACCTTATTTCTTAAGAAACCAGTGCACTAGGGAGCTACGTTCACATTCAGCTATAAAAGCATTTGCATTAAGGGGATTGGCTTCAAAGCGTGTTTGTGGGATCCCATCTTTTGTCGGGTTAGTCACCTACTGGACACAAGAGACCGGACACACGTGTGTCTAGTTGGTGAAAATCCGAATTAGTACAATTATTATTTCGTCATCTGGACACGCCAAAATTTTTACGCATGTCCACATAGTGAAACTTAAATTAAATCACTTTTATGTTTTCGCCAACTGGACACACCCAGTTTTTTGCAAAAAATGGTACAGTCAGGTTAATAATTGCCTCGATTTTATGAAAAAGCTGCCTCACTTTTTTACTTGAAAAACCTTATATATTTGTAATTTTCAAGGTTAAACGCAATGATGTTTTTAACCTTGAAAGATACACTGCACTCCTATACAAACTTGCAAAGCTTGCTTGCTTACTAAATGTAGTTGCAGTAAAGTTTGTACTAGAGCGGAGTCGAAACGTTGATTTATGGCATAAAATAATAATATATCAAAATAATCATCAAACTCAAACTTAAACTCGAAGTATTTATTTCAAATAAACCAATTACAGGCACTTTTGAATTGTCAAGGTGTCGGTCAGTCAGAGAGATGAAGCTAGTTGCCCATTCCAAAGCAGTAGGTACCTATGGAGAAGAACGGGCAAGAAACTCCATGGACACTCTTTTAAACAAAATATGTTTACAAAATATTGGTTACATAGTTCATATTAATATTATACATGTGAGAACGATGCAGAACGTTAAAAGCATGAGATATAAAATATGTAAAACTATTCAATAATTAAATTAAAACAAGCCTTAGCCACTAAGAGATGACCAGTCCCTACTGACAGCGCCCGTTCACGAACATGACGCATATATTAGCACCATTCAGCTCAACCATTTTGCAGGGAGCTAAATGATCCAACACACACGCCACCATCAGCGAGACATTAAAGTGAGCATGGCATACTCTCAGTCGCCAGGGCACATTCAAGTCAATGAAAGACGTACCCAGTAAATGGTCACTTTATAGTAGGTACATAGTACTCACATATGTGCTAAGCAATTATACAATACGTCTAAAAGACACTCTCCTGAATTTTAGTCTCTATCTGCATTTAGATCAATTAACCAGACAAAAGACTTGCATTGATCACTTTATATAAGCAATATTAAGGACGCTATTGGCAACGTCCATGAATTATTTCTCTCCGACCACAACACAGGTCAACTTTAAATTTTACAGCTAAAAAAGTAAAAACTTGGTATGAATACGAGAAAGATTAAAATAAAGACAATTTAGATAAAACAGATTGTCTATCAGCACTCAGTTGGTCAGAAATATTTGATCACGAAAACTTAAATTCAGCTTTTAACGTTTTTCATGACACATTTTGCTTATTTTATGACCTCTGTTTCCCGATCAACAAAGTAAGAATAAACTGCAAGTCACCAAGGTGGATCTCAACCGGAATTAGAAAATCCAGTAAACATAAAAGAAAACTAATGTATCGCCAATACATGACCAAATCTAAATATGATACATGACATTACTTTAAATACAGTAATATTTTCAAAAAGTGTAGGTAAGTGTAAGTCGATCTAAATATTATGTCATAAACTTTAAAATAGTGTCATTGACGAAAAATAAGGGTATGAAGTTTGGCAGATTATAAGAGATAACTGACCAAGTAAATAAAAAAACTAGTATTCATTTAATTAAACTAGACAATAATTATATAACTAAACCTATAGAAATTGCTGAATCTTTCAATTACTTTTTTATTAACATGGCTAAAGGATTCCATAATAATAATAATAGTGACTTTCTAATACTGTCAGTGTCAAAAATATATTCTTTATAAATTTACAAATAGTAAATACTTTTAAAATTACATAGGTACTTAATTACTCGTTCTCAGCAGTAGGACGTGACTGATGATGATTGTGACACGAAAAATAAATGTGCTTGACTGTACTTTATCTTGAATTCGGGTAAAATGCGAACATGTGTCCAGTTGGCGAAAACATAAAAGTGATTTAATTTGAGTTTCACTATGTGGACACGAATAAAAATCTTGGCGTGTCCAGATGACGAAATAATAAGTGATACTAATTTTGAGTTTCACCAACTGGACACACGTGTGTCCGGTCTCTTGTGTCGAGTTGGTGACTAACCCCTTTTGTCTCTGTTTGTATTTTGACTCGCTTTTTCAGTTACCGTAATATGGTGCTTTAGTGTTTTAAAAAAAACTAGTTTCATCTAGGTTGCAGGGAATTGAGATAGAATGTGCTTTGTTTATGAGCGAGATATTCTTGTTTCTGGATTGCGTGGTATTACGCGAATAGATAAAATAAGGAATGAGTATGTAAGAGAAAGTCTGAAAGTGACACCGGTGACTGAAAAGTTGTGTGGAAATCTGTTGTCATGGTATGGGCATGTTATGCGGAGGAATGAGGAAAATGTTGTCAGGAAAGTTTTGAGTATGAATGTGGATGGCTATACAAGTAGAGGAAGACCAATGAAACGATGGATGGATTGTGTGAAAGATCTTTCACACAATCCATACATCGTTTCTTGGTAGTCACTCCCTTTCTAGCCATATGATCATATGCCTAGAAAGGGAGTGACTACCGAGATGACGACTAATAGAGAAGTATGGAAGAAAAAGACATGTTGCGCCGACCCCAAATAAATTGGGATAAGGGCAGGAAAATAATGATAAAGTTGAGATAACATAAAAGTCAAAGTCAAATCATTTATTTCAAATAGGCACAAGAAAGGCACTTTTAAACGTCAAAATGGGCAAGAAATAGAATTGATCATCATGCCTGTAAGCCCCTAATGAAGTAAGTAGGCACACACATTAACAGAGTATTAGTTGATGAAACACTTCCTTGTTATACACAGTACATGTTAAGATTTGAGCGTTAATACCGAAAAAAAATTCTTATTAAATAACTAGCTGACCGGGACAGACTTAGTCGCATATTTCCCCACAACTTGTTTTTTCTTGTACATAGTTTGTTTTTTAAAGTGAAACTTTTATTACATCGTCTCAAACTTTTTCGTCTGTGTGTTGCATGTCGCGTGACGGTCGGCCGCGGAGTAGGGATAAAATGAAAGGCGCTCGTCAGAGCAGCCAAGGCCAATATGGCGGCGCCTATAGTGTCAATAATGTCTTTAATGTGATAGAAGTTTCACTTTTACCGTGGTTTCATAAAACCACACAATTCTTTTTTCTTACTGCGTTATGTTTACCGCAAATAAACAGTCCAGCTCATCAAGCTACCTAAACCTTTCAAATTTCTTTGACAGATTTTCAACTTCATTACTAACTAGCTTCCGCCCGCGGCGTCGCCCGCATAATATGTCGACATATTATACATATAAACCTTTCTCTTCAATCACTCTATCTATTGAAAACCGCATCAAAATGCGTTGCGTAGTTTTAAAGATTTAAGCTATGTATGCTTAAATCTTTAGGGATATAGGGACAGAGAAAGCGACCTTGTTTTATACTATGTGATATTATTAAGGTTCATATTCAATTAGGAATATATGTGTTGGCCGTCTGTAAGTACAGTCGCCAGTACATCAAATAACCACTAACTTTCTTTCTGTCTATGTTTTTTAGAAGCAGTGCCATTGTGAATCTAAATCATCCAGAGCCATGCAAATAGACACAAAAAAAAACATCAAAGTCAGACCAGCCATTTATGAGCAGTTCAGTGGTATACACACGTACAAACGAATTAAAAGATCAATTTTCTCCAGAAAATAACAAAGTATACCTTCAATTCTGATCAAAGCAGAAAACATCACGCCTTAAAGAATTAAAGGATTTACCGGAACAGTGTATTGACATCTGGAGACCACAAAGGCTTTGGTAACCGGCTTCGACTTCAAAAAAATGTATCCCCTGGGATATCGGAAAATGTTGGCTTTCGATAAACCCGAAGAAAGTTAGTAACATTCGAATTACTTTCAATAGGATTTCTTTTACTTGTAGATATTTTTGTTTCTGCTAGATATTTTTGTTTCTGCTAGATATTTTTGCTTCTGCTAGATATTTTTGTTTCTGCTAGATATTTTTGTTTCTGCTAGATATTTTTGTTTCTGCTAGATATTTTTGTTTCTGCTAGATATTTTTGTTTCTGATAGATTCGGGAGAGCTTGTGCAAATTACTTGGATATCTAAAAGTATTGCTTCTTTTTTCAATTCTGAGTAGTGATTTTCTTTATCATCTCAGTTTTGTCTTTTTTAGGGTTCCATAGGTACCCAAAGAGTAAATCGGGACCCTATTACTAATACTCCGCTGACAGTTCGTCCGTCTGTCTGTCTATCCGTCTGTCACCAGGCTGTATCTCATGAACCGTGATAGTTAGAAAGTTGACATTTGTAAAAATAATATCGATTTTATTGCTTTCCGGAATATTCTTAAATGTCAAAAAAATTGTATTATGTTTCCTATGACGTCTTAAGTCCAAATAATTTCTTCCTGGTGCATTATTATCATTATGAGACTAACAATGACATAAGATTTGGCGGCTTGCTCGGCGGTACTGTTAGTTCCAGAATTAGACCACAGGTGGCGCGACGAGAAAGGTCACGTGACGGAAGAGGCTCCATCTAACGATAAGGCGTGTGAAAAGGACGATCTCCCACAACATTGAAAATAATAAGTTTTCTTATTCATTCCCAAATTAACTACATACTCATATCAAACCAGCCGTGAAACATGTCCCAGAAGTTGTCCCAAACACAGTTCAGTACAGAAATCTTGAGCATAATTTAATAAAGAATACTTTTTGTACCTTCGTGAAGCACTTGGTTTACTTGCAAAGTTTTTATTGTGGGCTGTAAAAAGAAGTACCTTCAGGTGAAAAACAAACAGTTTTCCGAGAAGAAACTCTTGGAGGAGATGGAAATAAGAAAGGAGGTGTACTTCAACTAACTTGAAGGTAAGTACAATTTCTTCGAGTTATCTTTTCTGTCTATTTCGTTTTTTTTCTGTAACGGCAATTGAACCGTTTTTTTTTTTGAGGGTGTGAAATTATGAAATGTCCCCGTCCCGATCCCGTGGAGCGGAAGGGGGTGTCAGACTCTTACTGACTAAAACCCATCCATGTTCCTTCCTTAGCCCCTTATGTTCCTGGGTAGCGGTAACGCTTTCGTACAATCCCGCTTAGGGTTCTTACAGACGAACGGCAAGTTTCTTACAGACGAACGGCAAGTTGTGAACGGCAGAGGCTACTTCAGCCGTCGCCACCGGATGTCGGCGGCAGCCGTCGACGTATTGACTGCTGCCGCCGACGCTTCGACGGCTGCCGCCGACAGGTGGCGATGCTTGCAGTTGTGGCGTGTTTCATCCGCAAGCGTTGTCGCCTGTCGACGGCAGCCGTTGTCGCCTGTCGGCGGCAGCCGTCGACGTATTGACTGCTGCCGCCGACGCGTTGACGGCTGTCGTCGACAGGTGGCGACGGCTGAAGTAGCCTCTGCCGTTCACAACTTGCCGTTCGTCTGTAAGAACCCTTACCCGGCAGGCTTCGGTTCTAATGGCCCCTTCAAATACTGACATCTCTTTGAGGCGCGATATCTCTTTCTCTGACACTCCCTTACGCCCACCTAGGGCGGGAGGAGTCATTCGATGACTTAACACCCTCAAAAAAAAAAGTATACGCTCTAGTTTTTTTCCCCACCTCCAAAGCTACTAAATGTGAATTTTACGGATCTAATTCAGAACAGAGACAGACCGAAAACGATAATCGGCCTCCAGGAGCCTTCCAATTCCTTCAATGTTCTTAAAAACTCCGAACAAAAAGACTAAGGCATTTTCAACAGAGTCGGTACTTACCAACTGATATAGTTCAGTCTACGCTTAAACAGCAAACTACATCACCACGTAAAGCATTCAGTTATTTATATTTTTCACAACATCAAAGCTTCGAAAGCAGACGAATTTTTGTATAGTATTTTCTTTGTCATTTGTCAGACTACAATGCCACACGCCATTAGGCACACCTATTAGTTTGAGCTCAACAAAAATATTCTTAACCGTACCGTTTCTATTAATAGACACGTGTAGAAAACGTTGTTTTTCGTCACTATTATAGTTTATACAACGTATTTATTTACAGCTAGATTACGTCCCGTCTACATTTTCTAAAAGTTTACCTACAAATTAACACTTGCTTAAAAATCGGTGAAGGAAAACATCGTGAGTAAACCGGCATTCCAGAGAGATATTTCTCAACAGCATGAGAAGCTAAGTCAGAGGCCCATTGGCAGCATAAAAATTCTGACACCAGGTTAGTTACTAACTACACGAAGAAGAAGACCTACAAATTGATGCTTGAAAAACGTATAAAAATTAGCTATTAAAATGAACCAGAATTTTTTTGCATGCAAAAGCAAATAATAATAATTACGCAATCATATTTTGAACTCCAACTACACAGCATTGACTGTTCGAACATGACTTAGCATGGCTTTACCGTTAAACAAACCCCATCCATCCACTCTTGATCACACACAACACTGAAAACATTACTCTCTACAAGTGACGTCACACGCGAAGCATCTCAAGTCTTCCTACACGGTTTTCCAATCAACATACCGTACCGAGTCCCGGCTCCGAGGCAACTACGTCATCTCACGCGCTTATGTCATGTCGTGCTCGCGTGATGTGAACGTGTACGTTGGAAGCGGTCCATGGGCGTAAAGAGAAGAAAAAAAGTTTTTAAAATATCATAAATCATGATCGTTGGTCGTGACGTCAGAATTCCATTCAGGCGCTTCGTTCTTGCAGTTCTACTTTTGAAATTCGAATGTATGAATTGGAATATTATGTTACTGTTCGAGTTTTAAAATTGGACTTTTTCTTTTTTTGTTGCAAGGAGGTCGATGCTAAATGTATGTTATTGAATAAACTTCATAATGGGTATATATTGCTGTTATACAAGATTCTTTTTATTTAAAAATGATCTTATATTGGAAAATGCTTTTGTTCAAGTTAACAACTAGACGACTCATTTTATGAAGACAGGTTTCCGTATCTTTAACAATTTCATTGTGATTTGTCAGCATTGCAAAACCTATTAGGTAATAGTTACTAAATTTAGAGAATATCTTAGTTATAGCTACACTTAACAGTGTTAATAAGAAGGATGCGCAAAGATAGTCCGCAAAAATCAAATTTTCGTGCGTTTTTTGCAATTTGTACGTCAGTGTCAGGTTGTATCTTGATTAAAATATGATTTGCAACCAATAACATTCCTGGCATTAATTACACGCAACTCTTTTCCGGGAAACAGTTATTGGTGTTTATGTTGCATTAATTATAAATAATTGGATCGCAATGAATAAGTTTATACAATCAAAGGCAAATTAAAAGCTTTGTACATTAATATCTGTTGATTACTGCCTACTGTTATTGGTAATTGTTACTGTTATTGGTTTTAAAATTAAAATTCAACGCATTTTTTTTTAATCGATCTACATTTAGTTAAACCATATCGATTTTCCTTTTTTTGTTTCAATCACTTTAGACATTAGCAGAATGTTCGACATCGGCTTTGGTTGCCATGATAAAAATATAATAGAATAGACACACTGGAGGTACAAGAGCTGATCGCCATGCTTGCTCAACAAGGGTTTGCGATTTCGGACTTATATTAACTAAAAATCCTAGCTTTCTCACGGTGTTTTTCCTTCACCGATGTTAGAAATTTCTAAGTTAAAATCCGAAACTTCATGAATTGAAAGAGTCACATTTGGTATTTGTCCAGATTACGACCTACCACCTTGTTCATTATAGGCGAGGTCTGATACACAAGACCATCACATAACCAAAAAAACAAACATCGGAAAATCTTTAAATAAAATAAGTTCTGTCAATATCCGATCGAGAACCAAACTTATCGGTCGATTCGCATGAATTTGACTACTACTTTTATTGTGTACTTTTATTAAATCTATTGCAAATAATTCAAAATGTGCCGATTGCCTAATACGTATAACTCCAGTCCTTGATTCGCTCTAAAAGAAATTAAATTCGTGCGAATCACCTAAAAAAATTAAGTGTCGATTCGCACATCACGGGCCAGTAAATTCGAGCGAATAAAACAAGACACAATATCGGATCGAGAAACAATAGTACCTACTTACGAGGGGTACATTGAAACGGTTCATACTAGATTTTTTTATGTGCGAATATTGTTTACGATTTTTTTATGTATTTGCTTCAGTGTGGAAATGTTGTTATTGGTGCAACACATGCCAATGTAGTACAACTTTATCGGATAGTGTTCAAGAATATCTGACAATATCGTGTAGACGTTTTTGTTTAGTATATTTATATCACTGAGGAGCTCGTGGCTAAGTAATAACAGCCGCACAGGTCAATCTATCAGGTTGACCTTGGATGGGTGACCCGCTTTACACACCTAACTCCTCCGTGCCTCGGAGAACACGTTAAGCCGTAGGTCCCGGCTGTCATTTGTGCATCTTTGACAGTCGTTACGGGTCGTTAGAAGCCTGAAAACCAGCCAGTCTTACCAAGGGCTATCATATTGCCCAGTTACTGGGTTCTGGTGGTCAGATAAGCAGTCGCTTTTTGTAAAATACTGGTATTCAGCTGCATCTGGTTAGATTGGAAACCGACCCCAACATAGTTGGAAAAAGGCTAGGCAGATTGATTTGATTTATTTCACTGGTAATTGAATATACTGATAGGTTAGGAGAGTTTTGAGTATGAATGATAAGATACGATGGATAGACTGTTGAAGCTGCTAACGGTAGAAAGAGGCGTGACTACCGAAAGGATGACTAATACAGAAGTATGGAAGACGAAACAGACGTTGCGCATTTTCTCAGGAACGCGTCCAGGTATTAAGTTGAAATTAGTATCAAATACGTAGGTCTACAACTCCCTTTTTTTAAGGATGGGAAATTATCAAATGACTCCTCTCAGAGCGAAAGGGAGCGTCAGACTCTTACTGACTTAAACCCATATCCATGTTCCTTCCTAGCACTTTATGTTCCAGGGTAGCGGTAACCCTTTCGGACAATCCCGCTGAGTATATCAATGTATGGGAGGACAAACCGAATACAAAGTTAAGTTTATTCTTGGGATAAATTTATCCTAACTACAGAACCCTTCAACGCTCTCACGCAACACGCGCCGGGTTTTTTATTATTGCGTCATGTTTATTGCAAATAAATTTATTTTCATTCTTGTTCATTTTTACCTTCTGAGCTTGTAATATCACACTTATACATCATGCCACGTGGGATGAAGGTAACGCCATAATTATCTATACTATAATATTATAAAGAGGTAAAATTTGTAAGTTTGTATGTAGGGGGTAATCTCCGGAAATAATGATCCAATTTCAATTTTTTTTTCACTGATAGAAAGCTACATTATTCCTGAGTGCTATAGGCTATAAATTATATTTATATGATACATATTAGCCGAGCTATCGCAATTTTCGTCTAGCAAGTCGGAAAGAAATACCTCCGAAAACAGAATTATTTGCATGCGCTGCCTAAACAGTTGTTTAAAATTGAAAGCAATGTATGGCAACCCGGTTCGCCTTAATTATTTCTAGAAAAAGTCCGCGACACCATATTCCTATCTTTTGTATTTTAACTTATATACTTCATTTTATGTTTTAAAAAAGTATTTTTTCGACTTACTTCTAATGTTAAAACAAGAAATTTTCCGCTGACGAAGTCGCGGGAAGAAGCTAGTTATGCTATAAAACTTTACGTGTTATTATTGTTTTGTCAGAATATCAAAGCTCTCAATATTATTCAATATTTTAACTATAATTTTCCTCCACTAAATACCTTTAAATTGACTAAGGCCATTTATTCAATTAAAATGCGAATTTTATGATGACGCATGAAGGCAAAAACTTCTAAAACAAAACCTAGTAACTACCATTTAAAATATCAAATCGCTCACTAAACTAAAAAAAAAAACCCACAGTCGACCATTTGTCGAATGTAAGTCGGGACGAGCAAGTAAATCCCTCCTTTTAAACTCTGTTAATCCCTCTGGCTTTTCAATTGTGAAACCTTTTCAGGAGGAGTATTACCCTCACAATACTCAGCGGCGCCAAGTCTTGAACGTACGCATTGTCTGACAGATAGCGAGTTTGTAACCTTTTTGCTTCGAACCTTTTGTTACTTGGTTTTTCATTACAGCAATGTTGTGACAGATTGGGTTAAACGAATCGGAATGTGTGGTGATGGATTCATGTTTCTTTCTTTGTAAATTCGGATTTTCGGTTTTCTTGTGGTTTTGTGTGACGGTATGTTGAAATTCATTTTCATTCATTCATTCATGGGGTAGGAAAAAGGTAAAAAAATATTTGGTTATTTCAGAACAAGGTAAAATACTATAATTTAAATCTTTTATTATATCTGACCGAATACGAAATACCACGCTGCGCTCCAAAACTGGGATCGTTGAATTTGGCAAAAAGGCTGCTAAGTTTAAATGGGATTAGGTAGGTCACGTTAGCCGCATGCATAGTGACCGCTGGGCAATAGTCGCTAGGTGGGTGCCTGAGGATGGACGGCGCCGTCGAGGCCGGCCCAGAAAGAGGTGGCGAGACGACCTAGACGCATACCACGAAGGATGGATCGAGGTGTCTCAAGAAAAAGATTTCTGGAAGGATTTAGGGGAAGCCTTTGCTCGGCAGTGGGACAATGCAGGCTAAGTAAAAAAAAAAAACTTTTCGTATACATACATACATAATCAGCCTATAATGTTCCCACTGCTGGGACACAGGCTTCCTATCTAAGAGAGGGAATGGGCCACCCACGTCGTAACTTATTTTTTTGTAGAAGCGTTCCAATACCCACATGGAAACTTTTTTTTTTGTAAAAATAAAATTGCACCTTACTCCCAAGACAAGATTAAATGGATGTGACCCAAATAACTTGCGCCGCATCCTCATACATGTTCTCTTTCAAGGCGGTCTAATTTAACATAGTTCTTCGGTAGAGGATCTTTCTTTGAGGGATAAGATCTGGAACACTAATCACACGAAGGCTGACTTGCACTTAGATGTTCGTACCTTAAAAGCTTAGAAATATCAGCAGTTTAATAGGCGTGCATTTAAAGATTGTTATTTTGAAGACAAAATCAAAAGTAATTTGTTAAAACAAGACTGAAAATCAGGCGCCTAGACAAGTGTCAATTGCTCCGTGTCGAATCGATTTCGAAAATTATTGATTGAACAATTCGTTATCTCAGCGATTCGGATTGTCGAGAACGCCACTTGTCAACGCATTTGTATGGGAATATTGATCGAGTTTCGTTACACAATCTGACATTGTCTAGTACTTAGCGATCGAGAACAATTCTTAAAGTCACATTTCGAAAGCTTATGCCAGTTCCATACGGATTTATCTAATTTCGTTATCGTTATTAATGAAAATGTGACTTTGAACGTCAAAATAACATAAGACAGTCCCCCAAAACGCCCGCTTTTCAATGTATTATTGTTTTGTATTATAGGGACTTAGCATAAACTTAACATCACATCCGTATTTTCCTAAGACTCGACTCGACTAGAGTCAGAGGTATACCTTCAGTACACCCACATTCCGTAGGTTCAAGTCTCATATAATAGGGGGCGATTCTGTGGACATCAACCGGGCACAAATTCCGACTGCTACTGAGAAATTCCAGATAGAAAAAAAAAAAAAAAATATTGGTAACATTTTGCCCGAATCGGATATTGAACCCAGGACCTCACAGTCAGAAGTAGGGCTTGAGCCTTCGTAATTGTGTTGTTGTGATATTGAATATTGGATTAAATAGAGCACTCGTTTTAGCTCATTTTGTATCGCCTAGCATCACTTTTGTTTTACACTTCCTAGAGAATATTCAATAACTATAAAAGGAAGACTAAAAAGCCGTAATAGTCGGAACCCCTTTTTATTTATCTACATGATCAAATAAAAGTGTATAGTAGTACTAATTAGTAATTAGTATGACACTTCCAAAGCGATGCATTATCAAAAACAACTAATGAAAGCGTAGAATGGGTACGAACCGGAAGAATAAGTACATTATGCTAGCACATCAAGCTATCTCAAAATGTCAAATATTGCCAATTGAACATGAACCTTATTCTTTAGCAAAAAAGTTGAAAATCTATCAAAAAAAATTGACAGATTGGGGTTGCTTAAGGCTTGGGGGGCCTCTGTACAGTAATTTCAGGGTCGTAGTAAATTAAATAGCCGATAACCTACCTCAAGAATTGCGCTAACAAATACAAACCCGACTGGTACTTCCAGAGATTTGCGCAATTAAACATACAAAAAAACTCTTCAGTTTTATTGTATCAATGTAGAGATCAATAAACCCCATAATAAAATAGTGTCTGAAGCCTATTTACATTTCAACTCCCGAAGCGCGACAGATTCACCTATTTCAAATAGGTAAAGGTAACACGACAACCTACAAATATGGAAACAACCTTAACCCTCCGTTATTTAAACCTTTTAAGATATTAATCCCAGATTTCCTTTAACAGGACCCTTTTCAAAGAAACATGAAGTTACTGCCATAGAGTCAAAAACGTATAGATATGAAACTCCCAATCCAAACTTTTTCTAAAGCCCGTATCAAACGAGACTCAAGCATTATTAAAAACTAGTTTTAATCAATCATCACATTAACAGAACACCATGACTGTTTTCTCTGATGGCTTAGGTAGATAGGTATACCTACATTGTATACCAATATGGCCATAGGAGCCTATGGCCACCAACTGGGTAGAAATCCAGTCTCCGGGCTGCTACCAAGATATTCCCGATGGAAAAACTTAATGACACGGTACCCGACCTGGAAATCGAACCAGACCTCATGCTCAGTAGTAGCGTTTCAGCCCATTTAATTAGGCCAGCGAGATGCCGAGTTTCGGGCATATTTCGGAAAGGCCAAGACAGTCATGGTTACAAGCTGAGCACGTCGTTTGGAGCATAAACCACACAAGTCGCGCGCTTCACCAACCCTGTTTTAAATTTGGCAAGAGTGACAAGCTCATGTCGAGCATTTGACGTCTTTAGATTTGAATAATTAATGATTGATGACATTAGCGAGAGGAGCTCGTTGCTAAGTACTAATAGCCGCACAGGTCGATCCGTCAGGTTAAGCTACGCTTGCCGGGGTTGGGCGTGGATGGGTGACCATCTTTACAAACCGAGACTCCTCCGTGTCTCGGAAAGCACGTTAAGCCGTTGGTCCCGGCTGTCATTGGTGCATCTTTGACGGTCGTTACGGGTCGTCAGAAGCCCGAAAATCTGACAGCCAGTCTTACCAAGGGGTATCGTATTGCCCAGTTACAGGGTTGTGGAGGTCAGATAGGCAGTCTCTCCATGTAAAATACTGGTATTCAGCTGCATCCGTTTAGACTGGAAGCCGACCCCAACATAGTTGGGAAAAGGCTAGGCAGATGATGATGATGATGACAATAGCGAGATAGTACAGGCTAATTTGGCAAGAGTGGCAAGCCCATGTGTCCATGCATTTGACGTCTTTGGGTTTGGATAATGATGATGATTGATGATGATAGCGAGATGGTACAGGCTGGAAGAAAATGGCAAGTGATCATTATTCTGACAGATTTGGCAATTTAACAGCGCTTTTATGTAGTAGCATTAAGAACTATTTTCGAAATGCAAGTGCTACTACTGATGTACGGTTAACTGCACCTAAGTAGGTACGTGAGAATCGCTTCTATACGATCTTATTATTCTATGGTCCTAACCTACTCGTACTCTTCATTCCCTCCACTATTTCACTTTGAAGATCATATGTACCAAACAGGGTTTTTGAATAGAAAAGGATGTATTGGTTCTTTTGATGGGTCTGGTAATACTGTTTACTAGTTGTTTGACGTACCGGCGTTTGTTTGAGCCTTTATACTATTGAAAAGGAAAAAGATAGTGTGTGTAGATGTGACTGAAAGTTTGAGCAAAAGATTTCGATAGAATTTTTGTTTAGAAGCTTTGATATTTTATCTACAAAGAAATACACACACAATCCTGCTATTCCAAAAAATATACCAAGAAAAAATGTACTAAAAGAACAACTTACACGTGCTAATAAAAATGCTACACACACGGTTCTCACACAAACATATCGCGGATTCAAAAAAAGAATTAAAATTCGCAAAACAAACATCAGAACACGTTCCACTGAGACCGAACAAACAGACAAAGTCCCTTCACAATATCAATGTAAATAAAACGAGGAGCTTTGAGGATTTATTTAAATTTAAAACGTTTAAAAAAAAAGAAATTTAACATTTTGAAAGCTGGTCTCGCCTCGTGGAAGTTCACGCTCAATTTGCGGAGTGCGGCGATATTTTTTTACTTACTTGGTATTATATTATGGTAGTCAATCCTTTTCGATCATTGTTTTGAAGGACAGGTCAATCGCAAACTGCCACTTTTTTTGTCAGGTGCTATGGCAATAAGCTCAATGGCTTCAACACGCATACGTATCACCAACATTCCTTCTGAGGGCCTGCAACACGCATTGCAATGTATGGACAATAAACACATATTTGTGTTGAAGGCACTGGCTTAGAATGAATCAAAATGTATTGAGCACATATGCAGCAGTGTATGAGCTAAACATAAGGATCTAACATTCTGGTATGATAATCAGCTTATGATGTCCTTACTGCTGGTACACAGGCCTCCTCTCTGTGAGAGAGTAAGCCATAATCCACCAGGTCCCGTTTGGTGGATGTTACAAAGGTGTCTTCGAAATTTTGGTTCTAGGAACTGTTTTATTCTCCACGATGTTTGTCTTCACCATTTTGGGAGCAGTGGTGATGAAATTGAATACACAAAATGCCTGCCTGGGTTCGCATTCGAACTCACGACCTACAACTCGTGAGTTGGGGCCACATCTGTATAGGGATACGAAAGATTTTCAGCCAATCAAATATATTGCTTGTTTGAAAATACTGGTGTTCATCCGGTTAGACTGGAAGCTGACCCCAACATAGGGAAATTATGATGCAGATACTAATAATGGTAAACAGAGCGTAGACATGGGCAAAAAGCAAAACGAAGTAAATGCCAATCTAATACATTAGAAACCTCAATTATTACACTTAATAAAGTTATCAATCAAACTAGTCTTCATGCATTCCTCAGCAAGAAATAAATAACAGCATTTACATGAAAAGATATATCCTTATATACTACGTACATTTATATTTCACGTAAAACTGAAAACCGATCGTGCGGCTCGCTACACATGAACGTTGATATACTTAGCTTTATGTACTAGATGTACCAGTTTACCTGTTGCTCTTAGTCCAAGTAGCATTATACTCCATAAGGCATATCTAGGTTGCATTTATGGCAGTGTTTCAACTAGTATTTTTATTGGAAAGTAATTCTGCATACAAAATTATTTGATGATCATAGATTTTATTATTTCTATTCTTATGTCATATTTATTGAATTATCCATCAGACGTGGCGATCCTTTATTTACAATAAAATAGAAATCTTTTATTTCAGACCTTAGTGTTAGTAAAAAATTTACTAAACCTTTAGAACGCCAGAGTATAAACGCACGCGCGTACCCTCAACGCCAAGCTACAAATAGAATTTCTTCTTGTTATCATGAATTTCCCATTAATCATTAAGTCTTTTAATTTGTTTCATGTCATTAAATACGTACGAGAGCTTCAATGTTTAAGATATCTGTATAAACACTCACAAAAGTAATGTTTTGATTGTTTTTTTCGTGTTATAGTGTTGTTGCCACTGTCACGTATTGATGTCGTTGGCGTACAGGGCACGCGCTTGCTTGTCACGTATATGTGACAATGGCGTTCAAAAGGTATAAGCCACGGAGCCCGCGAAAAAAACGAAAAAAATGAGATATAGCTCCATCTCTTTCCCGAAGTGAAGCAATATTAAAGAATTCTGCTCATAATAGGAGGTGGAAGTTGGCTCCCTTGACACATGACTACAGAGGCCAGCACATCAAACTACCCCAATCTGTCACATTACTTTGAAAGAGTTTCAACTTTATTACAAAAGCATAAGGTTCATGTTCAATTGGGAATATTTGACAGTTAGGAAAAGCTTGATGTGTTGGCGTCTGAACGCTACAAACCAGTGCAGGTATCAAACTTCATAGGATATTAAAATAGCCCATATGACAGAACCGGCACTGCGCTCTGTTATTCAGCAGTTTGTTCTGGTTTCATATAGTTACAGCAAAGTTTCAGTCTACCTGGGTATCTGTCTGTTGAATGTTGAACGAGGTTAATGAAGGAAAAGCTATGAGGTTTGGGAAAATTTCATTGTGCGAAAATTACGTTATGCGAAAATGACGGTTGGGAAAATGGCTTTGTGCGAAAAAGACGGTTGAAAAAATTACGTTATGCGAAAATGACGGATGAAAAATTTACTTTCTGCGAAAATTACTGTTGAGAAAATTACGTTGTGCGAAAATTACTTGAGAAGATGACTTTATGCGAAAATGACGTTTTGCGAAAGTGACCAAATTTTTCACGATGATATTTTGCGAAAGTGCCGTTCTGCCTTACTTATTGGCATTGTATTGACGTCAATAATATGTTGAATATTAGTTAGTAGGTATAGACGAAAGAGACATGTTGCGTCGACCCCAAATAAATCGTGATGAGGGGAGGAGGACATACCTAAATGATGATGATGTAACCGTGTGAAGGCTCATTTTCATTAGTCGATAACTTAAACCACCAGATTAAAAAACCCACACACATTGCCCGACCAGGGAATAGAACCCCGACCCTCACACTCAGGTGAACCGCTAGCAACGACGAGACCAACGCAACAGTCACAGTCTATAGAATATTGTTAATATTTCCTGCGCCGTAGTAATTGTTTTAAGAACGCCCATAAACATTTATGTGTCAGTAATTTTCCTAACTACCCATGAAATCTAAAATCACACTTCAAACTCACCGCAAAATTAGCCCATCACATAATTTCCATGTGTTTTTCTACCATCAAACCATCTGTATCGCGTCAATACGATTATTTTAACTGTACAAATTCAAACGGCGGTACGTCAGACTGAAAATAAATCATTGGCCAGCAAATAGCTCAGAAACGACCAATAAAACTCCTTTGAGGTCGAACGTCTTAATGATTGGCGGTATAAATAAATATCATTCTCTATTTGAGTTTCAAAAAGTGAATCTAATTTCGAAACTTGAATGAACATGTTTTGTAAATGGAATGTTTTATATTTAGTGTCAATTACACCAATGAAACTGAATGCGATCAGCACGTCAAAACTGCGTTTAAGAGTCTTCGTGTCATATTCCACAGATAATGACACTGACAGCCCTTTAACGGAGTTTATGCGCAGATCGCGTTTAGTTTCATTGGTGAAATTGGCCATTACAGCTTAGTTTGATTGTTTTTAGTAAAAATTCAGTTAGGTTATTTATTAAATTATTTCTAGAGTATAATAGACATTAAGAATTTGCTTTTTTAATTCAGTATCTTATAAGTTGACTTTGACAAGAGTATGAACGTGTTTTAGATGTTATTTAAACGTATTCTAAGACCGCAGTGTGAGGATGCTATATAGAGCAATCTTGCATGACAAACAAACCGTTAACGCATCGCTCAAAGAACAAAAAATACATTGTAAACCGTTTTTCTTTAAAAAAAATGTACTACTTGCGTTGTACAGAATCCAATCAAAAGTCACCAGGAAAATGCCTAAAAAACCATTCACACAAACCTCCACACAGTATGACGTGGCAGCCACGCCATTAACAAATGGCAGTCGAGGCTGACCATCAAAACGATACAATACAGCGATATTGGAAATGTGTGACGAACCATCTGTTGGTTCGCTACAGCTTTTTCTGGCGAGAATTTTGTGAGTTCCAATCGAAGTACGTCATTTTTTTTGGCAAAAAGTATAGCAACATTTTCTTTTTTGCCTTGTCGCTTGTTTGTTTTGAGAGTGGGAAATCATCAAGCCATCCTGCTTCCTTAAGCAGGATTGTCCGAAAGGGTTATCGCTACCCCGTAACATAAAAGTCTTTGGAGGGAACATGGATGGGTTTTAGTCAGTAAAAGTCTGTCACTCCCTTTTGTTCCACCTAGAGCGGGGCGTGTTATTTGATGATTTCCGACCCTAAAAAAAAGCCTACTTCCTACTTAATAAATCTTATAAATCGAAATGAAAGTTCATTTATTCAAACTATCAGAAAATCAACACTTTTTGATGGTCAAAATTACACAAGGCAGTCCCACCAAACCTTCATCACTTCCTAGTGATCTAGCTGAGAAGAAGAATTGGCGCAACAAACTTCTCAGCAGCACAGCTGTTGGTTTACCTAATCCAGATATTTGCCGAAGAATTAAGAATGACGTATCACCCACGTCATCATCAAGGACAATAGTGTAATATCAAAATAATTTATTAATAGCATCATAAGATTTTTTTTTCACTTTCAGCACAGACGCCAGACTTCCCTTTGGCGCCCGTCTACATCCCGTCCAGACGAGTCAATATAATAATATCCCTCATAATAAATCACGTATAGTAACGCTATGATGATAGAGAGGAGCTAGACAGATGTATTCGTTATAATCAACCTATAAAATATACAGAGTGTTTGGTGCATCGTGTTCCAAATTGAAATGGTCGACTGAAGGGGTCATCCGCTAGCCTTTCAGAATAGACATCGAAATAAAATTAAAATTCAGAGTCTACGCCTTATATTTTTTTTAAAATCTGTATTTGAATGTAAAATTTGGGTCTTTTTTTTGGAAAACAATAAAAAGTCGATAAAAAAAATTCCACAGAGCATGAGGGTTGTTAAAGGGTCTGAAAGGCTAGCGGATGACTCCTTCAGTCGACCATTTCAATTTGGCACACGATGCACCAAACACCCTGTATAATGTGTTGAACTTCTAATGAGTTTGCTTTGATAGCATAGAAGACCCAATACACACATTACACGCTCTACCACTGAGCCCCCTCAGTAGAAGGTCTTCAATCTTTTACATTTGGTGGAGGCGCCGGGTAGAGCGTGTAATATGTGTATTGGGTCTTCTATGCTATCAAAGCAAACTCATTAGAAGTTCAACACATTATATATTAATAGCTTGATTATAACCAATACATCTGTCTAGCTCCGCCGCCTGTGGCCAACTCTCAAATGTACAAAAGGCTTAACTAATTTAAATTATTTTAAAGGTTCGAATGCCGTCCGATTATTACCAGCCATGTTCAACATAAGGTTTTACTCCAGCCATGTTCAACATAAGGTTTTACTCCAGGGCTCTACAGTACACAGTCGCACAGGTCGATCCATCAGGTCATGCTGCGCTTGCTGGGGTTGGCCATGGATGGGTGACCATCTTTACATATCGAAACTCCTCCGTGCCTCGGAAAGCACGTAAAGCCGTTGGTCTTGACTGTCATTGGTGTAATTTTGACAGTCGTTACGTGTTGTCAGAAGCCCGATATCTGATAGCTAGTCTTACCAAGGGGTATCGTATTGCCTAGTAACTGGGTTTCGGAGGTCAGATAGGCAGTCGCGCCATGTAAAATACTGGTATTCTGCCGTATCCGGTTAGACTGGTATCCAACCGCAACGTGGTTGGGGCTAAGCAGATGATGGTGACTTACTGTTATCTTTATATCAGCACAATCCAATCCAGACAAAAATGTTTGTAAGACGCTTACCTGAAAATAAAGCAAAAATACATTAACATTTGAAACATATTTATACCTCACATATTTGCTTTGATCCTTTTTTTTTGAGGCTGGAAAATCATCCAATGACTTCTCCCGCTCTGGGTGGAGCGGAAGAGAGTGTCAGACTCTTACTGACTAAAACCCATCCATGTTCCTTCCTTAGACACTTATGTTCCGGGGTAGCCGTAACCCTTTCGGACAATCCCGCTTAATCCCGTTTTGCTCCTAACTTACTAAAATCACCTCTCAAATCCCGTATGAAAACCGCCACAACTCAACACTCGAAAAAAGGGGAAAACACACTAGTAGCACCACATGTCCAGTAATACAATATGCTTTGATTTATGATATGAAAAACGATTCCTCTTCGTTACGCCGTCCGGAGGATTTTCCACTGTGTTACGACGATACATGAGTCGACTGTTTCGATACAGTTCATATATCATTATGAAACTCTTTATTGGATAGCAGTTCTGAGTGTTGTGTTTAAATGTTCAATTGTTCAATGGAAATGATGACTTAATTTTTTTATTTAGTCCGAAGCTAGATTATTAAAAAATAATAGACACGTATTTTTTCTTTTTTTACGTAACACAAAGATTACGACGATACATTGAGTTATAATGTGGTATGACGTCACAAGTATGTAGTTTTATACTTACTTGTGACGTGGCGAGCCCCTACTCCCCAACTTTAATACGTTTTATCTAAGTTATTTTCTATTATTACGATAAAACAAAAAATACGTGTCAAAAATTTTTATATTGTCTGATTGGCAGACTAAATATATATATTTTTTACCTAGGCATCATCCCTAATAGGGATGTCCCTAGGGTGTGTTTGTAAAGTTTCTGATATACTGTGTAAAGCTTCAACGCAACAAGCGAGTTTTGGATATTTCGATTTTTTCCGACAGCAGTGTTCGACATTTGCGTTTACATTCAATGCTTTGTAGTTTTTTTTGGAACCAAAGATTCAGCGTATGAGCGATTTAGACATAAGAGATAATTAATCATTCCGTTGCGGAATCTACGTCACCACATGTATCTCCCTGACGTCACGCAAAATCCTGCATCACGCAGGCAACGTTTACCGCGCGACTAACATACAATACAACGTCTTGACTTCAATCATTGGGCTGTGGTCTACCAGACACAACACCCGCCTGGTAGGAAGTTCCTCCTTTTTTATGGACGATGAATTAACTTTACTCCCTGCTCCTCGTACGTTATGCTGACTTTATTATGGCAATTTGCTCGCTAAACATAAGGTAAGATCGAAAAGTAAACACGGTTAAAAAAATATTGATGTTAGCACAAAATAATTGCACAACTCTTCGAATCCCTGAGGACTGTACATAAATATTAATACAACCAAAAACACACAGAGTCCCATTACAATCATAGACTCCATTCGAAATTCAAAACTAAACTAACCAATCCGCGTTCTCCGGAGTTCCGAACCGACGAAACAAATGGCCAATATATATCAAATAACAAACTCAGTAAGCACACAAATCCCGCTGATTGGTGGCATGTTTGCCCACGTCCACAAACAGGTGTAGTTTGTACAGTACCCAGTGCTGGGCAAATAGTTTGCGGTGCTTTGTCTTGGCTGCTTTGTACGGAATGGAAGCTCTGTTTTCTGGAAGTGTTGTAAAATGAAGATGTGCAGTGCTGTAAGAATTTTAGTAGTGCGAATCAATTATAGATATTTGGGGACTGGAATACTGTTTAGTGTTGAGATGTTATACTCTTTAATAAAAAAAAATACATTTTCAAGCTACACATTTTTTTTTGTGTCGCGTTAGCCTCACATTAAATTTATTTTTGGCCTTTATTAGCTAATATTAACGTCTATTTATTAGCTAATATTAACGTCTATTTATTAGCTAATAGTAATTTTTATGATGGCAAATTAAGAGAAATACAACAAAAAACAATAAAGAGTATTCTGGCAAAAATTGGAACATCGCGGGCAACCCATCAAGTTTCACCTTAAACGGATTCTTTTTCTTAATCTAGTTTTAGCTTTTGCAAGCATAAATATTTCTGAATAATTCCAGAGATACTAAAAGATAATACAAGGCGAATGAACAGGAAAAAAGGAAACAACCTACCAAACGCTTGTAACGAAACCATAGCGCGATTCAGAAATAGGTACAACGCCATCTATCGAACAACAGGGTAAACTTTGCAGTTTATATATTGTCGTTTTTTTTAAAATTATATGCCAATTCAAAGCCTGTAGCATTGAAAAGTTGGCCCGGAAAATTTTTGCTCCCTCCTGGTTGACTATGAAGTGGCTAACGCTGAAGCCTTGCAAACATTGAACATAGTATTTCATTAGTATTATTAAGATTTTTTTTGTATTAAGTTTACGTATTATCCTAATCCTAACTATCCTAACCGACTAGATTCATTGAAGAGAATAGAATTCAAAGTTCACTAGTACCTGTAAATCTGCCAATCAGACATCATCATCTGCCTAGCCTTTTCCCAACTGTGTTAGGGTCGGGTTCCAGTCTAACCGGAAGCAGCTGAATACCATTATTTTCATGGAGCGACTGCCTATCTGAGCTCCACAACCCAGTCAGTAACTGGGTATTACGATACTCCTTGGTAAGGCTGTCAGACTTTCGGGCTTCTGACTACCCGTAACGACTGCGGTAAATGCGGTAAATGACCACACAATTAGGGATCTCAAAATACCGAGCGCTTTTTGATTCCATAGTGCACACAAGGACGACATTGTGTCAACAGCAGCTGCAAGGATGTCAAATACACGAGCGGCATGTTTTGGACAATAATTGGAGATGCGTCAAAGGCGACTGTCGGAGCCTGTCGTCGGCTGCAGGAGCCTGTGCTGCTGACGCGTTTCATCTGCATTTGTACGATGGTCAAATACACGAGCAGCACATTGTCGACGACACTCGCCGTCACGTCAAAGGCGGCCTTCAAGCGTGTCGACGGCTGCAGTAGCCTTTACCGTAGACTGTACTGTACCGTATACTGTACTGTACCGTAGACTGTACTGTACTGCACCATAGACTGTACTGTACCGTAGACTGTACTGTACCGTACACTTTACTGTACCGTACACTGTACTGTACTGTACACTGTACTGTACCGTACACTGTACTGTACTGTACCGTACACTGTACTGTACTGTACCGCAGACTGTACTGTACCGTATACCTTTACAGTAGCCGTTATAAAATATTACGACGCCGCTTTCCTAGAAAACAGAAACCTTTACTAAGTAACAAATCAGTTTGATAAACAAAAACTGATTCCTCGTACAGTTATTTCCAGATTCCACCTTGCTTGTTTTCCCGATCGATTCCCCGAAACATTGAGATGCGGCCCATACGGTACGGTCTTTAGATGTAACATGACTTGCAACATGATATGTTTATAAATATGGATGTTACCGTATCGTTATAATGACACTACACAGGGTGGATGAGGAGGATGGGCAGCATAAAAACTCTGACACCAGGTTAGTCACTAACCACACGAAAAGAAGAGAGACAGGGTGAAATCGAATTCATGGGCAACTCAAATTGCTGTAACTGGTCAACGCAATTATGTAATTTGTAATTAGGTAGATGTGTACATGTGGAAGCTTGTAATTAGCAAACGTCCCTACTTATGCTTGATATTTATCTGTTATTATTAGTCTGTAAACTTTCTTTATAAATAAAATAAATAAATATTTTATGGGGTCATCGTCACTACATAGTATAAAGCAAAGTCGCTTCCCGCGTTCTAATGACTATATGTATGTTTAGATCTTTAAAACTACACAACGGAATTTGATGCAGTTTTTTTTAATAGATAGAGTGATTCAAGAGGAAGGTTTATATGTATAATAATATGCAATTTCCGTCATCCACAGCGATCCACAACAACTCTTACTACGGCATAAACAAAATTGCGAAAAAAAAATCTGCTTTTCCCTACATTTTGAAGAGTTATGCGAGCATAATGTATGGATGAGTAAAATATTGTCTATGGATTCAATTCCTGTATAATCATTTTTGTCCCAGTACCAACTTTTTGCGTGACCAAAATATTGGTTCTTCCTACCAAAACTTCCTGCCAACTAAACCATTAGCTGGTAATGAATGCCTATCAAACATAGCCCATAGCCGGTAGAAATGGACTCAGTCTATTTGTTGAGTACACAAAGCTACCCAATATCCGGCCAATTTCAGACCCAAAACGTTATAAATTTGCTATTTTCTGAAAACGATTTATTTTATTTGTTGTTCGAGATTACTTGCCGTTATAGACTGTTGGTAGACCTAATTTTGCTGTAGATATTTTTAGCAACAAAACATTTTTGATCAAGATTCAAACATAACGCTATTGTAGATATTAAAAAAAATTAGGACCAGCCAGTGTGTTTCGTAAAAATCTCATCGGAAAAATTTCGGTGAAGTGAGATAACATTCCCTCTAATGCTAGGGAACTAGTAAGACAGTTTATTTCACGCTCATTTTACCTAAGTTTTCACAGTTCAATTTTGGGCACAAACACAAAACTACGATACGAATTTCTAAAAGTCTCTACTTATCAATCAAAATATTTGTAGCATCGCAATTTTGTATTTGAGCCCTTTTACAGAATTCATCGGAAGATTATGAAATTTTAAGCTAAGTGCTCATGTACACGAGCGATACGCATCAACGACACAGCCAGCTGCAGCCGCCGACAATGTGGCTCTCATTTATTTCAGTACAGTGTTCACATGCGCAAACAGAATGAAAAGAAAAATGTTTATTCTAATACAAACAAAACGCACATTTCTAAAAAATAAACTTAGTCACTAACTAAACCCGTGTTAAACCGCTAAAAAACCTTGTATTCAAAGCCATTAAAACCATTGACAATCAGGCCATGGACAATAGATGGACCACAGACAAAACAATGACAACTTAGCACAACTAGCAACAGCAGTTGACTGTCGCTGACCGTGTGTGCGAGCACTAAGTGATTTTACTAAGCTTAAACCAATTTGCTTTACAATATTCTACGGTTGAATGACATGGTCGAAAATTCTAAAACGGTAGCACAAATAAAATAGCATACATTTTTGAGGCACTCACAGCACTGTGCCACAGAAAAATTGAGGGTAGAATGTGAGAGCAGAGCGGCCATGTTGTATTATTTTTGTCCAATTTTAAACTACCCGTATTTGAAGAAGTATCTACATATAGACCGTCCGCCGTAAGCTGGACCCTCCTGCAGAAGTACTTTAGTTCACGAGAGGGCCCTTTTTACAGTGGTCGGTATAGTACTGTATGAACGCATTTGTTACTAAAATATGTATTGCATTCAAGTGTGTAGTGTGTTTGTTCCGTGTGTTGGCGTAGGAACTTGATCCTTTACGTTGTGTAAATCCGGTCAGAAAAAACATATCGGCAGTATCAGTGATCTCAAATAAAGAATATGCAATAAGTTTCGCAGGATATTTCTCAATACCAACTACGACGATACCGCTTTAACACAATTTCCAGCGTCCGATTTCCAACCTCGCAGCAGAAACTCGTTAAAAATTCAGATCACGTCTGTGAATTGCAGGAACTATTCATCCGAAAGCTGTGACCTGTTATCTGTCGCAAATCTATGCAAAAGGAAGTATGGAGCGAGAGGACGGCTGTCATAATAATCTGGTTTAAGCTTTGGTCCAAGTTATATGAAAATTCTTGTTTCTGAATTGAATTTTTCATGGTCTAGCGAAAATTTTTTGGAAGCAAAGTGTTTTACTTCTTAGACCTCTGTCCTATTTGCAGGACCAGCAAGTTACCTTTGTAAAATATTTTATTGGCCATATTAGAAGGTTTACAAGTCACCCAAAGGGCAATAGAGGATTTCTACATTTTCGAATCAGAAATAAAGAGATTCGTAGGCGGACCAAGGTAATCGACATAGCCAGAAGAATTGCTAGACTGAATTGCTGAACTGAAGTGGCAGTGGGCAGGACACATTGCTCACAGAACAGATGGGCGATGGGCTGGGCTGTAAGGTTCTGGTGTGGCGACTGTGTACCGGAAAACTCAGCATTGGTAAGTTTCCCATGAGCTTGATCGATGACATTTTAAACGGTGCAGGAAACCGCTGGATGCGAGAAGAACAGAACCGGTTGAAGTGGCGGTGTTTGGCTCCCCATGTCCAGAAGACGACATCTTTCGACTGAAATGATGATGACTGGCTACCATCTAGTGACTGCCCTAAATACGTCTGTCGTAGGTACAGAAATACATTTAAGTAACCACCACACAACTAAAAGAATAAAAAAGAGCAATAATATTTAGTTCATCAGTCAGATAGTAAAAAATAATTAGACACGTATTTTTTTTTAAATTACTAAGGTATTTTATACAAGTTATGTAGTTCGTAATACGCATTACGATTACTCCCCAATCGGGAGACCGGTATGTCAAAAAATTACATTCGCATGACCCAATGCCACAATTTAACTCTTGACGTAATCTTTCGATAGCGAATAAAAAGAAATAAATCGAGTTGAATATTTTTTACAATCTAGCTGAAATACAAAAAAAAAAGTTTTTTTTTCTATTTACATAAAAATCTATCTAAACTATAAACACATAGCTTTATAAAATTCAATGAAGTTTCCAAAACAAAATTCACAGAACACAGAACCCAATATTGTTTGCAACGTATTTCTTCGAAAAATGAGGGTAGTCAGCGAAAGGTACCAAGAATTATGGGATCAATTTAAAATCCCAAGAGTGCAGGCGCTTTTAGCTGTGGTAAGCGGCGTCACTAGAATTTTACATGAGGAAATATTTTTCACGTGATTATTTAAATTCAATCTCTTAGCACTATTTTAAAACGTAAACTACTGAAAATGCAAAAGGAGTTCCGTCTGAGTGGTTTAAGGACGAATTTCACCGCGTTCAGGAGTAGTTACATATTTTTATTTATTTTTATTTATTCGGGAAAAACAGTTATACATTAAAATCTTACAATAAGTTATAAATATACAAGGTTTATAAATGTATAACCTACGACATTTTCCACAACATATTAAAAGTTATATCTAAAAGTGCGCTATTCAAGATTTTATAGCAGAAAAAGGTAGTTAACAGTGAATTTAAACATAGACATGCATGCAAACAACAGGAAAAGAGAGAGAGAATGAGTAAATATTGAGCTAAATAGCTAAACTAACTATTGTATTCTAAAATTATTATGTTTGTAAGTTTTCTGAATTTTTGAGCAGAGACAAAGAAGAAGTCGATATAGTAGAGGTAAGAGAAAAAGTAAGTAAGCAGTTGTAGATGGATTGAAGTGTGCTGAGTTAATAAACTTATTATTTTTGTTGACTTAAGTACTTAGTAACAGTACAGTATACAAAACTTCAACTATTTACGTAGTCGAAAATAACTTAGTAAGCATTACTTAAAACAACTGCTGTGAGAAAACGTGGAGAGTGATTTAATTTTTTGGTGAACTTTGAAGACGTTCAGTGATTTTGTAGAGAACAGTTATAATTTTTTTTTAATAATATAACAATAATGGGCAAAATTATATGGTACATTTACACTGATGCGATTATAGCGCCACCCTAATTTAACGCATTTCGACGGACACTTTTTCATACACAGAGATAGTCCTTCTTACTTCTACCCTCCATATAGTTACTGTCATTTTTGTTATTGGTTCGCTCGATCGCGTTCAGATTCATTGGTGGAATCGGCACATGGACGCGTACTGTTATACCTTCATAATGGCAGTATATTGGCTGACCATTATTGCCTAGTCAGTATTTTAGGGTCTTAGAGCCAATGAGCAAATTAGATGAGCAATCATTAACTTAAAACTACAGCTTTCTACAAGAGTTGTTCTTCCTCTCAGGGTCTGATGTGACAGTATTCACGCGACGCGGACAGTTCAACGACAAACCGAATCTCAAGGCCAGGAGAAATCCTCAAAGAGCATTTGAAGGGACCCGTTAGGGCCGAAGCCTGCCGGGTAAACGGGATTGTCCGAAAGGATTACCGCTACCCCGGAACATAAAGGGGTAAGGAAGGAACATGAATGGGTTTTACTCAGTAAAAGTCTGACACTCCCTTCCGCTCCACCCAGAGCGGGAGGAGTCAATTGACGATTTACCAACCTTAAAAAAGGCCAGGAGAAGTGGCGACGTACAGGATAGTAAGTATATCATCTACATGAGCATTCATCTAGTTTACATGACAGTTCCGTCAGAACCTCGGTACGGGTGGGAAGTCTCAATTAATTCCATTCTATTTCTATTCTAAATTCATAAAAGAAGTAAACTCTGTTCCAGATTGTCAGGGTGCATCGTCTTCACATATGTTATAATTCATGTATACGAAACATAGAGTTTCTTGCCCATTCTTGGTAGATTGGTAGTTTCGTATGGAGTATGAAACTACCTTTTGGAAAGGGGGGACTAGAACCAATTCTATTTCTTGTTCATTTTGACATTCAAAAGTGCCTTTATGAAGGCCTATTTGAAGTAAAAGATTTGACTTTGACTTTGATCAAATAATAGTTTTTTTTTTTAAACAAGTTTCTAAAGTATCGTATAACATACGTATGTATGCGTGTACGCTTGCACTCACTGTACGTGAAGCGTGTCAATGTGTGCGTGCGATTTCGCTCGTTGTACGGAGCCGCTTTTCTGTAGGTTGGTACTATTCTGCGTTAAAAGCGTAGCAATGAATTTAATTAACAGTTTCAATTCGATTACATTCTGTCCCTTCTTTGACATAAAGGTTCCATTTTCGAACGAAACGAAGTTCTTTGCGAGTTCGGCGTTCGTCTTTTGTTTTTGTGTAAGGCTGTCGTCAATTTTTGATATAATATGCTCACGGAAGGGAAGTATATTGACGCATGAAGGTTTTCAAGTTTTGTATGGGGAAGGGAATGTTGACATTTACATGTTTTCAATAAGGACGGAAAATACTTGAGAGAGTCAGGTGAAGTTTTGCGAATTTGTATGAAATAGGTGTATTTTACGGTAAGATAAATCAACATACTATTTTTTGTTATTTTTATGAATGGACTGGGGGATTATAATTCTCGTTTCAAGAACATGTAATGTTAATAAGAATAAATAATTTGGTGCGAATGCCACCAAAGAAACTAAACGCGATCAGCACATCTAAAATGTGTTTAAGAGCTGTCTTAAAGTCTTGTGTCTGAATCTGTTAGTTTATGCGCTGATCGCCTTACCAGTTACCAGTAACTTAATAGAATACAGTCAAGCAAAAAATAAGTTTATTGAAACTTAATACATAAAACAGTATAAGTAAGTTGTACACAAGTTATTGTTTTGCTAAAGAAGTTCTCTTTACAGGACATAACGAAGTTTCCAAGTTTAAAGACTTCCTTATTGGTCTAGTGGTCGCAAGCGCTACTGATTGGGTTCGATTCCCAGGTCTGGCAAAGTGTGTTTTTTTTACAAACGAAACATCATTACGAACTTCTCAGTAGCAGTCCTGAGTCTGGATTTGTGCTGTTGATGGAAATAGGCTCGCCCCTTATTACATGAAGCTTAAAATAATTACCGATAGGTGGGTGTATAAAGCATTGACAATGAAAACAATTCTATAGATACTTAAAAATTAAAGTGGTTTTGTATTTAATAAACTTGAGGAAAAGTTACATATCGATCCATCAGGTTAAGCTGCGCTTGCCGGGGTTGATCCGTGGATGGGTGACCATCTTTACATATCGAGACTCCTCGGTGCCTCGGCGAGCACGTTAAGCCGTTGGTCCTGGCAGTCATTCGTGGACAGTCGTTACGGGTAGTCAGAATCCCGAAAGTCTGACAGCCAGTCTTACCAAGCGTATTGTATTACCCAGTTACTGACTGGGTTGTGGAGGTCTGATAGGCAGTCCACCTAAAATACTGGTATTCAGCCGCATTCGGTTAGACTGAAAGCCGACCTCAACATAGTTGGGAAAAGGCTTTACATTTTTTTTTCGTAATTCTTCATCCAATGCGAACATTACTAAGTTTCCTTCAACTGAAAATTTAAATGTCTATTCAACAAAAAAAATCCAATTCTAATCAAATCACATCCCTTCCAACACCAAACCGTGTCCCATGACACGCCAACCCTTCGGATAACAATTAATGTCTATTTCAACACTTTGAATGCAAGCCACGGGTATTATGTACCACAAATCTCTGGAGCCTCATTCGTATGCAGCATCCATCTTATTTACTTTTTTCCTTGACAAAATTGGTTGGGTAAGGGTTAACAAAATTAAAAATATTATCTTCGAGGGTTATCTGGGGGTGTATTTAGGTTGTCGAGGGACAGAAATTAGAGCTGAATTTTTAGCTGAATTGGGCACTCATCTCAATGACCGTGGAACGTTTTCTTTTTTGTCTGTAATTATAATTTTAGGGTTAGATCGTGAGTTGGGTTGTGCCCGTTGTTTCTGAAATATTTTTTGTGTCGTTGACAATTTGTTGTCGGCTAGGTCGCTTTACTCTAGAGAAAGGTTTAATTATGCGAGAAAACAGAATATGTCGGCGTTTTTTGATTAGTTCAGTCTGGGTATGTTCTTGTTGAAATCACTATGACTCTAACAAGACTGTGATTGTTTTCGGTCGCTGCAACAGAATTATACTGGGTGTAATTGAATTCATGAGCATTATTTTAAAAAGTCATTCTTGGCATCATTAGGAACAAAAAATCTGCTGTTCTATAAATTATGCACGCATAATTTGTCAAAATGTTGGGAACAACTGATTTTCTGGATGTTGAGGAACCATGCCCTGAAGTAGCCTGGAAAATTCAAATTCAAAGCTTTCCGAAGCACGTAGAAGTTTCGGTATGTAACGTATGGTCACCCATCCACGGCCAACCCCGGCAAGTGTAGCTTGACCTGATGGATTGGGCTGTGCGGCTGTTATTACTTAGCCACGGGCTTCCAAACCTAGATAACAGAACAAACAAATAAAATCCTCGCACACTTGTATCACGCGCAACGATTTCAATTATTTTCCAGATTACAAAGAAAACACAACAATACAGAATAATGCAGCGAACAAACTTTAAAGCGCCAACATTTACAGTGCTATAGATAATTTTCTGAAGTTATACCAAGTTTTGCCACTACCACGAGAACAGCGTCAACAGAATACCGTGAAAGGGAAATTGGAAACCTACTTTGAATGGAACAAAATTATAACTTGGATGTGTCGTGAACTCTCCCACTCTATTATATAGTATAGGTAAGGTATTTGTATGTCGCAGCATCTACACTGATCCGCCATCTTTATTTTTTATTATTAGTAACGTCAACTAATTGTTACTAAAGCTTGAAAGCTTGGTAAGTAGCTCGTGGCTAAGTACCAACTGCCGCACAGGTCGATCCATCAGGTTAAGCTACGCTTGCCGCGGTTGGCTGTCGCTGGGTGACCATCTTACATAACGAGACTCCTCCTTGTCTCGGAAAGCACGTTAAGCCGTCGGTCCCGGCTGTCATTTGTGCATCTTTGACAGTCGTTACGGGTCGTCAGAAACCCGAAAATCTGACAGCCAGTCTTACTAAGGGGTATCGTAATGCCCGGTTACTGGGTTGTGGAGGTCAGATAGGCAGTCAATCCTTGTAAAATACTGGTATTCAGCTGCATCCGGTTAGACTGGAAGCCGACCCCAAAATAGTCGGGAAAAGGATAGGCAGATGATGATCTAATTGTTACTAACCTTAAACGTTAAGTAGTGCACTTGGGTGAGGTGAATATAGAAAGTGGCAACACTGGGTCGACAGCTGTCACTTGTCAGTTGTTTTTTTTTGGAGGTTTGTGAACGTCAATGTTAGACGTTGGGGCAGACGGACCTCTCTTTGTGTCGAAAGGTTGTCTTACCCTCCGCTTTCACCTTCACTTCCACAGACGTACAGAAGCCAGCACATCAAGTTACCCCAATCTGTCAATTTTCTTTGATAGATTTTCAACTTTATAGCACAACTATAAGGTTTATTTTCTACTAGCTTCTGCCCGCGACTTCGTACGCGGTCCCTGTTGCTTATGCCAGCGACAACGGGGTCGCCATTTATGTTATTTTTTATCATTTTTCCCTTTTAAATCTTTTATCACACTGAGCTTTAGCTTTATTTCATTCCAACAACCACCGAAACATACAGTCCATTTGTCATCGTTTTCATTTTGGTAACCGCATTATTATATTCCTCCTCTAGAGACCTAGAAGTCGATGCGTAGATACGCTTGGAACTCAAGCGTAATTCTCTTTCCGTGAACGTCTCTGACTCGCGAGACAATACATGACGTTCACGATCAGCGGTCAGTCACGCATCATATTCTTCACTGGTCTCTAGAGACCTAATGAATACGCTGAGAACGCAGGCGTGCTTCGCGACCCGAAGAGGTTTCCACGGAGCGAGTTGCAGCCTAATGTTCTCGAACAACATCAAGTCTCTCCTGACGCTCTTCGGTAGATTCTTGGGATCTTATGATCCTCAATCTTTTAGCTCTCTTGGAACATTGGGAAAGATTTGACCTCTTTCTAGGCATGGTCATAGTTTTATTGTGAAGATACCTAATCAATAAAAATCTAAATTAAAATGACTGCTCCCTTGCGTTACCGGGTAGGCTACAGTGTCACGAAGATAAATGGAAAAGGAAATTAAACACTCAAACAACATAAGCCCGAAGGCATATTCATACGATAAAATAAAAAAATAAATAGGAGTTTTGGCCAGTAGAGTCAAATTTTCAATGCTATACCATCGTCATCGAAAATCAGTCCTAAACTGTAACCGCCTTCACCGCGTGCAGGTACTCCCAGTTTATGTTATTTTATAATTACACAGTAAAATTCGTGATAGCTTTGATTTCCACATCAGATGTTTCTGATCTTCGATTTTTATAAGTCAACAGGAAATGCCCATCATATTGAACAACAAAGACGTCAAAGACGTCATTCCTATATGTGTTATGTTGTAGCTAGGCTCTTGGAGTTCCACAACAGGTGTTCCAGATCTTCGATTTTTATACATCAACAGAGAGTGCTCATCAGGCTGAACAACTTTCGCTAAGACGTCATTCTTATATGTGTTATGGTGTAGCTAGGCTCTTGGAGTTCCACAACAGGTGTTCCAGATCTTCGATTTTTATAAGTCAACAGGAAATGCCCATCAGACCGAACAACTTTTGCTGAGACGTCATTCCTATATAATGTTATAGTGTAGCTAGGCTCTTGGAGTTCCACAACAGGTGTTCCAGATCTTCGATTTTTATACATCAACAGAGAGTGCTCATCAGGCTGAACAACTTTCGCTAAGACGTCATTCTTATATGTGTTATGGTGTAGCTAGGCTCTTGGAGTTCCACAACAGGTGTTCCAGATCTTCGATTTTTATAAGTCAACAGGAAATGCCCATCAGACCGAACAACTTTTGCTAAGACGTCATTCCTATATATGTTACAGTGTAGCTGGGCTCTTGGAGTTCCACATCAGGTGTTCCAGATCTTCAAATTTATTCTTTCAGCAGAAAATGCTAATCCCGTGGAACAATTTTTGCTAAGGTATCATTTTTGTATCTCTTATAGTTTAGCTGGTCTGTTGCGGTTCTGCATCAGGTGTTCAAGTTTCCAAGATAAATTATAGCCTACATGTTGCCCAGACTTAATACCTATAAAACAAAAAAAAAATCATTCCAATCCGTCCAGTAGTTCCGAAGATTAGCGTGTACAAACAAACAGACAAACAGACAAACAGACATACAGACAAACAGACAAAATTTTTTTTTTAGATTCATGCTCTATTACTGTTTCTAAACCCCCCTCAATTATTATTTTTTTAATATATTCAATGTACAGACACAGTTTTTTTACTGTTTTATTATATGTATAGATTGGGATTATTTGGCAGTTTGGGACAGCTTGTTGCTGGCGACTGTACAATTTATAGATTTTGCGTAAACAAAAGATACAATAAAATTGAGGTTGTAGTACTGTGCTGTGCTGTAATGGACTACCTCGTTGGTGTAGTGGTCGCAAGCGCAACTGCTGAGTATGAGGTTCTGGGTTCGATTCCCAGATCGCACAAAATATTATTAGATTTATCCATGTCTGGAACTTGAGCCGAGTTGATGGCAATACACTCGCCTCCAATTATATGAAACTTAAACATGATTGGCGATAAGTGAGTGTAGTATAAGTACACTACTGCCTAACCCTTTCGGGAATATGCGTGATGTTTTGCATGTGAAGCTGTTCTTCACTACATAGTATAAAACAAAGTCGCTTTCTCTGTCCCTATATCCCTTTGTATGCTTAAATCTTTAAAACTACGCAACGGATTTTGATGCGGTTTTTTTAATAGATAGAGTGATTCAAGAGGAAGGTTTATGTGTATAATTTGTGGACATATTTTGCGGGCGAAGCCGCGGGCGGAAGCTAGTTAAATATAAATACAGTTCAGATGGTAAGGGATCGTCTGGCAGCAACAGTTGCCGACCTAGTTTCGAGCGCAATAACTTATTGTTGTTTGAATCGAGCAACAGATACTAATATGCTCGCTAATATGCTTTTGATTGCTCGAAAGTAATTTAATTATACTGCCAACACAGATAATATATGAATAGAGATGTTGACAGGGTTAAAAATGAATATATAATAAGTCCGTCAGTCAGAAAATGAAAAAATATGATTCATAAAAAATTACTTTGAAAAAACGCATTAAAGTTGAGAGTAGGGGTGCGCTAGGTCACAATTCAGTATAAAATCTACATAGGAGTGACGTCATGCCACATTTAAACACAATGTATCGACGTAATCTTTTGTTTATGTGAAAAAAGAAAAAATACGTGTCCAATATTTTGTGATAATCTAGCTGATGGACTAAAAAATTTTAGCCAACATACGTATTGCCTACGTGTGTGTTCGTTATTGAATATCTTACGGTTAACTACACAATATGTCTTTTTTTTTTATGGCTGGGAAATCATCCAATGACTGCTCCCGCTCTGGGTGGAGCGGAAGGGAGTGTCAGACTCTTACTGACTAAAACCCATCCATGTTCCTTCCGTAGCCCTTTATGTTCCGGGGTAGCGGTTACCCTTTCGGACAATCCCGCTTACCCGGCAGGCTTGGCCCTGAGGGGCCCCTTCATATGCTGACATCTCTTTGAGGCGCGCGTGGAACATATACGCGCCGTCCGGCACGGGTCTGGTGCTGATCGGACGGTGAGTCACTGGTAGCTTCATCCAAAACAATAAGAACAAGCGTTGCTAAAACTTCACTAATATTAACACAACTTAGAGTAAACGTATGTTTTACAGTAATTTAGCGAACCTGAACTAAATATTGACTTCGCCGCTAGCAGAAAAGTTAATACTGATTCGGCAGATTAATTATAACGCTTGATATCTAAGTTTACATAAAGTTACATTTGGGTGGTAATAACATATTTACTAACCAGATGTTTGCTACTGTATACAGGGTGTAACATAAAGGGTACATACATTCAAAAAGATATGCTACAGACCACCAAACTGAACAACGTTTACTATGTTATAAAGCAAATAAAGACTTATCTTATCTATCTTATCTTATCTATGGGACCAACTCCCAACTCACAAAAAAAAAAACTGCTGTCTATACATTTTTGGTTACGCGACTTGTCGAAATGTAGGGAACGGCTCATTTTTTTTCACGATTTCGTAGATGGTTCCATAGTAAAAGTTGTTCAGTTTGATGGTCTATAGCATATCCTTTTGTGTGTATATTCCCTTTCTATTACACCCAGTGTAGCGGGTATTAGAAGTCCATTAGCAAAAAGCAATTTGATTGCCTGTATGCAATAAATTAACGCAATAAAGTTGCTTTATGATTGGATCAAATCATTGCATTTAATAGGCAATTTAGATTGATTCTAAAGGAGTATGGAACGAGTATACTATAGTGTCTGCCTGCCTTCCTGGAAAGAAGGCATGAGTTTGTGTATGTCTGTAGAGTGCTTCTCGTCACCATCATCTTCCTGCCTTTGTCCCGTGCTAGGGCTGCTATCCACCAGAGATGGAGGCACCTAGGTGGTGCTCAGCGAGATTGTTCAAAAGGCTTACCGCTACCCCGAAACATAAAGGGCTAAGGAAGGAACATGGATGGGAATTAGTCAGTAATAGTCTGACAGTTCTTTTCGCTCCACCTAGAGCGGGAGGAATCAATTGACGATTTCCCAGCCTTAAAAAAAACCTAAGTGGTGTGGAGGAAAAATCCACAAATAGGATTACTTCATTTTCATAGCTTGATCTAAACTAGTGTTGTTATTGGTTAATTTTTCGCACATTCGCAGCTACACATCCTCGTATAATATCTGATGGAAACGCACCCTACTTGGAGACGGCACAACACGTTTTCTTGTTTCATTCCACTGTATGGAACAACTGATTTTTTTTGTTGCGTTTTCAGATTTGTAGCCATAGTGAAAATTGTTCATAATGATGAGTACAATGACCCTTAAAATAATGCCCATTAATTCAATTTCACCCTGTATAGAATATGGAACTTCGAACTAGCTATCAGTGAAAGAGAAATTCTGGTATATCTGGGTAATATAGAAGCTGGAATTTTCCATTACACGTGTGTTTGTCTTCGAAAATATGAACGCTGAAAATGATGTTTTGTTATCAAAGACAGTATGTATTTGACATGACATGAGTAGGGGTGTCTTGTCCTATGTAAAAGCAATGATATTTTTGTCATAAAATTCATCAAAGAATAGAACAGAGAATTTTATCAAAATGTTTTTTCTGCTTATGTTACTTGTGTTCTATGTGATATCTTAGTTCAAAGTCTTTGGTTCGACGTCGCGTCGGCTTTTGTTAGAGTTATATAAGTTCTTTACATTAGTGGTACCAAATTTATATTAAACTAGCTGCTGACAGCGACTTCGCCCGCGTGGATGTCTGAAACTAACCCAAGGGAACGTACTACCAGGATAAAAAGATCTTATGTGTTAATCCAGGTCATAAACTACCTCTGTTTTAAGTTTCAACCAGATCCGTTCAGCCGTTTGAGCGTAAAGGACGGACAAACATACAAACTTACACACACACTCACACACAAACTTTCGCCTTTATAATATTACTGATTATTGATAGTCCTTAAAAAATAAACACATTTGTCTTCAGCCGTCAGTCTTTAAACCGTAGTCTTGCTTTCTACGTTAAAAATAAATCCTGACAAACAAACGATTGTAAACAGTAAAAGTATTTATGTAACTTATAGGTACCTGTTGTATATTAATAATAACTTTGAGGGTAACTCCAAAATATGTTTTCTTCATACACCTGAGATATAAATAAAGACAGTAATTATCTAACAAGATCATGTTTCACTACATGGTGACAGCGGTGGGATACGAACCCACGCCCTTTCGGACTGGTGCCTAAACTAGATCATGTTTCACTACAGTACCTAGTTAAAATTATATCCAATCATCGTCTCGTCAGAGCTAATGAAAATAGAAAGTTAACAACCAACAGTCCTTTCTATAAGTTCAAACATGCATAATTACTGGACCTCATTTGTTTGGCATTTTCGTTAATGCTGAGCCGAGAGCTTCTTCTTTTCGTGTGGTTAGTGACTAACCTGGTGTCAGAGTTTTTAAGCTGCTCGTGGGCCTCTGACTTAGTCGAGAGCTGATAATCTTCAAACAGCTGAACAGATTTTCTTGAATCATAGCTAAGAACACTCAAAATTAACTAACAAACCAAAAAAGCAAATGGGTTCAGCCATTTAGGAGCTTGGATGCACCAGACAAACATAAATATACACACCGCTCTGCTTCCATCGGCGGTTAAATTTGTAAAAAAAAAACATAACTTTGTAGACAAAATACTATCTATACAGAGTTGATACGGCAGAGGGGCTTTCCTTTAAACAGCTAATACTAGGGATAATTTTCAACCTCTGTACCAAAAATCAATTAAACAGGAGCAGTAGTTTAGTCGCAAATGATTTTTTAAGTTTTTGCCCACTTTGAACACGATGTATCTTTCCTAACAGCTCCGGCGCGCACGCGTCGGTGCCGCTTTGTTACAAGGTCAGTTTTTATTTACAAAGGATGGTTGCGTTTTATTCTGATTTGTAAGCTATTTAGTTTGTTTGAAAAAAGACAAACCTCATTTTTGGTGCTTTTTATTTTTATACCGTACCGAATTAATACTAAACACGTATTGTATACGTAGTGTAATTTTATGCCCCTCTGTCATATCAACTCTGTATAAACCAAAAAACGCAGTTTTTTTCCTAAAAAACGAGTAACATTAATGCAAGGTTCTGTGTAACAGTAAAAACGTCCAGTTGGCCACAATAATTGTGGATTAAAAGCTTACTGGTGACGTAAAAATGTTACGACCACTCCCGGGATCATGTGCACTTAGCTTAAAGGCTGTTGTCAACTTGTTTTGGCTTCATAAAAGTATTGTCTTTTTATTGTTTTGTATTTTAGAACTTTCAAGATAATTGTTGCAACAGAATTTTTGGTACGGAGTTTTAACGCGGCTTGTTGTAGGAGTTGATCGGTAATTCTCGTCACGTAAGGAAAACGCGTTATGCCCCTTTCATGCGACTATGCCAGAGGTACTTTGGAATGACAGCCGAGATCAATGACGTGCTTTTTGAGAGGAGTCTCGTATAAAGATGGTCACCCATTCACGGACCAACCGCGGCAAGCGTAGCTTAACCAGATCCAAGAGATGTTGTCACTTAATTTGGACACATTTTCTTTATAAACAGCTTTATTGCAGAATCTGAATCCCAGATTTCAGTCAATTGCTATTCTGGGAAATTGTATGAAAAGATAACATTATATTGGACGAAGATAATCTGAACAATAAAAAATATAGCTCTTTTAAAGGTCAAGGTGGTAAAGCTTTCTATTGGAATTATTTTTTTTGTTTGGACAAGAACCCTCCAGAGGCTTCTCGTCTAAAGGTTATAATTGGTTTGTACCAAAAACAAAGTCTAGGAAAATATTTACTGTTGACCGAACATTCAGCGGAATTGTCCGAAACGGTTCCCTCTGCGCCGTAACACAAAGGACTAAGGAGGAACATGGTTGGGTTTTAGTCAGTAAGAGTCTGAAACTGTCGGAAGGCAATACTGCAAAAACGGAAAACTGCCACGGTTTTTTTGCCGTGAAAAACTATGGTTTATTCAGTGTGTAGGTAGGTACGGCAGTGTTGTATGGATTATGAAAGCTTGTTGACTATCACGTTTTTTTCTATAGCTCGATTTGAAAGAAGAAGATTTGAAGAAAGAAAAAATGTTTATTCTGCACAAATAAAACGCACATTTCTAAAAAAATAACTTAGTAACAAAAAACCGATTTATACGCCGTACCGTAAAGAAACCGCACCGAGTACTTAGAGCTTAAGGTTGATAAAGCAATTACGAAGGTCAACCGTTTCAAAAATATTATGACACAACGATTATAACTGACAAACACAAATCTTCTAAACCATCCAAAATTTAAATTAACATTTAATCAAAATCAAGGGATATTGAAATCGTTTCGCAACGCAATCACGTCAAAGAGATGACAGCTTCCGTCGATTCAGCATATGAGTGAACATTTGGGTATTTTAGCACAGATCTAAGAAACATTTTCGAAATAGATGTCTGTAGATCTTTTTGATGTGTTTAGCATGTCGTTTCGTTTCAACATGATTTGATGTGGTTGAATTTTTATGGAGTAGCGACCGGTTTTAGATTTGTAAGGCGACATGTCAAAATTTACTTCTTCTTTTAGTGTCGAAGGTACTTTTTATGGACGTTGTTAAATTAAATGAGCCCAGTAGGTTGCTACATTGATCGCAGCAACAGTGGTATTGTTTAGGTCATCCAAGGTGCAGGTGAACGGGCACTTAGGACACTCCAGCAGGTGAGGCATGGCATGGATTTCCCACTAAGTAAATAGTGGTACTATAGGGAATGAAATTTCCCGCTAGTACCCGCTAGTACTGTTTGGTACCTAGTATTAGTGGGAACAAAGCAAAAAAAGGGTACTTTACATCTCGTCTACCCCGTGGGAAATGCCGTAGTAAACAATATACTTCAACGTTAAGTCGAAATATTCAAGCTTCCTAAAATGTAGTAGGTAATGAAACATCAAAACTATGCTCTTCAATAACCTTCAAACGGGAACTAACAACGTTCTTGAGATATATTTCCCAATACACAAGGTATACTTGAGGTCCAAACTACGGCTACACAGCGCTAAGAGAAGAATTCTTGAAGATGTCTACACCGGCGGTATTGTTGACTGGATTCTTAGAGATAGGGAAGCTAGAGTCTCGGGTTTCGTAGGAGATTGTTCGAAGAAGGTTAAAAGCTTAGTTTATATTGGTGGGTTTTTATTCCCGAAACTTGCAAATGGTATTATTTGTTTAAAAGAGTGTCCGTGGAGTTGCTTGCCCGTTCTTCTCCATAGGTATCTACTGCTTTGGAAGGGGCAACTAGCGTCATTTTTCTGACTGACCAACCCTCTGACAATTCAAAAGTGCCTGTAATTGGTTTATTTGAAATAAATGCCTTGAGTTTGAGTTAAATAAATAAATTAACAAAAATATTTATTTTTACTTTATATGTATTTCATACGATCTCCTATTACTGCGTAGCGTGTTCAAAGGTGATATCAATTTAACGCGAAATATATTGTCGATAAACTTGCACTAGGAAACGGCGACTATGAAGATAGTGGAAAATTATGGTAAGTATTAGAAGCACTCAGATGTAAGTATTTCTAGGATGAGTACTGTAAAGATGTTATAGCCTTCCTGTAGGTCGGAGGTCTACGACCTTTCAAAGGTATTAAAGTTTTATGTCAGACATTTGAGGGAAATTGACGCTTTTAGGTGTTAGGATAAGGTTCGTAATTCGCTAAGTGTTCAATGGACATTTTAGTTTCTTCATAAATTTAAATAAACTTCCATCTCATATTCCGGAGTTACCTAAAATCGTAGCTGACTTCTCCCACTCATAATCTACATACCTTTGCCTCGGCCTAGCCTTTTCCCAACTATGTTGGGATCGGGTTCCAGCCTAACTAGATGCAGCTGTATTTTACAAGGAGCGACAGCCTATCTGACCTCTATTACCCAGCAAATAACTGGGTAATACCATACCCCTTGGTAAGACTGGCTGTCAGACTTTCGGGCTTCTGACTACCTGTAACGACTGTCAAAGATCCACGTGCTTTCCGAGGCACGGAGGGGCCTCGATACGTCAAGATGACCCATTCACAGACCAACCCTGGCAAGCGTAGCTTAACCTGATGGATCGATCCGTGCGAATGCTATTACTTAGCACCTTAGATTAATCAGCGAGTGAATGTATGTATTAATAAATGACCTTACGCCATTTATATAGATGGTTACACTAGACCTGAGATCCACTATTGTATATACATAAAGTTGGCTTTGAACATCTTGAAATATGAATAATATATTTCAGGTCTGGTTTAAAGTTCAAACGAAATAATTTAAAGCGAAATTATCATAGCTAATGTTTCTTGTTCTGCTCTGTTTTATTTGAGAAGTTTTTCAGTAAAGTTAAGACGTATAAAAACTCTTTAAGGATTATTCAATGCTTTTTTTTATGAAATAGCTATAAAGGCTATATTATTACAGGTGCTTGGTTTATTGTAATACGGGGTCGGCCCTATACCACCACCTCACCTTCGCACCTTTGCTTATCTTTATAGAAATTACAGCAGTATAGCATCATTAGCATCCAGGATCACGAATTATATTTTGACAAGGATGAAATCCGGCAATTGCCTGCAAATTGCAAAAAAACTTACACCTAACTAAAGTACGCGCCACGAGAAGCTATAAAATATGTAAACAAACATCTTTTACTAAGTAAACATTTTATACTGCGAGATAATAATAAATTGACCATATTCAATCGACATGAAATATAGACGGGTTATATGAAAGTAACAACCTATTTAATTTAGTCGGATCATATTTTAACGACGCAAAGCGCTATCGTTTGTGTTTCTTGGTACCGGAACGCGTCCGTCGCAGGGATTGTAAACTATCGGGACGCCATTTTGAAATAAACGCGTCATTCGAGTTTCGAATGCGTACGAGTTTGTTTCACACAGAAATGGAAACATCTGAATCTGACGAATAATTATTCTTAAATAATATATGTTAATTAATATTTGTTACTCAATAATTTATTAAATCTTAAACAAATTCATTTTTTTTGTTGGTCCAAATGTTGTGAACTCCTGAACACTTGTTAACAAAATTTATAGCTTCTCATGACGGTTACTAGTTGAATTTCGCGGGCTATCTTTGCACAACCTTAAACAACTGATCTTCTTCTTTTCTGTGTGGTTAGTGACTAACCTGGTGTCAGAGACTTTATGCTGCCCATGGGCCAAACAATTGGTGAAAAAAGTGAATGTGACAAGTATCCATAAAGTGATCTATCTTTAGCTAGCTGATGTCACGTGACTGCTAATATCAACTACATACAATTTGGTCTTTCCGCTAACGTTAAGGATTATAGAAAAGGAAATTTGTCTGTTTCCATACATCTTAATTCACCGTTATCTCAGAAAACAGAAGTCATCTTCTTTGTCGCCATATTTTCCACACAATCCATCCATTCTTTGGTCTTCGTTGCTTTACACACATTTCAGAATTCAAGCGCATTGTGTAAGCTTCCTACAAAACTGAATTCGCAAGAAACTTCCATGGTATCTAGTCCAGCGATTACATCACAGTAAGTCCATACACCCTCGTTTGATTTAGCCGTTAATGCCACGGAGTCAACACGCTTCCAAAGATAATACACGAACTAGTTCGGATCGTTCGTTTAACAATAACAAAGCGAACTTGTATTGCGAGGTTGTGTGAATCGAGTTTTGAAGCGTCGGTAACTTTGACAGCGTGTGTCAACGCATGGTTAATGGCGGGCTCAGCTGGTTTTTTTTTTTTTTTAAGAAAAAAGTAAATTATTTTGTTTTTTAATGAATTCATTTATTTGGTTATCTTCTTTTACTCGTAAATACACCATTTATGATGCCGAAGTATTTTTTTTATTTTTATTCCTAGGCTGTGCTTTATCCGTTCGTCAACTGTCAAGAGATTTAGAAGAGAGCTTTTCCTTTTTTTTTTTAAGGCTTTTTTTTTTTTTATAAGGCTGGGAAATCATCCAATGACTGCTCCCGCTCTGGGTGGAGCGGAAGGGAGTGTCAGACTCTTACTGACTAAAACCCATCCATGTTCCTTCCGTAGCCCTTTATGTTCCGGGGTAGCGGTAACCCTTTCGGACAATCCCGCTTACCCGGCAGGCTTGGCCCTGAGGGGCCCCTTCATATGCTGACATCTCTTTGAGGCGCGCGTGGAACATATACGCGCCGTACGGCACGGGTCTGGTGCTGATCGGACGGTGAGTTACCCATTACTCACCGCCCGCAGGCCCGCGCCTGCAGTGGCCGGGAGTCGTCACGTGGCTCCCGACGCCCGGGGCGTCTCCTGCGGCGGCTGGGACGGGAGGACCTTTCTCTCTCCCATCCCGCCACCTCCTTCGCGAGCATAACTTTTTCGCAGAAGGAGGTGACTGCCTCCCACTCCCTCTCACCCCGGACCATGGCTTGCACCAGGGCCGGGCGCGAGAGGTCGCCGCCGCCGATCGCCTCTACGAGGACACGGCGGTGCTCCGCCCATGCGGGACAGGTTTGCACCGTGTGCTCTACCGTGTCCTCTGGGCGATCCTCGCAGTGGTGACACCCGGGCGTTTCCTCCCGCCTGATGATGTGCAGGAACCTCCCGAAACATCCATGTCCGGTGAGGACCTGCGTCAGGCGGTAGGTGAGGGCGCCGTGACGCCTCTCTAGCCACTCCTCAAAGAGGGGCCTTACCGCCACTATCGTGGCGTGCCCTGCGCTGGGTTGCGACAGTCGCTGATTCCAGGCCGCCATGAGATCGCGCCGGAGGTCCGTCCGCTCCGCCGCAATTTGCTGCGGAAACGGAGTTTCCCCCCGGCTTAGTACCTCCGCGCGCCACTCGAACAGGCGCGCGAGGACTATCGCCTCCAGATCCCACGGCGGCAGTCCGGCAAGGAGGCTTGCCGCCTCGCCCGAGATCGTGCGGTACCCCCGGATTAGCCGAATGGCTACCACCTTTTGGGGCGCGTTCAGATAGTGAGCGGCTCGTCGCCGCAATGAACGCGCCCACACCGGGGCCCCGTATAGGGCCATGGACCGCACGACTCCCGCGTAAAGCCTCCGGCAGGAGGCGTTTGGCCCCCTCAAATTGGGCAAGAGCCGCTTTAAGGCGGCCCCAGTCCGTTCCAGCTTGGGGGCCAAACGTCGGAAGTGCTCCACGAAATTCCATCGGCTGTCGAGGACCAGACCCAGGTATTTCCCGCTATGGGTGGAGCGGAAAGGAGTGTCAGACTCTTACTGACTAAAACCCATCCATGTTCCTTCCGTAGCCCTTTATGTTCCAGGGTAGCGGTAACCCTTTCGGACAATCCCACTTACCCGGCAGGCTTCGGCTGTAACAGGCCCCTTCAAATGCTGTCATATCTTTGAGGACTTCTCCTAGCCTTGATATTCAGTTTGTCGTAGAACTGTCTGCGTTGCATGAATTCTATCACATCAGACCATGAGAGGAAGAACAACTCTTGTAGAACGCTGTAGTTTTAAATTAATGATTAAAATTAATTAAAAATTAAATTAATTTGCTCATCGGCTCTAAGACCCTAAAATGCCGACTTGACTGCTGAAGAGAGCTTGTATCCATAATCGAGACCAGGATTACGTACTTTTTTTTTCAGGCTGGGAAATCTTGCCGGAAAACATGCCGGTTTCCTTAAGATATTTTCCTTCAACGTTATTAGAAGTAAAGACGCGATCGCTGCTACTGGATCACCACTGCACTGGCTGCAATAATGTTTAGCGCTAATTGTGTTTAGTAATCCATAGTGTAACTTTAAAAACTTTTTCGCCTACTACCAATCATTTATTGAAGATACAACCAGTCGCACAATTCTTCCATCTAAACCCTCCCTTATTCGCATCAAACAAAGTGTGTACAACACAACTGTCACGAGCTATCGAACTGGGAACCGAGTAATAAGCGTGACAGCGGTGACGTCACGAGGCACTTACACGGTAAACCCATCGTACAGTCAAGGGCAAAAATTTAGAAGCGAGCTTCTCGTAACGTATCCAAATGTAGTAATATGAAACAATCAAAAAATGTATGTTTGCGAAGGTGCTATAAATGTGAAATACTTGATTATTCGCAAAACTACGCGAGTTACGACCGTTATACACTACAATAGAAGATACTATTGCCTCTCATAAACAACAACTTATAATTTGTATCCAAATTTTACGAGAAAATAGTTGCTGAACTTCACTATTTGTATGGGCAATATGTTCTGTTTCTGTTGACTGTACCTACATCAGTCAAGTTTAATGCTTCGGGCAAACTGTGCCTAAGTAATTATTGTACCTACTGTCTGGTCGACCGAGATTTGTGTCTCAGAAGTTGAGCAGGTGCTTCAATTTTGTAGGCTAGATTTAAATAATGTATGTATTTTAAGCACTGAATAGGTAACTTATATTTGTGTAATATTCTAGCTTAAAGAGGCATGAATAGGAAGCTTTATTTTTGTCTGCTGTGTATCCAAACGGTAGCGAGTGGGATACTTTATTAATTTGATTTTGGAATAGTTGGAGCAATAGTTTTTTGTTTTTTTTTTTGACGGAACGAAGTTGAGCCAAGACGGTAGCTGAGTGATGGCGGTATTTTTTTTTAACTGTACTTTTATGTATTTTTATATAGTTTTATCGAGTTATATGCTGAGTTTTATTAACTCTACCATCCTCACAAAATCCATTGTCATCAATCAAATTAACAGCGCGCTTTTCTTTGGCATTAAGCGGCGTGTTGCCTAGTGGTAGTCAAAACTGCCTTTTTTCTACGTGGAGCGGAAGGGAGTGTGAGACTCTTACTGACTAAAACCCTTCCATGTTCCTTCCTTAACCCTTTATGTTCCGGGGTAGCGGTAACCCTTTCGAACAATCTCGCTGAAACGGCAGGCTTCGGCCAAAACAGCCTAATATCTTCTCAAAGACTTTATTTTTAACCCAACACAATGGTAACTTCTTATAGCGGAGAATGATCTTAATATAAACAAATCAATATACCACACTAATAGGGACGTATAACACACACACACAAACACACGCAAACAAACCCAAACACAGTTACAGCAAGCAAATAGATAAACATGTTACGATTTCACCAATAAAGCGATTTAAGAGACGTTCCCGGAAATTTTCCCTAATACAGTTACATAAGATTGGGAACGAAAGCAATAAAGCAGGAGATTTTTACTTAAATGCATAAAATTTGTTGTTTCCTGAATTGCTTGCTTGGTGTTTACGTTTCGGTAGATAAACTTGTTGATACGAGTACGTTGCTAGGAGACCGCGAATATTGGGTACACCTATTATAAAGGGATACAGGGTGTGGAGGTTTTAAAAAATGGAGTGTTATTGTGTGTAAGTGGAAAATGATGTTTCTGTAAATACAGTTGTTATTTTGACTGGAGTGCGTAGAATTTTCAATGGCAATGTTATCAGTGAAAATTATTGATATGTTTAAGTTGGTGTTATCAAGATACTTTTTTGATGCAAATTCTTGTTGTGTGTAACGTTATAAAAAAAATTACGATATTTGAAATAGGAAGTCAAAAATAAATTTTAAATTCTATAACTCATAGACTAGTTCAAATCATCTTAAATCCTCATCATTTTCATTCATTTTTAATCATCTTGATAGCATTTTCCTTTATGTGATTATTCTGATTGTAACACAATTTGCAAGATTTGTAACTCATTAATTAATGATCAGCCTATAATTTGCCCACTGCTGGGACACAGGTCTTCTCTCGTTAAGAGGGCCGAAGCCGTAATCCACCTCGAAGGTAACAAACCATAATTCCAAATATCCTAAACCAGAAATCTCACAGACCCGATCATCCTTACAAAACAATTAATAGAATACCGCACAGCGTTTTCAGCATTCCAGCCTCTAGCCAAAGTCCTAGGAGAGGTCAGAACAGCCAGGTCAAGCCATCATGATTTATTCCTAGACCAAACATTCCTATATACCACCTTGAGCCAAATATCGGAGCAAAATAAACAATAAATCAATATTGGCACAGAAATGAAGGTATGCCCTGAATATGGGTTTAGGACGAGCTTTGTTATAAAGGTGTTTTTTTTATCATTTTGGCCTTTTGTTGGAAGTAGAGCTAATGTAGAATTTCCCACTTTGAGATTACCTGAACTTGTAGGGCGTTTATTGAGTACGATGTTTATAATAAAGGCGAATTTCATAGTTTTTTTAGGACAAGGCTTTCTACAGAAACCATTCAATGATTTACTAAGACTGTAAGTTTCAGTTAACCATATTTTTGGCATTTTCTTAGCACATAGCTAGGTCATTCTTTTTGGAAGGTGGGAAATCATCAAATGACCCTTACCGCTGGGTGGAGCGAAAGGGAGTGTCAGACTACCGGCTAAAATCCATCCATGTTCCTTCCTTAGCCCTTTATATTCCAGAGTAGCGGTAACCCTTTATAACCGCCAAAGCCTGCCAGGTCAGTGGGATTCGCTGACCCGGCAGGTTTTGGCCCCAACGGGCCCCTTCCCTATTGCTGACATATTACTGAGGCGCGCGTGGAACACGTACGCGTTATCTGACACGGGCCTGGTCCTGATCGGACAGTGAGCTACCCATTACTCACCGTCATATTATTCAGCTATTCATACTTACTTAGGACCACTGCCCAAGCTTCCATTTCCAAATTAACGATGAATTTAACTCTTAGTACACTGCCATTGGCGTTGTTCAACTCAACAAACTCATAAACAATACTGAATTTCCCTCATTTGACAAACGCAAAGTTGGACCTTCTTATCCTGCATCACACAATCCAAGATCAAAATGTGTAGCGAAATGTCTGCGAGAAACTTCCAGTGGCTTCGTGCTAGGTATCAGTCTGAAAAGTTAGACCTAACTTCAGCCCTAACCGCAAACTTATTCGCCACGCGAAATCTTTCACGTTCTGCCTTTTTAGAAGGTTGATATTAAATTGTAGTGCTGCTCTTTGGGCTAAATTGTGGTGGGAATGATAATGGTGGACTTATTTGTGAGATAATAATCTATACTAATATTATAAAGCTGAAGAGTTTGTTTCTTTGAACGCGCTAATCTCTGGAACTACTGGTCCGAATTGAAAAAATATTTTTGTGTTGGATAGTCCATTTGTCAAGGAAGGCTATAAGGATATATGTAATATCACGCTACGACCAATAGGAGCAGTGGGTGAAACCACGCGGGAGCTAGTATTATATAATTTCGTTTTTGTACATTTTACAAGTATTTTGTTTTAAGGGGATTGCGCCTTGCTGCCCGCGCTTTTCTCATGCGTTTTTAACATTGTCGTACGTCAACATTGTAGAAGAAAAGTCTAGTCACTAACAGCCTTTTAACGCAGTTTAGATGTACTGATCGCGTTTAGTTTCATCAGTAAAATTGGTACTCAGTGTGGCCAGAGGTTTAAACTATAAAATTCTCATTAAAACATTTAAAAAAATTATCCACAAAAACTTACAAATACTTTTTGGAATAAGAAATTCTGTATCTCTGTGAACAATTCTAAAACTTAGTCACGCTAAAAACAATTAATCGGACATTAAAAATCCATTTGACAGAGTTCAACAAGTCGTCGAGTTTTGGAAATGGTGTTTCTAAAGAACCATTAGGCTGAGAATCCAAGACCCTTTGACATAGAAATCAGGCATGCAAGAAAAAAAACTGCCGCATTTCCCTTTAAAGCAAATGCTTCTAGCAGACGTTAACAAATTAAACCACGATGCCCACAAAACAGCGAAATGTCTTCACGCCGTCAATATCCATTAATTCGTTCGATGAATGGAAACACAACAATACACTCCATCACATTACAGCGTCACGATGTGGTAGAGCTAACAAAGGCTCTTAAACGAAACAAGTGACGTTCTATACAGAGCCACGGTAGGTATATTTGGCACCCTAGTTTCTAGACTGACTAGACAGAAATACTTTTTCATTCCCAGGGGTCCTAGACAAAGGTAAGAGGGATTTTCCGAAAGGGTTACCGCTACACCGAAACTTAAAGGGCTAAGGAAGGAACATGGATGGGTTTTAGTCAGTAAGAGTTAGACACTTCCTTCCGCTCCAACCAAAGCGGGAGGAGTCATTTAATGATTTTCTAATCTCAAGAAAATGGCCATGGCGTGGTCCTGATCGGGCGGTGAGCTACCCATTACTCACCGCCCCGCAGGCCCGCGACTTCGGTGGCTCCCGACGCCCGGGGCGTCTCCCGCGGCGGCTGGGACGGGAGGACCTTTCTCTCCTCCATCCCGCCACTGATGGATTGTTCTTTGACCAAAGAATTAGCATTGTCTAGCAACATGGCAATGCTGCCAGTCTTCTGGGCACGTTTCCGGACGACAGAGATGCGGATCAGTACTTCGACGCCTTTTTTTTTTTAAGGCTGGGAAATCATCCAGTGACTGCTCCCGCTCTGGGTGGAGCGGAAGGGAGTGTCAGACTCTTACTGACTAAAACCCATCCATGTTCCTTCCGTAGCCCATTATGTTCCGGGGTAGCGGTAACCCTTTCGGACAATCCCGCTTACCCGGCAGGCTTGGCCCTGAGGGGCCCCTTCATATGCTGACATCTCTTTGAGGCGCGCGTGGAACATATACGCGCCGTACGACACGGGTCTGGTGCTGATCGGACGGTGAGTCACCCATTACTCACCGTCCGCAGGCCCGCGCCTACGGTGGCCGGGAGTCGTCACGTGGCTCCCGACGCCCGGGGCGTCTCCTGCGGCGGCTGGGACGGGAGGACCTTTCTTTCTCCCATCCCGCCACCTCCTTCGCGAGCATAACTTTTTCGCAGAAGGAGGTGACTGCCTCCCACTCCCTCTCGCCCCGGACCATGGCTTGCACCAGGGCCGGGCGCAAGAGGTCGCCACCGCCGATCGCTTCTACGAGGACACGGCGGTGCTCCGCCCAAGCGGGGCAGGTTTGCACCGTGTGCTCTACCGTGTCCTCTGGGCGATCCTCGCGTACTTCGACGCCTTGTAGTGTCCTTTTTGTTTTTGTATTCATTTGCATATAGTATAGTAATTTAATGTAAGTATACTCGGTTAAATTTTAGTCGTTTTAATCCCCTTAAGGGGTCATTGTACACATTATAACGAGCAACTTTTACTATGGGACCGAACCTGAAATCGCAAAAAAATAATCAGATTTTCAGTACATTTATGTTATCCTAACTCGTCAAAATGTACTGCACAGCTGATTTTTTTTTCGCGATTTCAGGTTCGTTCCCATAGTAAAAGTTGCTCGTTATAATGTGTACAATGACCCCTTAAGGGGATTAAAACGACTAAAATTTAACCGAGTATATAAATTGTTACTATTTCAGAATTAACATACTTTATTCATTAGAACGTATAAATAATATTAGCCTGTATTGTCCCACTGCAGGACAAAGGTCTCCGTTTCCTTTTTCCACTCAACTCAATCCTGAGACAATATACATATAAATAGATAGATTATATTTAAGTCAGTACCAACCTCATTCACGTGCCAAAACTCTAGGTACACTTAATAAACTCGCGAAGTCAAAATCCCCTTACCTGAAAACAAAAGACAACGACATTAATAATTTTCACAAAGTTGCATTTAACTTTTGTTCTCAAAAGGTGCTATTATGAAAATCTGCGTCAACACTATTTATGTAAATGTCTAGAGAAATACGGTGAGCAAACTGAGATGAAATTGAATTATTATATTGTTTTAGTTGGTAAAAGCTTTTATGGAAAGCTTTTATAAAAAAACTAACTGCTCCCGCGCGGTTTTATCCGCTCCGTGGCTCCTATTGGTCGTAGCGTGATGTTACATGCATATAGCCTTCCTGGATAAATGGACTATCCAACACAAAAAGATTTTTTCAATTAGGACCAGTAGTTCCAGAGATTAGCGTGTTCAAACAAACAAACTTTAAGCATTATAATATTATAGTATAGATTTGTCATTCGTAGAGCCGTTACGGGTTGTCAGAAACCCAAAAGTCTGACAACCGAACGACAACAACCAACTACTCCTACCAAGGGTATCGTGAAATCTAGTAGCTGAGTTGTAGAGGTCAGATCGACCAAAACTAACTTTTGGAAGGGACAACTAGAATCAATTCTATTTTTTACTTTGACTTTGCAGTCGCCCTATGTACTACTGGTATTCAGTTGCATTCGGTGAGACTGTAAACCGACCCCAAAAAAAACATTATTTGGGAAAAGTAGGCAAACTGATTTTGCAAATAAAATTGTTTATCAGAAAAAAAAATGGGACTTTTCGAAATAAGTCCTTTTACCGTATTTACAATATTATGATAACATTTCAAAGGAAAACGAGTTCTGGTTTTAGTTATTTATAATCATAATAATATAAAATATCGGTTGGTTAAAGGTACTAAAATAATGAATTCTTCTTCTTCTTCTTCGTGTGGTTAGTGACTAACCTGGTATCAGAGTTTTAATGCTGCGCATGGGCCTCTGGCTTAGCATCACATGCTGTTGAGAAATATCTCTCAAGCATGCCGGTTTCCTCACGATGTTTTCCTTCACCGATTATAAGCAAGTAATAATTATACAATACGCACATGAATCCGAAAAATCAGAGGTACGTGCCTTGGGTTCGAACTCGAGACCTATGACTTGGCAGTCCGGCGGTCACACCACTAGGCTATCACTGCTTTTTTGAATGATAATTATTTTAATATGTTGATTCTTCTATTTAATATATAATAATGACTGATTATGTGAAAGAGTGTATTTACTACCTTTTTTTTTTTTTTTTTTTAAGGCTGGGAAATCATCCAATGACTGCTCCCGCTCTGGGTGGAGCAGAAGGGAGTGTCAGACTCTTACTGACTAAAACCCATCCATGTTCCTTCCGTAGCCCTTTATGTTCCGGGGTAGCGGTAACCCTTTCAGACAATCCCGCTTACCCGGCAGGCTTGGCCCTGAGGGGCCCCTTCATATGCTGACATCTCTTTGAGGCGCGCGTGGAACATATACGCGCCGTACGGCACGGGTCTGGTGCTGATCGGACGGTGAGTCACCCATTACTCACCGTCCGACTTACTACCTTAAGGTTGATTTTTTCGGGAACTAACTATTTATTATTAAGATCTCATGTAAAATGTACCAACAATCATATGTCATCATCATCATCATTGTCATTCAATAAATGAATTTGAATTTTTATATTTTTTAAGTAGATAAAAAATTTGGGGCATATCTGTCATTTTTGATCATAAAGTACGTTTAACAGAGACTAAAAATTACAGTATTAACACATAAATACATCATGTTTAAATGTTACACTCTCAGACATCTTCATACGATAATTTTCAATTAAAATATCAATGAGGCGTTATATGTTAAATGTTTTCACAAACCAGTGCACATCTAATTTCCGAGATTTATATTAATATGAACTAGTCATCCTAGGTACTTAGATAATGTTAGAAATTATACAGACACAGTTCAGAGTTAAACAGAAATATACTTTTCCATAAATTGCCGACACGTGCGCTTTTATCTACACGTGCACTTTTAGCAGAGTATTTTTAAAATCTAATGTTACATTTTTTTTCTCTGAATCCAATGTATATAAAACGGATTACAAATTATATTATACAAACCAATGATACTTAAATATAAGCGCATACGAAAAATTATATAAAGTCTTATGTTTAACAAATTAAGGTAAACGCAGTTCACTCTGTAAGTTCACAAAGTGCCAATTTCACCAATGAAACTGAACGAGATCAGCACGTCTAAAACGCGTTCAAGAGATGACAATATTCTGTAGAAAAGAATGCCATTGCCAGCTCTTAAACTTAGTTTATGCGCTGATCGTGTTCAGTGTCACTGGTAAATTCTCTCCTCAACAACAAGCAAGGAACACAAAAATAGCTCAACCATATCTCATATTCCCAATGGACACTAAAAGCTAAAACTTAACAGCTGTCAAGTTTCAAACAACAATCTCGAACTACCCATCATACGGACACGTTTCAAAACTCTACATTACAAAGGCGATACAAAGTTGATTTACTGTCTAACAGCAACTGTGGGTCAAAACGTTAAAACTGTACATAAATCTTAGACGAATCTGAACTATCTCAGTTATGATGTCGTACATCACAAGTTGTTTGTATTATATTTTATCACGAATGGTGGCTGTCAACGCGTGCGCATGATTTAGGGTTTTTGGGAGAAAAAATTGGGATGAGACAGAAATAAGTTTCAAATATGGCTACGTTGTCAATTGAGATGATAAAATTGCTATGCGAGCATAATGTATGGAACAGCTGATTTTTCGCGACCCCTTAAAAAATTGCTCATGAATTCAATTTCAGCTGTATAATCCGAATGTTAAATGAACGCATTAGTGTGCGTTTTCATCAGAGATTAGGGAGCATGCATAGAGGCGAATGTGCATAAAATTAACCAATAACAACACTAGCTTAGCTCAAGCTGTGAAAATCAAGTGATCCTATTGGTGGATTATATCCTCGCATACCGCGTTATCTCGCACATGTCTTGTGGATACGCAGCTTTAGTGTACAGTTAGCTGTGTAATAAAAAAAATAGCCCATACCACCTAAATACCCAGAACACTAACTAATACATAACTAAATGATCACCGGGATTGTCTGAAGGGTTACCGCTACCCTCGAACATACAGGGCTAAGGAAGGAACATGAATGGGTTATAGTCAGTAAGAGTCTGACACTCCCTTCCGGTCCACCCAGAGCGGGAGGAGTCCTGATGATTTCGTACCCTCAAAACCCATCCATGTTCCTTACATGGATTAGTCAGTAAGAGTCTCCCACCCAGAGTGGCAGGGATCATTTGATGTATTTCCACCCTCTAAAAAAAAATACCACCTAAATTGACACGGATCGGCGAATGACAGGCCATCCAGACATCGAGAAATAAATAATCAAATTGGAGGCAAAAATACAAAGACCACTACGTTAAATAACTGAACCAGTATTACCTGTATATACGTATCTAATTGGAGGAAATTGACAGAAAGAAAAGGTCAACTGTCACCTGTTATAGGTTATCCACAAAAGGTCAGGGTACACAACGACAATTCGATAACCGTAAATGATTCCATGACGGGCCTTCGTGTTTGCGAGTGTGTACGTGCTTGAGGAACGCGCCACGAATATCCCCGATGGCTCCCGACCAAAAGAGAAGGAAAATGAATACTCGTGTAGTTTACGTGCCGATCATTCGCTTTGTGGATACGAAAAATTTCAATTAAAGGGAAGCTACACGGTAGCCCTCTAAATTCAAAATTGATTAGGTTTTTGCAATTTGAAGTATCAGGTCGTATGTTGATCAAAATATGATTCGCGGCCGAAGGTGTTTGAAGAGTTTATTTTTGAGATAAATTCATCTAAACTACGGAGCCCGACATTGTGCTTAGTCTATACGCAATGACCCGGATTTTTCAATACAATTCCACAAAAATGTTTATCATCAAAGTTCCCTCTGCGAATGTTATTCAAACGCGAAAAAAATCTTGTAGCACAGATTAAAAAGATGACTGACACCTCTCTGAAATTTGAACACCAAACGCCATTTTGAAAAGTAAAAAATGCGAGTCATTAATATTAAATCTGGAACGAATATTAAAAAAAACAACCACCGTAAACATAAACCTCTCAATTAAACCACATAAAACATTTCAACTTAAAAAGCAAGCAAAAAAAAACCACGCCATGTCCTTTGGCCTCTTTACGAAGCTCTATTCCTGCTTACCCCTGCCGGCCTAAGAGTCCATTCAGTACGTTAGTTCTCGCTCCGCTGCCTCTAGTTAACGAGCCTGATTTTATTTTCTAGAATTTTCCACATACAGTTTTGTAAGAGCTTAGAATTTAAGCCTTTATGTTTTTTTTTCAGTCGGACAGACACTTTCAAAGGCGTTGACTAGTTAAAAGTTCCTGGAGTTTGTGAAGAGGCAGTAATTAGTGGTGTCGATCAAAGTTTTGTATTTCAAATTGTTGTGGGTGTCGGGTTTTCTTTGTGGATCTCATCATACCTTTTACGTACTGACTTTTGACAGTATAATGTTCTAAATTATAACAATACAATCGATGCAGTAATGGTGTCAATCTACCTCAATCTGCCTAGCCTTTTCCCAACTATGTTGGGGTCCGCTTTCAGTTTAATCGGATGCAGCTGAATACCAGGATTTTACATGGGGTTATAGCCTATCTGACCTCCACAACCCAGTAACTGGGTAATACCCCTTGGTAAGACTGACTGACACATTTTCGGGCTTATGACAACCCGTAACGACTGTCAAAGATGCAAAAAAGACAACCGGGCTTAACAACCCAGTAACTGTGTTAGACAATACCCCTTGGTAAGACTGGTCGTCAAATTTTCGGGCTTCTGACGACCCGTAACGACTGTCAAAGATACACAAATGACAACCGGGACCAACGGCTAAAGCAAATACCTAAATCATAAAATAAAAACGTCATGCAACTAAATATTTTAACCCGTCTCCTTAATTCAACAAACAACAATAAATTCACAACAGCACGCTCCACAAGTTAACCCTCGAAAGCGCACACAGAAACACAATGAAACTGGGTTGGTTAGCGTAATATTTTCGCTTCCTCTGCCCTCCTTAACCCTCCATTGAGGAGACTCGACTGCCTGCCCTGCAAGCTAGGGGTTAATGAGCGCTTTGCTCTATTCCAGTCGTTTTTTTTTCGTGTTTACGCAAACAAAATGTTAACGTTTCTGTAACGTGTGTATATTAGTGTATTTTTGTTTGTTTGTGTGTTTTTCTAGTAGGTTACTTGCCTGTATTATCTCATTTGTCTAACAAACGTCAATACGTGTGTAACCATGCCAATTCATGGTTATAATGTTAAGGCAGCGCTTAGTTGTTAACCGTTTAGATTTTTTTGTAAAAGGAAATCTAAAATCATACCGGATTCATTTGAAATCTCATCTCATCGACTTTCAATGTCAAAAACGTCAAAAATATAACATTTTTAGATAAACTGAGACAATGATTGAAATGCGATCATTCCTAAAAACACGAGAATTGTTCTACAAATCTAGATACTAAAACACATCGAGATACATTTTGAGATTGATGATATCTTCGACACTATTTCTTTTTGGGCCACATACTCTTAGTTTTTTTTTGTATCATTTTCTCTTATAGAATATAAACCCAGAGTTATAATAATATAAATTGTATATGGCATGGCTACCCAAGCTGTAAAGAAATTGACAATTTGAAGTGATCAAAAAAAAAAATATATATCACATAGAAAAAAGACCGCTCGTCTTAAAAACTCCCATCACCGTACAGATTAAATATTATGCGAAGATATAATTGTAAAATTGCATTTAATGCTAATAATAAGTATTCTATTTGATTCTAAAAATCCGTGAGATCACACTGTTACATTTCATATAAATCACGTACAAAATACTTGACAGTTCATAGAAAGTAACGTTATTGACTACCCTTTCAAATACCCAATTCATCTCAAGCGTCTCTTGCATACAACGAGCGCCTACAAATTTACATCACACGTCCACCACAGCAGTAGTGTACCGTTAACATAATCTTCGCCATTATTGTAGCTCCATTTGGCATCCGGGACTAGATTTGGGTCCATTATATCCGAGACAAATTAGTTCATTACTGCATTCAGGGAAACACCTGTATATTATGTAACTTGGTATAGTCCTTCATTATCCTTTATGGCGAAGCAAAGGTTCGGGTTGAAAATATTTTGAGAATTGTTCTTCTAAACTTTGCAAAGAGTTTTGCTGTGATTATCCGAAAATTTCTACCCAAAACGTTTGTATGTTTTTTTTGTTGTCTATGTTTTTTTTTGTATGCGTCAAGTTTATCGCAAATAAACGTATTATCTTTCTTCCTTCATTATTTCAAGTGTATCTATCTATATTAAAGCAGAGGTCTACTATTAGGACTCCCACATAAAAATATGTCTCATTTAAATGCAAAATTACATAAACATTCACCAACGATTGGTGCATATATTAGTAGTGATCGTTGCACTTACCAGTGACTAAAATAACTGAACATTAAACGCATTCAGCAATTAATTCTCCACACTTCCGATTCTGCAAACTCATAAACTGAAATTGTAAATCAATCTGCAGAGGGCTTAGCTAAATATTTAGTTTCAAACACATGTTCCAATAAGGAAATGTTAAATTGCCATTAAATATTTAACGATCATTAGTAGTACAAACAATATAAAGCAGAACAACACAAAAAGGAAAGAAAGATTTTTTCCTTTTTTTTCTCTGGCGGAGAAGAGAAGATGCAAGCTTTAACTAACTTCATCTGCACCAAATAAATGTATTGTCATTTGAAAGAAAATTGTATGCAAAGTTTCAAAATGAAAGGTCAGGAGAAGTTGTTCTAAATGAGCTTGCATATTTCTAACTTCAACATCTAACTATTGACGCTATACAACAGGCACATGACAACACAACACACACATGGTGGGCATTTTACATGTGATAATTGATTTTTAACCTTTAAGGAATACAGGCGTGATGTATAATTATTATTTATTATGAAAATATCTAAAACTAATTTTTTTTTTTATATGTAAACAAAGAATAAAAAGAAAAAAAAGATTTTTTTGTTCTAAAGGTGATGTCAGACCTATCTTTTTGCAAGTGAATTTTTAAAAACATCATGCCTATAATGTTCCTCTGCTGGGTCACATGTATCCTCTTTGTAAGAGGGAGCCATAATCCACTACGCGCAGGCCCACTGTGGATTGGTTGATGTCACATAGACATGTGTAAGAAATGTAGACACATTTCTTACACATTTTTACTAGGATAAGCATCAATTGTCATACTTTACCTACCTCAAACAATCTACCTAGCCTTTGCCCAATTATGTTGGGATTCCAGTCTAAGTAGATGCAGCTGAATGCCAGTATTTTACATGGAGCGACTGCCTATCTGACCTTCACAACCCACTGGGTAAAACGATACCCCTTGGTACGACTGACTGTCAGACTTTCAGGCTTCTGACTATCCGTAACAACTGTCAAAGGACCAACGGCTTAACGTGCTTTCCAAGGTACGGAAGTGTCTCGCAAGTGACCTGCAAGTATTTGTTACGAGTCTGGGTGTTTTTCTACCTATAATATGTATGTATCTACAAAAAAAATGTGTATAAGTAGTATATCAGCCATCTCGTTACCATAACACAAGCATTAGGTTGCTTAGCTTGGGACGATTATGACGTTGTGTGAAATGTCCAAGGATATTATTACATTATATTATTATTATTATTTCACAATTCGTGAAATGCAGAGTGGCCGGTAATGAAAGGAGATTGCCAATTCCAACGGATTAAAGACCATTAATTTTAAATCGATGTTTTAATTAGATTGCGAATAAAATATCTTCACTGATGTTTCGTACACAAAAAGGCTTACATACTCATAGAATAAATTTGATCGTAGCTTTGTACGGTTTGCATTGATATAGGTAGGTATGTATTGCCGGAAGGCGCATATGTGTTCCACGCGCGCCTCAAAGAGATGTCAGCAATAGGGAAGAAGAACGTTAGGGCTGACGCCTGCAGGTCACCGGGATTGTTCGAAAGGGTTACCGCTACCCCGGAACATAAAGGGCTAAGGAAGGAACATGGATGGGTTTTAGTCAGTAAGAGTCTGACACTCCCTTCCGCTCCACCCAGAGCAGGAGGGGTCATTGAAGATTTCCCACCCTCAAAACAAAAGTTGATGTGTTGACGTGATGTTATGTTCCGTTTGAACTATACATACGTACATGTATAGTTCAAACGGAACATAACATCACGCTTATATTTCCCGTAGGATTAGGCAGATGTGCAGCTATAGTACACCGACGTTTAGCTAGTGACGTATGTTAAGTCCCATGTAATAGGGGGCGAGCCTATTGCCTTCAATCCGGTACAAATCCAGACTCCGGACTGTTGCTGAGAAATTCCAGATAGGAAAAAAATCTCAATAACACATAGGTGTCAAAAACGGATAAATTATGTATAATATATTATTAAATTGTCTTCGTTATGCTCAAAACACGTGTTCTGGAGTCAACTGATTTCTTTTTTTTTTATAACGGAGAATAAAGAATTGCGTGGTGTATGCGATTTCTGCAGTGTATTTGTTAATGTAACAATTGATAAATTGGATCTAGTTGAGAGTTTGGATTATTTTTTTTATTTTATATGGTATATAATGTGCTTTATGAGGTTTTCCGTCGGTAGGCAAAATTGACGAACTTCATATTTAACCCTTTTAGGGAATGAATTTGCAACAAATCGTCCTGAGCGCTCACTTTTGGTAAGGAAACATTGTGTAAAGTCATCTGCCTAGCCTTTTCCCAACTATGTTGGGGTCAGCTCCCAGTCTAACCGGATGCAGCTGAATATCAGTATATTACATGGAGCGACTGCCTATGTGACCTCCACAACCCAGTAACTGGGCCATACGATACCCCTTGGTTAGACTGGCTGAAAGATTTTCGGGATTCTGACTACCCGTTACGACTGTCAAAGATGCACAAATGACAGCCGGGACCAACGGCTTAACGTGTTTTCCGAGGCATGGAGGAGTCTCGGTATGTAAAGCTGGTCACTCATCCACGGCCAATCCCGGCAAGCGTTACTGTTTCAGAACCATCTTGAGAAAAAGGTTGCTTCAATGATATGCAGAGTTGGTGGCAGTGACATTTTGAAGGACATTAGAGAAAAACTTTTATTTCGTTTGTTACTAACAAAGCTTGAAAGTAGTGTGTATTACTAACATTATATAAATTAAGGTCTAAAATAAAGTTATTATTATACTTTTTGAATTGTCAATCAATCTGCCTAACCTTTTCCCAACTATATTAAGGTCGGCTTCAAGTCTAACCGGATGCAGCTAAATACCAGTATTTTACATGGAGCGACTGCCTATCTGACCTCCACAACCCAGCCACTAACTGTATAATACGATACCTCTTAAACTTTTTATTGTATTTTCAATTAAACCTCTATACTCAGCTAAAACTGTTACCTAAACCAATATCAAAAACCAATAACACTAACATAAAACCGATATGCCACAATAATGGCCATCAAACAATTTTAGACAGTACCCTTTATCTCTCCGCCGTAGACTAAACATGAATCAGTCAGTCTAATCTCAAATGATTTGATTCATACCCACTCCATCAAGTAGCAATTAATTTATAACTAACTACTGTTTGAAGAACGTTTCGTAATAAAGGAATAATGTTGGTCTGTTCCGTTTTTATTGCTTTGCTGATCGGTTAACATAGTATTTCTGCATAGTTATGTGTTATGGCCTATGTGATCATACACACGAGCGGCACGTGTCAACAAAGAGACAACTACAATCGTCGCTTGCGCTTTGCACTTGCTCCGGCTGCGAATCATATTTTGATCAACATAAAACTTAAGGGCTGATATAACATAAAGTGCTAAGGAAGGAACATAGATGGGTTTTGATCAGTACGAGTCCGACACTCTCTTCCGCTCCATCCAGCGGTGGGGGTCATTTGATGATTAATCACCTTAAAAAAAGGCGCAGATATATGTGACAATGGCCTTGAATGCATAATGACCAGCAAATTGCAAAAAACGTAAAAAACATTTGAATTTCACTGGCTACCCTTTTTTTTTGAGGGTGGGCAATCATCCAATGACTCTCGCTCTGGACGGAGCGGAAGGGAGTGTCAGAATCTTACTGACTTAAACCCATCCATGTTCCTTCCTTAGCCCTTTATGTTCCGGGGTAGCGGTAACCCTTTCGGAAAATCCCGCTTACCGCCGAGGCTCGGCCCTAACGGGCCCGTTCGCTGGCTACCCTGACGCATTGCCCTTAAGAAAACGCCCTTCCCTTCCTTGAAATATCTCCACTTACTAAAGATATTATTTTGAAAGGGCGTTTTCTTAAGGAGAAACTAGAGTCTAGTTAGTTCCAAACATCGTAATACCGTTCTAAATCAGTCGCATTCCCGGTCTCCGTCCCATAAATCATCGTATTTCATAACGGCATTTAATATTGACGTTCTGTGTAAATACGTACATTGTTACAGTTAATAGCTTCACAGAAAGTTAGTGGAGCAACTGCGACATGTGGTATGAGCCTACTTTAGACTGGTGTGAAATAAAATGATTCATTGTTTTGTGTGAAACAAAACAATAAGCCGTTGGTTCCGGCTGTCATTTGTGCATCTTGACAGTCGTTACGGGTCGTCAGAAGCCCGAAAATCTGACATCCAGTCTTACCAAGGAGTATCGTATTGCCCAGTTACTGGGTTGTGGAGGTCAGATAGGCAGTCGCTCTTTGTAAAATACTGGTATTCAGCTGCATCCGGTTAGGCTGGAAGCAAACCGTGACGTTCAGGTCATAAATTGATATTGAAACAATAAAACTGTGGACATTAACCCCTCAAATGTCGTTTGAACCATAGGTTCATAAGAAAAATCTCTCGATACGACAATAAATCATCTGCCTAGCTAGCCTTTTCACAACTATGTTGGGGTCAGCTTCCAGTCTAACCGAATGCAGCTGAATACCAATATTTTAAATGGAAGGATTGCCTATCTAACCTCCAAAACCCATTACCTGGGTAATACGATACCTGGTAAGAAACGACAAAAAATATAACCGTATAAATCTCTTATAAGCAAACGGCTTCTAATATCTTCTTCGGAGAGGACCTGAAACAGATGTTTTAATTAAACCTAGATCAGGCAGAACACTAAATTATACATAGAAAAATTGTACCTCGCATGTAATTATGTAAACCTTAATTTTGACTTAATTCTTGAATAAATGTATTATTATTTATTACTAGCCTCTTCTCAACAGCATGTGAAGCTAAATCAGAGGCCCATGGGCATCATAAAAACTCTGACACAAGGTTAGTCCCAACCACACGAAAAGAAGAAAAAACTAGGTGCTCCCGCGCGTTCACCCACTGCTCGGCTCCTATTTATCGTAGCGTGATGTTATATACCTATAGTCTGCCTCGATATATGGACTATCCAACACAAAAATATTTTTTCAATTCGGACCAAGAGATTAGCGCGTTCAAACAAACAAACTCTTCAGCTTTATAATATTAAGTATAGATGAATAGGCGAACATCTAATGGATTAATACTAGGTTCTGCTCGCAATTTCGTCCGTGTGAAATTTCTTGTGTCAAAGACACACCACAGCGGTTTGCATCGCCCGCCCACGCGTTACTTCCTTTTCGCTTAGTCTTATTGCAGAGTTTTTTCCTTTTGGTCGGCTCCGAAGGGCCGTAACGTGATGTTAAATAGCCCTAACCTTCTTCAAGAATTGGGTTATGAAATGCAGAAAGGATTTTTCAAATCATCTTTCTTACTTTAGTCGGATTAGTATGATTAAATTTTCTCTAAAAATATCTCTGGATATTAGCACTTTCAAACAGAGAAACGAACCTCTTAGGTTTATGACATTAATATACATACATATATCAATCAATTAATCTGCCTAGCCTTTTCTAACTATATTGGGGTCGGCTTATAGTCTAAATTCAAATTCAAATTCAAAATTTTTATCTCAGATCAAAGGGATCCATATAGTGTTAGTATGAGCTTAGCCTATGTTAGTACACTCATAAAACATAACTTAAATATACTAATTGGCTACATGAACATGTGCACGCACATGTCTGCCAGCCCAGAGCCTGATAAAAGGTCTATCGACCTTGTCCGCCAGTGTAGCTAAAATACTGTTCGGGCTGCCCCTGAATCGCCGTAACATCGAAGCACTCCTTTTGCTCATGATGGCATGAAAGTCATCTACTCGCGCTCTAACTGGATGCAGCTGAATACCAGTATTTTATATGGGCTCTGACGCGCCGTAACGACTGTCAAAGATCCACGAATGACAGCCGGGACCTACGGTTTAACGTGATTTCCAAGGTACGGAAGAGTCTCGGCATGTTAAGATGGTCACCCATCCACGGATTAACCCCGGCAAGCGTAGATTAACCTGAGGGATTACTTAGTGACTAGGTAGGTAATAACTTTTTTAGTACCTATTGTAGCGTTGCCACATGTTAAAACTTCGTTGTCATTGTTTCGACAACACTTTTTAGTACCATTTTTGACAAGCTTTTGTATTTTCAAACTATAACAAAAAAGTAATATTTTTAAGCCGATGGGATAGACAATTTATTTATTAATTTTAATTTTTTCACTCAACATACGAATATTCTTACAGACTAGACCCAATGAGGCGATAGTCCTCGCGCGCCTGTACGAGTGGCGCGCGGAGTTACTAAGCCGGGGAGAAACACCGTTTCCGCAGCAAATTGCGGCGGAGCGGACGGACCTCCGGCGTGATCTCATGGCGGCCTGGAATCAGCGACTGTCGCAACCCAGCGCAGGGCACGCCACGATAGTGGCGGTAAGGCCCCTCTTTGAGGAGTGGCTAGAGAGGCGTCACGGCGCCCTCACCTACCGCCTGACGCAGGTCCTCACCGGACATGGATGTTTCGGGAGGTTCCTGCACATCATCAGGCGGGAGGAAACGCCCGGGTGTCACCACTGCGAGGATCGCCCAGAGGACACGGTAGAGCACACGGTGCAAACCTCCCCCGCATGGGCGGAGCACCGCCGTGTCCTCGTAGAGGCGATCGTGCATCGCCCTGGTGCAAGCCATGGTCCGGGGCGTGAGGGAGTGGGAGGCAGTCACCTCCTTCTGCGAAGCAGTCATGCTCGCGAAGGAGGTGGCGGGATGGGAGAGAGAAAGGTCCTCCCGTCCCAGCCGCCGCAGGAGACGCTCCGGGCGTCGGGAGCCACGTGACGACTCCCGGCCGCCGTAGGCGCGGGCCTGCGGACGGTGAGTAATGGGTGACTCACCGTCCGATCAGCACCAGACCCGTGCCGGACGGCGCGTATATGTTCCACGCGCGCCTCAAAGAGATGTCAGCACACATGAAGGGGCCCCTCAGGGCCAAGCCTGCCGGGTAAGCGGGATTGTCCGAAAGGGTTACCGCTACCCCGGAACATAAAGGGCTACGGAAGAAACATGGGTGGGTTTTAGTCAGTAAGAGTCTGACACTCCCTTCCGCTCCACCCAGAGCGGGAGCAGTCATTGGATGATTTCCCAGACTTAAAAAAAAAAAAGGCTAGACCCAATGCGATATTGTAGCATACTCAAAATTTAAATAGTTCCACTGTTTTTACCTAATTATATAGGTTCTTGTAAATTCACCCAAAGAGCAACAGAATAATACTATTTATAGGTATATTCCTTTTTATTAACTTTTGTAAGCTAAAGATTTATTATTTATTTATTTATCGAAATTGTACGTTTTGTGATACAGGCAAGTTTCATTTTGTTTATTTTTATTTAACATTTAATTTAACACTACACTGTATTTTCTAGACTAGAATTAAATGCTTAATGGTTTCAAAAGCCATTTTATTGTTTATTATGCTCTACATAACATGTTCTCGCTTCATATAATATTTGAATGACAGATAAATGGAGATGAGCGTTTTTGTATTTCATATTCTTGAATGAAACTGATGTGACGTGTGTGGGCTGGTATTGAAATATGAAAAAATAGCCGCGTTTATTGGTAGTTGAGAGACTTCAGTGTGCAATTTCGCTTATGTCTTACTTGATTAATTGACGCTTAATAATGAACTAGGTAAATTAATTATTCATTATTACAAAACTAAATTTGGGGAAAAACTTGCCCAACCCAAAGTGGAAACAAGACTATGTGATGTTTTATTATTATATTAAATTTAAAAACTTGCTCATATTTAAGATTGAAAATACTTATTTCAGTTGTTTAAAATCAAACCTATTTGAAAAATCTGGCTAAGTTTGTGGTTTTGCTCTAGTGCATAGAGCAAATTGCTCGATGGCGTTCATATGTAGTTGAGCAATGTTGCACTGTGGTTGACCGTTCGAGTTAGAGCTCAAATGACGACGGACCAATGCATGAGGTGTTGCTGCGGTAAGGTCACTAGCCTACCTGACTACTGTGAGTCGTAAACATGAACTAACAATAAGTATCCATTCAAACACGACGGGAACAGAACGGCAACCGCCCGATAAACGCGCTGTTTATCTGTGGTCGCGAGCTATTCTCAAGCGACACGCGTTTTGCGACAGATACCGCAAGGAAACCAAATAAAAGAAGTAGTTTAGAGCATGCTGTCCCTTGCTGTCCCCCCCCAGCGACGCCCTAAGCCGAGGTCCGATCCCCGCAGGGGGTGCCCTTAGCGTGTAGTCGCTTAGTTTTGTAAGTTAGCTTTAGTTTTTATTAAGCCCTGGCTGGAGGCTACAATTCTTTTGTGGCAGCCACAGGCAAGCCCGGTTAAGCAGTAGACAACCCTTTGGTTGAACTGCGAGATGCCATTAACAAAAAAAAAAAAAAAAAACATGCTAGGAGACATTGCGACGCGGCTTGCGGACCGACACACGGAAACGGAGACTCGTGCGAGTGTCGCTTGAGGCAAGTCGCATTTTAAACGGAGAAAAAGGAGAAAAGTACGCCTGTCGCTTGACGCAAGTCGTGTCGTATCATGAACGGAGAAAAAAAGACACATACGCGTGTCGCTTGATTCAAATGTTGTCGTGAACCCTTGCGACTGCGTAGTTCCCGCCGAGTCTATACCGGTACTAAGACAACACAACAAACGCAAATTGTTGCACATTACTTAGCTGCAATAACGCCTAACATTTCTATTGTCACATAAAATGACAATGGCTAAATAAAAGTACGAGTCAACGTTTACGCTTCAACATTAAACGCAGAATTACACGTAAAAATGTCAGTTCACGATTATTGTCTGCAATGTCACGAACATTGTTATTGGTTTTGTTGCTTTTATTAAATGAATTCTAGCACGCTAACTGTGGGGCCCGTTGGGGCTGAAGCCTGCCGGGTAAGCGAGATTGTCCGAATGGGTTACTGCTACCCCGGAACTATACAACATATAGGACTAAGGAACAATTTCTTCTTTTTACTTACAATATCAAGGCTTTCATCATACTTCGCAACAAACAGTCCTATATATTACAAAACCTTACCTTTGTCTTTCCACCACCTTAACACAAATAATATCAAATAATATCCAGTGACACGAAATAAAAAACATTCAAGATACTCGTATCACCCGCTTGAACTTAATGGAAATGAAACAATATCCAGATCCAAGGGATCTTAGTACGTTCTTATTCATATTTGTACGCGTCGACGTGTGGTGTGCGTAAAACGATCCGTTCAAATCTTACGTTCTACGTCGTATTCTGCGTTAGAGTCGGCACACACGAACGATTTATCGTCGCGTTTTTTAAACGACCGCGTTAACGTTTTTATGTATTTTGTTTGTGACGGATGTAATGAGGATGTTTTGAATAGACGCTATTGTGAGATGAAATGTGAGCCTGGGAAGAAAATCAGCATAATTCTTATGATTGTACAGTCGCAAACACATCAAGTTACCACAAATTGTTTTGAACTTTTCAATGTTTTATTGGTATACTGGCGTGTGCTAGCTGACATATGACAAATAATTGAATTTTAATTCAAACTGGAACTCGAAAGCATTTAACTATACAGTATAATCTCACTAATCCGGCACTATTAAAAACTGGTGGGTGCCGGACCATTGGAATGTTCGGATTACTGGATTATAGTGAAAAAGTTATAGGTAATTAATAAAATAAAGCATTTCATAGAGGGAATAAATGTATGTAACAGTAGTGTAACAGTAGTGTAGGGGCGAGAGAGGCGTGTGTGGAGGGTGCCGGATTATTGGAGGTGCCGATCTATCGAAGTGCCGGATTAGTGAGATTAAACCTTATTAATATTATAAAGAAGAAAGATTTGTATGTTTGTAACGAATAAACTTAAAAACTACTTAACGCATCTGGATGAAACTTGGCACAAAGATAGATTATAGTCTGGAATAGCATATAAGCTACAATTTTATCCCGGAAAAATGTACGGTTCCCGTGGGATAATTTCCTACTAGTCAGAACAATGAAGCAACTAGCTTCAATGCCTTGTGTTTCGTAATGTTAATTACTTCTCATACCGTAAATGTAAAGAATCAAGTTCTTCCAACTGAATAGACAGCTGTGCTGCTGGGGAGATTGTTGCGCCACTTCTTCTTCCCAGCTAAAGCACTAGGAAGAGGTGAAGGTTGGTCGCTCTGGGAGACTGTCTTAAGTAATTTTGACTTTCAAAAAGTGCTGATTTTCAGCCTAGTTCGAATAAATGACGTTTCTTTTTTTTTATAAATATTTATCTCGTTCTAAGAAGAGAAAACCCATTTAATAAATGCTTTTCGCGAGCGATTGATTGCTGTGCAGCATGTCGCGGGTTCGATTCCCGCACGGAACAAATATTTGAACGACCTGCAAGTATTTGTTCCGAGTCTGGGTGTTTTTCTATCTATAACATGTACATTCAGTCAAAAAAGTATCGGGAATGGATGATTTGTTTATGGTTCCAAATTCAAATTTTTGTTTTTTTTTGTAGTTGTTAGATTGGCACAACTGCTTTCCATTTTGGCGCGGAGTTTGAGTTGCATCTGTTATTTATATTAAATACAGTGCTGGTTTTAGTAATATCATATATAGTGTGTATTGCGAATTTCATAATGGACAAAAATATCGAAAAAAGAGTTTGTCTTAAATTTTGCATCGCCAATGGAATTTCGTGTTCGGAGTCACTGAAAATGTTAGAGAAGGCTTACGGTGAATCGACTTTATCAAAAACTCGTGCTTATGAGTGGTTCAAAGCGTTCAAAAGCGGTCGAGATGTGATGGAAGATTTGCCTCGCTCTGGTAGGCCGTCAACGTCTGCAACTGAAGTTAACATCGCAAAAGTGAAGAAAATAGTGACTGAAAATCCCCATTCAACTCTGAGAGAGATAGCCGCCGAACTTTCTGTATCTCACGAGTCGATCCGTACCATTTTAACTAATCATTTGGGTATGAAACATGTTGCTGCTCGGCTAGTCCCAAAAGATCTGAATTTTCTCCAAAAACTCAATCGCATGAAAGTCGCTGAGGACATGCTAGAACGAGTCAGTTCGGACCCAACATTCATGAAACGCATGTTACTGGTGACGAGACGTGGGTTTACGAGTTTGACATGCAAACTAGTCAACAAGCTTCGGAGTGGCGCCTTCCAACTGAACCGAAACCGAAAAAGGAGAATTCGCGGCGAGAACTGAACTCAATTCCGGAAGCAGCATTTAAAAAATGTTTTGATGAATGGATTATTCGTTGGCGCAAGTGTATCGTTTCTAAAGGAGCATACTTTGAAGGTGATAGAATAAATTTGGATGAATAACAGACATTTTGTGTATTATTGATCTTTTCCCGGTACTTTCTTGACAGAGTAGTATGTGTTTACAAAAAAGTATGTATATAAGTTCTTTTGTTACGGGTCTGGGTGTTTTTATATCTATAATATGTATGTATTTACAAAAAAAAATGTATATAAGAAGTTTATCAGCCATGACGTTACCATAACACAAGCATTAGATTGCTTACCTTGGGACGATATGGCGTTGTGTTAAATGTCCAAGGATATTATTATTATTATTATTATTATTATTATAAGTAGTTTATCAGCCATCTCGCTACCATAACACATTAGGTTGCTTAGCTTGGAACTATATAGCGTTGTGTGAAATGTCAAATGATAATATTACATAGTTTTAACTTTAAAAACACAAGATCCCTACGTCCTACAAATTCCCTTCACTAAAACGAAGAAACCAAACTAATTAATAACCTACCTATTCCAAATAAAACTAACTTAAAGACCTACTTTTACGACAGTTTACCTCTACGACTAGTTACTACAAGATTACTTAGACAAAAGCAATTACAAAGTAAAGGCTTGACACGCAATGAACATCAAAAGTCGGTTGTCATGGTAACCGCTTTGTCCTAGGTTGTTAAGGCTGCTATTACTCATAAACAAATGGCGGGCGAAACGACCAACACCGTTCTTTAAAGCTATTAGTTTTCTTCTAATAGGTCGCTAGTACAGCGTGTATTAGAAAGGCACTTAATTAAGGATGGGTTGAACTTGCTGCATGGAACAAACATTGTAATTGAGAAAACAGAATCATCCGTCCCATACAAAACTTGAATACCTACTCGACCCAATTGTATGAGAGGGCTGATTATTTTTTCTCTGGTCAAAATTTAGGGTTTCGTACAGACCATCAAACTGAACCATTTTCTACACGGGACCAATATTTTAATTGAGAATAAATGCATAATCAGTTGTCCTATAAAAGGCTTTACCTACTCGACGCAATTACAATAATTGCGTCGAGTAGGTAGGTAGTGAGAGAACTCATTATTTTACCTCGATATGGACAAAATTTAGGGTTTGGTTTGGACCATCAAACGAAGCAGTCGACATTTGGGTCGAGAAGTTAAAGCTTTTTATGGAACGACATAACTTTAATACCGACTGGATCGAAATGTATAGGAGGACTAATTATTTTTGCTCGATTACCATATTAGTCCCATGGAGAAAATTGTTCAGTTTGATGGTCTCTACTAGACCCTTAATTTTGACGACATTTTTCTGCTACATGCTGTATAGGAAAATGGGACGTGTCAATGCAGTTAACTAGACAAAGGTTTAGGCTTGAACTAGGTTGTGTTTGCGTTTCAGCCGAAGCTATAAAATAATGAAATATGTTTACATGCCCTCAGTCATGAGTACAATGTAGTCCACTTTAACTACAAAAGCACGACATGCACTATTCTTTAAAATATTAGTACAAGGACAAGTTGCTTCCAAAATCGTTACCTTACGGTTTTGTCACAATTCAGACGTATAGCATAAATAAAACTACAGCATGTATACGAAAAGTAGGTAATCTATTAGTGTGTACCCAGCCATATTTCTTTGTTTCTAAATACCAGTATTTTACATGGAGCGACTGCCAATCTGACCTCCACAACCAAGTAACTGGGTAATACGATACCCCTTGGTATGACTGACTTTTATCATTGAGGGTTGGAAATCGTGCATTGACCGCTCCTGCTCTGGGTGGAGCAGTAGAGAGTGTCAGACTCTTACTGGCTAAATCCCATATATGTTCCTTCCTTAGCTCTTTATGTTCCGGAGCAGCGGTAACCCTTTCGGTCAATCCCGCTGAGCATGTCCACACCTTTCTGATACCAGGTCTGATACGAGATTTTTTTGCTGCTTTGCACGGATTTAATGACTTATTAGTTTGCAGAATAAACATTTTTTCTTTCTTTATATATATAACCCTGTAAAGTACTGTATAGCGACCGAAACTGAAAACTGATTATAAATCAATATACTAAAATAACTGCTTTATTTCAACGACCTCAACCACCTTCATTTTAATATTCAACGCCCAAAACAAAAGAAAGCGAAAACGCAAATGCGGAGCGAATCATAAATTATTATTAAAACGCGACGCGACGATCGTAAGTTCAAATAGAGACCGAGATTTGTAAACGCCGTTTAAATATTTGCATTAGGTACAAGTGTTGTCTTAAGTGTGCGTCCCAAATTATACTTGTGTGTTTTATCATAGCCACATCCCTTTGTTTGAGAATTATATGAGAGGTTAATTGCTGGGGCGTGAATTAAGTTTTATTAAAAAAGAAGATTTGCTGAGAATCGTGTCGAATGGAGCAAAGGTTGCTCAGTGGTGGTAACCCTTTCGGACAATCCCGCTTTAAGTTTTAGGTCCTGAGTTCAGCCTTACAGGAGACAGTGACGTCATGCCACATTTTAACACAGTGTATCGACGTAATCTTTTAATTACTTGAAAAAAGAAAAATACGTGTCCAATATTTTTTTTTATAATCTAGTTGACGGTGAAAAATAAATTTTGCTCATCATCCCTATTATTTTATTACAAAAGTACACACGTAAGTATTGGGTGTAACCGAAAGGGTATATACATACAAAAGGATATGCTACAGACCACCAAACTGAACAACTTTTACTATGGGACCAACTGCAAAATCGTGAATATTTGTACGCCGATGACGGCTTGACATAGCGTTCATGAATAATATAATTACAACATCTGTACCTACCTAACACACCTATGTTCAACAATAAACAATATTTGTATTTGTATTTATTTTGTGAAAAAAAAATCTGGTGTTCCCTACATTTCGACGAGTCACGTGACCAAAAATGTATATAGATTGTTTTGGCGATTTCGGAGTTGGTCTCATAGTAAAAGTTGTTAAGTTTGATGGTCTGTAGCATATGCTATTGTATGTATATACCCTTTCGGTTACACCCTGTATAGTAATTATGACAATATTAACACTATTTTATATTTTCTAAAAATAGAAATAATACTTTAACATGTCACTGTCGCACCCTGAAAGATTTTTCAGTGACACCATGCCACAACACGCCACGTAAGTAAGCGAAGTTAAATGCATACTTAAATAAACATGGCGAGTAAACGCGTAATGAAATATGCATATCGACGCGAAGCCGACACCGATCCGTGTTGCCACAAGCAAAAAATATTATGTGACAGTGTTGTTAGGTTATTTATTTTAGCTTCTTGGGAATTGGTGATGTTATACCTAATAGTCTGCTGAAATTGTACAAATTTTCTTCGTTGCAAATAATTTATATTACGTACACATAAGTAAATGTATACTAATATTATAAAGAGGTAAATGTAGGGTTGTTATCTCTGGATCTACTGATCCCATTTCAAAAATTATTTCACTAATTGGAAGCTACACTATAGGCTGTATTAAAAAAAAAATGACGCGTACTACTGCGTGCTAGTTCGATATATTTTTGCGTTCAGTCTATTTTTCCGTTTGCGTATTTTTGAATCCCTGTCAAATTTTCCTAATGAAAATGAACCATATGGACAGTATCGGAGGGTTATTTTTTCTTTTTCCATCAATGCACACTTGTTTTTCCAATTCACTAGACATTGGGAGAATGGCCGACATCGGCTTATTGCCATAGTTACAAAACAGAAGACTGGCTGTTAGACTTCGGGCTTTTGTCTTCTCGCGACGACTAAGAAAGATCTTTGAATTACAGATGGAACAGTTGGACTTAACGTGCTTTCCGAGACACGGTTTCACGTACACCAAAAAGAATTAGATAAATAAAAATAAAACGATCACTCACCGTAATAACAGTTTAACCGGTCACCTTCCGGCGATAATTCGGAAAAACGAACCCCATATTCGTACGACTTACTTACTGTGAAATGTACATTTCGGGTAATGACCGTTTTTAAACGGGTAGAACCGTAAACCATTTCGCGTTAGCCGGTGTGCGAATGTCGTCGTAAATCCAGACTGCGGTCCGTTGCAGTGGCGTGCAAGTGTATGATGCCCTAAAATTGTTTGGTTCCATTCGGTTTTCACTGACCTTTAATTACGGAAATAAATCTATTCATGGCAAGAAAACTGTGATTTGCATTGTATTTATTTGTAGGAAAATTACGAATTTCCATACAGACATTCATCCCCTTTAATGAATGAGTTTTTAAAAAACCCTTACTTAATAAAGATGAGCACCTTATTATATACTAGCTTCTGCCCTGGGTGACGGCAATTGCATGTTATTATAAATTTAAACCTTCCTCTTGAATCACTCTATCTATTAAAAAAAACTGCATCAAAATCCGAGTTGAGTAGTAAAAGATCTAAGCATACATACAGACATTAGGACGCGGGAAGCGACTTTGCTTTATACTATGTAGTGAATGCGACTGCCTATCTGACCTCCTAAACCCAGTAACTGGGCAATACGATACTCTTTGGTAAGACTGGCTGCAGTCAAATAAGATGTTCTATCATCGATGAATTAATAATCCAACATAATATTATCAAATGGTAACACTGAGAAAAATAGACAAATGAGTATCAATGTGACTTCTATATAGGCCGTAGACATTAAAAAATATAGCAATAAAAAGACAAAAAATAAAAATAAGACAAGGACAAACTATATCCAAAAGTAAGAATAAACTTTAATCTACCACGCTGGTCAAGTTCGGGTTGATGTCACCAGTTTCAATTTTGGTTCTAGGACATGCCGATTTCCTTGTAAGCGGGATTGTCCGAAAGGGTTACCGCTACCCCGGAACATAAAGGTCTAAGGAAGGAACATGGATGGGTTTTAGTCAGTAAGAGTCGGACACTCCCTTTCGCTCCACAAAGAGCAGGAGGGGTCAATTGATGATTACCAAACCCTCAAAACAAAAAGGCTGTTAATCTGAACTTTGTATGAGGGACCAACTTCGTCAGCATTACCATCCAACGTGGTAATGCTGTCAGCTTTTTGGGATCATTTCCTGTTCGCAGCTGTGTGGATGAATTTTTTGATGCCCGTTGATTATTTCCACTCCCGTTTCATATACTTGTACATAGTTATCTATACTAATATTATAAAGAGGAAAGATTTGATTTTTTGTTTGTTTGTTTGAAATGAATAGGCTCCGAAACTACAGGACCGATTTAAAAATTCTTTCACCGTTGGAAAGCTTAGTTTTCTAGGAGTAACATAGGCTACTTTTTATCCCGGTAAAAATAACGGGTCTCACGGGAAAGACCACGGGAGCGAAGCCGCGGGAAAGGTGCTAGTTATTAATAATTTAATAGTCTTTTAAGGGCGGAGGAAGAGCAGGGGCAGTTATTTGATGATTTCCCACCCTCAAAAAAAAGCCAGTTTTCTCATGTTTTGCTTCACCATTTGAATAACTGACACTAAGTACAGTCCCGACCAAAACTGCACCAGTATTCTCACGATGCAATAGATTGACAGCACGGTTTGAGTTACGACCTTTTTCCATAAATTGTTTCTAAATTAAAGACACGCAAACACAAAGCCGTCAATCAGGGTTCGAACCTAGACCTTACAACTTATAAGTCGTGGTCGTAACGACCCAGCCACACTGCTCTCAATGAATACTTTGTATTAATAGGTCAAGAAATGAAACTGCCATTATTCTGGACAAAGATACAATATTTCAGACAGCTAGTTATTGCAATATTAATGCGACAGTTAAACTATTTCTAACAGACAGGAAACTGAGATATATTTTAACGCACAAACATGCAAATCAATGAAGATTCAGTTACAGTGTATTCTAAATCAGTTGTGTACGTCCACACTGTATAACATTACATGTTTTAAAACGTATTTCTATAGTGAGCAAGTTTAAATAATCTGGACGTGTTAGATAACAAATGTTTATATGTTATATTACATTACATGTCTATTCGCATCCTAACACTAAAGTGGGACCAAAATATCTGCCAATTTTTGCAATCTCATTTGATGATGATTTTTTTCTCTCAGTATTTGACAAAAATAGAAATTAGAATAATTAAAAATCATTTTTTCCTAATTGAATTAAAAATCATTAGAGGTGTCTAAGGTTTAGCCAATTTAACGTTACACGTTGTATATTGTCGCAGTTCTAGTCCAAAATATAAAACCATTTGGCTTGACAGCGTTTTTGTTTAGCCAAAATTCTGTGTTACCATTTTTAGGTGCTGCAACACTCAAATGTTTTAAACAAATACCCACAGGTGAAAACAGCTTTTTTCAATGTAAAATTAAACGAGTCATGGCACATGTTTACGTTTGCGACTAAAAACTCCCTAGAGACCAAAGCGTTGTACCGTCGACCTTGTGAAAACCCATATGACTTTTTAAGAACTCCCATAGGGCATGGCCTTCATAAAGTTCAGGCTATGTTACATATTAAAAAATAAGTTGTCGTACCATTTCAGGACTATTTTTAGCATTTTCATACACAAACAAGTGTTGAAAGATTCTATGTCTGATAATAAAACATGTTTCAATTCATAGGACCCAAACGAATCAGTGATAAAATTATTTATTGAATCAGAAATTGCAACAATGTAGGTACTAACTCTTTAATAAAAACAGTAAAAAAACAATGTATTACTTACACCAGTCTTTTATCTTGTTTTAAACTCAGCATTTCCAATCCCAAATATTTATTGAAAATCTTTTGCGATAAAAAATTTAAACGTCAGATGTCATAAATTAACCAACTGGCTGTCAAATCAGCGAGTGTCAAATGCTTGATCAACTCAACAGCCAATTGTAAGGTTTATGATTTCAAGTAAATTATTAGAACATTTTATAAAACTAAATAATATAATTATAATCGATAAGAGGAATCGATGTTATAACGACACTGGGCGAGCGCGGGCATTCGAGTCACGACAGCTGTACTGGTCGGTCGTGCGCGGGCGTTAAGATTTGAATATTGTATTGTGTATAAAAGAAGTGTTGCAAAATATATAAAGTTGTGCTGTGATCGGAGTTTTATTACAAATCAGAAGTGGTAAGTACATGCTCACATTTATATAAAACTTGTACGGTTATTCTAATACGGAAAAAAAGTATGTACATTTAAATAGGTATACCTAATAATAATTGAATTTGGTGTCCAGGAATATTAACGTAACGATTTATTCGAAACACGGTTTCAAATTACAGTTGTGTATAATTTGAAAATAAGAAAACCGTTATTTTGTTTAAGTATACTGATTGATGCAGTTTTTAAATGTTTATGCTATTTTACAGTATATTTTATGTGTATTGCCGCACGACGACTATGGATTATGTATTATTAGGGCGTAGTTTCAATCCATTTGTTATAGAGGTCCGTTAATTCAATGAACACTATTTAATGGTGCAGTAGGTAGGTAGTATCTTTGTTTTCGAGGGGATACGTTTTGATTTATGCTAATACTAGCTTCTGCCCGCGGCTTCGCTCGCGTGGAGGTCGGAAATTATCCCACAGGAATGTTCTACCGGGATAAAAAATATCCTATGTGTTAATCCAGGATATAAACCATCTCTGTGTCAAATTTCATCCAAATCTATACAGTAGTTTTTACGTGAAAGAGTAACAAACATCCATACATCCATACTTACAAACTTTCGCCTTTATAATAGTAGTAGGATACTCGTTTTGAATGGTTTACTGAGTTTACCTGAGTTGTGGCAAGAACCTTATGACCTTAAGGGACAAGGTCAACTTTTCGCCACCGTAAGGTACTCGGTGTAACATGTCATGGGTTACAAAGGGGAACATTTTTTCAATTATTTTTACGCTAGGACGAACCGTTTCCGAGTTACGTCCTGTTTCCCATTGTGATTAACAAATTCAAACCGATTTCCGTTTCCGAGTTATAGACAATGGAACCTTCTGGGAGTCGTAGAAGCCGCCGTTTGGAGACGCCTGAACAAGCCGCATCGAGACGCGATGTTGACGGCGGCAGACGGAGTCGGAGTCGACTGCGCAGTGAGGCGCAAGGAGGACACCGAAGCCGCACTCGCTATCGAAGTCGCAGCTCAGATCGTCACAGCGGACGCAGTAGGAGCATCAGGGAGAAGGAACGCGTGCTGGAGCGGGAACGAGGCAGAGTCAGGCGCTTGGAAGAGGAAATCGATCGGGAGCGGAGTCGTTTGCGAACCGATTCGAGACCACGTGGCCACTCAAGACGGGACGCCGACTCCAACCGGACTGCAGCTATACGGCAAGGGGAGCAGCAGCCCTCTGCAGTGAACCACCAGCACCGTGAACAGGATAAGGAGGTACCCACTTCTCGTTCTTCTCGAAGACCGGGAAGTCCAGCTTTTTCTGTGAAGGATGTAGTCGATATTTTAAAGTCTTTTAAACCATCTCAGCCATCTACGGTTGCGCACAGTTCACATAACTTGAATCACAAAAACATATTACCTGATTTCGACCCTTCATCAAAGAATCAGAGAACTGACATTTGGCTACGAAAAGTGAACGAATGTGCCGCCGTTTATGGGTGGGATGACAAAACTGTTGTCCATTTTGCGATGCAGAAACTGCAGGGATTGGCCAAAACCTGGTACGAGGGGTTGAATTCTATTCTTTTTAATTGGTCAGAGTGGCAGGAAAAGCTTTTGACTGCTTTTCCATGTGAGGAGAATTATGGTCAATCCCTGGAGGATATGTTGAGACGTAGGAGTAAGCATACTGAACCTATTGAGGTGTATTTTTATGAAAAGTTAGCCTTGTTGAACCGGTGTGACATCGTTGGCAAGCGTGCCGTTGATTGCCTTATACATGGTCTGGCCGATAAAACGCTGAAAACTGGTGCCTTGGCGTTGCGTTGTACTCATCCTGACCAGCTCTTGCAGTTTCTCATGAGTAACAAAGATTTAGCACAAACGTTTTTACCCCAGGATCGTACCAACGTTAGGAGTAGGTTAGTACAGGGCGCTAATAGTAGTAAACCTCTAGATAATAATAATGCAGATGGTAAAAAGATTAATCACACAGCAGCTAATCCCGGTTTGATCTGTTACAATTGCAAAGAGCAGGGTCACCCTTTTATGAAATGTCCCAAACCTCTAATAAAGTGCCATAGTTGTCAGAAATTTGGCCATCGGACTGAGAATTGTAAATCGAAGCTAGAAAATAAAAACAACAATAAAAATGAAACTGCGCAGAAAACAATGTGCATTTCTGCTTCAAATTCTAACTCTAAGTACATAAAAACAATAACGATAAACGGGTCGCAAGTTCAGGCATTTATAGACTTTGGAAGCGAAGTCTCCCTCTTAATAAAGTCAGTTATACCTACCTTAGGGCTCGAGCATGACTGTGAATTGACACCATTGAGGGGATTCGGGAACGAAATTGTTAAGTCTGTTGGAAGTGTTAGAGCTGAAATAGATATCGATGGCGTTAAAGCCGAGGTTAAGTTTCATGTAGTTGATGACAAATATTTGGAAGTGCCTGTTCTTATTGGGCAATCATTTACCGAACAATCACATGTCACTGTTTACAAAAATTCCGAACAATTGAAATTTTATAATTTTGGAAACGAATTGCCTTTCACTGGTGCCAAACTAGACGCGCAGGACACTCAAGAGCTCAAGGTCTTGGCTTTCTCTTGCATTGACGTATACGGTCCGGCGACTGTAAGGGCTATCACGGAACCATGGATAGATAGCGATATTGTTATAAGTAGTAAGGTGGTAGGTCAAACAGCTAATCAGTACACCATTTATGGTGGTGTGTATCGAGTGACAAACGGTAAGGTCAGAATTAGTATTGCGCCTATTACCTACCGGTTAAAGTTGCTAATGGGAACTACTTTGTGCCGCGCTACGCAAATTCACATAGTGAACCGCATTGTGTCCCCGGTTCCAGAAGTTGTAGAGTCAGTTGGAGTGATTGATGATAAATTGGTCCGTATGGGTGATAAAGTCAATGAATATGATAAGCACGCCCTGTTCACAATTTTACACAAATATAAACACTGTTTCGCGTCTACACTCAGGGAATTGGGGTGCACAAATGTGACGGAGATGATAATAGAGACTAATAGCAAACAGCCCATCGTATATCGTCCCTACCGTTTGTCCCACAAAGAACGAGAACAGGTCCGTGTTATGGTAGGCGAAATGTTAGACGCCGGTATCATTCGGGAATCTGTATCCGAATACGCGAGTCCGATAATTCTGGTACGAAAGAAAGACGGCAAGCTTCGAATGTGTATAGACTATAGGTTATTAAATGCGGTTACTGTAAAGGAACGGTACCCAATGCCAATAATTGAGGATGAAATTGCCCGATTGTCCGGACAAGCTTATTACATCACGCTCGATTTGGCATCAGGCTACTATCAGGTCCCTATGTCAGAGTCATCAAAGCCGTTGACAGCGTTTGTGACACCGGACGGGCAATACGAGTTCAACCGTATGCCGTTCGGTCTTGCAAATGCTCCAGCTGTGTTTCAGCGGATGATGCACAGGGTATTAGGATCCGCACGGTATACTGAAGCTACCGCATATATAGATGACGTCCTTATATACGGGAAAGACAAGGAGGAATGTCTGGACCGATTTGAGAACATTCTTCAATTGCTGGACAAAGCTAATTTGACACTAAATTTATCTAAATGCGAATTTTTAGTGGATAAAGTAAACTACTTAGGCTATGAAATTAGTGGTGCTGGCATTAGACCTGGGGATAAGAAAATCAGTTGTGTAATTGATTTTCCGCGTCCCACCAACCAGCACTCGGTACGACAATTTCTGGGACTTGTTGGATACTTCCGGAAGTTCATTAGAAATTTTGCTCATTTGGCTCATCCCCTAAATAAGCTGTTAAAGAAGGATTCTCAATGGTGTTGGTCGAGTGAACAGGAAGAGGCGTTTAAGGATCTTAAGGAACGGTTAACAAAGCGACCTATCCTGTCCATATATGACCCAATGGCTGCGACAGAACTCCACACGGATGCCAGCAAAGTCGGCATTGGTGGGATTCTGTTGCAAAAATCCCCATCTAGTGGCGCACTTCATCCTGTGGCCTTCTATAGTAGGCAGACCACCCCGGAAGAAAAGCATTTTCATGCTTATGAACTAGAAACTCTGGCGGTGGTCTGTTCCCTGAAGAAGTTTCGGGTGTATCTTTTTGGGCAGAATTTCAAAATAGTAACAGATTGCAGTGCGTTACGCAGTACTTTTCTAAAACGTGATTTAATACCTCGAGTGGCACGGTGGTGGCTGTTGCTGCAAGAGTTTCAGTGCACCATCGAATATAGGGCGGGCTCCAAAATGTCTCACGTGGATGCACTATCACGTAATCCCATTCCAGACAGTGAGACTACTGATGCATTAGGTCAATATCCGACGGTAATGTCCATTAGTAGTGATGACTGGCTTCAGACTCTGCAATTAGGAGATTCTGAACTGTGCCGAATCAAAGACATTGTCTCCTCGGATATTGATGCTGATGGCTTAAAATATATCAAAGACAATTATTTAATTAAAGACAACCAACTATATAAAATCATTGACGGTGACGACAGTAACGTTCGTTGGGTTGTCCCAAAGGGCGCGAGGTGGCAGTTGTGCCGACTAAATCACGACGATATTGGGCATTTCGGTGCGGATAAGACCCTTGAACGGATTAAAAAGTCGTATTGGTTCCCTAAGATGTCTAGATTTATAAAAAAGTACGTTCAGGCTTGTGTTCAGTGCGCTTACGCGAAGCAAACAGCTCACGTAAAAGAAGGCCACTTACATACAATAGAAAAGATTGAGATTCCTTTCCACACCATTCACATCGACCACTTGGGGCCTTTTGTGAGATCCAAACGCGGTAATACTCACCTCTTAGTCATCGTTGAGGCATTCACTAAGTTTGTCTTCATAAAACCGGTGCGAAACACGAACACACAAAACGTAATGCGGGCTTTAGAAGACGTATTTTATACATTCCGATGTCCAGATCGAATCATTAGTGACCGGGCGTCCTGCTTCACATCCCATACCTTCAAAAGATTTTGTTTAGATAAAGGGATCAAGCACGTTTTGAACGCAGTATCTAGCCCACGTTCTAATGGTCAGGTTGAGCGTTATAATCGCTCAATCCTCGATTCATTAACCGCCCAAAACCTAAATAATGACGAGAGGGCATGGGATGAGAAGACAGGTGTTGTGCAATGGGGTTTAAATAATACCACTCAAAAAAGTACTGGTAGAACCCCCGCGGAGGTGATGTTTGGTACAGCCATGAATGCGGAGCTGGATCCTAAACTTAACGAAGTAAGACGGAATACACGCGAAGACAACGACATAATAACGATACGAGAGGAGGTAAAGGATAGGTTACGGGATCAGCAAATAAAACAAAAGAAATACTACGATAAGGATAGGAAACCAGCGCGCAATTACAAATTAGGTGAATTAGTCAAAATTACTAAAGTGGCTTTTCATAACGAAGGCAAGAGTACTAAGCTTATGCCGTCTTACATAGGGCCGTATAGAGTTGTTAAGATTCTGGGAAATGACCGTTACAAGCTGGCAGCAATACCGGGCTTAACAAGCACTAAAAGTAAGCGCAATACAACGGTAGCTGCCGATCGAATGTTACCCTGGGTCCACCTGGCTGCACTTGAGATTAATAGTGATTCAAATGATGAAGATGTTAACTATTCTGCTTCTGAGGTTGAGGAGTAATGTTTTGTTTGTTTTATAATTTTCCGTTTTTATGATTGCTATGAAAGCAAACTGAATGTTAACTAGCAGTTAATTATATTGTTCAGCTAGATAACTATAATTTATAGTTACATAATGAATTAATTATAACCTGATCTGTTACTGTTGTATTATCTTGAGGTTTTTATTTGTTTGGTTTTCATTGTGCTTATGTCTTATGAATGATGTTAATATTATATATTTAAGTTTGTGACTGTGTGAGGTTTACCTACAGTAATTAATTGTTTTGTTGGACCTGTGTATGTTGTGATGATTTCCTTGCCAGAATTGGATGGGTTGGCACGAATTTCATCATAACTTATATTGGATAGAGTAGCAGTTCTTGCTAAAATTGGATGGGTTAGCAAGAACTGTGCTTAAACGGTGACCAATCTTGCTGGAATTGGATGGGTTAGCAAGTATTGTGTTTAAACGGTGACCAATCTTGCTAGAATTTGATGGGTTAGCAAGTATTGGATTTGAACGGTGGCCAATCTTGCTAGAATTTGATGGGTTAGCAAGTATTGGAATTTGAACGGTGGCCAATCTTGCTAGAATTTGATGGGTTAGCAAGTATTGGATTTAATTTTTGCGAGAATTGGATGGGTTCGCAAATCATATTGTTATCGTTGTTTATTGTTCAAAAAAAAAATGTAATGGACTTACTGATAGTTATTTGATAAGAATTTCTGACTAGGTGATTTGTTGAATTGTATGTATTTTTTTTTTTTTTTTTTTTTTTTTTCTTTCCCCTTGGCTATAAATGTTAAAGGTTATGGATGTTCTCTCTCGCCGAGTGTAAGGTTAAGGGCGCTGTCCAGCCCGTGTATGAGGACATACACGAGGTCAGGATGGACGAGTGTAAGGTTTATGATTTCAAGTAAATTATTAGAACATTTTATAAAACTAAATAATATAATTATAATCGATAAGAGGAATCGATGTTATAACGACACTGGGCGAGCGCGGGCATTCGAGTCACGACAGCTGTACTGGTCGGTCGTGCGCGGGCGTTAAGATTTGAATATTGTATTGTGTATAAAAGAAGTGTTGCAAAATATATAAAGTTGTGCTGTGATCGGAGTTTTATTACACAATCAAATGAGGTAATTTAAAAAAAGTTTTCAATCACTAAAAAATACTTACAATAGCAATGTCTTTATTTTGACAGTTCTCCAACATTCATTGCGTTATATATGTTGTTGAGCAGAAAAACATTCAACATATGAAGCAATGGTTAGCAATATCCTTTAAATATTTCTGATTATGATTAAGTTTGTTTAGCAATAAGACTACACGACGTAATCTGTTAATCATAATTTACATTGTGCAAAGGCTGATTCAGAATATTGATAAAAGCATAGCAAATAAAAACAAAGTAATAAAAAACAAAAATTTTCTCTATCTCAAAGTTTATTTTGAAAGCATCTGGGTAGAAAAGGAATGGAGCAGTTTCTGAACTCAGATATCTGAAGTTATTGTAGTTGGAAAAACAAACATACATCTGTGATATTGAGCACAGTTTATTGAATTTATTTACATGCCGAAAAATATGGTAATATTTTGTTATTTGGTGAAATATTATCTGACAACTTCTTTATGTATCTAAGACTAGCTTCTGCTCGCGACTTCGTCCGCGGAAAATTGCGATATACTGTAACTGTTTAGGCAGCGCATGCAATTAATTCTGTTTTCGGAGGTATTTCTCTCCGACTTGCTAGACAAAAATTGCGATAGCTCGGCTAATATGTCTGATATAAATATAATTTATAGCCTATAGCACTCAGGAATAACGTAGCTTCATCAATCAGTGAAATTTTTTTTGAAATTGGATCATTAGTTCCGGAGATTACCCCCTACATACAAACTTACAAATTTACAAATTTTACCTCTTTATAATATTAGTATAGAAGTATAGATAAGATAGAATTGAGACATTTTTATTTTTTTGATACCTTTTGCCCGTGGCTTCGTCCGCGTGACTGTCGGAATGTATGCTACGGGAACGTATTACTGAGGTCAAATGTATCCTATGTGGTAATCCAGGTTATAAACTATCTGTGTGCCAAATTTCATCCAAATCCATTCAGCCGTTCTTGTGCCAATCCAGAACATACAGACAAACAAACAAAAAATCCAAAAACTGAGTGTGCTTATGATCATGTGATAGAAGTGAAAGCTTACTAATATAGGGCCGAGTATAGGTACCTGATTTAGCGTCCCCGACCGATTGGAGCCGATTACACCCGATCCAGAATCACATACCCGACAATGACGGTTCAGTTTCTGTTCAAAAACAGTGCGCAGTGCGTCTAAAAGGTCACAGGTCATTAAAGCCACCCGGCACCCACCCCGCACCACCTCGTCGCACAGGGTCCACTCGTTGTCGACAGGAGGGGTGGACGCCGCGTAATCACCAATAAACCTCGTGCGGTCAACCAGTGGACCTCGCAACTCGCTGTAGAGAGAATGCAAGGCAAGTATGCGAGCAGCGAGCTGGCACCGAGTGGTCTACCCGCCGTCCGCGTGTGGAGGACTTACAACCGAGGCGATCCGGTGACTGAGCGCATACCCATACAAGTCCATAAAAAGAATACTAGCCGCAGGAGGTGAAGCGGTGCGAACTGGGTGCCGGGTGGCTCTAATGAGCTGTGAACCTTAAGAAGTTTTTACTTCAAAAATATTATACTGCAAGAAAAAGGATGCTTAAAATTGTAACTCATTTTTACCCAGAACTGGTTGTAGGTATACTATAGGCACTTTTTAATCTATTTTTCTTTCAGCGTTGTCCATTATGAACTATTTTTAGTGCAGGATTTTTTTTCTTTGAGTACTCTATTACGGTCTGATTCCAGGAAAAAACTCTTTCATTTGAAAGGAGCTAATTATATTCCGTACTTGCCTTCTACTGCAATTTCTAGTGTGGGACGAATAGATAAAAAAGGCACAGGAAAAAGAAAAACAGTTTTCTTTAATGTAAATATCCATGGCTAAGGTTAGCCTGGTGATAGGATCAATCGATACGATGAACGTCAGATTTCGCCTTTTTTTTTCTTGAGTTTGGGAAATCATCAAATGATCTCTGCCTCTCTGGGTGGAGCGGAAGGGAGTGTCAGACTCTTACTGACTAAAACCCATCAATGTTCCTTTCTTAGCCCTTTATGTTCTAGGGTAGCTGTAACCCTTTCGGACAATCCCGCTGATCCAGCAGGCTTCGGCCCAAAACACTTACATTTGTACAGGTATAAGAAACAGATTTAGCCTACGTTGAGTAGAAGGTGAAAGGGTCAGTATTGCCAAGCTCATTATAAAGAATTGAATTTTGAAGATATGTTTGTTTACGCTTTCACGCGAAAATGCTTTACTGAATTGGATGAAATTAGGCAAATGGGCAGACCGTGGCCTGAGATAGGACAAAGGATACTTTTATTCGCAGAAACATGTACAATCCCGTGAAATAATTGATGAGAACCATAAGGGCAAAGCCGCTGGTAAAAGCTAGTTTTATCTAAAAGACTGTTATATCTCCAACCGATCGATCGCTACAATGAACGAAGGTAGACTAAGTCTAAAATTAGATATAGGTAAATGTATGTACAGTCACGAGTAAATCTATGTAAACACTTAGCTAATTTCATAAGCGGCTTTCTGCTCAATTATTATTGAAAGAATTTGTATGTAGTCACACACATTGCATTTTCGAATCCATATGTTAATAGTACATGCCGTATATTAAAGTTAAAATAGTTATTTTACTTGAAAATCGGTTCTGAAAATTACTAGGTGTATACATATTGGCGCTCGTGACTGTACAGAGGCCAGCACATCAAGTTACCCCAATCTGTCAAATGTCTTTGGTAGTTTTTCAACTTTATTTCGACCGCATTGGGTTCATTTTCAATTGGGATAATTTGACAGTTTGAGATAGCTTGATGTGCTGGCGTCTGAACAAGATAATGATACAACTATTGATAGTTCTATAAGTATCTACTTATTTTTAAGCTAATGTTTTACCCATAAATTGTTCTTGAATCAAATAATTACCTTTCATACATTTTTGTTTAACAAAAGAAATTACACGACTTATGTCTCATAGGTATGTAAGTACCTATATACCTATATCTGAATTTTATGTCTGTTTAAAGATCCCCGTTATAACTACGGAAGGATTTAACCGTATACAATTTACCAAGTAAATTTCCGACGTTGTCGTATTGTACACAACTCTACGTATCGATTTTAATCATATCCAAGTGTTACGTACAATAAATATTAGGGGTGTCGCTTACAGAAAAATATGAACAATTAACAATTTAGTTTAAATGTTTTCGTTGCTTAGCGACGCATTTGTTGCAGATTGTCCAAGTAACAGTAACAGCAAAAAACAACAAAAGCATTTTCAGATAAACTATAGTTTTCCTACAAATCTTTTAATATAATCCTAAGTCCTACTTACTACAACGCCCCATAATAGCAAAGGCATAATTAATCTATGCACAAAAGACGCAAACATCATAAACCTCAACCGTTTGATCTGGCAACCCTGAGTTTTGCTCAAGCTGAATTACTCCAGCCTACCCGCTGTTTCAAACTTGTAGAAAAAATATGTGCACACATGAGTTTTATAGGAGTTTCCACGGAAGGAATGTACTCGACGTAGAAAGCAAGCATTTCACTGAATGCGAAGCTCGATATCAAAGAGAGAAACATGAATATCGGGGATATTTTTGCTACGTAATGTTTTATAAGTCTCTCTATAAGTGCAGTGATTAAACTATGCAGTGGGAATGTGTATGTACGTTTATTTATCGAGTTTATATGCTTTTATAAACTCGACAAATAAATCTGGAACAAGAATAGTAAAAATAATGTTAGCGTTATGAGCTGGAAGTAATTGGATACGAGAGCCAATTCAGTAATATCCTTTAAGTTAATTTATTTTTCCTTGTTATAAATAAAAATAGGATAGTATGCAATTAATGTTATTATTACACAAGTCACGTATTTTCAATAACAATAATGGGGGAATTTATAAAAATTGTTAACGGTCCATTGATTTTATTACTCATTGTACATAAAAATAGATAGATATTTCAATAAATTACTGATAAAAATGTTTCTTTTAGCATGCATATGTTAGCAGTTTTTCTTTACGACAGCAATAAAGTGCAATTGGGAGAAGTCATTAACAGATAGACAGAGCGGTCCCTAAGTCCTATGAAAGGAAATGAATATTTATTAAGGTTAAATTTACAGTATAGTCCGCGCAATTTTGTTTTCGTTTTTTTGCAATTCGCATACATATTTGGTATGGTGTGTGTTGATGAAAATATTAAATAATTTGTAATAATTTGTACCATATTATCACTACATAGTATAAAACAAAGTCGCTTTCTCTGTCCCTATATCCATACATAGGGATATAGGGACAGAGAAAGCGACTTTGTTTAAAACAACGCAACGGATTTTGATGCGATTTTTTTAATAGATAGGGTGATTAAAGAGGAAGGTTTATATGTATAATTTGTCGACATATTATGCGGGCGAAGCCGCGGGCGGAAGCTAGTTTTATTATATTGGAATAACTTCTCACGCATTAATTAAATTAATATTATTAACTTTTAGAACGTTTGTAAATATGTGAGCACCATGTACCTACTTATGACATAATTAAGTGTACCTGCCATTGCTATATGTGTTTTTCTTTTCACCTTTTGTGGTGTATTGTTTTTATTCTGGGTGCATCGTCTTCACATAATTATAATGTTATAATTTCATGTACCTATACAAAACATTGAAAAACATTTTAAAAGAGTAACGGTGGAGTTTCTTGCCCATTCTTCTCCACACGAAACTACCTTTTGGAAGGGGCGACTAAAATCAATTCTTTTGTTCATTTTTGACGTTCAAAAGTGCCTTTCTTGTGCCTATTTGAAATAAATGATTTGACTTTGACTATGGTTCGCAATCTTATGAAATATGTATTTATAGAATTATAACCATTAAAATCCATCAATACAACTTTCTGAATTACATGTCATGTCATGTTCATAGGCAAAAGTTGTCAGTGTTTTGTCTGTGGTCCATCCATTGTCCATCGCCATGATGCTGATTTTCAATGGTTTTAATGGTTCCGAGTACGAGCTTTTTGAGCTGGTTTGCAGGGATGTATTTATTGACTAAGTTTATTTTTTAGAAATGTGCGTTTTCTTTGTGCAGAATAAACATTATTTCTTTCTTTTCTTCTACATGTATAAGTTCTTTTTAGCAGTGACTTGACCTTTCTGTGTGTAAATAAAAATTAAATACTGTTCGTTGGGAAGCGCATTGCTTGAGAAAGTCTGGACCAAAATGTTTGTTTTTATGTTCATAATATGTGCCACGGAAATTGTAAAATCTCAAATCGGGAAAATTACACATTTTTTTCTTTTGGATTTTTTCCCCAGTAAAAACATACGTAGTCAGTTTCTAGACTGAAATGAAACCTTTTTATTTTGCTCCGCCGGCTTCTCTTACCAAGCAATCACCCAGTCTTACTAAGGGTTAGTGTTACCCAGTAACTGGGTTGTGGAGGTCAATCTGACCTCTCGCTTATCTAGCGAGCGGTAAGATTTGATGCATCCAGCGGTAAGACTGGAAGTTAACCCCAACATAGTCCCCAAGCAAAACGAGGCATAGCTTAGATCATATTATGCACTAGCTTCTGCCCGCGACTTCGTACGCGGACCCTGTTGCTTATGCCAGCGACAACGGGGTCGCCATTTATGTTATTTTTTATCATTTTTCACATTTAAATCTTTCATCACACTGAGCTTTAGTTTTATATCATTCCAACAACCACCAAAACATACAGTCCATTTGTCATCGTTTTCATTTTGGTAACCGCATTATTATATTCCCCACTTGTCTCTAGAGACCTAGAAGTCAATGCGTAGATACGGTTGGAATTCAAGCACAATTCTCTATCCGTGAACGTCTCCGACTCGCGAGACAATACATGACGTTCACGATCAGTGGTCAGTCGCACATCACGTGCCCCACTTGTCTCTAGAGACCTAGAAGTCGATGCGTAGATACGCATGGAACTCAAGCGTAATTCTCTTTCCGTGAACGTCTCTGACTCGCGAGACAATTCATGACGTTCACGATCAGTCAGTCGCGCATCATATTCTTCACTGGTCTCTTGAGACCTAATGAATACGCTGAGAACGCAGGCGTGCTTCGCGACCCGAAGAGGTTTCCACGGAGCGAGTTGCATCCTAATGTTCTCAAACAACATCAAGTCTCTCCTGACGCTCTTTGGTAATTCTTGGGATCTTATGATCCTCAATCTTTTAGCTCTTTTGGAACATTGAGAAAGATTTGACCTCTTTTTAGGCATGGTCATAGTTTTATTGTGAAGATACCTGATCAATAAAAATCTAAATTAAAATGACTGCTCCCCTACGTTACCGGGTCTTCGTGACACGGTGGCTACCGTGTCACGAAGACCCGGTAGAAGATAAATGGAAAAGGAAATTAAACACTCAAACAACAAAAGCCCGAAGGCATATTCATACGATAAAATAAAAAAATAAATAAGACTTTTGGCCAGTAGAGTCAAATTTTCAATGATATACCATCGTCATCGATAATTGGTCCTAAACTGTTACCGCCTTCACCGCGTGCAGGTACTCCCAGTTTATGTTATTTTTTAATTACACAGTAAAATTAGTGATAGCTTTGATTTCCACAACAGGTGTTCCAGATCTTTGATTTTTATAAGTCAAAAGGAAATGCCCATCAGACCGAACAACTTTTGGTAAGACGTCATTCCTATATGTGTTATGGTGTAGCTAGGCTCTTGGAGTTCCACAACAGGTGTTCCAGATCTTCGATTTTTATAAGTCAACAGGAAATGCCCATCAGACCGAGCAACTTTTGCTAAGACGTCATTCCTATATGTGTTATGGTGTAGCTAGGCTCTTGGAGTTCCACAACAGTTGTTCCAGATCTTCGATTTTTATAAGTCAACAGGAAATGCCCATCAGACCGAACAACTTTTGCAAAGACGTCATTCCTATATGTGTTATGGTGTAGCTAGGCTCTTGGAGTTCCACAACAGGTGTTCCAGATCTTCGATTATTATAAGTCAACAGGAAATGCCCATCAGACCGAACAACTATTGCTAAGACGTCATTCCTATATATGTTACAGTGTAGCTGGGCTCTTGGAGTTCCACATCAGGTGTTCCAGATCTTCGATTTTTATAAGTCAACAGGAAATGCCCATCAGACCGAGCAACTTTTGCTAAGACGTCATTCCTATATGTGTTATGGTGTAGCTAGGCTCTTGGAGTTCCACAACAGTTGTTCCAGATCTTCGATTTTTATAAGTCAACAGGAAATGCCCATCAGACCGAACAACTTTTGCAAAGACGTCATTCCTATATGTGTTATGGTGTAGCTAGGCTCTTGGAGTTCCACAACAGGTGTTCCAGATCTTCGATTATTATAAGTCAACAGGAAATGCCCATCAGACCGAACAACTATTGCTAAGACGTCATTCCTATATATGTTACAGTGTAGCTGGGCTCTTGGAGTTCCACATCAGGTGTTCCAGATCTTCGATTTTTATAAGTCAACAGGAAATGCCCATCAGACCGAACAACTTTTGCAAAGACGTCATTCCTATATGTGTTATGGTGTAGCTAGGCTCTTGGAGTTCCACAACAGGTGTTCCAGATCTTCAATTTTTATACGTCAAAAGGGAGTGCTCATCAGGCTTAACAACTTTCGCTAAGACGTCACTCCTATATGTGTTATGGTGTAGCTAGGCTCTTGGAGTTCCACAACAGGTGTTCCAGATCTTCGATTTTTATAAGTCAACAGGAAATGCCCATCAGACCGAGCAACTTTTGCTAAGACGTCATTCCTATATGTGTTATGGTGTAGCTAGGCTCTTGGAGTTCCACAACAGTTGTTCCAGATCTTCGATTTTTATAAGTCAACAGGAAATGCCCATCAGACCGAACAACTTTTGCAAAGACGTCATTCCTATATGTGTTATGGTGTAGCTAGGCTCTTGGAGTTCCACAACAGGTGTTCCAGATCTTCGATTATTATAAGTCAACAGGAAATGCCCATCAGACCGAACAACTATTGCTAAGACGTCATTCCTATATATGTTACAGTGTAGCTGGGCTCTTGGAGTTCCACATCAGGTGTTCCAGATCTTCGATTTTTATAAGTCAACAGGAAATGCCCATCAGACCGAACAACTTTTGCAAAGACGTCATTCCTATATGTGTTATGGTGTAGCTAGGCTCTTGGAGTTCCACAACAGGTGTTCCAGATCTTCGATTTTTATAAGTCAACAGGAAAAGCCCATCAGACCGAACAACTTTTGCTAAGACGTCATTCCTATATGTGTTATGGTGTAGCTAGGCTCTTGGAGTTCCACAACAGGTGTTCCAGATCTTCGATTTTTATAAGTCAACAGGAAATGCCCATCAGACCGAAGAACTTTTGCAAAGACGTCATTCCTATATGTGTTATGGTGTAGCTAGGCTCTTGGAGTTCCACAACAGGTGTTCCAGATCTTCGATTTTTATAAGTCAACAGGAAATACCCATCAGACCGCATAACTTTCTCTAAGACGTCATTCCTATATATGTTATGGTGTAGCTAGGCTCTTGGAGTTCCACAACAGGTGTTCCAGATCTTCGATTTTTTTAAGTCAACAGGAAATACCCATCAGACCGCATAACTTTCTCTAAGACGTCATTCCTATATATGTTATGGTGTAGCTAGGCTCTTGGAGTTCCACAACAGGTGTTCCAGATCTTCGATTTTTATAAGTCAACAGGAAATGCCCATCAGACCGAACAACTTTTGCAAAGACGTCATTCCTATATGTTTTATGGTGTAGCTAGGCTCTTGGAGTTCCACAACAGGTGTTCCAGATCTTCGATTTTTATAAGTCAACAGGAAATGCCCATCAGACCGAACAACTATTGCTAAGACGTCATTCCTATATATGTTACAGTGTAGCTGGGCTCTTGGAGTTCCACATCAGGTGTTCCAGATCTTCAAATTTATTCTCTCAGCAAAAAATGCTCATCACGTGGAACAATTTTTGGTATGGTATCATTTTTGTATCTCTTATAGTTTAGCTGCTCTGTTGCGGTTCTGCATCAGGTGTTCAAGTTTCCAAGATAAATTATAGCCTATATGCTGCCCAGACTTAATACCTATACAACAAAAAAAAAAACATTCCAATCCGTCCAGTAGTTCCGAAGATTAGCGTGTACAAACAAACAGACAAACAGACAAACAGACAAACAGACAAACAGACATACAGACAAACAGACAAACAGACAAAATTTTTTTTTTGGATTCGTGCTCTATTACTGTTTCTAACCCCCCCTCAATTATTTTTTTTTTAATATATTCAATGTACAGACACAGTTTTTTTACTGTTTTATTATATGTATAGATAATCCAATGCATTTTGACGTCCTCTTATAAATCTTGCACCTTACCATTTTAAAGTACAGACGCCAGCACATCAAGCCATCCCTAACTGTCAAATTTTCTCAATTAAAAATGAACCTTATGTCTTTGTAATAAAGTTGAAATACTATCAAATAAATTTGACAGATTGTGGTAACTTGATGTGCTGGCCTCTGTACATACATGTTTTAACGTCACCATAAAAATGTCATCCCCTTTCCTGAATTTCAACTTGAAAAGTTAATGTATCAATGTCATTACTTCAGGAACATGCGATTTTGAACTTTAAGTTTGTCTTCTAAAGTTGACTATCGAAATTTAAGTGTCATTCGAGATTTTTTTTAAATATGAGTCTTTACGTCTTTCTACGTCTACTGCGCTTTAAGACAACTCTGTGTCAGATTTTTTTAAAGAAAAGATTTGATTAGGTATGTGAGTAGAGATAAACTACGATAACATGGCGCGCATCTCCAAACTACTATTTCAATGTTTGTCCATCTCATTCTTACGAAAGAGTTGTAAGTATTCGTCTTCAGTAGCAGGCCGGCAGCAACATGCGTTGTTAGTCTTGATAGCGCTTTGTAATTACTTTCACAATTACTTTCAAACGTTTTGAATTTTGGAAGGGCGGGCCATGTTATCGTAGTTTAACTCTGTATAGTAGGTACACAGAAGGGTAATATTTTATTTTGTAAAAATAAACTTCTTAGAAGGGTGTTCGTGCAACATAAATTCGTCAGTGTTAATGGGTTTAGTCAACGTCTTAACTCAACACGCCACGTTTTGGAATATCAAGTGAGGTAATTTATCTTGCATTAAATATTTGGAGGAAATCCCCTGGGATTGATTTATGTAATAGTTTAAAAAAAAACGTGATTAATGGTAATAAATCTTACAAGATATAGAAACGCTAAATATTATTTAAACAAACATTATCACGAAAAGTAATAACAATGTAGCAAGTTACAGATAAATGACTACATTGTTAGGATAACAGTGAGCAAAATTATAAATTAAAAATATAATAATATCCTAACTCACTTTTAGTGCCCAGCACTCGGCTCCCAGGTTGAACGATAATTTGTTCCCGTGCCCACAACGCGGCTCCCGCGTCCTACATATAAATAGATGTATGTGGCTTGTGACCATGCCCAGCACCCGCCTACCGGGTGCAAATCAAAACGTGCTACTAGGATTGCCAGAAATAAGCTAGTTGAGAATAGTTTTAACTGGGCAGTGAAAGTGTTAATAAACATATAAAAATTCCACGTGCTGCGTCCACGTGTTCGATAGGCATGACGACAGGGTGAAAACAAAGAAATAATAATAATAATTATATTCAGTCCGTCAATCAGTTAATAAAAAGATATTAGACACGTATTTTTGCATCATCATATTAATTAAAGGCATGCACCACTGATTTTACAGATTCATGTGCGTATTGTATAATTATCACTTGCTTAAAATTGGTGAAGCAAAACATCGTGAGGACACCAGCATGTGAAGCTAAGTCAGAGGCCCGGGGGCAGCATAAAACTCTGACACCAGGTTAGTCACTAACCACACGAGAAGAAGAAGATTAAAAAATGACTTAGATAAAACACATTGGACAGTGGGGGCTCGCTACGTCACAATTAGGATTAAAATCTACCTAACCATGACGTCATGCCACATTTTAACACTATCCATCGTCATAATACCTTCTTTCAATCCGTTTCGATTACACGAAACTTTTCTTTATAAATATTACTTTACCTTCAAATCAAGACTAACAAATAACAATATAATCTAGATATCAGACTCGTATTTGTAAGAATCACACAATTTCCGTTTTCCCCCGAGCTCCCGCGTTTTCCCCTATATTCCCAAGGGGAACGGTCCAGTCAGAATCACTTGACCAGTTTGTTACCCCGTATTCTCGATTCTTTGGAGCATGAAACTCAATTTTGTTACAAAAGGAACAGTACTATCGTACACGTTGTATAAAAAGATTTTGTTGTAGGCAATTAACCTCTTTAATTTAAACTGTACGTGTTTAATTTTTTTTGCAAAATTTAAATTATTTTGGGCATGTTGGGGCTGCATGTTACCATGTACAGTCTTACATATGATATAAAAATAATACATGAAAATAACAATCTACGGATTAGTATTTAAAATCATTTGGAGAAAGACAGTTTAACATTCACTGAAGACATTAACACCACAAAAACCATTGACATAAGAAACCATAAGTGGCGTTACCTCTTACAATTTTCTATAATGACAACTATACTACAATCAAATCGCACAGTCAATCAAAAACGGAAAGCATCTCGATCGAATTGCATTATCTTTCACAATTTACGCTGGAAACCATTTGGAAAGCCAGTTCAAGTCGTAACAAAATCGACTCACCCATTATTTTATTTTCTAGCTTTGAAAATGTTACGTTACACGAGAAAACAAAATAATATATGGACACTAGACTACACGGGAGAACTAAAAATGTCAGTACTGATAGAAATATAAATAAATTCACATCACGGTCCAAAGGAGACACAAATATATGCTGGAAGCGAGTGCATCTTTGTTCCACGTTCATGCTGATTTGATTTCGATTCCCAGCTCGGGCAAAGTGTAATTACCTACTAGAAATCTTTTATCTAATTTAAAAGAACACAAATAACAAGATTAATTTTATTGCAGAACCAACCAATATTAATAGAGAAATATCATAAGAGGAGTATCATACAAGTATCAGTGCAGAAAAATATCGTCAGGAAAGTTTTGATTATGAATTTGGAAACAATTGTGCGAGTGTTTGATGCTATACAAGTACAGTAAGACCAAAGAAACGATGGATTGATGGTGTGAAAGGTGATATGGTTAGAAAGGGAGTGACTACCGAGCCGGCAATTCATTATCCATACTTTTTAATCATTCCCTTCATCTTTCACACAGTCCATCCATCAATTGGGTATTTGAGAGGGTAGTCAATAACGTAACTTTTTATGAATTGTCAAAACGCGCAATTTGTACGTGATTGGTATGAAATATAACAATGTGACGTCACAGATTTTTAGAACCAAATGGAATACTTATTAGCATTAAATGCAATTTTACAAATACGTATTTGCATAATTTTTAATGTCTGTATGGTAATGGATGTTTTTAAGACGAGCGGTCTTTTATTTAAGTGATTTCATATTTTATTTTTACCATTTAAGGTCAATTCTGCGGCGCCATTAAATGCTGCTTCAATTTTAATGTATGGCTCACGCAATAAACTCGCACCGTGTAAATGGACCGTCTTATACTCAAACACCAAACAAGCGGTAGACAGTTACCAACCTCCTACGTACCTTCGCTCCTAAACTTTCGTTCGAAAATTAACAGCGTTGGAGGGAAACGTCGCGAAACTCCACTACATAATGTAAACAGAGTCTGAACAATCTCAGACAAGATTGCTCAACTCAAGTAACTAAATGAGACAGGCTTGTGATTCGGAAGTTTTTTCACTGGTGAAACTTCAGAAATTGCCTCGCGTGTTGTGTACACCTGCGTTTTCTTTGAAAGGAGAGCCACTGCTTTCTTTGCGTGTGGAGATTGATATTAATGGCTTTCTTTTTTGGTCACAAAAAGTGCGGAGAAATTGCAATATGATTAACCACGGGCAAAGATAATACGACCTGATTTAATAAAATATCTATTGATGAAAATAGTGTAAACCTGCGACATTAACAACAGAAAAAACAATCATGGGTAACAAATTCAATAATAGATAATTGTGTTTCAGTCTAACCTACGTGAAATTAAAGAACAAAATTAATAACAAGATGCCATAATTCTTCATTACAGTTATTTTTTTATTTATATATATTTTTTTTTGTTTATATTATGTTACCAATTGTTTTTCCTAAGTTTTTATTTTTGTATATTACCACTTTACTTTTTGAACAAATTATTATTATTAGTATTTATTTTTATAATTTTTTACATATACTTACACAAAGCACACAATTAAACCTCTGGGGTTTATTCTAGCATGCCAAGACTTGGGATTTGATCAACGCGCTATAAACAGTCGCATTGTTTATAACAATTAGACTTGGAAATAGCAAAATTTCCACAAATCTGTTGCCTTGCCCTACACCCATCCCCGTTCCTTCTTTAGCCCTTTGTGTTCCGGGGCAGCGGTAACCCGGACAATCGCGCTGAAAATTAATATACTAGCGCAATCATAAAGTACAGAACAGCTATCTATTGAAACACCTAACACCCAACTAACACACCATCTATCTCCAATCACCCAACAAGGTTGTCAGTCTACCTAGACGATCGCTAGTTCTAAACTAAATCCCAAGTTAGATTGAGATATAACAGCGCTATACAGTTTCAGGATTAACTCCTGGTGTATGTAGTATCAAGTGAAACATAGGTGTGTGTGTTTCGTATAGTCTTGCAATTAAGTTCAACGTGCAAGTGAGGTGACATACGTAGCACCTGAGCGATTACGTACTATGAATATGTATTGTTATACTGGTATAATCTGGACTATGAATAGGGGTTGTAAAGACAGCCTAACGTTGTGTGAAGATGGTAAAAGATGATACGGATTCCCATGTGTGTTGTTGAATAGATTTGCATAACAACAAAACTTCCAATGTATTGACGTGGAAACAAAAATGACGACGATTGTTTTTGTAACTTTAAAAACGTACAAAGGAAAAAAAAACATAAATAAGAATAAATTATACTTTAAGGACTTGAGCTAAATAACTATTGAATTTATGACAAGCAAGGTAACCATAGAACCGAAGAATTGCTAAACTTAATTAGCAATGAGCAAAGCATTGCTTAGAAGAAAAGGCTGATGGGTCCGAAAGATTCTGAAATGGCGACGATGTATCCGAAGACGTTGCGTTGGAAGGCCTCCCTAACATGGACCGATGATATTTTGAAAAAGGCAAAAATCTCTACTTATTATAAAACAAAGTGTCTCCCCGCCATCTCACCTTTGCAACTAAGCAACGGATTTTAATGCGGTTATCATCAATAGATTGAGTGATTCAAGAGAACGGTTAACACGTATAGTTTAACTAGCTTGCGCCCGCGCGATAGTATCTACAATACAACCGTACGAAGTCGGGGTAGGTCGTTAGTGGATAATTAATAAGCAGGATTGTCCGAAGAGGTTACCGCAACCCCGGAACATAAAGGGCTAAGGAAGGAACATGGATGGGTTTTAGTCAGTAAGAGTCTGACATTCCCTTCCACTCCACCCAGAGCGGGAGAAGTCATTAGATGATTACCCAGCCTTAAAATTCAAAATCATTACCACCAACATCTTTATCAGATTTATTTAAGTAAGCCCCGAAATCTCTTTTTAATCATAATATAATATAATAATATAATATCCTTGGACATTTCACACAACGCCATATCGTCCCAAGCTAAGCAACCTAATGCTTGTGTGATGGTAACGAGATGGCTGATAAACTACTTATATACATTTTTTATTTGTAAATACATACATATTATGGATAGAAAAACACCCAGACTCGTAACAAATACTTGCAGGTCGTACAAATATTTGTTCCGTACGGGAATCGAACCCGCGACATAGTGCGCAGCAGTCAATCGCTCAACCACTGCGCCAACCGTGTCGTCAAATATGTTTAATCTTAACTATGTCGTCGTCTTCTTTAACACCATCTTCAATGTAAAATCTGACATCATAATTTAAAATCTCATATATTCCAGCACATGTGAATAAAATAGAACTCCACATATGAATAGTGTGTCCTATTCCCCGATCGGCACGTCTGTTTCTAACCCTACTTGAGACTTAACATCGCAATTTAACTTCGTCTTGTGTGCACTAACTGCCAATGATACTTGTGGGCCGAAATTAAGACGTTATATTTTATGTACGGCCATAGGTTGCAGCCTATTGATTTTATATGGCTTTGTTAGTGGAAATAGGTTATGAATGACTTGTTTGAAGAGTATTTCCCTTTATTTTAAAAAGTGATAACATAGTCACCAGTCTTTGTTTTCTTACCGACTTCCAAAAACGAAGATGATCTACGGTTGTCAGAGTGTATTTTTGGACATTTGAATTTATTTGTTACAAAATCTACAAATAACTTCAAATTTCGGAATATTCGGACTTCCGAAATTTCAAGTTTTTTTTTGACTTTGTAGTAGCAATTTTTTATGGAAGTTGTTTTTTTTCTTTGTAAAAAGTTTTCTGCTCACCTATATGAATTTAGTAGGTATGTTCTTCAGTAATTTTATGTAAATTAAGGGAAAATAGCATCAAGACTTTAAAAGAGGCTTTTTCAGTATCCAGTACTTCTTACTTTATACCATCATCATCCCTCCCTCTCCCCCTCGTGGACTGCTATAGGCTAGCAGTCTACGAAAGGACATAGGTCTCCCCAGTTTAATGCCGCCTTGCTCGTCTCTCGGCAACGAGGGTGTCCTACCTTACGTTTACCGATCACGGCTTTCACTCCTCTATACTTTATACCGTTGAAATTAAATAAAAATGTCAAAATTGTAATTAATACCATTATTCATTTTTGTCTCTTTAACAACAACCTGGACATATCCTTTTAATTAAATCACCTTTCGCACTATTTCGTCCTGTCAAAACATTCCACTAACATAATCATTTATTAAATATTTATCATCAAAGCGTGAAGGTAAAGTTTTAAAATTTCAAAACAAAACTCATCACACTAATCAAAACATTTCATACGCTCAAAGTGAACCAATTTATTATAATTTCTCGTGTTAATTAAAAACTGAAACTTTGTATAAATACGCCTTTTAATATTTAAAACGCACGTGAATTGAAATTGAAATCATTTTTAATTAAAATAGTATGGAGTTGTTTCATCACAGAGTTATAAATATTAGGAATATTGTGTCGGAATTTTAAAACCTACGACACGTGGAATGTTCATGATATATTTATGTTCTTGATAGATACAACGTATACTCGTGGATATTCTGTACATGGATAATTTTAAATCACCTACTTAAAGTTGCCTATGCTTATTTTTCATTTTGTATGTGAGCCAATTGATGCCACTGATTTCCCCTGATGACACTAGTACAGACGCCAGCACATCAAGCTATCCCAAACTGTCAAATATTTACAATTGAACATTAACCTTACGCTTATGTAATAAAATTGGAAAACTATCAAAGATTGGGGTAACGTGATGTGCTGGCTTGCTGATATTTATCTGCTGATGTACAGACTCAGCAGATAAATATTTTCTAAATGATCTGACCAGGCGATTATTTTACAAGTTTTCATTTAACTTGCAATTTCAACCGATTGAGCAGAATTATGCGTACACGTTTAGTTGGGAATGACGCACGCTTAGGTTAGAGACGTCATTCTAAATCCAATATGGCGAACCATCCAAGATGGCGAGCCGTCCAATATGGCGAACCGTCCAAAATGGCGGATTAGTTATTTTTTTTTCACCTCTATGTTAGGAGTATCAAATGAAAATTCTGAGAAGAATAAAAAAATATAAATTAATTGTAAAAAAATATTTTTTAAGCAAGCTGTTACTTAAAAAGTGATTAATAAAACTTTAATGTTTTCTTAACAACTTAAGACTTATCTTTAAGTGTAAGATGGATGCCTCAAGCTTTTATTTGATATTAATTACAAATTCCTGACGGTAACGAAAGATCATTTTGATCATATCTACATAACATTTTTAAGTGACATTTTATAAACACACAACAACACGCCTGTAATCTCCGACGGGTTAGGCAGAGATATATTTATAGTAACACCCATATTTCGGCAACTACATATGTTTAAGTCCCATATAATCAACAACCGTGCACAAATCCAGATTCCGGGCTACTATTAAAGAATCCCAGATGAGAAATCCCAATAATATACTGCCCGACCTGGGAATCGTTCCCAGGACCTCATGTTCAGGGTGGCGCTTGTGATCACTAGACCAATGAGGCAGTAGAACATTTTATACAAAAAGATTTTATTACTATTAGGTAGTTCTATCTTTTAAATGCTCTATGGCTCAGCACAGAGAACAACTTCTGAACCTATTAAAGCTTCTACAAACTATAGCTCATGTTTAATTATAGCTTAGTATACTTTAGCAAATATCGCTTTATTCCAATCATTAAAATTAAAATTATTTATTAACCAGCAAGAAGTTGTTATAAACAAACAACGAAGGATAAATAATTCATAATTTCAATTTCATAAACCTAAGTCGTTATTCTGAATCTATAGACATTAATGACTAGTGTTAGGACCTGAATTTCGGATACCCAAACTTTCGAACGCTTTGAGCTCTTTACAAATATTACTGAAAATATAGAACGATGTGACGTCAGGGCCATTAAAACTATTGTGATTTTCAATTTACTGTTTGGTTCAACGTTTTCAAATATGTAAATATTTTATCCCAGTTTTACCGTTACTTTATTTTAAACGATGATTTTGAAAGTACACAGAGTAATTTAAAATAGTGATTATTTTGGTGAAAAAACATCCTGTATATTTTAACTAACATCGGATCAGCAACAGCTTCAGATGCACGCTATACTTCAATCGATTCCGTAGCAACACGGAAACAAACATAACCACAGAGCAATTTGCATCAAATGCAATGGAATTTACTAGTTGTACATAAATTCAGACGCCTCCACGTTTATTTTTAACCACAGCCCACGCAACAGAACACCCAGTTGCACAAAATCCGGAACGGCATTACTGGCAAATACCCGATGCCCTCATAATCTGACAGTTCCGCTTTTATTCGGCTCTCATTCTTGTCTATTTGCAGTGTTCTATATAGATGATAATTCAGCAGTGACGCCCTGGGGGGCGTCACTGCTGAATGGGGATGCCGTGGTGGGCCACGGCATCCCCATTGTTTCACAGCACCACCCTTCGAGGTATTTGTTCAAACGTTCTCAACAATCGTTGATCGTTTTTGCTACGTCGCTGTTTGCATTAGAGCCTCATTGTAAAGCCTCCTCCCCCTCACGTCGAGGTATTATGTGTTGAACACGATTGTCGGATTTTTTGTCACCGTCGCACTTGTTGAACTAGTGATAGATGAACGAGATGCCAGATTGTAGATTGAAAGATTTTTTGAATCGAAGAAATTGTGACACGAGTGCGATGGAAATGCTTGCGCTGAAAGGAGACGAGTTGATTAGAACTGCAGATGTGGTGAGAATTTATACAGCTCTTTTGTTGGGTAGAAAGATCACGTCTCACAGTGAACGTGGAACCAAAAAGACATTGAAGAATACTTCCTTTCGATGTTAAGGCTGTCATGTTTTTCTTAAATCACTGCTCTATAACACCTTGGTTAATTGCGTACAAAAAATCTACAGTCTGATTTGAAATGAATACAAGTTTACAATTATTGAAACATATTACGCTAACAAAATGCTGCAACCGCTTCATAAATATCAATACTGAATTGTGCATTCCCCACATTATTTACTTAAATAACGCCCACGAAACAACTGCATAGCAACAACATCCCACCTTCGCAAACTCTTGTATAGTGTTCCAACATTTACTCAACGTCAGTCAGTGCATTCTTTACTTCTGCTGCAACATTATTTACTTTGTTTTACTTTACCGTGTTGTTGGTGGTTGGCACAGCTGTCATTTGACATATTTACTTCTGTCATACATATTCAAGACAGTCTAGTTTCCACACAAATCTTGGGAAATTGGTCATTAGGGTTGTTTAGATTGGATAATATATAATATGTAGTTGAAATATACTAAATATATAATATACAATGAAATATATAATATACTTTTATTGTCATTGGCGAAACATATATTAAAATAACATTAAACGTGCGAACCCTTGCGAAAACTTACATTATTTTGGCTCAACATTTACCGCTGTCGAGCTTTATCCGGACATAAAGCAGAGTTTTCATTGAATGTGCATCAAATGAACGAATATTAATGTTTGGATCGATGCTTGTAACTGTTGTGGCGGCTTGCCAATTGGGTGAACTCTGGTTAAAGTGAAGACGATTTTCTTTACCGGATTTTGGTCGAGGCCAGGGTTGGCAAATGCTTCTGCTAGAACTACAGTTGGAAGAATTTTATGTGTGTGAACATTTCAGGATGTACTGGTAAACGATTAAGATGCGTGTATGGGATTTTTGTACACTGTGTCCTTAAATGTTTCCAACTTCCATGTAGATCGTAACATAAAGAGTTGACTTTGAAGAGGAACCACGGAAACCACATGTGAAAAGCTTTACGATATTTAAAGGAGGCTAATATTAAGGGGAGGTTAATAATAATGTTAATAAACAAAACGCCCGGTTTATTCAGCTTCTCAAGCGCCATCTATCCGCACTACATATAGGAACATGACCGACACATAAGATAAAATATCCAAAATAGCCGGAAAACGTCCACTACTGAACGACAAAATATATTGAATGAGCATATTTCATTGAAAACTGGTGTACACGAGTTTGTCTCGTCCATAATAAAGTTCTAAGCCGAAATACATTCAGTGTCAAACAATTCATAAAATGAAATCCATATATTATTTTATACTAGAGAAATATTATTTGTTGGAATTACAACACAATATTGTAAAATTACAGTCGAGAAGCGACGACGGAAGGCGGTTAGTAACAACTATATAATGTGTGGAACACATATGTTTTAGTTACTTAATTTCAAATGGACATTATGATGAGTATTTAGTCCCTACACAAGAAACACCAAGAGAAAAAACATTTGGAATATGCTTCAGGCTTGAGATGAGTAAGTCACGTATGCTGAAGAAGTTACTAATGACAGTACAGGAGCTAATCTTAATGATATTTACCATCATTCCATAACCCTTATCAGAATTTAATTCGGTTAGTCACAGTCTAGGTCCAAACCTCTCAGTTAGCCGTCCTTTCAGTATTCATCTCATTTCTAGCTATCCCATCTTTCACAAAATCCATTCATCCATCGTCATTTCGGTCCAATCGACTAATCAGAAAATTCCGTCGTTTTCCAAACATCAAAGCTCAAGCAACGATTTGTAATAACGTCGTTCATAATGATAATGTCCGTAATATATGTTGAATCTTACACGAACAAGATCACTAGTAGAAGCTTATATTTTATATTCTATTTCTTTACGTCCAGCGGCCTTGAGTCCATGACCTTGCCTAATAATTTTAGTAGCGTCACAACCTAATAGATGTATTTATTTTATATTATTTTCTAGTAGAGTATAGTCTGTAGAATTTGATTGTGTATTGAAACATGTTATTTGATTGCAAGACAAAAGATCATTAACATTGCTTGAAACTATTTTGATGCCCACATATTTCTCATTCTTTATTCGTTGTTGACTCCAAAAGAATTGATGCAGCGGTATTATTTTTTGCGAGGTGACCAGGATCTCCACCGAAATCATTATCTACATCGTCGGTATTATCATAAAACTTAACAGATCTGCCAAAAAACTCCCCGCCAATATCGTCTCCAATAAAGCCCTATATTTAATCAGCGTCCACAAATGAATCTTAAATTATGTACTACAAGTAAACTGTCGTTTTTTCTTCTTTTATTTCGGCCAGTCGCCATATGGTCTGGCACGTCGCCAAAACGTATCGATCATTTGGCAGAGTGCCAGTCAAAGTAGAGAAATGAAAACAAATCCTTATAACCGTGTCTGGTGTAACTTTCAATCAGAGAATTTGGGGAATATTGGGTTTGGTGTTAATTGGGACCAAGATTATTTGGGGCAGAAACACCAACATTGAACTGGATTTTAATTAACGAAGTTTTTCGGACAAGACTACGTAATAAAAGGCTTCTCTAATTTCCACTGCCAATCAGAGAGCGGGTAAGTTCTTGGAAACGGTAAAACAACATGAGACAATATCGTCTATTGGGAAAATGGGCTCCGTAAATGCTTCACTAATTGAGCCATTGAATTGAAACATCAGCATAAAAGCGGGGACTAAACAGAGTATAAACAAATTTGCCCTATTTATCATTATAACAAATAGAATATTGGAAACTCAAAATATTATTTTCGGAGTTGATAAAAAACTGTCGGCTTTAGATATAAAAGTCTCTACATCAATATGCCGAGCCTTTTCCCAACTATGTTAGGGTCGGCTTCCAGTCTAACCGGATGCAGCTGAATAAATATTATCGTATTTTACATGGAGCGACTGCCTATCTGACCTCCACAACCCAGTCGGTAACTGGGCATTACGATATCCCTTGGTAAGACTGGCTGTCAGACTTTCGGGCTTCCGACTACCCGTAACGACTGTCAAAGATGTACAAATAACAGCCGGGACCAACAGCTTAACGTGCGTTCCGAGGCACGGAGGAGTCTCGGTATGTAAAGATGGTCACCCATCCACGGCAAACCCCGGCAAGCGTAGCTTAACCTGATGGATCGACCTGCGGTTGTTATTATTTAACCACGAGCTCGCCTCAAATTATAAAAGTCTCTGTAAGCCAAGATAAAATATGGACGTAACGGTTTCCACTTTCTTTTGTAGAGAATAATATAAAGGTAAGTACTAAAATGACTAAATACCAATTTGCTTCATTTAAATTTATACTGTCTAGCCCAATTTTTTACCAGACGTAAGAGAGATCCTTTTTATTGCGCCGAGAAGACAGACGAAGGTAAATTTTATGAATTGAATATTTAAAGTGATTTAGATATAAGACACAAAATGTACCTCTTTAATGTATTGGCTCTTAGGTTTTTCTTTAACGAACGAGTTTATTTGAAGTCTTATTTTCACCGGTTCATAAGGCTTTAGTATAATGAAGATAGTATTACTTACAAATGTTTATTACTGAATAAATTCGGATATGATGATGTAGCTGTCATCGCAACCCAGGTCAATTTTTTTTCCTCCTGAGTTTCCAAAAAAAGTCATGGAATTAGTATGTACGATCTAGTCGATTGCCTTGATTCTATTGTCAATGCTTTGTAAAGGTTGTCTATTAGAGCGAAATAATTACTTTTAAATACCTTTTTAATAATTACTTTGCTTTACGAAATAACTATACCCATATCCCGGTTTTCCTGGACAAGCTCGACAGATTGCTTAACAATTGCATCCGGTTCATATTCAACCTCCGTAAGTATGACCATTTGTCTAGTTTTAGATCTGAGCTCAAATGGATGTCCATACGCCAAAGAAGAAGTTTACGGGCATTGACGACTCTTTTCTCCCTCCTAACCTCTCCCTCTCCTCCTTCTTATTTGATTTCTCACTTCCAATATCTTTGTTCTTCCCATGCTAATAATCTGCGTTCTTCTAACAACCTTCTCCTACTCTGTCCTTCTCATACTTCTGACTTTGTTCATTCCTCCTTTCATATTCAGTCTATTCTTCTTTGGAATGCGCTTCCTCTCGATATCAGGACGGCTACCAGTCGTTATGCATTTAAGCGGAAATTGCTGAGTTATTTTCATAACAAATAGCGTAGAGTTATCTCACCACCTGTCTTCCTTGTATCTATATATATGTATGTATGTATATATGATATATATAGTTATATTATAGTTATCTATTATAGTAAATAATTATGTATGTTATGTATTATAGTATAAACTGTTATTATAAGGTTTTAACCTATTTATGTACCTATTTTATTCAAGTCTCAATGTTTTGTATGTTCCTACTATTTAAAGCACCTGCCATCTAATCTCTTCACCACCCTTGGTTGACTGGTAGAGAATGCCTAAGGCATTAAGTCCGCCTTTGTACCTTTATTGTGTGCGAAAAGTTTAAATAAATAAATAATAAATAAATAAATATGTCCTAGTTACATTAGATCTTCTACAATCAGCGTCAGGCACTAATTGTTTAAGCGGTATTGTCCGAAAGGGTTACCGCTACACTGGAACATAAAGGAACATAGATGGGTTTTAGTCAGTAAAACTCTGACACTCCCTTCCGCTCCACCCAGAGCGGTAGAAGTCATTAGATGATTTCCCACCCTCAAAAAAAAAGGCACTGGTTGTTTCGCATTTATGCTGAACTGGACCTATTTGGCGCAGTCGCGGAGCATACGTTTTGTTTTGTGGGAATATTGTTTGCCTTAACTAGAGTCAAATAAATATATTTTAAATTTGTTATTTCTGTATTGAATGTCAAAACGTATGCTCTCCGTCACATTCTATCAAACATTCACGACAAGACTCATTGCTTTATATCCTCACAGACGAAACTATTGAACATTATTTTTATATCGCTCGATACGCTATTTCTATTCAAAGTTCAAACCAGATTTATTCAAACGCATCTGTAAGTGTCGTACTGGAGATATAATGTTTTTTTAGTGTCATTGCTTCTGTAACGTTGTGCGCACGTGTCTTTAAGTGGAGCACAAAATTCTGAACTATTTCTATACTATAATATTGCATGTGTCAAGTATTCTTGTAAATGTCAATGACATTCGATTTTTTTCGTGCAAATTAATATTATTGTTAGTTCTGTTGTATGCTCGAGATACTGGTTTATGGTTATTTTATTAGTGGTGATGACAAAATGTTACATCTTTAATGCTTTAAATACAGGCAGTGATAGCCTAGTGGTGTGACCGTCCGAATTTCAACCCAGTCATAGGTCTCGAGTTCGAACCCAAGACACGCACCTCAGACTTTTCGGATTCATGTGCGTATTGTGTAATTATCACTTGCTATAAACAGAATGTACTACGTAAATTACTGGAACGTTGATTTTTTCTTATTAACAGTATACATAAATCATTACGTCATAGTGTTGTTTATGTTGTTGGGTGTTTCATATTTGTAACAACAACAGAAAATATGATGTTTAGATCAAAAATACCAAAATAAAATCACAATAGCATATTCAAATTAAATTAAACATTATGAGTTTATTTGACATTTCTATTGTCAGCCCTCGACCTAGCAACATAACATCACGTCAATTAGAAACAGTCTGAGAGTTTATTACAACAAAGAATCCGAATTATTCGTTGACAAATTAAATAAAAGTTGAAGTAGAGCTTTAACTTTCATTTAATTTGTCAACAATTAATTCGACCTATTTTTAAAACAGCCCTCCCTTTTTGTTTCCTCTGGTTGAGAGTGGGCTTTAAATATATAACAGTTAACTATTTGTAAATATATTATGGCATTTATGTTCCAGATTCGACTTTTTACTGTCGGTATCTACATCACTACATACTATAAAACAAAGTCGCTTTCTCTGTCCCTATATCCCTATGTATGCTTAAATCTTTAAAACTACGCAACGGATTTTGATGCGGTTTTTTTTAATAGATATAGTGATTCAAGAGAAAGGTTTACGTGCATAATTTGTTGACATATTTTAAGGCGGAAGCTAGTAATTATTATAAAACAAAGTCGCTCCCCGGCGTCTGCCTCTTTGTAGATTTTCTTAATTCTTCTTTTTTCTTTTTCGTTTGGTTAAAGACTAACCTTTTTTTTTTTTTTTTTTAGGGCTGGGAAATCATCCAATGACTGCTCCCGCTCTGGGTGGAGCGGAAGGGAGTGTCAGACTCTTACTGACTAAAACCCATCCATGTTCCTTCCGTAGCCCTTTATGTTCCGGGGTAGCGGTAACCCTTTCGGACAATCCCGCTTACCCGGCAGGCTTGGCCCTGAGGGGCCCCTTCATATGCTGACATCTCTTTGAGGCGCGCGTGGAACATATACGCGCCGTACGGCACGGGTCTGGTGCTGATCGGACGGTGAGTCACCCATTACTCACCGCCCGCAGGCCCGCGCCTACGGTGGCCGGGAGTCGTCACGTGGCTTAAAGACTAACCTGATGTCACAATTTGAATGCTGCCCATGGGCCTTGACTTAGCTTCATTATGCTGTTGTCACTAACCACACGAAAAGAAGAAGAAGATTGTAACAAACATATTTACTTTACCGTTTCAGCTAACTAGTTAATAATGACAAGTGTTGTAGAAATATTGTAATTAGCAATGTAATTTTTATTATAAGTCACAGCGTAACGTGACGTCACGGGGTAACTATGACCCATAATTTCATCATGATTATAGTTTCCTTACCTACTGTAATTACAACCGTCGTCAAAGAACACAATCGAAATTGAAAACCTCCTCCTTTTTTGAAGTCGGTTAAAAGTGTCAAAGACAGTTTTTTTTTTAACGCTGGGAAATCATCCAATGACTTCTTCCCGCTCTGGGTGGAGCGGAAGGGAGTGTCAGACTCTTACTGACTAAAACCCACCCATGTTCCTTCCTTAGCCCTTTATGTTCCGGGATACGGTTACCCTTTCGGACAATCCCACTTACCCGGCAGGCTTGACCCTAAGGGGCCCCTTCATATGCTGACATCTCTTTGAGGCGCGCGTGGAGCTTATACGCGCCGTCCGGCACGGGCCTGGTCCTGATCGGGCGGTGAGTCACCCATTACTCACCGTCCAGTGTCATAGACAGTGGATTTTAGTTTTAAAGATTTACTCATCTGTACCTATATATAAAAGGAAACCGTGACTGACTGAATGACTGATCTATCAACACATAACTCAAACCACTGAACGGATTGAGTTGAAATTTGGCACACAGGTAGTCATAATGACGTCGGCATCCGCTATTCTACGCTACGAAGTCGCGGGCAGAAACTAGTTTGAAGTATTTAGGTTAAAATAATTTAGTCTAGATTTATTTGGTTCACACTCATTCATAAAAACTAGTATTGTACCTACCTACGCAGTTCACACTCGTAGCCTCGTCGTCGTTTCGAAACACATAAATGAGTGAGATAAATAAATTATATAAATCGAAATGCTAATTGGAGTTTCGTAAAATATTTCCTTAAGCTTTTTTTTAAGGATTGGAAATCATCAAATGACTCCTCCCGCTCTGGGCGGAGCCTTCAGTATAATGTAGAGAGCATTACTTACAAACGTTTATTACTGAATACATTCGGATATGGTGTTGTAGCTGTCATCGCAGACCATATCTAGTACTTTCTGCTTTTTTTTTTAAGGCTGGGAAATCATCCAATGACTTCTCCAGTTCTCCCGCTCTGGGTGGAGCGGAAGGGAGTGTCAGACTCTTACCAACTAAAACCCACCAATGTTCTTTCCTTAGCCCTTTGTGTTCCGGGGCAGTAGTCTTTAAAATTCGACCTTAATGCCAATTTCTTTATTGAATCTGAACGCGACTAGCACATCAAAACCGCATTCAAGACCCGTCAGTGTAAATATTCCACAGAAAATAATGACTAACAGCCCTTACACGGCGTTTATTCGGTAATCGCTTAGTTTTAATGCTGAAATTCGCCCTTTATCAATATAGTTATAAACGTGATGAGTATCGTTATCTAAATACGATAACATATAAGAAAACATTTTTATTATTTATTTATCAACTCATACTAACAACGGTCTTTGACCTCCCAAAAAAACAAAATCTTTTTTTTCTTTTTTTTTGTAATATCAATACCCATCGCGTTTGCGGGGTTTAGCTGGCCAATTTAAAATAACCCTGTACCCATTCAAAGATATCTAATAAATGGAATACAGCAGTTTTACAATCGTGTATCGCAGATCGAGTCGGATATTTCATGTCAATATGCAGAGCATAGATAGATTTCTGTTTTATTACGCGTTGTAAAGTACAGGCTACAATTCAAAATCTTTCAAGATGAAGTTGACAATGTTTCATATGAAAACTATCGACTCGCCTCGGCTTCGTACGGGTGCAATGCGGCCGAAAGCTAGTTAACCTTTAAACGCCAGAGCATAATGGCACGCGCGTACCCCCTCCACACCAAGCTACAAATTTATTTCTTCTTGTTATCATGAACTTCCCAATATCCATGGTGTCTTTTAATTTGTTTCACGTCATTAAACACGTAAGAGAGCTTAATTTTTTAAGATATCTATGTAAACACTTACAAAAGTAATGATTTAATTGTTTATTTCGTGTTACAGTGTTTTTGCTATTGTCGCATATTTGTGTTGTTGGCGTACAGGGCATGCGCTTCCTTGACACGTATATGTGACAATGAGGTTCCAAAGGGTTAACTATACTTATGAACCTTCTTCTTGAATCACTCTATCTATTGATAAAAACCGCATTAAAATCCGTTGTGTAGTTTGAAAGATCTAATCGTATAGACTTACAGGAGCGAATTTGTTTTATACTATGAAGAGATAGACCTGCATCAGTTTTATTTGTTTCATAAATGCTGGTAGCCAATTATCTTATCGAACTATAATTTATGACAGTAAAAATGAAGATGTAATTATTATTTTTTAATTTTGCGATTGTGCTGCCAAAACATTCAACGCGATAGATAGATATGCCAAACGAACATTCTCCGTGCTCTGCTTGGAATTCCAAACATCGTCTCCGGATAGGAAGCAATCATCGAGCGGAAATGACGTCACAAATTAAAGAATTACAACCAACACGTCAGAAATTTCGAAAGTTTATTGAGTTGTAAGTATTTTTAGGTTCATAAAATTGCAATAAAACACCGCAGTCCAACGCTATTATTACGTCAATCAAAAACAAAATGGCGTCTTTACGAGCTTCCGTGCTAAAAAAAAGTAGACAAATATTACAATGACATGATATTTCAGAGCGATCATTAAAACATAGAAATACACTTTGATGAAGGAAAGAGCAGCTGATCGCAATAAATTTTCAGGAGACAATGTTCCATGAGTGTCTGGGAACTAATTAATGACCACTTATTTATTTTTAATTTAGTGATGGGACTAGGTTTTATGCGTTAAAGGGGCGAGTGATTAAAACGCCATCATAAATTAAATGATTATGTTTTGGTGTAAGGAAGACGCTGAAGCGTGAAAAGAAACGCTTTCTAATATGTTACTTTGTTAATAGTGCACTTACTAAAGGCAAAAAGAAATACATACTATCATATTTTTAATTTTCCTAAATAATTTATTTGTTTGTTTGATTTAAAGATATTTTATTTAGACAATTCTTCAAAAATACATTGCGTTGTTTACGTTGTCGAGAAGACAAATTTTTCAAGCAAAAGAAGGAAGGGATAGTGAAATCCCTGCAAAATCTTTCGGGTTGCGAATAGGACGAGGTCAGGGTAAAACGGGACCCTATTACTAAGACTCCGCTGTCCGCACGTCCGTTCGTCTGTCCGTCTATCAACAGGCTGTATCTCATGAACCGTTATAGTTAGACAGTTGAAATGTTCACAGATGATGTGTTTCTGTTGCCGCTACAACAACAAATACTGAAAAAACAAAATAAATATTTAACGGAGCTCCCATACAACAGACATATTTTTTTGCCGTTTTTATAGATAATGGCGTACCTTTGCCTATAGGTTATAGGTATGTTATACATTCCGTAGAACCTGTCGTGCGCGGGTCCGACTCACACTTGGCCGGTTTTATTTTTTTAACAATAGGCTCGCGCTTGACCACTATCTCACCTGATAGTAAGCGATGATGTAGTCGACGGTGAAGCACGCGCGTTGCCTAGAAGAAATCTAATCACTCTTGACTTAAAGACTCCTAGATTGTAAATATGTTACGTTAAATGGAGTGCTTGATCCTTATCGTTGAGTTTAATTGCCACAGTTTTACGGACATGTTATACAAAATACTTCTTGATTTCTTCTTTATTACCCAATTACTGACTGAATTGTGAAGGTCAGATAGGCAGTCGCTGCATGGAAAATACTGGTATTCAGCAGCATCCGGTCAGACTGGAAGCCGACCCCAAAATAATAATAATAACCCTGCTCTTGACATCGGCGGACCACTATTTTTATATTAAGTATAAATGTTTTTTTTTTAATAAAAAATATTAAAAATGTATTAGATAAGAAATGAAATGAATAAACGAATAATAACAGTATCCTTGGACATTCACATAGTTGGGAAAAGGCTAGGCTTACTTCTGAATTTCTTCCCGCTGTGCGTTTATGGCGTAACCCATCAATGGCCTTAGAGATCCCCCAAAGAAAACATAGCAAAGTTCGCTCTTAAAGCTTATTACCGCAGAGTTTTCTAATTACAGCTAGGAATGAGCTTTTTTTTTAACATCGTCAAATATTCGCTTATTAAGTATTTTGGAAGAACTGGAGCGAATTTTGGAGTTAATTAAATGAAACGCTACCTTCCGTTCTCTTGTTAAAATAATAATTAATAGTCTCTCCTTCGACGTTATCTTTATTTAGGAAAGGTTGCTGATTATGCCTGAAAAATGTTTGATAAGGCTTTTTCTTGGATATTCAACTAATTAACCTAATTACCAAATTCATAGAAAGATATTTCAACCTTACATTTCCGGTATTGTTTTGCAGTAAAAATTTAAAAATCGTCGTCGTTTTTTATGTAATTTGACTGTCATTGATTTTTCACCTAAAACTGGCTATGATTTTAAAATACCACTTGAACGTTCATAAATTATCATAATTTGATTGAACCTAAAAAATTGTTTCACCAATATGCTATGGTTGCAAAATTCATAATTTAAAAACTCAAATGTAATCCAAAGCTGTTAACGGCTGCATCATTTGGAAAACCGTCTCAAGACGTAAACCATTTTCCTTTAAAACCGTTCTTAATTATTTTTCAGTTAGTACTCACTGCTTTCAGCCGTCGACACCAAGTCTTTGTAAAACTGAAGCTTACCTGAAAAAAGTAAATGAAGAAAATTAATGATGGAAAGTTAAAATTGTGTACGTCAAGACGGTGGCAGTTCAAAGCCATAGACGTCGGATTGTGGGTGAAAGACAGTTTGTTCAAACCCCACTATTTAAATAAAACCAGCCAAGTACGTGATAAAAAGAACAAGGAATGAAGGGTTCCGTAGTTGGTCAAAGTCAAATCATTTATTTCAAATAGGCACAAAAAAGGCACTTTTGAACGTCAAAATGAACAAGAAATATAGTTGATTCTAGTCGCCCCTTCCAAAAGGCAGTTTCTTATGGAGAAGAACGGGCAAGAAACTTCATCGTTACTATTTTAAAATGTTTTGCATACTTACATGAATAATAACATTTCACAAAAGGTGAAAAGAATGTTGGAATGAATTGATTTATCCCAAAGAGAAACTTAACTTTCCAGTTGAAGAAATATTCTTCCATATATCGATATACGTCATGCCCAATATTGAATGCCCAAAAGATGTTAGAGAACATCAAATGTAAGTTTAAAAAAAACATTATCTATAAATTAACGATATTCGGACAATTTCTTAAACTTTTGTTGTGAGACATTGCTTCTTGCTTTACCGATACAGTTCCAATTTGCAGTACGGAATCCTACAATGATGTTTTAAAACCCCTTGGTGATCATATTTAGCTTTTTAGAATAGACAAACGAGATGCTTTAAGAGGTTAAATAATAAATAATATGCCTAGCCTTTTCCCAACTACGTTAGGGTCGGCTTCCAGTCTAACTGGATGCAGCTGAATATCAGTATTTTACATAGAGCGACTGCCTATCTGGTCTCCACAACCCAGTCAGTAACGATACCCCTTGGCAAGATTGCCTGTCAGACTTTCGGGCTCCTGGCTACCCGTAAAAACTATCAAAGAACCACGAATGACAGCCGGGACCAACGGCTGAACGTGCTTTCCGAGCCACAGAGGAGTCTCGATATTTGAAGATGGTCACCCATCCACAGACCAACCCCGGCAAGCATAGCTTAACCTTCCGACCGATCCGTGCAGCTGTTATTACTTAGCCACGAGCTCCTCACCCTGATAGCGATGACATTTAGCTTTGTAGAATAGGCAACAGAGATGCTTGAAGAGATTAAATAATAGCTGTATTATTTTATTTTGTCTATAGGCCGAGACACGCGTGACACTTTGGGAAATTGGGTCAGAAATACATCCGGTAACGAAGACCGAGTATTATGGATTAAGAGATAAATCTATTAGTGAATCGACAACGCATGCACGGTCATCGCTAGCGTGCTATGTGTACAACATATAGATTTAAAACAGTGTCCATGGATTTTCTTTCCTTCAACGATTTTATTATTTGTGAGAAAAAAGAAAGATAATACGTTTGTTTGCGGCAGAAAGAACACAAACACAAGAGGTCAAGTTGGGGCAAAATATACGCTATATATATCCACGCAAAACGGCCATTGCTCAACATAATGCTGTGAGGGTCACAACATTATGTTGAGCAATGGCCGTTTTGCGAGACAGGGTCTCAGCGCTAGTTTTCACGAGAAGACGTTAACCGGTACAGCATGTAACACATACCTACTTGCATCATTCGTCATCACCATAACAGCTAAGCTAAGTCAGAGGCCCGTGGGCAGCATAAAAACTCTTACACCAGGTGAGTGACTAACCACTCGAAAAGAAGAAAAATCACAACCAATCTGTGATACCTATTTGTTCGTCTTAACGCTGAACGCCACAATAATGTTGCTCATGGATTTTCTGCATGGCTCATGGCATTGGCGCTTTGCAGATGGATTTTTGATCGCTGTATATTGTTACCTTGATAAGTTAAGTGAAAGATGCAGCTCATCCTCATTCATCTCAAAGCAGATCCATTATTTAATTTTGTACAGACGTCTTTATATTTTCGAATGCCAGTTCACTTCGAGTAGTTCGCAACATGACCCCCGGCCCTTACGCTAATCTGAGCCACTACGCCGTGACTCAAACAGTTGCTATGCTAAAAATGACATTCGTTAATTAGTCAACTTTGATTGGCTGGTCTCTAGCTACGCCCATCGAAGGTGTATTGTTTGACACGCCCACACGGCAGCAATGCTGCGACCACGCTGGCCACAATCCAACATGTCCGCCCGAAGGTGATGGCTGAACACGTTACACAATGGACGTGGATAAATAATGGATTTTGTCGCGTGATTGTGTTGGCAACACTTCGATCTGCCGCCGGCGCTTCGGAGATGTGAGGTTTAAATTCATTTTGACTTTTCTTAGATGAGATGTGGCTGGGATTTAATGTCGTTAAATTTTATTAAATTAAACTTAATGCTCATAATACCAGCATATTAAACCACGTTCAAGAGTGGTCAGTGTCAATGTTGTTGCAGAATATTGAAACCGACACTGACTGAACTGAGCTCTTGAACGCGCTTTAGAAGTGCTGATCACGTTCAGTTTTATTGATGAAATCTACTCTAAGTCTAAATCTCACTAATATAACCCAGTACTTCATGCTAGGGCCATCATTAGTGACGATAACTTGATTTAATTTTGCAACCAAGCTTTTTCCTCTGTATGATTCATTTCTAACAACAGAAATAGCTCAACTAGAAAAAGAATAATTATCATGACTGAGACCGGAATAGCTGAAAGACAGACATCTCCATCGCAATCGACATTCTTCAAACTTCGGTGCAAAACATTCAAAACCAAGTGTCAACAACCCATCAATTGTTTCAATCTCTACCCAAATCCCAACCTTAACACTTTTAACTAAGATTTACAATTAATTGCCGAGTGATGACAGACGAATCCAAAAATGGAGCACGCAAATTTCAATTCTACCGCTTTTGAATACGAATTAAAATTCTTAAATTTGATAATAGACCATGCTTGATCAGCACAAACAAATTCAAACCTTAGAAAGGTGTCATAGAGTTTCAAATTGCTTGCGTTTTTCTGAGTCTGTTGACCGAGACAGGTTGACAGTTGCTGGCGAAAAGCCAGAATCTCACCTGTTGCTCTCAATGTTGTCGCGACAGGACCCAGGAAACGTTGATAATCACTTGTGATTAGTCATGACTTTATCAGTAAAGATATTCTACTTATTCATATATTAGTTGCTGAGGATACAAATAGAACGCCCACGGAATCAGCTTTTAAATGCAACTGGAGACAACTTAGTGCTTATACATACGGCGCATGCATAATCAGCCTATAATGTTCGCAATGCTGGTTCACAGGCCTTCTCTCTTTAAAAGGGGGTTGGCCGTAATCTACCACGCAGGCCCAGTGCGGGTTGGAGATACAGCTCTTCGAATTTTAGGTTCTAGGACAAGCTGGTTTCCTCACAAAGCTTTCCTTCACCGTTTTGAGAGCACTGTTGATTTACACAAAGGTAAGCGTCCGCCTAGGTTAGAACCTACGACCTACTTGTACCTACGGAGCCGTTACCACTAGGCCACCATAGCTCTCATACGATACCATACACACGAAGAGCACGCGTCAATTGCTGAGGAAACCGCAGCCGGAGATACGCTTTTCTTTTTCTTAGGGTGGGTAATCATCAAATGACTTCTCCCGCTCTGGGTAGCGCGGGAGTGACAGACTCTTACTAACTAAAACCCATCCATGTTCCTTCCTTAGCCCTTTATGTTCCGGGGTAGCGGTAACCGTTTCGGACAATCCCGCTTACCCGGTAGGCTTCAGCCCTTACGCGCCCATTCAAATTCTGACATCTCTTTGAGGCGAGCGTGGAACAAGTACGCGCTTCCGTTTGAAATAACGTGTGTTGCCATTCACGCGTGCTGACGCAGATGATGATAAATCAATATTGTTAAAACGGTATTCAATGCATATACTTTGTCATGTATACTATGACACCTCCTTAAACCATTAACGCATACCTCTATAACACCCACCAATCACTACTTACAAAATCCTCAAACACTACCCCCCCTATTGAGGATAAAGCCTTCACTTATGTACCCAACTACATCAAGTATAGACGCCAGCACATCAACCTATCCTAAACTGTCAAATTTTCCCAATTGAAAATGAACCTTACACTTTTGTAATAAAGCTGAAAATCTATCAAAGAAATTTGACCGATTGAAGTAACTTGATGTGCTGGCGTCTGTGCATACGTACTTAAGTCATAAGTACACGTCACTCTGACGTCAATGTCTGCCAAAACGTCGGTTTACGTCGAAGTGTGACATTGCTCACTCAGCCTCTTTCAGTCATTTTAAGTACGAGTAAATCTTACAACCTGTCTGGAGAAAGACATTTGGCATGTTGACGTTTTCGTAGATTGTGTTTTGTTTTGTGATATTTTATATTCTACTAGCTTTCGCCGGCACTTTTGCCCGCATTTTAGTACCTATCTACATTGCACCCGTGCTAAGCCGAGGCGGGTCACTAGTATTATTATAGGTTATGTCAAAATACCCTGTAATATAACTGTATTGGTAAAGGAGAAGCAAATAGAACTTCATAGTTGTGGCGTAAAGTTAACCAAAAATCTAGTAAATAAATAATAATATCCTTGGACATTTCACACAACGCCATATAGTTCCAAGTTAAGCAACTTAATGCTTGTGTTATGGTAACGAGATGGCTGATAAACTACTTATATACATTTTTTTTGTAAATACATACATATTATAGATAGAGAAACACCCAAACCTGGAAAAAATACTTGTAGGTCGTACAAATATTTGTTCCGTACGGGAATCGAACCCGCGACATGCTGCGCAGCAGTCAATCGCTCAACAACTGCGCCAACCATGTCGTCAGGAAATTTAAAGGCGAAATAATACCTATGTCATAAATCATTAGAAAATAGAGAAATAAGAAGCTTTCAAACATGTAGGCACCGAGATCCCTAAAAATAAAACATCACAGAGTATTTTATTGTTTTCTTTTCTGTCTAATAACGAATCTTAGCAAAACAATTAAACCTTATCCTATAAAAAAGTTTCCAAAAACAAAAACAATACTGGCCAAACACAACTATAAGACACTGATCAATGTACTATAAACCACTTTATACGTTTAAATCTCGCCAGTACAGACCCGTCCTTTCAATTTCTATTATTCATGGTCCAAGCGTATCCCGCGGAAAAACGTATATCCGACTGGAGTTCAAAAACCTTTTGTCTGCGTTGGATATTCAATTCTCCGCTGGGATATTGTGGTGTAAGTAAGGAAGTTAAGTATTGTATAAATGTTGGACTGTGGATTTGCCTGGAGAGCTTTTAGCGATACCGTGTTCCCGTAAGGCGATTGGAGAAGAAATATTTATGTTGAAGTCTAGCGTTGAATGGTTATTCGGAGTTTCAAATTCAAACTCAAAGCATTTATTTCAAATAAACCAATCACAGGCACCTTCGAATTGTCAAAGGGTCAGTCAGAAAAATGATGTAAGTTGCCCGTTCCAAAGCAGCAAGTACCCATGGAAAAGAACGGCCAAGAACCTCACGGACACTCTTTTAAATCAGAATATGGTTATAAAATATGAGTTATATCATTCATGTTGAAATTATACATTTGAAAACGATGCAGAACTTAAAAGCGTCAATAATGAAAGATTTAAAAAAGTAATAAAATTTTGAAAGATTCGCGGCAGCTAAGAGATGACCAGTCCCTACTGATAGCTGCCGCTCACGAACATGACGCATGGATTAGCACCATTCAACTCAATTAAAAAACCGTTTCTTAGTTTGAAATTGACAGTTAAGTGACACCCTTCACATGTTGCGCGCCGAACATTCGTAAATCGCACAACATCACTACCAGTAACTTCTAGCATTCCCTGCAACACCCAAACTTCTAATCAACCCAAATCCGTCCTTACTAAACGAAGGCAGAAGGATCTCCTCCGAGAAAAAAGGAGGAAGATTCCTCTAAACCTCCAAATGATCCCCGGATGAGCCTTTAAAGGTTTCGCCTGTGCATAGATTGTAAGTACGATGCGGTTGAGAGCGTGGGAAAGGATATGTGGGTCGTTTGGCAATAAAAGTGTCATGGCGGTTTTAGTTGTTCGCATGCTGTCATAGTCAAAATCAAATCATTTATTTTAAACACGCAGATAAAATGCACTTTTGAGCTTCAAAATAGACAGTGGGCAGCATATCAAGTTACCCCAGTCTGTCAAAATTCTTTGATAGTTTTTCAACTTTGTTACAAATACATAAGATTCATTTTCAATTGGGAAAATTTGACAGTTTCGGACAGCTTTGATGTGCTGGCGTCTGTAACTAGAATTGACTCTAGTTGCTCCTGCCAAATAGTAGTCGCGTAAGTAATTAAATAGAGTCTTAGGATTCCGAAACGAGACATTTTAATCAAATACTACTTCTTTATTCCCCTCCTTCGTGCGCAGTCAGTAAGAGTCTGACACTCCTTTCCGCTCCTCCCAGAGCAGGAGGAGTAATTAAATGATTTCCCACCCTCAAAAAAAATGTGCTAGCTTTCTCTATCCCAAGGAACTCTTGTACAAAAAGGGCATGCTATTGACTGTTTCTTAAGTAGTCAAGATTTTTATTAAGTAGGTACATTTCTCCAAATGATTTTAAACCCTCAAACGTTATTAGTAAAGTTCAAAATCGATTGGAATAATTTGACAGTTTCTGGTAAATTGATGTGCTGGAGATTACATGAATTTGTAATTTTCTTCAAAATATTTCGGTTTGTGACTGAAAATGTGTTACGCAATTAAGGTACTGTTCAGATTTCCCAGAACAACTATAACAAGCAAGTCGTTAACAATTTACAAGAATGTAGAAAGAAAACTTATTACTTAGCTACGAGCTACGCGAAGTCTACGCCGATCAAATGATCGGTCATTCACCTCGACCTACGCTACGCGGCTACGCGCCTACGCCGCGTTTTTTTACCAATGTAATACTTGACACCTACGCCTTAAACAAAATTATATCTTAGAATATTTTTCTTTGAAAATTATTATTTTTGTAAATAAAACAATACGGAATTTAGTTGTGAGAATCCACTGTGCAAAGAGATTCGAATTGAAGATATTTTTTAGGCATTATCCAAAAAATATTTAATTTTTATTTATTTAAGAATCTTCAACAAAAAATATATACAAAACATTATTAGATAATGGAAATCATAAGGTATTAGGTAGGTAGTAGTAGGCTTCTTCACTTATAGGAGCAGCATCCACAATAAAGTTAACAAATTATACCCCTAGTAATTAAAATTAATCTTGACTCAGTTCAAGAATGCTACAATGCATACAAATACGTTTAGTGTAAAAATGATTGACATTGATAATAAATTATAAATTCAATTTTTTTTTTTAATAATAAATGAAAGATCCAGATTTATAACATAGATGTATTCTTAAAATAAACAACAAACACATAAAACAACATAAATTACATAAATTAATTGACATGAGTAAAATATTAGAAGGATTTACGTAGTTTTTTAAATACATGTTTTTTTCAGGACTCTATTTAACTAAACAGTTTCGTTGTAACATATAGCTTATCTTGACTATAATGATATTTCCCCAGGGTGTAGTGTAAATAAATTCCGGCCAGGCCCAGTAGGGCGTGAAAAGGGATTCCATTGAAAGCGGATCGTTTTGATGAGGTTCTATTTTTACGCCTGAAAACGATAGCTAAATATATTCAGAAAGCCAAATTTAATATACACAGAAATGGCTCGTTAAGTAATTTTGGATTAGATAACGATTAACTCAAATTAAAGTTACGTGGTTGAATAATTTCTGATGTCAAAGATATATATGATATATATTATAGTTATCTATTATAGTCAATAATTATGTATGTTATCTATTATTATGTAGTATAAACTGTTTATGTACCCATTTTATTCAAAAGTCTCAATGTTTTGTATGTTCCTACTATTTAAAGCACCTGCCATCTAATATCTTCACCACCCTTGGTTGACTGGTAGAGAATGCCTAAGGCATTAAGTCCGCCTTTGTACCTTTATTGTGTGCGAAAAGTTTAAATAAATAAATATCCATTTACCTCGAGTGTGGTTAAAAATCTGACGGACGAGGTCTATTTAGTTATGGATTGTCCGAAAGGGTTACCGCTACCCCGGAACATAAAGGGCTACGGAAGGAACATGGATGGGTTTTAGTCAGTAAGAGTCTGACACTCCCTTCCGCTCCACCCAGAGCGGGAGCAGTCATTGGATGATTTCCCAGCCTTAAAAAAAAAAAAAATTGACCCGATACCCCTTGGTAAGACTGGAAGTCAGACTTTCGGGTTTCTGACAACCCGTAACGACTGTCAAAGATCAACGAATGACAGACGGGACCGACAGCTAACCTGCTGCTGCTTTTTGAGAAACGGGGGGTCTCGGTATGTAAAGATGGTCACCCATCCACGGACCGGCCCCAGCAAGTGTAGCTTAACCTGAGCGATCGACCCGTGCGGCTGTTATACAATAGGCAGGAGTTCTCTAAAAAATGTTCTAAATTTCTTCTTCTTTGAACCTCATCTCCTTATATTTAAATCTGTAACATTGTTAATTGCAAAGCTGGAAGACTTGATATGATTGCATTTCCTGAATTCTTTATCAAGAATGCAGGCAGAAGGTAATATGCAACGGTTCCGAGGCCGACAGTTTATAAGTGTCATGAAGATAGATTTTATTGGGTTAAAATATATTGGAATTGATATGGAGCCTTGGAAAGTCTTGTTGGTCTGCCTTGTGTTCGTAATAATATGATAGACTTAATATTTTTTTTTAAATTCATTGTTTTTTTTTTATCTAAATGAGGAATTGCAACAAAGTTAGACCTCTACATTTATTTACAATTACGGCTCCTACAGACAGGCACGACGCGATTCTAGTTGAATAAATTCTATGACAACTTCATGTAAGTAGTTCTAAAATCACCTCGCATCGTCGCGTCACGCCTGTCTGCGGGAGCCTTTATTTAAATTCAACCATGATACATTCTTCTTGTTCGTGTGGTTAGTGACTAAACCTTGTGTCAGAGTTTTTATGCTGCCCATGGGCCTCTGACTCAGCTTCACATGCTGTTGAGAAATATCTCTCAGACATGCTGGTTTTTCCTCACGATGTTTTCCTTTACTGATTTTTAAGCAAGTGATAATTTTATTTATACAGCTATGATACATTATAAAAGGTATAATACTACATAAAGGATCCTCCCCATATCAAACACAACAAAATATCATATATGCGCAACAAAGCGTGGCACAATTTAAATTATCTCGACAAGGATCCCATAATTCATGGCGGTATCTCACCTCCGTTACATTAGGCACTTTGTGCGAATGAGTAAGCTCTTATTTGAAATATTCCAGGGAAAACCTTAAAATTTGAGCTGATCCTAACTTTAGACATTGTGGTTTTTAGATTTCTCCCAACTAAGTTGAGGTCGGCTGCCGGTTTTATGAAATACAACCGAAGAAATTGCATTTTTTATCGAGTTTCGAGGAGCTTGTGGCTAAGTCACAATAGCCGCACGGATCGATCTATCAGGTTAAGCTACGCTTGCCGGGGTTGGTCCGTGGATGGGTGACCATCTTTACATAATTATCAAGACTCGTTCGTGCCTCGGATAACACGTTAAATCGTTGGTCCCGGTTGCCATTCGATCTTTGATAGTCGTTACGGGTCGTCAGAAGCCCGAAAGTCTGACAGCTAGTCTTACCAAGGGGTATCGTATTACCAAGTTACTGACTGGGTTGAGGAGGTCAGATAGGCAGTCGCTCCATGTAAAATACTGGGATTCAGCTGAATCCGGTTATACTGGAAGCCAATAACGATGGGCGTTGAATCAACCGTTGATCTCCTGTCAACGTTTAAACGTTAACTGTTTATGGATCAACTAGTTGAATACCTCAACGAAGTTTATGAATTTAACGCGTTCATTCTTCAACTAAATTTGAAAACGCAACGAATTGATCGAATTAAACAAACAAAGTTGAAATTGAAAATCGTAACTTAGATTGTGAGAAACGGTCATATTATATTGAGAATTTGACCTGTAAGTAGGTAATGCAATAAAGAGTTGCTTTTTAAGAGTTGCTTTTTTTTAAGTATGACGATATAAGCGGTCTTCTTCTAAATTTGCATTATATTAGGTCAATAGCTGTAGCTCAGACACTCGTTCAACTACTTGAACGTTGCAACGTTGAATATTACCCGTTCAATGAATGAACGGTTGCCTTTGTAAGTTGACATTAGTGTACGTAGTGTACTCGTTGAAGAATTTAACTAGTTGAGCGTCTAATTGACGAACGTAAATCAACGTTGACGTTTCATTAACGGAAAAACCGTCAACGAGTCAACGACCCATCAGTAAAAGCCGACCCTTACATACTTGGGAAAAAGCTAGACAGAATATAAATAAATCGAACTGTTGCACAACAAAACTTCACTAGCCTAGTTAATTGGCGGAGAAACTTAACACCGCGATTAAGAAGTCGACCAAAAATGAACAACGCCATCTATCGGCACAATGATATACTTATATTTTTCTTAAACTCCTACCCTCCCTTAAAAGTTTTATCTACTATTCCCAAAAGCCCAAATTCTTCAGCTGCTCTGCAAAAACACGCCTAACTAATTCATGTCTCACCACTGGTTGCCATAAAAGAATCACAGCGTAACCACTGCCATTGAAGCAAGCCCACACAACCATCAGACGACCTCTCCAATTTTTCCCTCATAACTGGGCCTACGGGAGTACGGAAATTATCCTGAAAACAGACAAGCAATTTACACCTTTATACTAAGCCTCGTAAGGGTTGAAATTGTGCGAGGATGCCGTAGTTTCGGAGGGATTTGGAGAAGTAGAAATATAATCGAGTTAATGAGATACGCTACACGTCGGATATCATTGCGCCATCCCGTTTGGAGTGTCAACAGGGTACGATTCAATGTGAGATGTTTTCTTTTGGTAGGTACAGTCAACAGCAAAAGTAGATGATCAAAATCAGAAACTCAATACTAGTGAACGGAGTTCGCGTCAGAACTGTGTGGCGTCGGAGTGATTCAAAAGTATATGATTGTAAATTATACCAAACATTTAGTACTAGTACAGCTGTCATATATTCGTGATCAGTTATAACTCCAAAAGTTATAAACACAATTCGCATCAGAACTAAGAAGTAAAAAAAAATTTCAAAACTAGTGAACAGTCCACGATTGTTACTTGGAAAGCAATAAAGATATTGAGTATTGAGTACAGTTGAAATAAAAAATTAAATGATGAAACTGAGGCCACGTAATCATGAAGCAAATAATTCTTATTTTTAATTATCCCAGTAATTTTGTTTGTTATGTTTTACGGAACAGCTGAATTTGATAAAGATTTGCATATTTAATAATATATGCCAAATTTCATCCAATTGAACCCCGAAAAAAGCATATGTTTATTAAAAATCATATAATTTAAAAACTTTACTATATTAATTGTTTTTTTTTTGTAACTTCTGTCAAATGTTCAAAAGTTGCTGATGTGATACAAAACGATAATTCAATAAATATTATTATCTTTGTATGTTCGCGAATTTATGTCAATGTTCAAAAGTAGCTATACAGTAGCGGCTACAGTATATTAAAAACGGAAGGTAGATTGATAATTTTATCTCTAGTCTAGTCTATTGACACTGCTTGCAATATTCTAAAGTAGCTGATGCGATACAAAATCATAACTGTAGCCGACTGGGCAAAAGCAATTATTGAGTTATGATTTTGTATCGCATCAGCTAATTTAGAACATTGCAAGCATAACTGTAGCCGACCGACTGGGCAAAAGCAATTATTGAGTTATGATTTTGTATCGCATCAGCTACTTTAGAACATTGCAAGCAGTGTCAATAGACTAGACTAGAGATAAAATTATCAATCTACCTTCCGTTTTTAATATACTGTAGCCGCTACTGTATAGCTACTTTTGAACATTGACATAAATTCGCGAACATACAAAGATAATAATATTTATTGAATTATCGTTTTGTATCACATCAGCAACTTTTGAACATTTGACAGAAGTTACAAGAAAAAAACAATTAATATAGTCAAGTTTTTAAATTATATGATTTTTAATAAACATATGCTTTTTTCGGGGTTCAATTGGATGAAATTTGGCATATATTATTAAATATGCAAATCTTTATCAAATTCAGCTTTTCCGTAAAACATAACAAACAAAATTACTGGGATAATTAAAAATAAGAATTATTTGCTTCATGATTACGTGGCCTCAGTTTCATCATTTAATTTTTGATTTCAACTGTACTCAATACTCAATATCTTTATTGCTTTCCAAGTAACAATCGTGGACTGTTCAATAGTTTTGAAAAGTTTATAACTTTTGGAGTTATAACTGATCACGAATATATGACAGCTGTACTAGTACTAAATGTTTGGTATAATTTACAATCATATACTTTTGAATCACTCCGACGCCACACAGTTCTGACGCGAACTCCGTTCACTAGTATTGAGTTTCTGATTTTGATCATCTACTTTTGCTGTTGACTGTACCTGTTATTTGTTCGATCCCAGAACGGATTTCGGGTCAATATTTGCTTAGAAAGTCTGTATTTTTTGCAAGCTTAATTTTAAGACAGGCAGTTAAACTAGGTTTTCTCAAATATGATGAATATTTTACGACCAATTTTTTAAACTTTCCAAATTTTTTCTTCACTTTCCAAGGAACAGTTGAATTTTTCTTAAAATGTTTCGCATTTTTGAGCTAATTTGCTTACGTGTGAATTTTTAATTAAGCAAAATTGCCCTCTATTTACTGTAAAGTAGATCATAGATTTAAGAATTTCAAAAAGTGCATAATATATTCCCTGACAGACAACGCACAGCCTATACCGCTGCACGAATGTTCCTTAAATTAAAAAAAATAAGTATAATAATAATATAAATAATAAGCTTACTTAGAAATAATAAGCTTACTTAGAAAGATATACTAATGATTCTTATGTAAATATTATAGGTACTGAGGCCAGCACATCAAGTTACCACAATCAGTAAAATTTCTTTGATAGTATTTCAACTTTATTGCAAAGACATAAGGTTCCTTTTTAATTGAGAAAATTTGACAGTTAGGGATAGCTTGATGTGCTGGCGTCTGTACTTATAACAAGACAAGTATAATAGTTATGAATTATATTTTGATCAAGGAACAATCTGACACAGACCTGCAAAAAGCAAAAGATACGCAAAATAATTATTCAATGGGATGATGACTAAAATTATTTTTTTTTGTCCGTAAGCCAGTTTACTAAACAATATTGGATTTGTTATTATTTTTTTGACGTAATCCAAAGATTACTTGTATAGTTTTTGTGCTTACTTGTTTTATACTTAAGTGTGTAGTTTGTATAATTACTTGTGACTTAGCAAGCTTCCACTCCCCAACTTTACTGCGTTTTTCTCGGCCATAATTTATTAATATGATAAAGCAAGAAATACGTATCTAATTTTTTTTTATTATCTGACTGACGGACTTAAATAATTTCTTTATTTACCCAGGCGGTTCGCCTATTACGCGGGTTAGCGTTACGTATCCACCTCAAACCCTAAAACAGAGCACTAAGCAAGAATGTTAAATGTTCATTACCTATAGAGTTAAATAGGGGATGAAAGCTTATATAGCAGTAATTTACGACGGTAAAAATGGAGTAATGGAGAGACGGATGGGTATCCGGCCCACGGCTAGTACGCTTAATAAAATCCAACCCAATTTCTTACTCAACATTCAATTCCTTCTAATCAAAAAACAAAACACACACGCTGATTAATTTTTCGTCGTCAAAGACCCAAATACGTCGAAGAAATGGAAAAAATATTCGCACATATTCCTTTACGCATTCAATTTCTTATGTCAACGTATAGACGTGAGACTGTTCGTCTAATTACGCGCCTTATGTGAGATGAAGTGAAATAAAGATACCTCTAAGCAGAACTGCTAATACATACGAATAGGTATTTTCGGGGGAGAAATCTTCGATAATTCAAAGGTGACTCCTGTAAGGACATACAGCGATGTAGCTTCGAATTTTAAGGTTTTTTTAGAGATGAACTGGTTTTTGATTTTGTTCTAGATACCTTCTGATTGGTAGCTTGAGGTGCTTTATTACTGAAGGTCTTCGTCTCTGAAAAGCGGTCCCGCCCCGAACGGACGTGCCGCGCGCTACCTGCTCTCCGCTACCTGCTCGCCGCACCCTGTCTCGCCGCTAGTGTGTTCCGGTCGACGTTCCTGTCGACGCCAGTTTCGTAGTCATCGACTACAAGTGTTTCCTGTATACTACTGCCTTTTTCAAGGAGGTAGTTACAGTCGCTATTTCTTAACAGAAATTGTGTCAAAACGTTATCGTCGGTCTTGGCCCCCTCTGGGTAAAACCACAGTTTCGTGGTCCTCGGTTGAAACCTCACGGTGTCAACGAAGCCGAGTGGGGTGTTGACCCAATCACACCCGCCGATCCCCTTCAGCGTGAGGCAGTCAATTGGAGCCGAGAGCTAGAAGTTTGGCCTTGGGGGATCTCCTAGTCAACTCTAGTTTCTGACTTCGTCCACAGCAACACACCTAGTGTCGGTTGGGAGTGTCTACCCCTTCGCACTAGACCCGGTCAGGGCCCGTTCGCACAATAAGATTGGCGAACGGTTTACAAGCTTAGGGCTCACCATAGGTACACACCTCCCTGTCTGCACCCGACAGGGAGGCTACACATCCCCGGGCCTATCCACCCAGGGAATTAGGATATAGGGCTGATAGGTTGCGAATGCCATGTGTTTTCGCATCTAGGTTTTAATTTTTCCCTACCGACAATGTTGGACTACGACCCGAGATGGGTCACTTATTTCCTAACGGAATTGCTCCCGGACCCAAACTTTGTGGCCCAGCATTCCGGCCGTGCTTTGCGCGGCAGTCCCACCGCGCCATCGTCGTCAGTCGCTGACTTCAGCGACGCGCTCGACAGCCCGCTCTCGCCCCCGCCGGCCGATCAAGGCCTTATTCAAGCGGCTTGCTCAAAGCCGCTTGCCGGAATTCCGGCTCTATTGTCGTTACCGACAATTGAGCCCACTTCCGCGAACCCAATTAGCGCGAGACCCATTGTCTCGGCCGCGTCTATTGTTCCGTCCGCAGCTGCACCGGGCTCTATTGTCCCGGTAATGACAAAGGCTGCCCCCACCACCCCAGTCCAAGCTCTACCGGAGAGCATGGACACGTCCGCTCCGATATCGGACGACGATGGCCCCCTCTCTGCCTCTTCCTCATCCTCGGAAGACGACTACGTGGTCGTCGGAAAGGGAGGGAAGAGGAAGAAAGGGGCTTCGTCCCAGGCCAGCAAAGCCAAAAAGGCCGTAGCGGCCTCTTCCTCCCCCACCCCTGCCCCTTCTCAGACTCCCCGCCCCTGCGGTAGTAAGGCGAAACCCGCTCCCGCTTCTGGAAAGAAGCAAAAGCCCCCGCCTCCGGTCTATATCCAGGACAAGGCCAAATGGACCGAAGTGTCCAAGATGTGCGTGGATCGTAAGATCCAGTACACCAGCGCCACATCGACCCAACAGGGCATCAAGGTGTCCGTTCCCTCGTCCGCGGACTACAGGGAGCTCACCGCTATGCTGCGTACTAGGAACTACTCGTTCCATACCTACGCCCTCCCTGAAGAGACTCCGACTCGCGTAGTCATCCGCCGAGTCCCGAAGGAGATCCCTTCGGCCGACATCAAGGATGACCTCTCTGCCCAAGGCATCTCAGTTTCAGCGGTGCACCGCCTTCACAAGGCGCGTCGCGGACATGCTTACGACATGGTCCTCGTGGTGTGTGACCCTGTAGAAGGGCACCACCCGATCTTCAAGATCAAGTCGGTCTGCTCACTATCGGGGATCTCTATTGAGAAACCCCGCCGCTCCAACATAATTGGCCAGTGCCATCGCTGCCAATTATATGGTCACGCGCAGTCAAATTGCTACGCCACACCAAGGTGCGTCAAGTGTCTGGGTGACCATGGCACAGCGGACTGTCCCCGCCCCAAGGATCGGGCTCTATGCACCGAACCCCCGAGCTGCGTACTGTGTGGCCAATCCGGCCACCCAGCCAACTACCGTGGCTGCCCGAAAGCCCCCAAGGCTTCCTCCCCCAAACTGGCGAAGCGCGCTAGCGATCGCCAAAAGAGGGAAAGCCCCTCGGCTACTTTCAAAGTGCCCTCAGCGCAGTTGCCAGTGCGACTGAGCCCCCAATGACCCATGCCCTGGGCCAACTTACTCCGCAGCGACGCTCCAGTCACCGCGGCCCCCATCTCTCAGCCCCCTGCTACCAACCCCGCGCCCAAGGTTACCGTTAACCCTGGGCTAACCCCCTCCCCCGTGGCCCTTTTGGCAACTCCACCCGCCGCCCCCTCGAAGCCTGCCTCGGCAGCCCCGAAAAAGGTCCCTTCCCTTTCCCCAGCAGGTAGCAAGCCCACCACGACGGAGATCCTCGTCCACACCCTCGCGGTTATGAACCAAGTGTTCGAAACCCCGGCGGCGATCGCGATGGCCGATCAGGTCTACGCCGCCAAGGGCGACCCTATCAAAATCCTCATGGCATACCACAGCTACCCCGGGGTACTGTGCGCCATCTCCAACCTCACCTTTTAAATATCAATTATGGATATTACAAAAGGTGCTAGATGTACAAAGCCCCGGTCCCTCAAGTTAGGTTTCTTTAACGCTAACGGCGTTAAAAGTCAACGCGATGAGATCGCCGCCTTCCTCCGCGACCATCAGCTTGACGTCCTATTAGTTCAGGAGACCTTTCTGAAGCCCCATATACGCAACCCGAACATCGCCAACTATCGCATAGTTCGCAATGATCGGTCACGCTGTCACAAGAGCGGAACCCTCATCTATTTCAGAAGGACTCTCCATTGCATCCCTCTAGATCCCCCCCCTCTCCTCTCTCACTTGGAGATCTCTCTCTGTCGGCTCGCCATGACCGGTCATCAACCGATCACCATCATCTCTGGCTATTTCCCACCGGCCAACGGTAGCGAGGATCATATATCCATCGCCGCCGACCTCTCACTCCTCTTCGGCTTGAGCGACTCCGTCATCCTGGCGGGCGACCTCAATGCCAAACATCCCGCCTGGAACAGTAACCTCACCTCTACCAGAGGCAGATTACTGTTCAATTTAGGGGCCTCCCTAAACTTTGACGTCATCGCTCCGATGACTCCCACCCACTATCCCGGCGACCCTAACCAAACTCCCGACGTCCTCGACATAGCGCTCCTCAAGAATGTGAACCTCCGTTTGCAATCTTTAGAGGCGCTACAAGAGCTTAACTCAGACCACCGTCCCGTGGTCATGCACCTCACCCCCTACACGGGGGGTCCGCTTGACCCTGACCACCCGCCCCGCACCCAGCTGGTGACCGACTGGAGGAAAGTAAGCGAAAAGCTTAAATCCGACACTCTGTCACCTCAGCTGGAATCCATTCCTGACCTCATTGTCTCTGTCGATGACACTACCGGCGCGATTGCCTCGTTTACAGAACACGTGCAATCCGTTTTGACGGATTGCTCACGGGAAGTCCCGGTGGTTTGGTTTGGTGGAAGACCACCGCTGGAAACTACCCGCTGACGTACGTGAGCTGATAACCGAGAAGAACGCAGCCATCCGTGCCTACGACTCCTTCCCCTGCGATGCGAACAAAGCCCACATGCGCAATTTACAGCGTGCTGTAAAGAAACGCATTGCGGAAGCTCGTTCGGACAACTGGGACAAGTTACTCGGTGAACTTGAGCCCAATCACCAAGCCTTCTGGAACCTTCAGAGGAAGCTTCGCGCTCCCGAAGAATCTTCCACCCCTCCACTCATCCGTCCCGACAAGAGCATCGCTTTCGATAGCTCTGAAAAAGCCGAGCTCCTAGCCGACAGTCTCGAGTCCCAATGCTCCCCCAGTTCCCTTCCGGTCGACCCAAAGCACCTCGCCAAAGTCGACGCCGAGGTCGAACGTAGAGCCTCTCTCCCGCCCGTCGAAGACCCTGATGATCCTCTGCCCCCCGTCACCCCTGACGAGGTGCAAGACATCATCAAGGGTCTTCAGGCTCGTAAAGCCCCCGGCTCAGATGGAATTACCAATAGGGTATTCAAACTCTTCCCCGCGCAACTGATCATGCTCATGACCGCCATCTTCAATGGCGCCATGAGTAATAACATGTTCCCACAAGCCTGGAAAGAGGCCTCTGTTATAGGTATCCCCAAACCCGGCAAACCCAAATCCGACCCCACCAGCTATCGCCCCATCAGTCTGCTCAACGTGCTCGGCAAAATCTACGAGAGGCTAATAAGCCTCTCGTAGATTTTGCCGAGCACGAGACGATTACAAACGACGACGACGATTTTGCGAGACGCTTATAAATATATAAGCGTCTCAAGGACTATGCCGAGGCGAAGAGCCTGATTCCGGACGAGCAGTTCGGGTTCCGTACCCAACACTCGTGCGTCCAGCAAGCGCACCGCATAGTCGAGCACATCAGTGCCGGCTTCCAGCGTGGCGCTATGACTGGCACCCTGTTCTTCGACATAGCGAAGGCTTTCGACAAAGTCTGGCACAATGGCTTAATATATAAGCTATACCAACTCGGCGTGCCCGACCGTCTCGTGCTCATCTTACGGGACTTTTTGTCGAACCGCACCTTCCGCTACCGCATCGAGGGCGCCCTCTCCTCCCCCCACCCGATTCGCGCCGGAGTTCCCCAGGGCTCCGTTCTCTCCCCCCTAATCTTTACCCTGTTCACTAGCGACATCCCTAAGAGTAAAAAGGCCCAATTGGCGTTATTCGCCGATGACACGGCCATTTACTACACAGGGACCAGTCCGCCAGCTATAGCTCAGACTCTCCAGAACTCGGCCAACGTCCTCGGCGCTTGGTTCCGGAAATGGAGAATCGAGGTCAACCCCGATCAAAGCCAGGCTGTTCTCTTTAGGAGAATTCGTAGGGCCCTCCCCAACCCCCCTAATCCGATCACCATGTACGGCAAGCCGATCCCTTGGGCGAAGCATGCCAAGTACCTGGGTGTCACTCTCGACCAACACCTCAGTTTCGCAGAGCACATAAAGCAGGTCCGTTCGCGGGCCGCTTTTGCTCTCGGTAGGCTCCAATTCATGCTTACAGAACGCAGCAAATTGTCACTCCGGTGCAAACTGCGTCTCTATAAGGCTGTAATCCGTCCCATTATGACATACGCTTGCGTCGTCTTCGCGCACGCCAAACCCAAGTATCTGCATCGAATGCAGACACTTCAAAACCGATTCCTCCGTAGGGTCTCAGGAGCTCCCTTTTACGTCCGTAACATGGACCTTCATGTAGATTTTAAACTCCCCACAGTTCAGCAGTTCATGAAACGCCTCTCGAAGCGTTTCTTTGACACTGCCATAAAGCACCGCAATCCCCTGATTGCGGCCGCCTCCCGATACACCCCGTCCTGCATCAGTAAGGTTCGCCGTCCACGGCATACCCTCGTTGCCCCCGACGATGCCACCACTCTCCTCCAGGAGAGCAGCCCGGCTACTAGCACTGTTAGATCAGCATACAGACACAAATTTCCGTCGTTCCGTCCTCGCCGTCGAGGCCCGTCGCGACGACCCTGTCCATTACCATCCCCCCGACCCTTGCTCGAGCCAGCCCGCGTTGCCGCTGAGCCAGTAGTTTTAAAAAACCCCCGATCCAGCTGTCCCTTGCTGTCCCCCCCCCAGCGACGCCCTAAGCCGAGGTCCGAACCCCGCAGGGGGTGCCCTTAGCGTGTAGTCGCTTAGTTTTGTAAGTTAGCTTTAGTTTTTATTAAGCCCTGGCTGGAGGCTACAATTCTTTTGTGGCAGCCACAGGCAAGCCCGGTTAAGCAGTAGACAACCCTTTGGTTGAACTGCGAGATGCCATATTATAAAAAAAAAAAAACTCTGAAAAGCCTTCATGGTTTTATGTCTGATGTTCTTCCGTTTCGTTGGATAACTAGCATCTTTCAGAGCGGTTCACTGCGGGCGGTTACTTGATTTTATTCTTTTCTATCATGCCAGGTTTTCTGGTTCCCCGTCGGGTAATATGATCAAAGTAACCTAGAATCCTTTAATAACAGATGGTAGGTACTTTATCATTGAAGTTCTCGTCTCTGAAAAGCCTTCATGGTTTTATGTCTGATATTCTTCCACTTCATTTGATTACTAGCTTCTTTTATATTTAAATTTATTTAAAAAAACCAAGTAACCGCCCACACCGAACCGCCCGGTTCAGTGTGGGCGGTTACTTGGTTTTTTATTTTCTATCATGCGACGTTTTCTGGTTCCCCTTCGAGTAATATGATCAAAGTAACCTAGAATCTTTTAATAGCAGATCGTCGATCAAGTCTTCAAGCTCCTATACTTTGATGGTAAAGATAATTTGTAACAAAGAACCGAAGATCGTCGCCTTTAAAATTAGCTCCTTAAAACTTTATTGACAACTTAATCTCCCGAACACAGTCATAACCAGAATAAAACTAACCGCTTCAGTTCAAACAAATACCCAATTTCATAGGTTTGCAATAAATCTTGCGCGTCCGTATGCGTGTGCGCACTTCAACTATCGTAATGGGGCCGCCGTGACAAGACAAGACCGTTCGGAATACGTTCAGGGATGCTACGCACTTTTTCGGCTCGGCTCATTTCGACCCGACATTTATTACAAATGTCATTATGTGGCTGTCATTCCACTCGTACCGATCGGCAAAATCCTCAGAACATCTGCTCTCCTTGAATCATATTCTTCCCCGCCCAACTGATCATGCTCATGACCGCCATCTTCAATGGCGCCATGAGTAATAACATGTTCCCACAAGCCTGGAAAGAGGCCTCTGTTATAGGTATCCCCAAACCCGGCAAACCCAAATCCGACCCCACCAGCTATCGCCCCATCAGTCTGCTCAACGTGCTCGGCAAAATCTACGAGAGGCTAATAAGCCTCTCGTAGATTTTGCCGAGCACGAGACGATTACAAACGACGACGACGATTTTGCCAGACGCTTATAAATATATAAGCGTCTCAAGGACTATTCCGAGGCGAAGAGCCTGATTCCGGACGAGCAGTTCGGGTTCCGTACCCAACACTCGTGCGTCCAGCAAGCGCACCGCATAGTCGAGCACATCAGTGCCGGCTTCCAGCGTGGCGCTATGACTGGCACCCTGTTCTTCGACATAGCGAAGGCTTTCGACAAAGTCTGGCACAATGGCTTAATATATAAGCTATACCAACTCGGCGTGCCCGACCGTCTCGTGCTCATCTTACGGGACTTTTTGTCGAACCGCACCTTCCGCTACCGCATCGAGGGCGCCCTCTCCTCCCCCCACCCGATTCGCGCCGGAGTTCCCCAGGGCTCCGTTCTCTCCCCCCTAATCTTTACCCTGTTCACTAGCGACATCCCTAAGAGTAAAAAGGCCCAATTGGCGTTATTCGCCGATGACACGGCCATTTACTACACAGGGACCAGTCCGCCAGCTATAGCTCAGACTCTCCAGAACTCGGCCAACGTCCTCGGCGCTTGGTTCCGGAAATGGAGAATCGAGGTCAACCCCGATAAAAGCCAGGCTGTTCTCTTTAGGAGAATTCGTAGGGCCCTCCCCAACCCCCCTAATCCGATCACCATGTACGGCAAGCCGATCCCTTGGGCGAAGCATGCCAAGTACCTGGGTGTCACTCTCGACCAACACCTCAGTTTCGCAGAGCACATAAAGCAGGTCCGTTCGCGGGCCGCTTTTGCTCTCGGTAGGCTCCAATTCATGCTTACAGAACGCAGCAAATTGTCACTCCGGTGCAAACTGCGTCTCTATAAGGCTGTAATCCGTCCCATTATGACATACGCTTGCGTCGTCTTCGCGCACGCCAAACCCAAGTATCTGCATCGAATGCAGACACTTCAAAACCGATTCCTCCGTAGGGTCTCAGGAGCTCCGTTTTACGTCCGTAACATGGACCTTCATGTAGATTTTAAACTCCCCACAGTTCAGCAGTTCATGAAACGCCTCTCGAAGCGTTTCTTTGACACTGCCATAAAGCACCGCAATCCCCTGATTGCGGCCGCCTCCCGATACACCCCGTCCTGCATCAGTAAGGTTCGCCGTCCACGGCATACCCTCGTTGCCCCCGACGATGCCACCACTCTCCTCCAGGAGAGCAGCCCGGCTACTAGCACTGTTAGATCAGCATACAGACACAAATTTCCGTCGTTCCGTCCTCGCCGTCGAGGCCCGTCGCGCCGACCCTGTCCATTACCATCCCCCCGACCCTTGCTCGAGCCAGCCCGCGTTGCCGCTGAGCCAGTAGTTTTAAAAAACCCCCGATCCAGCTGTCCCTTGCTGTCCCCCCCCCAGCGACGCCCTAAGCCGAGGTCCGAACCCCGCAGGGGGTGCCCTTAGCGTGTAGTCGCTTAGTTTTGTAAGTTAGCTTTAGTTTTTATTAAGCCCTGGCTGGAGGCTACAATTCTTTTGTGGCAGCCACAGGCAAGCCCGGTTAAGCAGTAGACAACCCTTTGGTTGAACTGCGAGATGCCATATTATAAAAAAAAAAAAAACTCTGAAAAGCCTTCATGGTTTTATGTCTGATGTTCTTCCGTTTCGTTGGATAACTAGCATCTTTCAGAGCGGTTCACTGCGGGCGGTTACTTGATTTTATTCTTTTCTATCATGCCAGATTTTCTGGTTCCCCGTCGGGTAATATGATCAAAGTAACCTAGAATCCTTTAATAACAGATGGTAGGTACTTTATCATTGAAGTTCTCGTCTCTGAAAAGCCTTCATGGTTTTATGTCTGATATTCTTCCACTTCATTTGATTACTAGCTTCTTTTATATTTAAATTTATTTAAAAAAACCAAGTAACCGCCCACACCGAACCGCCCGGTTCAGTGTGGGCGGTTACTTGGTTTTTTATTTTCTATCATGCGACGTTTTCTGGTTCCCCTTCGAGTAATATGATCAAAGTAACCTAGAATCTTTTAATAGCAGATCGTCGATCAAGTCTTCAAGCTCCTATACTTTGATGGTAAAGATAATTTGTAACAAAGAACCGAAGATCGTCGCCTTTAAAATTAGCTCCTTAAAACTTTATTGACAACTTAATCTCCCGAACACAGTCATAACCAGAATAAAACTAACCGCTTCAGTTCAAACAAATACCCAATTTCATAGGTTTGCAATAAATCTTGCGCGTCCGTATGCGTGTGCGCACTTCAACTATCGTAATGGGGCCGCCGTGACAAGACAAGACCGTTCGGAATACGTTCAGGGATGCTACGCACTTTTTCGGCTCGGCTCATTTCGACCCGACATTTATTACAAATGTCATTATGTGGCTGTCATTCCACTCGTACCGATCGGCAAAATCCTCAGAACATCTGCTCTCGTTGAATCATATTCGGGTCGGCTCGACACAATACGAGCCATGTCTAAGTAAATATGTAAATCTCACTAATATTATAAAGGAGAAAGTTTGTAAGTGAGTGTATGTATGTGTGTGAGTTTGTATGTTTGTCCGTCCTTCACGCTCAATCTGCTGAACGGATCTGGATGAAACTTGACACAGAGGTAGTTTATGACTTGGGTTAACACACAGAATACTTTTTATCCCGGTAGTGTGTTTCTTTGGGATAGTTACCGACATCCACGTGGGTGAAGCCGCTGGTAGAAGCTAGTAAAATATAAAGACCAGGTGCTTAGTACTTGGCGAATGGCGTGCGTGTATGACCAGCATAGCCATTCGACAGGCTTCCGCGTAGAAAATAACACGCCTTATTTTTTTAGTTTCTGAACACAAATAACTTTCGGAAGCACAGCAATCATCATGATACTAGGTTTAAACTGACTAATTTTCTAGGACTAAGGAGGTTCTAGGTCTAAGGATTTATAGGACTTCTTTAATAACATTGATGTCAATTCGACATCAAAGTGTATCAAATGGTTTTTAATAGTTATGCAGATTTATGATCGTAAACAAAGCAATCCTTACATACTCCACAGTATGTAAGGATCATAGCAGAAGAGTTTCCTTGGGATAATTTAAGTATCTAAATATACTCTATTGTGCTACCCGGATGTGCCGACATGCCGACCCGAACAAGTGTGTAGCAACCCTGATGAGTGGCGGAACGTATTTGTAGAATGAACAGTTTAAATACCTATGGAAAGGACATGGGGATTTTCCATTGGGAGATTGTTGACGTAGATATGTTTAGATGCTGTAGGATCAGAGCTGATTATTTTCAGATGCGTGATTCGTTCGCAAATAATGCGCAGGATTAGAGATTAGAAAGACAAAAGATGGAGCTGTTTCCAACTCTTTTGTCTTTTTGCTAGTATGATAAAATCGTCGTAGAGTACATACGGGTGAAGACCAACTGGACCTTGAGGGTGGAGAAGTTGGAGGCGCGCCATAACACTAATTTCAAGTCGTTCGTGGTGCGCATTCCAACTCACCATTTGGTGACGTTTCTCAAGGAAGAGTTTTGGCCGAAAGGTGTGCTGTATCGGCGTTTCCGCGGCCGGCTACGCGACACCTCGCAGCGTAACTCGACGCCGTCACAACGAGTGCAGTAGTTTATAAGTTATTATGGTATTTTTTTAATTATGTATTAGTTTATAGTTATCATTTTTTTTTATACATGTACTCTATTTTATGGGCCTTCGTTGCCTGAAGTAAAGGATAAATAAATAATAATAATAATAAAATAATGACAGAGACGGGAACATTATTGTTAGGACCACGAAATGTTTTTCAGTACCAAGTACATTTCCAAGACGACAATTTCGACTGTGTAACGATTTGGCATCCCTACAGAGAACATTCTTTTGATACTGGACGGGATTGTAATTAACAGTTGATTGATTTACTCTATTAATTCTTCGACGATTAGCGAGAGACAATTGTTCAGAATAAATTAGCCGCTTAATGTGTGATACAAGATTGGAAAGGCCGCGTTTGGAGTAGGTACACACACAAAGGGCTAAGGAATGAACATGGATGGGTTTAAGTCAATAAGAGCCAGACACTCCCTTCCGTTCCGCACAGAGAGGGAGGAGTCATTTGATGATATCCTAACCTCAAAAAAAAAGGAGTACACTTAAGACTTATCAAACGTATGGAGATTAGTGTAATATTGTTACTACAAGCTGATGAAAGATGCTGCGGCCCATATTCAGACATAATGTGGCTGTGTGAAATCCTGGATTTCAAAGGATATTAATAATTAACTGGGCACAAATCCAAACTGAACCAAATCCTGATTTTTTACTGAAAATTTCCACATGATAAAACTCAATAACACTTTGACCGACCCAGGAATAGAACTCAGGACTTTATGCTCAGCAGTAGTGCTCCTTCTTCTTTTCTTTTCGTGTGGTTAGTGACTAACCTGGTGTCAGAGTTTTTATGCTGCCCATGGGCCTCTGACTTAGCTTCACATGCTGTTGAAAAATATCTCTCAGACATGCTGGTTTCCTGACGATGTTTTCCTTCACCGATTTTTAAGCAAGTGATAATTATATAATACGCACATGAATCCGTAAAATCATAGGTGCGTGGCTTGGGTTCGATCTCGAGACCTATGACTTAGCAGTCCGACGATCACACCGCTATCACTGCTGTCTTCCTACTGTGCCCCAGTAGGCTGTCACTGCTGTCTTCCTACTGTGCCCCACTAGGCTGTCACTGCAGTCTTCCTATTAGTGCCCAGAGACGGTCCAATATTATAACTACTATTTGACTAAACCGACAAGGCAGTCAATACGGATAAGTAAAAACGAATTACTCTGAATAGATGCATTTTATATTGAAAACCATAACTATAACGTTATGATATCCAAAAATTCCAACGCGCATACGTCAAACCAACCTGATCAAATGCATACCGACTTTATAAAGCCATAGAATTGGTAAAACAAAGCGCACGAAAATTCGATTACGCGCATTCATCGCGTGCGCTCTCCCGCGGTATCCCAGCACATTTGGCAACGAATGGTAGACTAAATTCGGAAGTATTCCACGTGGAGATAAACGAGAATTTGTTAGCACTAGCCAGTAATGGCGTGGAATTTTTTGGTGTTAGATAATGGCGTAGTTTTGTGATGAACATGATCTTTGGTTCGGAAATCGTTTTGGGTGTAAGATGATGGATCTGTGAGAGTTGGGCATGGAGATCAATAGGAAACAAAGCGATCAGTAATATGATGAGTCGACGATAGATAAATGCATTTTGAAATTCGAATGACATGCTAGAAGCATGAGACGATATGATGACGCTGGGGGGGGGGAGATTTATCACACTAATATTATGAAGGCGAAAGTTTGTGAGTGTGTGTGTGTGAGTTTGTACGTTTGTCGGTCCTTCACGCTCAAACGGCTGAACGGATCTGGATGAAACTTAGCATGGAGGTAGTTTATGAACTGGATTAACACATAGGATACTTTTTATCCAGGTAGTACGTTTCCTTGGGATAATTTCCGACATCATTATCATATTTAACTATTTATGTACACACATAAAAACAGACCAGAAGAAAGGAACAGAAAATACGTACAAAAATGATACTAATTTCTAAAGAAAAGAGAGTCGTAGAGAATGTAATGCGCTTTATCTAAGTATTTTTTTATTTATTATAATAAATAAAACGATATATTGTGTCCAATTTTTTTAAATTATATGACTGACGGTCTAAATATAATTTCTTTTTCTTTTCCCCGGCATTATACCTATCAACGAAAACTTTTCGTTCTAAATAAAAATCCTTGTATTTTTCAATTGGTACCTACTTATTCTACGAGTCTAATATTTTTTTTATCTGACTGACGGTTTAAATATAATTTGTTTTCTTTACCCCGGCATCATCCCTATCACCGAGTGTACAAAAAAACAGCAGAATTTTCGTTCTAAATAAAAAAATCTTTGTGTTTTTCAATGCTATCCAACTGAAATGGTACGGTTATCTGCCATCGTTGCATTTATTGTGTAGTTGTGACAACGGAAGTCGTCTGTCGCCACATTATCATAACGTTCTCTTTCATCGCGTAGCTTTTTATTTGACGCAATAGCATTTTCATTATTTCAGTCACTGGGTTACGTTGCTATTTGCCATCGGAAAGAGTTTTAAGGTGAATAGTTTTTTTTAAGAGTGTTTACCACAATTTCTTTGATAGTTTTTCAACTTAACTGCAAAAGCATAAGGTTCACTTTCAATTGGAAATATTTGACAGTTTAGGATAGCTTGATGTGCTGGCATTTATAAACATTATGTTTAATGCAAAAGTTGAAAATTACTGTATTAAGCAGCATAAACATATCGGACTATAATGTTCCCATTGCTGGGACACAGGCGTCTTTACGGTGGGAGGGAGTGGGCCATTGTCCACTACGTCAGCCCAGTGCGTGTTGGTGGCTGTTACATGTATGTGTGATTTTACACAAAGTAAAGCACCTGTCTAGGTTCGAACCTACGACCCATATCTCGTCAGTCGCGATTACTAAGCCACTGCTCACTGTATTAAGTATTCTTTTCAAAATGAATAAGAAGCTTTGCAGATACCAACTTAAATAATAAACGAATTCATCTCTAAGCGATCTCTTAAGTACGTGATGTATTATATTATACATCGTGTTACAAAAACGGAATATTCACAAAAGGTATACTAGACTGATAAGCTTGAAGGATTTTGAAAATTACGAAATAGAATTGAGAATTATGAATTAGGCTAAATTAATAGATTTTCTATACTAATACTACAAAGAGGAAAGATTTGATTGTTTGTTTGTTTGCATTGAATAGGCTCCGAAACTACTGAACCGATTTGAAAAAATATTTCACTGTTGGGAAGCTACACTATCCACGTGTGACTGTGTGTGTGAATTATATGTAATGGTTACGTCATTGTTGTAAGAAGGGATGCCATATCATCGTATATTTCACTAGAAATAAATTCAGTAATCAGCTTTTTGCATGTTAGTTTACAACATGTTTGCAGTGGAATTATTGCGTTAATACTATTATATAGATTTAATACCAAATGGAAAATCTAGCTTAACTTCTGTAACTCACTTGTTTGGTAGTGATACAGTGAGTAAACAGACCTCAGGTGAGATTGTAGTAATTGTGATGGATCACGAATATAGAGCTCCACAAATGTACCTAACTATGTTATGTAATTCTTGGAATAACTTGCCGTTTCTCTGTTGGTATTTTTTGTGTTATGACATATATAACGGTTATACTCTTTCTTCCCTTCGATTCGGGTTCGGGAACCGTTCGTTTTCCTTCAATTTTTTTTTTACCGTAAAACAACTTCTAATAGTAGGGGTTTGTTTAAGTTTTGTTATGTAGTTGTCATGCATGTGAAAATGTCAAATGTCTACCTATTTTTACCCTATCTCTTAAGAAGCTAGACCTAGTTGAAGGGATGGAGTTTAAGTGATTGTACCCTTATGATAAATAGAATTATGTACTACGCATTATGCAGTGCAATGTGATTTTGTTTATGCAATAAATTCTTTATTATTTTTTATTATTATTAGCCTATATAGCCCGCTGACAGATAGACTGACTGGCGGACGGACGCCAGAGGTGTTGTAATAGGGTTTCGCTTGGCATCCTTCGGTTACGGAACCCTAATAACAGTAAAAGTCAGCGAAAAAGCTGACTTTGCATATCTCAAAACGGTAAGAAACAACGAAAAGGCTGACATTGCGTATATATGTCACATTATGAAAGCATGAAAAAACGAAGAACAACTGCGTGAATAATTATTTATTTTAACTGAGCGAAAAATTTTCTTGAAATTAGCCTCAAATCTAATGTAATTATTTTACACGTGTTAAGGTAACTCTGTCTTAACAGGTGTATGGGTATGTTAAAATTTCGACATGTAGGTACTGTGTATTAAACATAATAATACTACTCTGTCAAGAAAGTATCGGGAATGGATGATTTGTTTATGGTTCCAAATTCAAATTTTTGTTTTTTTTGTAGTTGTTAGATTGGCACAACTGTTTTCCATTTTGGCGCGGAGTTTGAGTTGCATCTGTTATTTATATTAAATACAGTGCTGGTTTTAGTAATATCATATATAGTGTGTATTGCGAATTTCATAATGGACAAAAATATCGAACAAAGAGTTTGTCTTAAATTTTGCATCGCCAATGGAATTTCGTGTTCGGAGTCACTGAAAATGTTACAGAAGGCTTACGGTGAATCGACTTTATCAAAAACTCGTGCTTATGAGTGGTTCAAAGCATTCAAAAGCGGTCGAGATGTGATGGAAGATTTGCCTCGCTAACATCTTTTGTGTGTGATACAATTAATCTATACTAATATTATAAAGCTGAAGAGTTTGTTTGTTTGAACGCGCTAATCTCTGGAACTACTGGCCCGAACTGAAAAATTCGTTTTGTGTTGGATAGTCCATTTATCGAGGAAGGCTATAGGCTATGTAACATCACGCTACGAGTAGCGGGTGAAACCGCGCGGGAGTAGCTAGTGACTAAATAACTGTGTAGCGAAGGTATAACATGACGTCAGAATCTTATGTTTAAAGTTAAGTAGGACTGTTTTATTTATGTTGGAGGTTTAGCACAATCATCCTATTATGTTCCCACTGCTGCGACAAGGCCTCCTCTGTATGATTTTTTGGTTCCAAGACATGCCAGTTTTCTCAGGATGCTATTTCCTTCACAATTTTAAGAGCATTGGTGATGAAATTCAGAACATGGGTTTAGCATGATCATCCTTTAATGTTCCCACTGATGGGACACAGGTCTCGGCAAGGGAGTGTGGCCATAAAAGTGATGGCTTTGGAACCTCATGGTTGCCCACCAGGGAACAATACTCAATGTTTCTTAGATATCATATCACTTATTATAATACACACTATTGTTTTTATTCTGGGTACATCGTCTTCACATATAATGTTATAATACATGTATACAAAACATTGTGAAACATTTTAAAAGAGTAACGGTGGAGTTTCTTGCCCATTCTTCTCCACACGAAACTACTTTTTGGAAGGGGTGACTAGAATTAGTTCTATTTCTTGTTCATTTTGACGTTCAAAAGTGCCATTCTTGTGCCTATTTAAAATAAATGTTTTGACTTAGACTTTGACTTTGACTTATTTTGTAAAATATATTATATATCTTTGCGTGTATTTTATTTGTGAAGGCTTGTAATTAGCAACATAGTTATATATAATTGTGATTAGCTTGTTATTAGTCTGTAGGCCTTCCGAAAATAAATAAATAAATAATCCACCATATTTCCGATTCTCATCATTATTAGTTCTTCTCACCGTTTTAAGAGCATTGGTGATTAAATTGAAAACACGAAGTAATATGCCTGGCTGGGTTCGAACTTACTAACTATAACTCGTAACTCGTTGTCATTCGAGGTGAAATTCTTTCATGTACCTAAATAGTCGGGAAAATAATAAACATAAAGGGATAAGAAAGGAATGGCCATGTTCATTTCTTAGCCCTTTATGTTCAGGGGTAGCGATAATCCTTTACGTAAAGTAACGGGTAGTCCGAAGCCTGAAAGTCTGACAGCCAGTCTTACCAAGGGGTATCGTATTACCCAGTTACTGACTGGGTTGTGGAGGTCAGAAAGGCAGTCGCTCCATTTAAAATACTGGTACACAGCTGCACCGGTTAGACATAGTTGGAAAATGGCAGATTGGTAGCGGTAATCCTTTTGGACAATCTCGTTGAAAATTTAAGTGCTAAATATTTCCGTTAGTTTCCACACTGAAGAACTCAACTTTTTAGATCTTTATTCGTAGTTTAACGGCCGGATTATTACTTTCAGTACTATATACGCTATGAACTGTGAAAATAACTACAATTTGTCATAATTCATTTCAGTACCAACCGTTACTTGTTACAGGAATTCTGATTTAACTTTGAAAACGGCATGGCAGGTAATTTCCTGAAATTATATAGGTAACAACGACCAGACGTTTAAAAGTCAAACGGAATTTGAAACTTATTAATTACGTATTATAATTTCTTTTCTTAAAATTGCGCGTAAAGTTTCGACAGTATAATTAGCTGCCGGGAAATAATTATTTTTTTTTGTTACAAGTTCTTAAACGAAAATGATAATTGTCTTTTGTTTTTCGAAACGTATTTTCTGGAGGACCAAGTAAAATAACGCGTCACGACTGGTCTCAGTCGCCTAAAGAAGAATAAAAAAATAATATTCATGTAACGGGGACTGCGGTCCCAGTTTGACTGAGCGGTCCTAATCGCCTGAGTACCCATAGCATAACACATAAAGTCACGCCTTACTCCCAAGGGACAAAAGAGACACTTTAGACAGCAACTTGCTTCGTTCCTTACGTACTTCTTTTGCTTCATTTACGATAATAGGTACATCTGGTCATATACGCGTCAGTTGCGAGTACAACGCACCTGACCTTTCTGAAGAACATCACCAATTAAAGTCCAAATCAAATCATTTGCGGCGACCTCTCGCGCCCGGCTCTGGTGCAAGCCATGGTCCGGGGCGAGAGGGAGTGGGAGGCAGTCACCTCCTTCTGCGAAAAAGTCATGCTTGCGAAGGAGGTGGCGGGATGGGAGAGAGAAAGGTCCTCCCGTCCCAGCCGCCGCAGAAGACGCCCCGGGCGTCGGGAGCCACGTGACGACTCCCGGCCACCGTAGGCGCGGGCCTGCGGACGGTGAGAAATGGGTGACTCACCGCCCGATCAGCACCAGACTCGTGCCGGACGGCGCGTATATGTTCCACGCGCGCCTCAAAGAGATGTCAGCATATGAAGGGGCCCCTCAGGGCCAAGCCTGCCGGGTAAGCGGGATTGTCCGAAAGGGTTACCGCTACCCCGGAACATAAAGGGCTACGGAAGGAACATGGATGGGTTTTAGTCAGTAAGAGTCTGACACTCCCTTTCGCTCCACCCAGAGCGGGAGCAGTCTTCGGATGATTTCCCAGCCTTAAAAAAAAAGTCAAATCATTTATTTTAAATATCCACAAGAAAGACACTTTTGAACGTCAAAATGAACAAGAAATAGAATTGATTCTAGTCCCCCCTTCCAAAAGGTAGTTTCGTATGGAGAAGAATGGGCAAAAACTCCACCGTTACTCTTTTAAAATGTTTCACAATGTTTTGTATACATGAATTATAACATTATATGTGAAGACGATGCACCCAGAATAAAAACACTACACCACAGAAGGTGAAAAGAAAAACACGTAAGTACATGTTGCTCACATATTTACAAACATTCTAAAAGTTAATAATAATATTTCAATTAATTAGTGAGTTGAAGTTTTACCAAAATGTTAAAATATTCTCCTACTTCCACGATAATACAATAAAACACGTATCGGTTGTCCAATTCCAATAATGATAATTACAAAACATAACACCGGAAAAACTGCTGGCGAAACCCACAAAAATAATATTCCAGACAATAAATAGCAATCAATTGGACAATGACTTTGGGATGCAAACGAGTATCGTTTCATTTCATTAATTGTTTTGTGACTACGCATGAAATATTTTCCTTTTTGGCCTTGTTAAATGAAAATAACAATTGATTATAGCCTGCAATTGGAAGAGTTCGTGGCTAAGTAATAATAACCACACGGATCGATCCATCAGGTTAAGCTACGCTTGCCGAAGTTGGTTCGTGGATGGGTGACTATTTTTACACAACGATACCCCTCCGTGTCTCGGAAAACACGTTAAGCCGTTGGTCCCGGCTGTCATTTGTGCGTCTTTGACAGTCGTTACGGGTCGTCAGAAGCCCGAATGTCTAACAGTCAGTCTTACCAAGGGGTATCGTAATACTCATTTACTGCCTGGGTTGTGGAGGTCCGGTTAGACTGGAAGCCGACCCCAACATAGTTGGGAAAAGGCTAAGCAGATTGATTGAGCCTGCAATTGTTCTGAAATGATCATCGCTCGTATAGATCGAAATACACCATAGTTCAATAAAGTTTACCCCTATCACATGGGACCCAAATATAAATTGCGAGATGTGGGTGTACTATAGGTACACCGCTGCCTAACCCACAGCGGATTATTATGATAACTGAATAAAATTTTTGGCTTGACTTATGTTTGCATCTAATAACAATATCCATCTTACAGATATAAATTGCTATAAGCAGGTAACCAACGCGCCCTGGTTTGTACCCAACGAACTACTACACCATGACCAACGAATGCCCACTGTGAAGCAGGAAATCGTACGCCATACCAAGTCCTATAAAGAACGAATACAACAACACCCAAATACTCTGGCTCGGTCACTAATGGAGAATCACAACAGAGCGCGACAATTAAAACGCAAAATACCCCAAGACATAATCCAATCACAGTAAATATAACTACTGTTTAAAAAATTTGGATGTGACACAGGTCACATACTGAGCGAGTCAGCGATAGCACCAATCCAACATACTTCTGAATGTCCCATGAAGGAGACAGATTGTAGTAAATAAAGAACAAAAAAATAAATAATAATAAGCAGGTATAGCATGTGCATCATTAATTTGCAAAGCCCTGCAGTTGGTATCGGATCATCATAAAGGAAGAACTGAACAATCAAAAGATTAAAGAAAGTTAAATATAATAAAAGTATTGTTCCTCGGCTGGATGAAAAAGGCTAATCGTGTCCAACAGTGGACTGCAGTAGGCTGAAATGATGACAGTGATGATGATCGCTCCTCTTACAAAGTTCATCTTTAAATACGGTTGGTATCCTCCAAAACGGGGCGCAGAGATATCTGGGTTATTTATTTATTTGCTTATTGCACAGTGTACACAACCATGGTTACACGCTAGGCTTTAAACTAGTGAGTATATGACCCTGAAAGGTCGCAGCAAGATAACTTAGATCTTTAAAACTACACAACGGATTTTGATGCAGTTTTTTTTATAGATAGAGTATAATAAGTATAATAATTATAATTTAATAACATGCAATTTCCGTCATCCAAGCGGGCGAAGTCGCGGGCAGAAGCTAGTTAATAATATAATTGCGAGTAGGTCGCTACAACCAATGGTGTATAACCAGTATAACCAATAAGTTATTAGAATTGTGTTAAAAATAAGAAGAATCCTCCGTTCTCTTTTTAGAAGCTTCCCTTAAAACATATAATCGTATTTAATACAAAATATTTCCGCTTCTATCTCCGGCAAAAGTTTGTATGTCCGCGAAAACGACAATGTTATTGAATTTCAGGTGTCAGACGTGCGTGCGATTATTGATTTTAATTCTATAAATACCTACATACTTGTTTCGACAGCGAATCGTATTTTGATCAACATGCAACCTGACACTGACCTCACTGTAAAGAACGTGAGAAACTGTAAATTGCGTAGGGAGTAACAGACTCTCGTGGACAGACAGACAGCACTTGGTTAAGTACTAACAGCCGCACAGGTCGATGCATCAGGTTAAGCTACGCTTGCCGGAGTTGACGGTGGATGGGTGACCATCTTTACATACCGAGACTCCTCCGTGTCTCGGAAAGCACGTTAAGCCGTTGGTCCCGGCTGTCATTTCTGTATCTTTGACATTCGTTATGGGTAGTCAGAAGCCCGAAAATCTGACAGCCAGTCTTAACAAGGGGTATCGTATTGCCCGGTTACTGGGTTGTGAAGGTCAGATAGGCAGTCGCTCCATGTAAAATACTAGTATTCAGCTGCATCCGGTTAGACTGGAAGCCGACCCCAATATAGTTGGGAAATTGCTAGGCAGATGATGGTAGCGGTAACCCTTTCGGACAATCCCGCTGACTGCGTATCCCCTTTAAATTAGATATAACTAAGAAGTCTCCGTGTTAGTTCACGCCATACTTAATCGTTATGATATTTTACCTAGCATTTTATGGTATCCTGAGTCCAAGGTTTTTTGTAAGTGGTACAATATGTTTACCATTTTATAAAGTTATAAAGCACTTTATAAGGTTTCTATTACGTGAAGTGTCAAGAAATAATTTCTTGAAAACATCATCACCTATGTTGTTGGGACATAAAAGGTGTCCGTGCCACGTTTAAAAATAGAAAAAAGGTGTTTAATGTTGTAACCCGAAGTGGAACTCGTTAGACGCCATTTAATGGATTAAATCCAGTAGGTACAAACTCTTGTAAGGTGCATACCGACGAGAATGACCATCAATCAAGTGGCAATTGCAGTTAATTTTATTTTAGAGACAATTTTTGTCAGACATTGTTTTTTTTTGTAAAGGATTCTTTTGTTTTGACCTCCATCGATCAATTGGTAATTGTAGTTGATTTTATTTCAGTGTCAATTTTCGTCATAGCATCGTTTTTTGGAAAAGGATTCTTTTGTTTTGGCCGACCGTCTGATAGGCTGTGTAGTATGAGACAAAATTCCATCTATAGACCGAATGATTAACTGAGAAGGTTCCTGACGTAGCTGCGCGGTGCGGGAGGGGTGACACTTATCACAAGATGATGAATCCTTGAGCTCAACCGTGAGATCTGATCTAAGAGTATGTCTGGACTAAAGAGACTGACCCCTGACTTTGTTATGGTCTTTCTACACATAGTTTTAAAACATCATTTATTTTTTCCTTAAAAAGGGTTTGTACAAACACGAAAACTGACCTACTTACTGAAATAAAATCATTTATTTCTTATAAAGTCGCTTCTTAAACCTTACGGTAAGGAAGATGATCACCATAGCAACAGAAGGTCACATAAACAACACCTCACGGATTATCCACGGAAACAGCCGACCCCACACGAACCATAAACACTAACCTACACCTTGAATGGAATTATGGTGTGGTATAAAATGAAAGCGATCGAACAAAATCCTGCCTTGTTCTGTTCTATCTTTTTTTTTTTTTAAGGCTGGGAAATCATCCAATGACTGCTCTCGCTCTGGGTGGAGCGGAAGGGAGTGTCAGACTCTTACTGACTAAAACCCATCCATGTCCAACAAAATCCTGCCTTATTCTGGATTATTTTCAAACAATTGTTCTCAAAGAAGTTGCGACATTGGTAACTGTTGCTTATAAAACCTAAGGGTCTAGACAAGTGACATTTACCTGCCAAGAGTTTCGTATTAAATAACTTTCAACAGGATTTATATAATAAAATTTTCTTGTTTTGGGGAGGGTTAGTCATCAAATGACTGTCCCGCTTCTGGGTGGAGCGGAAGGGAGTGTCGTGTGTCTCTTACTGACTAAAACCCATTTATGTACCTCCCTTACTTAGCCCTTTGTGTTCGGAGGCAGCGATAACCCTTTCGAATAATCCAGCTGACCCGTCAAACTTGACTCTAACAAACAATAAACTAGAAGCAATAAATGTTTTTTAAACTGTTTAGATAGTGCAATTGGCTATTAAATTGCATTTTGTAAATCAGGATTAATGTTTGCATGCTAGGTGTGTTTACTATTACTGGGAATACGGCGGTCACGGTGGTCACGTGCTGCCATGCAAAGTGAGGCTCGGGGGAGACCCCTTTACAGTCTCCTCGGAGATGTGCCTTAACAGGCGTTGCACCCTCTGTGCAACGCCGGTCCCGGACTGGTCTTTTTAGAGGTAACGGGACCCCTTCCATGTGCTGATGGTGATCACCAGAATGGTTTTAGTGAGGTAACAATCCCACACTCCCTGGTCTTCTCCCCAAAAACCCAGGCGCCTTTTGAAGGATGCCCTCCGAAAACAAAAAAAAGGAATGTTTACTAAGAAAACATAAGTATAGAGCGTATTTGTATATGCAACGCTGTTCTCTTATAACTTGTACCACAACCTTCCACTTTGAAGAGTTAAGCTCTCCAGGGGGCAGGATTTGTGGTGGAAAAACTTTGTCCATTAAGACTCACCACTGGTCATCAGTTTGTTTACTTGTTTCTTTGCTTAGGTGTATACTTAACATAGTACTTACTTATACTGGTTTGGTCTTAAGGGTGCTGTCAGAAAGACAAGTGATTTGTTGAATGGGAAATGAAGTTTCCTCATTGAAACTGCGAGTGGGCTCTGCAACTAGTTCAAACTATTGATGTGGTTTTTATACCGGGAATTAGGTACTTCCGTATGGTTACGACTGAAAGAGGATTTTTTTTTATTGTTCACCAAATCCGAACGAATATTATAAATGAGAAAGTAAGTTTGTTTGTCACCGTTTCATGCTTAAACGACTGAACCGATTATCCTGAAATTTTGCATATATGTTGTCAGGTGTACGGAAACGGACATAGGATACCTTTCATTCCGAAAATAGTACTGTTTCCGAAGAAAACTACGATAGCGTTTTTATAATATTAGATGGCGCCACGTATCTTTCGAATCATATTTGTATTATATTAGTACAAGCAGAGTACAACCCGAATTGATTTTCACATTCTCAATTAAAACGAGCGAAGCCAAGGGCAAATGCTAGTGTGTTATAATTATTATTTCGACTATTTTATTAATTTCGAGGATTTCCAATATAAAATTTCCGCATAAAGTAAAGGAACAATATTTTTTACAAAACTGTGATTACAAAATAAGCTCTAATTTAATTTCCAAAATCGGAGCCCCAAAACTCCAATATGGACGGAATAATTAATTCATGTACATACTTTAGCGTATGAAAGTCACTAACAGGCCCACTTAAAGATAATTAATTTAGCCAGCAGTAACGTTTGTGAACAAACTGAATATTTATTAAGTGTAACCATTTCAGGCTTGACTCATTACCTCATTAGTTCTAGTAGGGTCCGCATAAAATGAGACGCTTTAAGACAAAGGGTTAAAATTAAAAATGTTAAAACAAAATGTCGACTAGCTTAAATTAAACGTGGCGTTTTGAAAAATTATGAGTTATAATCTAGTTTCCGTGATTTGGGTTTGTAAATCATATTATTTTGCGCCTTTGAATTATAAAAGGCTTTGTTATTTTTGGTGTATAAAGGCTGTTTTGAAATACGTGGAAAATTGAGTTGACCTGTATGAAAGCTGTAATAAAATCAGTAGTTTCATAAACTGTAAAGTAAGTTTTCCATATAAAACGCAAAATGGCCGCTAGTTCAAAGAAGAAAACTGCATCGATCACAATACTTTCATGTCGGCTATTCCAGACAATACCAATCGTTATTTATATTTTCATTTTATTTCCTTTGGGTGAGCAAAAGTATTTTATCGAGTAACAGCTACCGTTACAAATTCTCAACATTCAATATATCTTCGCCGCGCCACTAGGTCGTAACATGATATAAGATAAATCGATGGTTGAAATCAAATACAGAAATGGTTTAATACTGCTGTTTGTAAAATACACCTGAACCCTCACTTCTTTCTTCGCCAAGTAGCAGAAGTATATCGACGATATTTGTTAATACATTTTGAAAATGGAACGACAGTGAAAAAATTAAAAAAAAAAGGATGCATAGACTTGGTCAATTAAATTGGAAAATTAAAAATAAGATTGCGTAGACTTGGTCAATTAAATTGGAAAATAAAAAAAATTATGCATAGACTTGGTCAATTAAATTGGAAAATTAATAAAAAGGATGCATAGGTTTGGTCATGTCAAGAGGATGAAGGACAGAAGACTACAAAAACGTATTCACAAGGCAGATTTGAGATCTCAGCGGGATTTTCCGAAAGGGTTACCGCTACTCCGGAACATAAAGGGCAAAGGAAGGAACATGGATGGGTTTTAGTCAGTAAGAGACTGACACTCCCTTCTGCTCCACCCAGAGCGGGAGGTGTCAATTTTTGGTTACAAAAATAAGGCAGATGTGAGAGAAAACGCCTAAGAAGGATATCATACTGACCTTTGTTGGTGATGTTCTTCATTAAGGTCAGGTGTGTGAACGTTAACCTATTGACCGCTTGGTTTTATATCAATTGCCGTGCCCCTAGCGCCCATCCCATAAAAAACATCATTTCAGACGAATAAGGCCTTGCAATTACATAAAAAACGAAAACCGAACGTACATCCTCATTAGAACAAACACGACTCAGGCGCCACGGGCACGAAAACATGTGTCGTATTAATCCGACTGCGGCGGTTAAAAGGTTAATGACGCAATAGAAGTGTGTTAGCAACGTAACAGGTGTCGTTCTTTAGTCTGTCCCAAGGGAAAAAGGCGAGAGTTTATGTAAGTAATATGTGTATTTTGGAAGTTATCCCATCAACAAAAATCATGTAGTAAAGATCTATCATGTGCGGTCCATGGTCCTTTACGGGGCCCCGGTGTGGGCGCGTTCACTGCGGCGGCGAGCTGACTAAATGGACGCGCCTCAAAAGTTGGTAGCCATTACGCTGATCCCGGGGTACCGTACGATCTCGGGCGAGGCGGCAAGCCTCTTTGCCGGACTGCCACCGTGGGATCTGGAGGCGATAGTCCTCGCGCGCCTGTACGAGTGGCGCGCGGAAGTACTAAGCCGGGGGAAACTCCGTTTTCGCGGAAAATTACGGCGGAGTAGATGGACTTCCAGCGCGATCTCATGGCGGCCTGGAAACAGCGATTGTAGCAACCCAGAGCAAGGCACGCCACGACTGTGGCGGTAGGAAAAGAAATCTATTATATTAGGATATTGGTTGTGATCTGATTGGATGACAAAAGGTACAAAATGGTTACCGCACTGCACTCAAAATTGATCATTCTCATCCATTTTTTTTTTATTGGTCGTACTGAATAAAGCAGGTATAAGTAGCAAGAACACCCAGAATATAAAATGTCGGAACTCTTCACTGACAAACACCAATATTTTCCTAATTCCTCGTTTACTTCCAGCATTGGCAGTTTTATTTTTGGATCATGCAAATACTGCCACATGTTTTCTAACAAGAGTGGTCCCAGCGTGTCTGTAGTCTAATCGAGTTACATCACAGGTTTTAGCAGGCATACGTGCCAGGACTGTTGATGTTCAGACCAAAGCTTGAAAAATTCATTGTTTACAATATAGTTCTAGCGTCAGAAGGTTTTGTTTTAATATTCCATGATTTGTCTAACAAAAAGAATAATAAATTAGATGGGTTTCACATGAATTTCATATACTTTTATTTAGACTTAATTGTTCATGAATACCATACAATATAATAAATAACATCACTATAGAATATTCCGCAGAAGGGGTCAGTAGGGTGATTAACCCATTAGATGTTCGCCTATTAGAAGCCGTTCCTTATAAGAGCTCAACGATTTTACGGTTATATTTATTGTCGTTTCGAGACAACTTTTCTTATGAACCTATGGCGTTCATACGACATTTGAGGGGTTCATTTGTTCTTATAAGTACAGCATTCAATTTTACAGCTCCATATTTTAGCAAAATACTCATATTTTTGCTCACCAATTTAAGTACAGTATTGCTATTTCAGTATTTGTGTGCGTTTATTTAAATCTTAAAGCGCTTTCAAAAGTTTAGAAGCTAAAGTTACATCATTAAAACGTGACGGAAGAAAAAATCCCAAAGAAATATTTTAACTGGTAACCCTAGCTGAAGCTGTGAACTCGGCAAGTTGTCATTTAGAGCCTTGAGGGCCCCTCGCCAAGTAAAGGGAAGGAATTATTCTTAATTTGTGAGGGTATTTTTGGAACATTTCTGGCAAGATTATCGGAGATTTTATTTTAAGAGTGACCTATCTCAAGGTCGAAGGAGACAATGTTTGTTTTGTCTCGGTTAAAGAGTATCCTTTCTGTGTAAAATGTTTCTTTGACTGAGACCTTTTTTGGATTTTATGTGATTACTTTGTTGCTCTACATTTGTTACCCGATCACGCAGGGAGACTTTAAGCACAGCCTCTTTATCAGATGACTTTCCAGTGCCATAAGTATTAATTGCCAACATATGCCTTTTTTAAGGAGGGAAATCATCTAATGACCTCTCCTGCTCTGGGTGGAGCGGACGGGAGTGTCAGACTCTTACTGGCTGAAACCCTTTCATGTTCCTTCCTTAGCCCTTTATGTTCCGGGGTAGCGGTAACCCTTGCGGACAATCACGCTTAACCGGCGCCAATATATGCCTGATATGCCTGGTGAAAAGCAGAAAACCCATTTCCTGCCCAAAAATAAAGCACATAAGAAAACAGGTTTTCTCTAACAAGCAAACTTGAAACGACAAAACTCCATATGCAAAGATTATAAACACCTTAATAAGCAAGGCACGTAATAAAACACAAACTAAGATAATTACTAAAGAAAATCTGCCACATCGAACTAAGCGAAAATAACACTAATTAATTAAAGAACTTTGTAGTTAACAAACAAACATGGCGCTCAAAAACACGAGTCGCATACAGAGCGGCAAACTGACAAAACTTGGATATCCACATCCGTCATGTTGGCAAAACGTGGGGCTATGAGATTAGCGAGATTGGTTTTGGAAGATAAGTGAACAAAAGAAAGAAAAATACTTTGCTTAATGGATTCATAACGGGACTTACACATATTTGTAGTACTGTGAAGGTCAGAGGGACCAACACTTTGGAGGCTCAATGGTTGAGCTAGGGATTTCTCAACCTATAAAATGCAAACATACAGGCATATAATGAATTATATTGCCTTTAACGAATACATGCGTCAAGCAGTACGGCTACCGTCGTACTCATTTTTTTTTATCATAAACCTATCAATCTATTCAATTAATTTCAAAGATCGAATGCTGTTAGTTATTTACCAGCCAGGTTCCACAAAAGGTTTCACTTAGACTCTACAGTACTATAAATATCCTATCTGTCGGTATGAGGAACAGGGTTTAAAGTTCACTCATCCTCCATAGAAAAGAAAGGATCCTCTGATCACACCAGTGTTGGGTTACCGCCAGATGCGTTTTGTCGGGATGTTGTATAAATGCTAGTCGCGCGGTGAACTTTGCTTGCGCGATGCAGAATTTTTGCGTGACGTCAGTGTGAGTCTACTGCGGGTAGATCGCATGTGGCGATGTCGATGCCGCTACATCCGACTTGATGGTATGGACACTGCTTTACTAGTCCGGCCGAGGGTACAAAATTACGCACCCAGCTGTTTTGCTGAAAATCGCGAAAACCCGTATTTGTGACCTTTGACCCCGAGTTTATCAGGTATCGGATCGATGAGGATTTTTTAGATTTCATTTATGATAGTGTTTTGAAACATCCTTCAAATTTTGAGCTGAGTGTGAAATTTTGTACCTTCACACCTACTTGTTGGTCTGATTTGACCGGACTATATATTCTTTTTTTGTTTTTGTAAATGGCTTCTATTCAAGGAGCCACTTTTAACAGATAAAATTGATATGATAAAGTAATAATAATATAGAAATAAAATAAGTGAGATATATCGGGAGTCACCGCTAAAACTTGAAAGTACACTTCCGTATCGCTTTAAACGAATTAACTTTAGAACGTAGGGCTTGAAAAATTAGGGACAATCATGAAAATTTTCCAATCTTTTACTTTTTATTCATCTCAATCCAATACTTAAAGTCTTCCAAGTCAACTGGACATTTGTTCACATTAAATATTTAGTATTCCGACATTTACGACCGCTAATGCGGTGAAATAACTATCGAAATAGAATATTATGACTTTGTTAAACCTACATTGTAATAAAATGGCATTAAATTCAGCCGGGAGACCGATATTATATTTATCCTAATTTCGTGTCGTTTAATAGCCTTCGTTCGTTTTAGTCCTTTGTGCAATGTTCCAAGAATATGAGATATACATATACAGTATATACATCCAAAAGAATATGCTGCAGACCACAAATTGTGAAAAAAAATCAGCTGTTCCCTACATTTCGACGAGTCACGTGACCAAAAATGCATAGAACAGCTGATTTTTTTTTGCGATTTTAGTGTTGGTCCCATAGTAAAAGTTGTTCAGTTTGGTGGCCTGTAGCATATGAATTTGTATTTATATACCCTTTCGGTTACACCCTGTATAAGACTAAAACAACGTGGCGCTACAATGGTGACATTAATTTAACACACGGGTAAGGCTAGTACCTATTAATCATATAAATGTTGACATGTTACAAAAAAAGGAATTCTTTTTTTTTCATAAAATCTAACTAATAAAATCAATTTCCCTACTTTTTGCAAATGTTTCACCCTAATAGAATTGCTTATTAATTTTAATTTCATTGCTGCGAATGTTTTGATCCGTGACCCCAGCAAATGACCGCTGCGCGACAGTTCTTTAAGTACATGTTGCTCTTTGACACTTTTTTCTAACATTTTAAATAAATACGTAAATAATAACGTTTCATGGAAATATAATGTCTTCGAGAAACGAAAATGTGAAAACGTTTATGCAAATTGCAAACACACTAAAGAAACTTTGCTAGTGTATTACATTAATTTAATGATGACCATTGTAGCGCCACATTGTATACCAAATTGATAAAAGCTCTAGTATTGGAATAGAATAAATCAAAAACTAGGCCAACTGATACCGAACATAGATCTGTCAAAAATTTCCGAGGCAAAGGTACCAAAATATGCGGCGCCTTAAACTAACAGAAACATTGTCTGAGTTTTAAACTATAAGGCTGTGCGCAGACCTGAGTCAAGACTTCCTTAGACAGACTTAATTTATACTAACTTATTCTTCTTGTTTTCGTGTCGATGATACTCTTTCTGAAAGTTATTATATTGAATGAGCCTAGTAGGTGGCCACATTCATTGCAGCATCAGTGACATTCTTTAGGTTCGTCTGAGGTGCAGGTAAACGGGCACTGAGGACACTCCAGCAGGTGGTGCACGAAAAAAATGATAGTGCACTTGCAGTAAAACAAAGTCTCCTAATTAAAGCTGTAATAAAACTATTCAGAAAAAAAAATGCCACAACACAAAACTGTGGGATAAAGCCTTAAATTTTGACAGTTCAGCAACATTCATTGCGTCATTTGCGTTATAGAGCGGACAAACTTTTCAAACTTAAAAAGCGATGAAGTAGCAATTTTGCTTCCAATTTTTATTGGAAGCAAAAGGGTTGTGACTGAAAGTGTATCACGATTAGGTTACACATGAACTACGATAACAAGGCCCGTCTTTGCAAAATTCAAAAGGTTTGAAAATATTTGTACAAAGACTCACAATGCATGTCGCTGCCAGCCTGTTACTGAAGACGAATACTCACAAATTCATAGAAGTTCTTTCTTAACATGTAACCACAAACATTAAAACGATAATTTGAAGGGGCGCGCCATGTTATTGTAGTTTATCTCTACTGTTTTCACCACGACAGACAACTGTATCGACGCTGGTGTGCGCTCTGCCTAAAGACGCTTCGTGTATTCACTTTATCAAAAATTCCGAGGCGGTCACAATTCCAACAGTTCAAACATTGTTCTCAACTTCGACAGCCCTTGCTCAGGGCTGCCACATTCCGACAGGATTCGGAGAGAATTATGCAGAATTTCGTCTGTGGTTTGAATAATCGCGCGTATTACAATGGCATGCCGGGAAAGGAATAAAGGGACGAAGAGGTATCTACTTCGTCTCTAATTGTTATACAAATTGATAGGTCTGGAAAGCTGACGCGAAGGGACAAATCTTTTAAGGTCATAGAAGATACAGATTTTCATATCATACAAAGGTTAAGCAGCTATTATAGCTTCTCATTTTACGTGAACCAACAATTGGGTATTTGAAAGGGTAATCAATAACGTTATCTACTTTTTATGTTTTATGTTATGAAATTTAAAACGCAGAAATTGTACGTGATTTGTATGAAATATAACAATGTGACGTCACAGATTTTTAAAATCAAATGGAATACTTATGAGCATTAAATGCAATTTTACAATTATATCTTCGCATAATATTAAATTTCTGTACGGTGATGGAAGGTTTTAAGACGAGCGGTATTTTATATACTTATGTGATCATATTTTATGCAAAATAGTAACTAGGTATATGAAATATGTTTTTTTTTACAATGTGTACTGTTTCAACACCCTAAAACGCGAACAAGCAAAATCCCTCCCACTCTATAGACAAAATACATAGAAAACTTTCGCTACGCTTCATAAATTGTATTACACGAACAAACTGACGCATTTTACTCGAATTTGTTAATATAATTACATGTTCTGACGCCAACAGATCAAGCTATCTTAGACTGTCACATTTTCCCAATTGAAAATGAACCTTATGCTTTTGTAATAAAGTTGAAAAACTATCAAAGAAATTTGAAAGATTGCGGTAAACTCAAACTCAAACTCAAAGTATTTATTTCAAATAAACCAATTACAGGCACTTTTGAATTGTCAAGGTGTCGGTCAGTCCGAGAAATGAAGCTAGTTGCCCATTCCAAAGGAGTAGGTACCTATGGAGAAGAACGGGCAAGAAACTCCATGGACACTCTTTTAAATAAAATATGGTTACAAAATATTGGTTACATAGTTCATATTAATATTATACATGTGAGAACGATGCAGAACGTTAAAAGCATCAGATATAAAATATGTAAAAACTATTCAATAGTTAAATTAAAACAAGCCTTAGCCGCTAAGAGATGACCAGTCCCTACTGACAGCGCCCGTTCACGAACATGACGCATATATTAGCACCATTCAGCTCAACCATTTTGAAGGGAGCTAAATGATCCAACACACACGCCACCATCAGCGAGACATTAAAGTGAGCATGGCATACTCTCAGCCGCCAGGGCATATTCAAGTCAATGAAAGACGCACCCAGAAACTGGTCGCTTTATAGTAGGTACATAGTACTCACATATGTGCTAAGCAGTTAAGTATACAATATTAAGAGATTGAATTTATACAATGCACAGATGTTTTTTTTTTTTTGTTGTTGATCTTCCGCAGCTCCATCAGTTTTCAGTAGTCTAATAAATTAGTTGCTGCGCCCTTGTGGAGCTGGACTAGCATTGACCCAAGCATTTTTATCAGCAATGTAATCTCCCAATTTATAATACGCTTGGCTGCATAGTGTGCGTTTTATACAAGTTTTAAATTTTGTTTCATTAAGTTCAAGAATGTGGGGAGGTATTTTATTGTAACATTTTAAACAGTACCCCATGAAAGATGAATCTACTTTAGCCAGCCTGAAACCTGGTTGAACTAATTGGTCCCTATTTCTAGTGAAATAGTTGTGTCTTTCACCTCTTTTACTAAAAAGATGCAGATTTTTCCTTGCGTACATGATGTTTTCATAGATATATTGACAAGGTACAGTCATGATGTTAATAAGCTTAAACCGTTCCCTTAGAGGATCGCGCCTACGAAAATTATAAATGGCTCTGACAGCTCTTTTCTGCAGAATAAAAATAGACTCGATGTCTGCAGCTCGTCCCCAAAGTAAAATACCGTAAGACATAATACTATGAAAATAACTAAAATAGACTAGCCTCGCGGTATCTACATTCAGTCAAAAAAGTATAAGGAATGGATGATTTGTTTATGGTTCCAAATTCAAATTTTTGTTTTTTTGTAGCTGTTAGATTGGCACAACTGTTTTCCATTTTGGCGCGGAGTTTGAGTTGCATCTGTTATTTATATTAAATACAGTGCTGGTTTTAGTAATATCATATATAGTGTGTATTGCGAATTTCATAATGGACAAAAATATCGAACAAAGAGTTTGTCTTAAATTTTGCATCGCCAATGGAATTTCGTGTTCGGAGTCACTGAAAATGTTACAGAAGGCTTACGGTGAATCGACTTTATCAAAAACTCGTGCTTATGAGTGGTTCAAAGCGTTCAAAAGCGGTCGAGATGTGATGGAAGATTTGCCTCGCTCTGGTAGGCCGTCAACGTCTGCAACTGAAGTTAACATCGCAAAAGTGAAGAAAATAGTGACTGAAAATCCCCATTCAACTCTGAGAGAGATAGCCGCTGAACTTTCTGTATCTCACGAGTCGATCCGTACCATTTTAACTAATCATTTGGGTATGAAACATGTTGCTGCTCGGCTAGTCCCAAAAGATCTGAATTTTCTCCAAAAACTCAATCGCATGAAAGTCGCTGAGGACATGCAAGAACGAGTCAGTTCGGACCCAACATTCATGAAACGCATTGTTACTGGTGACGAGACGTGAGTTTACGAGTTTGACATGCAAACTAGTCAACAAGCTTCAGAGTGGCGCCTTCCAACTGAACCGAAACCGAAAAAACCACGCCAAAGTCGATCAAAAGTCAAAGTCATGTTGACTGTTTTCTTTGACTATCGCGGTGTTGTGCACTCTGAATTCTTACCGGAAGGTCTAACGGTAAATAAAGAATATGATTTGAGCGTTATGCGGCGTTTAAGAGAGCAAATTCGACGAAAAAGGCCAGATTTGTGGAAAGAAAATTCTTGGATTTTGCACCACGACAATGCGCCTTCGCACAAGGCTATCATTGTGAACGAATTTTTGACCAAACACTCAACAAATACCATCCAGCAACCACCATATTCACCAGATATGGCTCCTGCTGACTTTTTTCTTTTTCCTAAACTCAAATTACCACTTCGTGGCACCCGTTTTCAATCGATAGAAGACATAAAGGAGAATTCGCGGCGAGAACTGAACTCAATTCCGGAAGCAGCGTTTAAAAAATGTTTTGATGAATGGATTATTCGTTGGCGCAAGTGTATGGTTTCTAAAGGAGCATACTTTGAAGGTGATAAAATAAATTTGGATGAATAACAGACATTTTGTGTATTATTGATCTTTTCCCGGTACTTTCTTGACAGAGTAGTACATCAGTATACTGACGGATCTTTCTGACAGCATATGCTGCAGAACTTAGCCGTCCTGCAAGAGATGTTAAATGAGGACCCCATTGTAGCCTTGAGTCGAGCGTGATCCCCAGGAAAACAGTTTTACATTACAACAGGTAACATGATGTGCTGGCCTCTGTACACGAAGTGTCTATGAAAGAGTCTTGAGAATAGAACAGACTTGTAACACGTCATGCTACGAGACGGTTGAACAGCGTTGATTGGTCACATTTCATTTCGTGTGACAAAATTTTCTTCAATCCGCCAATGAGCGCGCGTGTTATAAATGTTTAGTTTCTTTTAAAACCTGAATGTTTCTTTACGTGAAGTATATTTAATATTTTAATTAACTTGGACACCTTGGGAATATCGTCTTTGAGTACTTTCTTGGTATTAGGTTTGGAAATTAATCTATCTATTTTGGTTGGCGTGCCGTGCCGCCAGTTTATGTTAAAGGTATCTAAAGTTTGGATACTTCAAACGATAACTTGATTAAAAACCATTCAGATAGTACGTATTTAGGTATTTCGAGAGCAACTCATGTTTTCAAGCTCTACTGCTGAGCATGAGGTGCTGGGTTCGATTCCTATGCTGTTGTGTGTTTCTCTGGAATTACTCAGCAGCCCTTTTTTTGAGGGTGAGAAATCATCAAATGACCCCTCCCGGTCTGGGTGGAGCGGAAGGGAGTGTCAGACTTTTACTGACTGAAACCCATCCATGTTCCTTCCTTAGCCCTTTTATGTTCCGGGGTAGCGGTAATTCTTTCGGACTATGTACCACAAACTGTCATTTTTTTTAAATCGTTTTGAACTTAACAGCCAACGCTTTAAGGTTAAAAATCATTTGAAGAATTGTGCAATTTGGTATTACTTGATGCGCTGCCGACCGTACGTAATATTCAGCCTATTTCAGCACTGGCTAACGATTTTACAGACTTTTAGTATTAGCATAAATTCTTCAGACCACCCTGAAATATTTTGCTGACAAATTACGGCGTGTAAGACACACCTAGCCCATTAATTTCATCGCCAACTGGACAGACCCATTTCATCTTTAACGATAGCGGTAATAAAATATTTGACTACGTTGGAATTGTATTCAGTCATAAATGCGTCATTTTCCTTTTAATTGATAGGGTTAGTAAATGGTGACTATATTTGTAAAATATTTTTTAGCGCGTGGTAAAAATTGGGTTTTAGACCGCCAATTTGTTTTTTTAAATACGTTTTTATTCGTAAATTAGTTTACTAGCATTCTTCTAGAAAGAAAGAATAGTTATTTGTAATGCAAGGCTGGGAAGTTGATTTTTGGCGCGAGTACTTCTATTGAAACCTGAGTAAGCGAAGGATTCTAGGGTTGAACCATGAGCGAAGCGAGTGGTTCAAATATAGAATCCTGAGCGTAACGAAGGTTTCAAAGGTACGAGACGCAGAAAAGCTTTCCTGCCGAGCGCAACACACAATTTTTCACCTCACTACGGCGAGGAAACTGCTAGGTGCAAGAAAACAGGTGTTGTTGAGTTTTATTTTGTTCGAGCGTCTCAGATACATTGACTCATGTGAAGAAAATAACAGATACTTGGCAATGTATCTTATGAGTTACATAGAATATCTCCAAAATTAAATACCCTGTATTTTGTTCTATATCCTACTTGTCCTCTAAGGAGAATGAAAGAAAAAAACTAATTTAATACAAATAACTAACTAATTTAATTTAATACATATTTATTTTTGCCAAGCAAAGGATTAAATAACATATTATAATAGTATTTATTTTATTAAAAAAATTAAACTTACATTACTACACAATTGGGTATTTGACAGGGTAGTATTTTTATGGCATATTCAAATGTGTTTTTTTAATCAAATGGAATACTTATTAACATTAATTCCAATTTTACAATTATATCCTCGCAAAATATTTAATTTCTGAACTGTGATGGAAGTTTTTAAGGTGAGCGGTATTATTTAATATTTTATTTTAGACCGTGTCATGCATTTTCAGTGGACTGGCAGTATAGAAAATTATTAAATAGAAAGGTTCGAATTTTAAAAACTCTTTCCACGCTAGAGGGCAAAAATCGATTTTCGGCTCAGATTTCGAATGACAAACAGACTCTTTCCGAGCCTGTGAGGTAAAAACATATTTTATTCAGGACACGCACGGGAAATACACAGAAAAATAATATTGAAAAAAAAAAACAAAACGGAATATAAAAAATAAGCAATTAAAAATAAGGACAAAAAGATTTAAAAAAAAACAAAGACCTGTGCGAGGCCGAAAAGGCTCGAAAGCAGTGCTGCAATATTCAGGAAATAAATGATATGACACTGGCTCCGCCGTTTTCCTTCACCGTTTTGAGAGCAGTAGTGATGAAATTATTTACAAAGAGTAACGCACCTATTTATTTTACCGTCAAAATGTAAATGTCAATCTTATGCGAGCGTTCCTTTTGTTGCTACACCGCCGCGAAATTAGCGCCATTTCATATAGGTATCATTGGTGACTTTAAAAAAATCCTTTTTGTAGTTTTTTATATTTTGCTCAGCAAAGGATTTAAGTTGAGTAAAATTCCTAGATCGTAGAGGGCTATGTTTTGTGCGATTTTCCGAAGGCAATATTGTAAGTCTACATTCGTATTCAAAAACCAAGTGGCAGTACACTTTCTAGGGTGTAATAAATGCGCTAACTGCGTATAGGGTATATACGCACCCACGCCTAGAATGTCAGTTGTATAATTGTGGGTTTATATTACGTGGAAATCCCTCACCCGTACGCAAAATCTGCGCTTTGTTATGTTGGAAATCCGATATAGCTCGCTATACCTCAAATGGAATGTATTTGTGAAGAATTTCTATTACCTAGTCGGTATTAATAACCCACTATCTAGTTACCACTATGTAGTTATCTAGGTATCACTAGTTAGGAAAAGAAACGTACTTAAAAGAATTATTATTCCGTGAAATCATGAGTTATAGGAACCTTCCTACTTGCTATACATAGGTATAAGTATGCACGACCCACGTGCCTCCATAAATTAAGCAGAAAATGTAAATTATCAGAGGAATTCCCATAATCCGTATAATTATGCCTTTTTCCTTAAAGATATGTTGAGGGTAACGTTTCCTTATACTGACATCCGTTGTAATTTTCCCAATGCATGGCCAAAACGTGCTCTAATAATAAAAAGTACGTGCATCAATCGATCTGCCTAGCCTTTTCCCAACTATGTTGGGGCCGGCTTCCAGTCTAACAGGATTCAGCTGAGTACCAGTCTTTTACATGGAGCGACTGCCTCTCTGACCTCCACAACCCAGTAACTGGGTAATACGATACCCTTTGGTAAGACTGGCCATTAGATTTTCGGGCTCCTGACGACCGGTAAAGACTGTCAAAGATGCATAAATGACAGTCGGGACCGACGCGACGGCTTAACGTGCTTTCTGAGGCACGGAGGAGTCTCTATATGTAAAGATGGTCACCCATCCAAAGACCAACCCCGGCAAGTGTAACTTAACCTGATGGGTCGGCCCGTGCGGCTGTTATTACTAAGCCAAGAGGTCTTCATTCATCCATCCATTGCTACCAGTAGCACTGGAGGACGCAATTAGGGTGCTATCAAGGTTCTAAACAATTTAAAACACATTATAAGACCCGATTACAAAAAAGATTTATTCTGAATGAAACGCAAACGAAGTATTTCCTTCCTCCATTCTACATACGCCCACATAAGTATGGGATGTATACGTACATACAATAGTTCGTATGTCGGTCAGGACGCAGTTTTGTCACGACAGGAAATGCCGCTTACGACTTACGTAATGAAAACGGCCAAGTTTTTCATGCACACACGCTCTTTTCATTTGCTAAACACATACCTACATACCTACATGCATAAACTCGCTCTTTCTTCCCATGGGAATAAACAGATACTATATAATACCCCACCTGCTACGAACCTTAAATACTTCTTTAGCTTCGGTCATACATGTAGGCTGCGAGTACTACGCAGTACTGTGCCTCACCGTAACAACGTATATATGTGAAGTCAGCTGTCAATAGTGTCAATCCCTAGCATTAGGTGAAGCGATAGCTAAGTTTTGACGATGACATCTTGACAAAATCGGCCGACTTCATTCCTCCTTTCATATTCAGTCCATTCTTCTTTGGAATGCGCTTCCTCTCGATATCAGGACGGCTATCAGTCGGTATGCATTTAAGCGGAAATTGCAGAGTTATTTTCATAACAAATAGCGTAGAGTTATCTCACCACCTGTCTTCCTTGTATCTATATATATGTATGTATGTATATATGATATATATTATAGTTATCTATTATAGTAAATAATTATGTATGTTATGTATTATAGTATAAACTGTTATTATAAGGTTTTAACCTATTTATGTACCCATTTTATTCAAGTCTCAATGTTTTGTATGTTCCTACTATTTAAAGCACCTACCATTTAATCTCTTCACCACCCTTGGTAGACTGGTAGAGAATGCCTAAGGCATTAAGTCCGCCTTTGTACCTTTATTGTGTGCGAAAAGTTTAAATAAATAAATGAATCGATAGGAAGGTTTTACAACATAATCCACCTAAACTAAGTCGGGAAAAAAGTTTTTCTGATTAACTTATGTGGGACTACCGCGCAAGCTTCCTCTACCGATAGCAAAAATATTTTTTTAAATAATTGGTCCACAATTGACAAATAAATATATCAATAAAAATACTTACGTAAGAAAAACAAATTCACACATACGAGTATAATAACCTGCTCCCTTTTTAAAGTCAGTTAGAAATAAACCTAAATCAATTAAATACTTGATTTCAGGGTAACGAGAAAACTAAGTTTAATTTTGGAAGTCGGTTTTCAGCGGTTGGTCGGCGGCAAACGTTTCCTGCCCAGTCCCATTTGAGCTATAAAGCTGCCCTTAATAAGGGATATCGAAAATATACCCTTTAACATTTGGCGATACTGTGGATCAGTAGTTCCGAAGATGACGCCCTACATTCAAACACAACAGTTTTACCTCTTTTTAACTTAGTATACCTACAGGATGAAATTAAATTTATGGGCAATATTTTAAGGGGTCATGGTAGGTACTGCTTTTTATGAACAACTTTTAGAATGGGAACAAATCTGAAATCGCGAAAACAAAATCAGCTGTTCCATACATTATGCTCGCATAACTCTTCAAAATGTAGGGAACAGCTGATTTTTTTTCGCGATTTCAGGTGTTTTCCCATGAATTCAATTTCATCATGTAGATATGTGAAAGTAAACAAGAAAGCCATACTTAATCCGATTTATTTTACCCAAAACAATAACATTTTCTGACGCAAATTTTTCCGCCGAGTTAATACGAGCACAAATACAGATAAAATAGATTTTCTTTGTTCAAAGTAACGTACGAATTGCTTTAGACAGTTATTCCTTGAAGTGGGTTAAAATGGGTTCGAAGTTAACCATCTTCTGTCCGTCGGCCTATATCTTTGTAAATATTTATGGTACCTTTTTGACAGCCCAAGGTGTGTTTTGTGTAGATGTGTGTTTTTCATTTGTTTATTTTAACGTTCAGTTTAACTTACCTATATAAATTGAAAAATTTTTTTTTTTCATATTTTCATATGATTTTCTGGAAAGAGATATAAAAACAGAAAATGGGAAGAAAACAATATATTACAACTCCTAATCAAAAAAGCGAAAAAAAATCGTTCAAAGAGGGTGTTCCAAGGCACTTCCCCTCTTTGAATAATTGAGATAAATCAGTCGGCCAATGATTTATAGGTATTAATGAAATGTAATGGTTATTTATATAAGTAAATCTTTTAAGACACTTTTATACGCTAAATATTAAAAATAATTTTCTTTTAAAGCAAGATGGCGTCGGCATTTCCTAGCTGCCTGTTCCCAGAGAAGAAATTCCGAAACAAACTCAAGAGGTCATGGTCTCTTTTAAAGTCCAAACATTATACAGAGTTGATACGACAGAGGGGCTTTCCTTTAAACAGCTTATACTAGGGACCATTTTCAAGCTCTGTACCAAAAATCAATTAAATAGGAGCAGTAGTTTAGTCGCAAATGTTTTTTAAGTTTTTGCCCCGTTTGAACACGATGTATCTGTGCCGCTGCGTTACAAGGTCAGTTTTTATTTACGTGTTGCGTTTTACTCTGATTTGTAAGCTATTTAGTTTGTTTGAAAAAATAAAAACCTAGTGCTTTTTATTTTTATACCGTACCGAGTTGATACTAAACACGTATAATATACGTAGTGTAATTTCATGCCCCTCTGTCATATCAACTCTGTATTACAAAGATTTTCTTTATTTCAATTAAATACTTTAAAAAATAATAACCCACCGGTATCGGGAACAGAGTCCAAGCTACCGGCGGTCAGGGCTCTAGAGAGAGGTACCCTCTAACAATTCTTGTCCATGTCCTTGATCCAGCTGCTCAACGAGAGCGTCTTCAGGTGTTGGTCGAGGCTCTTGGCTATTAAACTATTGGCTGTGACGACTATCGGCACAATGATCGCTGAGTCCACATCCCACATGAGAAGTCCCGCAAGTAGATAGAGAGAAGATACTTGATCTGCTTATCATAAAGATTTTATTATTTTGGAATATAATTCTGACGCTATCTTCATGTAAAGAATCCTTAAATTGGTTAAGCGGGATTGTCCGAAAGGGTATCCGCTACCCCGCAACATAAAGGGCTAAGGAAGGAACATGGATGGGTTTTAGTCAGTAAGAGTCTGACACTCCCTTCCGCTCTGACCAGAGCGGGAGGAGTAATTTGAAGATTACTAATAGAAGAATTCTTCAAAGCCTAATATGAAATATCTAAACAAGTAAGTCGACCGCCCGTGAACGGCAAAGGATCTCCGCTTCAGAAATACATCTGTTACAATGTACCCCTTTTCGATCATCCCCGTAGGCGATATAAAAGGAAAAACTACCCGGAAATAGGGTACTTCGATCTAAATGTATTCTATGGATTTAAGGGATGTTGGTGCATGGTTAGTTTATTCACTGTTTTGTGTGCGTAAATATATTTTGATGGAGGTATGCTTTTATATCAATCTGATAAGGGAAAGTGGAAAGTTGGATTTTGTCATAAAAGGCGGATTGTCTTTTATGGGTAGGTAAAACTTGAGGAGCTCGTGGCTAAGTAATAACAGCCACACCGATATATCCACCAGGTTAAGCTACGCTTGCCGGGGTTGGACCATGGATGGGTTACCATCTTTACATATCGAACTCCTCCGTGCCTCGGAAAGCACGTTAATGCGTTGGGATCCACGAATGACAGGCGGGGTCATTCGTGGATCTTTGACAGTCGTTACGGGTAGTCAGAAGCCCGAAAGTCTGACCGCCTGTCTTACCAAGGGGTATCGTATTACCCCGTCCTTCCTTAGCCCTTTATGTTCCAGGGTAGTGGTAACCCTTAATACTGGTATTCAGCTGCATCTGGTAAGACTGGAAGCCGACCCCAACATAGTTGGAAAAAGGCTAGGCAGATCGGGTAGGTAAACCTTATAAATTTTACTCAGCGTAATACAAGAATAATAACTATTTATCTTCATAATACAATTTATTTATTTTTACCCTGTGATTATCCCAATTAAAATATTAAAATATTTTCGATAACCCTATTTACAAATAAGATCAGCGGCGAGAGTGCACAAAAAGCAGTGTTCAATAAACCGCTATTCGACCTTTTAATTTATTTTCTTTTTGAATAAAAAAAGCAAACACCTGTTGGATAATACGTTGGCATTTTAACTTTCCCCTTTTTTATTGAAAAGCTAAAAAGAATAGTGATGTACTCGAGCTAAGTCTTCGCGAACTGGGATATACGAAAAGATCGCTTCAATTTTAAACTGAATACGTGACTAATTTCATATTAGAGGTATGAGTAGGTATTCGTAGGGAGAAATGATAAAAATAACTTCACAGGTAAAAGTCTTATAAATTATGCTGATAAACATTATAATAAGCTATTGGTATCTCTATTGACATTAAATGACTAATATTACTTCCCATTTAATTACAAAATTGTTTATTCATCAGTTATTTTCCTAATGCAATAACGAATACACAAATAAATGACTTTCATCATAAATCAACAAACAATAACCTAACTTATTTCATACAACATCAACTCTCACGAAATATCCGAAAAGCACAATAAACATACACACATAAAAGCCGTGCGGATATAATCGCTTCCAATATACGCATCGGAACATCTCTAAAGGCACCTGGTAGCGGATATTAAACGCCCATTGAGGATAGTCGAGGCAATTTATTTGCCACTTAACTCACTACCATGCGACCACATTTCCGTGGTCATACCACTAAATTAGTAGTAGGGTGGTAGGTGGTACTTAGTGACCACATTGTGATCGTCAGTGTAGCGTTTGTGGTCGGTGGAAATGATTTGATAGTGTGGTATATCTTCGAAGGTGACAAAGAGAATTTAAAAACATAACATGGCGCAGATGCGATGCAAGGCTTCAACGTGATGTTTGTTAAAAAAAAATTGTAGTTTAAGTTATCACTTTTTTTTTTTTTGAGGTTGGGAAATCATCCAATGTCTTCACCCGCTCTGGGTGGAGCGGAAGGAAGTGTCAGACTCTTACTGACTAAAACCCATCCATGTTCCTTCCGTAGCTTTTTATGTTCAATGCCCTGCAATCGGCATTTTTTTTTCCGAGCATTTTTAGGTTTTTATGCTATTATTTAAAAAAAAAACTCTTTAGATTTGTTTCTTTTAGTGTTTATTGTCATGTTCATGTTCATAGGCAATAAGTTGTCAGTGTTTTGTCTGTGGTCCATCCATTGTCCATGGTTTGTATACGAGGTTTTTTAGCTGCTTTTGCTTTGCTGCACGGGTGCATTTAGTGACTAAAATTGTTATTTTTTTAGGTGCGTTATTTTGTGCAGAATATTTTTATTTTCTTTCTTTATTTTTTTTTTCTTACATTACGCCTGTATACCCTGAAGAGTTGGGCAGAACTGTTTATAATTACTATAGATATCAAATAATACACTCTTATAACAGACCACTAAAAATAAAATCAATTCAAAACATCCTATTCCAAATAAAATATCACTAGCGAGTCATTATCACTCCAAGTTAAAGTCTAGTAAAAGAGAATGTATAAACAATATACAAACGACTTTGTACTCCAAAGTCTGGGGTGAAAACTTAATGAAAATACGGGGTGAAGTTTAACGGGAGGTATAAAGATGAACCCTGAATACCAAATATGAATAATGTAGAAAAATAATGGGCTTTTGAATAGGTTCGCTTATGTAAGAACTAGCTGGGGTTCGCGTGAAATGTTGTACGTACAGTGAAAAGTTTATGTGTGGCTTTATTTTGAAGCTATTGGTGCTTCAATTTAGTACTCATTTATTGACTTGACAAGGAGGGTGCTATATATCTATAGTTTAGACATATAATTGCAGCATTAATGGCCGATTCCTATAATTTACTGACCGTTATTGGTTAAAATGAAGATTCTTGTTTCTTTACCAATAATGAAGCATAAAGGTCATAGCTTTGCATACTTGACACTCCCTTAAGAACTTATTATCACAGGTAAAATAAGCTTAAGAATCTATTTATATGCCCAGTTTGGGAACCAAAAATGCAACTATTGGTAAGCAAAACGATTCGTTTTTGTCTATAGGAATTCACCATTAAACAGTCAAATTGTATGGTTACGTTGAGAATAAGGTCGTCTAAATAAAATGTTTCCTGCAACTTACTGAGACTATTTCTTGTGACCGGTCTCAGCCAGAGTCACTATTGCTGTAGAACAAATATATGAAACCTCCAGTTAGCAGCGTTTATTTTCTGTATTCTAATGGCTACGTGTGTCATAGCCCTTCCAAAAGCCTGATCTTATAAACAGTAATAACCTCAATAGCTTTCATTGTGACAGTTCAACAAAGGTCATATTATTATGCTTCGTGTAGGTATGTGTGTCTTCGTTGATCAGGGGGCCTAGTCAAAGTCACATTTTTATTCACTATAACGAAATAAGATAAATCTGAAATGTATGGAAGCTTTGAAAATGTCACTTGATCAATCGTTTTCGATTGCTAAGTACTAGACAATGTAAAATTGTGTTACGAAACTCGATTAACACCCCCATACAAATGCGTTGACATGTGGCGTTTTTTGACAATCCGAATCGCTGAGAGAACGAATTGTTCGATCAACAATTTACGAAATCGAATCGACACGGGGCGATTGACACTTCTCTAGGCCCCCTGTATCAACATTCAATGATAAAAACTATTGCCTTGTTCTCTCTCATTATTAAAAAGAGTGAGACAGCTATAATAATAGTTGGATCCGAGAGTATGTATCTAAGAGAATCAGCTGTTATTCCCACTAAAAGTTTTAAGCGTACTGAGGGGGATTGGGTTATTACCACACTCTGGATTTGTGTGAGTTCTATACTAGTTTCACGAGTTTCATGCACCTAGTATATAATATGGGGTTTATTACTAAAAGAGGATTAGTTTGAAGAGTAATCTTTATCATTTTCCATTGCAGATTTGTATATTGGTTACATATCGCTGCTGGAGTTTTATAATCCATGTATACAAAACATTATAAAAGAGTAACGGTGGAGTTTCTTGACCATTCTTCTTCATACGAAACTACCTTTTGGATGGGGCGACTAAAATCAATTCTATTTCTTGTTCATTTTGACGTACAATAGTGCCTTTCTTGTGCCTATTTGAAATAAATTATTTGACTTTGACTTTTAGGTCTACAAAAACAGAAGTTTTGTAGATATCTTCAAAGATAAAAGAAGCAGTTTTTTTTCATGTTACCTTTAAGTACAATAACTTTTTTTTACCCGGCTGCGGCAAACCCCAAAATAAGGGTAACATTTAAAGAGCAGACAAAAAATAATATTTGTCTTTTCGACTTTTTCTTCTTTAAGGTCTTGAAACAATAACTCCGATAGATCTGAAAAGGTCTGAATTATCTTGAAACCTACAAGGCTTTCTTCATTTTTCAGAACAATTTAGAACCTTTACCCAAAAAAAAACATTCTGCATATTATTTCAACCGAGCGAAACCGGCCTCTGTAAATTATTTTTTTAGGCATTAGGCAAGTGAATATTATCGTAAATAAGGTTCCGTCCCAAGAGATAATAAATGTTAAAACATTAACGAATTACTTCTGACCTAAAATAACATTAAGAGCCTTCGAACTTCATGTTTTAATATCTGATGTATGTACAGATGCCAGCACATCATGCACAGAATAGATATTTAACTGTTCTGTGACATCATGCTACCCCAAACTGTCAAATATTCCCAATTGAACATGAACCTTATCCTTTTGTTATAAAGTCGAAAATCTATCAAATAAATTTGACTTTGGGGTAACTTGATGTGCTGGCCTCTGTACGTGGGTTGAAACTATTCAGATAATGTCTGGATAAGAAAAAAATATTATAATTTTTTATAAACTTCAAAACCATTTGTAAATTCGGTCATCATCAAGTCTGAGTTCAGAAATACAAATGTCGAAAGTTCAAGCAAACGGACATGAAAACATCAACATTGCTCTATTTGCAAATATTCAACATTCTATTGACATCCCAGACACTTAACAGACAGACCAAACATCCTATGTAAACAAATGCCGATAGCAGAATACCGAACGCGAGAACGCGTAGACAAAAACGAGAAACACATACCTCGATGTAAAATGTCTCGACGATAGCCACTCACGAGAAACACACAAACACGGTGTAACACGTTGTTTCACGACACTAACACGCGGGCGGGTTTCAGCGGACGAGCGTCCGGGGCGGCGGCGTGACGAGGACTGTAAGGCGGGCGGCTGTGTTGCCAGCTGTAGACGCGAATTATGTTATTGTCAACCTATGTAGGCTTGCTAGGGGGTGGGTAAAAGTAGGCATAGTTCGTAATACTGCAGTACAGGGAAGATTTTGATTTTTCTTTGTGTTTGTATCTGCATTAGTTTAACGCCTAGATTACTGGGAGCATTGTCAGAAACTTTCGATATTACCAACATAGACCTTAGTCTTCTTCTTATTGTGTGGTTAGTGACTAACCTGGTGTTAGAGTTTTGATGAGGCTCATGGGCCTCTGACTTACCTTCACATGCTGTTGAGAAACATCTCTCAGACATGCTGGTTTCCTCACGATGTTTTCCGTCACCGATTTTTAAGACCGCAGTGACATGCAGATTATTCAAGTTACAAATACATGGGCACAGCAACAAATCAGCGAAATTAGAGTGGCAGTACACCTTAGCCTGACCCTTTAGGAATTACATGCGTTGATGTTATGTTAGAAACAAATCCTGTACTATATATTATCCTCCTTTTTAAAACGGGGTAATTTAACCAAAACAATTTTCCGACGATCAATAATTAAAAGCTGATTTCTTCTTCTTTTCGAGTGGTTAGTAACTAACCTGGTGTCAAGAGTTCTTATGTTGCCCATGAGCCTTTGATTTAGCCTCACGTGCTGTTCAGAAATATCTTTCAGGCATGCCGGTTAAAAGCTGATAATGTCAATAGATTGGTTACAGCAGAAGTCAAGTTCTGCCTGCTTATAATAACAAGCTGAGACTTCAAATCTATTAACCAAGCTTAATGATTAAGGGGGGGCGGTGACCGTTGGGTAACAATCTCCTCAAGGTCAGTGCCTGAGGATGGACGACGCAGTCCACACCGGCCTTGGAAGAGCTGGCAAGACGATCTAGACGCATACCGCAATGGATGGATCGAAGTGGCTCTACAAAAAGATTTAGGCAGAGGCGATTTGGGGGAGGCCTTTGCTCAGCAGTGGGATAGTGAAGGCTAATAAAAAATATATAATATTAACACTTAGAGGGACTCTAAACGCCAATAAGCGTAATAACAATAAAACTTCTATTGTGTCTCGTTCAGTGTCCTTCAATGGGTTAAGGGCCTTAAGTATAGTTAAGTACCTTAATGGGTAGGTACAGAGGCCAGCACATCAAGTTACCACAATCTGTCAAATTTCTTTGATAGTATTTCAACTTTATTGCAAAGGCATAAGGTTCATTTTTAATTGAGAAAATTTGACAGTTAGGGATAGCTTGATGTGCTGGCGTCTGTACGTTTGTACGTCCAAATACAAAAAACTTTAAAACCAGCTTGCAATACCAAGCTTCACTTTTTGAAAATAATCTTAGTACTAACACTTCAGTAATAAATTCTCCCCCACATCCTACGCCTTCGTCCTTTACTAGCAACACCGAGGGCGGGCGGCGTCGTGACGAAGGGCGGTATTCTCCGTGTATTAGTATTCGATTGGGAAGGTAGAGGTTTCTATCTGATGGCTTCATAAGCATTATGTGTCGTAATTCAATAATGGATTGGATTAAATCATTTTCTAGTAGGTATGTGTAAGGAGGATCTTGGAAATTGATGCTTGATCGACGAGAATTTGGATTGAATGGGGTGAAGTATTTGATAGTTGTTACGGGTAGTTTTATACAACGTGGCGCTACAATGGTGACATTAATTTAACACACAAGTAGGGCTAGTGCCTTTTAATCATATAAATGTTGATAGGTTAAAATAAATCGCAAATAAAAAAAAAACAAATTGAATAATAAAGTCAATTTGCCTACTTTTTGCCGTATGTTTCATACTAATAGTTTGGCTTATTCGTTTTAATTTTATTCAAAATCAAAACAGTCCAACCTTTTTCATGATACGGATGTACATACGTATTGATCACAGCATATCTTAAGAAAGGATAGAGATACGTAATATAATAACAATAATATTCTTGGACATTTCACACAACGCCATAATTATAGTCCCAAGCTAAGCAACCTAATACTTGTGTTATGGTAAGGAGATGGCTGATAAACTACTTATATACATTTTTTTTTGTAAATACATACATATTATAGATAGAAAAAAACCCAGACCCGAAACAAATACTTGCAGATCGCACAAATAATTTCCGTGCGGGAATCGAACTCGCGACATGCTGCGCAGTAGTCAATCGCTCACCCACTGCGCCAACCGTGTCGTCCAAAAATTCAATAAAAAATCAAATACCAACACTGAAGCCCAATTAAATCTTTCCTCCCGCCACCACGGATATGTTGAATCAATCCTGCTGAACCCCATTCTGTCGTGATGATATAGCCACACGCAAGCCCGTAATAAAAATTGATGAACTGCCGCAATTACACCGCTTGTGGTTACCAGCGCCACTTTTACGGTGTGAATTATGCCGCGAAACCTGCTCTGATATATTAGTTGAATAAAGGTTTTTAACGCTCATATACGTAGTTTATTATCACGCAGTATTTGATAACAGAGAAGAATTACTGCAGAATTGGTAAAGTATACTAAACACGAAACAAGAGTACTAAATATGTAATGATGATGTTTAGGGAGAGAGGAACTTTTTTGCTAGAATTTTATGGTCTCCGCACACAAAAGGTGCCGTAGTAAAGGTCAGCCATTCAAAAAATATGGTAGTTCACCCGACTACTCAGAATGTACAGACTCCAGCACATCTAGCTATTCGAATCTGTCAAATTCTTTGATAGATTTTCAGCTTTATTCCAAAAGTATAAGGTTCATGTTCAATTGGAAATATTTGACAGTTTGGGGTAGCTTAATGTCTACTATAGTATGTTCCAGTATCTATTTAAATTGAAAACAAGTCCAAAGTTAAATTCTTACGCAATAACTTGCTAAAGAGAATTAGTAACACATTCATCTGTATTTTCAAGATTTTAACTTAGTGTTTTAATACTTTTACCAACAATAAAAAATTACAATGATTTAAAATTAGCATCCCGGGTTCAAGTATTTCAATAAAAAAAATCAGAGCATTTGTTTTATACGTGACATTACAAATTGGCATCCACTACCTGTGTCCACTAATCTATCAATATTCCCATACAAATGCGGTGACAAGTGGCGTTCTTGACAATCCGAATCGCTGAGACAAGAAATTGTTCGACCAACAACTTTCGAAATCGAATCGAAACGGAGCGATTACCCTAGGTCTAGACCCCTGGTATAGCTCATTATGTATACTTTTGTGTCCTTTCATTAAACGTACATTTACTTCATTTGAATTTTGAAGACCTTATTCATATCTATTTATTCATACGATTGGTACTTCACTCAGCTAGCGGACTTACAGCGACCTACGCGTTCAATATAATAATGCACTGAGAGTACTGCAGCGGCTTCCATGGCGTTGTAGTACATCAGGGATGTTTGCGGATAAAAATATTAATGGATTTTTCGCTATTATAAGGAACTAGCTTCTGCCTGTGGCTTCGCCCGCGCAATGTCGGAAATTATCCCACGGGAATGGCTTACTAACGAAATAAACGGTATCTTATGTGTTAATTAAGGTTATAATCTGTATGCCAAAGTTTAGCAGTTTTTGCGTGAAGAACTAACATACATCACTTATTATAGGTACTCACTTACACTGTCGCCTTTGGTAAGCGGGGTTGTCTGAAAGGGTTACCGCTACCCCGGAACATATAGGGCTACAGAAGGAACATGGATGGGTTTTAGTCAGTAAGAGTCTGACACTCCCTTCCGCTCCGCCCAGAGCGGGAGAAGTGATTGGATGATTTCCAACCCGCAAAAAAAAAAACTGTCACCTTTAACTTGTAATTGTTATACTTACTCGACTTATGTCTAAAATAAAAGATTTCCATTCTATTCTAAAGGTGAAGTAAACATTAATAATAATATGGCAATAACAATAACAACAACATTACAACATCATCATCTGCCTAGCCTTTTCCCAACTATGTTGAGGTCGGCTTCCAGTCTAACCGGATGCAGCTGAATACCAGTATTTTACATGGAGCGACTGCCTATCTGACCTCCACAACCCAGTCACCAACTGGGTAATAAGATACCTCTTGGTAAGACTGGCTGTCAGACTTTCGGGCTTCTGACTACCCGTAACGACTGTCAAAGATCTACGAGTGACAGCCGGGACCAACGGCTTAACGTGCTTTCCGAGGCACGGAGGAGTCTCGATATCTGAAGATGGTCACCCATCCAAAGACCAACCCCGGCAAGCGTAGCTTAACCTGATGGATCGATCGGTGCAGCGGTTATTACTTAGCCACGGGCTCCTCAACAACAACATTATTTTGTTATTTTACTGCCTGAGTTATGTACCTATGCTTTATCTTGTAACTCTCGTAGTGTGTATACTGGACAACGTTAGCCCCCCTTGGGAGTATTTCGAAGCTAACTGACGGAAATGGTGCTTAGCGGTGCTCGTAAGCGATTAGCTAACAATCCACTTAGGCAGAATACCAATTACAGATGGGGTTTGTTTGTGGTTATATCAATGTTACGAATGGTACCTAAAATGTGCGATTAATGGAGAGTTTCTAAATATATAACGCTTGAGTCATGGGATTCTGGGTTTGAATCTCAGGTTGGACAAAGTGTTATTGGGTTTTTCATATAGTAGCAGCCCGCAGTCTGGATTTGTGACCAGTTGATGGCAATAGGCTCGCCCCCTATTACACGGACGGCGCGTACGTGTTCCACGCGTGCCTCAAAGAGATATCAGCATTTGAAGGGGCCCGTTAGGGCCGAAGCCTGCCGGGTAAGCGGGATTTTCAGAAAGGGTTACCGCTACCCCGGAATATAAAGGGCTAAGGAAGGAACATGGATGTGTTTATTCAGTAAGAGTCTGACACTCCCTTCCACTTCACTCAGAGCGGGAGGAGTCATTTGATGATTTTCCACACTCAGAAAAAAAAGACTCCTAATACATAGAACTTAAACATAACTGTCGAAACATGGGTATATCTACTATGGATACACCCTATTTTCGAATTTAATTTTTAACTTTAATTTGGGATATTAGGCAGAGCCAAAGTCAAATTATTTATTTGAAATGGGCACAAGAAAGAGGTTTGTTCCCACTAGTTCTACTAAACAGTTCTACGGTAGAACTAGTGGGAATTTTTCTCCCACTAGTTCTACGATTGAAGGTAGAACAAAATAGTAGAACTATTGGGAATTTTCTATTCGGTTTGTTCCCACTAGTTCTACTGAACAGTTCTACGGTAGAACTGGGATATTTTGTTCTCACTAGTACTACGTTTTGATAGGTTCTAGGAATGGAAGTGGAAGTAAAGTACGAAATATGCTAGTCGTATCTCAATATTAGGTTTAACAGAAACTTAGATATTACTGAAATCATTATAACACTTTTAATTAAAAGACATATTTTGTATACTCGGTTAAATTTTAGTCGTTTTAATCCCCTTAAGGGGTCATTGTACACATTATAACGAGCAACTTTTACTATGGGAACGAACCTGAAATCGCGAAAAATAAATCAGCTGTGCAGTACATTTTGACGAGTTAGGATAACATAAATGTACTGAAAATCTGATTATTTTTTTGCGATTTCAGGTTCGGTCCCATAGTAAAAGTTGCTCGTTATAATGTGTACAATGACCCCTTAAAGGGATTAAAACGACTAAAATTTAACCGAGTATAATGGTAAATGTTGTAATAATATTTATTTAAAACACAGACAAAAGAAAAAGAAAATATAAATTACACTCAATTCGTATCTCTCTTTCTCCAGGATCCCAATCAAAAGTACTAGGCTCACATAAGTTGTAAGGAGTTGGTTGTAGCGTAGCCAAAAACAAAATAACTATTTCTCAATTTTACATTTCAGGACCGACAGGTGATAAATAAAAGAAGTAGTCCATATAGTGATAATTGCAAGAAGGACGCATTCCAAAATATAATAGATTCCCGTAATAACGATGCCGTTCTCGAGGCTGCCGAAGGGAAAGAGCCGGCTCCAAAAGCGTTTAATAAACACGTTGTTAAACTGAGGAAAAATTTCGATAAATTGTTGCTCTTTTATTTTGAAAACCGGGTATTGGCCTATTGGACGCCAGCTCTAAACCATCCTTCCTCAGTTTAACAACGTGTTTATTCAACGCTTTTGGAGCCGGCTCTTTCCCTTCGGCAGCCTCGAGAACGGCATCGTTATTAGGGGAATCTATTATATTTTGGAATGCGTCCTTCTTGCAATTATCACTATGGACTACTTCTTTTATTTATCACCTGTCGGTCCTGAAATGTAAAATTGAGAAATAGTTATTTTGTTTTTGGCTACGCTACAACCAACTCCTTACAACTTATGTGACCCTAGTACTTTTGATTGGGATCCTGGAGAAAGAGAGATACGAACTGAGTGTAATTTATATTTTCTTTTTCTTTTGTCTGTGTTTTAAATAAATATTATTACATATTTTGGGATGCGTCCTTCTTGCAATTATCACTATGGACTACTTCTTTTATTTATCACCTGTCGGTCCTGAAATGTAAAATTGAGAAAAAGTTATTTTGTTTTTGGCTACGCTACAACCAACTCCTTACAACTTATGTGAGCCTAGTACTTTTGATTGGGATCCTGGAGAAAGAGAGATACGAATTGAGTGTAATTTATATTTTCTTTTTCTTTTGTCTGTGTTTTAAATAAATATTATTACAACATTTACCATTATATACAAAATATTATGTCTTTTAATTAAAAGTGTTATAATGATTTCAGTATTATCTAAGTTTCTGTTAAACCTAATATTGAGATACGACTAGCATATTTCGTACTTTACTTCCACTTCCATTCCTAGAACCTATCAAAACGTAGTACTAGTGAGAACAAAATAGCCCAGTTCTACCGTAGAACTGTTCAGTAGAACTAGTGGGAACAAACCGAATAGAAAATTCCCAATAGTTCTACTATTTTGTTCTACCTTCAATCGTAGAACTAGTGGGAAAAAAAATTCCCACTAGTTCTACCGTAGAACTGTTTAGTAGAACTAGTGGGAACAAACCAAGAAAGACACTTTTGAACGTCAAAATTAACGAAAAATATTATTGATTCTAGTCGCTCCTTCCAAAACTAGTTTCGTATGAAGAAGAATGGGGAAGAAACTCCATCATTACTCTTTTAAATACGCAATAATATGGAAGGTGGAAAGGCCGCCTTCCATGAACATGTTACAGTCTACGTACACACAGACGTGACGGTGGCTAGTCGACGGATCTGCACACCTCCCAGTGGGATCGTAACGCACACGTCTAGATTACCTACCTAAAGCTGAGGGTAGACAGATGTAGTTCGTGATTTATAATGTACTATCTTCCGTCCGCGGCTTCGCCCGCATAATATGGCGACAAATTATACACGTAAACCTTCCACTACAATCACTCTATCTATTAAAAAAAAACGCATCAAAATCCGTTGCGTAGTTTTAAAGATTTAAGCATACATAGGGAGGGACAGAGAAAGCGACTTTGTTTTATACTATGTAATGAAGTGACTCACTTCGGTAGGTATATGGGATTTTTCAAACTGAAAAGTACTTATTCTGCTTTTCGTGTGGTTAGTGACTATCCTGGTGTCAGAGTTTTTAAGCTGCCCATAGGCGCCTGAATTAGCTTAACATGCATAATTATGCTGAGTCATCGTTGTTATCTAGTGACATCGATCGTAATTTCTCACAACTTTTCCAAGCAGGTGTCAATTTTATCACAACTTTCCAAGCCTACTGATTTAAAAACGATTCATTGATCTCATCATTGCAGGTTTTTGACAGATTAATTCACATAGTAGATACCATTGCAACACTCGTAAATTAGTATAAATAACCCCCTGGTATAAATAAAGTACATCCATTTATACCGACTAAAAGGCACAGGCACAAAAAATTCAAAGAAGCAAGAAAGTTTGCCTACCCTCCATTTGAAAATAGTATTAAAGTAACGTAAATAAGATATAGATTCAATTTATTATTATTTTTAAGCCACACACCAGCCGGTTGCCACCAAAAAAGGCATTTACCAAACACGCCACATTGTGTCACGCATATATCGAGAAATCCTTTTTTCAGTAATATTTTCATCTCGGCTATTCAAGTTTTGCTCCCCCAGACTTCCTCCTTACCTGAAACAAAGAAAGACAAGACATTAGTTCAGTTTTGAAAGTTCATAAAAATATCTGTTTATTCTACCACCATCCACTTGTGTAACCACGCCTTTATAGCGTAGGCTTTTTAATATCAGACCAGAGGCGCAGGAATCGAATGCCATCTTAATGGATATTACTGAAATGAAATTACATCTGTGTTTTAATAAAGTTACTACCTTTTGCCGGCGGCTTCGCCCGCGTGGATACCTGAAATTATTCCACGGTAACGTACTGCCTAAAAAGCCTATGTGTGTTCCAGTGCAGTTTTTACGTGAAAGAGTAACAAACATACATACATACTCACATACTTTCACATCTATAATATTAGTAGGATTTTTTTTTTTTTTAAGGCTGGGATATCATCTAATGACTGCTCCCGCTCTGGGTGGAGCGGAAGGGAGTGTCAGACTCCTACTGACTAAAACCCATCCATGTTCCTTCCGTAGCCCTTTATGTTCCGCGGTAACCCTTTCGGACAATCCCGCTTACCCGGCAGGCTTGGCCCTGAGGGGCCCCTTCTGACATCTCTTTGAGGCGCGCGTGGAACATATACGCGCCGTACGGCACGGGTCTGGTGCTGATCGGACGGTGAGTCACCCATTACTCACCGTCCGCAGGCCCGCGCCTACGGTGGCCGGGAGTCGTCACGTGGCTCCCGACGCCCGCGGCGTCTCCTGCGGCGGCTGGGACGAGAGGACCTTTCTCTCTCCCATCCCGCCACCTCCTTCGCGAGCATAACTTTTTCGCAGAAGGAGGTGACTGCCTCCCACTCCCTCTCGACCCGGAGAGGTCGCCGCCGCCAATCGCCTCTACGAGGACACGGCGGTGCTCCGCCCAAGCGGGGCAGGTTTGCACCGTGTGCTCTACCGTGTCCTCTGGGCGATCCTCGCAGTGGTGACACCCGGGCGTTTCCTCCCGCCTGATGACGTGCAGGAACCTCCCGAAACATCCATGTCTGGTGAGGACCTGCGTCAGGCGGTAGGTGAGGGTGCCGTGACGCCTCTCTAGCCACTCCTCAAAGAGGGGCCTTACCGCCACTATCGTGGCGTGACCTGCGCTGGGTTGCGACAGTCGCTGATTCCAGGCCGCCATGAGATCGCACCGTAGGTCCGTCCGCTCCGCCGCAATTTGCTGCGGAAACGGAGTTTCCCCCCGGCTTAGTACCTCCGCGCGCCACTCGAACAGGCGCGCGAGGACTATCGCCTCCAGATCCCACGGCGGCAGTCCGGCAAGGAGGCTTGCCGCCTCGCCCAAAATCGTGCGGTACCCCCGGATAAGCCGAATGGCTACCAGCTTTTGGGGCGCGTTCAGATAGTGGGCGGCTCGCCGCCGCAATGAACGCGCCCACACCGGGGCCCCGTAAAGGGCCATGGACCGCACGACTCCCGCGTAAAGCCTCCGGCAGGAGGCGTTTGGCCCACTCAAATTGGGCAAGAGTCGCTTGAAGGCGGCCCCAGTCCGTTCCAGCTTGGGGGCCAAACGTCGGAAGTGCTCCACGAAATTCCATCGGCTGTCGAGGACCAGACCCAGGTATTTCATCGTGGTCTCGACGCCGATGTGAACCCCTCCTACCGTAAGTTGGGATCCCGATGGTGGCCTATTCCGAGGCCCATGAAAGGACATGGCCTCGGATTTGTGCAATGCCACCTCGAGACCCAACTGCCGGATCCTCTCAACGACTGTCGCAACCCCGTGTGTCATCGTGTCGGCCGCCGCCTGATGCGACCTCCCCTGCGCCAGGACCAGCGTGTCATCAGCGTAGCAAACTACGCTGACGCCGTCAGGGAGGTCGGCCCGTAGCACCCAGTCGTAACCGATGTCCCACAGGAACGGCCCCAGAACCGATCCCTATGGGAAACCGCACGACATCTCTCGCCGGTTCCATTCCCCATCGCGACCGGGGTAGATGACGGCTCTGTCCGTCAAGTACGCCCCGACTATTCCCTCTTTATATATTTTAGCCCTCACGACGGCATGATGGCGTCCACCGTCGAGCGCCCCTTGCGGAAGCCAAACTGGCAGTCCGCAAGGTCCGGCCCCGTCCTTCCAAGGTGCCCGATGAGGCGGCCCGCAATGATTCTCTCGAAGAGTTTGCCGACCTCGTCGAGCAGCACTATGGGCCGGAATGCGGACGGAGAGTCCGCAGGGCGCCCTGGCTTCTGTATGAGGACCAGCTTCCCCGTCTTCCAACGGAGCGGAAACTGGCCTCTCTCCATGCATGCGCTTAAGAGCGCCTCCAGTCGGGGCCCGAGAGCCCCTGAGGCCAGGACCCAGGCTTTACCTGGCAAGCCGTCGGGTCCTGGGGCGGTATTCTTGGCCTTGAGACTTCCTACCGCCGCTCTCAGATCTACCTCGGTCACTTCGGGGATGTCTTCGTCGTCCTCGTGGTCCGCTTCGGGCGGAGCCATAGGCGGGGGAGTATGCTCCCCCCGTGAAGGGAACAGAGCGCTCACCACCTCCTCCACCAGCTGAGGGCGGAGACTCTGCGTCAGAAGGGGGGCCCAGGTGCGGAGCTTGTTCCGCACCATTTTATATGGGCGCCCCCATGGATCTAGGTCCAGAGTCCCCACCATCTCCTCGCGGGCCACATCCTTGGCCCGCTGGACAGCCTCCTGGAGGGCGGTCTTCGCCGCTCTGACAAACTTTCACATCTATAATATTAGTAGGATAGGATGTAGTTTTCATTCAGGTATTCTATCTAGTAAAGCAATCCGTACAAAATATGCAGAGGCCAGCATAAAAAGTAACCCCAGTTTGTCAAATTTCTTCGATAGTTTTTCAACTTTATTACAAAAGATTATGATTCATTTTCAAATGAGAAAATTTGACAGTTAGGGATAGCTTGATCTGCTGGTATCTGTACATACCTGATTATGTTACTTGTATTATCTTTGATTTTAAAACTCAGCAGTAAGTCAAAAAATTCAATTTTGATATTGCTCAAAAATTTCTGGAGGGATGGGAAATCATCAAATGACTCCTCCCGCTCTGGGTGGAGCGGAAGGGAGTGTCAGACTCTTACTGACTAAAACCCAATCATGTTCTTTACTTAGCCCTTTGTGTTCCGGGGCAGTGTTAACCCTTTCGGACAATCCGGCTGAAACTTTAAGTGCTATATTTAAAAGTAATTTATAGCACCCAAATGTCTTGACACAAAATATCTCAAGAATAAGTTCAACTAGTAATGTAATCAGCAACTTTACAATGGCGAGTCCGAAGTTGGAAACGCGAGATCTTGTCGTAGAGTGTTAAAGAACTTCAAACCTTCACAAACAGAGGTCCGGGACTCGACAACAGAACAATGTAAAAGATACTGCTGTTACTATAATGAAAGTTCATTTTAATGATATAAGTAATATTAAGATTTGTTTTGTAAAAAAATGTATTATACAAGGTGTTTTTTTTTAGATCCCATAACTCCAGGGCCATTATGAACACATAATATATCGAGGAATCAACTGGCATATATGAATATTTTTTTCAATTATATATATTTTTTTGTTTTCATTTTTCATAAAATATAATTAGACCAAGTCACGATTATTAATGAAAAAAACACTCTTACGTAAAATATGACAACAACGCATCAACTTAGCTTTAAATATGAATTCATGTTCATTCATATCAATGATACTATTAATGATACTATGAAATGAATTAATTATCATTAATGATATCTTCGAAACTATGCATTTTTGGACCACATATTCTAGGATTTTTTGTATTATTTTTACTTATATAGAGTATTGCCCTGGAGTTATGGGATATCAAAAAAAGGCCTATTATAGTCTACTGCTGGACAAAGGCCTCCCTTACGGGGCACCGCAGCGCACTATATCCCGTCTTTTCGCCATACACAATCATACTATGGTAGACACAATTTGGTATTCGCTGTGATATTATAAACATAATTATATTTAGCTAATAATAGTAGTAGATAGTTGATAAATAGCTTAATAGACGGCTAAAAGACCTGGAGAAGGCAAGTGGATAACATCGCTCTTGATAAGTTTAATTATTTTTCAGATGTCAGCTAAGCGGAGCTCGTACTGAAATTAGTTTTTAATAACATCATAAATCTGCTTTATCATCGATAAAATCAAAATTAATCGTTGAATACTTTTTATTATTAGACATCTGGCTGATTGAAATCCATCAAAGAAATTTGACAGATTCGAGTAGCTTGATGTGGAAATCAAAAATATTTTTACCCTTTTGGCGCAGCCATAAGGCACTCTGTTTTGTTGGTAAAACATTGTTTTCAATTTTTTATTTGTTAATTTGTGTTTCACGTACTGTGTCCTAATAAATGTTATTCTTCGTTTCTTTCGGGATATAAAAAAGAAAATGGAACTTTGAGAAAAAGAAAGTTCATAATAGAAATATGGTTTAGATAATACTACGTTCGTAACACTGCAAAATATTCATCAATACTTAAAAAGAAAATCGCTTTTGAATATTGCTTAAGTAAAGAAGTATAGTAGTAGTATTTGTACTCTTGAATGTACAGACGCCAGCACAAGTTATCCCAAACTGTCAAATTTTCCCAATCGAAAATGAACCTTATTGGTTTGTGATAAAGTTGAAAAACTATCAAAGAAATTTGACAAATTGGGGTAACTTGATGTGCGCCTCTGCACATTTCTTAACGGATTCCTTCTTAAGGTTAGGTATAGTGAAAGTTTTCGTAAGTCGACTGTAGGTACAGAGGCCAGCACATCAAGCTATTCCAAACTGTCAAATATTCCCAATAGAACATGAACCTTATTCCTTTGTAATAAAGTTAAATATCTATTAAATAAATTTGACAGATTGGGTTAAGTCGATGTGCCTCTGTACATAATACCCGAACATATTGACGAAGCTCTCCAAATATGCCAAACAATTTTTGAAAAAGAGACAACAATTTTTAATAACGAGTTTTCTGGAAAACGTTTTATAAAAAGAAGAGATGAAAAAGTTGTTCGCTGGAATGAATGAAATCGAAAACAAATAAGTTACAGCTCTGTGAAGCATAGTTTCAACTGGTATTGGAAGTATCTTTTGTTATCGTTGGCTGAGCTTTCATCTCGTATTGAATGAAGGTAAGACATAATTGTATACCTACGTACTTACTTCGCTTAAGTACATGAACACTATTCTCTTTATGAAATAGGTAAGCATAAAATCAAATATTTGAAATAAGTACTCTTTTTCAAATCGTTATGTTATTGTATTTGGATAGTCAAAATCAATCAAACTGCCTAGCCTTTGCCCCAACTATGTTGGGTTGGGCTGGCATCTAACCAGATGCAGCTGGATATAAGTATCTTATATGGAACAACTGTCTATCAGAACTAAAACCCGGTCAGTAACTGGGTAAAACGATAGCCCTTGGTAAGACTTTTAGGCTTCTGACTACGTATAAAGACTATAAAAGATCCATGAATGACAGCCGGGACCAACGTTTTAACGTGCTTTCCGAGTCAAGGTGTCAAGATATGTAAAGATGGTCAACCATCCACGGACCAACCTCGGCAAGCGTAGCTTAACCTGATGGATCCATCCATGCAGCTGTTACTTAGCCACGAGCTCTTCCTCCACTATTTGGATAGTAATGGTTAGATATTGCTTGAATATCCATTTCATTCGAAATCCGGTATGTAAATCATAGACCAGTGCCGACAGCTTTTAAAACAAAAAAAAATTATAGTAGAATGAAACCCATTGGAAAAGGAAGAGAATATAACAAAAATTAAATGACAACATTTACTACGGTAATGTTTATTTTTTTTACACCATCAGAAAGTAGAGATTTCAATGAACATAAAGCATACCGACTTTTTTTTTAAAGTTGATATTTTGACAGAAGATTTTTTGATCGAAAATTAGGCTACTTTTTCGATATTAAGTCAATATAAGCTGAAAAAATAAATATTTTAAATCAAAAAAATTACAGTGTGTTTGGAACATAAAAAGGTAAGTTATCACCAAATTTCGGGAAAAAAAAATATTTTTTGTAAAAGATAAAAATAAAAAACCCAAAACTTGGTTATTTGTATTTTTCACATACATTTTGAGGTGATGTGAAAAAAGTGTGAATACGAAAGTTGTAGATCTTTTTATGATTTATATCTTTGCCTTTTAACTTTTTTCCATAGGACTTGTAGTTTTGCCGTAAATCGAGATAAACCATTTTTTTACTCTTAAAAACGCATCCACTTCCCGACCTCAGATCGCCCGTAAATTATTTTTCCTTTAATTTTTGTTACATTCTCTTCCTTTTCCAATGGGTTTCATCCTACTATAATATTGTTTCACTTTTTACCATTTTCAAAGGCTTCGGCACTGGTCTATCAGTGCTGCCAATATACGTAATATTTTTATATGATCGTGTTATTATTCATGCGCATACGCACGTGAGCCACGCAATTTGTTGATACTGTCGCTGGCAGCTTTTATTTATTATTTTTTTGAGGGTAGGTTCAAATGATCCCTTCCGCTCTGGGTGGAGTGGAAGGGAGTGTCAGACTCTTAATGACTAAAACCTATCCATGTTCCTTCCTTAGCCCTTTATGTTCCGGGGTAGCGGTAACCTTTAACCGCTTACCCGGCAGGCTTCGGCCTTGACGGGCCCTTTCCTTACTGCTGACAGCTCTTTGAGGCGCGCGTGGAACGCTGTCGCATTGACGACGGCCGTTGACGACAGCTACAGTTGCCGTTGACGCATGCCGCTCGTGGTATAAGCACTTAGTCAATTCGCCATATTAGGAGTAGTTACAAAATCACGACCTCCCAAACAGCACCTTATCAATGACCGTAACACAATACATTACCTGTGCTCACTAAGCTTATAAAAAACAACACTACACCAGAAAAGATACATTGAAAACCTCCTCAAATACAAGATGCTCTTTTAAATCGATGTTAACTCCAGTTCCCGACATGATTACACCCTAGAGAGTTAAGCAAACGTACTTAACCACCTGCAACTCCATGTATCAAAAGCTGCTGGCTTGCCATGGCAGATTGCCAAGGAAAATTGCCAAGTAAAACCTGTGTACATTCATACTCCTGTAATACACCCACTTGACTGTTGTTTAATGCTTTTTTAATGTTTTTTTTTTTGCGATCTGTTATAACGGGGTTCCGGATTAGGTTTTTTAAAAATAAACTTTGTATTATACTTTTAAATACACGAGTGCAAGTTACATGTGCACGGTTGGAAGGATGGAAGACGACTAAGGTGCTGGATTGCGAGGAGCGGGAGAGAGGAATGATAGGATGCTGCGTCAGCAGCGGGAATGCAGCGTAGGCTGCTGAGTAGGCCAGGAAGGGAACAAAGGTAAGATGTAACAGCCCCCCGATTAGGAGGAAACTTACGGGTTTAAGGTAAGTTGACGGGGGAAGGAAAAGGTAAGTTTTCCAGGTATTTAGGACGACCGGAGTCGAGGAGCAGGAATATCTTCGACATCTATGGATGCCATTTCTATGGGAGTGTCGGGTACAGGATTACATCTAGAAGTCTTAACTAACTTATAATAACGATACAATTTATATGAAATAACTAAGATTATAATTAAACTTATAATAACAGTAGTATAGGAATAATAGTTACCGTACAGGACAATATGAGGTTTTTCAATTACTTCATTAAGGTTTGTTTTAATTTGATTGGTTACTTTATTATAATTTGAGAAAAGAGAGTCTAAATTATCTATGTTTTTTAAGTTAACGTAAGGAACTCTTATGTTGTCTTTTATGTATGTAGTAGAACTACAACAAGTATCGTTAATTAATTCAAAATGCAATACTATTGGTTTGATTTTTATTTCAATATTATGTTTTGGTATTAACTTATTGTCGTTGCAATAGGCAATACAATTGTCTGGTATAGTTAATATACCAGTACCGGAAATGGAAGATTCAAATAGATCTTGATTTTTACATTCTATTGTAATTTTAGAATTTTGACTAATCATGTATATCCACTGGTTATTGTGTAATTTATGAAATGTTTCGAAATTACCATTTACAAACTCAGTTTTGCAAAGAGGCGGAACAGATGTCAAAGCTTTTGAAATAACCTCAGTTTCACATATTGGTACGGCTAACGTGGAGTATACGTTGGGCATTTCACAAATATAATATTGTGTATTTATAACTTTACAGGAATTGAGTGAGTTTAATTTACAATAAGATGATTTATCTTTAGTTATGCCCAAATATTTAGTGGATGGTATAATTGTAGAGTACAAAGTATTATTTACAGTTTTAAGGGCAATGGGATAAGGTGTAATATGATACAAGTCAAATTCTTTTGTATTTACTAAGGGCATTTGTAATACAAATATTATTTTGTTATTTGCGTAATAACTAGACACATCAGATATATTTTCTAAAATATGGATATTATCTAAAATTAAAGGTACAGGTAATTGCTTAGAACTAGGTAGAAATCTATAATTACCCACAAGATCTGAAAACAGTTGTTTGGGAGTAATAATAGATGGATATAGTATATTAGACTTACTAAACATAATAGCACTAATAATATCTTCTAACTTAAATGATAATGTTAATAAACTACTTTCTAAAATATTCGACAGTCCCGATATTTTAGATCTCATTAATAGTTTATTGGAAACTAGTGTTAAATTCGCCATTTCCTGGTTCAGGGTATCAATAGCGTAACTTAGACTAACTTCGTTAGCATTAATTTTATCGACAACTTCTTTCAGAGACGAGAGTGTGGATGTTGTGACCATCATGTTTTCTTTCATGAGGGTCGCCAATTTGGTTTGATCATTCTCTAAGGTTTGGACGGCATTACTATATTTTTCGGCATCATTTTGGTCCATATTACCGAATAGTTGTTTAATTACTGAGCCGATTCCGCCAAACCAAGCTGATCTCTTATGAGATTTGGATATAAGATGGGAAATAGAATCAAAGTCTCTGACTATATCAGAATAACGAGATGACAATGGTTGGAACAAATAGTGACATTCGCCTTCATAGTATGCATTGCTTTGATTACATAACAATTTAGAAGTTCTTAGGATATCCCTTATATTATCTAAATGTGGTTGTATAAAAGAAACATCTATGGGAATGATAATATCTAGAGTATCATCGGTTATTTTTAAAGAGCCAATGGGGTCGAAATATATGCCTGCGTCGTCTGATGCTGGCTGGATATATTCTTGGCTGTTCGACGCCAGGATAGGATATATGTAACCAATTCTGGAAGGAAATGTAACTTAAATTAACGAAATTGTATAATACTATGTCTCGTTAGTAGTGGCTAATTTCATTTCATCGAAATGATGTTTGACGTGACGTCTATTTATTAGTAGTGATGCTGTATTATTTCCGTGGATTTTCACGATTTTAAATGGGCCTTTCCAGATGGGTGAAAGGGCTTTCCTAAGGCGCAAATGGTTTTTAAGGTAAACAAGATCACCGACTTTATATTTAATTGGCCTTGTGTGAGTATCGTAATAATTTTTAGAGTTTATCTTTGATTTTTGGATATGTTCTATTGCCTTTGTTCGGCAATATTTAAGTCTATTCTGAAGTATGCGGACATATTCAGGATAAGTGGCGCCTGATGTTTCTTCGTAAATGGAATTAGGTATATATGGTTTGTGTCCAAACACAAGTTCGTAGGGAGGGAAATGAGTGGTTGAATGAATGGCTGTGTTATACGCAAGCATAGCCGTGTACACAAAGCGAGGCCAATTATTTTGTTGTTCGTTTACATAGGACTTTAAGTATTCTTTTAGGGTAGAATGACTTCTCTCAAGAGCACCCTGAGTCTGAGGGTGGTATGGGGTGGACCATAACTGTTTTATTTTTAATAAATTGCATGTTTGTTTGAACAGCTCTGCTGTGAAGTTGGTGCCCTGGTCTGTTAGGATTGTTTTGGGTATTCCAAATAATGTAATAAAGTGGACCAAGCATTCACATGTTTCTTCAGCGGTAGTGTTTATGATTGGATAAGCGGCTGAGAACTTGGTAAGGTCATCTTGGAGTGTTAAGATATACTTATATCTATCGTTACCGGCTTCTGGTAGTGGTCCTACTATATCAAAAGCTACGCGTTCAAAAGGGCGCGTGGAAAGAGATGTGATTTGCATAGGGGCACGATTGGTTTTTCGAAGGGCTTTGTTGATTTGGCATTGCGGGCATTTCTTTACGTAATTCTCTACGTCTGCACGCATATTTTTCCAGTAATATTTTTCCTGTATGCGTTTCAGCATTCTACCAGAACCTAAGTGACCGGCTATAGGGAGATCATGATTCTCTTTCATGATTTTAGGAATTTCACTGAGTGATGGATAGATAATAGTGTTCTTATAGATGTGTATTGTCATTTCTGAGTTGTGAAATAAATACAGGATCATATTATATAGTTTAATATACTGATGAGTATCGAAAGGATTATTGAAGTCGGAAATAGCTATTTCAGGGTTATTTTGACCTGTGAGACTGACAACTAACTCATTTCTTACGGATTTAAGACACTTGTAGATATCTTCATATGTACAGGTGTCGAAGTGGTTGACCTTGGTAAAAATAAAATAATAAATTTTATCTTGATATTCATATTTAAGGAAAGAATGCAGTGTTCTTTCTAGTAAGGAAAACTCGTTTAAATTAGGAATATTGGATACGATCTCTTCAGTATACGGGATGGATTCATCCATATCTATGGACGTAGGGATGATAACATATCTTTTATCAGTTTTAGATAGGCTCTCGTTATGTTCTATTATAGTAACATTAGGATCAAAGTCTTTAGAAATGGTTTTAAGGAATTCTGAGTAATTACCATCTGGAGTATTGGAGCTACTAGGGCTCAAGACATCAGGAGGTGATGTTGGATTTGGATGATTAGTGGGAGGTGGAGTTAAATTTTCATTAACTATATTATCTAGGTCATCAAGATTGCCTAGCTCTGGTAAGCTCGAAGGTTGGATAAGGGGATCTGTAAGATCTTCGAGTTGAATTAAATCATCCGGAGAAACAGTTGGAAGGATATCTGGATTTAATGGTTCATCGTGATCAGGTGAGTTTACATTTTGATTAGAAGTACTCGGTATAGGATTTATAGGATTAATGGATTTAGTTATGGGATAGCGGGATAATGCATCAGCGGCGTTATTTAGTTTCCCTTTTCGATATACTATTTCATACTCGTATTCCTCCAATTTTAGTCTCCATCTCTGGAGTTTACTACTGGGGTCAGAGTGATTGAATAACCATCGTAAAGGACGGTGGTCAGTGATTATAGTGAATTTTCTGCCATAGAGGTATGGACGGAAAGTTTTACAGCCGAAAATAATTGCAAGTAGTTCTTTTTCAGTTGTACTATAATTGCACTCATTTTTGTTGAGTGTACGGGAAGCATAGGCGATAGGCTTATCTTTGCCTATTTCGCCTTGGGAAAGGATAGCGCTGATTGCATAATTGGATGCATCGCAGCTGAGAAGGAATGGTTTGGAGAAGTCAGGATATGATAGTAACGGAGCTGTAGTTAGTTTGTTTTTTAAGGTTTCAAAGGATAATTGGTGTTCATTTGTCCATACGAACTCTACATTTTTTTTCAGCAGATTTGTTAAGGGTTTTGCGATACTTGAAAAATCAGAGATGAACCTGCGATAATAAGAGACGAATCCAAGAAATGATTTAATGTCTTTGGGAGATTTTGGTATAGGAAATTCATGAACTGCTCTTAGTTTTTCAGGGTTTGGTTTTACGCCTTTGTCGGTAATGACATGGCCTAGATAAGAAACTTCTTTTCGTAAAAATTCGCACTTGTCTGGCTGTAGTTTTAATTTGAATTGGCGGAGTCTAGAAAATACGTTAGTTAGGTCATTTATGTGAGAAGGGATATCGTATGAGTAAATTACAATATCATCCAAATATACGAAGCATTGAATGCCTTGGAGACCAGATAGAGCGGAGTTCATTAATCTCTGGAAGGTGGACGGTGCATTTTTTAGTCCAAATGGCATACGTGTGAATTCGTAATGCCCTGTCGGGACTGAAAATGCTGTTTTGGGAGAATCATTAGGAGACATATTAATTTGATGAAAGCCGGAAGCTAGGTCTAATGTGCTGAAATATTTGCACTTGCCTAATTGGTCTAGGATTTCGGCTATGTTTGGGATAGGATAGGAATCTCCAATGGTCACGTCGTTAAGTTTACGGTAATCGATTACGACGCGCCATTTCCTTTGACCGGACGCATCAAGCTTCTTGGGTACTACCCAAATAGGTGAGGACCATGGGGACATAGAAGGTTTTATTATACCTTGTTTTAACATTTTTTCAACTTGAGAGTCAACTTCTTTTTTGTGACATTCGGGGAATCTGTATGTTTTAACATGAATTGGGTTATCAGAAGTGGTTTTAATTTTATGCTCTATTGCATCAGTGCAAGTTAACTGGTCGTCGGGTAGGTGGAAAATGTCTGAAAACTGAGAACAGACAGAGTATAATGCCTCAGTTTCTTCTGTATTAAGGTGGGACACGCGAAGCTGTTTTAAAACCTCTTCTGTGCGTTCATGAATATGAGGTTCGGTTGTGGTACCGATGAATACTGAACTTTGTGGATCAAAAGGAATTAAACGTAATCTAAGGTCAGACTCAATGCTTACAGATTCTTCTGAGGTGTTAACAACAGAAATATTAACACGGTTGTTATTCTTAACTTGGACTATACAGTTTGCTATTAATAGATCTTTGGATATATGTTGGTCAATTATTAAGCCTTCTCCGATTTCTGGGTTTGCTACAGTACATTCAATTACGGTTTCAGTACGTGGAATAATACTATAGACGGGTTCATTGAAATGCATTTTAAGTTTAATGTCCTTAAGCTGTAGTATACCTTCGTCATAGTTAATTTGGCTACTTATGGAATTGAATAAATCGTTGCCAATAATACCATCATAGGGTAGGCTTAATTCATTGACTAGATTGAATATATGTGTAAGGTATTTACAATCACTGTGGGATTTATCATGTGTATACATAGTTATAGGGATTTGTCCTAGTGTGAGTAGAGGATTATCAGAGGCTGAATCAATGCCTTTGATTTTAAATGTAACTGATTTATTAATTATGGGCATATTGCTAATGGCTGATTTTTTTATTATACTTATAGATGCGCCAGTATCGACGAGGAGGGATAGACCATTAGTGGATACGGGAGTACTCACTTGTATATAAGGTAAGTATTTATTTGGTATATTAGATGTAAATTCGTATATTTCTTTATTAATATGTTTTTTATTTTCAGGATTCTGGATGACGTCTACAGTTTGGGGCTGGTTACCCTGTTGCTTGACTTCATGAATTTTTAAAGGGTTTGAGTCTACGATTTGGGGCTGGTTACCCTGTTGCTTGACTTTAATATTTTTTAAGGAAATAGAGTCTACGGTTTGGGGCTGGTTACCCTGCTGCTTGGCTCCAATGGAATGATGACCTCGAGTTTGGGGCTGGTTACCCTGTCCATGGGTCATTATTTGGGTTTTGGCGTCTTCTGTTATAGAGGTTATCTGTCCCGTGCGACGCCTAATCGGGACATTATTTAGTTTAAATTATTGTCAACCGTATCATAACCTTCTACTTCGGTTACGACATTAATATGGGGTTTGAAAGTAGATGTGCTCGGTTGCGCGCTGGAAGTGGAAGGTTTGTATTGATTAAATCTTTTATTATTGAATTCGCGGAGTTGACATTTTTCTAGAATATGCCCTGATTTTTTGCAGTATCTGCAGAACGAATCATTAACGGAAGGCTGATAAGAGGTAGGTTTTTGAAATTGGGTATTATTAGAATTATTAGAATTATTGGATTTATTTGGTTTAAACCCAGTGTCATTTTGACGGAATGATTTCGCAGCTAAATTTTGTTTATAGGAATATTGCTGCAATTTTTCTTCAGAAATCGCGTAGTTTATCGCGTCATTAAGGTTTTTCGGGTCCCTGCACCTAACAATGTTAGCTATGCGGGGAATAAGACCCATCGTGAATGTGTGGAGAGCAAGATCTTCCATTGCAGCTACTCTGCCGGGAATTTCATTCTTTTTGTGGCTGGATACGGAGATCTCTGTGAGTAATTTAGACAGACAGGTTTCTATTCTAAGTGAGAATTGGTTAACATTCTCCTGTGCGCCTTGTCTGCAATCCTGGAGCTCTGCTAGAAGGTGAGCGTAATGTTTACGCTCTCCAAATTGTTTTTGGAGGAAATCTTTGAGGGATAGCCACGAATCGAACTCCTTAATTGAACATGCAATTTCAGCTTTGCCGTCCAATTGGCTGATAATGTATTTAAATACTATGTCAACTTGATAAGAGGAGGCTAAGGAAATTGCATTATCGCAATTATTTATAAAAGCATTTAATTTTTCTCTACTGCCATCAAAGGGCTTAATGAATTTAAGGATAACATTTAAGGGTATTCCCTCTTTAGACTCCTCTTTCAGGGCTTTTGATTCTTTCGACATAATTACTAACAATAATAAATCGTTACAAAATTAAAAGAATAAGATTAGATAGCTGTAAGTAAAATAATTAAACAATGTAACTTAGAAGCTCTCCTTATCGCTTATGCTCTGCGTTGAGACGGGAACTGCGACGAGTGGCGAGACAACATCCGTTGATACGAGGATTGGAATGTTCAACATAAACTGTTGTGAGATATTTGTAGATAGAACTTTGATCACTTTAGTATTTAAAAAGGTAACTTCACAACTCACAGTATTATTGCGCACATTTTCTTCATGTTTTCGCTGGATAGAACTGGATCTGGAGCTGGAACTGGAACTGGAACTGGATTGACCTTGAATTTGGTCAGTACCGGGTTTACCGGTGAGATGAGTCGTCTCCGGAGCTTTTGAAGCACTTTGGCACTTCGAATTTAAAGGATTTTAGGATTTAGCACTTTTCTTTTTAGAACTTGGCACTTTTCACTTAAGGACTATCACTTTTCGGAATTCCAAGGATATTTAATCCCTTTTACGCTGCCACCAATGTTATAACGGGGTTCCGGATTAGGTTTTTAAAAAAAGGAAAAACCATTTAAACTAAAAATAAACTTTGTATTATACTTTTAAATACACGAGTGCAAGTTACATGTGCACGGTTGGAAGGATGGAAGACGACTAAGGTGCTGGATTGCGAGGAGCGGGAGAGAGGAATGATAGGATGCTGCGTCAGCAGCGGGAATGCAGCGTAGGCTGCTGAGTAGGCCAGGAAGGGAACAAAGGTAAGATGTAACAGATCGGAAGTAAAGGCTTTGGCTTGCAGATTTTTGGTTCGTTCTACTGATTGGTTGTTGTAAAGTTTTGTAGCATTATGCTGCAGTGTATTACGGTAAATGTTCGGCCAATGCAGTTACGAAAATACTGAAAATATTACGTACGTTAAACAAAAACTAGTGGCCCAGTGGTATCAGCCCCAACTTTCGAGTACTAGGTGGTGAGATCATCACTGCTCTCAAAACTATGAAGGAAATCATCGTAAGGAAACATCCTCTTCAACCAGCCACGCAGTTAGCGATTGGAGTTCATCCACACACAAGCTGAGAGCTAGAGGACCGCGCCACCAGACTGTGGAAGGCCAAGATCATGCCATACAATTTATAATGGTGCTATGAAAATGCCAAAAATATGGTTAACTGAAACTTACAGTCTTAGTAACTCATTGAATGGTTTCGGTAGAAAGCTTTGCCTAAAAAACGATGAAATTCACCTTTATTACAAACATCGTACTCAATAAACGCCCTACAAGTTCAGGTGATCCCAAAGTAGGAAATTCTACATTAGCTCTACTTCCAACAAAAGGCAAAAATGATAAAAAAAAAACACCGTTCCAACAAAGCTCGTCCTAAATCCATATTCCTGTCATACCTTCATTTCTGTGCCAATATTGATATATTGTTTATTTTGCTCCAATATTTGGCTCAAGGTAGTATATATGAATGTTTAGTCATTGATGATTCCCCACTCTCAAAAAAAAAAGCCAGCGACTCTACTATCAAAAGTTGCCAGATGAAAAACTATTAAGAGGTCCGGGCATTAATCCCGGCATTCTTTCAAAGCACTCCAATGTCCGGGAATCCGGAATGAGAAGGAAAAAAGAAACATCCCAAACTTGTTTTCAAAGTTGGAAGACCAGCCCCTTTTGTGGGAATTAAATTTCTTATTGATTCCACGAAGCTCGAAGGTCCAGGCCAGGGAGTTTCTGCGGTCGTATTGTGTTTCTGTACTTGAGAAATGGGGAATTCGCAAACATTTATTTTGAAAATGGAGCTGAAAATATTCGTCTCAGAATTTTCGTCCAGTTTTTTTTTTCTAAACCGAATTATTTTCAACTTAAAGAGAAGTGAGGTAAGCCTGCAACAGCACGATTCGGTCCCAACATTAAAACAACATACCCTATAACCTTTTTGTTTGAAAAGGACTATTGAAATAGACTGTCCAAAGCCAGACGTGTCAAGGTCACCACCGTACCTTTTTTTTTTTTTTTTTTTAAGGCTGGGAAATCATCCAATGACTGCTACCGCTCTGGGTGGAGCGGAAGGGAGTGTCAGACTCTTACTGACTAAAACCCACCCATGTTCCTTCCTATCGATCCCTTTAGTAAAATAACCACACAAGTTAATGGAAACTGTCCCTGTCCCTTCTCAGAATGTTGGCACATTATTGAAGCTCACTGAAATTGACAGGAACCTTAGTTTTAGTCTCCGAATTAACATTAGAAGCAAATAACTTTGTTTAGAACAGTGACCATGGATTTAGAGAATTTGAAAGGAGGTTAATACTCATTTTACGATTCATGAAGGTCAAGTCAAGTCTACAGTTAAATTGGACTGCCCTTTAAATACCGTTTCAATCTAATTGGACTGTTTCTCAGAAACAGAAATGGTATTCTTAGGTAATTTCTGAAGCCTGTCACTACTTTATGTATGTATGTTACACTCACATGTCTTGACACCGGACATTTTATGTTGTTAGGTATCAAATTTGCAACTTGTAATTTACTCTGTTTCAATATTCTAAGACCCGTTGTACACACGCGTTTTTCGCTGTAAAAATCTACGGTTGATTCGCATTGTGTAGACGAATTTTTTGAAATAGCAGGAATTATAATTCATAATTTAATGTAATTTTTAATTTATTGTAAAATTTCGATACAAGGTAAAAATTGTTACGGAAATAAATAGAAAACTTGACCGAGAATTGTTGTAGTAGGTGGCGTTCACAATAGATCAGCAATGGTCCCAGCGATACGAGGGCTTGGTAGCCCGGAATAGCCGCTACTGGAATAATAATAAAAATGGATCACTATGGAAGTTTCAACAGTCACGGCGGCCGTCCAGTAGTTTGTCGTACCATATTTGTACGAAGCGACTAGCGCGCCGTACCGTGAAGAAACCGTGCCGTGTACAATGGGCCTAAGGACTATGCTGAAAACGTCTTATGTTTTTTTTACGATTTTATATATATACGAATAATTTCCGACAACTAAATGGGTGAAGCTGCCGGCATCTAGTACTCACTGAAAAGGTTTAAGGTCACAACTCATTAAAGCCACCCGGCACCGACTCGTCGCACGGCGTCCACTCGTTGTTGACAGGTCGTCCACGGGTGGACGCCATGTTATCACCAATAAACGTCGTGCGGTCAACCAGTGGACCTCGCAATTCGCAGTGGATTGAACGCAAGTCAAGCATGCGAGTGGCGAGTTATCGCGTGTTCTACCCGTCGTCCGCGCGTGGAGGGCTTACGACTGAGGCGATCCGGTGGCGACGTTGAAGTAGTGAGCGCATACCCATACAAGTCCATACGTACCTTTGCGTAACATACACCTACAAACTTATAATCGCTCAGAATGGAACATCACTGCTCAGCTTTAACAAAGTACAAAAAGCTGAAACTTTGTCCAGCTTAGCTTTTATTTTCGCTTGATAATTTCAATTAGAAAGTTTTCCCTCACTGATCTGAGATAAGCACTCAAATTAATACAGCTTTTAGTTTACCAAACACGGCTAGGTGAGTTGCATTAATTTCTTTCGACTCCATTAAAAGTTATAAAGATGTGGTGTAACTAAACAGCCTTTTATGCACTGAGTTTGAGATAGCCATATGGTGTGACCGTCGGACTGCCAAGTCATAGGTGTCGAGTTCGAACCCGAGACACGCACCTCTGATTTTGCGAACTCATGTGCGTATTGTATGAACATCGTGTGGAAACCAGCATGTCTGAGAGATATTTCTCAACAGCATGTAAAGTTAAGTCAGAGGCCCATAGGCAGCATAAAACTCTGACACTAGGTAAGTCACTAACCACACGAAAAGAAAGAATAAAATCAAAACTACCGTTCCGACAAGACCTCAAAAAATATTACTGGCGAAACTTTGAATCTATCTGAAAATAACACTTCAGTCGATAAGATCTAATGGAAGGGCCGAAGCGTTTCGTTCGGGCGGCTGCAATAGACGTTTATTGAAATTATAGCGCTATCTCCGATGTGATCTCCAGTCCTTTCCAAAGGGATGGTATTTAATGAGAGGGCAAAGACGGTTGAATTTATGACACTTACTTTATTTTATACTCATGCTTTTTTCTTTTTCTGGTGCGGATCAGCCGTGAAGGTCATGGAGAATGGAGTTTTCAACTTTCGAATAAAATATTTTAAAAGCTGTGATTTAAAAATGGAATGCCTTGAAGCGATAATGTTGGGTTGTACTGTAATCCAAATTTGTTAATCGTAAGAATAAATATTTTAATAGGCCGAAGGTATGATTTAAAAATGGAATGCCTTGAAGCGATATTGTTGGGCTGTACTCTAATCTAAATGACAGATAGACTCAGAAAAGAAATAAAAGAAAAAGAAATTGTCAAAGCAGTTAGAAAAACTTAAAACAAAAGACGATCACAAGAATGGAACCTGCATCTAGCAGCCCTTCTGTTTCTGTTCTTCCATTATGATGGAAGAACAGAAACAGAAGGAAGTCTCTAGTTTCTAAGTGCAAATGACAGCCTTTCTTTTTTTTTGAGGGTAGGAAATCATCCAATGACTCCTCGCGCTCTGAGTGGAGCGGAAGGGAGTGTCAGACTCTTACTGACTAAAAACCATCCATGTTCCTTCCTTAGCCCTTTATGTTCCGGGGTAGCGGTAAGCCTTTCGAACAATCCCACTGAACAAGAAGACCGACTTCCAAAAAGGAGGAGGTTCTATGGTCGTCTGTATGTATGTATTTTTTATATATATGTTCATCGATATTTTCGTCAATCGTGGACTGATTTTAAAAACATTTAGTAGAGGAAGCTGGGACGGTAGTCCCATAAAAATTTAATTTACTTATTAAAAATTTAACTACCCAAAGTTAGTGAGTTAGCTTCGGTAATACATAATATTTAGTCCACTTTGTGTATCTTGGTGTTTTTAATACTTTCTGTCACTGTTTTACATAGCAAGTAGTGGTATACAAATTGGTGTGCGGAAACCATTTATATGAAACCAAAGACGTAATTCCGAAATCAAAACGTGAAATATAAGTTTGATTTCAGAATTACGTCTTTGGTTTCATATTTTTACACGCTTTATATTAGCTTCACTTGTATATATATTATGTTTGTAACCGACTCCTTTAGACGCGATTTTCACCCACTTTTAACGGCCAGATTTCGTTCAAACTTTGTAGATTTATCGAAGACCGATGACAATACATTAATTTGAACTATAAAGTAGGAAATAAAAAATTGTTTAAAAAAAACTACAAAACACGTTTTATAGAAAACCGAACTAAAAAATAGAAAATAAATACTTTTTAAAAAGCGGGGTGCATGGTGTTGGTGAATATTACCTTAAAAAGCACTCCACGCTTTTGAAAAAGTAAAATTTATTTTCTATTTATTAGTTCGGTTTCCTATAAAAAGTGTGTTTTTTTAGTTTTTTTAAACTATTTTTTTTCACTTTTGAGTTATGATGTATGGTGTATTTCACGTTGTAGGGTTTTATTGGAAATCAGTTGTTTTTTTTTTGGCAAAGGTATTTATTATTATACACGTTGTTTTTTAGTTCTCTGTTAACCTTTCAGGAGAGAGTAGGTACTCATGAATAGAAACAGCTTTCACTATGGGAACAACTACGAAATAAAAAAAAGTATTGCATTTTTGTATGAAAAGGCCGACTTTTTTTCGGTATTTCAGAGATGGTCTCATAATGAAAGTTGCTTATAATCACGGGTACGGTCACGCCATTTAATTTTTTAGTGTGGGACCATCGGAATCATCGTATGACCCCTCCCGCTCTGAGTGGAGCGGAAGGGAGTGTCAGACTCTTATTGACTAAAACCATCCATGTTCCTTCCATAGCCCTTTATGTTTCGGGGTAGCGGTAACTCTTGCAGACAACCCCGCTGACGGACAATCCCGATTAACTGTCACGCCCTGAAAAATTAACAGTGAATTAAAATCACTTGTACAACGCAAGAAATGACATTACTGAGCCCTTATATGATAAAACAGATCTCAAGACAAGATTATGAAAAGCAACCTTACGGATCATTGCAATGTTGAAGCCATTTCTGACTACAGAATTTTCCATTACAATTTAAATAGCTTGGAGTAAATTCAACGCTCAGCAGTTTAAACTATTTAGAATACTGTAATATCACGTTAGCTATAAATTGCGTGCCGCCCCGTCTACAGCAGACACGGCATCTTAATATCTTAATCAATGTAAGTAATACTAAGTCTACAATGCTTGTTGAATTACTGGAAATTGTTCAGGGAATGTAGTATACAGTATGTTATTTAACAGGCGTTCTTGTTAACCCACAATTAGTATAGCGTTCATACATGCTGAAAAAATATTACCATTAAAAAAGTGAAACAACAATCAGCTACTACACATTTATGTTCGCATAATTCGCCAAAAGTAGGGAACAGTAGTTTTTTTTTTACATTTCACACAGGAATTTTATTTTTATCGTGTGTGCATTTACTGCAGGACAAATAACACAAACACAAATAACACTTACATGTTATGTTATATAACTTTTATTCTTTAGTAGTTAGTAGTCTTAATTATGTTGTGTCTTAATATTGTTACTTTATTTGAATATTTTAAGTGACAGTGATGTTGGAGCACTTATTATAAAAAAAATAAAAATAACAAAAGTAAATTACGAATAAAAAAGTCCTGTGTGAGGCCAAAAGGATTCTTACCCATGGAGTTCGGTTATATCGCAATATCGGGAGTAATTTTTGAGATAAAAAGAAGCCTGTGTAAAGGACATACACCCGGGATGTAATAGATTACATCCCGGGTGTATTTCTTTACATATTTTGATAAATATGTAAAGGACATACACCCTGATTCACCCACATTCATGATTTTGATAAAATTTGGCAGAGAGATAGATCTCTCTGCCAAATTTTATCAAAATCCGTTCTGTGGTTTAGGCGTGAAAAGGTAACATACAGACAGGCAGACAGAGTTACTTTCTAATTTATATTATTATTAAGGATACTATGTACCAAAGATGATATTTCTGATCAAGATAAACTAACACTAATATAATCATATTTACATTTAAAAGCTAAATATTAATAGTAATATATACAGAAATATTAAGCACTAGTTGACCCAACAGACGTTGTCCTGTCTTAACGATGATACCTACCCTACCTACCCTACCTACCTTACCTACCCTACCTACCCTACCTACCCTACCTACCCTACCTACCCTACCTACCCTACCTACCCTACCTACCCTACCTACCCTACCTACCCTACCTACCCTACCTACCCTACCTACCCTACCTACCCTACCTACCCTACCTACCCTACCTACCCACTTGATTTGACTGATTTATTTTATTTACTTACCATTGATGACCGTTTAATTTATGACCCTATTTTTGCTTATCCATATTTGTATGTCTTGATGGCACAACATAGCGCACTACCTTTATTATATTTAAGATCCTCAAATATTTACCTATGTTTCACAAATAAAATATTTTGATTTGATTTGATTTACGACAAACATTTCAACACCAAAATCAGCTAAATCGGCCCTGCCGTTCTCGAGTTTGAGCGAGACTAACGAACAGCAATTGATTTTTATATATATAGATATACTTAATCAAAGAGCAAGATAATCTCCAGACAGCCAAATCTAGACCGGCAGAAGCCAATTATAACCCCATTACGACACCAGGCAGTAACAAAACAGTGCAACAATGGCTTATAAAATATCTCAGTACAGAATCGAGTGTGCGCCAATCGTTCAACGTGCCAACTCGGTCAACAGAATTATATTAAATGACAGGTAAACATGAATTGTTTATTTAATAACAATTAATTGAAATGAACGCTTTTCTGATTAGGTTTTATTAATTTGTTAGATAATGAGGATGAAGAGTAGCTGTGTCTTAATTTGCGTTAAATGTTAAGGTTGAATGATTACCGCTACCCCGAAACATAAAAGGCTAAGGAAGGAAAATGGATGGGTTTTAGTCAGTAAGAGTCTGACACTCCCTTCCGCTCCACTCAAAGCGGGAGAACTCATTGGATGATTTCCCAGCCTTTAAAAAAAAACAAAAGACATGCTATGCTACGTTGCTATGGATGCGTTTAATATCCACCAATCATGTTCATTGGTCCATATAGCATAGCACTGGTGGAAACGAGTTCTGCTAAGCTATGTTTTTTATACGTATGGATGCATGATCAGGATGCATGCTCTGGATGCGTGCTATGGATGGTCGAGAGTGGTGTAGCTATGTGCAGAGCACCGCTCTACGTGCCTTTCCTACTGTCGATACATCGCATACTTCGAGCTGCGCATCTCCCTCGCACAGCTATCGTGCGTCTTACTAGCCCGCTACATAACTGAAAACGGTCACATAGTTTCGTAGCTTAGCTTTCACATCCTCGCAGCATAGCTGCATTGCACATCTTTGCTGGAAAGGCACTCTAAGCTGGATGCGCTAGTGTACCCCACGAAATTCAAATTTTCATACGTTTTTTTGCAATTTGCAGGTCTATGTCAGGTTGTATGTTGCTTGAAATATGAATCGCGGCCGCAGCAAGTACAGAGGCCAGCACATCAAGTTACCACAAGCTGTCAAATTTCTTTAATAGTATTTCATCTTTACTGCAAAGATATAAGGTTAATTTTTAATTGAGAAAATTTGACAGTTAGGGATAGCTTGATGTGCTGGCGTCTGTACATATTCACAGAATTGCAATCATTAAAATTGTCAAAACAATTCTTTTGGTAACAATTTGTCCTCAAAGACATTATTTCATGAAATAGTCAATCCATAGGGTTATATGAATTTAGAGGATTGTGTCGGTGATTTTAATGATTACAATTCTGTAAATACATACACACATCAAAAGTGTCTAGGGATCAACATATATTTTTGCAATAACTTTTCTCTTGATTGATATTAATTTAAATTTTCTTTAAGGATTCATCAAATAAAGTGTTTTCGTTTGTCACAGTAACGATAAACCAAGTCACCTTTGCATTAATAAAGAAATTTGCCATTTTCCTAATAAAGGGATTTTTGACATTTGAACCACTAACATTAAAGTTCGAAAAAAAGACTGAAATAACAGTTTTCTTTAAAATTTTATTGGGTAACTTAAACAATTAATAATCCGTGTTTCTACCGCGAACACTAACAACACAAGAACATCGGTTTGGCATACTCAAAATGAGTTCATCCAAATCACGCTGTGGAATGGCCGCCCATGTTCGTTGCAACAACAAAAAAAGGTCTTCTTGCAACTGGATACCCTCCATATTCGGCAGAGCTCTTCTCTGTAGCATATCCCATGCATGCTCAATCGGGTTCAAGTCTGGCGACTGAGCAGGCCAGGACAGGACATTGATGTTAGCTGCGGCGAGAGTCTGTCTTACAACTCTTGCGGTGTGCGGTCGTGCATTATCATGCATTAACTGAAATAAGGGACCGATTTGCACTTGTAGAGGAACGATGACGTCAGATACAATCGTCTCAGCATAAATTTGAGCGTTGAGGTTGCCTCTGATCCAAATCAACTCAGTTCTTCCGCCGATCCAAATACCCGCCCATACCATGATGGTTCCACCACTATAAGGATGGACTTCCTGGCAGGATTTTAATCGCTGTTGGCGTCCAGGGGTTCTCCAGTGTCGTATACGTCTTGTATCCGGTCTCATACCAAAACGAGACTCATCAGAAAAGCACACGAAACGCCATTGTTCTTCTGCCCAATTTCTGTGTTCAAGAGCCCATTGATATCGAATCCTACGATTGTGCATTGCTATAGGTGGTACCCGTAGCGGTCTTCGGGAATGAAGGTTCACTTCATGCAAGCGGTTTCTGACTGTTTGGTCGCTAATTAAGTTCCCTGAAGAGTGATGAAGCCTCACGGCTAACATCATGGCGGTTATTGTTGGAGCTCTTCGAGTTAAGATTTGAATGTATCGGTCTTGTCTCCGTGTGGTGCAGCGATACCGTCCTTCATGGCGCTCAGCCACGGTACCAGTGCTTCGGTAACGTGTCCAAAGTCGACTGATAACACCTTTTTTTGTTGTTGCAACGAACATGGGCGGCCATTCCACAGCGTGATTTGGATGAACTCATTTTGAGTATGCCAAACCGATGTTCTTGTGTTGTTAGTGTTCGCGGTAGAAACACGGATTATTAATTGTTTAAGTTACCCAATAAAATTTTAAAGAAAACTGTTATTTTAGTCTTTTTTTCGAACTTTAATGTTAGTGGTTCAAATGTCAAAAATCCCTTTATTAGGAAAATGGCAAATTTCTTTATTAATGCAAAGGTGACTTGGTTTATCGTTACTGTGACAAACGAAAACACTTTATTTGATGAATCCTTAAAGAAAATTTAAATTAATATCAATCAAGAGAAAAGTTATTGCAAAAATATATGTTGATCCCTAGACACTTTTGATGTGTGTACTTGCTACGGCCGCCAATCATATTTTGATCAACATAAAACGTAATACTGACCTGCAAATTGCAAGAGTTGTAATTAAATTTGAATTTTGCGGGCTACCCTTTTTTTTTGTGGTTGGGAAATCATACAATGACTTCTCCCGCTCTGGCTGGAGCGGCAGGGAGTATCAGACTCATACTGACTAAAACCTATCCATGTTCCTTCCTTAGCCCTTTATGTTCCGTGGTAGCGGTAACCCTTTCGGACAATCCCGCTTATCGCGGGCTACCCTGGCTCATTCATCTTAATGTAACTAATGTTTGTAACATGGGTTTGGTTCGGGTCTTTCGATTTGAAATTACTAGTTAAACTAGAAAGCCGAACCGAAGCAATTAGTAGGTAATGCAGAGCTTAAAACTCTAATAAAATAATATATCGATACATAATAATAATTAAAAACTTCAATAACAAAACGTTATTAACAAAGAAGGTGTGTAGATTAAAATTATGAATTTCATTTATCTCCATTTCGTTTTCAGCCGTGCAAACAGTCGACCCTTTAAGGAAACGTTTTCAGATGGGACGTCAGCGATACCTTGGTATTACCATAGAATAAGAAAACTATACAACGTTGCGCTACAATGGTGACATTCATTTAACACACGGGTAGGGGTAGTGCCCATTAATCATATAAATGCTGATAGGTTAAAATAAATCGCAAATGAAAAAAAAACAAACAAACTAAATTATAAAATCAATTCGCCTACTTTTCACAGATGTTTAATCCTAATAAAGGGTGGGGCAAAAATTTTTGCACTTTTGAAACATGAATAGAAATAACACTACAAATGTTATTTTGTTGACTATTTATTTAACGTAATAATCATTTACTAAAATTATTTGTTTAAAAATGACATCGTCCAAATGAGCGCCTTCTCGTTGTTGGCACTCCTGCAATCGACTACGCAAACTTTGGAAACTTCGAACATGGCATGTTGCTCCATCTTGTAGCATCCAGGTCCTGCTGTTGTACTCTTGAAATTCATGCAACTGCGGCGTCAAAAGTCTTGCAACCTCTTGACGTATTCCGCTGGATTTACAGTTAAATTATTTCCTTGATTATTTTCAAAGATATACGGACCAATGACTGAAGTGGCTTTTGATGTTTGCTAGCATTGGCTAACAAAGGACACTCACTTACACGGCGTTATCCGTATTCAATTCTAAACAGGCGTCGTACACTAACGTAGGAATCATTGTTTTTGTAAAATTGATTTACACAAAAAGCACGCTGTTGTCCCGTGAAGCACTCCATTGTGACTAAAATTGCATGAAGTAGCGCATAGTTCCTGCAATCCGCGAGCCCAACACTCGAACGGTTTAAAAAAAATAAAGTGTTGCTATTTGCACAAATTTTTGGCCCACCTTGTAGTATTTGCTTATTCGTTTTAATTTCATTGATGCAAATTTTATGATCCATGACCACGGCAAATGACGGCTGCGCGACAGTTCTTTAAGCACAGGTTGCTCTAACATGCTATTTTCTAACATTTTAAATAAATCCGTAAATAGTAACATTTAATAGAAATATAATAGTGCATTATAGCTGTCTGTAATTTTGTGCGTATTTATATAAATAAGTACATAAATGCCAATCGGTTATTCTTTAAAGGCGTGATCATATATAGAAGAAGTTGGTGGAAACACCCCAGTGCTCATAAGCTGGATTCGTTTTCTCCTCTGCTCATCGTTATGCCTCCTCCATCGATCCTTACTTCTTCTAACAAAGTTTATTCTGTTTATATATTAGAGTGAATCTGGTGTCAGAGTTTTAATGCTGCACATGGGCCTCTGACTTAGCATCACATGCTGTTGAGAAACATCTCTCGGGCATGCCGGTTTCCTCACGATGTAAAAAAACAAACAAATATTTGTACGACCTGCAAGGATGTATTTACAAAAAAAAATGTATGCAAGTAGTTTATCAGCCATCTAGTTACCATAACACAAGCATTAGGTTGCTTAGCTTGGGACTACATGGCGTTGTTGTGAAATGTCCAAGGATATTATTATATTATATATGAATGTATCTATGTTTTTTTTATAGTTATTTTCGTGTTATCTATCCTATGTTGCACCTGCCATGTTTTTTCTCTCTATCACCCAAAGGTTGAATGGTAGAAAAAACCTCACACATTAAGTCCGCCTATGTACGGTATTTTTACGTTACATTATTAAAGTCCAGAGCAATTAAAACAATTTGTCAGAATATCACTTACAATATTTATTAAGTTTTCAACAAAATCACTTGGTTTACACTTGTGTACACTTTAACTGTTCGACGTCGACTGACTAACGACCGTGCCTACTACTTTCCACCTCGTGTTATTTTTACCGGAAACAGCCTAGAATAACATTAACAATGAAACGTGGTGGTACAACCGGAAGTAGTGCGTGCGACAGCATTAAATTTTTTATTAATGTTAACTGTGTTTAAATATTGTAATTACATTTAAAAACATATTAATTTAAACATAATTAATGTCTTCGATTGATTAAATTAAATATCTGAAAATGATTAATCGATTCCTGTCAAAGAAAGTTTCTAGCAACATAAAGTTTTAATAAATAAATAAAAAGTACTTATATGCGTCCGGATTGTTTCCTTTCTATACCATCCTTATTCTGTGGTAATTCCAATGAATGAATAACCCACTGAAACCCGGTATTTTTCAGGATCTCTGTTCATATTTTATGAAGGGATATCCCACAATTAGAACGTATTGCTGATTTGTTTGTTGGTGAATTTTAAGATTTCTAATTCATTAATTGCGGATTTTGTGGTTCATTTAATGAACAGACTCTTTTTTGAAGTGTTTTAAAATAGAAGCAGCAGATAAATCAATTACACAGAGTGAAATTGTATTCATCTATACTAATATTATAAAGAGGTAAAATTTGTAAGTTTGTAAGTTTGTAAGTTTGTATGTAGGGGGTAATCTCCGGAACTAATGATCCAATTTCAAAATTTTTTTCACTGATTGAAAGCTACATTATTCTGAGTGCTATAGGCTATAAACTATATTTATATCATACATATTAGCCGAGCTATCGCAATTTTCGTCTAGAAAGTCGGAAAGAAATACCTCCGAAAACAGAATTATTTGCATGCGCTGCCTAAACAGTTACAGTATATCGCAATTTTCCGCGGACGAAGTCGCGGGCAGAAGCTAGTGGGAAATATTTTAAGGGGTCATTGTACTCCTCATTATGAACAACTTTACAATACACAAAACTACTTTACTTTATAAACTTTACAATAGGCTATAGGAACACGCCTGAAATCACAAAAAGTACAAATTATGCTCGCATACTTCGTCAATATTTAGGTACTTAAGTCATTTTTTTTTTGCGATTTAATTTTTTTTTTCCCTGTACAATGTCCTAAAACCCCTTAAAAAATCTCCATTAATTCAATTTCACCCTGCATAAAAGCGACCGTCTTGTAGGTCCCTTTACTACGCAAAAAGACACAATATGTTAGACATGTCTTTTTCTTCCATACTTCTCTATTAGTCGTCATCTCGGTAGTCACTTCCTTTCTAGCCATATTATCTTTCACACAATCCATCCCTCGTTTCTTTGGTCTTCCTCTACTTGTATAGCCATCCACACTAATATTCGATACTTTCTTAACAACTTTTTTTTGGTTAAGTTTTAATTTTTAAACAAGAAAAAAATATATACATTCAGTCAAAAAAGTATCGGGAATGGATGATTTGTTTATGGTTCCAAATTCAAATTTTTGTTTTTTTGTAGTTGTTAGATTGGCACAACTGTTTTCCATTTTGGCGCGGAGTTTGAGTTGCATCTGTTATTTATATTAAATACAGTGCTGGTTTTAGTAATATCATATATAGTGTGTATTGCGAATTTCATAATGCACAAAAATATCGAACAAAGAGTTTGTCTTAAATTTTGCATCGCCAATGGAATTTCGTGTTCGGAGTCACTGAAAATGTTACAGAAGGCTTACGGTGAATCGACTTTATCAAAAACTCGTGCTTATGAGTGGTTCAAAGATGGAAGATTTGCCTGGTAGGCCGTCAACGTCTGCAACTGAAGTTAACATCGCAAAAGTGAAGAAAATAGTGACTGAAAATCCCCATTCAACTCTGAGAGAGATAGCCGCCGAACTTTCTGTATCTCACAAGTCGATTCGTACCATTTTAACTAATCATTTGGGTATGAAACATGTTGCTGCTCGGCTAATCCCAAAAGATCTGAATTTTATCCAAAAACTTAATCGCATGAAAGTCGCTGAGGACATGCTAGAACGAGTCAGTTCGGACCCAACATTCATGAAACGCATTGTTACTGGTGACGAGACGTGGGTTTACGCACATTACGAGTTTGACATGCAAACTAGTCAACAAGCTTCGGAGTGGCGCCTTCCAACTGAACAGAAACCGAAAAAACCACGCCAAAGTCGATCAAAAGTCAAAGTCATGTTGACTGTTTTCTTTGACTATCGCGGTGTTGTGCACTCTGAATTCTTAACGGTAAATAAAGAATATTATTTGAGCGTTATGCGGCGTTTAAGAGAGCAAATTCGACGAAAAAGGCCAGATTTGTGGAAAGAAAATTCTTGGATTTTGCACCACGACAATGCGCCTTCGCACAAGGCTATCATTGTGAACGAATTTTTGACCAAACACTCAACAAATACCATCCAGCAACCACCATATTCACCAGATATGGCTCCTGCTGACTTTTTTCTTTTTCCTAAACTCAAATTACCACTTCGTGGCACCCGTTTTCAATCGATAGAAGACATAAAGGACAATTCGCGGCGAGAACTGAACTCAATTCCGGAAGCAGCGTTTAAAAAATGTTTTGATGAATGGATTATTCGTTGGCGCAAGTGTATCGTTTCTAAAGGAGCATACTTTGAAGGTGATAAAATAAATTTGGATGAATAACAGACATTTTGTGTATTATTGATCTTTTCCCGGTACTTTCTTGACAGAGTAGTATATTTAGATTTATTTTTCCCGTCATTTTTGCCATGGACACGCTAAGAAGAAAAAGTATTAGTAGTTTTAATGAATATCAAAATATCAAAACTACAAACTCGGAAAACATGAAAAGCTATCTCAAGCATAAAATAAATACCTTTGAAAGGGTGCATTAATTCAATAAATAAGGAACACTTCATTTTAATTTACATCGCGTAAAATATTTCTGTATTCAAGTAGGTAACTGTCATTACGAGCCACTGAATTATTTATTGGAATGATTTTATTAATAACATTAATTTTTTTACATTGTAGTAAGAGCTTTTGATGAGAATTCAATCGTGAATTTTTCGAGTACTTTGTAGTGAAACGATTTAAAATGTTTAAGAGTATTTTTTTTAAATACGAGTTGTTTGAGTGAGGTTTGTGAGTAAAGCATCAATTACACTGTGCAAGTGTCTGGAAAGTGCAATCTACTTCTTTTCGAGTGTTAATGACTAACCTAGTGAGAGCTTTTATGCTGCCCATGGGCCTCTGACTTAGCTTCCCATGCTGTTGAGAAATATCTCCCAGACATGCTGGTTTCCTCACGATGTTTTCCTTCACCGATTTTTAAGCAAGTGATAATTATACAATACGCACATGAATCCGTAAAATTCAGAGGTGCGTGCCTTGGGTTCTAGGTGGTACGGAGTTTCAAAGGAATAACAGGGAGCCTAGACAAAGTAACATTTTCATTAACGATAACGAAATTAGATGAATCCGAAATGTATGTTTTTATTCTGGGTGCATCGTCTTCACATATAATGTTATAATTCATGTATACAAAACATTGTAAAACATTTTAAAAGAGTAACGGTGGAGTTTCTTGCCCATTCTTCTCCACACGAAACTACCTTTTGGAAGGGGCGACTAGAATCAATTCTATTTCTAATCCCCTTAAGGGGTCATTGTACACATTATAACGAGCAACTTTTACTATGGGACCGAACCTGAAATCGCAAAAAAATAATCAGATTTTCAGTACATTTATGTTATCCTAACTCGTCAAAATGTACTGCACAGCTGATTTTTTTTTCGCGATTTCAGGTTCGTTCCCATAGTAAAAGTTGCTCGTTATAATGTGTACAATGACCCCTTAAGGGGATTAAAACGACTAAAATTTAACCGAGTATACACAGGAAAAGAGATGGTTTTCTGCGCGCGGGCCTAGTGGCTACCATTGCTTACCTAGTGGTTTGAACCACTAGGTTACTCAAATACTCAAATCTTTATTGCATTCCATATGTATTTCATAGATGGTGTAATCAAAATAATAAAAAAAACCACATTAGGAGAGAGGAAGAGGGCTAAGTAGCAATTCAATAATATGATTATATGTTATTGGATGTGTATGATATGTATAATTATGTGTATATATTTTTTAAATCTTAGGTCTGTGTATTACGTTTAATAAATAAATATCTTAGTAATTTTAATTATGCATTGTATTATAATAATCTAGATAATTTTTATGCAATTATTAGAACTATGTTTCATTATTATACCCAGACAAGCGCTTACCTTAATGTAAATTATTTCATCACTCAAAACGATGTGACAAAGTGAAGAAGAAACGGGCATGTTCTAAAACCAAATACACACATCAAAAGTGTCTAGGGATCAACATATATTTTTGCAATAACTTTTCTCTTGATTGATATTAATTTAAATTTTCTTTAAGGATTCATCAAATAAAGTGTTTTCGTTTGTCACAGTAACGATAAACCAAGTCACCTTTGCATTAATAAAGAAATTTGCCATTTTCCTAATAAAGGGATTTTTGACATTTGAACCACTAACATTAAAGTTCGAAAAAAAGACTGAAATAACAGTTTTCTTTAAAATTTTATTGGGTAACTTAAACAATTAATAATCCGTGTTTCTACCGCGAACACTAACAACACAAGAACATCGGTTTGGCATACTCAAAATGAGTTCATCCAAATCACGCTGTGGAATGGCCGCCCATGTTCGTTGCAACAACAAAAAAAGGTCTTCTTGCAACTGGATACCCTCCATATTCGGCAGAGCTCTTCTCTGTAGCATATCCCATGCATGCTCAATCGGGTTCAAGTCTGGCGACACGGAGACAAGACCGATACATTCAAATCTTAACTCGAAGAGCTCCAACAATAACCGCCATGATGTTAGCCGTGAGGCTTCATCACTCTTCAGGGAACTTAATTAGCGACCAAACAGTCAGAAACCGCTTGCATGAAGTGAACCTTCATTCCCGAAGACCGCTACGGGTACCACCTATAGCAATGCACAATCGTAGGATTCGATATCAATGGGCTCTTGAACACAGAAATTGGGCAGAAGAACAATGGCGTTTCGTGTGCTTTTCTGATGAGTCTCGTTTTGGTATGAGACCGGATACAAGACGTATACGACACTGGAGAACCCCTGGACGCCAACAGCGATTAAAATCCTGCCAGGAAGTCCATCCTTATAGTGGTGGAACCATCATGGTATGGGCGGGTATTTGGATCGGCGGAAGAACTGAGTTGATTTGGATCAGAGGCAACCTCAACGCTCAAATTTATGCTGAGACGATTGTATCTGACGTCATCGTTCCTCTACAAGTGCAAATCGGTCCCTTATTTCAGTTAATGCATGATAATGCACGACCGCACACCGCAAGAGTTGTAAGACAGACTCTCGCCGCAGCTAACATCAATGTCCTGCCCTGGCCTGCTCAGTCGCCAGACTTGAACCCGATTGAGCATGCATGGGATATGCTACAGAGAAGAGCTCTGCCGAATATGGAGGGTATCCAGTTGCAAGAAGACCTTTTTTTGTTGTTGCAACGAACATGGGCGGCCATTCCACAGCGTGATTTGGATGAACTCATTTTGAGTATGCCAAACCGATGTTCTTGTGTTGTTAGTGTTCGCGGTAGAAACACGGATTATTAATTGTTTAAGTTACCCAATAAAATTTTAAAGAAAACTGTTATTTCAGTCTTTTTTTCGAACTTTAATGTTAGTGGTTCAAATGTCAAAAATCCCTTTATTAGGAAAATGGCAAATTTCTTTATTAATGCAAAGGTGACTTGGTTTATCGTTACTGTGACAAACGAAAACACTTTATTTGATGAATCCTTAAAGAAAATTTAAATTAATATCAATCAAGAGAAAAGTTATTGCAAAAATATATGTTGATCCCTAGACACTTTTGATGTGTGTATTTTAAGACATGTGACATCTCTTTTGCATCAACTCGAATAAACTAAGAAAAAACACAAATGACGCTAAGAAAGAACCTGAAGATCAAGATGGGGAAAATAATGTGAGACAGAGCCACAGCGCTGGCTCGTACTAACGCTCACTGGACCCGCGTAGTGAATTATGGTACACTCTCCCTCGCACCAAGAAGAGGCTTGTGGCTCAAAAGTGAGTACAGACGCCAGCACATCAAGCTATCCCAAACTAACAATTTAACGTAATTGAAAATGAACCATAAACTTAACTTGTAATAAAGTTGAAAACCGCATAAAGCAATTTGACAGATTGGGGTAACTTGATGGGCCTCTGTACATTATACAGGATGAAATTGAATTCACTAAAACAAAAAATCAGCTGTTCCTTAGATTTGACGAGTTATGCGAGCATAATGTATGGAACAGCTGATTTGTTTTTCGCGATTTCACATTTGTTCCGTTAGTGAAAGTTGTTTATAATAATGAGTACAATTACCTCTTCAAATAATGCCCATGAATTCAATTTCATCCTGTAGATTAATTACGCAGTACTGCATCGCGAGTCACCGACATTTCATCGGTCAAAGAATGACAGCGGTAATGACAATCCTGTCAGTGTTGGTCTGTCAGACGTTCTGGAACTGTAGGCATTTTGTATACGTTCGTAGCAGAAGTGTCGCATCTATACGAAGTGTTAATTCTTGATCTATGACGCCGCTCAGTTTCAATTTATTACCAAACAACTAACCGAATATTCCTGCCATTCTCATTAAAGTTAATGCATTTGATGTTTAGGAAATGCCAAGCAATTGGTTTGTTATCAATTAGCGTTTTTCGTTTGATTTTAGAATTGTAGGTAATTTAATTAATTGTTATCGCCGGTGGAAATAGCTTTCAGAAGTGGTCTGAAACGGATTTGAAATAATGATCGTGATATTTTCAGATTCTTTTGGTTCTATCGCTAACACTTGATTGTAACGTATTCTGGCTGAAACTACAGATTTAGATATCAACCAATCTATCAACAAATATAAGAAATGTCTTAGACATTTATTGTAATTGAAAATATTCTTTTTTCATGTTAATGGTATCTTATTATTCTATGTCCCCACATATTTAACAGAATTTGATGTGCTTTCATGTTTTTTATGCTTCACGTTATTTCTTTTCTTTTATTATGTATTAGTTGTTATTGAGTATTTGAAATTGTCAAAAATAAAATATAAAATCAGATAAAAAAATACCGCTCGTTTTAAAAACTTCCATCACCGTGCAGAAATTAAAAATTATGCAACGATATAATTTTAAAATTGCATTTAATGCTAATAAGTAATCCATTTGATTCTAAAAATCTGTGACGTCACATTGTTATATTTCATACAAATCACGTACAAATTCTACGTTTTAAAAAGTCACGTTATTGACTACCCTTTCAAAATACCCAATTAGTTGTTCTTTTTATTGTGCAAGCTGTAATATCCTATAATTGAAGGAGTTCATAATGCTTAATGTATTAAATAAGTAACCACTACCCCGGAACAAAGGGTTACCGCTACCCCGGAGCATAAAGGGCTAAGGAAGGAACATGGATGGGTTTTAGTCAGTAAAAGTCTGACACTCCCTTCTGCTCCACCCAGCGCGGGAGAAGTCATTGGATGATTTCCCACCCTCAAAAAAGGAGCGCACCTAAAAAACACAGTGTCGTCCATTATTGTAATGTTTAGTGTATAGGTATCTTTTGTTGGAGATCCTTAAACAAATAAATAAATAACAAAAAAAAGGATTCATTTAATCAGGAACTTCATGAGTTAAAGCCTCCATGGGACAAGAATCGTAATCAGCCTTCTCATACATTCGAGTACGTATTCAAGCGTTGTACGGGGCAGCTCTACACACTTGACAAGAAAACCCCACTCAATTAACACCGCTACTCTAATCCAAAACCGCAGAGTATTACTGAACAAGCGTAAAGCCGCCCATTCACAGCACGACCGCTTATTAATATCCCCAATAGCGCGCGTTATGCCAGAAGGTTGGATTTATCGCAGTTGTTGTTGCCTCGCGAAACACTGTGCAGATCGCACGCTTGGATCTAACAAATTGTGGATATGGAATTTTTCGGAAAAGGGCGGGTGAAACTTTTCGGGTGCGATTGTCGTCCGAATAATAATATAGGAAGTTTGAGTTGACGCATAAATAATTTTTTTGGGGTGAATTTATTTGTAATTCTGTAACATGTGTGGGTTTTATACGATTTTGTTATGCTGAAAATACTGTCAGCTTTAAGAACTGCAACACGTCATCTCATCTTCCGGAGATTGGAATTTATGAAAGATAGGCTTTGGGTAAAGCTACGGTTTAATAATAATAGGGTTACATTGTCACGATAAAGAACTTCACTTCGTGTGTTTTCTTTTACAGAGAGTGGTCGAGCGAGAGAGAGCAGATACACGAAGTGTAGTTTGCCTGGTCGCGACAATGTGACCCTGTGACAATTCGAATCTAATGCTTTAGTTGGTCTTTAGCAACGCTAAAACCCAAAAACATGATCTACATTGAAACAATAATTCTATCGACCATAACTAAATAAGAAATTTCACCACAATAAAACGTACATCATCATCTGCCTAGCCTTTTCCCAACTATGTTGGGGTCGGCTTCGTCGGTCGGCCAGTCTAACCGGAAGCAGCTGAATACCAGTATTTTACATGGAGCGACTGCCTATCTGACCTCCACAACCCAGTAACTGGGCAATACAATACCCCTTGGTAAGACTGGCTGTCAGATTTTCGGGCTTCTGACAACCCATAACGACTGTCAAAGATGCACAATTGACATCCGGGACCAACGGCTCTACGTGCTTTCCGAGGCACGGAAATAAAAGGTACATAGTAGATCAAATTACTAGTTACTAAAGCAATATTTACACCTGCAACTGTTAATCGTTTACAGCGATCACAATAAAGATGAGTCAATCCGCTCTACAATTACATTCACTATGCCATGGTTGAATCATTGAGGGACTGCACGCAATCAACTTTGGTACCTACAGTTTGTTCGAAAACTATCGGCTGGAAGTGTAAACAAACCCTAATATACATGTTAGTTTTTGGGTAATCACTCGCTCAAATGAGCAAACATTCATCTCTATTTACAAGGATTCAATTCAACTACGCAGGGTGAAATTGAACTCATGGGCATTATTTTAAGGGGTTATTCTACGCATCATTACGAAAAATTTTCACTATTAGAACAAATCTGGAATCGGAAAAAAAAATCTGCTGTTCCGTACTTTGCATGCTTGCGTAACTCGTCAGAATGTAGAAAACAGCAATTAAAAAAAAAAAACAATTTCACCCTTTATAATTCATAAAGTTTTCCAACAATCATTGTAAAAATAATTAAAATTGTAATCAACAATCATCAAAAAAAATTGAGGTTAAATTCCATGAAGTCTTTTGAAGTAAAAACTAACTTACTCCATAACCTAGTTACTGGGTTGTGGAAGTCAGATAGAGAGACGCTGTATGTTAAATATTAGTATTCAGCTGCATCCAGTTAGACTGGAAGTCGACCCCAAAATAGTTCGGAAAAGGCTAGGCAGATTGATGTAATTTAAATAATTAGCGTATTCAGATCATGAAATCAAAGCAAACAATTTTTACAACTGGTCCACGACATAAGTAGCTTCCACATGTATGTACATTCTCCGTTTGTTTACATTTCCGTTAGATATTTTGGAACAAACTGTAGAGCTTAGTGACGACTTCATATTACTTGTATTGATTAAGATATTGAGATGCCGTGCCGTAAACAAAACGACACGCAATCTGCAGATAATGGCGTGTTAGGATGTTGATTTCAATAATTTTAATGTTGTATTGTACAGGGTTTGATAGTAATTATATTAATGGAGTCTAGTTATCAGGTTTTTGAAGGTCGAAGTATCAGTTACAAAGAGAGACTCATGGTTTAATTGATAGGGTCATAATAATATAGGTAGCATTATTCACGTGACGACTCCCGGCCATCGTAGACGCGAGTATGCGGGCGGTGAGTAATGGGTAGCTCACCGTCCGATCAGGACCAGGCCCGTGCCGGACGGCGCGCACATGTTCCACGCGCGCCTCAAAGAGATGTCAGCATATGAAGAGGCCCATTAGGGCCAAACCTACCATGAAGCGGGAGTGTCCGAACGGGTTACCGCTACCCCGGAACATAAAGGGCTAAGAAAGAAACATGGATGGGTTTTAGTCAGTAAGAGTCTGACACTCCCTTCCGCTCTATCCAGAGCGGGAGAAGTCATTGGATGTTTTCCCAACCTCAAAAAAAAAAGGTAGCATTATTGTTTTTTTTCTTTAAAACCAGTAACACATAAACGTAACATCACACCTTGTTTCTCCGAAGGGTGGGGCACAGGTGTTCTAATAGTATACTCATATCTCGCCAGTTATGTTTAAGTCCCATGTAGCAGGGGGCGAGCATATTGCCATCAACTGGAAACAAATCCAGACTGTGGGCTACTACTGAGAAATTCCAGAAAGAAAACCCTATAATACTTTACCCGACCTGGAAATCGAACCCAGGACTTCCTTCTCAACAGCACTTATGACCATTAGTCCAACGTGGTAGTCAGAAGAACAATGATTCTACATTAAATAGATCATGTGAAAACACTTAAATGGCGCCAACAACCCACGACTGACACTCAAAATATTTGGCAGTTGAAGCGAAAATATTATCGAATTTCTTATCCTATACTCTTGAATCTAAGTGTACCTACAAACGAAATGGACCACTCACGCACTACCCACATTATGTTAGAGAAATAAGGAAAAACAATTACCCATATAATTCACGGGATATTGTATAAACATTTATGTATATGGAGAATGGCTTTAGCAAGTTTCGGAATTCGGTACATTTAATTGTTCGAGAAAACTGTGATTTGTTGCGATTGTTATTAGTTATGACAGGAAAAGGAAGTACTGTGTGTGTGGCAAAGGTTGCTAATGGATTTAAGAAAGTTATGGTCCATAACTTTGCCAATTATTTGCCAGCATTGCATTTCTTGAGCTCATATAACATAATACATACAGCGGGATTGTCCGAAACGGTTACCGCTACCCCGGAACATAAAGGGCTAAGGAAGGAACATGGATGGGTTTTAATCAGTAAGAGCCTGACACTCCCTACCACTCCATCCAGAGCGAAAGCGGGTTATTTGATGATTTCCCATCTTCAAAAATAAAAGATAACATACATAATCAGTCTATAATGTTCCCATAGCAGGCCTTATTTAAGAGTGCATTCCATGTCCAGTGTGTCTTTGATGTTCTTATGTTTTAAAATATTTTTCATGTTTCCTCAAGATGTTTTGAGAGCATTGGTGATAAAACAATTTGAACAAAGCTCTCTCCAGGTAAGATACGTGTCTCATACAAACCAATAAAAAAATAAGGGATTTTATACAAGAGTGAAGTTCTATGTACTACCTACTTAAAGAGTGTTGATTTCTTCCGAGATTTGCATAAGAGTCAAACGCAACGCACGTGTGTTATGGAATGGAATTAAGCTTTTGAACGCCAGTGCAAAAACGCACGCGCGTGCCCTCCTTCTTGTTATCATGAATTGCCCAATACCCACGGTGTCTTTTAATTTGTTTCATGTCATTAAATACGTACGAGGGCTTCAATTTATAAGATATCTATATAAACACACACAAAAGAAATGATTTAATTGGTTATTTCGTGTTGATAATTTACCGCAATGTCAGATACTTGAGTCTTTAGCGTACAGGGCCTGCGCTTGCTTGTCAGATATATAATAATATGATAATGGCGTTCAAAAGGTTAAGATTTTACTTGAATTTATCGAACTCTATGTAACCAGTGGTCGAGATATTTCATGAAAATACAATCACACTGTGGTATTATAATGTTAAAACTCATCATCTGCCTAGCTTTTTCCCAACTATGTTGGGGTCGGCTTCCAGTCTAACCGGATGCAGCTGAATACCAGTATTTTACATGGAGCGACTGCCTATCTGACCTTCACAACCCAGCAACTGGACAATACGATACCCCTTGGTAAGACTGGCTGTCAGATTTTCGGGCTTCTGATGACCCGTAACGACTGTCAAAGATGCACAAATGACAGCCGGGACCAACGACATAACGTGCTTGCCGAGGCACGGAGGTGTCTCGGTATGTAAAGATGAAACTGTTTGCAGATATTCCAACATGTCTAAAATGGTAACTTTATAAACATAAGATTAATAAATCCATTCATTAATATTAATATCTTAAAATAGATTCTAACAACATTAAAATAAGCCGTATGCATAATATAAACACAAATCAGTCAATTTTGGATGAAATTCTCTCATGTCTCGCATCGTAACAAGATAATTTCACCCCGAATTTTGAACCTTAACCTCTGGTAATAAGGGTCATGACATTCTCGAACTGATGAGCTGATTACATACTCCACCCCTTCGTCTACAAATTAATTGTGTCTAATGGAACACACGCTTGAATTCACGTTCCTCACCTCATACGTTCAACGATGCGCCATATTTCTTTAGAGATAAGGTTGAAAATTAAGTGTGATTAATTTTAGGATGCGCAGATATTGCGTGATGTGTTTGCGGTGAATTTGTGCTCTGTTTGAATTAGTTTAGTACTTGTACAAGTGAGAGAACTAGTGTTGAAGTGAAAGCTATTAAGATGTGGAGCCATTAAGAGGAATGTCAACTTAGATGGGTGCTAAGTTTGTAGGTATAAGGTCGGAATTTGGAAAACAGGGATACTTGATCGAAGATTTTAATTGCTTTACTTTGAGTAGTTCAGGTAATCAATAAAAGAGAACACACTAGGAGCTGTTGGGTTCGCAAAAAATATGCCTAATTCGCATTCTAAACTGAAAGTTAATAAGTTACTCTTTATAACATCAGCTATAAGTCAGTGAAAATCGGTCCAGCCGTTTGTGAGATAAGCCAGAACAAACAGACCGACAGAAAATTTTAAAATAATTTTTTCGTTAAAGTATATACTTTCCCATAAGTACAGATAGTAAAAAGCTGTTATTTTTTCTCTTAAATTTTATTAATTTGTATAGATTTATTCTACTCAAGTAAAATAATTTTTACTCTCGTCGTTGTGTTTTTCATTTGAACGCAGCATCATAAAGACACCCATCACAACTCGGCTGTAATAACGACAGTGACGTGTCGATTGTCAAGTTGGATGAAACCATTGCTAACCGTTTTCGCACGCAAGCGCAGCTCAAGTTTGAACGGGGAGCCGAAAAATAAATACACAAATATTATTTATATGTACGAAATTTTCAAAAAATCCACCGGAACATAAGACCATTTCAAAAGAGTGATGAAAATATAACAAACCTTTATACTAGTCGACCTTGTTGTACCACAATAAGGTTTAAGGTCACTTGCACGTTATAAAGCGTCAAGGGTTATTTTTTACTTAAAAAAAAACTAAACGAATATCGGTCATACGTTTAGGACTTACGATATCACAGAAAGATACACAGACAGACATTAAACTTATAACACCCCTCTCTTTTTGCGTTGGGGGTTGAAAACCTATGACACAGTTAGATACTTTTAACCTCAGGGCCGATTTCACCAATGCAATTCAAGTAAACCGCGTTCAAGCGCTGTCACTGTCATATTTCTTAGGGAACAAATGACTCCTCCCACTCTGGGTGGAGCGGAAAGGAGTGTCAGACTTTTACTGAATAATACCTATCCATGTTCCTTCCTTAGCCCTTTATGTTCAGGGGTAGCGTAGCGGTAACCCTTTCGGGCAATCCCGCTTACCTGGCAGGGAATATTGACCCTGACGGGTATTTTTCGCAGTTTAAATTATGCTGATCGCGTTCAGTTACAATGGTGAAATTGGCCCTTAGTGAGGTTTCAATTTATTGGGAGTTTTTGTCCAAAGAATAGTAATGGAATTACGGCGTGAATTATACACAACATTAAATTAATGAGCTGATGATATTGAAGAATTATTGTCTTAATAAAAGATATACTTGACTAACGATTGTAAATTATGACGTAAATTGTTTGGACAGCTAAACAGTTTATAAACTGACCCTTTGTATTTCACTAAGGCAATGTTTCTTGTATGTAACAGTTGAAATTCATTGCAAGAATACAAAATTGGGAAGCCTTGTGCAATATAAACTTAGACTTGCACCAATTCTATAGGAATGATGGGTAAATTGTTTTTCACTTTTAGGCTTCCTCTTATGTAGGTACTCATTCCCTATTCTATCCATTCGCATAACACCACACAACCCTCTTAGCATTCTCATCTCAGCTGCATGCAATTTTCTTTCATTAATTCCTTTTGTGGCCCAACACTCTGATCTTTACGGGACGGCAGGTCTAACCATGCTTTTAATAAATGATTATTCTAAACACAAACTTCTATTGAAAAAATTAAGTGCCTTACAATACCAAGCACAAGTACAAATACGTACAAATAAAAATCAACTGTATGTGTATGCACTATGGACTCTACGTAGAAATCTACTTTGTAATAATATTCCATAGTACCAGGTTTATGTTAATACAACAGATAATAGAAATCCATTATATTGAGTAATGACTAGGTTTAAACTCGATGTAAACTGAGAGCCAGATGCGCCGCATCATGTTAGTAGTAATAATTAATTATAATGCACTAGTGCAGTTACGTTTTATGTATCCCATTTAGCCATTGGACGGTACTGCAAACGATTAGAAGAGATTAGGACCTCGTCCGGGGATGTACTGGAACGTACAGACGCCAGCACATCAGGCTATTCCAAACTGTCATATTTTTCCATTTGAAAATGAACCTTATACTTTTGTAATAAAGTTGACAAAGTATCAAAATTAACATGGAGCGACTGCCTATCTAACCTCCACAACCCAGTAACTGGGTAATACGATTACCCTTGGTAAGACTGGATGTCAAACTTTTCGGCTTCCGATCACGTGTAACGACTGTTAAAAATCCACAAATGACAGCCGGGACCAACGGCTTAACGTGCTTTCCGAAGCACGAAGAAGTCTCATTATGAAAGATGGTCACGCATCCACGGACCGACCCCGGCAAGCGTAGCTTAACCAGATGGATCGGCCTATATGGCTGTTATTGCTTAGCACCGAACTCCCTCGGCACACGATATTCAAACTCAAACTCAAACTCAAAGCATTTATTTCAAATAAACCAATTACAGGCACTTTTGAATTGTCAAGGGGTCGGTCAGTCAGAAATATGAAGCTAGTTGCCCATTCCAAAGCAGTAGGTACCTATGGAGAAGAACGGGCAAGAAACTCCATGGACACTCTTTTAAACCAAAATATGTTTACAAAAACTGGGTTACATCACTCATGTTGAAATATACACGCGAGAACGATGCAGAACTTAATAAAAGCGTCCATAATTACAAGATTTTAAAAAACAATTCAAAATTAATTTAAATATTAAAACAGCCGTGGCAGCTAAGAGGTGACCAGCCCCTACTGACGGTGCCCGCTCATGAACGTGACGCATGGATTAGCACCATTCAGCTCAACCATTTTGATGAGAGCTAAATGGTCCAAAATACCGCCACCACCAGTGAGACATTACAGGGAGCACGACATGCTCTGAGCCGCCAGTGCACATTCAAGTCAATGTAAGACGTACTCAGTAAATTGTAGCTTTATAGTAGGTACATAGTACTCACAAACGTGCTATGCAATTATACAATGCTAAGAGATTGAAGTTATATAATGCAAAAAGTTTTTGTGAATCTTCAGCAGCTCCAGGAGTAATCTCAGATGCTAATCAATTAGTTTAGGATATTAAAAAAAAAAAAAAAAAGAATATTCAATAATGTAAACAATTGGAGCAGCTCAATCCCAAGCCCTTTTGTCTTCAATAAAGTCTTTGACAGTATAATAAGCATTCTGGCACAACTTGCGTTTAACGAACGATTTGAATTTATTAAGGCTTAGATCTTGAACGTGGCTTGGAAGTTTATTATAAAAGCGTATACATTGACATCTGAACGAGCCTCCTATTTTTTTGAGCCTTGTAGTGGGTACAACAAATTTGTGTTTGTTCCTAGTATTCTTATCATGAATATCACTATATTTTTTAAACAATTTTATATTTTTATGGGCATACAAAAGATTTTAAAAAATAAACTGTGAAGGTACAGTCATTACATTTATTTCTTTAAATTTTTCTCTCAGAGAGTGTCTCGGACTTAATTTATAAATTGCTCGAACAGCTCTTTTCTGTAAAACAAAGATAGTCTGAATATCGGCGGCATTTCCCCACAATAGAATACCGTACCACATTACACTATGAAAATAGCTAAAGTACACTAAGCGGGCTGCCTCTGTGTCAGTTAAAGTACGAATTTTTCTAACAGCGTATGCTGCGGAACTTAGTTTTTTTGACAATTTATCTATATGTGGCCCCCACTGAAGCTTAGCATCCAAAGTTAAGCCCAAGAATACTGTGGTATCTTCAGGATTCAATTCTTCGCCCTTTACCAACACTTTGGTTTCCACCTGTCTAACGTGGGGTAGCGTAAACTTAATACATTTGGTTTTTTTTTCATTAAGAAGTAAGTTATTAACATTAAACCAATGAACTACCGTTGCGATCGCACTATTTACATCGTCAGTAGCCGGCTGCTGACGTTTAAGTTTAAACAAAAGTGAAGTGTCATCTGCAAATAACACTATATCATGACTATTTTTTATGAGGTAAGGCAAATCGTTAACATAAATAAGAAACAAAAAAGGGCCAAGAATCGAGCCCTGTGGGACTCCCATTGTTACTATAGATCCGGGAGATCTTTTTCCATTAACGTCAACGCTCTGAATTCTATTACTCAAGTACGAAGTAAGAAGATCCAGAGCGGTGCTTCGGATCCCGTAATGGCGGAGTTTCCTGATTAATGTTTCATGAAGAACGCAATCGAATGCCTTAGACAAATCACAAAAAATCCCCAAGGCGTCGCATTTATCTTCCCATGCATTGTAAATATGTCCTAAAAGTTCAACACCGGCATCGGTAGTTGAACGACCCCTTGTAAACCCGAACTGTTTGGTGTGTAATAATTTATGTTTGTTAAAAAATCTTTGTAATTGCTCTAGAATTAATTTCTCAAATATTTTACTGAAGGTAGGTAGTATTGAAATAGGTCTATAGTTAGTGGGGTCTGATGTACTACCTGATTTAAACAAAGGTATTACTTTACTATTTTTCATTAGGTCAGGAAACTCCCCACAGTCGATACAATTATTAAAGATAAGAGCTAAATTAGGTGCTACAATGTCAATAACAGATTTAGCAACTTCTACAGAATTACCCCACAAATCTGCAGTCTTTTTTACATCTAAAGTGTGAAAGGTTTTAATTATGTCTCTACAAGTAATATGCTCAAAATGAAATTCCGTATCGCAAATATTAACATGATCCTTAAGTAAAGACTCAGCAACAGAAGGTGATGAGTTTAAGGATTTAGTAGTTGAAACGGGAATATCCGAAAAGAACTTTTCAAAGGCCGCGGCGACTTGTAAGTCTGATTTAATTATGTTGCCATCAACAGACAAGCTGTAGTCAGAATTTCGGTTACTAGACTTTCCCGTTTCACTATCAATAATGTTCCAAGTCGTTTTAATTACATTACTACTGTTTTTAATCTTCGCACTAAGATAACGCGACTTGGCTACGCAACAAACTTTTTTAAATAATTTTGAGTAATTTCTAACATATAAATTAAATTCAGCAGTATTTACAAAAGTCCTTTCATTGTATAACTCATAAAGGCGTGTTCTACTTCTATGAATACCAGTGGTAGTCACTAAAAGTTGCGCTACTATTCACCGAGATAGTCTTGGGAATAAAGGTGGAATTAAATTCTTTACAGTACATATTAAAAAAGTCATCATATTGATGAGTACGCTCAGCATGACTAGACTCCACCGGTAATTTACTATTGAGTTTAACTTTAAAGGCTTCCAAACGACTTGCAGTTTTGGGGTTAACCGTGATATACTTCTTAGCCACTTTGCTGTTAATGTTCCGGATAGTAATTTTTTGCCCGCAATGATCAGAATCTAGTAAATTTATAATTTCTTTGTGGCTCGGTATAACATCAGTGTAAATATTATCAAGGCATGTGGCACTAGTAGGTGTTATTCTGGTGGGCTCCAAAAATAGGTTTACAAGATTGTAGGACTGAAACAGACTTATTATTTTACTGCAAGGACCTGAATTTTCTAATAAATTAACATTAAAATCACCGCAAACAACAATGGATTTGTTTGAATTACAAATCTTGTGTAACACTTCATCCATTATCTTTTCAAAGCAGTCATACAATCCTGAAGGGGGTCTGTACACGCTTAATATAATAAATTGCTCCAATTCTATACAGGCTACAAAGGCATTGTGTGACTCACGGCAGCGCCAAATAGGACCAGTTCAGCATAAAAGCCAGACAACTAGTGCTTGAGGCTGGTTTTCAACTGGATCTTATCAGGTGGTTCTTCTGCTGGATTGCCACCAATAATAAACAATGATTTAAAATGGCGACTGGTGTGGCAGTTTAGATGTCAAATTGTCAAGCGCGCGTAAAATGTTGTAAATCTATGAACCAGATAGATTTAGGGATAAAAAAAATCGTCACATTTATTTACGATAATTATTTTGCCAGAACCTGGCCCTTGGTGCACTAAAGCTGTTACAAAAATTGCTTTTATTAAATCTGTTTCCTTAAGCGGTGCTCCACTTCTCGCATCGCAGGGCAATCATATTCTGTTGCCATGACAACCGAAGAGGTGTCCTTTGTGAAAAGATCTTTCATATAAATGATGTTTCCGCATAATATTGCTATTTTGGCAAACGGTAAAAATATATTTACTTACAACTTATACTATAACTATACTACTTATACTATAACTATACTACTTATACTATACTTTACTATATTTTTTTTTTAAACAAAACAATAACAATCGACTTCCAGAAGAGCACTACAAAGTGAAAAACAAACATTTTTACAAAAAATAAACACCCGACTTCAAAAAAAGGTAAAAGTACAAAGTGAAAAGTAATTTTAATTTTGAAAGTCGGTGTGTTTGGTTTCGAATTTTAAAAATGCATAATCTGTCGAGTTGTGCTCCGCTATACATGTGGCAATTGATTTATATGTACATAAATATAAGATACTATAGCTACTTGGATATGAAGCTGAGAACCAGATGTGGTTACTCGTTACATTTCATGATAATACATTTATCTATTAGTACTTCAATACTATTATATGTATTGCTTTAATGAAATTGAATTTCACACGGACAGAATTAATTTGATGCATAATAGACTGGTAATTTCAAAGCACGGCTTAATTAGCTACGTCGATCATGATAGGTATAGAAAATCTAACTATCACACGTAATAATTAAATCGACGCTGATCATGAATTTGATTGAAAGTCATTAGTTACCTATAGCTCCTCTTCATAATTATTCATAGTGTCAATTAATCTGTCTAGTTGGAGAAATCCAACTACGTTGGAGTCGGCTTCCAGTCTAACCTTAGAATGTATAATTATTTATATGTATGTATATTTATTTATATAATGTATAATTATTTCATATTAATGAAAAAATACAACAGACTTCCAAAATACCCTACGAAGTGATCTTTGATTTTGTATTAGTTTTTGCCACCCAGACTTCCGAAATTAAAATTATTTTTCATTTCTTAGTGTTGTTTTTTAAGTCTGCTGTTTTTTTTTGTTAATTTTTTTTTTATTTTTCACTTTAAAGTTTTGGTACAGACTCCAGCACATCAAGCTATCCCTAACTGTCAAATTTTCCCAATTGAAAATGAACCTTATATTAATCTTTTTAATAAAGTTGACAAACTGTCAAAGAAATTTGACAGATCGGGGTAAGTGCTGGCTTCTGTACCTCACACAGAGCAATTCGTGTACCTACCACTACTTGCTATGTAAACAACAGTGACAGGAAATATTAAAACACCATTAAGATACACAAAATGAATTAAAAACGTATTACCGAAGCTAACTCAATAACTAACCAAGTAAAGTTAATAAAATTTATATGGGACCGTACAGGTCGAGTTTCCTCTACCATAATAAAAAAAAAAGAACCTCCTCATTTTTAAAAACAAAAAGTATTCCTAGGCAGAATGACTGTTTATTTTGTCTCGAGAATTTTTCATCCGAATTTCGTGTCATACGTTTGGATTTCGACAAGCAAAACTTTCATTGAGAATCAACAACTAGGTAAAGCTAAATTTCATCATACAAATAAAAATAACACAACGCAATAATAAGTCACAAACAAGCGAAGCGTACACAGATAAGATTAATATTTGAGGGTTGCGCACGCAAAGCAATTCGGAGCACAGTGTGCGTTCAACCGGATTCGAAGTGAATGTTCACATTTGAAATAGCATCGATACAAGCTTGATGTATGGCGAACGCGTTTGAAAATCGAATGTACAGCTATGACGTCATCAAAATGTATTCGTGCAGCGATAGGTACACTGTTCTGTAAAAACCCAGAATCGAGTTTACAACAATGGCGATACGGGAGTGAGTCTGATGGCGGGGTTTTCAAAATATTTGGTTGATTTGTGCTGGAAAAGATTAAATCTTGTTTTCTAACAGAGATAGTCCATCATCACCGTTTTCAGTGACTGTTTTATTGTTCGTAATATTGTAAATTAATTCTATCGTCGATGTTCTGCGTTTTTTGGAGTGCTTCTATCTCATACCCAATGCCGGACGACCTCAAACAGTTACATGGTTGCTAAACGATTAAGGAATGTCTAAGGACTATTGGGAATCAGCATTAGTATTCTGTAAAAACTTAAGTGAAGCGAGCTGTCATTCCGCCCGATGACAGTTATTGACAGCTTACTTCAGCGAAGTTTTCACGATGAGATTTTACAGAATAGATCGAAACTTCGAAAGGTCTCTAGCTTCTAAAATGTTCGTCAAAACTCACTACTCTGTTGACAAAGTGATCGAAAGTAAGAAATAAACAAGAAAGTAAGTATCGCGGACCTCAATTTTAAACTTTCAGAGGTTGCCCTTTGTCTTGAAAGTTTAAAGTTTCCCAGTTTTAGATCCAAATCAAATCTACGGAATGGCTCACGGAAATCGTAAAACCAATTTTAAACAAGGGTCGCCTGAATAAATTAGGAGCTTTAAGGATGGATTGGCTTTTCCGGTGGACAGGAGAAAGCGTCTACAACTTGCGCAAATCCAAAGTTTTGTCCGCAATATGTTTTACTTAGGGCACTCTTTCTCTCATTTATTATTATTTGCTTACCTTAAGGTAAGATACGTTGATGTCGACGTCATTACGATAAGTAGGTACCGTCAGACGGGATGAATAGGGATGAAATTTTAAAAGGGATTTTAACATTAGAATAATATAGTTTCTTGCTAACAAGGGCACTAAATTGTTAATTATAATATAGTAAACACATTACTGGTCCTTTTTGGCCGGAAACTATATAATTTTAATGTTAAAATCTCTTTTAAATTTTCGTCCCGATTCACCCTTGCATCCTTATTCACCCCGTTTGACTGGTAATACCAAGGTACAGACAAAATAACATTCTATCAAAGAAAATAATGACGATGAAAATTCAAAAATGTCTGGGTAAAAGTCTCTGTGGAAATACGAAACGCTTTAAAGGCGATTGTCACTTTTCTAGGCTCTGCATCATGTTTACCACAAATAAATATATTTTCTTTTTTTTTATAAAAAAATGTTGTTTCATAGAAAAGTGCAAAAGTACGCAATGAAAATATACGGAACAGGTTCAGAATCATAGATTGTATCCATGGTAACCGAACTCATGACGATGTCCTATAACTTGAGTACCGATTTGGTAATTTTCCGTTTTAAAATGTTCGTTATAGTCCAAATTTGGTTTCATTGGAAAGAGGAATTGAAAACTTTGAATTCGGAAAAATCTGAACGATCTTTTTCACCGGCATCATTGAAATTTAGACAAGGTACAGTCTTTGGGGCGTATTATCAATAAAAGCGTTTCACGTAGCTCTGCATAAGACCTAACAAACATAACCTCAAAAGCCAATCAACGTTGATCCGTTCACCGACGAACAAATCCGACAGAATCTCATTCGCCTTTAACTCACAAAGGCTCAGTATCAATCATTCATCGCTGACCGACCGTGGCGAGCCTGAATCTATCAATACACACGTCACATATCTTCGACGCGGCGTTTACGCAATCTGCACAGAATTGCGAATTAATTGCCGTTTATATGCGTACGTGTGTGTGTAGACTGCAAATATGACCTGGGGCCCAATTCTGTAACTATGAGTTAAGCAACATGGCATTAACACTCTATCGATACACTACAGACATTAGTTAAGACTGTTGCAAATTTGGTATTCTGCAAAAACTTTAATAGGCTTTCAGTGGTAGCTTAGTAGTGTGTCGATCGTGTGGCAGTACAATAGTTTTCAGTGTTGAAATATTTACAGACTAACTTAACTTTGGCCATCACGATGACATTGACACATTATACTGACTACCAAACTACTACAATCAAACGACCAAAATACTAGACTACCAAAATCAAACAAAAGTCATTTATTCAAACTAGGCTGAAAATCAGCCTTTTTGAAGGTCAAAGTTACATAAGACAGTCCCCCAAAAAGGCCCACCCTTCACCACTTCCTAGTGCTTCAGCTGAGAAGAAGAAGTGGCGCAACAAACTTCCCAGCAGCACAGCTGTCTGTTTAGTTGGAAGAACTTGATTCAACACATTTATCGTATGAGAAGTAACTAACATTACGAAACACATCACATTAAAATCAATCATTTATTACAATAGTCTTATAATGGCGTTTCAATGGCACTACAGTGGTAAGTCAATGACCATAAATAATTTGTAGAATATCAAAAGTCGATGATTAGTCTATTGAGACACTACTTACACATTACCGACACATTATTGACAAGTTGGTTATTTTACAGAATTGGGCACCTGGCTGTTTGATAGTGTGGTTTATAGTTAGGTGATCTTTAAGGTACTGTAGAGCCCTGGAGTAAAACCTTATGTTGAACATGGCTGGTAATAATCTGACGGCATTCGAACCGCAATAGTTTTTGTACAATTGAGAGATCGCCTCAGGCCGGGGGGCTATTTTTTTTTTTTTTTAAGGCTGGGAAATCATCCATTGACTTCTCCCGCTCTGGGTGGAGCGGAAGGGAGTGTCAGACTCTTACTGACTAAAACCCATCCATGTTCCTTCCGTAGCCCTTTATGTTCCGGGGTAGCGGTAACCCTTTCGGACAATCCCGCTTACCCGGCAGGCTTGGCCCTGAGGGGCCCCTTCATATCGCACCCTTCCTGTAAGAAAGCGGTAAGTGAATTCGGACAACTTTTCAGGAGCTTAAAAAATAGTGTCCAACATTGTAAAAAAAATCCCAGGAGTACATTATAAAGAACAAAAGATGGCATTTAGCAGCGGCGAAATGATAGAGTTTCCGATTTATCGTTGTGTTATGCATACTGTGAGATACGGTTGAATTATACGGTTACCTAAATAATCCCCGAAACTGTTACAAAAGATGCAGGTGTAAAAACAGATATTGCTTTGTTATGATCTTTGGTGAACCGCATTGGCTGAGTTAAGTGTAGTTATTCCATTCTTCATGGAACAATTTTAGACTAGTCTGAAAGTGTAAGTATCAGTTACGTAGTTTTTACACGAAAAATTCATTTAAGTAAACAGAAATACATACTTTATGCATGCGAAAGTATCTACGTTTTGCTGGAGCTTCTGAATAAACTTGTTTTTTATTGGAAAAAATATTCAAATAATGAAGTGTATCATCGTAAACTTCTATTTTACTGTTCATAACTTGTCATGTACAAAAATTGTATGTCAATACTATTTAGATTTAAAATAATTAAAGACAAAGTTAGGTTGCTGCGTTTTAATCACAGATTATGTTTGTATGTGTGCGAAGAAAACACGTGCTGTAGAAGCCTATAGTTTGTAGAATTAAGTGCCCAAAAGTTAAAAAAACGGAAATCTTCTATCAATTACTCAAAAACAAAAAAAAATACCTTTGTTAATGTTAAAACATTTTGACTCTAGTCTGTTAACAAACTTTAATGAAGTAACAGTATTTGTTCACTTCCATCACTAGCTTATGCCCCCTAACACTGCCTGGTAGTTTATACTAAAGAAGCTTTATTCAAAATCGACATGATAGGTACAGTAAATCCGCGGGAGTCGTGCGGTCCAAGGCCCTTTACGGGGCCCCGGTGTGGGCGCGTTCATTGCGGCGGCGAGCCGCCCACTATCTGAACGCGCCCCAAAAGGTGGTAGCCATTCGGCTTATCCGGGGATACCGCACGATCTCGGGCGAGGCGGCAAGCCTCCTTGCCGGACTGCCGCCGTGGGATCTGGAGGCGATGGTCCTCGCGCGCCTGTTCGAGTGGCGCGCGGAGGTACTAAGCCGGGGGGAAACTCCGTTTCCGCAGCAAATTGCGGCGGAGCGGACGGACCTCCGGCGCGATCTCATGGCGGCCTGGAAGCAGCGACTGTCGCAACCCAGCGCAGGGCACGCCACGACAGTGGCGGTAAGGCCCCTCTTTGAGGAGTGGCTAGAGAGGCGTCACGGCGCCCTCACCTTCCGCCTGACGCAGGTCCTCACCGGACATGGATGTTTCGGGAGGTTCCTGCACATCATCAGGCGGGAGGAAACGCCCGGGTGTCACCACTGCGAGTATCGCCCAGAGGACACGGTAGAGCACACGGTGCAAACCTGCCCCGCTTGGGCGGAGCACCGCCGTGTCCTCGTAGAGGCGATCGGCGGCGGCGACCTCTCGCGCCCGGCTCTGGTGCAAGCCATGGTCCGGGGCGAGAGGGAGTGGGAGGCAGTCACCTCCTGCGAAAAAGTTATGCTCGCGAAGGAGGTGGCGGGATGGGAGAGAGAAAGGTCCTCCCGTCCCAGCCGCCGCAGGAGACGCCCCGGGCGTCGGGAGCCACGTGACGACTCCCAGCCACCGTAGGCGCGGGCCTGCGGACCGTCCCATCAGCACCAGACCCGTGCCGTACGGCGCGTATATGTTCCACGCGCGCCTCAAAGAGATGTCAGCATATGAAGGGGCCCCTCAGGGCCAAGCCTGCCGGGTAAGCGGGATTGTCCGAAAGGGTTACCGCTACCCCGGAACATAAAGAGCTACGGAAGGAACATGGATGGGTTTTAGTCAGTAAGAGTCTGACACTCCCTTCCGCTCCACCCAGAGCGGGAGCAGTCATTGGATGATTTCCCAGCCTTAAAAAAAAAAAAAAAGGTACAGTAAATCAATCTTAGCTTACAACTAATCAATGTCATCTTCGATCTCTGAACCTGATTCATTCCCGCTACAACGAACTCGTAAGTTCTTGTAGAACGTTTGGTAATGTGGTGGTACGATTACATGGTTACCATTACAGAGGCTCATTAAGTCCTTATACAAATTTTCGGAGATTGGCAGCAGAACTTTATGTGTTTTCCCTTTCTACTATTTTCTTTCTCCTTACCACTCTGCCACTTCGGTTTGTGTCCACAATAACTGGAGTATCTTGGAACTCATACTTATGTTCTAATTTGCCTGGGGAACATGGTTCTGCCGAAACCTCTATTATTTCAGTCGATTTTGAATAAAGCTTCTTTAGTATAAACTACCAGGCTTTACTTATTTTTCCTTCGGATGGGCCTGAATGGGCGTGTTAGGGTGCATAAGCTAGTGATGGAAGTGAACAAATACTGTTACTTCATTAAAGTTTGTTAACAGACTAGAGTCAAAATGTTTTAACATTTGATATAACAATTGATAGAAGATTTCCGTTTTTTGAACTTGTGGGCACTTAATTTTACATACTATAGGCTTCTACGCCACGTTTTTTCTTCGCACACATACAAACATAATCTAAATCGATTAATATGATTAAAACGCAGCAACTTAACTTTTTCCTTAATTATTATAAATGTATATAGTATTGACAAACTGGAGTCAGGATGTGAGGATAGTGTAAAAGAGAAATTTTGAGAGGACTTCGATCGTGTAATGGTGGATATACCAGATAGTTAAGAAGTGTATGTGGGGGGTGATGTTAACGGGCATGTAGGAAGACAGAAGGATGGGTATAAGAGAGTGCATGGCAGGTGGGGATACGGCGACCGTACCACTGATGGCGAGATACTGCTGCAAGCTGCTTATCCCTTCGACCTGGCAATAACAAATACATGGTTTCAAAAGGAAAATGAATACCTTATTACCCATAAAAGTAGGCGCCACGCGACACAGCCTAAAATGTGTCAAAAACTATAAAGTGCTGCCAGGCGAAGACTTAGTCTCACAACACAGACTATTAATAATGGAGGTAAAAGTCAGTCCCGTTCAGTAGGAACAAAGAACGGCCCCACCCAAAACCAGATAGTGTATGATAGAACAAGAGGAATGTGCAAGTAAGTTTAAGTGTCAAGTGGTAGATAAAATGATTTAAATGAAGAATATGGAAGGGAAAACTGTGAACGAATGTTGTAAAGAGATGGCCGATTGTATAAGGAGAGCTGTAAAAGATGGTGGAATGAAGACGTGCAAATGACGCTGAAAGAAAAGAAAGTTGCGTTTAAAGAATGGCAGGGTGTAGAAATTGGGAATAATGAAGATAAGAAGCGAATTTATAAAGAATGGAAGAGAAAGGTGGCGGTAGCAGTTCCCGTGGCTAAGGCGCAGGAAGAGTTGTATAACTCACTGGACAGCCCAAGAGGCCAGAAGGAGCTATACAGGATTAGAAAAGCAAGAGAAAGAAGAACGAGAGATATAGTTCAGATTAAGTGTATAAAAGACGACGCGCCGGTAAGGTTCTGTCCAAAGATGACGAAATAAAAGAACGATGCAAGTCGTATTTTGAAAAGCTAATGAACGAAGAGAATGAATGGTGTGGTCAATGAGGTACAAGCAAATATGGTTTTGGTAAAGGAAATTAGCATGGGTGAAGTAAGAAAGAAACAACTTATTGAAGAATAAAATCAGCCACAGATGAATGTGTGTGGCTGAATTTATTCTTCAATAAGTTGTTGCAAGAAGGAGTGATCCCACAAGAATGGTGCAATAGTTCGCTAGTGCCCCAAAGAATAAAGGTGATGTACAGGACTGCAACAACTATCGAGGAATAAAGCTCATGTCCCAAGGTATGGGAGAAAATAATAGAGAAAAGACTGCGAGAGGAGAGCGAGATTACCCCAAACCAGTTTGGGTTTATGCCAGGTCGAGGAACAGTGTATAAGTAAGTTTTGTGGGTTACCGGTCTAAGATTGTCGTTCTAATATAACTTAAGTACAGGTACACCAAAAACTTTCACTTAATATCCATGGAAAAACAAGTGTTTATTATTACAATTTGAATAAAACTATTTTCTTCGTAGAGTAAAGAAGTAAGTGCAGCTACGCGTCAGGTATTTATAACAACTGCTTGGAGTAACAACGTAACTATAGTAATGCAAAACAGTCCCGCAACAAGTTTCGTGCAATTAGTAAGTAAGTGGACTTGCAAGACAAACATTCGCAATAGTATCCAAGAACAAATGTGTAAGGTTGTCGGTTCGGGAAGATGATAGAAACAAGTGCCTTCATTGGAGTATCGTATATTACTGCCTTTCAATACGTTCTGTGGTTATAATATGTACTTAATATTAGAATATAGATGTGTGTGCACACATACATTATAGTCTTACACACTACACGTCCACCGGCAAAATAAAATAAAAATAATGGTTACATTTATTTTTGTTTTTCGATTATAATATGAATAGCACTACCTTATAATGTTATTCTTACTTAATGCAATACAGTAGGTTAGATATTAAGAGATATTAAAAAATAATAATAAAGATATATCATTGGTTTTCACACAAATTCATTATTACAACTAAAGTATTATCTAATGAAGTTACTTTCACGTGAACAGCTTACATGAAGTCATTTAATATATGGTCTGGTTCTATTCTTATGTACTATAACTTCTTTACCTTTATACAGTATCTTTAAATTAGGATTACAATCTTCTATTACTTGATATGGTCCTATATATAATGGATCTAATTTGTTTACAGCTTGTTCATTCTTAAGTAGTATCATGTCACCGGAACTGTATGTAACAGGGTTGGTATACAAATCATATTTATTTTTCCTGACCTGTTTACTAACAACTAAATTTTGTCTCGCGTCATATTGTGATTTTTGAAGTCTATATCTGAGTTGTTGTGGATAATCGTCATAGATATAAAGCGGCTCAATTTCCGAAGTTAAATTACTTGGTAAATTGCAACGTTTTCCAAATACGAGTTCATATGGAGTGTATTTAGTTTCTGTATGTACAGTCGTGTTAAAAGCAAAGCACCAATATGGTAGCCATAAACTCCAATTTTGGGGTTGGTTCTCTGTTTGTATGCGTAGAAATGATATTAAATTTTTATGTGTATTTTCTAGACCTCCTATTGTTTGATGATGATAAGCTGTAGAGGTTTGTTGAGTTATTTTTAGTGTTTTACATACCTCATTCATTACTTTCGAAACGAACTCGGTTCCGCGATCTGATATAATATTTCTGGGAATATTATATCAGATTATATTATATTATTATTATTATTATATTATTATTATTATTAATTTTGTATCGCAATACAAAATTATTAATGAAAGACGTCGCCACTGAAACTGTATCCTTATTTCTAAGCGGATAAGCTTCTACATACTTAGTTAGATCACACTGGAGTGTGAGTACATACATATAATTATCACTATCCTTACTTAAGGGCCCAACTAAATCTAAAAATACCCTATCAAACGCCGAATGGCCTGTATCAGTCAGGACCATTGGCTGTTTTATGTTCCTAAAATGTTTCTGTCGCTTGCATTTGTCGCAGCGATTTACAAAATCCGTGACGTCATTTTCTAATTTTGGCCATGAATAACGGCGTTTTATATTATTTATCATTCGTCGTATACCGATGTGGCCACTAGTCGGCAATAAGTGATAGTCATTTAAGATGACACGTTTCGTATCGTTATCATTTATAACTTTTACACCTTTTATAATATATAAACGTGGTCCGGACCAACTAGGTGTTTTATTTATGCTTTGAACTAAATCTCTTGTTAGCTCAATGTTTTCACTACTTTGTACAATGTACACATTATCAAGTTTCATTTGGTTGCAGTAATTAGCCAACTCCCGTACAAAGGCATCTCGTGCGCATTGTAATCGGTAAGATGGGTTTACTCTTAGTATGCAATTTGTTGAGTCATAATTAAGTAATGTATTTGATTGGTTATTCCATTCTTTTTCATTGACAAACCTTAACTCAGTGCAATCCTTTGGTTTTTTAAGCAACTCTAAAACTCTTGGGTGATCAGACCAGTCATTTGTAGTTTGCTTGGCAACCGCAGGGTTGTCACTGCTCCCACCTTGTATGTTTTGTTCACACATACGTTTTTTCTGACCTCTGGTTAATACTGATACTACGTGCTGATTAATTTCCTTCAATTCATCGCTTGTTATTCGGATACGTGACAAGGCGTCTGCAGCTGCGTTGTCTGTACCTCGAACATATTCTATTATGTAATCGTATTCTTCTATTATTAAACGGAATTTCGTTAAACGGCTAGATGGATTTGTTTGGTTAAATAAATAAACTAATGGTTTGTGGTCGGTTTTGATTACAAATTTTCTACCGTAAAGATATGGTCGGAAATATTTAACTGACCATACGATAGCGAGTAACTCTTTTTCTATCGTGGGATACCGTATTTCTGCTTTGTTAAGAGTTCGACTTGCATAAGCAATTGGTCTGTTATCACTATTGCTTAGCACGGATCCGATTGCGTACCCGGACGCATCTGTTTGTAAAACAAAAGTATTGTTTTCATCGAAGTTGGGATACTGTAATACTGGTGGAGATGTTAATGACTCTTTTAGGGATTCGAAGGATTTCTGACACTCATGTGACCATTCAAAGTTAGCATTTTTTCGACACAGTTTATTAAGTGGTAAAGATATTGCGGCAAAATCTGGTATAAATTTTCTGTAAAAGTTGACAAACGCTATAAATCTTTTCGTTTCGTCTGCGTTTTTGGGCATTGGATAATTTTTTACTATGTTTACTTTCTCTAAATCTGGTTTAATTCCTTCAGTTGAAACAACATGTCCTAATAGCTGCATTTCTTTTCTTAAGAAATCGCACTTTATTGGATTAAGTTTCAAGTTAACTTTACGCAATCTAGCTAAAATATCTATAAGATTTTTATTGTGAATTTCCAAATTACGTCCAAAACAAATCAAATTATCCAAATACACAAATAATTTGTCATATGTAAGTCCAGACATGGCAATTGTCATTAGACGAGAAAATGCACTTGGGCTAATTTTTAATCCCATTGGTAACCGTGTCATTTGATATTGGCCTGAAGGCGTAGTAAATGCTGTATACTTTCTGCTTTCTGGTTTTAATTTTGCTTGATAATATGCTTGTGATAAATCTAATTGTGAAAAATACATTGAACCGGATAGCGAATCTAAAATATCGGTTATATTAGGTAGTGGAAATTTATCGTCTAAGATTCTAGTATTTAACTTACGAAAATCTATAACAAGCCTCCATTTCTTGGTAGTGTCGTCTGACTTTTTAGGTACCAACAGAATTGGGCTTGACCACTCACTTTTTGCTGGTTCAATGATATTTTCAGAAAGCATTTTCTTAACTTGTGTTTCAATTTCCTTACGTTGTGAAAAAGGTAACCTGTACTGTCTAGTATAAACTGGATCAGCGTTTTGTCTTAACTGTATACCTTGTTCGTAAAGGTTAGTGGTTGATAATTTATCATTTGGTAGATGAAACACATCCGAATATTTTGCGCATATGTTTTCGATTGATGACCTTTCTTCGTTGTTTAGATGGCCTAATTTTAAAAGAGATAACATAGTGCGTACTCTTTCTCCATCAATTTGACTGTCTCGTCCAAAGTTACAAATGTTATAATCTGATAACAAATGTATTTCAGGTCTGAAATAATTAATATCTACTTCCGTTTCGCGAGTATTTAATATTTGTACACTTATTTGTCTGTTGTTTGGTGTACACATACTTCCTGCTATGAAAACTCCGTCACATAATTGTTTCGGTAAAATTACGCAGTCCTCGTTAAAACTACTGTCTAACATATATATTTTCTCACATCTCGGTGGAATTTTTAAGAAACTGGTATTATTTAGTGTACTATTAATCATGGGCAGAGTTAAATTATTATCATTTTTCTGTAATGTTATCGTATTATTTTCATAATTTAAAATAGCGTTATATTTACTCATAAAATCTCTGCCGATTATACCATGTTGTAAACCTGGTATGTGCTGCATAATGTAAAATTTGTGTACAAATTCCTGTCCTTTTGCGATCAGTGTAACATAAACATAACCTGATGTTAGTACTTTGCCACCAATACCATTTATGGAAATGTATTCCTTTTGTACTGGAATATTCCAACGTGCCACTGTTTCATATTTCAATATTGATAGTGATGCCCCGGTATCTATAAGCAATCTATATTTGGAACCTTGTACTAAGAATTCAACCGAGCTGTTGTTATTACAAGCGAATATAAAATGATTATCGAAAAAACTGCAATGGTTCAGAAATGCATCTATCTGTTGGTTGGGGAGTTCGATTCCCGTCACTTAAATCGATGTTGTTTATGCCATTTTCTATAGCATGTACATTACCTCTGCGTGTAAAATTCCGTCCAGGCCTACCGCGATATGAACCTCGCATGTAACCACGATTGTTACTGAACTGTTGCTGGTATGGCCTATGATTTTGAAAAAATCCCCTACTATTTCCTCTTTGTATGAATATACGAACGGGAGGGCGGGATGGGCTCGAACGATTAGGACGTCTATTGTTATTGTAGCTATATCCGCGATTTTTAAATGTGTTTTGGTACCCGACATACACCGATGCGTTTGATGGTTGCCGATTGCATGACAAGTCCTCATCCTTAGCTGCTCTTATTGTATCTTTTAAAGTATCATAATTACGCGCTGCTAAAATAGTGCGGATTTCGCGATTTCGCAAGCCATCGATGAAACATTTAATTGCTATTTTCTCATTTTGTGGGCGTAATATTTTATATGCCGTTTGATCCTCACCTGATTGGGCGACCGTGAGATCTACAAAGAGCTGCTCGACCCTCGATCCATATTTTTCTATAGAAAAACCGTTTTGATTAATTTGTGTCAACTCCTTGTGTATTGCTGTACTCGACTTTTTTGTAAGAAGGTGTTGACGCATCTCAATCATAAGCAACCCACAGCTGTCATAAGAGGCAGACAATCTTAATTTAGCGTTCTCGTTTATTCTAGTTTTTAAAACAAATTTAACAAGCATTTTGTTGCCTTCTTCGGTAAGTGAAGAACTGTATAACTCTATGGCATCTATTAAACTCTTCGTCACACTTTCGTCACCATTCATAACTGGTAATAATGCCACGGCAGTCCTGTAATTAAAAGCCTCCATGTTGTCCACTTCAGTTCTAACCTCGACTGTACACTCAGCACTTGGTTGAGTACTGTATGTTTTGGAGCAAAAAGTTTCTATTTGGTTAAAAGTCCTTTCAAATAAATCACAGTATGACTGTATTTCCTGTAAAACTTTTGTACTAAATTGTTTCTGTTCTATTTTTATAGATATGGTTTGTAGACATTTATCAAATTGTTGTTTTAACAATGATGCTTCTTGCAACTTTTGCTTAAGTAATGTTTCTGTCCTTTTAGGATAACTTAGTTTTTTCAAATTACTTTCTATATTTTTTAATTCGTCGTATAACAAACCAAGGTCATTTGCCATTACCAATACAAAGAAATATGCACATTATCAATACTTACACTAGATAATGAAATGGTGGTACATAATATAAAAAGAAAATATAATGGTTATACTTATTAACTAGAAATTCGTCCTATAACCGTTGAGGGAACATTTAATTTTTCACTAGTTGCCTGAACGTGAACACTAATCACTTCACTTATCACTGATTTTTGTCACTTACTGCGGTTTCTGTCCTCTGGTACCCGCATCCTGGCGAGTCTCCTGGCGCGCCTCTTGGCGCTGCTGGCGGCACTCGTAACAGACACGAGGCTCGGCGTGTGGTCGTCGAAACGATCGTGCTAATAGGTTTTGTGCGACAACCTCATTCCTTATCCAGGAATAATGACATTTCTGGTAAAGCTTGTATACTGCATATAGTCCAGCGATTCCTAATATGGTGCACATGATGAACATGACGATGCTAATATTTGATAAATGGTATTCCTGCATAGACGCGGAATTTGAACCACCCGATGCACTTTGTGATATGATAACATCTTCTTTTTCTATGTTAGACCGGCACATTTTAACCACTAATTTATTATTCGTCCATTTTTAAACGCAAAAGAATTTCACTTGTACCATAGGTACTATGCGACGAACTCGGCACCCGTCTCAGATGGCAGGGTCGCCATGTAAGGTTGTCGGTTCGGGAAGATGATAGAAACAAGTGCCTTCATTGGAGTATCGTATATTACTGCCTTTCAATACGTTCTGTGGTTATAATAATTATGTACTTAATATTAGAATATAGATGTGTGTGCACACATACATTATAGTCTTACACACTACAAATGCCTATATTTATTTACTTTTATAAAGTTATTTAAATTCTTCGTGTTAGTTATAGGTATGTGTGTTTATGGCTTTATACCCAGGGAAATTTGTTAAATAAATAAATGTATGTATGTTTACATCTTTATAACAATGGAAAACTATTTTATTTTTTGTCGCAAAAATACACTTTTTTTGTGACTGTACCCTTATTTTTGGCGCTAGCTTTATGAAAATTTGTGAGAAGGTGTATTAGAGTACGCTCGATTTTTAGCAATAATAAAAAAAACATGACGCAAGTTGAGTTACGCGACTCTTCCAGGAAGGGTGCGATATGCTGACATCTCTTTGAGGCGCGCGTGGAACATATACGCGCCGTCCGGCACGGGTCTGGTGCTGATCGGACGGTGAGTCACCCATTACTCACCGTCCGCAGGCCCGCGCCTACGGTGGCCGGGAGTCGTCACGTGGCTCCCGACGCCCGGGGCGTCTCCTGCGGCGGCTGGGACGGGAGGACCTTTCTCTCTCCCATCCCGCCACCTCCTTCGCGAGCATAACTTTTTCGCAGTAGGAGGTGACTGCCTCCCACTCCCTCTCACCCCGGACCATGGCTTGCACCAGAGCCGGGCGCGAGAGGTCGCCGCCGCCGATCGCCTCTACGAGGACACGGCGGTGCTCTGCCCATGCGGGGTAGGTTTGCACCGTGTGCTCTACCGTGTCCTCTGGGCGATCCTCGCAGTGGTGACACCCGGGCGTTTCCTCCCGCCTGATGATGTGCAGGAACCTCCCGAAACATCCATGTCCGGTGAGGACCTGCGTCAGGCGGTAGGTGAGGGCGCCGTGACGCCTCTCTAGCCACTCCTCAAAGAGGGGCCTTACCGCCACTATCGTGGCGTGCCCTGCGCTGGGTTGCGACAGTCGCTGCTTCCAGGCCGCCATGAGATCGCTCCGGAGGTCCGTCCGCTCCGCCGCAATTTGCTGCGGAAACGGAGTTTCCCCCCGGCTTAGTACCTCCGCGCGCCACTCGAACAGGCGCGCGAGGACCATCGCCTCCAGATCCCACGGCGGCAGTCCGGCAAGGAGGCTTGCCGCCTCGCCCGAGATCGTGCGGTACCCCCGGATTAGCCGAATGGCTACCACCTTTTGGGGCGCGTTCAGATAGTGAGCGGCTCGTCGCCGCAATGAACGCGCCCACACCGGGGCCCCGTATAGGGCCATGGACCGCACGACTCCCGCGTAAAGCCTCCGGCAGGAGGCGTTTGGCCCCCTCAAATTGGGCAAGAGCCGCTTGAAGGCGGCCCCAGTCCGTTCCAGCTTGGGGGCCAAACGTCGGAAATGCTCCACGAAATTCCATCGGCTGTCGAGGACCAGACCCAGGTATTTCATCGTGGTCTCGACGCCGATGTGAACCCCTCCTACCGTAAGTTGGGATCCCGATGGTGGCCTATTCCGAGGCCCATGAAAGTACATGGCCTCGGACTTGTGCAATGCCACCTCGAGACCCAACTGCCGGATCCTCTCAACGACTATCGCAACCCCGCGTGTCATCGCGTCGGCCGCCGCCTGATGCGACCTCCCCTGCGCCAGGACCAGCGTGTCGTCAGCGTAGCAAACTACGCTGACGCCGTCAGGGAGGTCGGCCCGCAGCACCCAGTCGTAACCGATGTCCCACAGGAACGGCCCCAGAACCGATCCCTGCGGGACACCGCACGACATCTCTCGCCGGTTCCATTCCCCATCGCGACCGGGGTAGATGACGGCTCTGTCCGTCAAGTACGCCCCGACTATTCGACGGAGGTAGGTCGGCACCCGGTGATACCGGAGTGCTTCCCCAATGAAACTCCAGGGCAGGGTGTTAAAGGCGTTGGCGATGTCGAGTGACACCGCCACGACGACCCTACCCTGGGACACCGCGTCCCCCGTCGTGAGGGCTCTAACGCGCATGATGGCGTCCACCGTCGAGCGCCCCTTGCGGAAGCCAAACTGGCAGTCCGCAAGGTCCGGCCCCGTCCTTCCAAGGTGCCCGACGAGGCGGCTCGCAATAATTCTCTCGAAGAGTTTGCCGACCTCGTCGAGCAGCACTATGGGCCGGAATGCGGACGGAGAGTCCGCAGGGCGCCCTGGCTTCTGTATGAGGACCAGCTTCCCCGTCTTCCAACGGAGCGGAAACTGGCCTCTCTCCATGCATGCGCTTAAGAGCGCCTCCAGTCGGAGCCCGAGAGCCCCTGAGGCAGGACCCAGGCTTTACCAGGCAAGCCGTCGGGTCCTGGGGCGGTATTCTTGGCCTTGAGTCTTCCTACCGCCGCTCTCAGATCTACCTCGGTCACTTCGGGGATGTCGTCGTCGTCCTCGTGGTCCGCTTCGGGCGGAGCCATAGGCGGGGGAGTGTGCTCCCCGCGTGAAGGGAACAGAGTGCTCACCACCTCCTCCACCAGCTGTGGGCGGAGACTCTGCGTCAGTGGGGGGGCCCAGGTGCGGAGCTTGTTCCGCACCATTTTATATGGGCGCCCCCATGGATCTCTGTCCAGAGTCCCCACCATCTCCTCGCGGGCCGAGTCCTTGGCCCGCTGGACAGCTTCTTGGAGGGCGGTCTTCGCCGCTCTGTACCCCTCGTACAGCTCCGCCTCCGTGGCTGCCGCATCCGGAGGGCGAATGCGGAGCCTGCGGTGCCTGGTGTACAGGTGGCGCACCTCGACACACATCTTGCGAAGTACTTCAACCTCTTGCGACCACCAGTACACCTGAAGTCGGGCGCATCCTGGCCGGACTCGGGGCATTGCCACGTCACAAATCTCGGACATGGCCTCCCGGAACCACTCTGCCTCGTCGTTTATGTCGGCAGGCCTGACCGGTGATGAAACCCAGGCCTGCACGATCGAGGCTTCCAGGAGGAGCTCCCGGTCCAGCTGCTTCAGCGCCCACCGCGGACCACTCGGGGCCTGTCGGACCGGCGCGCTTGAGGTCTGGGTGGAGACGTCGAACCGGATATACCGGTGATCGGAGTAGGTCTCCACCTCCTCTACTACGCGCCAGTCAAAGACGCACTGTGACAGAGCGGGGCTCGCGAACGAGATGTCCACAACAGACTCACCCCGCATCCGCACGCACGTGGGAACAGAACCCCGATTGAGGACGGCTAGGCCTGCTTCCAGAGCCCAGTCCTCCACCATCCTACCCCGCACATCCGTGTAGCGGGAACCCCAGGCCAGACTTTTGGCGTTGAAGTCCCCGAGCACTAGCACGGGGAAGGGATGGCTTCTGGAGACGACGACACTCAACTCTGTGAGAGAGTTGTGGAACTCGGCGAGAGTTCGGTTCGGAGAGTAGTACACTCCTACTACCACAATCTCTCCGAACCGTGCTGCGACGCACCCCTGTCCCTTCGAGACACCCTCGAGGGACGGGGTGCCGGCGGCGGCCGACGAAGTTATGGCCACTGAGCCGCTCAGGTCCTCCACCCAGTTATCCCTGGGCGGGACAAAGTACGGCTCAGCGACCACGGCGATATTGATCGACCACTGCGCCATGCTCTGGAGCAAGAGGTCCTGAGCACAGGCGCAGTGGTTGATGTTCGCCTGGAGGAGGCGGAGAGGGGCCATCACTCCTCCATATTAATCCCCCCCTGGGTTCCCTGTGAGGGGCCCCCAGCAGTGGCAGTGGCGGCGGCAGCGGCAGCAGTAGCGGCAGCGGCGGCAACGGTAGCGACGGTGGGGGTGGCGACGGCGATGGAGGGCCTGCCTCTTCTCCTGGTTGCAGCAGGTGGGGCGCAGGACTTGCTCCCCGCCCGGTGATCGGCCGGCTTGCCAGCAGCCGCACATGCGACGCAGTGCGGCGCGGCGTTGCAGGAGCCGGCCATGTGACCGGGCTGACCGCAGCGGAAGCACAGAGTGCTGCGGTCCACCTCCGAGGTGCATTGGACACCGACGTGGTGCCCGACGAGGCAACGGTAACACCTCAGAGGTCTGGGCTCCAGCAGTTTGACCTGCGCGCTCACCCAGCCAACCAGGAGTCTTCGGCCCTCCACAATTTTGCTGGCCGCCGTCACTGGGCAGCTTACCGTTACGGTTCGCATGCCCGTGAAGTCAGGGCGTATGGTGCCTGCCTTGATTTGGTCGGCGAGACACCCGCCCGTCCTGACGACGCGACGGCGGCCACCATCTCTCTCTCCGTGACGGAGTCATCCAGGCCCATGATACGCATGTCTGCGCATTTCACGGGCCTGGAGACCCGAGCCTCCTCCGCGCTAAGGGACGCCCTTAGCTTCTCAGCTAGGGCGTCAGCGGTGGGGCCACTTGTCGCACCGGGGATCTCCAGCATGCGAGCTCCGGTTGCCGTCACCCTATGCCGGAGGCCCCCGGTGATCCCCAACTCTTGGAGGTCCACCGCCCCACGTGCTTTGGTGAGCACGTCGCGGTACGTGACGCCCCTCTTGACCGCGTCCGGCTGTAGTGTGATGACTACAGCCGCGGTCTTTGGGGCGCGGAGTCTTGCCGCGACGGCTCGCTCCTTGCGGCGCCGCCTCTTCTCCTTCCTCCTCGCTGCCTTGGACGCCTTCTTTTTTTCCCCGACCACTTGCCACTCGGCATCGGTCGCGGGAGGCCCCGGGCGCCGGGGAGAGGGCTCTGGGACCCTATCCACTTGCGCCGGTGGGGACTTTTTGCCCTTCTTGGTCTTGGTCTGCCGGGCCGGCGTCGGGGCTTTGCCGGACGGTGCCGATTTTGCCGGCGCCGAGGCTGTGCCTGACGGCCCGGGTTTTGGGGCGGCAGCCGCCGCAGCAGCTGCATACGAGGAGGCCGGGGGGCTTGGCAGATGTATTCGTTATAATCAAGACATAATATAGAAAGTGTTTCTCGTTCTATGTGTTTGCTTTCATAGCATAGCAAATCCCCTATACACACATTACACGCTCTACTACTGAGATCCCTCAGTAGAAGGTCTTCAACTTTCTACAGTACCTTGGTATGACTATATACCAAGAATTAGGCTGAGGTGTACCTATAGTACACTCACATTTCGCCAGTTATGTTTAAGTCGCATGAAATAGGGGGCGAGCCTATTGTCGTCAGCCGGATTCCGGATGGCTACTAAGAAATCTTTGACTGAAAGACCCAATAACCCTGATCTTGCTGGAATCTGATTTTGCTGGAAGTGGACCCCAACGAAATAAAAAAAGGCATGCAGATTGATAGGTTTTATATGTTAGTCGTTAGTCTATGGTCAGCGGGATTTTCCGAAAGGGTTACCACTGCCCCGGAACACAAAGGGCTGAGCTAAGGAAGGAACATGGATGGGTTTTAGTCAGTAGGAGTCTGACACTCCCTAACGCTCCACCCAGAGCGGGAGGAGTCATTTGATGATTTCCCACCCTCATAAAAAAAGTCCTTAGTCTATGAAGTATTCATGTTAAGGCTCTGTGTGGCCTAAATTAAATGATGAATTTTTTTAATGCATCCCATTACTCTATTCCTTTTATAACGAGTAAATATGAGTACTTATTAATAACGTATAAATGAACTGAAACAGTTATTCAAATGGTATGTCGCTCAAATGGTAGCAAATGGCGTGTACGAGTGGTCGGCCATGTTCAAACCAATATACACTTAATGTAAATTGGAAATAACTTAGAGAGTTCCCCGTAACTCGTGTATGAATCCGTTTTCATAAGCATTTCGATGGTATTTTTGGAACGAATTTTTGTGGCTTGCGGTAGGAGTTGACTGGTAGGAATCGTCACGTAAGGAAAAAGCGTTATGCTCCCAACCTCTCAAACCACTTTTTCCCTTTCTAATACGAGTGTGAGCGTGCGTGTGAGTATAGACTAAGAGTTTGAATTGAATTTCTTTCCTGTTGCATGCGTATTTTTTTTTACATTAAGAGATAATTACATAGCTAAATCTCTTAATATATATATATATAAAACGTGGGTAAATTTATCGATTACCTTTCAGCGTTTACGGTATCTACCACTTCAAAACTCGATGTTTACTTTAAGGGTTCGCTTTCAAACTTCGAATCGTAGATGTCAGCACTTTCGATTAAGTTAAGACGTCTGAATGCAAAACAGATTTGGTATAAAACTCCAAAGTAACAGATCTATTTTGAATAATAATTAATGCATTGATAGGACTCCGTAGTGGAAACCTCACGAATATTAAGAATATACTGATTCACATTTTTTTTTAAGAAAAAATAAAGAAAAGATTCAAAGCATTTATTTCAAATAAAATTTCAATAACAGACATTTTTGAATTGTCAAAGAGTCGGTCAATCAGAAAGATGAAGCTAGTTGCCCATTCCAAAACGTAGTTGGTACCTATGGAGAAGAACTGGCAAGAAACTCCACGGACGCTATTTTAAACAAAATTTACAAAATACTTATCACAAAAAAAGTTATCATAATGTCTGTGACAACGTATTAAAATCAAATAGCAATAACAGAATTTCGCCTTACAATACACAGACAATGCTTAATAATATTGCAAAATTTTAAAGTGACACGATAAAATTAATTTCAGCGCCATTTTAATTTATTAAATACCGAGACGGGGTAAGAAAACAATAAGCTGGTGTCGGCTGATGTTTCAATTTATTAATTAATAATGTATATTTACTTAAATATAACTGGCGAAATGTGGGTACTATAAGTACCACCCACGCCTCTGCCTCACTCTTTGGGGACTTCAGGCGTAATGTTATGTTTACTGACTTGTAAGAAGATCCACAAGAAAGACTGACTACCCTTAATATTTTTAAAGACCTTAAAAGTTATGAACGTAGCAATAAACAAGGTTTTTTGAACTTGTGACGTCACAAACATGGCGACAGCTTCGAGTCCATTTTGAACAAAAGCTAAACTTACGCTTTTAAGGTTCTGTGAATTCATAAATATAGATTTCGGGTATTAGTATCTGTGATGGTTTTAGTTCAGTTGTTTTTTTTTTAATCTCTTTGTTTTGCCTTACTTTTTTATTATTTTTTTTTTTCTTAATCCCGTTTTGTTTTATAATTTTTCTTCCGAGTATTTCCTGTGCGTGTCAAGAATATTTTCTTTTTTCTTTTCTTACTCAATCTCCATCCGCCATTTTATAACAATCCCAATAGCTACCAATCCGACGATTCCAGAACAAAACATCTGAACATCAAAAGCGTCAGTTCACAGCAAAGCCAGACCAATTACTGTACATGTAGCCTTGCCCTTAATTAAGTGAATGCATCTCTCTGAGGCACGCGGCATGCGTTCGTCATTTCCCGCCGAAATGGAATAAAGATGGCGGCGATTTAAGCCGCGTTTACACCGATGTGACGGGGATTGAACTCAAATAGGTAAACACTCTAAATTGAATAGCAGAAGCATGACTTTCGTTTTGAAACGAGCGTATAAATTGGTAAAGTGTAAAATTAAGGTTTCCGCTATGTTGTTTTGCTGTTACATCAGACAAAACGCATTAAAATTTGCAATAACCTACAAAACCATTTTTAGAAATGGATTCGTCCATTTGACTATCACTGCTCTCAGAACGGTGAGGGAAAACATCGTGAGGACACCGACATATCCTAGAACCAAAAAAATTGAAGACATGTGACATCCACCATCATGTACTGGGTTTACGGCCCTCGTCCTCGAAGAGAGGAGGCCTATGTCCATGGCTTTATGCATTTATAGAAATTGGTAAAGTATCTAAGCCTGCAGTACGAGGTACGAAACTATCCTTCAACTTACCAAATATTCTTGTACGTAGTTTATGAGATTCACAACGCTTCAGTTTGGCTTTGCAATAGTCGGGTAAAAGGGTTTGGATGTCAACTGAATTCAGACGGGCCTTATAACAATGCTGCCGGATTTAGGAGCAGTGTGGCATTGTTGTTGGGATTCTGATATTATATTATATATAGATGATTCGTGATTTTGGGTCAAGTGTCCCTACTAGCACAGGCTTGGGAATGAAGCATAATAATTTGCTCGCTTGTATGTAGGTATGTAAGTATTAAGAGCTTATAACACCAATCAAAAATGCAAACTAATATTTCAATGATTAACTTTTTTTATGCATGGCATCTCGCAGTTCAACTTAGGTGCTCACTCATCTTCCATAGAAAAGGGAGTATCCTTCGATCAGGCGGGTGTTGTGTCTGGTGGGCTATTGCTTTGACGATTGATTTCAGGATGTACAGACGCCAGCACAGCAAGCTATCCCTAACTGTCAAATTTTCTCAATTAAAAATGAACTTATATTTTTGCAATAAAGTTGAAATACTATCAAAGAAATTTGACAGATTTTGGTAACTTGATGTGCTGGCCTCTGTACTATATTTGCTAGTCGCGCGGTAAACTTTACTTGAGCGATGCAGGATCTTGCGTGGCGAAGTTTCATCCGATGTCGATGCCGCTACCATGTCATTAATTTTAAATCGTTTTGTATGAAACAACGTTTGTATATTAGGATGAAACAGCAGACTGCAAAAAGTAGGCGAATTGATTTCATTATTTAGTTTATTTGAAAAAATTTCAAATTTCAATTTTTTTTTTTCAAATTGCGTTTCATTTTAACCTATCAGCATTTATATGATATTTAGACACTAGCCCTATTTTTTTTTTGAGGGTGGTAAATCATTAAATGATCCCACTCTGGTTAAATTAATGTCACCATTCTAGCGCCACGTTGTATAAGAGTTAAGGAAAATGTACAAATCTGCATCACATTACATTATAGCTAGTTCAAGAGAATACGATACATCTCCAAGCCAAAACGCGTTACTTCCAAAATCTAACACGAAACACTAACACTGCCACATCAGAACATCGGCGTAGTTTAATTACAGTACAACTGACGCTCACTGAAAATGACAAACGAAGAGCTGCATTTGTGCAGCTTTGCCTTTGAAGGACTTTTGGGACGAACAAATGTACTAGCTTGTAAAAGGATTGTTGCCAGGAAATTACTACACAATACTTGGAAGGAAGCTAACCTGCTAGGTTACAGCAACTGTTTGGATCCACTCGTTTGGAATAATAGGGTATTTTACAGGGTAGTCAATAACGTTACTTTTTATGAACTGTCTAAACGCGGAATTTGTACGTGATTTGTATGAAATATTGAAAGACGTCACAGATTTTTGGAACTGGAATCGTATTTTGATCAACATAAAACTTAGTACTGACAAATGCAAATTGCAAAAAAACTTATGCGAATTTGAATTTCGCGGGCTACCCTGGCGCATTCACCTTAAGGCGCAGACATTATTCCAACGGCCTTAAGTGCATAGCGTGCATGTTCAGTGCTGAGCTCTCACAATGCGTTGTACACCAACCCAGTAATAGGACTCGCCCATTAAGGGGCGTTGTCCGTAATCAAACGCATTTTTTAATTTATTATAATAAAAAATAATAACCTTTATTATTACAATGTATTTTATTAAAATAACTAAGCCAAATCATTTTCTTTTGTATTGCAAAGCAGTGGATATATAATTTATACTTTTTTGATTAGAAATGAAAGAGTAAAATAGTTTCATAATGTCAATGATTTGGTGGTTTTTTACAATTATTATGTCATACCGATAGAAAAAGTATGGCTAAACAAAATTACGTATCATATCATATACATTACTAACTATTTGTTTCAGATATAATTTCTCTATAAATGCCGACGAAAATCTGTTAAATTTGCACACTTTTTTCATGAGAGCAGCCTTTATACAGTTTTATACAGATGTCTAACTAGAATCTTACCCATCAGTTCAGTCTACGAACCGTATTACATAACATCTGTGCAGTTTAATTAGTGCGCAACTGACGCTGAAAGGCCGTGGCGGGTAGTTTGTAGCTACTACTATAAGTAGGTAGGTAGTTGATTTGATTGAACCGTTCCGGGGGGATTAGATGCGGATGGAGGGTATATAATGTAAATTAGGGAGAAATTAATTAATTACTTTTATTGAGCATCTGTTGTCAGTTAAAATCAACATAATTAAGTATGCAGTGTTTGGGCGTAAAACTGCGGATAGGAAAAGCTGGCAACATTGAATCAAAAACTTAAAAAAAAACAACACTTAAAAAAAATAGAGCAAAGCGCAAGTCGCACCCGAAGGGTACCTTTTACAGTACAATATTAAAATAAACAATTCTTTTTTTTTAAACACGTTCCTTGCACGCTCTTTAATCTTAACATGGAAAATTGATGTATTAGTAGTAGTAGTATTTGCAATCTCTAAAATAATAAATTTCTCAGCCTATAGGTACGCCAATACATCAACCTATCCTAAATTGTCATATTTTCCCAACTGAAAATGGATCTTATACTTTTATAATAAAGTTGAACAACTATCAAAGAAATTTGGCAGATTGGGGTAATTTGATGTGCTGGCGTCTGTAGATTGACGGCTTTATTACACAGTGTGGATTTCACCAATTAAATTGAACGCGATCAGCACGTAAACCCAGTTTAAGACCTGGAGACAAAATTGTTAGGGAATATTGACACTGACAATCTTGAACGCGTTTCATGTGTGCTGATCGCCTTCAGTTTCATATGTGAAATCTACCCAAAGTGATTTTAAGCAGCATTGCTAGGTTCTAGTTAGAACGGTTGTGAGTGTTATTATAGGCACATGAGACATGTTCGGATCGTCTTTAAGATGACAACACACCTGCCATGCTTCTGGGCAGATGTTTATATGCAGTGTGGCTACTTACTACATAACAGATGGGCTGCTTGCTTGTTTGCAACCTGATCGAATTTTTTGACTGTAAATTCTATTATATCATAAAATCATGCCTGTAATCCCTAAAGGGTAAGGCAGATATATAATTTTAGTACTCCCACATTTCGCCAGTTACGTTTAAATCCTATGTAATAGGGAACGAGCCTAAAGTCATCAACCGAGACTGAAAAATTCTAGATGGGAAAACCCAATGACATTTTGCGTGACCCGGAAATCAAACCAAGGACCTCAGCAATAGCGCTTGCGACCACAACACCAACAAGGCAATGTAGTTCAGTAATAGAATAAATAATCAGAGATCCTAGCATGAAAGAAGAATAATTATTTAATGTTTGCTAGAACAAAAAAAGTCTAAACGAAAAAGTCCCAGCAATAAAGTTTAAAATCCTTCACCCAAATCAAGTCAATTTACAAACCTGTTCACATTAACGTTTGACTAATTAGAGCTGTGACGTCACAGCTGTATGTGAGCCCAAAAACAAGTCAATGAACAAGCTGTGCACTGATTACTGTGAGGATATTAAATTCGCTTTGTCACAAGCGAATTCGTGCTTTAAAGCTCAGTAGCAGTCCCCTAATTTCAAGAGATTTCTTTGTTATATTTAGGGACTATTATCGTTTAAGAGCTGTGACGTCACAGCTGTATGTGAGCCCAAAAACAAGTCAATGAACAGCCTGTGCACTGATTACTGTCAGGATATTAAATTCGCTTTGTCACAAGCGAATTCGTGCTTTAAAGCTCAGTAGCATGTCTCCTATTTTCAAGAGATTTCTTTGTTATATTTAGGGACTATTAACGTTTAAACTAAAACGTTCTAAGCATTTATTTAAAAAATTATAATAAGGATAAGGACTAGGTAAAAAAAAGAAGTTATATTTAGTTCGTCAATCAGATAGTAGTAAAATAAGAGTAATTAAATTAAATTAGAATGAATTGAATTGAATTGAATTAAATTAAATTAGATAATATAAAAATTTGATTGAATTAAATTAAATTAGATTACATTAAATTAGAATAGATTAAATTAAATTTAACATAGTTTTAAGTCGTACTGCATACTAACAATATTATGGACCATATATGTCCGAAATAAAAACATTTTCTTTTTTGTTAAAAAATATTTGACACGTTTTTTTTGCTTTATCATATTAATAGAAAATGACTCCGATAAAACGCATTAAAGTTGGGGAGTGGGGCTCACTACGTCACAAGTAGGTGTAAAAACTACATACTTGTGACGTCATGCCACATTTCAATTCAATGTATAGACGTAATCTTTGGAGTATGTTAAAAAACAAAAAGTACCAATATTTTTAATAATCTAGCTAACAGACTAATTAAAAAAAAATACTCATCGTCCCCATTATTACTAAAAAAGTATAAGACAGTAGGCCGCCATCATCAACATCTGCCTGCTTTTTCCCAACTATGTTTGTGTCGGCTTCCAGTCTAATAGGATGCAGCTGAATTACTAATATTTTACTTGTAGGGACTGCCTATTGGATCTCCACAACCCAGCTACTGGGCAATACCAATTTTTTAAGTGACTTTCGGGCTTCTTACGAGCCGTGCGGCTGTTTTTACTTAGCCACAAGCCCTATTTTGATAATTATAGGGGACATAAATATAGTACACCCACATTTCACCAGTTATGATAGTCCTATGTAATAGGGGGTGAAATGGCGAAATGCTGGGTGCACTATAGGTACAACTCTGCCTAACCCTTCGCAGATTACAGACGCGATGTTATGTTATGTTTGTATAACTTACTAGCTTTTGCCAGCGGCTTCGCCCGCGTGTATGTAGGAATTTAGCCCACGGGAACCGTACATCTTTCCGGGATAGCTTATATTATGCTATTCCAGACATTGCTTTCAATTTTAAACAACTGTTTAGGCAGCGCATGCAAAATAATTCTGTTTTTGGAGGTATTTCTTTCCGACTTGCTAGACGAAAATTGCGATAGCTCGGCTAATATGTATGATATAAACATAATTTATTTAAAACTTAATTATAACACTCAGGAATAATGTAGCTTTCTATCAGTGATTTTTTTTTTTAATTTGGATCATAAGTTCCGTAGATTACCCCCTACATACAAACTTACAAACTTACAAATTTTACCTCTTTATAATATTAGTATAGATTTACCAAAACCATGTGCCAGATGGTATTTTCCATCGACAAAAATTACGAACTTCCATAACATTTTTCATTCCCTATTCAAATCAGGTAAATATTTTTGGGCATGATTTTACAATTAACTATACAGCTGAGCGTTGTCTGTCACTGAGTCAATGAAGCAGGGGGCATAACGCTTTTTCCTTACGTGACGATTTCTACATGTCAAATCCAACCGTAAGTCACGTTTAAAAAACTTCGTTCCGATGAATCAATTATTTTTTAACCCTTTCATTGAATCTTCTCACAAATCCTTATGCATTATGTGTGTTATACAACAGTATGATATACTAGTCTTAGTACTACAAATATCTTCACCCATAGCTAAGATAGTTCCGTAGTCTTCAAAGGAATAGCTTTGATCATTGGCAAAGATACAGGTTAGTCATCCATGACATGGCTAGCATCTAACCACAAAAGCAAGCGTCTCGTTTGACCTTAGGAGGAAATGTCTTAGGAAGTCATGTTCCACAGAGGTTTTTGACTAATGTACCTTTACTGACTAGATACTCGTAGGTATTTAGGAATATTAGTTAGGAATATTGAAATATCATGGTCCTGCTTTTTTTCAATACTGGAATACAAGATAAAAAAAAATACCGTAACGAATGTTTCTTTTCACGCATGATTTATTAAAAAAAACCCTTATTAAATTTACACATTGAAAGACAAGAAGTACATTCAGTCAAAAAAGTATCGGGAATGGATGATTTGTTTATGGTTCCAAATTCAAATTTTTGTTTTTTTGTAGTTGTTAGATTGGCACAACTGTTTTCCATTTTGGCGCGGAGTTTGAGTTGCATCTGTTATTTATATTAAATACAGTGCTGGTTTTAGTAATATCATATATAGTGTGTATTGCGAATTTCATAATGGACAATAATATCGAACAAAGAGTTTGTCTTAAATTTTGCATCGCCAATGGAATTTCGTGTTTGGAGTCACTGAAAATGTTACAGAAGGCTTACGGTGAATCGACTTTATCAAAAACTCGTGCTTATGAGTGGTTCAAAGCGTTCAAAAGCGGTCGAGATGTGATAGAAGATTTGCCTCGCTCTGGTAGGCCGTCAACGTCTGCAACTGAAGTTAACATCGCAAAAGTGAAGAAAATAGTGACTGAAAATCCCCATTCAACTCTGAGAGAGATAGCCGCCGAACTTTCTGTATCTCACGAGTCGATCCGTACCATTTTAACTAATCATTTGGGTATGAAACATGTTGCTGCTCGGCTAGTCCCAAAAGATCTGAATTTTCTCCAAAAACTCAATCGCATGAAAGTCGCTGAGGACATGCTAGAACGAGTCAGTTCGGACCCAACATTCATGAAACGCATTGTTACTGGTGACGAGACGTGGGTTTACGAGTTTGACATGCAAACTAGTCAACAAGCTTCGGAGTGGCGCCTTCCAACTGAACCGAAACCGAAAAAACCACGCCAAAGTCGATCAAAAGTCAAAGTCATGTTGACTGTTTTCTTTGACTATCGCGGTGTTGTGCACTCTGAAATCTTACCGGAAGGTCTAACGGTAAATAAAGAATATTATTTGAGCGTTATGCGGCGTTTAAGAGAGCAAATTCGACGAAAAAGGCCAGATTTGTGGAAAGAAAATTCTTGGATTTTGCACCACGACAATGCGCCTTCGCACAAGGCTATCATTGTGAACGAATTTTTGACCAAACACTCAACAAATACCATCCAGCAACCACCATATTCACTAGATATGGCTCCTGCTGACTTTTTTCTTTTTCCTAAACTCAAATTACCACTTCGTGGCACCCGTTTTCAATCGATAGAAGACATAAAGGACAATTCGCGGCGAGAACTGAACTCAATTCCGGAAGCAGCGTTTAAAAAATGTTTTGATGAATGGATTATTCGTTGGCGCAAGTGTATCGTTTCTAAAGGAGCATACTTTGAAGGTGATAAAATAAATTTGCATGAATAACAGACATTTTGTGTATTATTGATCTTTTCCCGGTACTTTCTTGACAGAGTAGTATAAAGGCTAACATCGCATAATGCTTTTTTATTACGTGGCGACATTTACCAGTCAATTTCTACTACAAGCCGCATCAAATTACTTCAATTCATAAATACTAGAATCATCGTCAGGTCATAAGTAAAATTGTTTTTTTTTTTTGTTTTTACTTAAAATCTACCGGAAAATTGACCTGCAGTAGGTCGCGAGCAGAAAAGTAGCTTTTACGTTTTCCTAAGTATTGCATTTAGTTAATGTATGAATAAAAGTTCAGTAGGCCTTGCACAAACGTAAGTAATATTTTTTTCCCGGAAATACGAGCATACAAAATATCACAGATATGAAAAAGTATTCAAACTAAATAAATATAATGTGCGAATTTAAACAAATAAATATATAAATAAAATAAAAAGAGTATTTCCTATTGGAAAATCATTTAAACGTTATATTTAAACCAACTTTGCGTAAAGTCTGTCTCCCTGACACTACGGAGTCAGTGGCACGTTTGTGCCATGATTGTCATAAATCTTGCTTACCTAAAGCACACTGTCCGAGGATGTGAATATATGGCAACACTGGCGTTTCTTACTCAAAAGATGAGGGTAGTTTGCAATGTTAGTGTTGAGTAGGGAGAGTATGAGTGCCTGATATTGCTGGAATTTCAATAATAAATAAATAAAATAAAAACCTTTGATTCCATGCATTTTAACAAGACTGTCTGAATTCTAGTAGATATATTGTTACGTTAGTTAAACTTAAATCTGACTTGTTCAAAAACACTGTAAGATTAGACTAAAAATTAATACTGGCGCCCAAACAGGGACTGTCACCTTTTGTAATTTTCTAGTTTATTACATACCAGCTGTTGCCCGCGCCTTCGTCCGCGTAGAGTTCGGTTATATCGTAATATTGGGAGATATTTTTGAGACAGAAAGTAGCTTATGTCCTACCCCGTGATGCTATCTATCTCCCTGTCAAATTTAATTGAAATCCGTTCAATGGTTAAGGCGTGAAAAGATGACAGACAGACAGAGTTACGTTCTCATTTATAATATTAGTAAGTATTATTTAATTTATGCTAGACTTCCAGTTTCGGTGAGGGCCTTTTTCAAAGATTTGCAATTTGTCTCCAGTTTTGGCCAGCTATTCATTTGATTTCATTTCCTATCGTGTCAGCTTCTCTTTTGGCTTCAACACTGGGTTTTTCACGGGCCATCTCTAGTCTAAAAGATGGGCTACGTGACCTGCTAATTTACATGTAAAAGCTTCATTTTGACAGGTGTCTAAAAGGCTTACAGACAACTTATTAAAAGCGCTAAAAATGGGAGTAAAGAAGAAAATTGTGTTTTGTGCGTAGTTTAAGGCATTGCTTGCTTTCGTTAACGTTAAACACACATGCGAATAAGGACTTTCAATACTACGGTCTAAACGCTACACTATGCCTTTTAAATAATCCAGGGTTTGGCCTTGCCAAGCTTTTTATTGTGAACTGTGATCAAGTGACCACAAATGATTTATGGCGGTTGTTTAAAACTAATGTCTGATCAGCAGAAGTTATTCATGTTTTTTTCTTTTTGTTAACATTTCTGATCCAGATCTGTTCAGCCGTTTTGGCGTGATTGAGTGACAAACATCCAAACTTTTGCATTTATAATAGAAGTAAGATATTGTTAGATTATTATTAAATAAGTGATTTGTGACTTAAATTATTGTATGCCTAGATATAAACTTCAGCATCCACAATTCTTTTTCAATTTATGTTCAAAGGATCTCATAAGTTACAAAATATATGTCACCCTAAACATACCGATACAAGTTTAGATATCTGCCGCACTCAATGTCGTTTCAAAAGTTTTTGATTTATGTGCTCAGCCCCCTACGGCCATAGCGACATGTGTATGCAAAAGAGGATCTTCTGAAGTCGGCACCTTAATGGAAAAGTGACTGAAATTCACAAAGTACCTCTGTTTTATGAAGATAATTCATCATGTTTTGACTTCGACTTTGATTATTATTTATAATATCCAAGTCTGAATGTTTGAGGAGCTCGTGGCTAAGTACGGACAGCCGCACGGGTCAATCCATCAGTTTAAACCACGCTTGCCGGGGTTGGCTGTGGATGGGTGACCATCTTTACATACCGAGACTCCTCCGTGCCCCAGAAAGCAAGTTAAGCTGTTGGTCCCGGCTGTCATTTGTGCATATTTGACGGTCGTTACGGTTCGCCAGAAGCCCGGAAATCTGACAGCCAGTCTAACCAAGGGGTATCGTATTGCCTAGTTACTGAGTCGTGGAGGTCAGATGGACATGTCGCTTCATGTAAAATACTGGTATTCAGCTGCATCCGGTTAGACTGGAAGCCGACCCCAACATAGTTGGGAAAAGGCTAGGCAGATGGTGATGATCCTAGTCTAACTGCTTCGTTGGTCTAGTGGTCGCAAGTGCTGCTGAGCATGAGGTTTTAGGTTCGTTTTCCAGATTAGGCAAAGTGTTTTTGGGTTTATCTTTTTGGAATTTCTCACGAGTACTTCCCTACAATATTTTGTATACATTAATCATACAATTATATGTGAAGATAATTCGATGAAAAGAAAAGCAAGGAGCTTCTTTTTGTCACAGTTTAAAATCGGAAAGACAAAATACTATCCTAAAATATAATCCATCACCATCATAAACATTTTCATACAACCGACATAATATTTTTCCAGTAAAAAAAGTGACCGTAAACAGTCTACCTACACAAAACACATTGACAATTTGTTTTTCTATTCTCGGACACACATTCTCCGTGACACCGAGAGCAAGATGGAGTGGCCATACATTAGGCACAGTAAATTACAATTTAGTGCTCTAACTTACATTTTTGCCCAATCGCCTTTTCGTCTGTCCTAGGGATTAGGGAGTGCTACGGTTTTGTCTCGGTTAGCGAGATTGTTCGAAAGGGTTACCGCTACCTCGGAACATAAAGGGCTTTAGTCAGTAAGAGTCTGGCACTCCTTTTCACTCCACCCAGAGCGTGAGGGGTCATTTGATGATTTACTAAACTCCAAAAAAAAGGAATTACGGATAGTCGCAAGAGTTTTATTTGTTCTGATTATTCTTAGAAGTACAGAGTTTTTTCAAACGGTTATAGAAAATGGGTGGTGGGGAAGGGGTAGGGGTTCTGTCAACCCAAGTCATATGGCAGGAGCGGAACGGATCGGAAGCGAGTTATTGTCACGGAGTTGAGCCAAAGTATAATGAACTTTATATCAATTATTTAACGTACAAACTAGATTTGAGCTGATGATACCTGCGGGAATTCTCGAGAATGCGCGAGAATTCTCCGGAAGACGCGCGACCTGCCGACCTGCTCTACCTAAAAAGTGAGTACTTACAATTATGTTTTATGAACGTCGTGAAGATTTACCTGGAAATAAATGGAAGAATTATTATTGGTCACAAAATAAAATGGAAGACGAAATAAAATACAAAGAAGAATTTTATTAATATTAAAATGCGGAAGTATTTTGTTCCTGAATTAAGGCCACAAAAAAAAATACCAAGCATAGCCGACAGATATTTATAAATGTAAAGATCAAAATAAAAATTTATTTTATGAATAAGTATTGTAAGGCTTTTTGTTTCAATATACCTATTCAATATATTTTTAAATATTTTTGGAAAAAATTGTAGTAGCCCACCGGTATTGGGACCATGGTCCAAGCTACCGGTGTTCAGGGCTCCTGAGAGAGAAACCTCCTAACTATACGCGCCGTGTCCAAAAGTACCGCTTTCTGGACCAAAATTCCACTTCTCGTATTTTTATTTAATGTTTCCACCTGTTAAAATCATTTAATTTTAACCTCTGCCATACCCGTCGGAGATACAAGGCGTGATGTTATGTTGATAACATCACAAAAACACATATGATAGCCTAGTGGTATGACCGTCGGACTGCCAAGTCTTAGCTCTAAGAGTTCGAACCCAAGACACGCACCTCTGACTTTTCAGATTCATGTGCGTATTGTATAATTATCACTTGCTTAAAAGTCAGTGAAGGAAAACATCGTGAGGAAACCATGCCTTTTTTTTTTAAAGCTGGGAAATCATCCAATGACTGCTCCCGCTCTGGGTGGAGCGGAAGGGAGTGTCAGACTCTTACTGACTAAAACCCATCCATGTTCCTTCCGTAGCCCTTTATGTTCCGGGGTAGCGGTAACCCTTTCGGACAATCCCGCTTACCCGGCAAGGAAACCATGCCTGAGAGATATTTCTCGACAGTATGTGATGCTAAGTCAGAGGCCCATGGGCAGCATTAAAACTCTGACACCAGGTTAGTCACTAACCACACGAAAATAAAAAGATGCTAAAATCATTTAAAAACCTTTCTAGAAACAAGAACAACGTAAAATGTCTTCTCTTTAACAGAGACTTACTGCTCCATGTAATATGAAAGCATAATTCATTCATAATACAGCTAAAAACCGCATCAAAGAAACCATACGTATAAAATCTTGCTACTAAACGTCATATTTCTTACTTTACTCTTGAATCTGAAGGTCCATTAAAGGCTCAGAGGGGAGCCAAGACGACCAACTTTGATAGACCTCTAGAATGTGTGCTGATGTAGGAGAGAAGGGGTCTTTTTATTTTGCCGGGTTGTAACGAAGAAAGCTTGTGGAAGTGGTGTGGAGTATTCTCAATGTGAGGGCTATAATGAGGTTAGTTGGGAGATGTAAAGGTTTGGACGAAGTGTTATCCAATTTTTGATGACTGGCAAAGCATGCTAGGGTTAAAAATCAAAGACAGAGTCAGGAATGCAGACATAAGAAAAAGAACAAAACTCACAGACATACTTACCCGGATAGACACCCAAAAATGGAGATGGACCGGACATCTGCTACGCCACCCCATTAACAAATGGAGCAAGCAAGTCACCCTCTGGCAACCAAGAGACGGCAAAAGAAGTAGGGGTCGTCAAGTCAGGAGATGGGAAGATGACTTGAAACAGACAGCGGGACCATTCTGGTTGAGAGTAGCAAGGGACAGAATCCACTGGAAGGAATTGGAGGAGGCCTATGCCAAAAGGCACACCGAACTTAGGGACTTCTTGTAACCCTATGTTTAGGAATAAAGGGCTATTATTATTATTATTATAATGCGATTAGACTCTTGAAAGATGGACGATCACCCTAGCTAGATCCGGATTGGATGGAGTCCGCTCTCTCATAAGCTTTTAAGTCATTAACTGCCACGCAGCAGACACAATAGAAAAACTATTGTTCGCGGTCACCGGTGACCGCGTTGGCGCTCAACGTGTTAATAAAGGAGAATCGCTAGCCTCATAAAGTGAGTTAATAGTAAAAAGGATAAATGCAATTATTAGTTCCAATTTTAAATAAAGATATTTGAAACGAATGACCAGCTGAACGTTTTCTAGAATAAAACCCAATCTAAAAAAAGTGGGTTTAACAACACTAAACACCGATCCTTCGATGTTAATCAGAAACATATTGAAAGGACATAGTCCATATAGGATATTAAATAAAGTCTGACCTTTATAAAAAAGCCACCGCCGATGATAATCATAAACTAGAAGCTGTCTCGAAAGGACATCACTATAAAAGTACCAAACTGTGATCTAAGTACCAGAACGCCCATAACCGTCCAAGCAAGAATTGAATCTAGCCACTCAACCGAGCGGCGGGCGTCGGGACAGACCCATTCTATACAATATTCAACGTCCATTGGCGTTAATATATAAAAATAACAAGATGGTCTGTCTACTCACTCGTAAGGTCGAGATTCGAATAAAATGAGGTTTTATATAGTGAAACTGAATTAAAGGAGATTGTATAACGTTATTCAACTTTTCGTTTATGTGTCAGTCTTCTTTTCGTTCGTTAAAGTTCAGATGCCCGAAAGTCTGACAGCCAGTCTTATCAAGGGATATCGTATTACCCAGTTACTGACTGGGTTGTGGAGGTCAGATAGGCAGCCGCTCCATGTAAAATACTGGTATTCGCTGCATCCGGTTAGACTGAAAGCCGACCCCAACATAGTTGGGAAAAGCCTAGGCAGATTGAGTTTAATGTCAATTCTTCAAAGATAGTGAAATAACCGCCGTTTTAGGGTTCCGTATTTCAAAGGAAAATACGGAACCCTTACAGGAGCACTTCGGTGTCCGTTTGTCTCTTTGACAGTCTGTGATGACCCTTTTTCTCAGGATCATGTGAAAGTCATCATAATCTCCTCAGATCCATCAAATTCCTCAGAACGATGCACTATAGGTGCTCCCACAATTTCCCAACCTATAAAAATCTACTTAATAGATACAATCTGATGAGCCTGAAGTCTAGACGTTTATATCTAGAAATTATGTTTCTTTTCGATGTATGCTATAACAGGTATAACTGCTCTGAGATTACTAATAAAATTTATTTATTTTTATTTATTTATTTATTTATATAAACCACATTTACAACACCATAACAGAATTAAATCCAATGCGATGCTGTAAGCCATCAAATTTACGAAAATATGCTACTGTGTCCCAAGAACTGTTATTAGACGAGAGGTGCGCGCACGTCCTCTTTTTGCTGTGTCCCACTGCCGCACCAATGCTGGTCTGCGGGCGCCCCTACGTCGCTTATGCAAAAACTATAATGATTTTTGCTCGGAAACTACAGAATTAGATTTATTTTCAGTGTTAGCAAATAGATTTCGTTTTGCTTTGTTAAAGAAACTTAAGGATTACGATGTATAGTTATTTGAACAGTCTTGTAGTCTTACTCGCATAGATTGTTCATTAGTAAAGTTACATGAATTGTATATGCTATGGATAACGGTGTGGGTTTCATATATATCTTTGTTTATATTGTTTGTGCAGATATAATGTGTTACTGTTTGTTTGTCCCAAATAAATAAATAAATCTCATCATCTGCGTAGCCTTTTCTTTTGATATTAATATGAAACCTTTCAGCCCTTGGAGCTCTAAAAAAGCTCATTAATGCGACATATTTTTATAGGCACAAATAAATAAAAAAGTATAAGGTAGGTACTTACTTGCCTTTGACCTAGAATCATGAAATTTGATAAGAGAGAGATGTGAAGTGTAAACTTGTCAATGTCTCGCATTTTTTTACTGCAGCTGTAATGTTGCAGTTGATGCATTGTCCGTGACGCGTATCTATATATGGCACAGTATGTCTTAAGTTTGTTTTTGGGCTAACCTCATCTTTTATTGCTCGTGGTCCGACACGCGCTTGACCGATTTTGTCATAAATTATTGAATAACTTTATACTCAGCTGGTAATAATAAGTCAATTGTATGGTCATTTTTGTATCAAAATATTTTCTACAATTAAAATATAAGATATTAATCGTAACCGTAGGTATATTTCCCGTTCTAATTTTTTCCTGCCATCAATCTATTTAATAATTCAGCAGCAATTTTTCCAACACCATCGAACCCTACGTAACAAACGACGTGGACCCCATGGAACACCATGTTTCACCCGTACGGTAGATTCATGGCCCAAATTATCCATAAGTCGCGTGTGAAATAAATCCGAATTTGGGCGAAAAAAAGTTCTACCAAATCTCAACATGTCTTTTCTTTGTCTTTCTTAAGCTTCCACAGTCGTTGAATAATATAACGGGAGCAACAGTATGGGCGATTTATTTCCATTTTCCTTTACTTGTCGAAGAGTTACTCCGTTTCGCCTTGAAGTATTGAAAGAACGTGTTATCTCAGTGGTTCTTTTGTTTTTTGTTTGAACACGAGCAAACTGTTGCTTCTGTTATGAGTTTTGTATTTTAAGTATTTGGTTAGAAGTCTAGAATGTTGTTTTGGACGGTTTTAATATTGTTTTGATAGCTTTACCGTTAAATTTGAATATATTCATTATTGAGATGCAAATACACCGCTAACCGATCGAAAGCAGACATTGCAAAATCACACTAATATTATAAAAGCGAAAATTTGTGGGTGAGTTTGTTGTGATGTTGTCCTTCCTTCACGCTCAAACGGCTGAACGGATCTGGATAAAACTTGGCACAGAGGTAGTTTATGACCTGGATTAACACATAGGATACTATTTATCCCGGTAGTACGTTTCCTTGAGATAATTTCTGTCATCCATGCAGGCGAAGCCGCTGGCAGGAGCTAGTAAATATATAAAAGCGAAAGGTCATTAATTCATACTGAATGTATGAATTAATGACCTTTCACTGATTAAACACGAAATCTCAAAAACTACTGGACCTCTGAAGATGAAATTTGGCACAAAGGTAGATTATGACTAGGAGATGTCAGCTTAGGAAACTCCCCCGAAAAGAAGTGAATAAGGGCGTGGAAGTTTGTATGAAAAATCTCAGCATTATTGTGGGCGGAGCCGCGGGCTGCAGCTAGTCATACAATAAAAACGGAGACTTGCTTTGAGTCTTCTATAGCAAATATTTTATTCAGTAGGTACAGACGCCAGCACATCAAGCTATCCCTAGCTGTCAAATTTTCTCTATTAAAAATGAACCATAAGTCTTTGCAATAAAGTTGAAATACTATCAAAGAAATTTGACAGATTGTGGTAACTTGATGTGCTGGCCTCTGTACTTAAATAAATATACGTTCCTCCTTCTATGAATTTCAAGAACAGTCAATTGTTCCTATATAGCAAAATAATAGTTTTTTATCGAACATGGAACCTGATTAAAAGTAAACCCTCACAGATATATGAAATAAAGAAAAGACATGACACTTAATTCACTTGAACACGTCAACTTCCACGGTGCTAAGGTGACGCAGAATATTAAATTAAATTAAATTAAGTTCATTTTATTTCAGGTAACATTAACCCATATTAAAATTAAAAAAGAATTTTACATTAGCCATGCTTGCACTATAAATGTTACAATACTTATTAATAAATATAAAATAATATTACTAATACATTAATTACTAATACATTATTATATAAATACTCTTTTTGCTTTTTCTTCTTAAACGGTTTTAGTTTTCATCCCAAGTTCGTTAATGGAACTACCAGTTTTCTTTATTATCATAAGCTTAGCTTTAGTAATGTGCTTTCGGATATAGACTAAGATGTAGTTCAATCGAAATCTGAAGTAGGCTTATTTTCTTTAATCCGGCGAGGTTAATATGGTTTTTCTAATGTTTATCTCTTTCTTTATTTCTCATCGCTTTAGAGAACATCATCATTATCATTATTCTCCTGCCCTTATCCTAATTTATTTGGGGTCAGCGCAACATCTCCTTTTCTTCCATACTTCTCTATTAGTCGTCATCGGGGTAGTCACTCCCTTTCCAGGCATATCATCTTTCACACAATCCATCCATCGTTTCTTAGTGTTCTTCTACTTGTATCCTCCACATTCATACTCAAAACATTCCTGGCGATATTTTCCTCATTCCTCACATGACAACCGATTTCCACACAACTTTTCAATCACCGGTGTCTCTTACAAACTCACACGCTCTAGAGAACAGCAAATAGAAAAAGCCAGTTGAAGTATCTCATGCAGAACATATTTTAACATTAATTAATGGAACCACTAATTTTAGTAACAAAACAGCGAGTGTTAAATAAAGCGTACAACACATTAAAAAGTTAGCTCCAAACATTGATGTGCGGAGCTTCGTAAAGTTTTATAACAAAACTTTTATTCAAAGGCATGAAACATGACGTTGTTTTAAACATAAAGGTGATATAAACGTCACGTCAACTGCCACGATTTATGAAGTGCATTTAATATCGTGTACTTCAAAAGATTTTGACACGATTATGTGACGAAATAGTGAAGTTTTATTGTGTTTTAATTATTCTTGTCTGGCTCGACTTGACATATTATCGTCCCTTCGGTAGTAACGGGCATTTTTAGTTTGTTCCAAGGGATTTCGACATGAGATTTATGGGTACTTGGTTCCATTTATGTGACAATCGCTATTATTTTTGTCTGTAGCTGTATATTTGGGTTTCCCGGGTCTCCTAAATATAATCAAGCGCTAGATAATTTGTCACGAGAATAATTAGAAAGAAGGATCTAATCATTGCCTAGACTATGCTAGACTTATGTTACGAATGAAATCCTAACAAAAACGATGGTATGGAATGGATACTGCTGTGTATGAGATCCTGGCTTTGATTTTCAGGTTAGGTATACTGTTATAAAGCTTTTACTTTAGGGATTTCTCAGTAGCAGTCCTGAGTCGGGACAAGTCTACCTAACCCTTCAAGGTTAACTGGCGTGAGGTTATGTTGTTGTAAATAAATATGATGCCCATGGTTTTGGTCAGACAAGAAGTCGCTCCATGTAAAATACTGGTATTCAGCTGTATCCGGTTAGACTGGAAGCCGACCCCAACATAGTTGGGAAAAGACTAGGCAGATTGATTGATTGAATAATATCGTATGTGTGTAACTAGATTAGAAAGAAAATATTTTACGCAGACTTAATATTTATGTTATTTCTAAGGAAAATAGTATGTAAGTAAACTATGTATGGTTAATTTAATTTCGTCACGGTTTCAAGACTTATGATGTTAAATATTGCTTAAGAATTTAACGTCCTACAACTACTATAATGTGTGCGCTCCTGTCACCTGGCAGTACAGGTTCAACCTAGTACAGACGCCAGCACATCAAGTTACCACAATCTGTCAAATTTCTTTGATAGTATTTCAACTTTATTGCAAAGATATAAGGTTCATTTTTAATTGAGAAAATTTGACAGTTAGGGATAGCTTGATGTGCTGGCGTCTGTACATGCATCTTACTCCTTCCTTCTTCCTTTGTAAATTATTTCTAAGATTTTAATGTTAATATTTTACCAATTTTAATTCTGAATAAATATTTATTGTTATTGGTTTTTGTTTGTTTTTGTGCGCCTAAGAGATTTTACTCCACCAAGAGCAGCTAGCAAGTAGCCAGTTCATCTTTAAGCGGGATTGTCCGAATGGGTTACCGCTACCCCGGAACATAAAGGGCTACGGAAGGAACATGGATGGGTTTTAGTCAGTAAGAGTCTGACACTCCCTTCCGCTCCACCCAGAGCGGGAGCAGTCATTGGATGATTTCACAGCCTTAAAAAAAAAAAAAAAAGCCAGTTCGTCTGCGAAACATGGTGACTAGTATTTTCTTCTTTGACCATTCATGCTAGTGGTTACTGGAAGCCCTATGTTCTAACGAGATGAATATCGGAAATTGGATGCAGAAGCGCTTCCAACTTCAACTAGTAATATCGTCGGAACTATATCTTTGGGCGCAGGTGGAATAACTTCAAGGAGATAGGTAATATTCAATAAAGTTTGGAAGAGGGGACTGCATTTAGAAATGTAAGAATATATTTCTATTCTATTCAACTTCATTGGCCAGTTTTTAGTTTGTATGCACTTATTGACATGGTGTATGATCCTGGGTTCAGCTCCAATACGTTGATGACAATGTTAGAATAGTATTCATTAGCTTCAGTCAAAGTCAAAGTCAAATAATTTATTTCAAATACACAAGAAAGTACTTCTGAATGTCAAAATGAACAAGAAATAGAATAGAATTGATTCTAGTCACTCCTACCAAAAGGTAGTTTCATGTGGAGAAGAATCGGAAAGAAACTTCACCGATACTCTTTTAAAATGTTTTATCTTATCCGAAATACCTTCTTAAAATCAGAAATGTATGAAATTCCCAACATCCTATTAGAACAAGAATTACAATTATATTCACCCTGACTTGACCCACGCAAGACCCTAACACACAACAGCTAAACACGTATCAGGTAAACAAACACTGTCCCCAGCACCAGAGCAAATATTTATTCCTAGACATTGCATACTAATTGCACGAGAACCAGACATTGGAATAGAAAGCAAGCATTAGAATGTTTTGGTCAGATCGGGATAACTTTGGCTGAGAGGTAGCTGATGTAAATATGTAAAACTCTGGTGTAATCTTTGGGATTGTGTATCAATAAAATTGTTAAGTATTCATGAGGATGAGTGGGAGATAAGAGTAGGATTAAAGAAGAGATGACTAGATTTTGTGAAAGATGATAAAGAGTGGCAACGATGCACGCAGGCGCTAAGTTTATTTATTTAAACTTTTCGCACATGACAAAGATAAAAAGGCGGACTTAATGCCTTAGGCATTCTCTACCTAAGCGGGATTGTCCGAAAGGGTTACCGCTACCCCGGAACATAAAGGGCTACGGAAGGAACATGGGTGGGTTTTAGTCAGTAAGAGTCTGACACTCCCTTCCGCTTCACCCAGAGCGGGAGCAGTCACTGGATGATTTCCCAGCCTAAAAAAAAAAGGCATTCTCTACCAAGTTCAGAGTTCAGTTCTCTAAGTTCATTATTTATATTTTTGATCAATAAATACATAGATACTTTATAGGCTTTTAACTTAAGAACTATGCCCCGCAAAACCGTTTTCACGGGTTTTCTGTGGAAAGGGAACAAACATTATTATTACCCATTGAATCATTGTTCTAGTGGGCCAATTCTACAGAGTGCTCAAATTGCTGAAAATTAAAACTTACTTTTTTAACTTAATTACTGGACTGATTTCGTTTATTTTTTGTGTACCTATCGTCAGAAAGGCCATGAAAAGTATGTGCTTTCATTTGTTTCTCATATGTAGTCTATATATTGTATGAGACAATATATATGTATAGCAAGAAAGGAAGTGGTTGCCCAGTTCTAACGAGTTGTAGGTCGTGGTCGAACCCAGCCAGGCGCTTTACTTTGTGTAAATAATTTCATCACCACAAAGAAGTAGGAAGGAGACCATCGTGAGGAAACCAGCATTTCCTAGAACAACACATTCAAGGACATGTGTGACATCTAGCAACTCGCACTAGGCCCGCGTGGCCTGTGCCCTAGCAGTGGGAATATTATAGGCTGATTATGATAAAGAAGGAAGTGAGTATTTGCATTAAAGAACTTAAATGTATGCAGAAAATGCGCAATATTTATTTGAAACTTAAACATGAATTTGAAACAAGCTGACACTACCGAAGAACGGTTTAAAGCAAACAGCCTTCCGAAACTTAGCTCCGTTCAAAACAATATTGATACTACAAACCACTTCTCGGCTGTTCCTGCTTGAATTCGGAATTCCCGAAGCAGTTTCCGTTAATTGTCAGTCTACCACCATCGGTTTTCGTTGTTACTAAAATTAATTCAAAACGTTCACTTAATGTGGAATACCGTGTCGGCATCACAAAGAGAATGTCTTTCGTGTTAAGGGTGCATGTTGTTAACGCGATAAATAAAATGATAAAGCGACTGCAAGTCGAAGTTATTGTCTTAATTTGTATTCCAGCCCTTTTTCTTTGGGAGTTAGAAGTAGGTTTTTGTTGATGTGTAAAATATTTTTTCATTTGGTAGAAGAAGCTTGCGCTTAAACTTAGTTTGAGTAGTTTTTGAGTCGGCTTCGATAATACGTACTTACTCCATTTTGTTCAGCTTGATGATGTTTTAATACTTTCTTTTACTGTTGTTTACATAGCAAGTTTAGTAAGAATTGATGTGAGGACTATTGAGTAGGCACCATAGCTTAATAGTGGAAAATTAAAACTTTTCTACGATAGAATATACTTCCAAAACACTACAAATTAAAAAAAAATCGGTGGCAATTATTTTAATTTGTATTTGTTTAAGTTTTATGATTTAAGTTTTAGTTGCAATAAACTCATGAGAAGCAAAATATACAATAAAATCATCAGTTCTCGATATTCATTGTAACAAATTTAGAAAATAAACCTTCAGGAACAATGAAAAGCCATCTGTAAGAACACGAATTTATGTATTCATTTTGATCATAACATTTTTAAATAAATTGAAAATCATTTCTGTATTCGTTCGTCACATACCGTAGCGGTCGTATTGTCGCGGTGTTGAAACCGCACCTTATTTTGAAGCGTAACACGTAATATTATGTTAAATGTTAATAATTAAGGCTTGTTTCCTCTAAGAACAGGATAATGGCAAGGATATATTGTTATTAAGATACCGTATCGTTATTGTTCACATCTTGAGATTTTGGAAAGGTTTAGTAAAGACTTTTGTACTGTACTCAAGTTGTTTTGGTGAAATATTATAGCTGTATTGTACTGTTATGTTTGTTTGGTGATATGGGGATTAAAAAGGCAGACAACAAATGGTTGTTACGCTGCGAATATTTTATCTCTCTTATAATAATTATGTACAGGATCTATTCATATTATGAATAGAATTTGCTTTTCGTGTCTGTCTTCGCGTTGTATTTTTATTCAACTACGCAAAAGAGTTTGATGCGGTTTGAGTAAAATTAAGAGAATTTATTCCAGACCAGCTGCTGTCAGCGGAAATTATACCAAGGGAATGTACTACCCGGATAAAAATCCTTTGTCTTAATCCAGGTCATAAACTACCTCTGTGCCAAGTTTCATCCAGATCCGTTCTGCGTGAAGGACGGACAAACATACATACTCACACACACACACACACTCACAAACTCTTGTCTTTATAATATTAGTGTGAAGGTTTATGTAGGTCCCATATAATATGTTAGTATTTAATTTAAATATTATTTAGAAAAAAGTTTTTAACAAGACGTAAAAACCTTGCTAGGTTAGGGAGATTATGACGTGGTAGTAGCACAATACCACCATAGTATTAGATAGCGTAGTTTTTCTGTTTTTTTTTGTTTTTGACCGCCACGTTGGCGTAGTGGTCGCAAGCGCTACTGCTGATCATAACGTCCTTGGTGGTTCGATTCCCAGGTTGGACAAAGTGTTATTGGGTTTTCATATCTAAAATTTCCCAGTAGCCCGGAGTCTGGATTCGGGCCCGGTCAATGGCAGTAGGCTCGCCTTTTATTACTTGGGACTTAAACATACCTGAGGAATTACGGGTATACTACGTATATATATACAGGTACCTAACCCTTAGAAAAAACAAGGTGTGATGTTATTTGTGTTGTTTTTGTGAAAATTGTGTTTGACGTAGAGCAAATAAATTCATTTTAATTGAAATAACTTTCTATGTTTACATAATATTTATTTTCCTTACTCCTAACTACTGCCCTAGACAGACTTAATGTTACACCTCAAACCAGAAATTCAGAGTCAATGGCTTAAAACCCAAAAAAAAAATTGTTTTTAAAATAATAGCATTTTACCTATTTTTGAAACGAAACTAAACTCGAACACGAATGCAGTAGTAATTTGCACAATCAACATAACGATGCCCCCGGGTGCAATGCGATGCGATGTACAAAACATTCGTAATTAAACTGATGATGTGTTATTTTACAGGTAGCCTTTTTATTTGAATAGGTTCACACAGAATTGAGGACAGGATCTATTTTTGCACACAAACGCTATTTTAATGGTAAAAAATCATTTGGTTGGATCTCTACAAACATTTAAAATTGTAGTGTCTATTTGTAATGAAAAAATAACGGCTTTCTATTAAATGCAAAGGATATAAGGTACTTAAAACGAATGTCAATCTGCCTAACCTTTTTCCAACTACGTTGAGGTCGGCTTACAGTCTAACCGGATGCAGCTGACTATCAGTATTTTACATGGATCAACTGCCTATCTGACCTCCACAACCCAGTAAATATCCTCGGACATTTCACACAACGCCATATAGTCCCAAGCTAAGCAACCTAATGCTTATGGTAACGAGATGGCTGATAAACTACTTATATACATTTTATTTTGGGAATATATACATAGAAAAACACGCAGACCCAGTAACAGGTCAATACGATACCCCTTGGTAAGACTGGCTGTCAGATTTTCGGGCTTCCGACGACCAGTAATCTAGAACTTACTAAACGTACTTAACATCCAGGACAACATCTATAAACCCAAATTGACAGCAACATATACCAACATGAACCTCCGTCATGATATCCGAATCAGATGCATCACCAAAAAACATTGATTTACATTTCCAAGGTAGGTTCCAATTAGCATATTTGGCAGTCTGTGGCACTTCGGCAGCAGAAGAGAATTTACATAGTATATTCCTATTCCCCTTAATTAACCAGTGGGCATCCGTCACGGTGTGGTATCAAGAGTGGACGGCCTGAAGTTAGATGTCAAAGTGTGTGTTTGCATGTTTAAGTGATTGCGTTTGTTAGGGTAATGCGTAGACAGAAGATTTGTGAGGATATGCTGAAAGGAAATGGCTGGCATTCACGTTTTATTGAGTTTGTCGGTTCAAGTCTGTTCCTGTACTCGTAGGATAGTCAACAAGTTCATAAACGTTTTATTTAAACATACTCGTAAAGCTCCTAATAATATGAACGATGGCTCTATCGATTCGAAATGACGTCTAGAAAAATGTGTCGGAAGTTAAAAATATAATGCCTATTATAATTTTTAATATTTTTAAACTAATCATTTAAACAGTCAATACATTTTTCTAGACGTAATTTCGAATCGATAGTTCATGTTCCTTCCCTTTATGTTCCGGGGTAGCGGTAACCCTTTCCGAAAATCCCGCTTATGTTAGCATCCTTAGGCCGAAAAAGCCACAATACATATTCACGTAGCAGTATCATCCAATTTTTTCTAGGGTTCTCATAAAACCCTATTACGAAAGATGGACTAGATTTCTACTACGACACTAATAACGCCTGTTCCACGTCACGTTACCGTCAGACCTCTTATGTCGTATGTCGCATTAAATAATTACTTTACATGGAATATGTGGAGCTGTCTGTCTTTATTGTAATAGGAATGATGCATGGGTTAAAAAATAATTGTATTTAGGCCATCAGTTAGCCGGGTAAGCGGGATTGTCCGAAAGGGTTAATTACTGCTACCCCGGAACATAAAGGGCTACGGAAGGAACATGGATGGGTTTTATTTAGTCAGTAAAATTCTGACACCCTTCCGCTCCACACCCCAGAGCGCGAGAAGACATGGATGATTTCCCAGCCTTAAAAAAAAAAGGCCATCAGTTAGATGATGAAAAAATTTTAGACACATGCCAGTATTCTCACGATGTTTTTCTTCACCGTTTCGAGAGCAGTGGTGATGAAATTTAATACACAAAGTAAAGCATCTGCCAGGGTTCGAACTCACAACTTACTACTCTTAACTCTCTCTGGTTGTTGTCCCTAATAAATAAAATAAATAAACTAAATAAAATAAATAAAATAAATAAAATAAATAAAATAAATAAAATAAATAAAATAAATAAAATAAATAAAATAAATAAAATAAAATAAAATAAAATAAATAAAATAAATAAATAAAATAAACTCGTGGTCGATGCTCTCCATAAAAGCCATACTAACATTAAATTGAAATGCATAATCCTGTCCAAGAAATAAACGAAAAGTCTAAATATCTTAAAACGAGTCAAAGAAAGCACCCGAAACCCTTCGTTCAGGAATTACCATACTAACTAGTAATTTCTTGCGTCAGCTTCCCAAAGACTAATCTTGTATCCCATTGGTATTCCGTCTTTGTCTTCAAACTTGGGGTCAAAGGCCGGATGCTGTATATACTATCTTGATAAATGGTTCCTGTGCCACTGTTATAGATGAGGATCGGGTTTACAGACAAATTTTGAGAGAGAGAGACGGAGTTTAGTCATAATAGGTATGATGACAGGGTAAAAAAACGATGTTTGAAACACAAACATCACTGGAAAACATCGCGAGGAAACCAGTATGTCTGAGAGATATTTCTCAACAGCATGTGAAGCTAAGTCTGAGGCCCATGGGCAGCATAAAAACTCTGACACCAGGTTAATGACTAACCACAAGAAAAGAAGAAGAAGGGTAGAAAAATTGAAGTAGTCTGTCAAAGCCAGATAATAAAAAAATATTAGACACGTATTTTTTTTGCTTTATCATATTAATAAAAAAATGCTTACATAAAACGCATTAAAGTTGGGGAGTGGGGGTGCGCTACGTCACAACTCAGTATAAAATCTACAAAGGAGTGACGTCATTCGATACACTGTGTTAAAATGTGATATGACGTCACTCCTTTGTTGTAGGTAATCCTTTGATTATAAGAAAAAAGAAAAAAATCGAGTCCAATATTTTTTTTTAATCTAGCTGACGGACCAAAAAAAATTATTTTGGTCATTATCCCTTTTGAAGGCTTTTTTTTAAGGCTGGGAAATCATCCATCCCTGGATATATGATAGAAGCCATTACTCTTACAGTTCACCCAGACCAGGGAATCATGGCATATAGGGGTGTGCTTTTATTTTTTTTTTAAGGCTGGGAAATCATCCAATGACTGCTCCCGCTCTGGGTGGAGCGGAAGGGAGTGTCAGACTCTTACTGACTAAAACCCATCCATGTTCCTTCCGTAGCCCTTTATGTTCCGGGGTAGCGGTAACCCTTTCGGACAATCCCGCTTACCCGGCAGGCTTGGCCCTGAGGGGCCCCTTCATATGCTGACATCTCTTTGAGGCGCGCGTGGAACATATACGCGCCGTACCTACGGCACGGGTCTGGTGCTGATCGGACGGTGAGTCACCCAACACAATGTATTAACGTAATCTTTCATTACGTGAAAAGAGAAAAAATACGTTTTTAATATTTTTTAATAATCTAGCTGACGGACTGCTCGCGCAAGTTTTTAGTTATAAGTTTTTGCCACATATAATATTTCCGACCGCAGTTTGAGCTACCTATAATTCCTTCATATACATTTCCTATACAACGGAACGAGATGGAAGATCATCGCGCACGACCAATCAGAGGCGCGCTTCTTCCGCTGCGAGCCAATCGCCGCACACATCCACTGTGATTTTGAGAAATACTCTCAATATTGAATAGCCAGTTCTTCTCCTAACCGCGCCGCACCTGAACCATCCCGCTCTCTTGCACCGCATCAAAAACTGCAAAGCTATAATTATAAGTGTCGGCCAACACTTATAACAAAAACTTGCGCGAGCACGGACTAAAAAATACATTTGAGTCATAATCCCTTTTGAAGGCTGGATATATGGTTGAAGGTATTACTCTTATACCAGACCAGGGAATCACTCAGCCCAGGGAATCATGGCATATAGGGGAGTGCTTGGATTAAGGAGTGGGGGCCGTAAAGCTATTGAACAATAATGATGATAAATGTGATTATGATTGATGGATATAAGGCTGGGGTACACTGTAGTTAGTTCAATCAAGGTAAGTGTAGTTCAAAAAGGTACGAGTGATGGAAACATTTCAATCAATGATAACATAACATCACGCCTTTAATACACGGAGGGCTGTCGACACTGTCGTGTGGTTAGAGGCTATCCTGGTGTCGGAGTTTCTAAGCTGCCCATGGGCCTCTGACTCTCTGACTTAGCTTCACACTAAAATCAGAAATATCGCTTTCCTCACGATGTTTTCCTTCACCGTTTTATAAGCAAGTGACAATTATACAATATGCACATGAATCTGAAATGTCAGAGGTGCGTGGCTGGGGTTTGAAATCGTGACCTAAGATTTGGCAGTCTGACGGTCACACCACTAGGATATCCACTGCTATCACCTGTGTCTATGGTGTACAGTATAGTATATTTGGCAATTGGCTCATTTTGATATGCGGGTCATATCAAAATGAGCCAATTACCAAATAAGAACATCTGGAGTTGACGATTCGCCCCCTTAATTAATAAATTAATTTCATGTGAGTCGCCTATATGAAGAAAGTGTCGATTCGCAGTTTTCAGGCGAATAATTTCGTCTGGATCGACTAATAAGCGAACAAATTACGCCTATGATAGAAACTACGCATAAGTAATTGAAATTTCTTTCAGTTTGTCAACAAATAAAATACACAGTGATTTTAAATTCACTATTAATTATTTTAAGTCAGAGGCCCATGGGCAACATTAAAACTCTGACACCAGGTTAGTCACTAACCACACGAAGACGACGACGAATTCACTATTAACCTTTCAGGGCGTGGTAGTCTGAAATATCGAATAAAAACGGGTTTATCATAAAAAAAAAAAATAATCGATGAAAATTTATAAAACAGATGTATCATTTTTGATATTTCGTGGTTACAATTAGAGTGCTCTCATCTCCTGAAAGGTTAATAGTGAATTAAAAATCACCGCTGATAACAAACACAAGTTGCCACAACAATGATCAAAATTAAAAACTAGCACAATTAATAAGTTCACTGTTGAACTAAAGCAGTAGAGCGTGAGTAACTTTAGCTGGCAGCAGGACCCCTACTACGCTTAGAAAATTATACATTTTAATCAAACTATCCAACATCAAGAAAACTTCTTGGATTAAGAATTAGTTAAGTTAACGTTACAAAAGTAGTGACATGGGGCTTAGTCCAATTCACATTTTCATTAACGATAAAATTACGATAAACGATAGGCATTAGCTTTCGAAATGTCACGTGATCAATCGTTTTCGATCGCTAAGTGCTAGACAATGTCAAATAGTGTAACGAAACTCGATCAATATTCCCATACCAATGCGTTGCCAAGTGGCGTTCTTGACGATCCGAATCGCTGAGATAACGAATTGTTCGATCAACAATTTTCGAAATCGAATCGACTCGGAGCGATTGACACTAGGCGCCATAAAATTATAGTGTTGGGCGACTTTTGTCACCACCTTCCAAAATGAAAGTTTTTTTTCACTTTGAAGTGATTTTTGTACAAGTGTGCGGGCCGGTGGGAGCACCTGGCGTAAGCGTCCTATCTGTCTTACCCCATAGTCCTCACCCTAATTCGTATACCATTACTCGCTATCAATCAATCTGCCTCCCCAACTAGGTTGGGGTCGGCTTCCATTTTAACTGGATGCAGCTGAATACCAGTATTTTACATGGAGACACTGCCTATCTGACCACCACCATCCACAACGCAGTAACTATTATTTCAGATTTTCGGGCGTCAGACGACCCGTAACAACTGTCAAAGATGCACAAATGACAGCCGGGACCAACGGCTTAACGTGCTTTCCGAGGCAGCGAGGAGTCTCGGTATGTAAGACGGTCACCCATCCACGGCCAACCCCGGCAAGTGTAGTTTAACCTGGTGGATCGACCGGTGCGGCTGTTATTACTTAGCTACGAGCTCCCACTACTTGCTACTAGTTTATATTTAAACAATTATTATTATTATTATTTATTATGGACTGTAAAAATATTGATACATATGAAACGGAAATACACTCATCAAAAGTGTCTAGGGATCAACATATATTTTTGCAATAACTTTTCTCTTGATTGATATTAATTTAAATTTTCTTTAAGGATTCATCAAATAAAGTGTTTTCGTTTGTCACAGTAACGATAAACCAAGTCACCTTTGCATTAATAAAGAAATTTGCCATTTTCCTAATAAAGGGATTTTTGACATTTGAACCACTAACATTAAAGTTCGAAAAAAAGACTGAAATAACAGTTTTCTTTAAAATTTTATTGGGTAACTTAAACAATTAATAATCCGTGTTTCTACCGCGAACACTAACAACACAAGAACATCGGTTTGGCATACTCAAAATGAGTTCATCCAAATCACGCTGTGGAATGGCCGCCCATGTTCGTTGCAACAACAAAAAAAGGTGTTATCAGTCGACTTTGGACACGTTACCGAAGCACTGGTACCGTGGCTGAGCGCCATGAAGGACGGTATCGCTGCACCACACGGAGACAAGACCGATACATTCAAATCTTAACTCGAAGAGCTCCAACAATAACCGCCATGATGTTAGCCGTGAGGCTTCATCACTCTTCAGGGAACTTAATTAGCGACCAAACAGTCAGAAACCGCTTGCATGAAGTGAACCTTCATTCCCGAAGACCGCTACGGGTACCACCTATAGCAATGCACAATCGTAGGATTCGATATCAATGGGCTCTTGAACACAGAAATTGGGCAGAAGAACAATGGCGTTTCGTGTGCTTTTCTGATGAGTCTCGTTTTGGTATGAGACCGGATACAAGACGTATACGACACTGGAGAACCCCTGGACGCCAACAGCGATTAAAATCCTGCCAGGAAGTTCATCCTTATAGTGGTGGAACCATCATGGTATGGGCGGGTATTTGGATCGGCGGAAGAACTGAGTTGATTTGGATCAGAGGCAACCTCAACGCTCAAATTTATGCTGAGACGATTGTATCTGACGTCATCGTTCCTCTACAAGTGCAAATCGGTCCCTTATTTCAGTTAATGCATGATAATGCACGACCGCACACCGCAAGAGTTGTAAGACAGACTCTCGCCGCAGCTAACATCAATGTCCTGCCCTGGCCTGCTCAGTCGCCAGACTTGAACCCGATTGAGCATGCATGGGATATGCTACAGAGAAGAGCTCTGCCGAATATGGAGGGTATCCAGTTGCAAGAAGACCTTTTTTTGTTGTTGCAACGAACATGGGCGGCCATTCCACAGCGTGATTTGGATGAACTCATTTTGAGTATGCCAAACCGATGTTCTTGTGTTGTTAGTGTTCGCGGTAGAAACACGGATTATTAATTGTTTTAGTTACCCAATAAAATTTTAAAGAAAACTGTTATTTCAGTCTTTTTTTCGAACTTTAATGTTAGTGGTTCAAATGTCAAAAATCCCTTTATTAGGAAAATGGCAAAGGAGATTGTTCTAGACCGCCCTATAACCAACAAACATTTGACGTGTACGTTAATTTTAATTATATTTTAATATGCTTTTTAAAAATAATAAATTTAAGCGGACACTGTTTAATTCTTAATAGGTTTTTAAAAGTGACCTCATTGATTTTATTACCAACTGAACTCGCCATCTTTCAAGGAATTGTCAATGTGAATGTCACAAAAGATTTGTCAGTGTCGCTCTCGCTCATATTACATAAATATCGATATCGACGACGATGTCCATAATATCTAGTGATAAATAATGGATGTTCGATATTTATTACTTCCAAAACATTGAAAATGTGCAACATAAAAGTTTTTCATGCATATTTTTTTCATGGAATTAGTTCCGTGAACATTCTAATGGAACTTATACTGAATATGGCCTAGCACGATTATGATGAAAATATAATGAACAAAACAAACTCACAAAATGTACTTACTAGTCGAATGAGGGATTTTCTCACAAGTGAGAAAATATTAGTTCAAAAGAGGCGTTGGTAAAAAATACGTCACTGTCTCAGGTTTTTGACATCAAATAAGCTTTCTTATTTACGGATCTTATTTTTGTTATCAGTAGCTAGTAAAACAAAGACGTATTTTTTACCCACACCATCTATTGAACTATGTTTTTCCACTTGTCAGAAAATCTCTCATTTAACGATTGAAATGTCATTTACGGCGCACCTCTAGTGAATTGTTCTCATAACCATTTCACGACTTCAATAGCCATATTTTTACTTTTTAAGTACTTAAACTCTATTTTTAAATGTCGCAAACTAAAACGTTACACATTGTTCGTTGGGAACAAAACATTTTATTTTAGCATTAATTTAATTGGAGTAGAATCATAGCAACAACGTGTTTATGTTTGAAACGGAACAAATTAATTTACATTTGACATATTGATCTGTCATTTTGGTCTACTAAATTAAAACCACAGATTAAATAGGTGGTCAATGATAATCGATATACAATGATTGATCTTCAACAGAGCATCTCTACGTCACTACGTCAGTTGGTGCCTGTGGCTGTGTTGTGTTGTTGTGAATATCTACGTTTTTGATTTTGTTTCAGTTTAACGGACTACAATTTGGATTGCTTTCAACGTGACCTGGCTTCGAATAACCGATTCTGTGATCTGCCACGACACCTTAGCATTTTGACAACGGATAACGGACTTCGCTTAAAGTAAACTTTAACCAATAAATAATAACTGTACCTAAAAGGCATAATACAACTGTATTTACGGTAATATTTTACTGTATTTGAAGTTTAATGCTTTGTAGAAAACAGAAATAGCGATTTTAGAAGGAATTACTTAAGTTTTCTTTCATTAAAAATAACCTCAAAATCTGTTCCTTTTCTTTATATAAATCTTTTCTCTAAAGTGTCCGTCAAGAAACGTTGTTATTTTGGGCTTCTAACGGCAGTTTAGAAATAGAAAATGATTTTTTCTATGCTGTTGGCTCCAGGGCGAACAATGTATGGGCGTAGAACAATCTCCTTTCTTTATTAATGCAAAGGTGACTTGGTTTATCGTTACTGTGACAAACGAAAACACTTTATTTGATGAATCCTTAAAGAAAATTTAAATTAATATCAATCAAGAGAAAAGTTATTGCAAAAATATATGTTGATCCCTAGACACTTTTGATGTGTGTATATAAAACGTTAGAAGATGTTATTCAATGGCTAGACACAAATAAATTAAAACCAAACATAGAGAAAACAAAAATAATTAACTTTAAAACTTATAAGAGTAAAAACATCGAATTAAATATTAGTTACAATAATTCAATTATACAACAGATAAACAGCGCCAAATTCTTAGGCATTATTCTGGATACACATTTTTCATGGAAAGAACATGTTAATAGTTTATGCATAAAAATAAACAAGTTTGTATTTGCACTTCGGAAGGTAAAAGACGTGACGAGCAGACATACCTCTATTATTGTATATCACGCTTACATATGCTCCATTTTACGATATGGCATAGTTGTCTGGGGAAACTCCTGTGACATCACGAGGGTTTTCATAGCTCAGAAAAAATGCATTCAGGCACTGTACGGCATGGATTGGTCGGAATCTTGTAAACCGATATTTAAATCCAAAAATCTCCTAACTGTACCCTTTTTTTTTTTTTTTTTTTTTAAGGCTGGGAAATCATCCAATGACTGCTCCCGCTCTGGGTGGAGCGGAAGGGAGTGCCAGACTCTTACTGACTAAAACCCATCCATGTTCCTTCCGTAGCCCTTTATGTTCCGGGGTAACCCTTTCGGACAATCCCGCTTACCCGGCAGGCTTGGCCCTGAGGGGCCCCTTCATATGCTGACATCTCTTTGAGGCGCGCGTGGAACATATACGCGCCGTACGGCACGGGTCTGTTGCTGATCGGACGGTGAGTCACCCATTACTCACCGTCCGCAGGCCCGCGCCTACGGTGGCCGGGAGTCGTCACGTGGCTCCCGACGCCCCCTAACTGTACCCTGCATTTACATTTATGAAGTGGCTAAGTTTGTCAAATGCCACAGCCATCTTTTCACCCCTAACGACAATACATTTAAACGAAAAATTACCCACCGGCCCTTAAAAATGCCTGTTCCTAAACTAGAGCTGTTCAGAAAGAACTGTGCCTATATGGCACCCCTAATATGCCCAAAGGAATGACTGACCTGCCATATAAAAGGTTCTGTTGTGCCTTGCGAAACTGGTTAATCGAGGAGAGCTTCTACACCGTCAAAGACTTTTTGAATAAAAGCACATGTCGATCTGGTATCCACTAGTATAATATAATATAGTTCTTCGTCGTATTTCGTTTTGTTTTTAATTTAGTAATTGAAATCACAATATTTCTGATAATTGTAATTTTTATGATTCTAATAATTTTATTTCACATTTCTTATAAATTGTAATAATTCAAATAATTGTAAATTTATTCTTGGAAATTAATTATAATTTTGCATGCCCGTAATGAGGGTGAAATATGTCCTGCTCTATAATTTAATTTAACATCTTGTGTAACCATGTTTCAGGCAAATAAAATGATTTGATTTGATTTGATTTGATTTGAACAATGACAGGACTAAATACGTACAATCGAAGCTAAATCAATAACGACGCAAGTAAAGTTAATAAAACTTATATGGGACCACCTCTAAAGAATGTAACAAATGAATGAAAGAATGATATCGATTCCCATTTAATATCATTCGATCAAATCTTAGACCCACAGTAAGGGACCCCGAGTCACCACCAAGTTTCACCGTCGAATGAGTGAAGTTTAATTTTGAGAAGCGAAGCGAGCGTTTCTAGTGCATCAAGTGTTTTCTATTTTACCGTCTGTACCATCGATACTTTTTTTTTTTGAGGGTGGGAAATCGTCCAATGACTTCTCCCGCTCTGGGTGGAGCGGTAGGGAGTGTCAGACTCTTACTGCCTAAAACCCATCCATGTTCCTTCCGTAGCCCTTTATGTTCCGGGGTAGCGGTAACCCTTTCGGACAATTCCGCTTAGTAGCATCGATACTGACATATAATTTATTTTATTGCCAAGAAGGGAAGCGATTTCCAGTCTATCTGTGAGAAATGAAAAACGGTCAGCGAGATTGTCTGGTTACCGCTGCCCCGGAAGACAAAGTACTAAGGAAGAAACATGGAGGAGTTTTAGTCAGTAAAAGTCTGACACTCCCTTCCGCTCCACCCAGAGCGGGAGGAATCATTAGATTATTTCCCATTCTTAAAAAAAGGTGTTATAGGTACACCTCTGACAAACTCCTCAAAGGCGGGCCTGTTACTCATTATTCATTCGCTCTTCGTTCTTGGAAGGTTACGGAGCTACTATCAGATTAAATAGCCAATAATAAACGTAAAACATTTTTCTAATATGTAGGTATGAAATATATTATGTATATGCTATGTCATTTCAACAAATAAGTTACGCTTAAATGACATTTTCTACAATAATATTTCTGTTAAAATGAAAACCCACCGCAGCGAGTTTTCCATCAAAATGAGACGCCTGGATGTGACTCGGGGCGACTTACGTTCATATTTGCAGTTTTGGCGAAATTTATTTCGCCTGCGTACCTTGTTATTTGTATTTTCTTTAGTATTCGGACAACAACTTGCTGAAAGCTAGGGTACTCGGAATATTATAAATAAATAGGATTTCTTGCAGACTGCACAGTTATAATGCCAATATATATAGATGCAATTTCTTAAGGTTTTTCTTCTTCTGTTAATTTAAAACGGGTTCGAGAGGAGCCAAAAGAGCAGTCGTGGCTCATTGGTAACGGCCGGGACCGACAAGTTTGAGGTCATTGGTTCGGACCCAGAAAGTCACTTTACCAAAGTAAAGTAAACAATTTACTCAAAAGTAAATTGTTTCATCACCACTGTGAAGGAAAACATCGTAAGGAAACCAGCGTGTCCTAGACAAATATTCGAATGCATGTGACATCTACCAACTCACTCTGGGCCCGTATGGCGGATTACGGCTCACTCCGTGTTACCGAGAGGAGGCCTGTGTCCCAGTAATGGAAACATTACAGCCTGATTATGTATATGAGATCCTATTAAAATAGATAGGCAAACTTTTAGAAATCATTTAGACCACCAAAATAAGGAAAATGGTAAAAAAAAGTAGAGAAACGCTTTAGATACTTACAAGAAGTGTGCAAGTTCCTACCCATAATGGATGTGTTTATTCTAGTAATTTATTATTTTAGGTCAAATTAAAATCACTTTAATCAGTGTTTTTTTTTCTTGGATATCTTTGGTTAGACGTGCTGAACGCTGTGTTAAAATTTGTCCATCTATTTTAATGGGACCTTATATATTAAGAGAAGGCTCTTCAACTAGTTCTACAGATCCTAGCCAATGAAACAAAGACTTTCGTACCGTTTAAATTACCACATGTGAGCCTACCGGCGGCGGCAACTAAAACAACACGAAACACAATTTGACACACACCAGCATTTTAATTACCGTCGGTTGCGCCACTATGTAAACGAAGTGCGACCATCATTAGCCAGCTACACAGATACTGGAAGGAAAATTACTACCAGCTTGAAATCAGAACTTTATTGTGAACAAGATAGCTTTTTATTATGTTCCTTTATGGTACAGAGAAACTGTATGAAAAGCAAGAGTGTTAAACCATTAGAGTATTGACCCGTAGGCGCGGGCCTGCGGGCGGTGAGTAATGGGTAGCTCACCGTCCGATCAGGACCAGGCCCGTGCCGGACGGCGCGTACATGTTCCACGCGCGCCTCAAAAAGATGTCAGTGAAGAATTGAATGACATTTGAAGAGGCCCGTCGGGCCGAAGCCTGCCGGTTAACCATCCGATGAATCCTTCCGCTCTGGGTGGAGCGGAAGGGAGTGACAGACTCTTATTGACTAAAACCCATCCATGTTCCTTCCTGAGCCCTTTATGTTCCGGGGTAGCGGTAACCCTTTCGGACAATCCCGCTCACCCGGCAGGTCCTGCTGACAGGGCAGGCGCCGCCGCGCCGTTGGCCTCTCCGGTCCTGTCAGACTCCCATCCCGTTGGACTATGAGAGGGAGGGACGAGAAAGTGCATCTCTATGACATCTCCTGCGCCGAAGGCTGGTCTCTACTAATATCGGTCCCCATAGCCTTTTTTTTTTAAGGCAAGTCCAGTATAGAGAATATAATCATTTTCACACCAACGAAAACACGGTGGAAACCCTAATTACATTACAGCTGATGTCGCTAAATATTATTGCTTACCGCACCACCATTTTGAGTACTCGCTACAAACTTCAAAAAAGCGAAACCTTTCTCCAGAAATCCTAATTAAATGTTTGTAATTAATTAAAAGTAACTTTGTTTGAACCCCATCTAACGAGTCAAAGTCAAGATTTTCGTTTCAGCGGCGGCGGTCCGCGGGTTTCATGATACTTATCCTGAAACAGTATTTCATAAGATTTTTCCTTTTTTTTCCTTTGGCTTTCTGCAGGCTTTTAATTTGTTTGGCATTTTGAAATGAACTGAGGGTGATTAATTTAATTAAACTTTCAATCAGCAGGTTAAATTAGTAATCTTTTTTTTTCGTGTGGTTAGTGACTAACCTGATGTCCGAGTTTTATGCTGCCCATGGGCCTCTGACTTAGCTTCACATGCTGTTGAGAAATATCTTTCAGACATGCTGGTTTCCTCATCATATGTCCTTCACCGAATTCTAAGCAATTGATAATTATACGAAACACACATGAATTGGTAAAATCAGAGGTGCGTGTCTCGGGTTCGAACTCGAGACCTTTGACTTGGCAGTCCGACGGCCACAACACTAATAATAATAATAGGACGCTTAATGCTATTTTAAATTCGTTTAAAGAAAAGAAAACTTCTAATAATGTTCCTAAGACCGACACACTTAGATCAGTTAGCCCCAACTTTGCTACCAATCACATCATTGTAGCGATGACCTTAAGAAGGTGTCTGGGACAGGCTGGATGCGGAAGGCGGAGGACAGGGTGTTGTGGCGCAGCCTGGGAGAGGCCTGTGTCCAGCTGTGGACTGCGATAAGCCGAGTTGATTGATAAATTGACATAATAGCAGTTAGATAACACATTATCTAACCCAAAGGCTATAGTGGCTGGGTAATTTCCGAGGTATTCCATTCAGAGCACTATTATTTATTATTAATCTTATTTTCAGTCTACGAACAGTATCTACAGCTTTTATAGCTTTTACAAATCAAATATAACAAAGGAATTAGTACTTAAAAATAATAAATAATAATAATATCCTTGGACATTTCACACAATGCCATATAGTCCCAAGCTAAGCAACCTAATGCTTGTGTTATGGTAACGAGATGGCTGATAAACTACTTATATACATTCTTTTTTTGTAAATACATACATATTATAGATAGAAAAACACCCAGACCCGGAACAAATACTTGTAGGTCGTACAAATATTTGTTCCGTGCAGGAATCGAAACCGCGACATGCTGCCCAGCAGTCAATCGCTCAACTACTGCGCCAACCGTAAAAAGACTTCGCTCTTAAGATATTTGTAACTTCATGCCTGAGAGATTTTTGTCATTATGTGAAGCTAAGTCAGAGGACCATCGGCAGCATAAAAACTCCTACACCAGGTTACTCACTAACCACACGAAGAAAAAAAATAGGAATTCATGATTGTTTCCATAATGAAAAATGCTTGTTTCCTTGGTCTGAATATCTGGTCGAAGTTTATGTACACGGTGTTTCATCATCATCATCATCATCATTATTCTCCTGCCCTATCTCAATTTATTTGGGGTCGGCGCAACGTGTCTTCTTCTTCCATACTTCTCTATTAGTCGCCATCTCGCTAGTCACTCCCTTCCTAGCCATATCATCTTTCACACAATCCATCTATCGTTTCTTTGGTCTCCCTCTACTTGTATAGCCGTACACATTCATACTCACAACTTTCCTGACAACGGAACGGTGTACGCGATGTATATAAAAATAATTCTTGTTCGCTTTTCACTAATGAGACCATTTCCAGAATTCTACATCCCGTGGCAGAGCTAGCCGGCGATGCGTGGCGACTATCTCGCGCTCGCACCCGGCCCGAATGTGTGACGGAACGTGCCCAAACTACACGTTGCACATATGTACACCCGTCCTTAATTAGCAGTATGATGTTGTTTTCTGTTATTTATTAACTTGGTAAGTTGGTGGTAGCTTAGTTAATTTATGGAACCGTCTTGCTTGTTGATGAAATATGTACCGTAATGATTTTTGCTGAAAAAAACATGTTTATTTTCAATTGAGGACGGTTTTTCACAATTTTCGTTTTATAAGGACCACTGATTACTTCCAACCTTTATGGAGTTTGTTTATCGTGAAGTTTACAAGTTACACCGTTTAAAACAAAAAACTAAATTACGCATGGATTCCCTCATTTTGAAATGAGCACATTATAAAGAATCACACTTTATTTATTTCTCTTGAACATTTTTATCTCACAATTTATCTTAAAGTTAATGTATTACTACAATAACGTTGATATCATTTTGGTTTTGAAGCTTTTGTTCTGTTTACGAATAAAGGCGCATTTCATCGATGAAACTGAATGCGATAAACGCATAATCTACGTTTAAGAGATGTCAGTGTCATTATTTTCTATGGAATATGGTCACTCTCTCGCTTTCTTGCTGTTGAACACGGTTTTATTGTGCTAATCGCGTTCAGTTTTATTGTTGAAACTGGCACTAAATATTTTAACCATTTTGGTATGTAGGTAATAAAGTAATCAAATCTGCCTAGCCTTTTCCCAACTATGTTAGAGTCAGCTTCCAGTCTAACCGGATGCAGCTGAATATTAGTATTTTACAAGGAACGACTGCCTATCTGACCTCCACAACCTAGTCAGTAATACGATACATCTTGGTAAGACTGGCTGTCAGACTTTCGGGCTTCTGACTACTTGTAACGACTGTCAAAGATCCACGAATTACAGCCGCGACTAATGGCTTACCGTGCTTTCCGAGGCACGCAGGAGTCTCAGTATCTAAAGATGGTCTGCCATCCACGGACCCACCCCAAGCGTACCTTAACCTTATGGATCGATCCGTGCGGCTGTTATTACTTAGCCCAGTTAGGTACAAAAGTATTTTGTTAAAACACACATAAAAGTACCGACCACGAAGTACGTACTTACGTGTTTTAGTCGCTTCTTTTTTAAAAGGATAGGATTTAGGAACAGTTTTCGCATTTGTTTAGTATGCTAAGTCGACCCTGAATCGTTTTGTACTTATTTTTCCTAAACGAAGGCTTTGTGGGTAACTACTGACTTAGATAAGGATTTACTTGGAATTTACTCGGTACTTACCACAATATTGTTCTTTGTCCTTGAATTGGGTTAGTAAAAAAATTAACAAACTAAATATACTAAATAGACCCCATTCTTCATTTACCGCATTTATGAAAACAATTCCCAGTATATTAAAACTTTTTTGCGGGATTGAACGAAAGGGTTACCGCTACTTTGAAACACAAACGGCTAAGGAAGGTACATGGATGGGTTTTAGTCAGTAAGAGTCTGACACTCCCTTCCGCTCCACCCAGAGCGGCAGGGGTCATAATAATGATGTCCCAACCTCAAAAAAAAGTGCATTAAAACTTTACTATTTACAAGGGCCACCACGACTCGTACCTAACATCGATTACGAAATTTAAAAAAAAAACGCTAGAGTTTACCTACAGGTACTAGGTACCTACTTATCAATTTCAAAACAGTCAATAACATCTAGCAGGTTTCCAACCTCAAAAGTCAAGCCACAGACAAATAATATCGGCATTGAAATCCCTACCCGAGAGGTAACACACCACTGGAAACTCGCACGTGACCGCGGAATCCCCAGAGTAGAGCCCGGGATTCGCGGGATCCCGCGGAAATGACGTGTCCCGATATTTTGTTACGGCACGGAAAATGGAAAGGGATTTCAATTGTCTGATATGATAAATATTCCGTTTAAATTTTCTAGTACAGGTTTGCAAGGAGAGTTTATTTATTTAAAGTATTATGTTCGGATATTGGTTCTGGATAGTGTATTGTTGGTATTAGTCAAGGACGATTGATTTTAGTTGTTTTTGCGTCGCCAACATTCACAAGAAAGGGGAATCTACACAAATATTCTAAGCTTTGACAGATGTCTACGAGAAATATTAACTCAATAAAGCTTTTCTCTAAATTCTGGTTACTATGTGAAAATCGTACTTACCACAATATTTACAGAAGACTTTCCAGCAGAATTGAGCATCGAAATATCAGTGAATTTAAGAACCGCTCGTACCTAACAAATTGCCTTTTCATTCAAAATCACGACAAAACAAAAGCGCATCAAATCATTTATCCAGCCATCGAACCAAACCAAAATATGTCGCGATAACAAATGACATTCGGTTTTAAAACAGGATTTCGCGGCTCACAGTCCATTGCGTTTTATTTCGATATGAACAACAGCTGAAGCTATTGCCAGCCAGCGATACATCATTGTCAATTACTAGGCTTCAACAGTCTGTTGATTTAATACATTGTCCCATATTTCATAGCGGCGATGGCTCGAAAATTGTTTTAAACATTTTGTTCTAGTGTCAATAACTTTATAAATAAGTTCATTTTACCAGAGTTACCCAGTAACTGGGGATGTGGAGATAATTTAAACTGTCGCTCCGTGTACAATTATAGTATTCAGCTGGTAGCCGACCCAATATAGTTGAGTATGGGTGAGGCAGACGATGAGCTAGATAATTTTATGTTTATTGGGTTGGTAAACAGTAGTTTTTTTTAGTACTTCAGTCCAGCAAGCTGATGGTTGCGTCAATTAATTTGATGCGTGATTAATAATGGTGGCGCTGTATGTTGGCTTAATGACGCTTCAAAGACTTTATGATTTTCCTTTGCTATTGACGGATTAGGGCTGGCCATATTAGCCAGAGAACCGATGACCGTTGGGTAGACGTGTTCGTGAGGTAGGACGCCCTTAGGCTAGGTGGAGCGACGAACTTTGCAGGCTGGTAGCAGCTCGAATAGATCCTGAGAATCGAGCTGGTTGATGTCCAGCAGTAGACTGCTATAGGCTGGTCATGATATGTGAGGGAACAGATATCATACTACCTTGTTGTATGGGCTGCAACAGTAACTTACCACTTCTTCTTCTTTTCGTGTCGTTAGTGACTAACCTGGTGTCTGAGTTTTTATGCTGCCCATGGGCCTCTGACTTAGCTTTACATGCTGTTGAGCAATATCTCTAAGACATGCTGGTTTCCTCACGATGTTTCCCTTCACCGATTTTTAAACAAGTGATAATTATACATTACGCACATGAATCCGTGAACTTACCACTGAAATTATACAACAAGCTATATTTTTTGTGTCATAGGCGACACCACATAGCGCCTTTACAATAAATGTTGGGTTATTCCCAGTTGTCGCCACTGGTGACGCCACCACTAGTGACAACTGGGATTTTTTTTGAAAAATATTCCCATTTGTCGCCAGTGTTGGCGTCACCAGTGGTGACAACTGGGAACGGCCATTCTTCTAGTTTTTAGCTGCTTTTAGAATCTATACTTAATAATAATATTATAAAGAGGAAAACTTTGTTTGTTTGGTTGTAATGAATAGGCTCAAAAACTACTGGACCGATTTTAAAAATTCTTTCACCGTTGGAAAGCTTAGTTTTCTAGGAGTAATATAGGCTAGCTTTTTATCCCGGGAAAAATAACGGGTCCCACGGGAAAGACCACGGGAGCGAAGCCGCGGGCAAAGTGCTAGTAAGACATAATTTGCAAAATCCAGGACTGCATGATTTCATTTGAAAATAAAAATGATTTCATAATAAAAATGTCACCTAATTAATGAACATTTGTCACTTAAACCATTGAATTGACGAACGAATGGTATTTGTAATTCACAGGGTATTTAAAATTAAACCTTATTGCAATAGCCTCATGCTTTTAATTTTAACTTTCCCAGTAACTAGCAAGCCCATCTAAGAGGTCCAAACGATATCGTCTCAATTTCCGAACGGCCTTCGCTGCTCCCTACTCCTAATTGTTTTAGTATCAAGTAAACGCTCAGAAATGGCGCTCGAAGGGCCAGCTAACCATTGTCTTAGTAATGAATGGGAATCACTCCCTTTCTATTAAAGGACGACGAATTTTAAGCATCTCTTGAGATTCTTGAGTGTTGGAAACGTTGAGGATTAGAATTTTTGTCATTTGGTAAAAGAAACAGGAGCACCTTTATAAGATCAAGGACTGGAGTAACTCGGGTGCATTTAAAGATTGACCAACTTAAGTGGAGACAAACAGGCCATATACCTACTGAGTTGTACCTGATAAAATTGGAGCAAAATTGTCACAGACCCCTAGAGGAGGTAAACAGAAAAGAAGAAGGCAAGAGAGGAGATGGGATGATGAGCTAAAACTTACAACCAGCCCAGAATGTGCTCCTTTAGCGGGATTGTCCGAAAGGCTTAGCCGAAACATAAAGAGCTAAGGAAGGAACATGGATGAGACAGTCAGTAAGATTCTGACACTCCTTTCCTCCACTCCCAGAGCGGGAGGAGACACATGATGATTTCCCAACCTCAAAAAAAAAAAAGCCCCAACTGGAAACGGGGTTGCTAGAGGTAGGAAGCAGTGGAAGACGTTAGTAGAGGCGTATCTATATCGAGAGACACACTGAACTCGAAGACATTTTTTTAAGTACCACCATAATGTAAACACTAAGCATACTGACTGCTTCAGGATTAAAGGTTTATTGACTGATTGATAAAAAAAAACTGGGCTGTAGATTCTCAAATATGTTCAAGGTTTATATAAAAAGAAATAACAATTACATCATCAAGAAATTTTAACAAGAAATTCTCTCTTCTTGATATATTATTTAACACCAAAAAAGGTACTACATTCAGGAAACTAGTGGCAAGTTCTGTATGCGACAACCTGACTAGTAATTCTAAATAGTATCCATACATCACTTCAACTCTTCACACCTACACACTATTACACTGCACACTTTAATATGCTTAGATGGTTTTAGCATGTCATTCTGTTTGTTTCTGATGCATAAGTTTAGTAATTAAATAGAAAATTCGTAATTGGCTGAAACAGTACCTTATGTATTCTAAGTAAAATTATTAAAGAGCTATGGATTTTGTGATAAAATAAAAATCATCATTCAGTTGAAAGTCACTGTTTGACAGGGCTATCCTTAGCTTCGCCACATTGAATAAAAGCAAAGAAAGAAATTTTATCACTACATAGTATAAAACAAAGTTGCTATTTTTGTCTGTTTGTTTGTCTGTATGCTTAAATCTTTAAAACTACACAACGGAATTTGATGCGGTTTTTTTTAATAGATAGAGTGATTCAAGAGTAAGGTTTATATGTATAATTTGTCGACATATTTTGCGGGCGAAGCCGCGGGCGGAAGCTAGTATTTAATAAATTCAAAGGTAATTTTCACGTTAGTCATTAAAAAAAGGTCATTTGAAAAGCAAATTTAAACTTGTTCAAGACCGCAATTATTTGGTTTACGGCAATTATGACGAGCAAACGACCTTACCGCACGTTTGTCACTATAAACAGACACTGTGTTTGGAAACTGTGAAGCGACCCGAGTAGCTAATACTGTTAAACCTTAACCTTTTGAACGCCATTGTCACATATACGTGGCATGCAGGCGCGAGCCCTGTATGCCAAAGACACAAACACAAACAATTAATACGAAATAAACAATTAAATCATTACTTTTGTGAGTGTTTATATAGATATCTTAAAAATTGAAGCTCTCGTACGTATTTAATTACATGAAACCAAATAAAAGACACCATGGGTATGAGGAAATTCATGATAACAAGAAGAAATAAATTTGAAGCTTGGCGTGGAGGGCACGCGCGTGCGTTTATGGCGTTTAAAAGGTTAAATCTGAAACTTTGAAACGAACAATAATTTTGTATGAAACATTAAGACACAATAAATTTGAAGTCCTAAAAGACCATCAAAATAAATTTCAAAAACGCTGAATACATTTTCGAACAGAAATAGTACAAGGCGGAAAGTAAAAATAATCTCAAAACAGAAGTTAAGGAATATTGTTAAAAGAAGAAGTCTTCTGTTTTTTTTTAATCAAAGTTAAGCAACGCTTTATCTACGGAGAAAAAAATTGCCCAAGCCTTAGGCATTTATTGGGGAGGAGGATTGTGAAAAGCAATGAACCTTGACTAAAATGTTTAATAGGGCCCCGTGCGAAGTTCCGCTTGATTAACTTTGAGATTTCCTAATTAGATTGAAACAATTTGGTGAAATTTACTTAGCTCTAAAGCTTTCGAGCTTATGGGACGAAACAAAATGCTTTCATTATTGTGTGTCAGGACGTATTTGTAATTTTTATTTTCTTGGTCATTTGGTAAGTTGGCTATACAACGTGGCGGTACAACGGTGACATTAATTTAACACACGGGTAAGGCTAGTGCCCATCAATCATTTAAATGCTTATAGGTTAAAATAAATCGAATAAAAAATGTTTTCAAACAAATTAATAATACTACGCCTACTTTTTGCAGTTGTCTAATCCATCAGCAATACTATCAAGTATTGCTTATTCGTTTTAATTTCATTGATGCGAATGTTATGATACGTGCCCCGGTAATTAACCACTGCGTGACATTTCTTTAAGTACAGGGTGCTCAAAGATAATATTTTCTAAAATTTTAAATAAATCCGTAAATAATAACGTTTCATGGAAATACGATGTCTTCATGAAACGAAAATGTAAACGAAATGTAAAAATGAAAACGTATATGTGTGTTAAATTAATGTCACCAATGTAGCGCTACGTTGTATATTCTTTCTGAGGCTTTTTAGTAATTATCTTTAATCCGTAACACTTACAAAAACCAAACATTCAACTAAGCTATTATGATGAAAAATTCAGCCACTAGTTTTTATAGGAACTGTATTCTAGCAATTTCCAACACAATTCACTTCGTGCAATTCAGCATTATCAAGGCAAGTATCAAAACAATACTTACAGCTTGAATTATACGATTTCACTACTACTGAAAACGGCTGATAACTTTCCAATCTGTATGCTAATGCCACTTATAAATCGAGGGGCAGGCGCGAGGGTGTTGCAGGGGTGAGGAATAAGGGGGGAGGCTAAGAACTAATTAATTGCCACGATAGTTCCTCCGTATTATTGAAAGACGGATTTACGAAAGGCTACGTTCAGATTTTCTATTAAATCACGGTTGCGGAATAAGAAATTAATCTATTGGTTCTCATTATGTTGGTCACAGGAAAAAGATTAAAATTTTGAAGACTAGACTAGACTAAGGTTACTGAGTTTTTTCTTGAGAAAGAAAATTTAATATTGGAATCCAGATAAAGCATTCTTCTTCTTCTTTTCGTGTGGTTAGTGATTAACCTGGTGTCAGAGTTTTTATGCTCCCCATGGGCCTCTGGCTTAGCATAAAGCATTCAATATGTCGTCTGTATAGATGTCATGTATGGGTTTAATATAAAATGTTTAAAGAATAATGTTCAATCATTCTGTTCAATGAAAATGTGCGTTAAACTATGCAGAAACAAATTGTGATGTATTAGATTCAATACAAATAAAATCATCCAGAAAATGATATATCCTGCAACAAAATTCTTTTATCGCATCTTCATTGGGACATTCATTACTAGATACAAGGCTATTCTTAGCTATGGACCACCCAGCTGTAAACCAACGAGTAATATCCTCAACAATTTTAATTAATCCAAGATAGTAGCCACTTATCCATGATCAACTACCTTACAAATGCAAAAAAGTTATAATTGCGTATAAAGAAATCTATATTGGCCAACATCAACAGCGATGCAGCTAGTCTATGCAACTTGCTTTGCGTGCCACACGCCATCATGAAAACCACATGGCTTTTTGACCTTACTCCAAACCTTCCACCGACCAAATATGAACCATAAACTTTAGATCTACGGTTGAATTTACCATGGCATGTTAATGGTGGATAGAATCTTTTTACCTCAAGATTTTTCTAGTCTTATCAAGTTACTTGTACGATTCGCGAGTCGTGAAGGTGAATTAAAACCCAAACGTGAGTCACCAGCTATCGAATATCCATTTCTATTGTTGTTTTCTAATTTATTTTATGGTACACATAGGAATAAAAGATTTAGATCGTTAGATTCGCCCTACCATGTCAAAATATGATCGCGATTCTGTTTGGTATTGACATCTCTGACACTCAGTATGACACAGATTGTCATGGAGCCGCCATTATCTTAGTGTAGTCACTTTTTTACAGTACGGGCTAATCTGAAGATTTAAATCTTTGTATAGGAACACAATAGGTTACGTCATTGAAAGCTAAAGACCTGGTTTTGTTATTGGATATGGGTTGCGGGAACACGCGAGGTGAAATCAAATTGTGTCGTTGGAATCTATAGTTTGCATACTATCGAATAAAACTCGATTTAATATCGTGTTAACAAGAATTTTATTGACTTTAGCTCCTTTTTAATTTTTTTTTTCGTTAGAGCTGCTATTCTTTATTGAGTTTGCCTTCTAGATCATCTTCTTCTTTTCATGTGGTTAGTGACTAACCTGGTGTCAGAGTTTTTATGCTGCTCATGGGCCTCTGACTTAGCTGGCTGTTCTGGGTCATGATAGTTATACTTAGTGTTCGCTGCAACTTTGGACTAGAGGGGGTTACGAGTGACCCGCCCTATAAAAGTCAACAGAAACAGGCGCTCACCCCTTTTTTTTTCGGCCGACAGGTGTTCGGTTGTCAACATTAACTTAGGATATCGTGTCGTATAAATTATATAATATTTCAAATTATAAAGAAGAACATTCAGGCTCCATACATTTTTAGGTCTTTTGTTAACGAAAAAAAGTTGGTACGTACGCTTAGAACTAGCCATTTAACAACTAGTACTTTCGTACTAACATAATTATCATCAAGATGAAAAGAGTGGATTAAATACGTATTATCGAAGCTAACTCAAAAACTGTTCAAAAGGAGTTCATAAAAATGATACGGGACCACATTTGAAGGATGACCTACCAAACAAAAAATAAACCAAACAGTCGAATTGAGAACCTCTTCCTCTTTTCAAGTCGGCTAAAAATCAATTTAAATCCCAAAAATAGGGTAAATAAGACTTCTTCTTTTCGTGTGGTTAATAACTGACCTGCAGTCAGAGTTTTTATGCTGCCCATGGGCCTCTAAGTTAGCTTCACATGCTGTTGAGAAATAAAGGGTCTTTCAAATAGGGCTGGTCGATTTTGATAGTTTGTGGCGGCCATGTTGTTTTGGCAGCATCTGTCAAATGCGTTTTTATTGCTTCAGTTACTGATGCCAAATCACCATGGTAAGTTACAAGATTGAGCAGCACGTCCAAATGACAAAACTTTATTATCAATCAAAATGAGTGTTTGTTAGTGCAAACGTTGCGCGCGTTACGTCCATTTAAGGCAGATGCGGTGGCCCTTCAAAGTCGATTCTCCAACGTTTGGCGACCAAATTTGAGACGACTGGTTCGGTAAACAACCAACCAACACCCTTACGTCAAAAGAACGCCAGATCGGCCGAAAACATCGCTGCTGTCCGTGAGAGTGTCCGAGGCAGTCGATTTCTCGCCGTGCAGAAGAACACGGCCTTTCGCAGACTTAAATTTGGCGAATTTTGCGTCGGGGCTTGGGCCTACACCCGTACAAGATCCAACTGACCCAGGAGCTGAAAGTGAATGGCATTCTGCATAAACGGTTCGAGGGTACAGGAGCTGAAAGTGAATGGCATTCTGCATAAACGGTTCGAGGGTAGCGTTATCTCTCGCAGAGGTTACGTGAATTGTCCGCCAAGATCGTGCGATTTGACCCCGCTAGACTTTTTCTTGTGGGGTTTTCTCAAGTCGCAGGTCTATGCCAATAATCAGCAATCAACAATATAAAATATCGCAAATAAACATATCGCAGGTCCTCCCGTCCCAGCCGCCGCAGGAGACGCCCCGGGCGTCGGGAGTCACGTGACGACTCCCGGCCACCGTAGGTGCGGGCCTGCGGACGGTGAGTAATGGGTGACTCACCGTCCGATCAGCACCAGACCCGTGCCGTACGGCGCGTATATGTTCCACGCGCGCCTCAAAGAGATGTCAGCATATGAAGGGGCCCCTCAGGGCCAAGCCTGCCGGGTAAGCGGGATTGTCCGAAAGGGTTACCGCTACCCCGGAACATAAAGGGCTACGGAAGGAACATGGATGGGTTTTAGTCAGTAAGAGTCTGACACTCCCTTCCGCTCCACCCAGACCGGGAGCAGTCATTGGATGATTTCCCAGCCTTAAAAAAAAAAAAAAAAGGCCATCGCTCAGATTCAGCCGGATCTATGCATTAAAGTAATCGAAAATTGGACCTTTCGGATCCGTGCCACCGTTCGAAGCCGCGGTAGAAATTTAAACGATGTCATATTTTATAAATAATGGCATACATTGGCCTTTCAAATAAAATAATAATTTCTTTAATATCTCACATACAGCTTGTTTTATTTAATTTCAACATCGACCCGTCCTTGTTGAAAGACCCTTTATATCTCAGACATGCTGGTTTTCCTCCCGATGTTCTCCTTCACCGTTTTTAAGCAAGTGATAGTTATACAATACAACTAATAACGAAGACTGCAAAGACAATACTATGATATTGTATTCAATACGTGAACAGATAGACGCACTCACGGACAAGGCAGTATTCGCATTAAAAAATTATAAAACTTATAAAAAATTTAATATAACATTTTTAACTGAAATAAAGTCACGGCGCATCCTCTAGCTTAACAACCCTTCAAACGCCAAGCACTGTCAAAAACCCTTTTTTTTGCTGCAACTTCAGTTTTCTCCACTTTAAAATTACTTTTAGACTTACCGTCTCTGGCGTCTACTGTGGCTTTTAATTTAATAACATGACACGTCAAAATACCATGTTTCAGTTTGTCATGGATAGACAGGATTGATATTATGCAAGAATTCATCTACTAAATTGATATGTTAGTAATTACCTTAATGGTGAATGATACATGTTATCGGGATAATGTTTCTGTATTTAGTATTTGAGATTGTGCCATTCTAACTTAGGCGTGTGATTTTAACATTTAGAATTTCTGATAATTTACTTGAGTGTATTATTACAATAATTTTAGGAAAAGGCCTTGTCAACGAATCCGATATTTCTAGAGTCACAGCTCGTTTCAAATTTAACATTGTTCTAAGCATTTTTGTTTATGTGAGAAATCATCAAATGACTCCTCCCGCTCTGGGTGGAGCGGAAGGGAGTGTCAGACTCTTACTGACCAAAACCCATCCATGTTCCTTCCTTAGTCCTTTATATTCCGGGCCAGCGGTAAGCCTTTCGGACAATCCCGCTAATTTCTTCGAAGCATAGTTCTATGTTTAATTATTATTCCACAGCCAATTATAGTAATCGATCGAAAAGCTATTTATAAATATTAAGGGAAACATCTTTATTGACATAATCTAAAGCAATGGATCCAATAATGTCTCATCCTTGTATAACTACAAGAATAGATCGCTAATTATTTGTGCCCACTGAAATCAGATTAATTCTATTTTAATACCAAGAATACGCTTCACAATCTAAGATAGTATCGGTGGTGGCACGCAACACCTATTCATTACAAAACGCAGATCAAAGACGTTTGTTAAGCCAATCGCGATAGCTGACTCCCTTTTGATAGAAACGAACATGACGTGTCGGCTGTCTTCGGTTATTTTCGGTTTATGAGTCGTTAAGGCCCATGAAACGAATTTTGAAATAAGAATGCCAAAAATATTCGTTACAAAAATTTGCACGTGTCCTAATACATAAATTTTGCCCCAGATCTCATTTAAAAGGTTAACTCATGACCTTTGTAATATTGAAGGCATAAATTCGAATAAAATAAGTTTTATATTTTTGAAAATAAAAACATGCCTTCATACTTTCATAAGTTAATGATAGCTGTCCGAATTAAACAACGGAATCGATTTTATTATTCGAATCGTTTTAAATGCTGTAATTATTTCTTCTGTCTCCTTCACTCTCCACACTTTGTCCCATTCCAGTTAAGTACTGAAATACCGATTTCCTCAGGCCATTATATAAATTAGTTTGGGATTAACGGCATCACCGAATTTATCTGAAGGTTTAACGATAAATCCCAGTCTATGATAAGGGTATTTTTGAAATTGTTTTCAACTTTCACAAAAATTATGTCGGTTAAGTGTACCCCTTTATCTCTTTGTCTGTAGAGTTAAATCATATAAAGCATTCTATTGGGTTTAATACCTGTACGTTGTAACTATTCTGTTCGCAGTTAGTGCCTTCATTGAGCATTTAGGCAGCAGTAATAGCCTAGTACCTAGTGTGACCGTCGGACTGCCAAGTCTTAGGTCTCGAGTTTGAACCTAAGGCCTCTGATTTTACGGATGCATATGCGTACTATATAATTATTACTTGCTGAAAAATCTGTGAAGGAAAACGTGAGGAAACCAGCATGTCTGAGAGATATTTCTCAACAGCATGTGAAGCTAAGTCATAGGCCCATGGGCAGCATAAAAACTCTAACACCAGGTTAGTGACTAACCACACGAAAAGAAGAAGAAAATTAAGGCAGGCATATAAAACCTAGGCCTCGTGTCTGTATTAAGTCACATCAACAAATTTAGTACTCACAGCAACGCTTAACAAATTAAAACAAAATACAATAAGTAAACGTAACACCAAACAAAATGGCCCCAGAAATCATAAAACAATACTAAGACATCATCCATATAGTACTACAGACGGCTGCGGTCACACATAAACCAGTTTTATGAGCTCTACATACGTTCGAACGCCCCGCAGATAAGCTGGAACCTTCGGTGGAAACAGTCTACGGAAAAACTTTATGTATCCGGGTTTACATGGACGGTAGAATGAAGAGGAGTAATGGAATGTGATCTGGTGGAAAGCTTTGGCCATTTCCATACTGGTCCTGTTTTAGCCTTGACTTAGTTCGAAGACTATTCTATACATATTATAAAAATGAAACGGATTGCTGTCTGTACATTGAAATATATGAGAAAAAAAATATTGGGAAACGGAAATAGCATCCAAAACAATGATTTTTAGAATTTTTGTCTGTTTGTCTGTGCGTTTATGCACGCTGTCTCAGAAAGGGCTTATCTGATATAGATAACATAACATTTAGTGTTTGTTTCATGTCAATTGGTTTATAAGTAAAAATGCTATGCCAATTTAAAGAACCACGTCGAACATTTTGTTAAACTACATATCTATATCTATTTATTTTTTCTCTGTTCTGTATTGACCGAAACTTTACTAAATTTCATTATAATAATATTCTATATAAAATTAAAGAATAACGCGTATCTTTGTTCTTAAAAAATTAACCCCTTTTTTTGGTGAAAACAGAAGGTGGACATTTTAATTAAAAATCTTATTCCTTGAGTTAATAAACTTGAAACTTAACACAGATAATTAACTCGAATTGATACCTAAAACACTTCTTTTTATTCCGATATTGATATATCACCGAACTCCTCGCGGACAAAGTCGCGGGCAAAAGCTAGTTATATCATACAGGGTACATATAATTTATGAAAATCCTTGAATGCAGTTTTTTTTCTATCCAAAAATAAAGGAATGATCAAAAAGAAAGGAAAATTCTTTGAGTAAAATTTTCTATCTACTGTATTAAGAGTACTTTCCCTTCAGGTGGCATTACAAAATTCCCTATGTATCGACGATATAAGTAACGATCCACAAAATACCTATCTGGTAAATATAAGTTTGTATGAAACGAAACACATTTTTTTTCCAATAACGAGATATTCATCAAATGTAAATAAAAGGTTTTCGTATCATTGTAAAACACAATTTAATTTAAAAGAAACCCACTTTGTGCGCAGACTCAAATTGCTTGTCCTTGTTAAACTTCTAAAGTTTTGTTGTAAAAAAAGATTGAAGTAAAATAAATTCGTTTATTTGGATATTCTAAGGGCTCCTTCATAATTTAGCCATGCTGCATTTATTCCATGTCTCATGAATATTTTCAGTCAAGAATTTCGCAACAGGCACTTAGAGAATACCATGAAAGTAATTCCATTCAAAGCTACTGATATTTATTAGTGTTTTGTGTTCTAAGGTCCATATTCATAAAGCTACGCTTGCCGAGGTTGGACTGTAGATGGGTGACCATTTTCAGATATCGAGACTCCTCTGTGCTTCGGAAAGCACGTTAAGCCGTTGGTCCCGGCTGTCATTCGTGGATCTTTGACAGTCGTTATGGGTAGTTAAAAGCCCGAAAGACTGACATCCAGTCTTACCAAGGGGTATTACCCAGTTAGTGACTGGGTTGTGGAGGTCAAATAGGCAGTTGCTCCATGTAAAATACTGATATTCAGCTGCATTCGGTTAGACTGGAAGCCGACCCAAATATAGTTGGGAAAAGGCTAGGCAGATTGATTTTTGTCATATATAATTATCGCGTTCGTTACGTAATATCATACCAAACCAATCACAGTCAAAATGTCAAACTTGATATATACTCGTAGTTTTATGCACGCATAGACTATAAAGCCAGCGCGAGAGTCGTTGCCGAAATGTAAATCTTATAAAAAGTTATTGTTTAGTTCAATTCTAGGGTATTTATTTTTATTTCATACTAGTTGCTCCCGTGCGATTTTACCTGCTGCTTGGCTCCTATTGGTCGTAGCGTGATGTTACATCCTAGATAAATGGACTACCCAACTCAAAAAGAAGTTTCCAATTCGGACCAGCAGTTCCAGAGATTAGCGCGTTCAAACAAACAAACTCTTTAGCTTTATTATATTAGTATAGATTTTTAAAACATGCTGCATCAGTTTGACGTCATCACGTCAACGCTGGCTCTCGCTGAAAGTCAGCGCTGTGGCTCCGTCTCACATGGGGTGGAAGCATTATGCTGAGCGATGGCCGTTTTTCGCGAATGTGACGCATGTTTTCCTACATCTCGTTTTTTTGGTGTTGTTTTTTTTACAGAGCCATGATTACCGCAAATAAACTTATTTTCTTTCTTTTCTTTATTTCTATCATCTTTACGCGATATTGAAAGGTTCCTTATCTTAAGCAATTGTATTGGAATAACTATGAAACAATTTCAAACTATTCATAAACCGGTTTCAAAGGGCAAATTAGTTAACAATTGTTTTAATCCATTCAGTTTGAAGTAATTAATTTTACGAACTCGAAACTAAAGATATTGAGTTATCAATTTTCATAATATTACAAAACAATTTAATCTTTGAAAAGGAGATTGTTCTACGCCCATACATTGTTCGCCCTGGAGCCAACAGCGTAGAAAAAATCATTTTCTATTTGTAAACTGCCCTTATTAGCCCATAAGAACAAAGTTTCTTGACGGACACTTTAGAGAAAAGATTTATTTAAAGAAAAGGAACCGATTTTGAGGTTATTTTTAATAAAAGAAAATGTAAGTAATTCCTTCTAAAATCGCTATTTCTGGTTTCTACAAAGCATTAAACTTCAAATACAGTAAAATATGACCGTACATACAGTTGTATTATGCCTTTTAGGTACAGTTATTATTTATTGGTTGAAGTTTACTTTAAGCGAAGTCCGTTGTCCGTTGTCAAAATGCTAAGGCGTCGTTTAAGCAGATCACAGAATCAGTTATTCGAAGCCAGGTCACGTTGAAAGCAATCCAAATTGTAGTCCGTTAAACAGAAACAAAATCAAAAACGCCAAAAGAAATCGCCAAATAGGTACATAGTCACAACAACACAACACAGCCACAGGTTCGTCTCGGTGAGACGCTCCGACTGACGTAGTGACGTAGAGATGCTCTTTCTAAGATCAATAATTGTATATCGATTATCAATGACCACCTATTTAATCTGTGGTTTTAATTTAGTAGACCAAAATGATAGATCAATATGTCAAAAGTAAATTAATTTGTTCCGTTTCAAACATAAACACGTTTTTGCTATGATTCTACTTCGATTAAATTAATGCTAAAATAATAAAATATTTTGTTCCCAACGAACAATGTGTAACGTTTTAGTTTGCGACATTTAAAAATAGAGTTTAAGTACTTAAAAAGCAAAAATATGGCTACTGAAGTCGTGAAATGGTTATGAGAACAATTCACTAGAGTTGCGTTGTAAATTACATTTCAATCGTTAAATGAGAGATTTTCTGACAAGTGAAAAAACATAGTTCAATAGATGGCGTGGGTAAAAAATACGTCTTTGTTTTACTGGCTACTGATAACAAAAACAAGATACGTAAATAAGAAAGCTTATTTGATGTCAAAAACCTGAGACAGTGACGTATTTTTTACCAACGCCTCTTTTGAACTAATATTTTCTCACTTGTGAGAAAATCCCTCATTCGACTAGTAAGTACATTTTGTGAGTTTGTTTTGTTCATTATATTTTCATCATAATCGTGCTAGGCCATATTCATCATAGGTTCCATTAAAATGTTCACGAAACTAATTCCATGAAAAAAATATGCATGAAAAACTTTTATGTTGCACATTTTCAATGTTTTGTGATAAATACCGATCATCAATTATTTATCACTAGATATTATGGACATCGTCGTCGATATCGATATTTATGTAATATGAGCGAGAGCGACACTGTCAAATCTTTTGTGACATTCACATTGACAATTCCTTGAAAGATGGCGAGTTCAGTTGGTAATAAAATCAATGAGGTCACTTTTAAAAACCTATTAAGAATTAAACAGTGTCCGCTTGAATTTATTATTTTTAAAAAGCATATTAAAATATAATTAAAATTAACGTACACGTCAAATGTTTGTTGGTTATAGGGCGGTCTAGAACAATCTCCTTTAAATTATTATTTTTTATGTTTGCGCAAGTTTTTTTCAGAGGCGCTTAAAATTTGAGAAGCTATAAATATTATGAGAAATTGAAGACGATGTATATTATAAAGGCATCTTATTATATTATTATAAAGGTTCAGTACCCCTAGTAGGACTGACGTCGACACAAATATTCATAAAGTTGTTCGATGTCTGCCATCGATCATATTTCATAGACTATTAAAGCTTAGCGTTTAGGCGTTAGAGTGTAGACAAACAAATATCACTGAAATGTGTATGCCATCTGTCGACTGTCATTGAAGTGTAGATGACGAGAAACTATATGACTTAGTAAGTACTACTCTGTCAAGAAAGTACCGGGAAAAGATCAATAATACACAAAATGTCTGTTATTCATCCAAATTTATTTTATCACCTTCAAAGTATGCTCCTTTAGAAACGATACACTTGCGCCAACGAATAATCCATTCATCAAAACATTTTTTAAACGCTGCTTCCGGAATTGAGTTCAATTCTCGCCGCGAATTCTCCTTTATGTCTTCTATCGATTGAAAACGGGTGCCACGAAGTGGTAATTTGAGTTTAAGAAAAAGAAAAAAGTCAGCAGGAGCCATATCTGGTGAATATGGTGGTTGCTGGATGGTATTTGTTGAGTGTTTGGTCAAAAATTCGTTCACAATGATAGCCTTGTGCGAAGGCGCATTGTCGTGGTGCAAAATCCAAGAATTTTCTTTCCACAAATCTGGCCTTTTTCGTCGAATTTGCTCTCTTAAACGCCGCATAACGCTCAAATAATATTCTTTATTTACCGTTAGACCTTCCGGTAAGAATTCAGAGTGCACAACACCGCGATAGTCAAAGAAAACAGTCAACATGACTTTGACTTTTGATCGACTTTGGCGTGGTTTTTTCGGTTTCGGTTCAGTTGGAAGGCGCCACTCCGAAGCTTGTTGACTAGTTTGCATGTCAAACTCGTAAACCCACGTCTCGTCACCAGTAACAATGCGTTTCATGAATGTTGGGTCCGAACTGACTCGTTCTAGCATGTCCTCAGCGACTTTCATGCGATTGAGTTTTTGGAGAAAATTCAGATCTTTTGGTACTAGCCGAGCAGCAACATGTTTCATACCCAAATGATTAGTTAAAATGGTACGGATCGACTTGTGAGATACAGAAAGTTCGGCGGCTATCTCTCTCAGAGTTGAATGGGGATTTTCAGTCACTATTTTCTTCACTTTTGCGATGTTAACTTCAGTTGCAGACGTTGACGGCCTACCAGAGCGAGGCAAATCTTCCATCACATCTCGACCGCTTTTGAACGCTTTGAACCACTCATAAGCACGAGTATTTGATAAAGTCGATTCACTGTAAGCCTTCTGTAACATTTTCAGTGACTCCGAACACGAAATTCCATTGGCGATGCAAAATTTAAGACAAACTCTTTGTTCGATATTTTTGTCCATTATGAAATTCGCAATACACACTATATATGATATTACTAAAACCAGCACTGTATTTAATATAAAAAACAGATGCAACTCAAACTCCGCGCCAAAATGGAAAACAGTTGTGCCAATCTAACAACTAAAAAAAACAAAAATTTGAATTTGGAACCATAAACAAATCATCCATTCCCGATACTTTTTTGACTGAATGTATTTAGAGTTTGATGTAAGTTCTTGGTATCCGATGGAAGTACAAGAGAATTTGACACCATTCATTTCATATCATTTATTAATGTCCATCCATAGAATTAAAGGCCACAACTAAATTGCGTGAGGAGCTTGTGGCAAAGTAATAACAGCCGCATCCATCAGGTTAAGCTACGCTTGCCGGGGTTGTCCCTGAAAAGGTGACCATCTTTGCAAATCAAGACTCCTCCGTGTCTCGGAAAGCACGTTTAGCCGTTGGTTCCGGCTGTCATTCGTGGATCTTTGACAGTCATTACGGTTGGTCAGAAGCCCGAAAGTCTGACAGCCAGTCTTAAAAGGGGTATCGTATTACGATTCGTAGTCAAATCGGCAGTCACTCCATGTAAAATACTGTTATTCAGATGCATCCGGTTAGACTGCAAGCCGACCCCAACATAATTGGGAAGAGGCTAGGAAGATTGAACCCAGATTGCGTGTCCACCTTACCACAAAACTTTACGCTAAAATATTGAAAATTTGCGTTTCAAATTCTTCATATTTTGGAAACATTTCTTGTTTTTCGTTCAACTATGTTAAAGCGAAAATCAAGAGTCCACTTGGCAAAAATTTGCAAGTCCAATCATGAGAAATACCAGCGTCAAAGGAATTTATTAAGATGAAATAGGCCTTCCTCGTGTCGAGATCCCCTGAACTTAAAATCTGTGGGGTGAAAAATGGCAAGATATTTTGAATTACTTAAACTTAAAGGATTAATCGTTTATTTTTTGTTGGTTCTTTCTGAGACAAATTTTCGGGTAAGCGATCTGAGCGCTTAGAATTCTTTCACTGTTGACAAAGGTCTCCCTATAAAGGGATCTTTAGATTCTAAACGACGTACGTATTTTGGAAGAAATCGATCGCAAACTATTTATTGACACACATTCACTTCTATTATTTTGTTTTATTTTGAGAGTTTGAACGCAAATGAAGCCGCCTAACTTCTACTTTACGAATTCTAAGCCTGAATTTCTCATTTCACAAATGGATTTTTCTAATACATAGCTAAAAATGGCGGAAGGATATATCAAAGTCTGAAAGGATATATCAAAGGGGTTAGTTTTTGGTTTTTAACACCTTTTTCCATGGCAAAGATACTGATTGTCAATGATTTTAATGGTTTTGAATACGAGGTTTTTTAGCTACTTCACACGGGTGTATTGAGTGTCTAAAACTATTTTTTAGAAATGTGCGTTTTGTTTGTGCACAATAATCATTTTTTCTTTCTTCTTTTGCATTTTAGCATTCAAGATCAGCGTTTCATTCGAGCACCTTCGATTCATCGAGCTAAGTAAACAATTTTCCACAGACCTATCCCCAAAAACAATTACCCCAAATAGGTACGTTTGACGATGCTCCACGAAACGTTGATAGCACTAAAACTAACAAACTGTTGCCATTCAAGACGGACAATTGAAATTAATTGACTTAATTGTAGCTTACTTTAGTTGTTATCCAATTTCTGAAATGAACAGTGGACGGCGAAAGTTATGAGACTTTAAGACTGTCTTTAAAATGGTGTGCATAGTCGTATTGTAGTAATGGGTCAGCTGTTGTTTTGTTTACTGTATTTTTTATTGTTTTGAGTCGCAATTAACTTAATAATATTTCTTTGTTTTGCGTGGAATTGCGGATGATCATGACAGAGGTGGATCATGTCGTTGACACCAAAAAGAAATATCAATAAATCGTATACAGTGTGTAAGGTTCAACGAGGTAAATACTTTCAGGGCGTGTAGTACTCATGAAAATGAACAACTTTGACTATGGCACCAACTCTAAAATATTTAAAAAAATCAGCTGTTCAGTATATTTATGTTCGCATAATTCGTTCAGATGATGATGAATTCGTCAAAATGTATGGAACAGCTGATATTTCTTTTCATATTTCAGAGATGATACCATTGTCAAAGTTGTTCGTAATGATGAATACCTACCTGTATAGAAAAAATGTGAGAAGAATACCGATAACCACGATAATCTCATAAGAAAGCAGACAAAACTAGATACAAGACCAAACACAATTACTAAACCCACAACTCTACCTAACATCGCAATCAGACGATAATCTAGTAAAAGAAAAACTCCCAAGTATCTCGTACGCGATAAAATCTCAGAACTTATTAACATGTAACCCTCTTTATTCATTAGTTACAAGCTGGGAGGGCGGAGTGAAATCTTCTTCATGCTGTGGTCAGCCTTTAAGGGTTGCCAACCCTGTATTATGTATACTAAAGCAATGAAAGCAAGCTGTTTGTAAAAGTAACAATATCATTAAAACTTTTAACAAACTAAAATATGGCGGTGAAAAATTCATCCTGAAACTATGTTGACTGGTAATGAGCCTACTTTTTTTTTGAGGGCTTTCCAGCCCTCAAAAAAAAGTCGGGGTCACTTGTTGATTTCCATCAACAAGTGACCCCGCTCTGGTTGGAGCGGCAGGGAGGGTCAGACTCTTACTGACAAAAACCATCCATGTACCTTCCTTAGACCTTTATGTTCTGGGGTAGCGGTAACCCTTTCGGACAATCCCGCTTACCCAGCAGTGCCCAAGAGACTAACGGCACTGCCACATAGGTATAGCAATGCTTAGCCTCTGGCCATTGTAAAAGCCAAGCCAGAGGTCGCGTGTCAACCAGACGTTTAGCCTACATCCTGCAAATATTTGCGAACCACTTTCGGCAAGGATGATGCTGCTCTTAGTGACGTTCGAGTTTTGATTTGCTGGACGAACCCACTTTTTAATCGACTTTAGAAAGGGAGGAGGTTCTCAATTCAACGGATTTAAAAAAAAAAAAATTTGGTTTGCTGTGACTTGAGTATTTAGACTGAAGTTATAAATCGAATCAATCTGTGTTACTTACGTATTTGAAAATAATATTTTGTACTAACTGACCTGAAATACGGAATCTATTTTCAGAAAATTAATGCATAGAATAAGGTGTTTTTTTTCCAAACTTCAAATTATTCCGAACAAGAAAAAAGGAATTAGGAAAACGATCGCTTAAGCTCCGCGGTAAAACGAAGTTCGTTTTAAACTCCTAATAATTTATTTCAAGTACGGATCCAATTACACCAAAATGGATTCTTTAAACCTGACCTTTTCAAACGAGAATTTTTGGAATTTCGAGAATTTTGTCAACTGCCAGTTTGATACTGACTATCTTTTGGTACAGTTTTTTTTAATGAAAATGGATTGAAGAAAGAAAAACAAAGAAAGAAAATACGTTTATTTGCGGCAAACATGCCGCAGTAAAAAAAACAAACAACGAAAAGAACACGTTGTGGTAAAATATGCGTTACATCCGCGCGAAAGAGGCATCGCTCAGCATAATGCTTCGACCCCATGCGAGACAGAGCCCCAGCGCTGATTTTCAGCGACAGCCGGCGTTGACGTGATGACTTCGAACCGGTGTAGCATGTGTTGAACATAAGAATGAATTAAATTAAACAAAACTAAGAAGTAGCAAAAACACGAAAATTATGAAAGAATATGAGGTTTTCGCAAGGAGTTTGGATTTTTCACATTTTGTCGATCGGGTGATTACCATTTACCATTTGGCTGGGTTTCCCAAAATTTAACCGCGATTATTTTTTAAATGAAATCTCTAGCAGCAGAATGTGTCTGCGCTGAAAATGCCAGTCAAATTCTCGATGATTGATCCACAATCCTTAGAATCTGTCAAGTAAGCGTAGAAACATTTGAAACGAAGCTTTTAAAAAAATAACAAGAAAATATAAAAAAAGAAAAGAGAAAAAAGGTATAATGTCATGGCAGCCCTAGAAAAGGTGAATGTTCTGAAAAAGCTAGACCAACTCTTGTAGTAATGCTATACAGTCTAATTTCGATGATTCACTGAATAGATCATAATTATGAAACGCCAAGTTCAGAGTTCATCGTACACATTTCATACATCAAGTTTCAAATGCAATATTGCTTGCGTCCTAACCACAATGCATCAAGCATTGTGGTTAGGACGCAAGCAATATTGCATTTTAAAGTTTTGTTATTAAGGGTTTAAATGGGTTGAATGTTTAAGATCAATTGTAGCGTCTACTCGATGTCTATGAAAACTGTTCTAAAAGTTTCTAAGCTCATACAATTTGTTGCTCAATTCTGAAAGATGTTGCTTCAATTTATGGCATATAAGAAGAAGAACTATCTTGTTAGGGCATTAACACAGCTGTAGGGCCTTGTTTAGATCAATATTCTTAAAAGGAATGTACTAAAGTAGCGCACGGAATAAATAATGTTGGTCAAAATACGATTCGCGACCATAAGAAGTGTGTTTTCAATATTAAAATTATTTAAGTAATTCATCGATACAACTCTTGAAAGAATTGGACTAAAATGTCTCGATGTCATGAACATTCAATAGAGGCATTAATCAATCCAAGGCACGCACCTCAGATCTTACGGATTCATGTGCGTAATGGATAATTATCACTTGCTTAAAAAACGGTGTAAGAAAACATCGCGAGGAAACCAGGATGTCTGAGAGATATTTCTCAACAGCATGTGAAGTAAGTCAGAGGCCCATGGGCAGAGTAAAAACTCTGACACCAGGTTAGTCACTAACCATACGAAAAGAGACATCAGTACTTAGAGGGTTGTATGACTTTAATGGCTATAACATTATTGTAAATAAACATTTTTTTACGGTTAAAAATCTTATTTTGATCAGAATATTGACTTTCGCGGGCTACCTTTCACCATAAAGAATTAAACAAAGTAACCTTTCTGTGAAAACATTTAAGGTAAACCCGTAACCAATCGTTTCATCAGTCCCAGTACCTCTTAAACTGTGATCAACAAACATTTCAGTAACAAAACCCGATTCTTTCGCCTTAGTTCTATATATATAAAAATCACATCAAGGTCGGAAGTTTTACTTTTACAATCCCACCTGTTTTCAATTCCACCCAAAATTCGATCAGCACTGGAAACAAAATAAACAAGCTAACGGAATGACGTTTCTAATACTGTCCTCGTTTATAGATAGTATCAGCCAGGGATAGACAACTTTAGGTCTTGAGAGAAATCAAAGAAATAGTTTGCTCTTGAGATACATTGCTCTAAGTATACTCTTGGTTACTTAGTATTCATTTCATATCATAATCAGCCTTTTTTTTTTGAGGGTGGGGAATCATCAGATGACTCCTCCCTCTCTTGGTGGAGGGGAAGTGTCAGACTTTTACTGACTAAAACCCATACTTGTTTCTTTCCTTAGCCCTTTATGTTCCGGGATAGCAGTTATCCTTTCGGACAATCCCGCTTTCCATCATAATCAGCCTATTATATCCTCACTGCTGGGACATAGGCTTCCTCTCTTCGAGTATACAGTATCTTGTCTCTTTCTCCTGCCCTTATTCCAATTTATTTGGGGTCGGCGCAAGATGTCTTTCTTCCATACTTCTCTAATAGTAGTCATCTCGGTAGTCACTCCCTTTTTAGCTATATCATCTTTCACACAGTCCATCTATCGTTTCTTTGGTCTTCCTCTACTTGTATAGCCATCCACATTCATACTCAAAACTTTCCTGACCACATTTTCCTCATAACATGCCTATACCATGAGAACCTATTTTCACACTACTTTTCAGTCACCGGTGCCACTTTCAGATTTCAGTACCTATACAATATATTTTATAGTATAGTATTATAGTGCTTAGTATAAAGTGTGTATTTTATGTTTCTTGAATAAAATTTGCGTTGTATTTGTCTAGAATAACCAATTTTTTCTTTCTTTTGTATTCATTTTATTCTAAGGAGTAAGTTTTGAGGTTTTTCATTCCTAGTGATTCAATTATTATGATGTGAAGCGAATACAGATTATATAAGTTAGGATTTGGGATGAGATCAGAAGAATGATAAGTTTAATATTCGGTTTGCAGTTTAACCGGATGCAGCTGAAGTCTAACCTTTGACCTTGGGGTACCAGATACCATAGACGTCAGTCTATGTCAAGTTATACACGTTCAGAAAAAATGTTTGAAAATGACAAAGCTGAGCATCCTACAACTTTTGTGCCATATCAAAAATGGCCCAAATGACTAGTACTAACCACACGTAAGTACCAATTTTTTCGTAGGCCCTTTCAGCGAAGGTCCAAATACGTATGACCCAAAAATGTTCTACTTTGACAGTTAGGTATAACTTGATGCGCCGGCGACTGTACTTCGTTACAGTACGGACAAGTACAAAAGATTCGCGACCTCTGCTTCAGTAGGCTAGAGGCGACATGTTAGACTATTTTACGACAGTTTTACTACTAACCGGGAAGGCGGGACATGTTTAAAATCCTGCTCTAAATTCGATGTTAAATATGAGATGGATTTCTGATTGGATGACGCTGTTTGTTCACGCCAAAGATCTGCTTGGATTGTAGGGAACTAAAATGAAAATAGGATAACAGTAGATTGTGTGTTTTCATATGGTTTCTTTTTACTCAAGTACTTTTAAAGCTATAGCATCGTTTCTTTTGACAACATCGGGAGTTATTTTTAGCGTTGAGTTGAGTACCATACACTAATAGATAAAATACTTCACAAAATTAAGAAATTACCATTCCTTATCCAGTACTTCTTTTCATCAAATTTTTTCTTACACTCTTTTAAATATAATAAATAGTGAAGAACTTAAGGTAAATGCGGGAGGGTATCCCATGAAATTCAAATTATCTTACGTTTTTTGCAATTTGCGGTCAGTATTATGTTTTATGTTAATCAAAATATGATTCGCGGCCGTTAATCATATTTATAGAAGAGCCGGCGTATTTATAGAGTTGTAATACTTAAAATCATCAATATAATTCTCTTAGTTCATATTACGGTACGTAAACACACTAATATTATAAAAGCGAAAGTTTGTGAGTGAGTGTGTGTGAGTTTGTATGTTTGCCCGTCCTTCACGCTCAAACGGCTGAACGGAACTGGATGAAACTTGGCACAGACGTAGTTTATGACCTGGATTAACACATAGGATTTTAATTTATCCTGGCAGTACGTTCTTTTCGAATAATTTCCGAAACACACGCGGGCGAGGACGCTGGCAGCAGCCTTTCTTTCTATATTTCAAGTAATTATGACTGGAGGGCAATTTTAACTTAGAGAATTGTATAATAATATCCTTGGACATTTCACACAACGCCATATCGTCCCAAGCTAAGCAACATAATGCTTGTGTTATGGTAACGAGATGGCTGATAGACTACTTATATACATTTTTTTTTTTTGTAAATACATACATATTATAGATCGAAAAACACCCAGACTCGTAACAAATACTTGCAGGTCGTACAAATATTTGTTCCGTGCGGGAATCGAACCCGCGACATAGTGCGCATCAGTCAATCGCTCAACCACTGATTATGATTCAGTAGATACTTACTTTTTGCATCCGCGTATCAAATTTTCATCAACATTCAACCGCCTTGACACTGATTGGCAAAATGCAATAATTTTAATTTCGCGGTCTATCTTGTCGTATCCCCTTTATTTCTTTTTCCTCCAAACAAAGAAACATAGAAACTCAAACAATTCAAAACTGAACAGTCTTCTCTATTGATCGGCAAAACTTCTCAATATTACTTCAAAATCACGTGCAAACGAACCCCCACAAACTCACTTATTACACTTACTAACTTTAATCCCCAAAAAGTCCCTTCACCATCAATTTATTTCCAACCCTTCTTCACCAGAAAACAGAGTTCAAAATCAATTGATAGATGTATAAATACAACAAGTAAGTCAATCGTGAATCTGTTTACTATATTTGGATCGGCAGAGGAGAACAGGTGCATTTTATCGTGACCAAACGGTTGTATAAATTCAGTTTTTACGATACAAACTGTATTATAATGTTTCTAGTACAGACGCCAGCACATCAAGCTATCCCTAACTGTCAAATTTTCTACAGTAAAAATGAACCTTATGTCTTTGCAATAAAGTTGAAACACTAGCAAAGAAATTTGACAGATTGTGGTAACTTGATGTGCTGGCCTCTGTATACTCTACTCCGTAGTGAATTTTCAGGAGAAAAATAGCAAAATATGAATGCTATATTTTTAGGATTAACGATATTATGAAAGAAGTACTCATATCATATTCTAGTAAGCGAACGATTTGATGAATGAGCATTGATAATCACGCTAGCTCAAGACGGCTTGCAATTATAGTTGGCCGATATCAGTACTACTAGTAAGCTACCCCAATCTGTCAAATTCCTCTGATAGATTTTCAACTTTATTACAAAAGAATAAGGTTCATGTTCAATTGGGAATATTTGACAGTTTGGTATAACTGGATATGCTGACACCTGTACTTATGAACTGAAAATCCCTGGAACCTCTTTTAACATTGTTATAATGTAAATTGGAATAGTTCTTGACAAATAGTACCAATTACATCTCCGGTAGTTCACGAATATTTTAGAAGAACTGAACGGGAACGAGAAAGTGCCAATGAGAGTACCGCTATCGGCATTGTAGTGTCAACTAAAACTAATGGCCAATTTCCTTTAGTAGACTTACAACTTGAACAGAATGACAAGCACCTGATTAACCTGCTTTATTTCAGAGCTACTATTTAGTAGGATTGCAGAAGTGGAGTGGATACAGCCCGTGTTAAATGTTACAACAAAGTATCTTGGTGAGATATTTCAATTAAATGAAAGAAAGACAGAGTTTTTACTGGGACTCGTCCGGGGAGATCACAAATCGCTATACATGGTGATTTTTAATTCATTTTTTTTAGATATTTCAGAGTTGTTTTCTTAGTGAAAGTTGCTTATAATCATGGGTACTTTCACGCCTTTATTTATGATAACTTATGAAAAATTTCAGCGCAGAACCTTCACTATAATTCACTAATAGGAGCGGAAGGGAGTGTCAGACTCTTACTCACTAAAACCCATCCATGTTCCTACTTTAACCCTTTATGTTCCGGGGTAGCGGTAACCCTGTCGGACAATCCCACTGCCCAGCAAAGCACACCTGAGCTATAGTTTTAGAACAATAATAGGTTCACGTCTTAGCCACGTACCTACCACGCTTACGGTAAATTCGTGTGGGGGCGGGCAGCGTTGCAGATGTCGGAACAAATCCCTGAATACAAATCTCTTTGGTACATCGCAGGAATAAATTGAACATAGAGTCTAGTTTTTGAGTTATGTTTATTAGTTCTTAGTAGGAAGATAATAGGAATATTTTTCGACTTTATTTTATTTATTATAACTTTAGTTAAATAACGGTTTCCACTCTATCGTTATTTCGATTTAAATGTTTAATGAACTCCGTTATTTCACGAAAAGTGCAAAGAAATGCCATTTATATTTAAAAAGAATACTTTAAAGTAGTGTATTTTTAACTATATTACACAATAACTGTCGTTATTCTGCCGTAATTTGTCTAAAAGTAAAATAAAATATAGGTAAACCATTACTGTGTACGATTTTCGAGATACTTTATTAACAAAAAAAAGAACGTTAAATAAATGAGTACTTATATATGTATGTATGTTATGGGTCATTGAAAATGAACTAAAATGACATATATTTGTACGTTTTTGACACATCTCGCGACCCTGGGGTCCCGGACCTTTGGAAGGCATACGAGGGGCCGAAGCCATCTCGCAGAGGCCCCTAAGACCTAAATGTTGAGGATTCACCAACGGACGATTATCCCTGTAGGTATGTCTATGCAAGTGCACCCATGTGTTTTATTCGGCAGACCCTACCTAACGTTGTAAGGACTTACTTGTTAGAAAAAGACGTCAAAAATGCAGTGTAAAATTATTCTTGGGTCAATGAACTAACAAGGCAGAATAAATCTGGCAACGGAAACCTGAAAATGGAGTGTTGTAACTTAGTCCGGGAGATGTCAAAGCAAGACTTTGATAGATCGATTTGATTGACTGATACCCAAACATCATGCTGAATGGAATGGTGAATGTTTACTGTTATACCACAAAGTGTAGTGTACTTAGGGTTCCCAACTTTTTTTACAAGAAATAAAGTGTGAGATAGAAAAAAAAAACAGTACTGTAGAGAAATGAACAAAATATTTTTTTACGTTTTAAATACATATTTTTATAGCTTCTTGCATAACTAATCAATGTACTACATATATATTTTTTAAGGCTTCATAAGCCTCTATTTAATTTTCTTGACATTAATAACGGAAAAAACCCTGTCAGTAAATGCTGAAGTGGCAGGAACATATAGTAGATAGGAAACAATCTTTTGAGTGTGTTGAAAACAAACAGTATTATGTATACTTTTTTTTGTTCAACAGTAAAAAGTATACCACAGTGAAAAACAGTATAATACAGTTTTTATCACTAAGTTGGCAACCCTAAGTGTACTATTAATTCTGTATCAAACGTGGCGTTATAAACAGTTCTGAAAGCAAATGTACGATTTTACACGTAGCACTTAGTTTTATTAATATTATAACATTGGTGTTGTTTATAATTACTCACGTAATTAGTGGTTGTAAGTAAGTATTGTAGGTATTGTAATTATTCATAAATGTGTTAAAGTGAGAACTAAGTATTAAGTTTGAAGTTTAAGTAGTGCATAAAGACTCGCCAGACCCCACAGTCAAATGATTGCTAAGATTTTGTGGGGCTTTGTTTATCGGAAGTACTTAACGAGCTGATCCGACGTTGTCCTATCTTAACCCTTGCTACCTACCCTACCTACCATACCTACCCTACCTACCCTACCTACCCAAAAAACATTTGTCAGGGAAAATGTTTTATCTTTTGTTTTATTATTCATCAATTTTCCAATAGTTATTCTGCTCTTCAGGACGGAGAAACATACAACAAATCAAAAACCATGAAACTCGGTGCAGCCGTTTTCGAATTATAAGTGTCCGAACTAATTAAACTTAATACTATACATTAAAAAAGAATAAGATAAGATTTTACATACTGTAACTTATAATAAATAGCAATAATAAGTGTGGAACATCCACACTTGTCTTATTATTGCTATTTATTATAAGTTTGCGTATTGCAATTTCGCACCAAGATAATTCCATAAACACAGACCTACTTGATTGTTTATACCATCAGCGGGTTTCCTAGAGTATTAGGTACTTACGGATAACTGGCATTACGGCAAACAGCATATCTTTTCCGTTCGCAATAAAAACTGATTACTCAATACTCAATTTCTTTATTGCGTTCCAAAATGTACATAAGTTTACATTGGTTGGTGGGTTGTAGTAAGTCACAATTTTGGACCCTGTCGGGCACAGCATAGAATGTGGGAGAGAGGAGGAAGAGCACTGAGTGTTTACTTCTAATACTAACTATATATATAGGAACTTATTTATATATTGCACATTACTTACATTTATTATTAAAACAAACATAGATTTACATGACTGGATAGATTGTGGGATTATACATAAGCATAATCAGTCCAGACAGTTCCCACTGCTGGGACACAGGGTTCTTGTGAGAGGGAATGGGCCGTGCCCGTAATCCACCAGTGCGGGTTGGTAGATGTCACATGTCTTCGAATTTTTTGTTCTAGGACATACCGGTTTTCTACGATGTTTTCCTTCACCGTTTTGAGAGCTACAGTGATGAAATGATTTACACAAATTAAAGCGCCTGCTTAGGTTTTAACTCAAGTTATTAAAAAGCATAACATCATAAAGAGCTAATGTATTTTATTTACGACGGCAAATTAATTACTTAACATTTTGTTATTTAAAACCATAATAATTAACAAAATTACAATTAATAAAACAGTTAATTTTACTTAAATACAAACAATTAATTCACACTAGTTTAATTACAAAGCAAACAAGTTACACCAAATTCTAACAACACTAGGGAATTGCCATCATAAATAAATAATTATTTTGGTGGCAACACTTAATAATAATGGCGAACGACTGTTTCTCTAATTGTAGCGTATAGCTGGCACTGTAAATATAAATTTTATAGTTATTTTATGTCGGGTAGGCGATATATGAAAATATCGTGCGTAATCTGAATGGACCGTTTCCTTTAATGGCATTTTTGTCGGTACTTTCAAAGCCGTGCAAATGATTTAGTGACGGGAATATAAGGCGGTTGAATTAAGACGTTAAAGTTACGTTTGTAGGAATTGAAATTTATTTGTCTGAACTTAATATACGAAAAGGTTCAAGGGTGCAAGTTGACCAGCTGAGCTTGGACATAAATTCATTAATTTCTTAATTAAAAATCCTAATGCATGAGCTCTTTGTTGTTGCTGTTTTTTTAAGCATTTAATTAAACAAGACAAAATTAAATATAATTATGTAACTACACCATATTATTATTTAAATGTTTAAAAGAGGCTGTTATAGTTTTAAACCTACATTATGGAAAATAAATATGAATTTGGAACCTGAATATTGTGAACATGACAATCAAGTTGTTTCAGACACCGTAAGAACATATCGCACCTTTAGAATAAAAACGACACAATTCAAAAAATCAAAAATTGAGTTATCGTCATCTTCAAAACGAAAATAGTGAAAAGACTTTTTTATAATTTGCAGCACAAATTGTGAAAACGAAATAATAGACCAAATAGTACGGAAGTGTTAAGAACTTTAAAACTTCTTTTGCTATTTCCATAAAAGTCACTTTTTTGAATTACGTCGTTTTCATTCTAAAGGCGCGATATGTAATCTTTAGAAACGAAATAATTTTATAGGTCTCTGAGCTGGAAAAGTTACTCAAAAAACGCATTTTCTCAAGTATCAGAATACGAGAGCCAAGATATTTATCTGTTTTTCGGCCTCGAAGTCTTTATTTTTAATTGCCTTTTTTTTCAATATTCTGTTTTGTTTAAAAAAAAACAGTTTATTTCCTGTGCGTGTCCGGAACAAAATATTGTTCTCTCTTTCTTTCATTTTGAATGGGCGTTTTTCAGCACAAATTTCTCCCGTATGTAACTTACACAGATTGTACCAAGCACAGACGTAGAGTATTAGCAAACACACTGTATTCACGCAAAATTTATACACCCCGTATCAAAGAGGCGGGAAACTTGGAATATTAAGTTTTATATATTAAGATAGAGAGCTGAGCTTAGCGTGTTGAGTTTCATGAATACGTTTCTTGTATTCGAACTTAGTCGGAGAAAAGACGTCTTATCTATGTATACTAATATTATAAAGCTGAAGAGTTTGTTTGTTTGAACGCGCTAATCTCTGGAACTAGGTACTGGTCCGAATTGAAAAATTATTTTTGTATTGGATAGTCCATTTATCGAGGAAGGCTATAAGCTATGTAACATCACGCTTCAACCAATAGGAGCCGAGCGGGGGCAGCTAGTTAACTTATATTGGTGAAAATAAGAAGCCATGCAGCTTCACCAATATTGAAGCTGAACCTTCATGCCCAAAACCTCAAAACCTCGAAGAGTTGAGCAGGACACCTAGCATGGCGCAGTGATGTTACACCTTACACCACGTAAGGTGCCTGAGAGATATATTTCTCAATAGCATGTGAAGCTAAGTCAGAGGCCCATGGGCCGCATAAAAACTCTGACACCAGGTTAGTCACTAACCACACGAAAAGAAGAAGACCGAGTTACGTCTAAGGACTGGAACACCTGGTGTCGGTGGTGCGGCGACGCGGCTGACGACGATGCTCAGAGCGGCTAGTGCTCATCTCGTTTTGCGCAGACGCACCTTTACAGTTTAGAGCCTTGCCCAAAGTGGGCGATAACGCCCTATTAAGGTCGCTGCAGGCCTTTTTTTTAAGGCTGGGAAATCATCCAATGACTTCTCCCGCTCTGGGTGGAGCGGAAGGGAGTGTCAGACTCTTACTGACTAAAACCCATCCATGTTCCTTCCTTAGCCCTTTATGTTCCGGGGTAGCGGTAACCCTTTCGGACAATCCCACTTAGTCGCTGCAGGCCTAAAGTAAGAGACTCAGAAAAAAAGGGGGTCGTTATTTTAGGGGGGCGATTTGTAATTTCATCTAGATAGTGGTTTTTAATGGGGGCGCTACAAAAAAACTATTTTTAAAGTGGGCAGTAGACAATATAAGCTTAGGATCCCCTGGTTAGGTAATACCCATCACAACCAGGACAACTGACATTATAAAAATCATAATAGTAGGGCCCCACATGCATTAGTACCTACAATATTCCCAGAAAATTCTAAGCGTCGCCATTACTTCTCCGGTATTGTGGGGTGACCAACTATTACTGCCTGTGATTATACCACTAATAATCGCTTCGTACGATCGACTACTATGAAATATTTTCACTTAGCTTGTGTGTTCTAACTTGGCTACTGGACATAAATTTTTTACGATTTTTTTGACTTTGTGGTCAAAACCTAGACTGATGGTGAATATTAATTTGTCTTTAATTATGACTAGGATTTGAGCAGATCTTGATTGGATGTTTATGTTTGTGTTGTTTGTGATTTGATGTGTATCTATGTGTGGAAATTAGATAGGTATAATAAACCTACCTAATACAAATAAAGAACATTTATTTAGGCTGCAATCATAAACTAAAAACATATTGCCACATGTATAACGAAACACCACCGAGAAAGAGGTAGGATAGGTAGGTGCCGTAGATAAGTACTTAGCGCTACCTGTGCAAAGGCAAGGCCCAGATAATACTAGTCTACATAATAAAAATGAAATGCTGTTCGTCGATAATAGAGCCAAGTTCCTAATATTTTTCAAAATAAACTAAAACATATAAATAAAATTATATTTAACAAATGGTAAAATTCGTGCAACATTTTGTACGAAGACACAACAACGTCTGTCGGGTGGGCTAGTGCACAAAATTCCATCATTTTATTTAAAGGAGTGCCTGTGTTCTATAAATAACTGTATAAAATAAAACCCTGCAGATAAAACGACCACATAAAATCCCATTTCTTTTATCAAAAGTTAAAACCAAATCTTATTTACAAACACAAGACCCAGCGAAACGGAAACCAAATTCTATTCAACGGCGGGAAAAAAAAATCTTTGTGAAAAATCTCTTGAACAAAAACCCCGAAGTTGTGCAACCTTCTTATACAACGGAACAGGCACTCCGCCGAGATAACGCTCCATGCAGAAAAACACTTAAAAAATAATAATAGCTGGAAAAGTTTCCACTTCGCTCGTTCACTTAAAGCGCTATTACACTCAAGTGCCACTTGAGTTAATATACGATTCCAACTTAACATCTGCAATCTTGGAAGACACACTAATTAGTTTGCCCTTTACTACAGTTTTTGGTGTCTCTAGAGACAGACCAGGTGTCGGTTTCTGCCATTTTTTGTTTTTTTTTTTAATAAAATCGTTTGTCCCCATTTTGGTGGACTTCTAAGTTATTTTGTTTGCTTAGTATAAGATTAGAACTTAACACCATAATTAGTTTGCCCTTTACTACAGTTTTTGGTGTCTCTAGAGACAGACCAGGTGTCGGTTTCTGCCATTTTTTGTTTTTTTTTTTAATAAAATCGTTTGTCCCCATTTTGGTGGACTTCTAAGTTATTTTGTTTGCTTAGTATAAGATTAGAACTTAACACCATAATTAGTTTGCAATTTACTACAGTTTTTGGTATGGATCCCTGGAGACAGACCAGGTGTCGGTTTTTGCCATTTTCGTTTTTTTTAGCAAGATCTTTTGTCCCATTTTTAGTGAACTTCTAAGTCATATTGTTTGCTTAGTATACGATTACTACAGTATACAGTAATTTTGGTAGACACTAATTAGTTTTGTTTGCCCTTTACTGTAATTTTTGTTATCTCTAGAGAAAGACCAGTTGTCGGTTTCTGCCATTTAATTTTATGGGCAACTACTTTGATTCTTTTTTTGGTTCTAAGTCATATAGTTTGCTTAGTATACGATTAGTATTTAACATCTGCAATCTTAGAAGACAGTAATTAGTTTGCCCTTTACTTACAGTTTTTAGTATCTCTAGAGAAGGACTTATTTCTGCCATTTTTTTGAGCAAGATCTTTTGTCCTCTTTTCGGTGGACTTCTAAGTTATGTTGTTTGTTTAGTATACAATTAAACTTAACACCTGCAATCTCGGAAGGGACACAAATTTATTTAAGAAATGTACATAGGGTTCCTTTCATCCCGAAAAAAAGTCCTGTTCCCGAGGAAAACAACAAAAACGATCTTATGGTAAAAGATGGCGCCACGTCTTTCGAATCATATTATAAGTATAACAAGCAGAGTGCAAAGAATCGATTTTCAAATTTTAAACTAACGCAAAGCCGCGGGCCGACGACCGTACGTAATTTTATAAGGCACTATCCAAGCAAAGTTTCATTCGTTAGGAACCTACTAACGTCACTATATCAGCCACTAGCAAAAACCACTGAGTGGCTCGGTATGGCACAGCACGATAAAAGGATGAACCACTCTGCTTTTAAGTTCCTAGTCAGTGTAGGCGGCTTTGTATTACCGGAATATTCTCGCATAACTTAGCACTGAAAAAATAGATACTGAAAAGTTGGAACGAAAATAGGCATGGATTTGTATGGTGTCTCGCATACTCGGTTCATTATGGTCTGGTAGTCCAATTCCAATTTGCAGTATACCTCGACCTCGTAATTGTCTTGTCTGTCTTACCACCCTTTTTTTTGAAGGTGGGAAATTATCAAATGATCTGAAGTGGGAAATCATCTTACCACTCTGGGTGGGGCGGAAGGGAGTGTCGTTAAGTGAGACTCTTACTTACTAAAACCCATCCATGTTCCGTCCTTAGCCCTTTATGTTCTGGGGTAGGGGTAACCCTTACGGACAATGCTGCTTATCCGGCAGGCTTCGGCCCTTCGAGTCACCCATGTACGGATCAACTTCGGCAAACGTTGCTTAACCTTGAACATTGACTCGTGCGGCTGTTGTCACTTAATCTCAAATGTGTGTGGTTGAGGTAAGTACGTGAGATCAGGTTCCTACTGTTGATGAAAGTCAACATTAATATTACAAACAAATCGACCGTCTGGCAGTGTTTTCAGAGCTTTTTAAAAGTTAATTTTCCCCTAATAGTAAGGTTCAGACAATTGGACCCGATAAGTGGCGATAAAAGACTCGATAACTATTACATCGGACTAAATACCGCCATTGAAGTAATATATATACACGATTACGTATTCTTTAAAGTATCCAGCATCCTTCGACCCATTTAAGACAATTCCAAAGTGTTGTTCTGCACACAAACAGTTTGTATTTGAATTATAAAAGCCGACTCATCTATATCTCTTTCACTTTCATCGATACGTGCAAGCGAGAGGCAAATAACAATAACAATACTGCCCCCATTTCTGATCCCATTCTCATTGTACTTTACAAATCTCGACTTCCAATACCTAATGAAAGTTGCAAGGTATTACAGTATGAACGTGGACGGGGCTGGTCCATTAGTGGACGACTGCACCTCCCCTATATCGATGTTTAAGTATCGGACCACTCCACCGAATGGTATCGAGACTTCGATAATGTCCCCTCTCTATTTTTTACTTATTAATATTCCCGGATTAATGCTACTGCAATTGTGTCGCTCATTGTTGAGGATTTTTTTGATTAGAGTGACGTCACTAGTTAGTCTTCTTAAGGCGTATCTCCGTGCGAAATGCAGCCGTTTTTTGTGCAGTTTATCGGAGCCAACTTCTCTTTATGCAAATAAATCGACTGCCTATCTGACCTCCACAACCCAGTCACTAACTGGGTAGTACGATACCCTTAGGTAAGACTGGATGTCAGACTACCCGTAACGACTGTCTAAGATCCACGAATGACAGCCGGGACCAACGGCTTAACATGCTTTCCGAAGCACGGGGTCTCGAAATCCGAAGATGGTCACCCATCCACAAACCAACCCCGGCAAACGTAGCTTAACCTGATAGATCGATCCGTGAGGCTGTTATTACTTAGCCACATTTAATTTACCCCCTAACAACGAAACCACAGAAATGAGAAATAATGATTTATAACATGAATCTCCTCCTAAAGTACCTAACCATTATTTTGTACTTATGATGTAGCCAGCCCCCAACTTTAATGCGTGTTGCGTATTTATCAGATTTGTTTGGAATCAAACACCCATAAACAAGGGACGTGGAACTTCTGAAGTACTCAGGACTAAAAAAAAATGTTTTTTAATATAACATTCCCCTATGCAAGTGACAAACATGTTCACACATGTACCTACCTATAGTTGTATAGGCGGGGCGCACACAGCGACAGTATTAATTTCAGGTATGGCGCGATGGCGTCGTGTCACCATGACTTGGCTCCTGCATTAAGAAAGGCACACACCTTGCGTTTATTTTATAGACATTTTATTTTCACAGTTTCAAAATTATATTTCATTTTTGCTGAAAATGCATTGGATCTTTGACAGTCGTTACGTGTGGCCAGTAGCCCGAAAGTCTGACAACCACCCCAACATAGTTAGGAAAAGACTAGGCAGATTGATTATATTGCAGAAAATGCATAAACATAAAACAGACAGGTTAGATCTGTTTACTTGTTCTCTGAGTGAGTTCACATAAACAACGATGTATAGAATATGTTATTGTACTTAAATAATAAAACTGTAATTATGGCCACACAATTGAATTAGGAAATTCCTGTAAGGATAGTGATGTGAGAAAATAAATAAAAGTGAGGAAGCATTTTCACAAAACAAAGCAATTCATTTTTTTCTGTTAAAACTCGCTGTTGGCTTTAGCTTTAAGTAAATAGACTTTTGACTTAAGAGGGATGCGCTAAAGCAGCCAACAAAATTCCAATTATAATAAGTTTTTTGGAATTTGCAGATCAGTCTCAGGATTATATGTTGATTCAAATATGATTTGCGAACTCTCGAGTTCGAACCCTAAGCTGCGTGCCTTTATATTCGTATAAAGGCACGCAGCTTAGGGTTCGAACTCGAGACCTAAGTATGACTTGGCAGTCCGACGGTCACACCACTAGGCTATCACTGCTTACCGGCTTACCGTTTAAAACCGTCATGTTTGCGCCCAACCTTAAACCACGTCACGTATGACACTTAATTAAATTACATTCACTGCACCCGCGAGTTATAAATCATTGGGGTGTCGTCCTAGAGAGGATGAAATAACCATAAAATTTACTTGTAATGTGTTAAAATTAATTATTTAAAAGGATGGAATATTTAATTTTAGTACCGAGTATTGCATTAACATACCATCATAATAAAACGAATATTTTCTTATTTATGGCTTTAGCAAAAAAAAATGTTTGATTAAGTACACACAACATTACGCCTGTGGTAAAGCAGTGATAGCCTGGTAGCGTGACCTTCGACCTCGAAACCTATGACTTCCAAGTCATAGGTTTCGAGTTCGAAACCAAGACAAGCACCTCTGATTTTACGGATTCATGTGCGTATTCTATAATTATCACATGCTTAAAAAATCGGGAAGGAAAAGATCGTGAGGAAACTCGCTTGCCTGAGAGATGTTATTACTCACCAGCATGTGAAGCTAAGTCAGTGGCCCATAGGCAGCATAAAAACTCTAGACACCAGGTTAGTCACATACTACACGAAGAAGAAGAATAACGCCTGCATTCCCTAAAGAATAAAGCAGAGTTGTATTGCGTGTTATATGTTTGGCACTGCGTGTATCAATATTAATTGAAACCCCCCACCATACCAGCTAGTACATCCTCAATCGTCGCCAAAGTTTCTCAAACTAGTCCACGCAAAGGTTTGTACCTAAATACTAAAACCAACGGTCTCATCCGAAATTACCAAGTTCATTAAAAGGTCTTGAAAGTCTGGAAACCGCAGGGAAAGTAGACACTGAAGTTACAGTTACATTGAACGTAAGGTAGTAGTGTGAGCTGATATTAGAACGCAGGGAAATCAAATAATCCCAATTGAACATGAACCTTATACTTTAAAACAAAAAGTAGAAAATCTATTACAGAAATTTGGCAGATTGTGAAAGCTTGATGTGCTGGCCATTGTACAATAATGAAAGAAAGAAAGAAAAAATGATTATTCCGCACAAACAAAACGCACATTTCTAAAAAAAAATACTTAGTAACTAAATTCACCCGTGCAAAGCAGCTAAAAAGCCTCGTATTCAGAGCCATTACACAATTGACAATCTGTGTCTCGGCCATGGACAATGGATGGCCACAGATCGGCCACAGACAAAACACTGACACTTATGAACATAATGTTATAAGTGTAGGTTACATGATTCATAAAATGTTATGACGACAGTTGAATCCTCACATTCAACTCGCAACTCAAGTCATAATTGCATGAAAGATTCTTACGAGTTTAAAACCAGTCAATAATTCCTGAAACTCATCATCATTCATCATTCTCCTGCTCTTATCCTAATTTATTTGGGGTCGGCGCAACATGTCTTTTTATTCCATACTTCTCAATTAGTCGTCATCTCGGTAGTCACTTCCTTTCCAGCCATATCATCTTTCACACAATCCATCCATCGTTTCTTTGGTGTTCCTCTACTTGTATTCTCATTCATACTCACAACTTTCCTGACAACATTTTCCTCAATCCTCCGCATAACATGCCCATATCATGACAACCGATTTCCACACACTTTTTCGGTGACCGGTGCCACTTTCAGACTTCATCTTCCTCTTCATTTCTGAAACTATCGAGCGAATGAATAAAAAAAAACCCAGTAAATAAAAATGCCTGATAAAAATCAGAAAAACGAGACTTTATTATTCGTCTTATCGTTTCAAAAGCTTACCTCATCGACAAACATAACCATAAAGGTCAATTTCTATTTCTGAAAGAAACAAAAAGAAGCCCCGCAATAATAAAAGTTTAATTAAGTGTAACAACACCAATAACGTGACGTCCACCTGCTTCCAAGAACTGCCTTCCCATCTTACGAAACAAAATTTTTACCTTGCCCTAAGAATCCATACAAAGTACAGCGGTTTAAGTTTTGGAGGTCGCTCCAGTTTTATCGACCATAAACTTGAACTTGGCTAATAAAGTTTCGATAAGGAAATCATGTGTACAGGGGAAGGTACAAGCGACTTGTTTTTAAGTATAAAATCTGTTCGGGCTGTAAAATTCTTTGGAACACGTGGTTTAATTTTTATGATCGAGCGGTGATCATGAAGTGATTTTGTGAATAATGATGAAGAGATATTTGGAACATTTAGCTGACAGTTGTGAACTATATACGGACAGTCCAGCTATAAATTTCAGAACCATGGCTATCCATGACGCGGCTCACCATCAATCCTGCACTTGCGCATTATTGTGTATAAACAATCTACACGGGCCTTGCAAACATCCCTGACAAAAACTACAGCCTTTTTAAGCAAAAACTGAAACATGGGTTATTTTACTCAACATTATCAACAAAAAGTCTTCTTCTTATTTGGCCCAAAATTCAGCAACGCGAATACCGTTTACTATGTTTATTATTGTTTCCCTTTACTATGGGAACAAATCTGAAATCGCGTAAAAAAAAACAGCTGTTCCATTACATTATGCTCGCCATAAGTCGTCAAAATGTACGGTAGGTACAGCTGAGATTTTTTTGCGATTTCAGGTGTGTTCCCATTAAAAAGTTGTTCATAATAATGAGTACAAATGACCCCTTTCAATATTGCCCATGAATTCAATTTCACCCTGTATTAGGTACGTATAACAAGAAATCTACTTTTAAATTTTTGTCTGTGTGTTTGCCTCTCTCGCATGGCATGCTCAGCTCATACAGACATACTCTTGAGCACATTGTAGCAAACCAGAAAAAACGTGAGCGACAAATACCTACTTAAAATTAAACCCACCAGGAAAAAACACAAAACAAATCCATCAATTGTTTAATCGGCTGCCCTTCGACATCAATAGGTCCATAGTTCAAGTTAAACCTTGAAATGGTTTCTTTAAAACAATTTTTTATTTCACCTTCAGATTTCTTGTTGATTGAAAGGAAAACGTGAAATGTTACGAAAACTTCCTTGAGTGTTTTCAAAGTGTTCCAAACTTTGAACTTTCCCCATGTGCACGTGATTGGAAATATGTTTAATTTCAATGTTAACGTTTCCATAAACTTGTTGGGTAATGGCGGAGGTCGAATTATTTTTAAGGTTTTCCGGGTAGAAGTTAAGAGGGTGAGAGGGTTGGGTTCTGACTTAGTTTTTGGGGGGAATTTTCCGGGGTAAAATATGTAGCATGGTAACTGTTTTAATAACAAATCGATGTGCTTTCACTTGTTGATTAAACACGTTGAAAAACATGATGTGACCAGTTGAGACTTCATTCGAATTTATCGGATGATATATAAAATCAACAACGGCATTTATATCTGATCAGTATCTTTTATGGCATATTTTCGTTAGTCGCTAAACGGTCAATATACAGTGTGTTAGGTTAAACGAGGGACTTACTTTCAGGGGTTACTACACTCATGAAAATTATCAACTTTGACTATGGAACTATACCTCAAATCACGAAAAAAATGTTATAAGTTCATTTATGTTCCCATAATTCGTCAAAATGTATGGAATAGCTGATATTTATTTTTAATATTTCAGAATTGGTACCATGGACAAAGTTGTTGATTTTCATGAGTCCTATAAAATCTGAAAGTATGTCCTTCGTTTAACATACTGTATATCATGCGGGGGCTCCCCGTAAACGGAGTAATAAGTAAGAAAGCTATAAATCCCTAATGCAATTGGTACACCGTCTTTGCGGAATCCCTTTACCGGACGTAGCGACCCAAGAAATTCACCGGTCGTTATAAAGCGTGCGGAGAATCACGCACAATGAAAATGACAGATGAAAATGAGCCTTTAAAGCAACTATCAAACGAGCGTAGCTGGTTCTCTGTATACCACAATACCGAAAAACGGTTTCCCGAATACAGGTTTTACGGCATAACTTACAAAAATATTCAGCACCCCACATGCGGGCTCTATTGACAAGTTAAAACGGCTTGCATTCAGGCCTTATGGCATGCATCATTGATATTTCCTGCATCCCTCACACGAGCTCTATCGACCAATGAAATTAAGCCTGTCTGAGAGATATTTCTCAACAGCACGTGAAGCTGAGTCAGAGGCCCATGGGCAGAATAATAACTCTGACACCAGGTTAGTCACTAACCACACGAAAAGAATAAGCCTTGTTAAGCTATACAAAAACAACCTCTGCGAAGATCAGGTCTATAATAATATGGTGCCGTTACTTCTTGACAGAAAACTCTTGAACAAGTAGGAACAAACACCAACAATAAATATATACTCCAAGTAAAAGTTTGAACAACAGCATGAAAAATTAAAAAACACAACAAAAACTTAGTCTGACCTATTTTCATGGATTCATTTTACTTCAAGACAAGCGTGACACCCGTGTTCGGACGGTTTTCACTTGAGAAAAGATTGAGATTTCTTAGTTATATGTAACTTAGTGGAGTTTCTTGCCCGTTCTTCTCCATAGGTACCAACTGCTTTCGAATGGGCAACTAGCTTCATCTTTCTGACTGACCGACCCCTTTTTTTTTTAAGGCTGGGAATTCATCCAATGACTGCTCCCGCTCTGGGTGGAGCGGAAGGGAGTGTCAGACTTTTACTGACTAAAACCCATCCATGTTCCTTCCGTAGCCCTTAATGTTCCGGGGTAGCGGTAACCCTTTCGGACAGTCCCGCTTACCCGGCAGGCTTGGACTGACCAACCCCTTGACAATTCAAAAGTGCCTGTAATTGGTTTATTTGAGATACATGCTTTGAGTCTAAGTTTAAATGCGCCATGGTAGCCCGTGAAATTCAAATATTCAAAGTTTTTTATTTACAGGTCAAATTTACTGGTCAATGTCATGTTGTATGTTGCTCAAAATATGATTCGCGAACGTAGCAAGTATTTATGGGAAGAGCAGATTTTTTAATGGTAACCTTTTTTTTGAATGAATGGGGCCGCTATTCTATTGCGGGTTAACGTGAATGCCTTTCGTTAATTAACATACTGCATAAACCTTTACGTCTCCAAATTATGGCGGAAAGAAAGAAAATAAGTTTATTAAGAAAGCGCATCAATCCGTTGCCATTTTAGATAGATAGATAGATTTATTTATTTCTGAGTATATGGTACATTAAGATCTTAACATTGAACAGTTTCACAAACACTACCGTTGCCGGTGAAGGAATATAAAAATTTATTTACAAAGTCAAAGTGGCCGCAACAATAATTATAATCATAGTATCTGCCTAGTTAGTTTGTCATCGAAACGCTAAGAAGAAGATAATTATAAATTCGTTCAGATGAATATTGGTAATTTTTATACAATGTCAAGTTTTATAAGCACAACTTTATTATATTCATTATATGAATGAAAAATGTAAAAAAAAAATATAGTATAAGTCAAGAGGTATACAAACACACACAAAGGAAGTATTGATAAAATGTAAGTAATGTCAAAATTTATAATTTAAAAATTCATTAACTGAATAGAAACAGTTGTCTAAAAGTCAAGCAAATATTGTTCCTTACAGACACACATCTATCAATCCGCCTAGTCTTTTCCCAACTATGTTAGGGTCAGGTTTCAGTCTAACCGGATGCAACTGAGTATCAGTATTTTACATCGAGCGACTGCCTATCGGACCCCCATAACCCAGTCAGTAACTGGGTATTACCATACTCCTTGGTAAGACTGGCTGTCAGACTTTCGGGCTGCTACCCGTAACGATTGTCAAAGATCCACGAATGACAGCCGGGACTAACGGCTGAACGTGCTTTCCGAGGCACGGAGCAGTGACGATATGTAAAGAGGGTCACCCATCCACGGACCAACCCCGGCAAGCGTAGCTTAACCTGATGGTTCGATCGCTGTTATTACATAGCCACGAGTTCGTCAATTTTACAAATACACATACAGACACAAAAAGCGACTTGAATTTACAATATGTACAGAGACAGATAAAGAAAACAAAGCGCTAGTTCAGAACACGTACTACGGTTTTTGCGCACTATTGTTTCAAAGTTTACAGCGGGACAGCCAGCCTTTTACACAAGTTTTCCATGCCATAGCGTTACGTCCATGGAATTTCAGGCGGCTGAACGAATACAAAAAACGCCTCTTCAGTAATAGTTTAAGTCTCAGCCAAGTGGAAAGTTCTCTGATCGGCTTTTTGTTAAGAATTCCAAGTAGATGTTTGGATTTATTTCTTGTTACATAACATGAACTTATGTAACACTAGCTTCTGCCCGCGACTTCGCCCACGAGGACGTCAGAAATTACCCCGGGATAAAATGTATCCTATGTGCTAATCCAGGTTATAATCTATATCTGTGCCAAGTTTCATCCAGATCCGTTCAATAGTTTTAGCGTGAAGTAGCAACAAATATACAAACACACACACGCACACATACACAAACATTAGCCTTTATAATATTTGAGAGATCACGCTTGTATTTGCTAAAGGGTTAAACAGAGATGTATATTGTGCCCATATCTCGCTTGATACGTAAATAAGATTCATAACACAGACAGGTATAAAGAGTATAAACCCTAAAACACTTCAGACCAAGACATATCAGCGGGATTGTCCGCTACCCCAGAACATAGGCTAAGGAAGGAACATGGATAGGTTTTAGTCAGTAAGAGTCTGACACTCCCTCCCGCTCCACCCAGAGTGAGAGGAGTCATTTGATGATATCCCACCCTCACAAAAAAGAAGACATAAAAATCAAAAATTAATCAGCCTAGCCTTTTCCCAACTATGTTTGAGTCGGCTTCCAGTCTAACCGGGTGCAGCTGAATACTAGTATTTACAGAAGACATAATCAAATGTAATATTAAGATTAAGCACCAGAGCTGACTATTCGCACAACAGATATGGTTCTTGATCCCAATTTATATCCTCATGTACCGACGTCCTGGAATAACCAAGCTGATAATCTAGACTATACATATACAGGGTGGAATTTTGTAATGCCACCTGGAGGGAAAGTACTCTTAATACTGTAGATAGAAAATTTTACTCAAAGAAAACATTCCTTTATTTTTGAATTGAAAGAAAACTGCATTCAAAGATTTTCAAAAATTCGCTTGCCACACCCGGGAATCGAAACGACTAAAATCTGTAAAAATGACAACCTGTACTTTTATTGCATTGATCGTTAGGATGAAATCTTTCTAAGAAACTTGATAAATTAAATGAAAGGAAAACTATACTAACTAACTAAACTATAAACTATACTAAACATAACCTACGAGCCTACAATATTTTTCAAGAGCTGAAGAAAAATCTGAAACGTAGAAAGTAGATTAATTCGAAATAAGGAAATTAATATAAACTGCCTCAATGGCAGCGAGACTTTCTCCTTTATTTCAGAACAAAAGTCCATACAAATGCGTCTGATCGTAAAACCCCTATGTGTTCCAGTCCTCATTTGCATAATACCACGCGTGAATCGGAAAACTTTTATGTAGAAAATATAATTTTATGTTGTTTTCGCTACTGGTTGTTATTTTTATGGCGCCATTTTTGATTTCCGTATAATATGGCGATCGACTACCGTCAGTGTTTACAGACGCAGTCAAAAATCAATCTTCCTAGCCTTTATCCAACTGTGTTAGGTCGGCTTCCAGTCTACCATTCTTTTACATGGAGCGACTGCCTTTCTGAACTCAGTTACTGGGTAACACAATATGCCTTGGTAAGACTTATAATAAATATTACCTCAAAGAGATGTCAGCATTAATGAAGGGCCCTTTCATGCTCGCGAATGAGGTGGCGGGATGGAAGAGAGAAAGGTCGTCCCGTCCCAGGCGCCTCGGGCGTCGGGAGCCACGTGACGACTCCCGGCCACCGTAGGCGCGGGCCTGCGGACGGTGAGTAATGGGTGACTCACCGTCCAATCAGCACCAGGCCCGTGCCGGACGGCGCGTATATGTTCCACGCGCGCCTCAAAGAGATGTGAGCATATGAAGGGGCCCCTCAGGGCCAAGCCTGCCGGGTAAGAGGGATTATCCGAAAGGGTTACCGCTACCCCGGAACATAAAGGGCTAAGGAAGGAACATGTATGAGTTTTAGTCAGTAAGAGTCTGGCACTCCCTTCCGCTCCACCCAGAACGGGAGGAGTCATAAATGTAGCTTTCCCACCCTCAAAAAAAAAATACATGAGTGACCGCAATTATTTAAATTTTGCCATATTAACCTCGAAGGAGAATATTATGCCTTATTGTAAATATCTTTATATTCATAGCCTAGGGAACTAGTTAAAGTAGAATGAATTACACATGAGTAAAGCCAATTAAAGCTCTTGGAAAATTTTGCTGCTCCGTTCATCACAGCAATATTCGCTTGAAAATATTGTCGTAATACAAAACCCTAATTGGTGTAGGGCAAAATGATTATTATTCGTCGGGTCAGCTTGTAGTCAGCCCGTAAAATATCTAGTCATTCCATTTAGAAAGTAAACAGTACTGTAAATTGATAAAATTAATAATAATCTGACCTTTTGGACCCTTGTTAGCGTATGTACTTAGATCATTTACATACCTACCTTTCGGAACGCTATATTAGTGGAGATGGTTTGTAAAAAACCGGCCAAGTACGAATCAGACTCGCGCACGAAGGGTCCGTAGCATTATCTATAAAAATCTGCAAAATAAAATCGATGTGATATCAATTTAAGTGACCAGTATTTTAACATCCATCATCACCTGCATCATCTGCGTACCTATTTCCAGCCATATTGGAATCGGCTTCCAGATGCAGCGGAATACCAGTACCTATTTTACATACAGCGACAGCCTGTCTGACCTCTACAACCCAGTTACTGGGTAATACAACCCTTTGATAAGACTGGATGCATACTTTCAGACGACCCGTAACGACTGTCACAGATCCACGAATGACAGCTGGGACCAACGGCTTAACGTGCTATTTGAGGCATGGAGGGGTGTTGGTGTGTAAGAATGGTCACCCATACACGGACCACACGTGGCTAACGTCGCTTTACTCATCGATCGACCCGTGCAGCTGTTAATCCTTAGCCACTATGTTATTTTAACATTCATATTAATATTGATATAACATCAGTGCATTAATTTTTACTTTAAAGAATAGCCGTGGGTCATGCATGACAGTTGTCTATAGGGGCTCAAAAACATACATAGTTCTACAGTGAACTTCTAGCAGTGAGATGTTACATATTTAATCAAAGAAAGCCTTTATTATAATACAGATTTCGAACCCTACCAAACAGCCGACAAAGCCATGAAAATCTGCAAAGCTTGCCGAACCAGAAACATCAGTAAAAATAACGTTTAAGCATTAACAGCCAAGGTTAATTGTCGAAGCCCGTCAAAGAATCAAAAGACAAGCCCAAAACACGAAGCGCTGCTTTATTGTCATCTAAATTACGTCCAAATTGCTTTGCCATCGGAATTTGTTGTTATTTTAAGTCATTAAAGAGGTTAGGTTGTAACATAAACTCTTATTATGAAAGTTGGATGGCCATTAGCTGTTCGGAGGAGGGTCGGGGCCTTTTGAAGCCTCTAAGCTGTATATATGGAGTAGCTACTTTGACAGCCTGTACTAGTCTTTATAACTGTGAGCACTGCCTGAGGCGGGGTGTACAATGGCGTAGGAGATGGGATATTTTCTTTAGAAGGTAGTCTATTATGAAAGGTGTGGGTTTACGCGCGTTTCTATGTTGTATGGAGATGCTACGCGATGTTATACTAAGAATAGAATAGTTAGTAGAAGAAAGATGATCATATTGTTTTAAATAATTCGTATAATACCAATACCAACCCATCCTACAACCAATCCAACCTACAACCTATCATTCTTTTTATATTTTTGCGTTTGTGTTTTTTCTTTGCGCTATGTTTACCGCAAATAAACGTAATTTCTTTCGATTTTTTCCTTCTTTACTAGATTTGATTGACTGTGTATATCCAAGACCGTGGGAATGCTATATTTTAGACTACTTTTCGTTTGAATAATGTTTTTTCTTAGCTAGATAGGACTAGTTACCAAAAGCCACAGAACACCTTAGATATACTACAAACTCCAAAACTTTCTTAGAACTGAACGAAAACCAGCTTGTAAACTTAGCAAAGTCGAAAAATAAAGCATATTAAATTATGCCTAAGTCTTTACAAACAAGACGAATTGAAGTAAATGTCTTTGAAATAAACCAACTTGAAAAAGTAGGTACGAAATAGTCCAAATCAGGTTAAAAAGAGCTCGCTAGAGGATGTTAAAGGCTCCGTAATCTTTAGATGAAAAGAGGTATTTGTTTAAATTAGTTATTACGTTATGTTATTGTTGGGTCAGGGCGGGTCTGTGTTGTTTATGTCACTTTATGATTCCAGACTGAAACGTTATGACAAAACAACTCCCTACAAATGCTCTTCTATACAGGGTGAAATTGAATTCATGGACATTATTTTAAGGGGTCATTGTAATCATCTTTATTATTCAGCTGCATCCAGTTAGACTGGAAGCCGACCCCAATATAGTTGGGAAAAGGCTAGGCAGATGGATTTTGTACCTACTCATCATTATGTACAACTGTTACTATGGGAACAAAAATGAAATCGCGAAAAAAAACTTGCTGTTCTCTACGTTTTGACGAGTTATGCGAGCATAAAGTATGGAACAGCTGTTTAAATTACACCCTTTATAATCTTGAGCCCTTCACACACTGCCAAAACGCACAACCTCACAAATTCATTGACAGTCAGTGTTGACTAACAGACATCTGGAAACGTCGAGACAATTTGAAATGTGGTGACAAACGTTTGTGGACCAGGATTGAACTACGTATTGACTAGAGTATGATTGGGATTTAGACGTAGATATTCAACAGTGGAGAAGACGGGCGGGAGAAATTAGTGTCGACCGTGTAAATGGTCCTTTTACATTAGTTCATAGAAATCTGTGAAGCTTTCTTGGACTAATGTCTTGATTGAAGCCACTAATGGCGAAAATTGTTTGAATAGAATTGAATAGCGACAGTTGTTATCCAATTTTGCGATTTTGAAGGGAATCTATAATTCATTGCTTCATATTTATGTTTGGGAAATTCGTCTGCTTGATAATTTAAATAACGGAAGAGTAGTGTTGAATTGTCAATATAAATTGAGAAATAAATAACAATACAGTTAATTTAATCAATGTTTTATATTTTATTTTCATCACTGGCAAATGTCCCGTTCCCTGGTAAAAACATATTAAATTGTCTGGTAAATCCATCTTCACTACTTATTATAAAGCTAAGTCGCTTCCCGCGTCTGTCCTAATGTTTGTATGTATGCTTAGATCTTTAAAACTACACAACGGATTTTGCAGTTTTTTTTTATAGAGTGATTCAAGAGGTAGGTTTATTTATATGTATAATAACATGCAATTTTTGTCAACCACGCGGGCGAAGCCGCGGGCAGAAGCTAGTTGTTAATATCATAACAAAGATTTTTTATACCAAACTGTTTATAAACCTTATTAACTTTATAATTAAATCCATCGTTACAAGTTTCAACATCCTCATCAAAATTCTTCCGGCTAAAACAATTTAACGCTACCATGTCATTGAGGTAATTCTACACCAGAATGCTAAAAGCTAATTGAAAGTCTAAAAATACGCCATGTTGGCAACTGCTTGACTGACACATGGATGGACGGGTTTCTTTGTTAGCGGCACCGCTGCGTCCACGTTGCTTCTTTACGGTTGTGAATTTTTAAATCGAGATTCATCGGATGAGTTATAGGGGTCGAGTTTTAAGACGTGCACGCTGTAGTTGACATGATTTTTTAAATACCATATTATGTTTCTTGACATTCTTCTTCTTTTCGTGTGGTTAGTAACTAACCTGGTGTCAGAGTTTTTATGCTGCCCATGGGCCTCTGACTTAGCTTCATATGCTGTTGAGAAATATCTCTCAGGCATGCCGGTTTCCTCACGATGTTTTCCTTCACCGAGTGAGAAGTATATTTTTATTATCACTACATAGTATAAAACAAAGTCGCTTTCTCTGTCCCTATATCCCTATGTATGCTTAAATCTTTAAAACTACGCAACGGATTTTGATGCGGTTTTTTTAATAGATAGAGAGAGTGATTCAAGGCGAAGGTTTATGTGTATAATTTGTCGATATATTATGCGGGCGAAGCCGCGGGCGGAACCTAGTTTTCTATAAATTATCACTTAATTTCCACATTTATGAATAGTTTTTATTTGGCAGAATAACAGTGTCAGTCGACTGTGTAAAGTGTTCCGTCCAACCGCTGTAAACGCTACACTCCTTTTTGTTTTGGTTTGGATATGATCAAATAACTTTCCCGCTGCGGGATAAGCAAAAGGGCATGTCCGTGTCAAGACTTTTATTGACTAAAACCTACTCGTGGTCCTTCAGTTGCCTGTGCTTGGTAACTCTTTCGAACAACCTCGCGATCCGGGCAGGCATTGGCCCTAAAGCGCTACACTCCTGCAAAAGTGGTTTTAGTTTATTAAAGCGCCGTGTTGACGGCGGTCACGCTTCCAGCAGCACAGTTATGTACTAGTTCTTAATGACAACGATCACTTAACTAATTCGTTAATAAATAAATTTCTTTACCCACAATTGCATTGACGGCTCCATCTAAAGCGTCTCCCCGTATATTTTCACTCGTTAACGGAAACTAGATTTCTATTTATATTTATAGCAAAGACTAAAGAATAATACGAAATCAGATAAGTGTCACTTTATATGTCACATCTTCATGGCATAGTTATTCGGAAATGGGTTTTTTATTAGTTTTTCTTGAAGTGTTTTATTAGTAGAACATTTTAGTTCATTGTTTTAGAATAAATTATGTGTGGCCAGTATGAGTTTCTTAAAACACTCGTATGTCAACGTGCAAGAGAAAACCTAACCTAAAATTGAAGGTTTTTAATATTCAAACCAGTAGACTTACGGAAAACTCTTTAGTAAAAAAATAAAAGGGATTCATGGCATAGCATCACGCCTGGAATCCCAAAGGTTTAGGCAGACTACACCCACATTCCGCCAGTTAAGTTTAAGACCCATGTAATAGGGCCTGTTGCAGACCTATTGCCATCAACCAGGCATAAATCCAGTCTCCAGACGGCTACTGCAAAATTGCAGATGGAATAACACAATAACACTTAGCCCGCCACTGGAATCGAACTCAGGACCTCACGCTGAGCAGTAGAGCTTGCGACCACTAAAATAACAAAATTCACAGACAATAATGACACTGACAGCCCTTAAACGTGGGTTACGTGGTCAGTTTATGAGGTTATGATTCAATGTAGTCATGAATCTATATTCTTACAAGCTTCTAACTTACAAACACCGTTAGACCAAATGAATTTTTAACTAAAGATTTAAAATATAATCTCTAAGCCTAAAATCTGCTCTCAAATTACCAAGAGCTCAAGGTTTTGAATATCTCTTAAAAGTGGTGGCTTAAAAGATGTACCATCGCGAACACTGGCGTTGGACCACTTTTCATTCTTATAACTAAGGGCATAAGGGTGAGATCTGGTCAACCGCAAACGTTTGCAGTTGTACATTGTCTATCGTTGAAAGGGTTATTTTGACGAGTGGCGTACACCTAATCCGTTTTCGATCGTACTATGCTCATATGACTAGGAAGTATGTTCGTAGGTTCATTACTTCTACCGACATCGTTCGATGACGTCTGAAAACTAGGTGTGCGTAGCCTTTTTTTTACATATGTATGGCACGACCGGCCGAGTTCGGCCGACGACGTACAATTATAATTCGGTCGATGACGGATCAGGTGTACGCAAGCCGTGAAAGGGCTCGATCTAATTTTGGTAATGTTAAACCCTACAGTTACCTTCGCTAAATCCAAGATCATCGTCCTTGTAAATGTGAACATTATACAGACGAGAGAATTAGGTAAGTTTCGGGTTTATCCTTTCTGGTAAAACATTGATTGCCTTTGTACTAACACTTTTCTTTGCGATGTTAGGTGGAATTTGATCTTGTAAGCCTAGTAAGGATCATGTTTATTGGTGCTTGTTCTGGAGAAATTGGAATTTAGAACATCGTATATATAATTAAGTATGGATAGAATACGTAATGAGTATATAAGAGGAAGTCTGAAAGTGACACTGGTGACAGAAAAGTTTTGTAGAAATCGGCTGTCATGGTATGGGCATGTTATGCGGAGGAATGAGGAAAATGTTGTCAGGAAAGTTGTGAGTATGAATGTGGATGACTATACAAGTAGAGGGAGACCAAAGAAACGATGGATGGATTGTGTGAAAGATGATATGGCTGACTGTCTGAGATGACGACTAATAGAGAAGTATGGAAGAAAAAGACATGTTGCGCCGACCCCAAATAAATCGGGATAAGGGCAGGAGAATGATGAGAATGATGCCGTAGGTGCTTTTGTCAATCTTATAATCTAACTCTTTATGTACTACCCAAATAATATCTGCAGTGATAGCCTAGTGATGTGGTCATCGGATGGTCAAGTCCATAGGTCTCGAGTTCGCATCTAAAGTAAGTACCACTGATTTTACGGATTCATAATTGTAAATGTGCGTATTGTATAATTATTACTTGAACAAAAACACACATTTTAATTCACAAAGTTACCCAATAATGTACTTCAGTTTACAGATGAGAAATATTTAAAATAAAGTGATGTTCTGTGAATGCACCAAAAGTAACAATGCAATCAGTTTCCCAGTCAATTGTATCGTTAATTGGATGAGTCAGTAATTATATTTTGCTGTGATGCGGAGCTGGTATTCCTAATTGCTCTTGCAAATATCACATTCTGCGATGTAAAAGAAAATGCATGTTGGATTTCAGGAAATTTTATCTACGTAGGTAGGTAATATTGGTTCGTAATATGACTTAATACGGAAAAGTTTTTTTCTGAAACGGTATTCATGGATGCAATTTTCGTGTTTTTCTTAAGATTGGGAAAAGAAAAAGTTTATGTAACGTTTAAAGTTCTTGTACGCTGTAATTACAGAAACAATAAAAAGAACATCGTGTCTGGCGTTGATCTGCGCTTCTGGCAATTGTTGGTTTACATGGCTTATGGTAGGAGTTAACTACCCAGTTGCTGGGTAGTACAGTCGCCAGCACATGAAGTTATCACAAACTGTCAAATATTCTCAATCGATTTTTAACTAAACCATCAACGTTTTGAAGTTTAAAATCATTTCGAGAAATTTGACAGTTTGGTATAACATGATGAGCTGTGCAATAGCCTTGGTAAGACTGGCTATACTTTCGGGCTTCTAACTACCTGTAACGACTGCCAAAGATCCCCGAATGACAGCCAGGATTAACGGTTTAACGTGCTTTCCGAAGCAGGATCGCTGTATGTAAAGATAGTCACCCATCTACGAGCCAACCGCGGCAAGCATAGTTTATCCAGATTATTTGCCTCGAGCGGCTGTTATAACTTATCCAGTTAGTGACCTCTGACTGTCAAATGTGTTGTATCTTGGTCAGCTCCAGTGTCTTCTTCTTTTTTTCGTGTGGTTAGTGACTAACCTGATGTCAGAGTTTTGATGCTGCCCATGGGCCTCTGACTTAGATTAACATGCTGTTGAGCAATATCCCTCAGACATGATGGTTTCCTCACGATGTTTCCCTTCACCGATTTCTAAGCAAGTGATAATAATAATAATATCCTTGGACATTTCACACAACGCCATATCGTCCCAAGCTAAGCAACCTAATATGCTTGTGTTATGGTAACGAGATGGCTGATAAACTACTTTTATACATTTTTTTTATACATATATATTATAGATAGAAAAACACCCAGTATTTGTTACGAACAAATACTTGCAGGTCGTACAAATATTTGTTCCATGCGGGAATCGAACCCGCGACATAGTGCGCAGCAGTCAATCGCTCAACCACTGCGCCAACCGTGTCGTCAAACAATAATAATAATACAATACGCACATGCATCCGTAAAATCATCTCCACTGTCTTAATAAGACTAGATTTTGTTGGATGAGTACATAGCCAAAAAAGCCCAACAATGCATGACCTAGCGCATAAAGCAAGAATGACTTTGTAAAATAACTTGAAATAAAAAAGAAACATTCCCAAAGCGACATTATTCTGCAAGCAGCTTTTGCGTATCATTTTGCGGAAATTGTAAAAGTCAGCGAAAGGAAACGGGTTATTGTCAATCGATTAAAGGAGATTGGCTACTACTGTCACTATTTATTTACTGTATTTATATTTTTCGCTTGGAGCTCGTGGCTAAGTACTAACAGCCGCACATGTCGATCCATCAGGTTAAGCTACGCTTGCCGGGGTTGGCCGTGGATGGGTGACCATCTTTACATACCAAGACTCCTCCTTCGGAAAACACGTTAAGCCGTTGGTCCCGGCTGTCATTTGTGCATCTTTGACAGTCGTTACGGGTCGTCAGAAGCCCGAAAATCTGACAGCCAGTCACTCCATGTAAAATACTGATATTCAGCTGCATCCGGTTAGACTGGAAGCCGACCCCAACATACACACATCAACACTGTCTAGGGATATTTTGGATTAACTCAATTTACTCAAAATTTATTAAAAATAACATACAACATGCATATATTTTTATAAAGCTCATTTATCAGACTACACTCCAGAATAAAAGAAAACTATTTTTTTTTGCGTAAACAAATTTTTATTCAAATAAAGAAAAATCTTGGTATAACGGTAAAACTAACAATTAAAGTGTTTCTCAAGAAAAAGCGAAAAATAAGGAAAAATTAATCTGTTTTTAACAGTAACGTGAAAAATCAGTAGTTAGTAGCACCATCCATGACGTTAATAACAGTCCTGCAACGGTTTTTTATGCTTTGGATTAAGTTATCATAGTCTTGCTGCGGTATATTGTCAGGTCCGGCTAAGATGCAAAAAAAGTTGCTCCTCTGTGGCAATGTTTGCAGGGAAATTCCTCAAAGCCCTTCTTTGGAGCATGTCCCACGCGTGTTCAATGGGGTTTAGGTCAGGTGATTGAGCGGGCCAGCCTAAGGCCGATACGTCGTGCTCCTGCAACAAGCTCGACACCACTCTCGCTGTGTGCGGACGGGCGTTATCGTGCATGAGCGTGAATTTTTGGCCCATTTGTAGTCGACGGGGATAGATTATTGGTACTAGCACCTCGTTACCATATTTTTCAGCCGTCATGGTGTTTCTAATCCAAAGGAGGTCTGTTCTTCCACCTACGCAAATTCCCGCCAAAACCATAATTGTTCCGCTGTGGTATGAATGGACTTCCTGAGGATGTTGCAGACGGCTTTCACGACCAGGAACTCGCCAAACACGTACTCTACGTGTATCGGTATAAAAACAGAACCGGGACTCATCGGTAAAAAGCGCTACAGACCGCTGGTTAACTTCTCAGAGCAAATGTTCACGAGCCCAGTCTAGTCGTCGCCCACGATTTCCTCGGCGTAGTGCTGTAGTACGAAGCGGTCTGCGAGCATGAAGGTTAGCTTCATGTAGCCTTCTCCTCACAGTTTGGTCACTCACAAGCAACTGGTGCTCTGACTGGAGCCTCTGAACCAACTGCATGGCCGTAACATTTGGTTGTCTTCTCGCGGCAACTTGCAAAAATCGGTCTTTTCGTTGAGTGGTTATGCGCTTTCCGCCTGGGTGTCTTTCAGCCAATTCACCGGTAACACGATAACGTGACCATAACCTTGATATCACGTTTTGGCTTGATCCAATCTTCTCAGCAATACTTCGTTGAGTAGTCCCAGCTTGGAGCATACCTACTGCCCTTTACATATCCCCTCTCGTTAAATGGCGCCGCTGCATGATGCACACAATAACATTAATTCGAAATTAACCGATAACTTGTTATAAAACTTAAATTTGACACAAAAAATAGTCAAAAACTACTGTAGGTAAATGAAACTTTCGGACTTCGCTACCATTATGCCGCGTAAATCTTTTGATTTTAATTTATTTTTTCAAATTCAAATTTAGAATCGTTCAAAAATGTTTTCAAAATAAGCTTTCATCAAAAGAATTTTAAACTGGCAAGTATTTTTTGAGTTTAAGAACTTTATACAAAATATCCCTAGACGGTGTTGATGTGTGTAGTTGGAAAAAGGCTAGGCAGATGATATATTTCGCTTCATATACCCGAAGTGGTAATCGAATTAGTGGATTAAACTTGAATACCTTAGTTTTTTTTGGGGCGCGGGCCTGATCTTAATGTCGATTACGCTTGATTGAAAGCGATGGATGAGGTGTATGGTGGAGCGAGCATAACTAGCAGATACTTGTTCAGTCTCACTTTGAAGGCAGACAGGTTATACAGAGTTGATACGACAGAGGGGCTTTTCTTTAAACAGCTTATACAAGGAACCATTTTCAAACTCTGTACCAAAAATGAAAAATTAAATGGGAGCAGTAGTTTAGTCGCAAATGATTTTTTAAGTTTTTGCCCCGTTTGAACACGATGTATCTTTCCTAACAGCGCTCCGGCGCGCGCGCGTCGGTGCCGCTTTGTTACATGGTCAGTTTTTATTTACAAAGGGTGGTTGCGTTTTCTCTGATTTGTAAGCTATTTAGTTTGTTTGAAAAAAATAAAAACCTCATTTTTGGTGCTTTTTATTTTTATACCGTACCGAGTTGATACTAAACACGTGTAGTATACACAGTGTAATTTAATGCCCCTCTATCATATCAACTCTGTATATTGAAACACAGACGCTAATAGAGAGTTTCACACTTTGGCTGTGTGCATATTAAATGTGGAGGAGAAGCACTTAGTACGACTGGTCGAGATATTAACTGTGGTAAGTTGGTACGAATAAAACACAACCGTCATGCTCCAAGGCTAGTTAATTAATGCCTCCTACATGAAAACAAACAATTTAGTACTTTTAACTATGTACATACAGTTCAGGCTGGCACCTTGCAGTAAGTCTAGTACTCCAGTAATAAAGAGGTCGTGGAAGAACGCCGAAGAAGTCTGTAGAAGACTGACAGGCAAGCAACACTACACCGAAAAGCCAGGCTGTGAAGCCTAGCCAAAAACCAATATTAGCGGGATTGTGTGAAAATGTAGCAGTTCGTGGACATGTTACGACAGCGGTAGCCCTTTTTTTTGAGGAGGGGAAATCTTCAAATGACCCCTCCCGCTCTGGGTGGAGCAGAAGGGAGTGTCAGACTCTTACTGACTAAAACCCATCCAAGTTTCTTCCTTTGTTCTTTATGTTCCGGGGCAGCGGTAACCCTTTCGAACAATCCCGTTTACCAGCGGTAGCCCTGGCATCTCTGTCATCGGAAAACAAGCCCCACGCAACCATCGACACTCTTCTAGAGTGACTGTCACCAGCCACTGCGCTGTCGAGATGGATTGATAAACCTATTTTTTTTAATTAGCACAAACTCAATTCTCCTAATTTTTCGCGGTGAGACTTTTACAGAATAAGTCGGCAAATGTTTAGTATCCGCCTACTTACATTACGGGATACAGGATAAATGTCACTTAAATTCAAATACACGATAAAAAAGATATTCCAATTTTCACAATAACAGAATTGCCGGAATTTTTCAAGCCTGTATCAATATTTAAATACAGTTCCATACTCAAATAATTACAATTGACAGCTATACTTAGGAAAAATTCGAGGAAAAATATATTTTATCTTTATACGGGCGGGCATAGACTATAAATACTTTTTTTGTAAATAACACAAAGGCTTTTTTCACGATATTGTGTTCACCTGATGTCAACAGAAAAGCTTCTTATGATTGTAAGCTTAATTTATATTGTTTGGGAAATCAGTACGAGAGTGTGTTTTCTGATCATTACTTTTTTAGCTCATCAAGCGATAGCTTGATGAGCTAGCCTCTTAGGGGTACCTAACTGTCAAATTTATTTGACAGGTTGTCAACTTTATTACAAAAGGATAAGGTTCATTTTCAATTGGGAAAATTTGACAGTTCGGGGTAGCTTCATGTGTTGGCGTCTGTAGGTACATGAATGATGACAGTACAGTTGAATTGTATAGTATTCATTACAAACTTTTTGTTTGCATTGCTATCTGCTCAAATCCCCGCTTTTTGCTTAGTTTTTAAATAAGGTGAAAGATTAATAAACGATCTCTTTTCGTAGAAATCTAGCCAAATTGCCTTTAGCTGCATTTGTAAGCTGGCAATATCGGAAATCGGTTCCGCCAGAATCACAACACGATCTCAAAGAGTTCCCACAGCGCTACTCTAGCTGAAGAAAAAAAAAACAAAAGCACCTTTTCTCCAAATAGGAAGGGTACAAAAAGAGGTTTTATTCCCCGATCTAGACGTATTGTCTAGGCTGAATAGGTGCGAACCGGCTTGCGAGGATTTTGGGGCCTCTTTTATTCATATGGTTCCTAGATATCCCCTACTAAGGCATAGTGTAGGTAATTTGTACACAAATACAATATAAAAGTCATTTTATTTCAACCCATTAGATGTTCGCCTATAGGATGCCGTTTGCTTATAAGAGCTCAACGATTTATACGGTTATGTTTATTGTCGTTTCGAGAGAATTTTTCTTATGAACCTTTGGGGTTCATACGACATTTGAGGGGTTAAGGTGAAAGCTACAAGATAGACCGCAAATTTAAAATTTTCTTATGTTTTTATGCAATTTGCAGCTCAGTATCAGGTTGTATGTTGATCAAAATTGATGTTTATTGCTACGGCCATCTTGTCGCGAACTTCACTCCGCGCGGTCACAGCGAGACGCCGAGCGGTGTGCGTGAAAAATAGTTCGCCTTATCGCGACAATGTGGCCGCAATATAATGATTTCTATAAATACACATTTGTTACGGCCACTAATCGTATTTTGATGAATATATAACCTAACAATGACGTGCTAATTGCAAAACAACGTAAGAAAATTGTAATTTCGCGGGTGACCGTAGCAAATTCAAATTCAAATATTTATTGCTCAACACAGTACATTTTATACATTTCCAGATGTCAAGTGAATGCGCAGTCTACTGTATTGTACTAATTTAGGCAAAATTCATAATTATAGCGCATTCTTCATAAACTATTTACCTTTAAATTTTCATCGTGCACCTATTTCTTAATAATCACCAATTAACAGTCATCATGATCACCTAGAAATATTAAGCTTTGTGAAGAAAATATTACTAATTTTATCATAGCATAAAGTGCGTAAAAATCCTTTTTTTTGTTCCAAGCTATACTTTGGAAGGAAATTATTTCAAGAAATCCATAACAAAGTTATATCATGTGGTTCCGTACTCACTCGCATATAACTTAGTTTAACCTTCGAATTCCTGAAGCAAGCTCACAAAGATTCTCCAACTAAGTATCTCAAGATTGTTTAGCTCATTACCGAAATTCCTAACAGTTTGACTCACTAGTTTATCGCTAGAACAAATGGTAAGTTCACTATCCACCCTGTTTGATAGATAGCGTAAATATATAAACTGTTAGAGCGAGGACCTTTGCATCTCGACTGAATGCTTGGTGTATTATGTTTATTGTCTTGATTTCTTCTGAGGAGCAGGTTTTGGTGAATATTTTTCTCAAGTGAATGTTTGAGAAGGTTTCTTCTGGATTATAGTGACGATGTCCATATGGTTTATACAGCAGGGTTACAGATACTTACCTACCATGTCTTTGCTTTTACGGATCATTTGAAACTGTCAAATTGCTTAAATAAAATCGAATTATCGGTAAGTACGATCATCGACATGTTACACGAATTACAAATTGCTTTCCTTTGTGTGAATAATTTCGCCACCACTGCTCTTAAAACGGAAAAAATCGTGAGGAAATCGGCATATTCTAGAACCAAAAATTGCTATCCCCGAAGGGCTAGGCAGAGGTATACCTCAGCAGGATTGTCCGAAAGGGGTACCGCTACCCCGAAACATAAGAGGCTAAGGAACCCATCCATGTTCCTATGGATGGGTTTTAGTCAGTAAGAGTCTGACACTCCCATTTGATGATTGATGATGACAACCCTAAAAAAAAAGCAGAGGTATAACTATAGATACGTGATCAAATCAGGAATGAAGATGAGAGCCAATGTCACCGATGTAGCCCGACGAATTGCTAATCTCAAGTGGCAGTGGGCAGCGAACATTACTCGCAGTACAGATGGCTAATGGGGCTGAAAGGTTCTGAAGTGGTGACGTAGCGTTAGAAGGCCTCCCACAAAGTGGACTGATGAGTTTGTAAAGGCCGCAGGAATCCGCTGGATGCGAGAAGCACAGAAGCGGTCGAAGTGGTGGTGCTTTAGGGGGGCTTTAAAGACGATGATACTTATAAAAACAGCCACATTTTGCCAGTTATGTTGAGTATATTGGCACCAACTGGGCTGCTACTGAGAAATTCCTGATGGAAAAACCAATGACACATTGCCTGACCTGGAAAATGCACCCTCGTGCTCAGCAGCACTAGACCAGCTTTTCCCAAAGTGCAGCGCGTATGAGACCCAGAAAAATGGGGCGCTGTGTAGAGGCTTAGGGAGCGATTTGTATTTTCATCTAGATAGTAGTTTTTAAGTAGGTGAAAAAAAATGGGGGCGCAAAAAAATAATTTATTCTCAATGTACTAGACCAACGAAGCGGTCCATCAAAGATCAAGATAATCTGATAATTATGCTGAACAGCAAAGCAAAATTTCTGACTCATGAAAAGAGACCTGGGACCAGAAACGCCAAACAGATTGAACCAACAGATTAGGTGCAAATATAACCACCACAAAACCAAGAATCGTATATCAAAAAGCATTTCCGAACGCGAAACATTCATCATTGGGTTTCTGACAAATTATTTGAAAAACTACGGAAAATGTTAGAAAATCGCGTGACTTGATCGTATTTATTATATTGTGGAGTTCTTACCTAGCTTGTGATATGTCTAGGAAGGAATGAAAGATATTTGACTATGCTAAATTCTATATTCTCATATGTTTTGGCATGGTGAAGATAAATTATGCTATTTTAAATTTCTAAATGTTCTATCAATGTGAATGCGGTGCGGTATTGAACCTCATAATATATGGCATCACCATTACTAAACACTCCTATAATATATGCTTCGTTGAATGGTATTGGTCATAATAATATATAATAATATGTTCTTGGACATTTCACACAACGCCATATAGTCCCAAGCTAAGCTACCTAATGCTTGTGTTATGGTAACGATCTGGCTGATGAACTGCTTAAATGTAGGTCGTACAAACATTTGTTCCGTGCGGGAATCGAATCCGCGACATATTGCGTAGCAGTCAATCGTTCAACCGCTGCGCCAACGGTTTCGCCAAATAATCAACATAGTTTGATGATAAATATATTATCGTGATTTTATTTTGATATTGTCTTCGTCATCATATTAAAATGATCTAAGCTTTTAAAATTACCGAAAGAGGAAGAAAGAAGCGGGTAACCATTTCTGTTTTAAAGAGTTAAAATTGGTGTTACGCAACGCTAAGGTAGTCCGCGAAATTAAAATTTTCTTACAATTTTTATTACATTTGTTGCTTAGTATCAAGTTGAATGTAGATTAAAGTATGATTCGTGGCCTATATACAACCTGATACTGACTTGCAAATTGCAAAAGGCGTAGGAATATTTGAAGTTCCTGGTCTATCCTGTAGCTTTCACTTGAAGCATCACGAACCACGAAACGATCTATTCTATACCCAATTTGTCTCCAAACACTCTGGAAATAACGACCTAGTATAGCCAAATCCTTAAAAGTGTACATTATCGATTTGTCTTATACACACAGAAACTCGTCCAATCATGCTTAGATCAACACCCCAGTTTGCGAGTGAAAACCTTGAGATAAGTAGTAAAGTAAAATTACGTAAGCCAAAGCCGTCAGCATAAGCTGGGCGCTGCAACAAAGCAACGGGATTATGTTTTAATATAGTTTACGATCTTACCACAGAATGGTAGATGCAGAAGCTTCATTTCATACACCGAGCCATAAGAGGCGCACTCACACATCAAGTAACACACATCATTAAGTTATCAGCCTTTTTTTCAGGGTGGGAAATCATTCAATGACTTCTCCCGCTCGCGCTCTGGGTGGAGCGGAAGAGAGTGTCAGTCTCTTACTGACTAAAACCCATCCATGTTCCTTCCTTAGCCCTTTATGTTCCGAGGTAGCGGTAACCCTTTCGGACAATCCTGCTTAAAGTTATTATCCTGCAATCGGCATTTTTGATTCTCGTGCATTTTTATGTTAATATTAAAAAAAAGAACTCTTTAGATTTGTTATTCTTAGTGTTTGTTGTCATGTTCATAGGCAATAATGTGTCAGTGGTTTGTCTGTGGTCCAACCATTGTCCATGGCCGAGAAATATCTCGGCCATGGACAATCAAATCAAATCCAAACCATTGACAATCAGTAGATTGTCAATGGTTTTAATGATTCCGAATAAAAGGTTTTTGCTTTGCAGGGGTGTTTTTGCGAATTGGAAAGCCTCCCGCTTTCCAATTCTACGTTTTCCGGTACGCAGTCGCCATTCCAGAACCTTTTTAATTTTGTTTTATCGTGATTAGATATCATGACTCTTCCCGCTCTGGTTAGAGCAGTCTAACACTCCCTGTTTTAGACTCTTACTGACTAAAACCTTCTTATGTTCCTTCCTTAGGACAATCCCGCTAAAAGGTACGACAATCCTCAATCAATTACCAGTCACGGGAGCACTCCTTCTGTATTTAACACAATAAATAGTACTTCGTAGTTTTACTCACTGAAAAGTATGACGCATTAGTGCAATTTAGTTCATCGGTTTACTTTATAGACTCCGTTACAACTATGTAAGATATTAAAACAGTAGGGAAAGTCTTTGAACTAACCTCGAAACATATTTAATTTTATATGGCTCTGAAATAGTTACCGGGCAGTGAACAAGACTGGTGATAAATGCTATTCGCTTCTCTGTATGAGGTCAGTATTTAGTCTGTGTGGTAGGAAAATTACTAGCTTATACAGGGTGAAATTGAATTCATGGGCAATATTTTAAGGGAACCTTGTACCTATCATTATGAACAACTTTTACTATGGGTACAAATTTGAAATCGGAAAAAAAAACAGCTGTTCCATATATTATGCTCGCCTAACTCGTCAAAATGTAGGGAAGAGCTGATTTTTTCGCGATTTCAGGTGTGTTCCCATACCTACTTAAAGTTGTAAATACTGATGACTACAATGACTCCTTAAGATATTGCACATGAGTTCAATTTCAAACTGTTCCTATTAAGAGACAGGCCTCCTGTCTTCGATAGGGAGTGGGCTGTAATCTACCTCGCAGGTGCAGTACGGGTAGGTAGTCTCCAGTCAATCTAAATACCAATTGAAGAAGCCTAACAAAACACGCCTGACTGCCTCTTTGGTCCAGTAGTCGTATGTGCTAATTTTGAGCATGAAGTCCTGGGTTGGGCAAGACAAAAGTGTTTTTCCGTTTCTCCATCAGGAATTAAGGGCTGTCAGTTTCATTATTTTCTGTGGAATTTTGTTACTTTAGTGATCGCAAGCACTACTGCTCAGCATGAGGTCCTGGGTACGATTCCAGTGTCGGGCAAAGTTTTATTGGGTTATTCCATCTTCAATTTTGAGGTAGTTACCCGGTTTGAAGGCAATAGCTAAAATAGCTCGCCCCCTATTACAAGGGACTTAAAAACTTAACTGGCGAAATGCCAATGGAAACCTCTGTCTACCCTTTCGAAGATACAGGCAGGTGATGTTATGATATTTATTTGGATCATGTCACGTGTGTGTCCTGGTTTGACGTCATCACGTCAACGCCGGCTGTCGTTGAAAATCAGCGCTGTGGCGCGCCGTCTCGCATGGGTCGAAGCATTATGCTGAGCGATGGCCGTTTCGCGCGGATGTGACGCATATTTCCCCACAACTTGTTTTTTACTGCGTAATGTATCCCGCTAATAAACGTATTTTATTTCTTCCTTTGTTCTATCAAAACACATATTCAGGTAATAAATAAAAAAAAAAATTAAATGTTATTAAACTACTCAGGTTGGAGTTATAAAGTGTGAAGTAAGCTAACTGACTTCTCCGCTTTTATCTCTCACAAACTTGGCTAAGAGCCACTTGAAGATAAGCAATGGGATTACATAGGTGTGTACCTTTATACAGGACCTAACTTCATTTCAGTTTTATTAAGTTTTGTTCTATTAAAGTTCTGTTTTATCGTCTACGCGAGATGCACTTACAAAACTAGTTTATGTAGTATTTTTTAATGAGATTTATGTTAACAAGAAACAAGGAAACTGTCTCTTTAGTCTAGTGGTCGGAAGAGCATCCTATGAAAGTACAATTGTTTAGGATACGATGGGAGTGGCATACGCTATGCGTAAAACCCCCTATAAATAAAAAAAAGGATAGTGTGGTTTTATGAAAACACACATTAAAGCCATTTGACACTATAGGCGCCGCCATATTGGCCTTGGCTGCTCTGACGAGCGCCTTTCACTTTAACACTCCGCGGCCGACGTCACGCGACATGCAACACACAGACGAAAAAGTTTGAGACGATGTAATAAAAGTTTCACTTTAAAAAATAAAAGAGCTACTACTTAGCATGAAGTGCTGGATTCGTTTCCGGGGTCTGCCAAAGTGCTATTGGGTTTTTCGTCTGAATTTTTTCAGTAGCAGTCTGGAGTCTGGATTTGTGACCGGTTGATGGCAATAGGCTCGCCCCCTACGGCATGGGACTTAAACATAACCGGCGAAATGTGGGTGTACTATATACAGAGTTGATACGACAGAGGGGCTTTCCTTTAAACAGCTTATACTAGGGACCATTTTCAAGCTCTGTACCAAAAATCAATTAAATAGGAGCAGTAGTTTAGTCGCAAATGTTTTTTTAAGTTTTTGCCTCGTTTGAACACGATGTATCTTTCCTAACGGAGCTCCGGCGCGCGCGCGTCGGTGCCGCTGCGTTACAAGGTCGGTTTTTATTTACAAAGGGTGGTTGCGTTTTACTCTGATTTGTAAGCTATTTAGTTTGTTTGAAAAAATAAAAACCTCATTTTTGGTGCTTTTTATTTTTATACCGTACCGAGTTAATACTAAACACGTATAGTATACGTAGTGTAATTTAATGCCCCTCTGTCATATCAACTCTATAGCTACAGCGCTGCCTAATCCTTCAGAGAATACAAGCATGATGTTATGTTATTTTTAGATGAGAGCTGAAGTTTTTAGGAATTGGTGAAAATATGATAAATAAATTGAGTACCGTAATTGCTAGACGAAAAATTATTTTAAGAATAAGAATTTCGATAATTCCGATTAATTAGTTTTAGAGTGCGGTTTTAGTTTATGTATTAAATATAACTGACAACAACCAAATATTCATTAACTAGCATCTGCCAGCGGCTTCGCCCGCGTGGATATCTGAAATTTTCCCACGCGTGAATACTGCCAAGATAAAAAGTATCTTATTCAATCCAGGTTATAAACTCTCTGTGTGCTCACACAGATGCGTTCAGTAGTTATTGCGTTAAAAAGTAACAAACATCCATACATCCTCACAAACTTTCACATTTATAATATTAGTAGGATTATATTCGTTAATTAAATGGTTATGAAATCTACATACTACAGAACCCACCTGACTGCACAAGTAGGCTAGAACGAAAAGCAAGTAAGTTATATTACGGAAAGCAATTAAAATAAAAAGGCCAACCCCCCTACAACCCATAAAGAGCTAAAAAAATAAAAGCACTTAAACCCACTGCACTTGAAAAATGTACCGACTCCATTAAATTAAACAGCCAAGTTGCAACCCGTCCGCTGCCGTGAAAAATAGCCAAGTGCGTTGTTTTTACACCAAAAGAATGTAAACATAATTAAAATTCTCCCGAGAGCGGGCGGCGAGCGGAGGGTTGTATATTTTCTTGGCCAGAGGAATTTTCATAAAAATGAAAATTTCTCAACTGAAAGTTTTAGTGCTTCCTATTTTTCATGTGGGTCGCGGTCTGAGCTGGAGGGTAGTTTGTTTTATTTGACGTTAAGTCGATGAGCTTCGTCGAAGGAAAACATCCTGCATATCATCTCACTCTGTATTATTTTCTTGCACGTTTTTCCTAGCGCGGCAAGCGGAGAGCAGATCTGTTTTATAGCAGTATTATCATACGCTAGTGAAAAGGCGCTTATTCTTTAACCTTATAACAGCCCGACTACATATCAGTTGCTGTGCACCCAGCACCCACTCATAAAAAAAAAACTTTATTTCACACGAATGTCTTGCAATTACATAAAAAACGAAAACCGAACATAGATTCTCAGTCGTATAAACACGACTCACGGCGGCACGGGCACGAATGCAATTGTCCTATTAATCCGCGTTTTTTTTTTTAAGGCTGGGAAATCATCCAATGACTGCTCCCGCTCTGGGTGGAGCGGAAGGGAGTGTCATACTCTTACTGACTAAAACCCATCCATGTTCCTTCCGTAGCCCTTTATGTTCCGGGGTAGCGGTAACCCTTTCGGACAATCCCGCTTACCCGGCAGGCTTGGCCCTGAGGGCCCCTTCATATGCTGACATCTCTTTGAGGCGCGCGTGGAACATATACGCGCCATCCGGCACGGGTCTGGTGCTGATCGGACGGTGAGTCACCCATTACTCACCGTCCGATCAGCACCTACGGTGGCCGGGAGTCGTCACGTGGCTCCCGACGCCCGGGGCGTCTCCCGCGGCGGTATTAATCCGACTGGGACGGTTAAAAGGTTAATCAGCTGCATACCATATTCAGCCTATAATGTTCCTACTGTTGGGACACATGCCTATTCTCTGTGAGAGGGAGTGGGCCGTTATCCACGACGATCCAGTGCGATGATTCGTGGCCGTAGCAAGTACAGACGCCAGCACATCAAGCTATTAGGGATACTGTCAAATTTTCTCAATTAAAAATGAACCTTATGTATTTGCAATAAAGTTGAAATACTATCAAAGAAATTTGACAGATTGTGGTAACTTGATGTGCTGGCCTCTGTACGTATTTACAGAAAGGTAATCATTCAAACCACCGATACAATCCTTTGAAGTTTATAATATAACCCTACGAAATTACAATTTTATTGAATCATGACATTTGAGGACAACTCTAACTTAGAGAGTTGTATAAATGGTTTATTTATTTAAACTTTTCGCACACAATAAAGGTATAAATGCGGACTTAATGCCTTAGGCATTCTCTACCAGTCAACCAAGAGTGGTGAAGAGATTAGATGGTAGGTGCTTTACAGAGTAGGAACATACAAAACATTGAGACTTTTGAATAAAATGGGTACATAAATATGTTAAAAACCTTATAATAACTGGTTCTAATTGGTTACAATTCTGTGAATACGTACAGACGCCAGCACATCAAGCTATCCCTAACTGTCAAATTTTCTCAATTAAAAATGAACCTTATGTCATTGCAATAAAGTTGAAATACTATCAAAGAAATTTGACAGATTGTGGTAAATTGATGTGCTGGCCTCTGTACTTGCTAGGGCCGTGATTCATATTTTAATGCACATATACCTGATACTGACCTACAAATTGCAAAAAAACCTATGAAAAATTGAATTTTGCCCCTTAAATAAAGACCATTAATTATTTTCGTTCAGTCTTCCGTGTGACAGGAGCGTTACGATCTTTATAGCACCCTTCTTGAATGACGCTTTGACATTTCACGCACTGTTAGCGTTGACATTGTTGACACCACTCGACGCTCTTGTCATCCCGTACTCGTACAACATCCTACTTATAATAGATAGCGAGATAGAATACTCTTTATTATGTAGGTACTGTACAGCCTTTTTTAAGGCTGGGAAATCATCCAATGACTGCTCCCGCTCTGGGTGGAGCGGAAGGGAGTGTCAGACTCTTACTGACTAAAACCCATCCATGTTCCTTCCGTAGCCCTTTATGTTCCGGGGTAGCGGTAAACCTTTCGGACAATCCCGCTTAATGTACTATACGGCCTAAGTTAAACCTTCTGTTGAACCTGGCTGGTAATAACAGGCAACATTTGATTTTTCAAATTAATAGAATAGTTTGTTAGGTTTTTTTAAATGAAAAGATTCCATCAGTAGCTATGTGGCTTGAACCTGGCTGGTAAATAACTGACAGCATTCGATTTTTCAAATTAATAGAATAGTTTGAAAGTCAATTAGGTAAGTATGTTTCGGTTTTCATTTGTTCTGTTTTAATTGACAAAAATCTAGTTCATTTTCTGATAAAATATTTTAAGGATCCCGCAGACAGGCGCGACGCAACTCCAGTAGAACAATATCTATGAAAACTGCATGGAAATTATAACGCTCTACCAAAATTGCGTCGCGGCGTCACGTATGTAATAGTACTTATAAACCAAGAATGTAAGTACTATCGAAATATACTATTCTCAAAGGTCTTTTCTCAATGCGACTATTTATTTTTAACTAGAAAAACTCTTTTGGATGTTACGAAACTATAGATTTTTCGCGTGACTGTACATCTTTTTTTTATATTTAGTCTACACTGTCCGACTCCTGGGCATACGTTTACAAGATTGTTTTTATTCATTAAAAAAAAACAGGGACTTTACCTGTATCCCATTAATTTTATTAAACCCATATTCCAGACCACAATGATGAACCTAACCTATAACTTGTATGTTTAGTGCACACTGTTAATATAAGTTGGTTAGTAAATCCTACTAATATTATAAATGTGAAAGTTTGTGAGGATGGATGGATGGATGTTTGTTCCTTCTTTGAGCAAAAACGGCTGAACAGATTTCGATGAAATTTACCAATAATATAGCTTATACATCAGAATAACACATAGGCTACATTTTACATAGACTTTGCGTGATTTGGCCATAATATAAGGATGAGTATCATGTAAGTCGCCAAATTCCTGCATTCTGAGAGCTATCTGGGCGTGCGCTGCCTAAACCGTTACAGTTACGCGAAGGTAATGTATTGTGGGATTGTTTATCTTACAAAGTTCTATATAAAAGTCCGCTTGCACATAATAGGTAGACATATGCTGTATGTCTACCTATTATGTGCAAGCCATTATATACGAAATAGTGAGCCAAAAATACATTTCAATTTGATACTTTTTTTACAATGCACATTTTAGAGTACTCAGTTAATTCTTATCGAATTAAATACATTTATCACTTTTGGTATTTAATGAAGATAAACTTTGTCTTTTACACTAAGCAATTTGGACAAATAGTTTAAAAGTTACCACGATAAGATTGATATGAGTGGGGCGCCATTAAATGCACACTATTAGTCGGCGGTGCGCAGAGCACAGCGAGGACTCCAGAGGGTCCAGGCAATGACGCGCCATCGCAGAGTCCACGGCGGCGTAAAGGAGAGCTGTCAAATGATTTGATCAGACCTTTTTTTTTTTTGATGGTGTGAACCATGTCAAAAAAATGTCCTGACGTTTCGCTCTGGGTGGAGCGGAAAGGAGCGTCAGTCTCTTACTGACCATAACCCATCCATGTTCCTTCCTTAGCCCATTATATTCCGGGGTAGCGGTAACCCTTTCAAACAATTCCGCTGACCTGGTAGGCTTTGGCCCTAACGGACCCCTTTCTTAATGCTGACATCTCTTTGAGGCGCGCGCGAAACAAGAACGTGCCTTCCGGCATGGGTCTGGTCCTGATCGGACGGCGGTGAAGCGTCTCTCGCGGCGGCCGGGACGTGAGGCTCTGTGCTTCAACCATCCCGCCACCTCCTTCACTAGCATAACTGCTTCGTAGAAGACGGTGACTGCTTCCCACTCCCTCTCGCTCCGTATCATAGATTGAACCAGGGCCAGACGCGAGAGGTCACCGCCGCTGCCGATCGCCGCTACGAGAACATTGCGGTGCTCCATCTAAACAGGGCAGACCTCCACCGTATGCTTCACTATGTCCTCCGGGCGATCCTCGCAATGGTGGCACCCGAGCGTTTCTTCTTGCCTGAGAATGTGCAAGAACCTCCCGAAACATCCGGCGAGGACACCCGATGCGCCTCTCTAGCCACTCCTCAAGAGAGCTAAGCTACCATACCACCTTATTAAACGCTCAAGTGTACGAAACTGTGCAACGTCTGCAACCCGAGCAGAAAGAGATGTATCACAAAATATTACAACGAGTTGAGAATGGTAAATGCGGGATTATTACAGGCAATACTTTTTTGCTTAGTTTGCTTCTAGCTAAAAACGCAAGGATCATAATGTTGCATTAGCTGTGACTTCCTCTGGCATTGCTGCAACATTGCTAAATGGTGGACTGACGGCACATTCGGTCTTTAAATTACCTCTTAATCTGGCGAGCGAAGAAAGCCCTGCGTGCAACATCAGTAAAATGAACGTGGTATCCTGTTCCAACAGTGCAAGCTGATCATGTGGGACGAGTGCACTACCTATGTGATGTGACACCAACGCGCAATCGAAGCTCTTGATCGCTGTCTACAAGACAGCAATCAAACGGTGTGGTGGTTTTACTGGCTGCCTATGTTAGCATCTTTCACCTTTCCGGCCAGCCCGGAGTGATCTAAGTGATTGTTGATTGTACAGCGTGTCTTGGTGCTCATTCCAGCATCCGGCGGCGCACACTTTACTCTTATTCCCTATAATTCGGTCACTAAATTATCAATTTTGTAAAATAGATTCTAAATTGTGTTTATCAAAACTTTACTATTGACAAGTCCTTTAATTTACATCCTAAAATGAATCTCAATCATCAAATCATTTAACATAGTTTACAGAAGTATAATATTGTAGTAAGTAGAACCGTCAAAACATATCGATCATTACTAGCGTACTTTATTCTAATCCTTTCAGTTTTTATTGTTCATTGCTACCAAACGACATGTGAAACCGGTATATCAAGTAATTATCATTATAATTATAAGCCACGGTTGTCCCCCTGCAGGGCAAAGGCCTCACTTTACACTTTTCCCGGTCTACAGCGATTGTGGGCCAATCCTTTAAGGAGTCCAGCTCATTTTACCATCTCTTTCTGGGCCTGCCGCGCAACTAATCCTCTTCAATAATAATAGTATGCGTACTAATCCTTACCTGACATTATAAAAACCGAAAGTAACTTCAACTGTCTATCCGTTTGTCTATCTGTGTGAATGTATGTTTTCGGTCGTCGGTTAATCTGCTGAGCCGTTTATGATGTGGATGAACTGAAGTCTGTGGAAGAATATAAACTACTTTTTCCAAAACACCGTGCGGGCGAAGCCGCGGGCGGAAGCTAGTAAATAAATAAATAAATGATTTCACAAAACAGTTTGTTAGTAAAGAAAACTAAAGACGAATAGTAGTAAGTAACCAAATAATAACCCACAACATAATGAAAAAAAAAACTAAGTTGCAAGCAAAAATATTGTACACACTCATTAACGCCTTGTACACAAATGAAATACACAGTACACAAGTACACAGCACACGGCCGTGTGTGGCTGTAATATCCATGTCGGGTATCATATAACTTCATTACGTTAAACGTACATACGTAACTCATAGGCTGTGCATTTATTTCGTTTGCAACATTACACTCTGTAATTATTTCGTGCAAAGCATAAGCTTTTAGCGGATAGAAGGATATTTATTTATTTTGCTCGTTTACGGAAAGTGTGAAAACAATAAAAAAAATCAAGAAAGGAAAACGTGTGTGTTTGTATACTTACACTGAAAAGCAAGATACAAGCAAATAATCTAAAACTTTGGATAGAAGGCGGGACCCATTCCCAAACAAAATTGGAACAGGGACAAAAACAAGGTGTCTCAGTCGAAGTCATTTATTTCAAATAGGCACAAGAAAGGCACTTTTGAACATTAAAATTAACATGAAATAGTATTGACTCTATTCGCTGTTTCAAAAAGGTTGTTTCGTATGGAGAAGAAAATCCAGCCTTACTCGTTTAAAATATTTTACAATGTTTTGTATACATGAATTATAAAATTATATGTAAGACGATGCATAGGTGGCAGTGAATGTTAGCTTTTTATTTTCAACTTTCGAGTTTTTATCACCTCTCATTCCAAATTACGTTTAATTATATAACTTGTAAATGTTTCTGTAATCACCTTTCAAAACATTCCATTTTGTTACCCCCACACACTCGATAGGTTTATATTTTGGCTCCTAACTTCAGAAATTAAGATTTTCTATAATTTGAATATGACCCAGTGACTCTAACGCAGTTAAGGCGAATCTAATGACATATCATTCATCATATTTGGGCCAGCCGTTTAGTAGTTACAAGGGAACATAGGGATAGACATACATATGTACATATGTACCTACAGGTCAAACACACAACCCTCCTGTTTGGGTTCACCGCTGTCAGGTACATGCGCAAGAATGTAAGGATCGTAATAGGTGGCGTTCTGTAGTTATTTTTTTTTGAGGGTGGGAAATCATCTAATGACTCCTCCCGCTATGGGTGGAGCGGAAAGGAGTGTCAGACTCTTACTGACTAAAACCTATCCATGTTCCTTCCTTAGCCCTTTATGTTCCGAGGTAGCAATAGCCCTTTCGGACAATCCCGCTGATAGAAGTAGGCCTTTTTTTTTTGAGTGAGAAATCATCCAATGACTTCTCCCGCTCTGGGTTGAGCGGAAGGAAGTGTCAGACTCTTATTGACTAAAACCCATCCATGTTCCTTCCTTAGCCCTTTATATTCAGGGGTAGCGGTAACCCTTTCGGACAATTCCGGTTACCCGGCAAAAGAAGTAGGCCTGAGTTTATGTGTACGTGCATAAAAAGCAATTAACACCACCCGCATGCTCTCACACTTGCACCACACAACAAAATGAACTACGCTGAAATACAGACTTTCAGTAATAACCAGCCTCACAAACTCAAACAAAGTGCGTCCATAATGACGTCCGTGTACAGCCAACGTTTCACTCGTTTTCAGGCATTTCAGCCATTTTCACGGTAATTAAATGGCGTCTGGCAGACATCTTTCTCTACAGTTTACGGGCGAAAGAGTTTCATTACGGAATTAGTATTGAGCTTTGATTTACGAAAATTTAGGTACAGACGAGATGGATTTTGATGAGGGACGCGAAAAATCTTAATGAACTACGACTAGACTGAATAAAATAAAGTTTTAAGAGATGAATGAAAGGCGTTTAGCATAACATATTGAAGATGTTTTAGATTTGTTTGCTTCACAGTTAAAGTCAAATTATTTATTTTAAATAGGCTTAAGAAAGGCACTTTTAAACGTCAACATGAACAAGAAATAGAATTGATTCCAGTCGCCCCCATCCAAAATATAGTTTCGTATGGAGAAGAATGGGCAAGAAACTCCACCGTTACTCTTTTAAAATGTTTTGCATACATGAATTAAAAAATTATAATGTGAAGACGATGCACCCAGAATAAAGATACTTCACCACAAAAGTTAAAAAGAAAAACAAATTTAACATTGGCAAATAAAATTAATTATGTCATAAATACTTTTGTAATAAATCCCTGTCAAAAATTTGAAGTACCATTTATCAGTACTTCCTTTATCTTTAACTTCAACACCTAACACTCTACTAGACAGGAATCAAGGTCCCATTTTCGTCATGAGCATGGCTTAATCTGCCTATAATTTCCCCACTGCTGGGATAGAAGAATCCTCTCTGTGAGAGGGACTGGGCTGAAATCCACATCGCGGGCCCAGTGCCGGTTAGTGGATGTCATATGTCTTCGATTGTTTTATAATAGGCACAAGAAAGGCACTTTTGAAAGTCAAAAATGAACAAGAAATACAATTGATTCTAGTCGCCCCTTCCAGAAGGTAGTTTCGCGTGGAGAAGAATGGGCAAGAGACTCCACCGTTAGGGTTTTTTTTTTTTAAGGCTGGGAAATCATCCAATGACTGCTCCCGCTCTGGGTGGAGCGGAAGGGAGTGTCAGACTCTTACTGACTAAAACCCATCCATGTTCCTTCCGTAGCCCTTTATGTGCCGGGGTAGCGGTAACCCTTTCGGACAATCCCGCTTAACCGTTAGGGTTGGGTTTTGACTCACCGTCCGATCAGCACCAGGCCCGTGCCGGACAGCGCGTATATGTTCCACGCGCGCCTCATAGAGATGTCAGCATATGAAGGGGCCCCTCAGGGCCAAGCCTGCCGGGTAAGCGGGATTGTCTGAAAGGGTTACCGCTACCCCGGAACATAAAGGGCTACGGAAGGAACATGGATGGGTTTTAGTCAGTAAGAGTCTGACACTCCCTTCCGCTCCACCCAGAACGGGAGCAGTCATTGGATGACTTCCCAGACTTAAAAAAAAAAAGGGTTCGGTTTTGGTTCATGAACATGCCGGTTTCCTCACGGTGTTTTCCTTGACCGTTTTGAGAGCTTGTCATATTACGGTACAAATCCAAGCAGTAAATGCAATGGTGAGTATAAAGTGTGGCGTCTGAATCACGCCACACTCGCCACAGCGGCAGCGCATACGCCGTGCACCGTAGCCGCAAGTTTATGGTTTTGTCGTGATGTTATCGGTAAGGTTAGTGAATAGTTTACTTGCATTCGATTCGCACAGTTGGGCTTTCCAACTGTAGGTACAAACATAGGTTACATATCTATTTTATCGCATTCAGACAGAAAGACGTGACGGGGCTTTTGTTTTAAGATGTAGTTATTTATCATGGCATGAATTTTTTTTTTACAAAAACAAATACGAGAGAAGATTTTCATTCGATTTTGTCAAGCGAGCCTGTTGGTATTCAATTATTTTCTGCTTTTACAAGTTTAGCTTTACTGCGAGCTAATTAACTGCAGATTTTTCTTAATGATTTGTTTGAACAGTCGGAATTAAGAATTGCTTCTTTAATGCTTATCCTTTGATTAAAGAATAGCTTTAGGTATTGCTGGACTTGATAAAATATTTTAAGAAATTCATTTTATCAACTCTATTTAATGGACCTTTTATTTTATTTACAAGCAACAATCCTTGTGAACTGAAGTGTGTTTATAAAACTTAACAATAGCCCTTAAGTAAGCACAGGAAACCAAACTTTACGGTACAGCAATAAGAAATATAACAGTATGAAATAAAACTCACTCTTTGTCTCCATCCGGAATCAGGACAATAGACATCGGGCTTTCAGTCACACATACCTGAAACAAAAACCACATCGATTCGGTGAAAGGTTTTCTGTGTTAGACTCGTGAATTTTAATCAATTAAGAAGCTGAAAATCTGTACAGTACGAGTAGATAGAAATAGAATGCGAGAAATAAATGGTGAAACAGTTGACAAGCGAGTGTTGCGAAAATAATTTCGTGAAATGGATCTGAAATCAATCTGCCTAGCCTTTTCCCAACTATGTTGGGGTCGACTTCTCGTCTGACCGGATGCAGCGGCATACCAGTATTTTACATGAAGCGACGACTGCCTATCTGACCTCCACAACCCAGTCAGTAACTGAGTAATAGGATACGCCTTGGTAAAACTGGCTGTCGGACTTTCGGGTTTCTGACTACCCGTAACTAAAGGAATATGAATTGTGGTTGTGGTAAATAATTAAAACGTATTTAACTGTTAACTCTAAATGGAAGTTTTATTTCACTATATGAAAAACGCGGTAACCTCAGTTGTCAAAGTGTGAATATTGGCGGCGCAGCGCCACAGACACAAAAACTATTTTGGTTGCGTTCCTATTTACCAACACCCTCCCTAGGGACGCAACCCCATCATCTTTACACAATACAAATGTTTGTCGGCAGTGGTGCCCTTAGTTAGATTATCAGCAATCATTTCCTCACCCTTAACATAACTAAACTTTATATTCAAATTGTTAACATGATCTTTAAGAAAATGATAGCGGATGTCAATGTGTCGTGACCTAGGTAAATAACAGTCATTATTGGACAATTTAATTGCACTCTGGTTATCACTAAATATGATGAGTGGATTGCTCTGTTCTTGACCGAGTTCAGCATGCAGTTGTTGGAGCCATAGCGCCTCCTGTGCTGCCGAGGACATCGACATGTATTCGGCCTCAGCAGTAGATAGTGCCACAGTCTGCTGCTTTTGTGACCGCCAAGATATTGCACCATCCTGTAACAAAAAAATGTAGCCCGTGCACGACTTCCTATCGCGCTCATCACTTGCCCAATCAGCATCACAATATCCTGTGATTTTCTCATTACCATCTTTGGTATAAACCAACTTCATGTCTTTGGTACCCTGCAGATATCTAAAAATTCTTTTCACTGCAGCCCAGTGTGCGGTTGTAGGATGTTTGTTAAATCTGCTCAGTGTATTTACTGCAAACGATATGTCAGGTCGGGTACCTTGGGCCACATACAGTAAGGAACCAATGGCCTGTTGGTATGGACAGTCAGTAATCTCATCTTCTTCATTTTTATCACCAAGTTTCATGCCAACTTCAAATGGTGTCTTCACAGATTTACAGTCTGACATTCTGAACCGAGCTAATATTTCATTTATATACTTTTCTTGATCTAGTAGTACATTGTCCCCATCTCTGGTAATATGTAGACCAACACATTGACTTGCTGGACCAATGTCTTTCATTTCAAGCTGTTGTTTCAGTTTCTCTTTGAAAACCATTTTTGTATTTTCTTCAGTAGTGAATAAAATTAAATCATCCACCCAGATGGCTATAAAAGTATTCTTCTCTTTATTATAATAGACACAAGGATCTGTTTTTGATTGTGTCATTCCTAACTCGTGCAGGACAGAATTTAATTTTAAGTTCCAGAGTCTGCTGGCCTGCTTGAGCCCGTATATAGATTTATGTAGCATGCATACCTGAGATCCAAGTTTATACTCTTCAGGCTGTTGCATGTAAATTACTCTGTCGATTTCTCCTTGCAGAAAAGCAGATACAGCATCCATTTGATCTATTCCCAATCCATACCTGGCTGCTAAGGCAAATAGATAGCGGATAGTCGTGTACCTGACAACTGGTGAATATATTTCTTCATAGTCTGTACCCCATCTTTGTGCATATCCCTTTATCACGAGCCTTGCCTTGTATATCACAGCATTCAAAATGCGTGTACACGGTTCTGTGTAAAGATACCTCGTAGAAGTCATGTCACTCCTTTCATAAATGAAAATAATATCTTGAAAATGGAAGCTAGGAGAAAGCTACATCTGGCTGGTTTACTTTTTGGAGTAGTCAATACTCAAAAGCCACACTATTTGTTTGAGAAGTTGAGTTGGAGGCAGAGCAAATACGAACCGCGTTTTTTTACAAATCCTCTTTGTACATTACAGCATAGGACCGCAGCATTCAGGGGTAGTTTTAGGTATGCAGCCACACACTGTTGGAATAATATTCCTCCACCAGTAAGAGGCCTGAAAACAAAAAGGCATTTTTTAAATATGTTAAAGAAATATTTCATGCAGATACAACAAACCACATGTATGTATAATAATAAGTAATAATAGCTGCTCTTTTATGAACTTACCTCGCGGGTCACGGCCTACGGGCAATAGATAATAATATGGCTTCCAACAGTGTGTGACCTGTTTCTGATTCATCCTGTTTTGGGGTCCAGTCACTCTTACAAGAGGATTTGTAGTATTCTGTGGGTATTCGGGTGTGCCCTAAGACGACACACTGAGAGACTTGGCTACTGCATTGTTTGGGAACTACGCCGCTAAACCTTCCGCCTTCGTACATTTAAAGATCCATTTTTGTTTTTCCTTTCGGCCACTAAAATGATAATAACGTTAGTAGATGCAATAGAGAATCACTGTCAGGCTGTACCAAGTAGCAAATTTTGTAAGTTTGGGCAGAAAAGCATGGCATTCGTCAGCCAGCGCCATGCCCCAGTGCATGGCGTATGCAAATGGCCGCCATCGCGATTGCCATGGTGCATGACATATAGGTACTTACCAACTGTGGTTAGATAGTATGATGCATTTTAAATTGACTTATTCACAATTACCATAATATATATAAAAACAAATTGATGTGTTAGATAATAGGCATTTTATTAAAGTAGGTACACAAGATAACTATCAATATATAATATAATATTATAATTAATTATTTGTTTATAGATACTACGTGCAGATAGAATCACATTTGTTTCTGTGGAAATCAAGAATAGTATGACACTTACCCGAATAATTCAGTCACACAGGGGGACGTCATTACGTCATTCGAGGGGTAGTTGCTGAAAATCAGCGCTGTTGACGATAGGTTCGTCTGAGGTCACAGCATTTTGCTGAGCAACGACCTGTTCTTGCGCAGATGCGACGCACGGCTTCATTGTGTTAGTTTAGTTTGTAAGAATAAATATTAGTTATCACTCTGCAATCGGCAGTTTAGTTTCTCGTGCCTTTTTTTATGTTTGTATTTTAAAAATAACTTTTTAGTTTTGTTATTCTAGTTTTTGTTGATAAGTTCATTGTGTTTGTAAACAGACACTAATTGTCAGTGCAGTGGTCCATCCATTGTCTATGGCCGAGATACAGATTGTCAATCGTGGCTCTGAATACGAGGTTTTTTAGCCGGTTTGTACGGGTATATTTAGTTACTAAGCAATTTTGTTTTTAGAAAAGTGCGTTTTGTTTGTCTGTGCAGAATAAACGTTTTTCTTTCTTTTTCTTTCTTTCATTCCCACTCTGGTCTGTTTTTGTTTTAAACACCCACTTATTCGGAAGAGCCTTTTTGCCTGGAGGGAGATCTGTCAAGGTCCATGTTTTGTTTTTCATTAGAGAAGTATACTCCTCGTCCATGGCCCTCTTCCATTCTGTAGCTTGTGGTGATGCAAGTGCTTGCTCAACAGTCTGTGGGTCAGTCAAATCAGTAAACAAACACAATAGGCCCATCTTACCATTTTGTGTCTCATCTTGTTTAGCCTGTGATCGTGCTGACCTCAATGTTACATTACTCTTGTAATCCTGTCTAATCGGATATGGAGGATGGTAAGTTTCATCAAGTTCTCCGGTGTCAGTGTCATACTCACTTGAGTCTTCACTATTAACTAGAGTATCTGAGTCTCTGCTGGACGTCATGGGTGCAGATGAGGATGAGGACTCCTGAGTGTGTATTTTCTTTCTCTCACTGCCTGAGTTTGTATTTTCTAATGAACCGGAACTTGCAGTGCCTGTTTGGCTGTCCTTTATTGGAATATAAGTTTCACAATGAATTGGTACACTGACATCCTCAATATAATTTTCAATAAAAGAAACATCTCTACTTTTGACAACTTTGTGTGTCTTCGGGTCCATAAAACGATAACCCTTAGTATTTTGACAATAGCCCACAAATATCATTTTTACGGACTTTCTATCCCACTTTTGGCGTTTCTCTTTTGGTACATACACCATAGCTTCGGAGCCAAATACTTTCATGTGGGATAAATTAGGTTTCTTACCTTTCCACATTTCATATGGGGTTTTACCTTGTAATGATTTTGTCGGAGAACGATTTATAACATATGCAGCAGTTGCCACAGCTTCAGCCCAGTAGTTCTTCTCCAGGTTGGCATAGAACAACATGCATCGTGCTCGTTCCACTAAAGTCCTGTTCAGTCTCTCAGCCATGCCGTTTTGCTGGGGAGTGTACGGAGTAGAAGTCTGATGAATTATACCATGACCAGATAAGAATTTTTCAAAGTTATGGTTACAGTATTCTCTACCATTATCTGTGCGTAGCTTTGTTATCTTATGATTCAATTCATTCTCTACTTTAAACTTGAAATCTTTAAATGTTTCCAAAATGTTTAATTTATCTTTCAGAAAATATACATGGACCATTCGTGTGTAGTCATCAATGTAAGTAATAAAGTATTTCATACCTCCAAATGATAAATTTTCCATGGGGCCACACAAGTCTGAATGTATAAGTTCCAGTGGCCTTGTCGCTCTAGAACCAACATTTTTGAATGGCGTCCTTGCTTGCTTACCTTCCATACAATAAGTGCATGTGACATTACACTCTTCCCGAGTCAGAGTCACACCGTCAGTACAACTGGGCAGCTTCTTCACATCTGGAATATTCAAATGGCCCATTCGCAGGTGCCACAGGTAAGTATTATTACAATTCTGAGAACTTGAGGTTAAATGTGCTACTTCTTTACTGGTATCCATGATATATAACTTGTTGCTCAATGTTGCAGTGCATATCACCTCATCTTTCCAATTTTGAATTTCACATCCCTTCTTGTTAAAAATAACCTTATGTCCATTTTTTGCAATAGTACTAACTGAAAGTAGATTAGCAGCTAGCCCAGGTACATACAAAACATTATTGACTTGTATCACTTTATTTTGACTTATATGTACATCTACACAACCAACTCCCTTCACATCTAATGGCTCTTTGTTGGCTACAGTGATTTTACTTACAGATGGCTCAGTGACTTTGTACATCCAATCTTTTCTACTTGTCATGTGCATGGATGCACCGGAGTCTAGAAACCATTTATCATCTCTAATATTTTCTTTGACGGTTGCTGAAAAAGCTGCTACAAAACTGGAGCTCTCTCCTTTGCTTGCCGATTGTTTCTTTGGCTGTTTACAATATTTGGCAAAATGACCGCTCTTATTACAATTATAACATCTGGGTCCCTTAGGTTTCACTGACTGCACATAATTTCCTGTTTTCTTTGTGTTCGTGTAGAAAGCAGTTGACTTTGATGTGTTAATCTCTTGTATGAGTTTGGTTTTTACTGAATCAGCACTAATTTGGATACCAGAACTCTCTAAGCCCATAATCATAGGCTTGTATTCCTCTGGTAAGCCAGCCAACATCAAAGTGCCAAGCCACTCATCATTGACATCAAATCCTATGTTTCTCAATTTGTGTGCAGTGTTCATTATTTTACTAACATAGTCTTCAACACTATTACTTGACTCCAGTGTAGTATTTATCAGATCTTTGAGTAGACCTACTCTTCTGGTTAAACCGTTGTCATCAAAAGCCCTTTGTAAATTCTCCCATACTTGTTTTGCAGTTTTGCATTCCTGAACATGTACGTAATTCTGTGGGTCCAATAACAATATCAGCTTTGACTTCGCTTTTACGTCTTTACTTGAATCTACAGGTTTATCATCAGGGCGTTCAACACAACACCATAAATCTTCGTGCTCCAAGTAAGTCTTCATACTAAACTTCCAGGTTGCAAAATTTTCTCTTCCGATCAATTTCTCCAAATTGAACATATTATTAGGACTCATCTTGCTTTGCTATCTCCTAAAATATGTGATTTATAACTGTGATCATAAATTTTCTTAACCTCAAATTCAAAATTGCAACGACAATTTTTCCGGATTGAAGTTAATCCACTGTACCACTACAGAACCACGCTCTGCTACCATAAAGGAATATGAATTGTGGTTGTGGTAAATAATTAAAACGTATTTAACTGTTAACTCTAAATGGAAGTTTTATTTCACTATATAGGGATATTCCGATACTAGTAAATACGAGTAGGTACTCGATACTTTTGATTCGATACCAAGTATTTATTGCATCGAATCAATTTTGCGATACATACTCGATATCGAAACAAAATTACTCGGTATCAAATCGAATCAGCATCACCATTAAATCACCATTAAATAATGGTGTACACAACAAACTTAAAGTATGCACAGCAATATTTAAATGTTGTTGCAACATCAGTTCCTAGCGAGTGCCTTTTTTCCAAAGCCGGGGCAACAATGTCTCAAACAAGGAACAGATTGTCTCCAAAATACCTTGAACAGTTATTGTTTTTGGGGAATCTTAATGCTGAAGATTTTTTTTTGTTTAAAGTATGCACGTGACGCAAAACCTTATAATAAATTGGTTTTTTTTCTTCTTAATTTTGTTTTAATTAGTGTCCTTCAACGTTCATTTTTAGCATCATCAAAATAAAAGCTCTAAAAAGTATCGATATCAGTAAGTATCGATACTTTAGGAGTATTTGTTTAAGTAGTATCGGATAAAGATTTGAGTACTATCGAAATGAGTAGGTATCGATACTTTGATGGTATCGGAACATCCCTATCACTATATGAAAAACGCGGTAACCTCAGTTGTCAAAGTGTGAATATTGGCGGCGCGGCGCCACAGACACAAAAACTATTTTGGTTGCGTTCCTATTTACCAACAGTAACGACTGCCACAGATCCACGAATGACAGCCGGGACAATGGCTTAACGTGCTTTCCGAGGCACGGAGGAGTCTCGATAAGTAAAACAACGAGTATTTTCCACAAAGAGATAGTAATAATAATCTAGGTACAGTGGTGACGACAAATAATCGTGCAAAAATTACTATAAAATTATTTTTTTATAGAATCATCAAAAAGTCGCGGGAAACCGATTACCTCAAGCAAAAATAATACAAAATTGCATCAAGCCAATTTCAAAAACATTCGTTGCTCGGTTGCTGTTGGAAAATTAAAATTGTAATCAAAGTTTCCACGTTCACGAAACACGAACATTAGATAGAGCAATTTAATGGTCGTAGAAAGGCACTGCATCGACCGTTCAGCGAAAAGTTCCAACGAATCGCAACAGAGTTGAAAAATAATCGGCTATCGCTCATAAAGTTTGTGGCATGCGGTCAGAGACCTTGTAAAATGTTACAGACGCGATGTTTACCCCGATTCTAGATGAAAATTTACCTTGATATAAATATCAGACGACAATATCGTTGAAAACTGTTTCATTTGCAACTTTGTCACTCAATGACAAAGTTTCATTTTAACCTTTATTATCACTTATGTATACGTGACAAGCAAGCGCATGCCTTGTACGCCAACGACACAAATATGTTACAATGGCAACAACACTATAACACGAAATAAATAATTAAATCTTGAGTGAGTTTATATAGATATATCAATAATTGAAGCTCTCGTACGTATTTATTGAGATGAAACAAATGAAAAGACATCATGGATATTGGGAAATTCATGATAACAGGGAGAAATAAATTTGTAGCTTGCATAAGTACACATACTTTGCACAAAAAACCCTTGTTATGTATCTATAATGAAATTATTTTACACTGTATAATTACTACATTTAAACACTACATAAATATAACTTCCAAGCATCATAATAATATATTCATGCACGCTGTATGCCAAAAACACAGCACAATTTTCACCATATTTGCCAATAAAAAACGAACCCCAAATAAACAAAAGATTTGGATAATATTCAACGTCCCAAAATATATTTTCATTTGGGAAGGAGACAAAGCAATATCACGTTTAGGCCAGAAATCATAGTTATTCGGCAGTTGGGAACGGTAGGTACCTACGTAAATATATTTTCGGGTCGTTAAAAATGGTATGAAATATAAGCGTTTACGCGACAAAAAAACATTTTGTTGAAAGGCGACAATGAAAGTAAAAATCTATGAACGTAAAACATTTTTATTTTATTCATTTGCTGAATATTTTTTAGTCTTATTTGGTATGAATGAATAACACTACAACTCTTATGAAAGAATGCGAAAAAGAGCAATAATTTTATTTAAGAAAAATCGCTTGCCGAAGTTAGCAATTGATTTATTAATAGGTTCTTTATCAAAAATGCAAAAGCTAGATTATGGTATATTAAAACTTATTTATACTGTCTGCAAAACTATTAAGCATATATCTATATTGTAAAGCGTACACTTAGTCCTTATACACACGTCACACATGTCAAAGCTGCAGTCGTCGACGACGACGGTTCGGCAGCATTTCAGTCGTGTATAATTATGATATACAAAAAAAAATATTTCGTTGCTCAAAAAAAAATAATTAAAAAAATATTGGTCCTTATGTCCTATCTTCACAAGTACATCTTCTTTGTTCAATGTTAACGGTGCTCAAAAAGCGATACACTCGCCACCACTGAAGTGGTTCCGTGACAACGGATTATAAAATTGTTGTCGAAACTAATTTCAAATGCGGGCTCCGCAAATAAAGGTGCAAACGCTGAACTTTGAATAATGACGCTATGTTATATAAGGCGGGGTTTACATTATGAAACTAGTAGCGTACTTTTGAATTGTCAAGGGTCAGTCAGGGACAAATCCTGAAATCGCGAAAAAAATATCAGCTGTTGCCTACATTTATGTTCGTATAACTCGTCAAAATGTAAGGAACAGCTGATTTTTTTTTCGCGATTTCAGGTTTGGTCCCATAGTAAAAGTTGTTCATAATGATGAGTACAATGACCTCTTAAGAGGTTTCTGGTGTTTTACAAATAACCCTGTATATACAGAGTTGATATGACAAAGGGGCTTTCCTTTAAACTGCCTATAATAGGTGCCATTTTCAAGCTCTGTACCAAAATCAATTAAATAGGAGCAGCAGTTTATTTGCGTGATTGCTACTCTGATTTGTAAGCCATTTAGTTTGTTTGAAAAACTTTGAATAATGACGCTATGTTATATAAGGCGGGGTTTACATTATGAAACTAGTAGCGTACTTTTGAATTGTCAAGGGTCAGTCAGGGACAAATCCTGAAATCGCGAAAAAAATATCAGCTGTTCCCCACATTTATGTTCGTATAACTCGTCAAAATGTAAGGAACAGCTGATTTTTTTTTCGCGATTTCAGGTTTGGTCCCATAGTAAAAGTTGTTCATAATGATGAGTACAATGACCTCTTAAGAGGTTTCTGGTGTTTTACAAATAACCCTGTATATACAGAGTTGATATGACAGAGGGGCTTTCCTTTAAACTGCCTATAATAGGTGCCATTTTCAAGCTCTGTACCAAAATCAATTAAATAGGAGCAGCAGTTTATTTGCGTGATTGCTACTCTGATTTGTAAGCCATTTAGTTTGTTTGAAAAAAAAAACTCATTTTTGGTGCTTTTTATTTTTATACCGTATCGAATAATATTAGAGATTTATAGTAAACGTAGTGTAATTGAATGCCCCTCTGTCATATCAACTTTGTATATGTAAAATTATTTACACGTAAAACTATTAACGAATAACTGAGGATTGATGTAAGCCCGGCTTAACTGTGATAAATGTTTCGATGTACTTTGAAACGATAACGGTTTGTAAGTTATCGGGGAGAACTTATGTAGTCGTAAATATTTCAATGTGAAATGACGTATACTAAATCATTTGGTCTCTTGGATTGTGATTTACAAAGGGAATGTAGTCTCCAAAAAGCCTTGAGGCTAGGTGGTGGAATGGTTTGGGGTGGTTGGTAATAGATGGATCATTGGCACGTTACAGGCCGAAGATGACCGCCTATTGTATACATACTTTACTTTGTCCTTTTTATCCGACTTCAAAAAGAGAGGGGGTTCTTTGTTCGTCTTTATGTATTTGTTTTTGTATCTTCATCAATATTTTCGTCAATTTTGAAATGTCTTTTTGTTTGGTCAAGGAATTTTGCGCAGTGTTCATATATATATATCTATTTTTTATTTTTTTATTTATTATTATTAAAAAAATAATGCCTATAAATTTTAATTTTGAAAGTCGGTGGCAATAGACGTAAAAAAAGAAAAAAAACTCGAAATCAAAGTTATTTTTCTCATTTTAGTGTTTTATGGAAGTCAGTTTTGTTTTATCAATAAAGTGTTTGAGAATAAATAAATAAATTATTTTAAGTTAAGATAATTGCCTAACGTCTACTGCTCATAATTTTTGGAACTCAGTTTTGTTTTATCAATAAAGTGTTTGATAATAAATAAATAAATTATTATAAGTTAAGATAATTGCCTAACGTCTACTGCTCATAATTTATGGAAGTCAGTTTTGTTTTATCACTAAAGTGTTTGAGAATATATAAATAAATTATGATAACTTAAGATAATTTCCAAAAGTCCACTTCTCATGAATGTGTATTTCAACATTCTACTTAAACCTTATTTCAATACACTAAAAACATTTGCTGTCGTGTTTAAAATATTCAAATTTTGACGAGTCCAGTCTTTTTAGGTTATTTTTTCTCGAAATGTTAAGAACGTGACGGAGCACGAAACTCCGCGTAAAAACCTTCAATGTTCGTTATCTTTCCCTTTCATATTAATCAAGCGACATTTTCTAATAAAAAGAGTATGTTTTCACTCTATTTAAGGGCTACAAAAATTTAAATATTATGTAGTAAGAAAAATGTTTGAAGTTAGCACGAAATGGAATAGAAAAACGAGGCAAAGAAAATAAGAAGTGTGAGTGAGTGTGTGTGTGTGTGTGTGTGTGAGTGTGTGTGAGTGAGTGTCAGAGTGGTGTAGGTTTGTAGTTTAGTCCATGAATAACACAGTTAATCAAAGGTGTAGGTACTGTGAAGATCAGGGGGACCTTCAGGGGAATCGTGTTGTATGTTGAAGGGACTGCTTATCCTATAAAATACAAACACACGGGCAGTGTATATTGCTTTTTCAGGAATACATCCGTCAAGCCACGCGGCTACTGACGGAGTCACTTTTCTTTTATAAAAACTTATCAAACTATTCTATTAATTCCAAGGGTCGAAGGCTGTCATGTTCAACATAAGGTTTCACTTAGGCTCTACAGTACCTATGTCTGACGTACATAAAATGAAAAAAATTTCACCACCAAAGTTGTCTTGCATTAAATAAAATTCTTATTTTACATCAAGTACGCATGGGAAAATCTATATCTTTTTAATTAAATAGGCGAAAGACACAACAAATATGTCACTTGAAATAGGGACCAATTAGTTCAAGCAAGTTTCAGGCTAGCTACAGAGGACTCGTCTTTCATTGGGTAGGTATTATTGCTATCTTCTTCTTCTTCGTGTGGTCAGTGACTAACCTGGTGTCAGAGTTTTAATGCTGCCCATGGGCCTCTGATATAGCATCACATGCTGTTGAGAAATATCTCTCGGGCATGCCGGTTTCCCCACGATGTTTTCCTTCACCGATTTTAAGCAAGTGATAATTATACAATACGCACATGAACCCGAAAAATCAGAGGTGCGTGCCTTGGGTTCGAACTCGAGATCTATGACTTGGCAGTCCGGCGGTAACACCATTGCTATGAAATTCTACAATTAAATACCTCTTGAATAAAACGATATTAAAATATGCAGCCAAGCATATTATAAGTTGGGAGATCACATTGCTGTTAATAATTGGCTCAACGCTGATCCTGTTCCACAACGGCGCATAAAGTCATTTGGAAATAATCTCAGAGTTGCTGAAGTTTTACAAAACTATCTTGGTAATGTACAAATTCAAGCTTTTAATTTTCCTCCCCTTTTTTTTTTTTTTTTTAAGGCTGGGAAATCATCCAATGACTGCTCCCGCTCTGGGTGGAGCGGAAGGGAGTGTCAGACTCTTACTGACTAAAACCCATCCATGTTCCTTCCGTAGCCCTTTATGTTCCGGGGTAGCGGTAACCCTTTCGGACAATCCCGCTTACCCGGCAGGCTTGGCCCTGGGGGGCCCCTTCATATGCTGACATCTCTTTGAGGCGCGCGTGGAACATATACGCGCCGTACAACACGGGTCTGGTGCTGATCGGACGGTGAGTCACTTTTCCTCCCCTTGACAATTCAAAAGTGTCTGTAATTGGTTTATTTGAAATACATGCTGTCGACCTTATTACAAAACAACGTGTATTTTTACACCCAGGTTTGAACATTCTTGAATTTTGAAATGTATTTCAACGATGTTAAAGTTCTATTTACAAAAACCTGTCGCCAAAAATGAGTTTAAATTGTCAACTTTGCATTAAGAACTTTACCGTGCTGAGAATAAAACTTAAAATACAATAACTGATTCGAAAGTTAAGGGCTCGGGTTAAAATTAGAACTCGTTTTGTAATAAGTCGGTTTAAGTTTAGAAATTATGAAATTAATTATATTTCCAAAATGTCCAATACCCTTGAAAACATCAACACTAACTCACTAGCCAACAATTTAAGATCTTCAAAATAACTAACAGATTACACCTGCACCCAGCGATCTGCAGCAGCCATTGGTTCGAAACATTTCTGAAGCAACTCAAACAGAAACTCAAACGCATAACTGTAAACGATTCGTCGATCGTTTGTCAAGGCGAGCAACGACCGTTTAAGTCAGCGTTTCCCAAAGTGGGCGACAACGTCCCCTTTTGGGCGCTGCAGGCCTAAAGGGAGGCAGTAAGAGACCCCTGGAAAAAAAATTGTGGTGTAATGTAGAGGCTTAGGGGGCAATTTTAAGCGGGATTGTCCGTGTGTAAAAATTATGATGATGGTCTGATGAATCGGATCCTATCAGCGGGATAGACCGAAAGGGTTACCGCTAACCCGAAACATAAAGGGCTACGGAAGGAACATGGATGGGTTTTAGTCAGTAAGAGTCTCCCTTCCACTCCACCCAGAGCGGGAGGGGTCAATAGGTTATTTTCCACCCTCATTAAAAAAAAGGGCAATTTGTCATTTCATCTAGATAGTGGTTTTTAAGTACAGATGCCAGCACATCAAGCTATCGCTAACTGTCAAATTTTCTCAATTAAAAATGAACCTTATGTCTTTGCAATAAAGTTGAAATACTATCAAAGTTTGACAGATTGTGGTAACTTGATGTGCTGGCCTCTGTACCTAGTTGAAAATATAATTTATTCTCAAAGTGGGCAGTAAAAAAAATAAGTTTGGGAACCGCTGGTTTAATCGAGCAATACTTGATGGGAATACTTTAACTACTCCGGAGTACTACTGGCATTTCGGAGAGGGTGGTTGAACTTGACGTAGTAATAATATTTGTATGTTGTATCGTAGAAAATTATTACATTTTAGTGATAGAAAACTAAGTGGGAAAATTGAAAATACAAGGTCTAACTAATATGGTGTTGGATTTCATTTATACTCATTATAAACTGCTTTTACTATGAGACCAACCCTGAAATTGCTAAAACAAAGTTGCTGCTTCATACCTCAGCCCACAGCTGGACATAGGTCTTTCCCAGACTGAGCTACAAAACCCTGTCATCCGCCTTCCGCATCCAGTATGTCCCAGCTAACCTACTTAAGGTCATCGATCCACATAGCATGTTGGCGTAACTCGACAAAATGTAGGATGCTGGTTTTTGATTGGCGTATTCAGGGTTGGTTTCACTTTCTTAATATTTGTTAATGATAAGAACAGGAAAAAGAAATCTTACATTGCACCTCCTTTCAAGTAAAAGATGTGCTACCTGGGCAAGGAGATCCCCCTTTTCAGTGACACATTTTGTACTGGTAACATTACAAAAGATTGGGATGTCCAATTCTATTTGAACTGGTCTTACTCATTGAAGTGGTGTACAAAGAGAAAACAGTGAATCTTTTTTAAGTCTAACATGATTTTAAATAAATATTTACACTTTATTTCCTATTGCACCTACCACTGTTTATCTCTGCATCACCCAAAGGTTGACTGGTAGAAAATGCCTATGGCATTAAGTCCGCCTCTGTACATTTCTGTGCTTAAAATATTAAATAAATAAATAAATTTTAATCATACCTTGTTTAATTAACACTATCATACCCCTTAAGCTTTTTAAAACTCCCACTATGTTTAATTTGTACATAATACGTAATAAAAAAATCCAAAACCATACCAACCTACCAACCAACCATATTTTAAATAAATAACCAATTATTACTCTTATATAAAAAGTGAAGCAGAGATTTAACTCAAGCCTCATTTATTCTTGTTTCTAGAGACGTCAGGGCAGTGACCGCCTTTCTTTTAACTACTCCTCAAGGACAGTACCTACATCAGAATAAAGCCTTTTCGAATTCCCTATTGTTACTAAGCCCAACGTTTTTACCTAAAATACTAACCACAGACTATACCCGCATTAACAGCCACAAAAAAAAACGAAAAAGGCAAGATGTTTTTGCCTCGCAATGGTACAAAACGAACTGGGAATAAAATTAAAGGAGTGGCTACACTTATCGATGCGGAATCACCTAGGCTACCACACTATTCGCATTTTCAGTTCGACGCGGTGTCAAGTCGCATCGTTCGAAACGAAACGCGGCGAACGACATTTTTTTTCCTTTTATTGCATGGACATAAAGCTTTTTCCGACCGCCGGTTCCGCGGCGATAAAACAAAATAAAACATCATTAATTCAAATAAGGCTGAGATCCAGCGCTTATTGAACGTCAAAATTACATAAGCGAGTCCCCAAAAGTGCCAGCACTTCACCACTTAATAGTGCTTTTGCTGGGAAGAAGTGGTCCAAATCGACCCAAATCCCCAGCAGCACAGCTGTGTATTAAGTTAAAAGAACTGGAGCCCGTTAGGGCCAAGCCTGCCGGGTAAGTGACATTGTCCGAAAGGGTTACCGCTGCCCCGGAATATAAAGGGCTAAGAAAGGAACATGCATGGGTTTTAGTCAGAAAGAGTCTGACACTCCCTTCCGCTCCACCCAGAGCGTGAGAAGTCATTGGATGACTTCCCATCCTCAAAAAAAAAGTTAAAAGAACTAGGTTCTATGTAACAATATGGTCACTCCAAAAACCACGCACCGAACCTTTGATTCAGCTAAGTTTCACATCCAAAACCTGCCCAAATTATTTAACCACTAAAATGCCAAATATTAAACACAATTCCCCCTTGATGTTAACAAGTTTTCTGGCAGCCAGTCACGGGTAATATAGCGCTGCACCGACAAATTCAATTGGCGTTTGTACGCAAAACCACTAATATGACAGGCGACTCTAACAAATTGAATTCCCGGAACGTATGCTGATGTCCCTTTGCTAGTTTGCACTGTTTACCGCTTCGTTTTATTATGGACTTTACAAAGGTACTATTGTTAAATTTTCCCAATGAAACTGGACGCGATCAGTACTTCTAAACCAAGTTTTTTTTTTTGAGGGTGGGAAATCATCCAATGACTTCTCCCGCTCTGGGTGGAGCGGAAGAGGGTGTCAGACTCTTACTGACTAAAACCCATCCATGTTCCTTCCGTAGCCCTTTATATTCCGGGGCAGCGGTAACCCTTTCGGACAATCCCGCTTACCCAAGTTGAAGAGCTGTCAGTTAACTTTTATTGGTGAAATTCGTTCACTGACAAAAACCCCATGCTTTATCTTTATGAACTTCGTATCTTCAAAGACTTTCAGTAAGCTCACGTCATTTCATGACACCGATTAATATATGGTTAGTTGCCGTTAAGATGAATTTTGAGTGGTAAACCAAAATTCAAATTTCGAATTCAAAGTCCAAATTCGAACATTCAAATTCATTTATTTGCTTAAAACAGGTTTTCAAGTGGTTTCTAATACCTGAACAGCGGAATCATAATGTGCTTGCATGACGCAAACATGACACAAGCGCATCTGACAGCGGTAGAGAGAATACGACAAAACGTTGGGTCGATGCGACTACAAATTTTTAGTTACATGAATGAGAAGCCTACGAACAGATTCAGAGATATTTCATATCAATGTGAAGTATACGCTGACTATGAATATAGCTATTTAAAAATGGCTAAGTCTCTCTGGCTTTATTCGCCCAAGTGTGGTTAAAATATATATACAACAAAATATGGGAGTTACATGAATAAGAAGCTTACAGAGCAGATTCAGAGATATTTCATAGCAATGTAAAGTATACGCTGACTATGAATATAACTATTTAAAAGTGGCTATGTTTCCCTGGCTTCAATCGCCCAAGTGTGGTAAAGTACAATATAATAATAATATTCATTTATTTATATAAAGTATATAATAAAATATGTGAAAATATCAGGGTATAAGGACCCTACTTATGCTCCGGCCACATTGACTCGATAATGCGAACTACGTACACTTGTGCGCTCTCTCTCGCACACCGATCGACGACGTCTCGTTGACAGAGAGCGCGCGAAGTCTAGATCGCGTTATCGCAACAATGTAACCGCAACATTAGAAAGGAAAATTATGCCAAGCAACGGATATACGTACTATTTGAGAGCTTCTAACTCTCATAGCGTTAACTTCACAAGAACATTACAAGGTTGTAACACGAAAAGTTAACCAATGGTAGGGGAAACTTGTAAAGTTCGCAGTTCGTTCGTAATTAAAGTTAAATTGCTACCTGACAATATTTTCATGGCGCACCGTTTTGTAACTGTCATAGCGGTAGTTTGAAAATTATTACTTTAGTAAACTTAACTGTCTATAAAATGGTAATTACTGTCATTTATTTACAAGTTTTACCAATTAGTAGGTAAGTTGGACGATTTATTTTGTGTTGTACACAACACAAAATTTAAAGCTTTAAAGTTAGGTACATTTATTAATGTAGAAATTCTAGCTCAAATGTCTGAAGGCCGTTTCTGGTATTTTTCTCAAATTCAAGTCACAAACTCATCTCAGCTTAAATAAGAAATTTTTTTGGAAGATTGAGAGTGATTTGTGTGTTTTTATAGACAAATAATGGCTTTAGCATCCTTGAAAACCATGAAAACGACACACATGACGAAATTTTTTACAATTTTGTAGCTGCCATCTTGGATTTTAATTTTGACCAAGATCACACTTTCTCTCTCTCTCTCTTTTTTTTTTTTTTAAACTATTCTAGATAACTCTGTAAAACAAGAACCAAAACTTTTGACACTTAAAACTAACAGCATAACGCGTTTTCGTTAGGTACGCGTACGCTACATTTTCTAACGACGCGTTTTAGAACTCCGTTCCAAATTGAGGCGAAAATTTGCTCTATACGTTTTGTATTAAGTATCGCAAAATATTACATATTTGATGAAAACGTCAAATAAATGCACCGTGCATTCGATAAACAGAAAAAAAAGTATTAGAACAAACTGTAATGAAATTGACACAAACCACTCAAAATAGATAAAGATTAATCTAAATATTACATATTTGATTAAAACTTCAAATAAATGCACCGTGCATTTCAATAAGCAGAAAAAAAAGTTTAGAAAAAACTGTAATGAAATTGACACAAACTTACAAACCACTAAAAATAGATATAACAAAGATAAATGAAGACTTATAGAGACCGAAACTATTTGGCCGTAACAGAGATATAAACTTTGTAGTGAAAGACGACTCAATATTTTTCTGTTTTCGCGATGATAAATCGTTCAAGCGCAAACAAGACGTTTAACAGATTGAATCTTGGATATTACGGCGATAAAATCACAACAAGTTCTTTTCTAAGTTATTGCAAGGGTGTCAGTTAAGATGTAAGTATTGGTAAGCGGGATTGTCCGAAAGGGTTTCCGCTTACCCGGAACATAAAGGGCTAAGGAAGGAACATGGGTTTTAGTCAGTAAAAGTCTGACACTCCCTTCCGCTCTACCCAAAGCGCTAGGAGTCATTTGATGATTTCCCATCCTCAAAGAAAAAAAGATATAAGTATTGTAAAAATCAACAAGAGACTCCGGAAATGTATTTTCATCTCTTCTAGTTCTCACACACATCGCATTTTCACTTCTCCTTTCGCAGGTCTACTGGAAGAAATTTCTTTAGAAATAAACAGTACCTTTCTACTAAGACTATCTATGTAGTATCTTAATGTATTTTACAGTGTGTACATCATCACTACATAGTATAAAGCAAAGTCGCTTCCCGCGTCTGTCCTAATGTACGTCACGTCACTTGCCGTAGTCGGTGACTGCTTTATGAGTGCGGTGGTCCTGTATTTGTCTTGTGAAATTATTTTTTTGTTTATTGTGTGTACGTGGGTCTTGCAATCTTTGATGAATAACTAAATATATAACATACCAAATAATTTCAGATGCCAAAACCAATTAGACGTACCAATAAACGAAATTACGGAGCATTTATTATTCGAGAGTAATTCACAACTGTTGAAAGTTATTCAAACGTCGCGACTATTGGAGTTTCTGAAAGTTCTTTGGAGCTATCGAAAGCACTTAAATCGGAAAAGTTGCAAATTGATTTACTCGTCATAAAGGAATCTAGCTACAGTTGAATATTTTAAAGCTTTGGAGCTAAATGTTTATTGGATTTTCTATTCGTTAGAAATGTTAAACCGTGTCTGTCTTATACTCAATGTCTCAAAATTTTATGTTTATAATGCTGGAACTTTTCATATTCACTACTGCCTGCCTAGTCTTTTCCCAACTATGTTAGGGTCGGCTTCCAGTCTAACCGGATGCAGCTGAAAACCAGTATTTTACATGGAGCGACTGCCTATCTGACCTCCACAACCCAATAACTGGGTAATACGAAACCCCTTGGTAAGACTAGTACAGACATTCGGTATTCTGACTAGCCGTAACGACTGTCAATGATCCATGAATGGCAGCCGGGACTAACGGCTTAACGTGCTTTCCGAGGCACGGAGGAGTCTTGATATGTAAAGATGGTCACCCCGGCAAGCGTAGCTTAACCTGATGAAACGATTCGTGCGGCTATTATAACTTAGCCACGAGCTCTTCGTCGTTTTTTTTTCGTCTACTTATGAAAGCTATTTTCGTATAAGAACCTACACACATCAAAAGTGTCTAGGGATCAACATATATTTTTGCAATAACTTTTCTCTTGATTGATATTAATTTAAATTTTCTTTAAGGATTCATCAAATAAAGTGTTTTCGTTTGTCACAGTAACGATAAACCAAGTCACCTTTGCATTAATAAAGAAATTTGCCATTTTCCTAATAAAGGGATTTTTGACATTTGAACCACTAACATTAAAGTTCGAAAAAAAGACTGAAATAACAGTTTTCTTTAAAATTTTATTGGGTAACTTAAACAATTAATAATCCGTGTTTCTACCGCGAACACTAACAACACAAGAACATCGGTTTGGCATACTCAAAATGAGTTCATCCAAATCACGCTGTGGAATGGCCGCCCATGTTCGTTGCAACAACAAAAAAAGGTCTTCTTGCAACTGGATACCCTCCATATTCGGCAGAGCTCTTCTCTGTAGCATATCCCATGCATGCTCAATCGGGTTCAAGTCTGGCGACACGGAGACAAGACCGATACATTCAAATCTTAACTCGAAGAGCTCCAACAATAACCGCCATGATGTTAGCCGTGAGGCTTCATCACTCTTCAGGGAACTTAATTAGCGACCAAACAGTCAGAAACCGCTTGCATGAAGTGAACCTTCATTCCCGAAGACCGCTACGGGTACCACCTATAGCAATGCACAATCGTAGGATTCGATATCAATGGGCTCTTGAACACAGAAATTGGGCAGAAGAACAATGGCGTTTCGTGTGCTTTTCTGATGAGTCTCGTTTTGGTATGAGACCGGATACAAGACGTATACGACACTGGAGAACCCCTGGACGCCAACAGCGATTAAAATCCTGCCAGGAAGTCCATCCTTATAGTGGTGGAACCATCATGGTATGGGCGGGTATTTGGATCGGCGGAAGAACTGAGTTGATTTGGATCAGAGGCAACCTCAACGCTCAAATTTATGCTGAGACGATTGTATCTGACGTCATCGTTCCTCTACAAGTGCAAATCGGTCCCTTATTTCAGTTAATGCATGATAATGCACGACCGCACACCGCAAGAGTTGTAAGACAGACTCTCGCCGCAGCTAACATCAATGTCCTGCCCTGGCCTGCTCAGTCGCCAGACTTGAACCCGATTGAGCATGCATGGGATATGCTACAGAGAAGAGCTCTGCCGAATATGGAGGGTATCCAGTTGCAAGAAGACCTTTTTTTGTTGTTGCAACGAACATGGGCGGCCATTCCACAGCGTGATTTGGATGAACTCATTTTGAGTATGCCAAACCGATGTTCTTGTGTTGTTAGTGTTCGCGGTAGAAACACGGATTATTAATTGTTTAAGTTACCCAATAAAATTTTAAAGAAAACTGTTATTTCAGTCTTTTTTTCGAACTTTAATGTTAGTGGTTCAAATGTCAAAAATCCCTTTATTAGGAAAATGGCAAATTTCTTTATTAATGCAAAGGTGACTTGGTTTATCGTTACTGTGACAAACGAAAACACTTTATTTGATGAATCCTTAAAGAAAATTTAAATTAATATCAATCAAGAGAAAAGTTATTGCAAAAATATATGTTGATCCCTAGACACTTTTGATGTGTGTATTTACCCAAGATGGTCAATTTCCCAGAGCTTCAAATGCTGATTAGTCTAGCCAGCTATTCTTCAGCCTATCGAAAACCAACGTCCAATCAATTCATGACAATAAAACACAAAATCCGTCGCGACAACTTTCATTGATTAATAAATATACCCTCGAAATAGACGCCGATCGTAACACCGAAAAACGTACGGTGTATTATATGATCAGGACTTGTCACAAGTTTGGGACGAAGCCAGAACATGAAAAAAAGTATGTAAATAAGTATTTGCATAAAGGAGTCTCGTTCAAAACTTGTGCTTTGGGACTTTATAGTGCTGTAAATGTTGAAAGATTGTGTTTTTGATGGGTTCTGCATTGGTGAGAAGTGTTTTTGTTTTCGGTGGAGTGGTGCCAGGTTATTGTCGTGGATACTTCAGTTTCATGAAACCTTGGCAAGCAGGAGTGCGACCAGTTGCTTCACCTGTAAGGAGTTTTCTTTCTTTTCTTTTTCGCGTGGTTAGTGACTAATCTGGTGTAAGAGTTTTTGTGCTGCCCATTGGGCCTCTGATCTAGCTTCACATACAATTTTCTGAGAATGCAGTTTGGCCTCATTTGAAAACTGATTAAAAAAATTGTTTGTCATACAGTCACTCGCTAATCAGTGAAAGAATGAAAGAAAGAAAAATATTTTTTTTGGTATACGTACGGGAAATACAAACAGTAAAAAAGAAGTTGGTCAGTTTCCTAGCTTTGAAAATACCTGCCGGGTAAGCGGGATTGTCCAAATGGGTTACCGCTACCCCGGAATATAAAGGGCTAAGGAAGGAACATGGACGGGTTTTAGTCAGTAAGAGTTTGACACTCTCTTCCGCTCCACCCAGAGCAGGAGGAGACATTGGATGATTTTCCACTCTCAAAAAAAATAGCTGGCATATACACATATTTAAATTTACAGTTCGATATGGATGCGAGAAGCACAGATCCGGCTAAAACGGCGGTGCTTTGGGAGGCCTGTGTCCAACAGTGGACATCTTTCGTCTGAAAGGAAGATGATGATGATGCACCAAAGGTCAATTTTGCTACACATTTCTCGACACTAACCAAAACAGTGTATAACGGTAAAATCCAGATTGAAAAAATAATAAGTGCACATTACGTCATCGGTCTTCCCGGCTACGTCTGCCTTAACAGAGAACACTCCCGACTATTTAAACGCACGATTATCTAGAGTATTGGCAACGTCCGAAATACGTGGACGACTACGTCACGGAGAGATCTGGCAACGTCGTGACATTTCCAATTGAATTATAATTATGCAATTGTTTAGCGGATCCGCTTGTTAGTGAGTGTTGAGACGATTCGTCGTGATTCGGCTGGAGATTAGAAGCTGCTGATGCGACTTTTTTGTCGCAAGCGCGTTTTCTTTCATACTGTTGCATCGTTTTTAGTACGAATCAAACTGGACGTAACCGCATTGTATAACTGGTTTTCTTTTCATTGTATACTGTCAAATATGTATATGCCAGTTTTTTTTAAGGATGTGAAGTAATTAAATGACACATTTTGACAATTCCTTCCGCTCTACTCACAGCGGGAGGGGTCCCGCTGTGAGTAGAGCGGAAGGAAGTGTCAGAATTTTACTGGCTAAAACCCATCCATGTTTATTTCTTAGCCCTATATGCTCCGGGGCAACGGTTACCCTTTCGGACAATCCCGATGAAAATATATTTCAGATAACGTTTGCACTTGTGACAGTTCGAATGAAACTACTCATTAATACAGTGTTCATTATGGTACAGAGGCCAGCACATCAAGTTACCACAATCTGTCAAATTTCTTTGATAGTATTTCAACTTTATTGCAAAGACATAAGGTTCATTTTTAATTGAGAAAATTTGACAGTTAGGGATAGCTTGATGTGCTGGCGTCTGTACGATCTGACTATCCAAAAGAAAGACCGCCCAAAAAAATTAGACCTATAGGTTTTAACAACCTTCCATACAAATACTGGTTATGGGTTTAACATTGAAAGGCTACTGCTAGAAAATTAGTGAGACTAGGTTGACTTACAAAGCTGGCTGTGGCTTAGTTAGTCAACACAACAAGCTCGAAGCACGTGCTTTGCGTGCAAACTTCGAAGTCTTAACATTAGTTTGTTGTTTTCTAGATGAGGACATGATTTTGTATCTTATCAGATTAGAAGAAGAAGGGAAGAGAATGAAGAATAGAACGATCATAAGACGTGAAGAGATTTACTTATTGCCCGCTTGGTATTATTTCAATTGCTCCCAGCGCCCAGCTCATCACAACATAATATAAAGCAAAGTCGCTTCCTGCGTCTGTCGTAATGTCTGTATGTATGTATGCTTAGATCTTTAAAACACCACAACAGCAGTTTTTTTTAATAGATAGAGTGATTCAAGAGAAAGGTTTATATGTATAAAGCTTCTGCCCGCGACTTCGTCCGCGGAAAATTGCGATATACTGTAACTGTTTAGGCAGCGCATGCAAATAATTCTGTCTTCGGAGGTATTTCTTTCCGACTTTCTAGACGAAAATTGCGATAGCTCGGCTAATATGTATGATATAAATATAATTTATAGCCTATAGCACTCAGGAATAATGTAGCTTTCTATCAGTGAAAAAATTGTTGAAATTGGATCATTAGTTCCGGAGATTACCCCCTATATACAAACTTACAAACTTACAAATTTTACCTCTTTATAATATTAGTATAGATAACATGCAATTTCCGTCATCACCGCGGGCGAAGCCACGGGCAGAAGCTAGTAATTCAATTAATGAGCATCGCCTGTGTACCTACGTATTTTTCCGTTCATTTCTTTTTGTATGTTTAATTGTGTACATATTCTGGTTACAAACAGGTTGTACTAGATAATTAATAATATTAAGTATCTGATTGAATCTAACCATTTTATTAAGGAAAAATCTAGGAGATTAATGAGAAATCGTGTAGATACCTTCTTTTATTCAAGTCAATCAAAAGCAACAAAAAAAACTTTTTTCTTTATACTTGGGCGTACTTTTTCTCATCGTAATACATCTTACTTTCCTTCCTAAAATTCGTACAAAATTCACTACCAAGTCGTTCATTGCATGGGCCGGTTTATCTGGTCGCTTGGATGACGGCCAATGACTTCGGTTTGAAATATTACTAACAATATTCAATACCACATCCGTCGACGCTTACTATAATAAAATTAGAGTTAATTTTATTGCTTTGAGAAAGATATGTTATTCATTTTAATACAATTTAGAGTTTCTCAGATTTCTCTTAGACAAACTTCAAATCCTTTGTACGCTTCACGTTTTTAGTTAGTTTTTTTCTGTAATGAAGTTTTTAATGTAGCTTGTTGGAGTAAACTGGTAGAAAATAATAATAATATCCATGGACATTTCACACAACGCCATATCGTCCCAAGCTAAGCAACCTAATGCTTGTGTTATTGTAACGAAATGGTTGATAAAATACTTATATACATTTTTTTTTGTAAATACATACATATTATATGTAGATAGAATAGTGCATGCCACATAAAATGTGGCGTCAAGAAAAAAAAACCGGCTATGTGCTAGTCGGACTCACGCAAAAAAGGGATCCATACCAGTACCCTAAAAAGCGTTATGCCCTGTTTTCATCCCCCTGTTAATTAATACTTAAACAAATGCTTTTGACACTTGAAACTTGAGACCATACTAGCTTGCTCTGAATTAATACATTTAAGTATGACCTTTCAAAAATAGGGTTGAGCTACACGACGACTGATGCATGCATGACGTCTGTTGGGACAAGTCAACTCAAAGCTGCGATTGAATTTTTTTTAAAGGTCTTTCCAGACATGACCCTGCATTGTTAGACAAGTAATATAATGTTTGAACCTTAAAATAGACACATTAACGATAACAAAATTTAAAAATTCCGAAATTTGTATATGGTATTGGCATAAGCTTTCGAAATGTCACGTGAGCAATCGTTTTCGATCGCCAAGTGCTAGACAATGTCAAATCGTGTAATGAAACTCGATTAACATTCCCATACAAATGCGATGGTAAGTGGCGTTCTTGACAGTCCAAATCGTTGAGATAACGAATTGTTCGATCAACAAATTTCGAAATCAAGTCGACACGGAGCGATTGACACTTGTCTAGGTCCTCTGGACTTCTTAGTTCGTTTCGGTATTCTTTCTCATGGATCAATCAGCTAGTGAATGCCAGCGCCATCTAGTTTAAAAATATTGTATAATAGTGTCTTGAAATAAATAACATTACTTTTCAGCGAAGGATACATTGTCCCAACCGGCTGTTCCATGACACTACCCGACTTTTTTTTTAAATTGTAATTAGACAATTACAATAAAAAAAAGTATAGGCATAGTAGCATTCGGAAAATTAAAAATCAATAAGAAACATTTCAGGGAGGTTACCTAAATCGTGAGTCGATTGTATTATTAGCTAACTAACAAATAAAGTAATAAATCCTTAGGATTCATTTTAACTTCTAACAAAGACTTATTGACAAGCGCATAGTAGGTATAAAACGAAGTCGCTTCCGGCCGTGTCCCGCTGTACGCTCAGATCTTTTTAAGTACGCAACGGATCCTTATGTGGTTTTCATCAGTAGGTACAGTGATTCAATAGGAAGATTTATACGTATTTCACCCGCAGTTTCGCCCGCGCGATAGTATCTATATTGCACTATTGCGACGACTAGGTGGGGTGGAGTATGGAATAATTAGGTTTCTTGGAGCTGTCCTGTTGAAGTGCTGACAGGCACCTTCATTTTATTTTAGTGGTTAATACTGCAATAATATAAACCTTTGTAAACACTACGTGAAAAGTCATGAACCTGTACACGTACAGTCAACCACACAGAGGTATCACTTGCACTATGAAAATCACCCTTACTACTAAGACATAAAGGCGCTGTCAATATTAATGTAATTTATAAAATATATAATACAATAATATATATCTAATCTATATCCTTGGACATTTCATACAGCGCCATATCGTCCCAAGCTAAGCAACCTAATGCTTGTGTTATGGTAACGAGATGGCTGATATACTACTTATATACATTTTTTTTTTGTAAATACATACATATTATAGATAGAAAAACACCCAGACTCGTAAAAAATACTTGCAGGTCGTACAAATATTTGTTCCGTGCGGGAATCGAACCCGCGACATAGTGCGCAGCAGTCAATCGCTCAACCACTGCGCCAACCGTGTCGTCAAACTAAAGTAAAGTCAAAGTAAAAATATATTTTTGTTGCTTTCTTGAAAATATTACCATCGAGACACATGCTATACCAATCAAATATTTTATTTTAAACTCTTGTAATCGCTTAGTCTGGAGCATCCGCGCGGAAGATCTTTCCATTCTATTTTAACCTAAAATAAAAATGTCGCATTCATTTTTGGAATTCCCAAATATATTTCGTCCGAACCTGTTTCAGTTCAAAATAGACGAACCATCTGTTTTAACGGACAAGTGTCCCAGAAACTAAAATATACATTAAGAAATATTCCCACCCATCGGCGCGCGAGTTTGTCGCCTTTGTTCATTTATCTTCAAGCTTTGTGGCTTACGGGTTGGGCAGTGGTCCAACTGTCAATTTTGGATGTATGAGAATCGTTTGTAGCTATTAGTAACATGAAACATAACATTATTTCTTGTACATTAAATTAAGTTTTAATTTTTATAGTTGTTTTTATTATCAGGAATTAGAATGGAAGACAGACATTAATATAATGCGCACCAGGAAATGACAGATAACATAATATGTTACCATATTATGGTAAAGACAGACATAGAGAGACAATCACAAGAGAACGTTCATCAATCTGCCTAGCCTTTTCCCTACTATGTTGGGGTCGGCTTCCAGCCTAACCGGATGCAGCTATATACCAGTATTTTACATGGAGCGATTGCCTATCTGACCTCCAAAACCCAGTCAGTTACTGGGTAATACGATACCCCTAAGTAAGACTGGCTGTCAGACTTTCGGGCTTCTGACGATCCGTAACGACTGTCAAAGAATCACAAATGAATGCCGGGACGTGCTTTCCAAGGCACGGAAGATTCTTGGTACGTAAAGATGGTCACCGATCCACGGACCAACCCCGGCTACGGTAGCTTAACCTGACGGATCGATCGTGCGGATGTTATTACTTAGCCACGAGCTGTCAATCACAAGAAAGTCAATTAATGAAAGTCTTTCAACAGACAATGTAGTTTGTCCTAAATATCAGGCTTTTCTATTTTCATAATCCCGATCAGGTAGGTACCGGCTTTTACAGTAAACAAAGCACCAGCCACATTTTCGTGAAATTGACAGCTCTTTAGGCTATGGGTCCACCAGAGATGTGCGACGTAGCTAAGTTAAGCGGTGTGCGAGGAAAAAATCCACCAATAGGATCACTTCACACTCTCAAATAGCTAAAAATGTACTTTTGGTATTAAAAAAATAAAATGTATAGAATAATACTTAATCCTACTTTTGCAGTGCCCGATAGGGTCCACAGTGATCAAATTTTTGTCAAAACGACAGCACATCAAGCTATCCCTAACTGTAAAATTATCCCAACTAAAAATGAACCTTATGCCTTAGCAATATAGTTAAAATACTATCAAAGAAATGTGACAGATTGGGGTAACTTGATGTGCTGGCCTCTGTACCTACCATCTAAGTTCAAATGTGGAAGCAATACATATAAAGGGGAATTTTATTTTCACAGCTTGAGCTAAGCTATTGTTGCTATTGGTTATTTTTACGCACATACGCCGCTACGCATCCTCGCACATCTCTATTGGAAACGCACCCTTACAAAGAGTATTAAAAAGATATTTAGGTATGGGAAATTGGGGCTGTCTTTTTAGATTTTATCTTTTTAGTTCTTGAGACCAAACGTTATTTGGTCTTGGAATAGCGTAAGAGAAAATAATCATTTTGGGTAAGTATATCTTACGTGCGTCTTCGAGGGACTCGCTGGTCTAGTGGTTGCAAGCGCTACTGGTCGTGGGTTCGATTCCGGAAACGGGCAAGGTGTTATTGGGTTTTTTCCATCGGGAATTTCTCAATAGCAGCGTGTATGGAATCTGGATTTTTGACCGGTTGATGGCAATAGGCTCTTGTGGAACTTAAACATACCTAGCCAAATGTGGTTGTACTAGTTACAATTCTGCTTAACCCTACGGGGATTTAAAGGTGCGATAGGTGTGTTTACATAAGCAAATATCATCATCATCTACCTTACAAAAGGGTAGCCTTTTCCCAACTATGTTGGGGTTGGCTTCCAGTCTAACCGGATGCAGCTGAATACCAAAAACCAAAAACCATATACCATAAATACTGGTATTCAGTAAAATCTGACCTCCACAACCCAGTAACTGGGCACTACGATACCCAATGGTAAGACTGGCTGTCAGATTTTCGGGCTTCTGACGACCCGTAACGACTGTCAAAGATGCACAAATGACAGCCGGGACCAACGGCATAACGTGCTTTCCAAGGCACGAAGGAGTCTCGTTATGTGGTCACCCATTCACAGCCAGCCCGGCAAACGTAGCATAACCTGATAGATCGATGTGAGCGGCTGTTAGTACTTAGCCACGAGTTCCTCCTCTTTTACATAAGCAAATATAACATGTTTAAATCTATATAAATGTAATCTCAAATAAGTCTGGTGCTTTTCAGATTTATATGTTTAAATCTGGAACAAAAGAATAAACGTTCGTCACACATCACTGCTCCACGATGAGTGTGAGGATTAACTAACATTTTACCTCACATTTTTAAATTTTCTACTCCTCACATTTCGTTCCCTGCATATTTCGCAGACAGAGAAAAATATTTAGTAGGTAATATGACGAATGGGGAAGTTTGTTTGTTTCATTTGATAATGATATCGATATTTTTCAATACCTACAGAGTTTTTTTTTTAATTTCATATATCTAATGGAAAGGGTTGAGGCTGTTCCTGCAAGGTGGGGTGGGCTTTGCCCAGCAGTGGGACATAGTGGGCTAAATACTTACTTAGATAAAATGAAAATACAAATAATAGGGACTGGCACTCCACGGTGGAAAGTACCATATGCGACTCGAGATGTAGGTATGGGATGTCGATATATCTATACTAATAATAATAATATTATAAAGAGGTAAAATTTGTAAGTTTGTAAGTTTGTATGTAGGGGGTAATCTCCGGAACAAATGATCCAATTTCAAAAAATTTTGACTGATAGAAAGCTACATTATTCCTGAGTGCCATAGGCTATAAATTATATTTATATCATACATATTAGCCGAGCTATCGCAGTTTTCGTCTAGCAAGTCGGAAAGTCGGAAAGAAATACCTCCGAAAACAGAATTATTTGCATGCGCTGCCTAAACAGTTACAGTATATCGCAATTTTCCGCGGACGAAGTCGCGGGCAGAAGCTAGTTATTTATATTCACGTTCATCGTTCGTTCGTTTGTCGTATATATATATTGCGTTTCCAGTCGACTTACGGTTAGGTACATGTGTTTTTGTGTTTGGTTTGTTAGACTGACCTGGAGGCCACCACCAGGAATCGCTCTTGTAACCACCAGATAATCAACGCCTACAAAAACCTAGTAACTTTGAATCTAAGTGTTACAATAATTAATTACGTAATGTATGTACGTTTACGAGCAAAAAAGTAGGTAGTCAAAAAATACGCAAAATAAATTGTAATTAAAAGAATTAAAACGAATCAGGAAAGTTGTAGTATGCAAGCAAAACCACGGGTAAACTTAGGACACTATATTGTAGAAACGAACCGTTTTTCCCCCATTGCGGTCGGCGAATGGGAGAAAAACAAGTGACGGTTAATCCCGCTGAAATTGTTTGACAAGTTAGGCAAATTCTCGCTTGGAAAACTGGGAATCTCGTATTTCTAGTTGAGACAGCTGAATGTTTGAAGGAAAATAAAAAAGATGAGTTCTGTTGCTTTTGCTCCTTTTCTGTGGTTGTCTCCTTCCAAAACCAGGAATGTGATGGAATGTCAAATTAATCACCAACCAACGAAAAAATATAAAAGGTACTCTTTATTATGTACGCCTTACGACTTACAGACAAAATATGTTAATGTAGTTACATAGGGTGAGACAATGGGTGGATTTTATTTTACCTATATACGTACCTACATACTATAAAACAAAGTCACTCCTCGCTGTCTGTCCCTCTGGACGGGTAGATCTTTTAAAATTTGCAACGGATTTAATGCGGTGTTCATCAAAAGATAGAGCGATTCAAGAGCAGTCGTTAGTAAATAAGAAACAAAACAGCAATCTGCCCAGCCTTTTTCCCAACTAAAAACTTTTTTACAAAAAATAAAACCGACTTCCAAAACAAACACTACAAAGTGACAAATAATTTTGATTTCGGAAGTCGGTGTCTTCGGTTTTGTATTTTCATTATTTGTCACTTTGTAGTGTTTGTTTTGGAAGTCGGTTTTATTTTTTGTAAAAAAGTTTTTATTTTTCACTTTTTAGTTGTGGTACCTACACAACCCCCCCCTCCTCCCCAAAATTACACTACCTGGTATGTAAATTACAGTGACAGGAACTTATTAGAACATCGTCCACATATATTAAGTAGGATTTTTTAGATTTTTGTTGATTTTTCAAAAACCGCTTATTCGATTTCGATAAAATTTATATGGGACCATTTGGGAAGTATAACCTTTCCAACAAAAAAAGAATTTTTCAAATCGGTTGGCAAGCAACGGAGTTATGCGCGAACAAACATAAAAAAAAAAAAAATACAAACATCCGAATTGAGAACCTCCTCCTTTTTGAAGTCGGTTAAAAAACGTTGGTTTCGGCTTCCAGTCTAACCAAAGCAGCTGGATACCAGTATTTTACATAGAGCGATTGGACTGCCTATCTGACCTCCACACCCAGTCAGTAACCGTGTAATACGATACCCCTAGGTAAGACTGGCTATCAGACTTTCGGGCTGAGTCTGACTACGCGTAACGACTGTCAAAGATCCACGAATGACAGCCGGGACCAACTGCTTAATGTGCTTTCCGAGGCACGGAGGAGTCTTGATATGTAAAGATGGTAACCCATCCACGGATCAACCCCGGCAAGCGTAGCTTAACCTAATAGATCGATGCGTGCGACTGTTATTACTTAGTTTTAATAGACAACACTAGAGAAAAACTCAACAACTCAACTCAGTAATTGGGCCATACGATACGAAAGCAGAGAATTACGCTGGTGAATAATTGCATCCTCACAATAAAATAACGACGACTTTAAATCCAATCTATGCAGGCAATATCACAAACATTCTTTAGTGCTAATTGAATCCATCACTTCCAATATATGCTACAGTACTTGCAGGGAATGTGGGCGTGTGTAATACCCCACCACCACCCCTTCCCAACTCATACGATCGATCACAATTTGAGTATGTATGCTGGGAGAGGTAGTCCCACCATGATTGATTATAATCAATCAATGATCCATGGGGAATAATTAGCACGCGATGCTGGTTCTTTCGTTAAACCAAAACAATAACGTTTGGAGTGTTTGAGTTGTCAAAATTTGATATTGGACTCAAAACTATAAAAAAGATATTTACTAATGAGTAACTCACGAGCGAGCCGCCCTTGCTTCGCTCGGGTTTAAAGGCTACATGTCAAAACAAAGAAAGGAAATACGTTTATTGGCGGCAAAACTGACGCAGTAAAAAATAAAAAAAAGTGAGGGAAAATATGACTCATCCGCGCAAAACGGCCACCGCTCAGCATAATGCTTCGACTTCATGCGAGACAGACCGTCGATTTTCGGCGATAGCCGGCGTTGACAAAAGATTGACATTTATGTGTATGTATAACTAAGCTAAAAATTTACCTCCTAGAATAAATATTCTATAATTATGACGAACACCGCATTCAAATTTATTGTGTGCTTTAGAAAAACTAAGCGGATAGACAAAACTTTGTTTTACTGTATAGAAGTCTAATCTGGGGATCATAAACCTAGACAAAGTCACATTTTCACTAACGTTAAAGAAATTAGATAAATCCAAAATGTATGGAATTGGTAATGCTTTCCAAGTGTCAAACGCTCCATCGTTTTCGATCGCTAAGTGGTAGGCAATGTCAAATTGTGTAACGAAACTCGATCAATATTCCCATACAAATGCGTTGACAAGTAGCGTTTTTGACAATCCGAATCGCTGAGATAACGAATGGTTCGATCAACTATTATCGAAATCGAATCTACATGGAGCGATTGACACTTGCCTAGGCCCTGCATCTGTGTGTTTTAAAAGAGCTGAAAGACGTCCACTGCTGGATATAAACCACCTCCAAGCACTGACATTTCAACAGGCCTTGGCAGGGCAGCTATCTGAACGCGCCCCAAAAGGTGGTAGCCATACGGCTTATCCGGGGGGACCGCACGATCTCGGGCAAGGCGGCAATCCTCCTTGCCGGACTGCCGCCGTGGGATCTGGTGACGATAGTCCTCGCGCGCCTGTTCGAGTGGCGCGCGGAGGTACTAAGCCGGGGAGAAACTCCGTTTCCGCAGCAGATTGCGGCGGAGCGGTCGGACCTCCGGCGCGATCTCATGGCGGCCTGGAATCAGCGACTGTCGCAACCCAGCACAGGGCACGCCACGATAGTGGCGGTAAGGCCCTCTTTGAGGAGTGGCTAGAGAGGCGTCACGGCGCCCTCACCTACCGGCTGACGCAGGTCCTTACCCGACATGGATGTTTCGGGAGGTTCCTGCACTTACTCAGGCGGGAGGAAACGCCCGGGTGTCACCACTGCGAGGATCGCCCAGAGGACACGGTAGAGCACACTGTGCAAACCTGCCCCGCATGGGCGGAGCACCACCGTGTCCTCGTAGAGGCGATCGGCGCCGACCTCTCGCGCCCGGCCCTGGTGCAAGCCATGGTCCGGGGCGAGAGGGAGTGGGAGGCAGTCACCTCCTTCTGCGAAAAAGTTATGCTCGCGAAGGAGGTGGCGGGATGGGAGAGAGAAAGGTCCTCCCGTCCCAGCCGCCGCAGGAGACGCCCCGGGCGTCGGGAGCCACGTGACGACTCCCGGCCACCGTAGGCGCGGGCCTGCGGACGATGAGTAATGGGTGACTCACCGTCCGAGCAGCACCAGACCCGTGCCGGACGGTGCGTATATGTTCCACGCGCGCCTCAAAGAGATGTCAGCATATGAAGGGGCCCCTGAGGGCCAAGCCTGTCGGGTAAGCGGGATTGTCCGAAAGGGTTACCGCTACCCCGGAACATAAACGGCTACGGAAGGAACATGGATGGATTTTAGTCAGTAAGAGTCTGACACTCCCTTCCGCTCCACCCAGAGCGGGAGCAGTCATTGGATGATTTCCCAGCCTTAAAAAAAAGAGCAAATTAAAAAACAATAATTTTCATTAAGAAAATATTTTTTACAGGGTCAAACATTGTCTAGACAGTTTGAAAGAAATATTTCCTAAGGTTAATTAAGATCTAAATCAACATAGCTAAGAGTAATAACGATAGATTGACTTTAACAGTTCTTAAATAAACTTCAGATACCTATTGATGAAAAGAGTTTTTTTTTATCAATATACTTTGATTGACGTGGAGTTGTGGACCAGCCCGTATTACGTATTACCTACACCTATCATATGATACCTAAAAGGTGTGCGTGGAAATCGTATACAGAGTTGATACGACAGAGGGGGTTTCCTTTAAACAGCTTATACTAGGGACCATTTTCAAGCTCTGTACCAAAAATCAATTAAATAGAGGCAGTAGTTTAGTTTAGTCGCAAATGTTTTTTTTTAAGTTTTTGCCCCGTTTGAACACGATGTATCTTTCCTAACAGCGCTCCGGCACGGCACGGCTCCGCGTCGGTGCCGCTGCGTTACAAGGTCAGTTTTTATTTACAAAGGGTGGTTGCGTTTTACTCTGATTAGTTATTTAGTTTGTTTGAAAAAATAAAAACCTCATTTTTGGTGCTTTTTATTTTTATACCGTACCAAGTTAATACTAAACACGTATAGTATACGTAGTGTAATTTAATGCCCCTCTGTCATATCAACTCTGTATAATATACCATAATCAGCCTCTCATGTTCCAACTGATAGGATACAGGCGTCTTCTCAGTAAGAGGGAATGGACCGCAATTAACCACGCGAGCCCAGTGTGGGTTGGTAGAAGTCACATGTCTTCGAATTTTTGGGTCTAGGACATGCTGGTTTCCTCACAATGTTTTCCTTCACCGTTTTAAGAGCAGATACAACATAAATATCTTACATATCAATATAAATTTCTAGACTTCGCTTTAAATTGTACGAGGACCTTTGGCGCAAGGCGAAGATCGATAAGCCGACATTTTCTTTTTTTTATGTCATTTGACAAATATATTGTCTCTTAAGATACAGGTTTACCTAGTTTAAGAGGCAGGGTTGAGATTTAACATAGAACCAGATTTATACTATGTGCAGTACAGAGGCCAGCACATCAAGTTACCACAATCTGTCAAATTTCTTTGATAGTATTTCAACTTTATTACAAAGATATAAGGTTCATTTTTAATTGAGAAAATTTGACAGTTAGGGATAGCTTGATGTGCTGGCGTCTGTACCTATTTCATAACCTAGGCCTATCTGTATTTTTTTATGGCAAATAAATTATTGCAAATTATTATTATTATTAATTACGAAAAGCGCCCGAGCATCCGCGAGCGCCCTGTACATATTCGTAGAATGACAAAATCATATAATTTCAACCGTAGATTTAAAACAGTTTACCTACCATACCAACGTGCAAGCACAGGTGCAAAATCAACTCAAGCGCACAGAGCCCAAGAATACAATCTAAGAGGCTTCCAGTAATCCTGTTAACAACATATCTGTGTGTCGAAATACGTCTCTTGCGCAGTCGGTTAGAAACATTACACGATCAGGTTGTTTGGTAATCCTTTGCTCATGTTTTTAATTGTTTTATTCATGGCGGAGAAATATTTTATTGGAATGTGGGTCGTCCTTAATGTATAAGGAGATTGTCTTAATTTTCTTGTGCTAAAATTACTTTATTAGGCTCCTCCTATTACGTGGGACTATAACTGGCGAAATATGTGTGTAAGAACAGGTAGCCCCGAAGGGCTAAGGATTCTAATCGTGAAAAAAAAATCAGCTGTTCCCCACATTTCGACGAGTCACGTGACCAAAAATGTATAAAACAGCGGATTTTTTTAGCGATTTCGGAGTTGGTCCTATAGTAAAAGTTGTTTAGTTTGGTGGTCTGTAGCAAATGCTTTGTATGTATATACCCTTTCGGTTACAGCCTGTATATTCTTGTGACCCTTGTTTGTCATGTTAAAGATAATTTTAAAATTGACCCCACGTGCAAACTATCAGATAATATAATAAGCTTCTGTAATACTAGCTTTTATTTTTAACCGACTTCAAATAGGAGAAGGTTCTCAATTTGTTGGTGTTTTTCTACGTTTGTTACGCGATTATTTCGCCAATAAAATGAATTGATTTAGATGAATATTTTTCGGTTTGGTAGGTCATACTTCAAGTTAGTACTGATCTACATTCGTCCCATATAAGTTTTATTGACTTTACTAGAGGTCTACCCCTAGTAAATAAAACCCTAGTAAAAAAATAAAACGCAATACTTACGCGTTTTATTTGATAATACGTATTTAATCCACTTTTTGTACCTTGAGGATGTTTTAATATTTTCTGTCACTGTTGTTTACATTGTAAGTAGTGGTATACGAATTGGTGTGCGAGCTGTGGGGTAGGTACCATAATTAAAAAGTAATTAATGATGACGCAACGCGAGAACACGCTGATTCGTCAACTTGTGACAAATGTCACCCCTCCTGCACCGCGCAATTACCTCAGAAACGGTCTCAATTAAGCGGACGGGCTGTACAACAATACCTATTTCATATTGAGCCAACATATTAATCCAATACCTGCCCGCTACAATATTAATCAAATCCAACTACCCACACAAATCTAGTTCGTCTAATTCAAGTTGTGACGTCATAGGGGGATGAAATGCCATCCATTACCGATCTATTAGAGACTGTTAATAGGTAATAGGAGAGAACCCACGTCAGGAAGACAGTGACAACGTACCTACATGACATGTTTGAAATTACTTTCTGCATTAATTAGAGTTGCCTAGACTTGCCGTGATTACCTTCGAAGTTTGCCTTCGAAATGTGGATAGTTTAAATTTTAGCTGTTACTAAGGGGATTACATTTGAGTAAACTATAATAATTTAAGTTTTTATTTATGCTTCAGTTGAAAGAAGTGGTGAAGGCCGTGACTTGCAAGTTGTCGAGTCATAGGTTCAAACCTAGATAGGCGCTTTACTTGGTATCATAATTTCATTACCACTGCTCTTAAAACGGTAAAGGAAAACATCGAGAGGAAACCAGCATGTCCTAGAACCAAAAATTCGAAGACATGTGACATCTACCAACTCGCGCTGGACCCGCGTGGATTGGATTACAGCCCACTTCCTCTCTCTGCAAGGAGGCTTGTGCCCCAGTTGTTGGAATCATGATAGGGTCATGATCTGCCTAGCCTTTTCCCAACCATGTTGGGGTCGGCTTCCAGTCTAACCGGATGCAGCTGAATACCAGTATTTTACAAGGAGCGACTGCCTATCTGACCTCCACAACCCAGTAACTGGGCAATACGATACCCCTTGGTAAGACTGGCTGTTAGATTTTCGGGCTACTGACGACCCGTAACGGCTGTCAAAGATACACAAATGACAGCCGGCCGTGATCATGATAGGCTGATTATTGTATATTGTATGCGATTTCCACGCACAGTTTAGGTGTCATATTATGTTAGGTGTAGGTGATAGGTAATACGGGTTGGTGTCCACAACTCCACTGTCAACTCCAATGCGCGTATTTTGTGTCCCAGTATTGGGCATATTGTAATCTGATTATAATGATGATGATACACAATACAATATTATGCAACAAAAATTGTAGACCATTAAATTACTTCAATGGATAGATCCTTATGAGGATGTCTGTTACCCTCTAATTTCTTTCCATATGACCTTGATTCACCACTCGCCTGCTACTGCGTACTAAAACTAAATGGTACACTACACTTTACTCATGTCAGCTTAATTGTTACTGTTCCTCCCACATTTGGGACTAGTTGGGGCCCCGTTTATTGTGATACAACATGCTAGGATTACTTAATTTATTTGATTAAGTTCCGAGAGCATTAAGGCTAAAATGGCATGACAGTCGGATGATCCTATGAAACCTGGATTTAGGACTTTATAGACTTGTTTTAAAGACGTAAGTCGTGGCGTGTCTTTTGGCTCTGATGGTGATTTGTTTGAAAGGGTGAATAAAGCACAACCATTCAAAATATTATTCTGATTCCCCCATACTTTCGACCACAAAGTATAAAAGGTTACACTGATTTTTTTTTCAATGTTCATTAACTAACCCATTAGATGTTTACCTATTTGAAGCTGTTTGCTTATAAGAGCTCAACGATTTATACGGCTATACTTATTATCGTTTCGAGAGAATTTTTCTTATGGGGTTGACATTCGAAGAGTTAATAACAAAAATGATACACCCACAATAACGTTAAAAAAAAATCGAAAGTTTTTAACAACCTTTTTTTTATTTCACATTCCATCAGAAAAACAGAATTTCAAACATGCAACTAACAAATTAGATTCCCAAATATATAACCTAACACAATTTATATCCGAAAATGACCAAAACCACACAATCTTCGATCAAAATTTTACATGGAAACGTCCCTTGACTAATTCAGCTGGACATGTTGCCACCTAACGGAACACCACTCCATAACGTAGTTATCGACCTCTGCCGAAAACATCACACGGCATTTTCACCCTTTAAAACTTTTAGATAGGGGTGAATTTGCTTCGAAAGTTTTGAGCCGTTCGAACTGTAATTTGGTGGAAGATTGTACGGTACGGATAGATGTGTTACTCTAATGTATCAACTAGTAAATATTCCAATGGGATATGTCGGCAATGGATTGATAATATTAGGTGTTTGCGTCGTTCCCGTGAATTTTGGAGTACTATTGGACATTCTATTGATGAATGATGCCAGTATTTGGGGATTCACACGATATAGCTTATTTGGCATAGTTCGGGAAAATTGAAATTATTATTAATTGTGTGATATACCCACATGAATGTCTAATGGAGGACCGTTTAAAAGAGTGAACATGTAATTTCTTACCGGAGTAATTTGTATAAGGAAATGTGAACCAGTACGCGGGTTGATAATATGCTTTAAAGGCAATTCCATGCCTCTACCAATGCATATTATATCATTTTAAAACTATAAAGGCATTTTATAGAACATTGACTGTTGATGTGTCAACGTCCGTCACCGAAAATCTATAAAGAATTAAAAAAGCAAAAAATTGCGCTGTTGCTACGGCGTAGCTGACGCGATAACGTCACAGCTACGCAAGCGTAGCTGTCGTAGCTACTGACCGTAGCTGTGTAGGTAATGGTATTACTCCCTCGGAACATGCTACTGAATAATCGTGTTTTATGATGAAGGTTATTACAATATTATTTATTTATTTACATACACAAGGGGTTTTTATAATTTAGAAAAGGTCGAACCCAATAAAACACAGCTATACAGGGTTATTTGTAAAACACCAGAATCGCGAAAAAAAAATCAGCTGTTCCTTACATTTTGACGAGTTATACGAACATAAAATATGTAGGGAACAGCTGATATTTTTTTCGCGATTTCAGGTTTTGTCCCGTAGTAAAAGTTGTTCATAATGATGAGTACAATGACTTCTTAAGAGGTTTCTGGTATTTTACAAATAACCCTGTATAAGCTTATTCTAATAAATATTTCCCGTAAAAATCCGAAAATATTATCAAAACAAAAAGCGACCTTTTCATACAATTCCTCTGCGAATCTTCAAAATACAGTCTATTCAAAGTCAGGGCTGATAAAGGTGTATGCGGTTCACCGCAGGAAACGTCTCGGAAACCGCTGCGGGTAAAGGCAGTGTTTTGTTTATGAATTTCTGGAATTATCGAAGCTTTGGCCTTGAAGGTCGATGCTCTGCGATGTAAAATAGATAGGTAGACTTATTTTTGGAACTCCTGTTGCTTAGGATATACAAACGTATCATTCTACCTTAAAATAAATAGAAATTGTTTAGTAAAAATTTTACAATTATTAGGGCTCATAAATGTAAATTTTTTAATATTTGGTGAATCCAGAAATAGTAGCATGGTTTTCTTAAACCAGACTTTGGTATTAGGTCTTGTCAGGTCCGGTTTCAGGATGCGTCAGACGTAATTAGCGTATTACGTTTTAACCTATTTATGTACCCATTTTATTCAAAAGTCTCAATGTTTTGTATGTTCCTACTATTTAAAGGATCTACCATCTAATCTCTTCACCACCCTTGGTTGACTGGTAGAGAATGCCTAAGGCATTAAGTCCACCTTTGTACCTTTAATGTGTGCGAAAAGTTTAAATAAATAAATAATTAGACAAGTGTTGCCATTCGTAGAACCTCGTATTCATTTTAAAAATAGTATGTTCGTAAAAAAGAAATCCGTGTACACTAGAATACTCTTTTTTAACTACACCATTCTAAGTTACAGATATAAATGGGCAAAATAATAATTATGTTTTTGTTTCTACAAACAGAATGTTATACTAAACAATCTTGAGCAAATATTGCGCAATTTTTTTCTACCACTATTTGATGTTGTAACATGTCTTTTTGTTTACCGTAATGACGCAACAGCAACATGTTGCTAGCAACACAAAAATGTTGCTGCAACAATGATTCACAACTTAGTGTCTTGATGACTACGCATAACAGCTTAAAATGCAGAAGGATCTGTTGTGTACTTCTAAGGCCAGTAGTGCCCATAATATTCTATATCTGGTAGGTACATTGTGTTTTACGATAGTATCCAGGTGAGGCTAAGTTTATAGTATCCGTACAAAGTTATAGCTACGTTGTATATGGCTCAATGAGAGGAGACTTAGCAGTGAGGGTACCTATTGTTAGTTACTGAAATAGTTCGAGTATACTGTGGTTATATAAATGTATAACCGTAGTATGTTTGGCCGCCACGTATCTACCTTTATGTTACTAGAACTAAATAATATACACGTTACGATCTGTTAATCTGCCTGCCTTCTCCCAACTATGTCCAGTTCCAGTCTAACCTGATGCAGCTGAATACCAGTATTTTACACGGAGCGACTGCCTATCTGACCTCCACGCCCCAGTCAGTAACTGGGTAATACGATACCCCTTGGTAAGATTGACTGTGGGCCTTTCGGGCTTTTCACTATCAGTAACGACTGTCAAAGATCCACGAATGACAGCCTAGACAGACGGCTTAACGTGCTTTCCGAGGCACGAAGGAATCTCGTAATGTAAAGATGGTCACCCATCCACGGACCAACCCCGGCAAGCGTAGCCTGTTAGATCGGTCTGTGCGGCTGTTATTACTTAGCCACGTGTTTTTAATTTTATGATACGTAAGCATCAGACAATACACACACAGCACACGCACTGACACTGCAGTTGTCTGACAAATATACAGAGTTGATATGACAGAGGGGCATTAAATTACACTACGTATACTATACGTGTTTAGTATTAACTCGGTACGATATAAAAACAAAAAACACCAAAAATGAGATTTTTATTTTTTCAAACAAACTAAATAGCTTACAAATCCGAGTAAAACGCAACCACCTTTTGTAAATAAAAACTGACCTTGTAACGCAGCGGCACCGAACCGCGCGCGCCGGAGCGCTTTTAGGAAAGATACATCGTGTTCAAACGGGGCAAAATTTTAAAAAAACATTTACGACTAAACTACCGCTCCTATTTAATTGATTTTTGGTACAGATCTTGAAAAACGTCGACACTTATACAGAGTTGATACGACAGAGGGACTTTCCTTTAAACAGCTTAAATGTTTAAAGGAAAGCCCCTCTGTCGTATCAAGTCTGTATAAGTGTCGACGTTATCAAACAATTTTCACATCAGAAAAGGAACATCATCATCAGCTTGTAATGTTCCCACTGCTGAGCCTGCTCTCATCGAGAGGGAGAGGGCTGTAATCTACCACGCAGGCCCAGTAGCGCGGGTAGATGTCACAATATCCTCAAATGTTCGGTTCTAGGACATGTTAGTTCCCCACATTGTTTTCTGCACCGTTTTCAGAGCAGTGATGATAAAATTAATTGTTAACACAGAATAAAGCGCCTGGGTATGAAACACAACTTGTAAGTCGCGGCCGTTACCAATAGACCTCCACACCACAGCTCACACGATGAAAACTTACGTGCCAAATCTAAAATACTATAAGCCTTTTACCCGTAATCCTACCCGGACAGAATCAAAAAGAGGAATAAAACTCCTACTTAAAGTTTCATGTTTTTATTATTTTCAATCTACAGCCGAGTCGGGCATTTTTAAACTGCTGCACGGCATTCTTTACAAAGGGAGTGAAAAGTAGAGTGATTTCATGACGAACTTTGTCTGCGGATAATTTTTCAGTCGCTGCAAACTGAGACATGCGATGATTAAAATTCCTTTCGGATATTGGCGGACTTACAATTAAAATGGAAGCCTCGGATAACGGGAGTGCCGACGGAATGCCTTGGTTTTTAATTTTAAATTATACTTTTGATACTCTCAATAATTTGGTTAAGAGCAACTTTCACACGTAAAAATGGAATTTGTGTATTTAATTATATAACTATGTTTTCAATACATATTTACAACTCATACATACTTAAATTAAAGGACTATTTAACTAACTATATACAAATAAGTACAAAAACAAAAAGGACACTTAGCTGTCGAAGTACTCATCCACATGATTACATTATTACAAAATTTAATGTTGTTTTTTAAACTAGATGAGTTCGGTGTTTCTTAACTGACTACTCTGAGAAAAAAACCGAAACAAACTGAGAAGCCACCGTCTCTTTTAAAGTCTCTGGACTTTAATAACCTTGGTCCTCACGCTCAACAGTTGCACTTGGGACCACTAGAACAACAGGGCAGGCAGAATGCAGAAGGATGAATGCTAAGAGCAATCGTGCTCCCAAAACGGATCACTTAAAATCACCGCTGACAAAATAACTTCATGAACTTTAACGACAAAGCACAAAGACTCAATAAACAATGTCAAATCAGTAAACCACACATAGAGGGTAGTTTGATCAACACGTTTGACTGACGTGGCAATTTGCGAGCGACGCACACGCCGTGATGACGTCAGTTGGCAAGGCTTTGACGGCACCTGACGAGTGTTAAATGCTTGATCTATTTGTTTGAATAGTTGGCGTTTTAGCGAAGTTTATTTGCTAAAAAAAGGTTTGTGAACTGTAGGTACCTTTTTGGTGAATATAGGATTAGAAGAAAAAAAGATGGATACCGTTCTGAGTATCGTGTCGTGTTTTGGGTCCTCAGAAGCTTGAAAGTGTCGTTACTAGTCTTAGGCGTATTTTATTCCTCAATAACGGGGTTGTGGAGGTCAAACAGACAGCCACAACGTGTAAAATACTAGTCATCCGCTGCATCTGGTTTGTCTGGAAGCTGACCTCAACTTAGTTGGGAAATGGCATATGATGATGGCAAAGCAACAATTTGTTAAACCTTAAAAAATCGATCTAGTCATCTAATAGAACAGTTACAAGCAAGGTTACGGAGTATCGTTACAAAAAGCCATTGTATTTTAACTTACAAAATTTGTATGATGCTATCAACTAAAAGGCTTATAATTGCGGAGCTTAATGCGTACAATTACAGGCTTTTATACGATATACATAATCACAAACCACTAGGGAATATCATGCCTAGTAAAACATGTAACTTTGCCTTGTCTTTTAAAAACCTATTAGCTAAAAAAATTCTTTTTCTTCGACGTATCAATGACTCTCTTTTCAAATAATATTTGACCAGGGTTTGGCTACTTCGATAGCGCTGGTGTTTCATAGTGCATGTGTTTTCAAATAAAGAGCACGAAGAGAGGTGAGACCCCGCCAGGCCAGCGGGATTGTCCGAAAGAGTTACCGCTACCCCGGAACACAAAGGGCTAAGGAAGGAACATGAATGAGTTTTAGTCAGTAATAGTCTGACACTCCTTTCTGTTCCACCCAGAGCGGGCGGAGTCGGAGCAACTGCCTATCTGACATCCACAACCCAGTAACTGGGTAATACGATACCCCTTGGTAAGACTGGCTGTCAGATTTTCGGGCTTCTGAGGACCCGTAACGACTGTCGATCCACGAATGACAGCCGGGACCAACGGCCTAACGTGCTTTCCGAGGCAAGGAGGAGCTCGTGGCAAAGTAATAACAGCCGCACAGGTCGATTAATCATGTTAAGCTACGCTTGCCGGGGTTGGCCGTGGATGGGTGACCATCTTTACATACCGTAAATTTAAAACATACAAGTATTTATTCGCATATTATATATACAAGTTTGTAAGCTCATATTCATTACATCATGCGTAAAAAGAAGTTATTACACCGACTAACACGAGTAATAACACTTTCGTTCACGCGTTATTAGGTACACCTTTGGCTGTTACAAAAAGTGCCAGACCCAAATTTTCAGGTATACTCACACACTATTACATGGAACTTTCTTTCTTTTACCTGTGGTTAGTGACTAACCTGGTGTCAGAGTTTTTCTGCTGCCCATGGGCCTCTGACTTAGCTTCACATGCTGTTGAGATATATCTCTCAGACATGCTAGTTTTGTCCTCGTAGAGGCGATCGGCGGCGGCGACCTTTCGCGCCCGGCCCTGGTGCAAGCCATGGTCCGGGGCGAGAGGGAGTGGGAGGCAGTCACCTCCTTCTGCGAAAAAGTCATGCTCGCGAAGTAGGTGGCGGGATGGGAAAGAGAAAGGTCCTCCCGACCCAGCCGCCGCGGGAGACGCCCCGGGCGTCGGGAGCCACGTGACGACTCCCGGCCACCGTAGGCGCGGGCCTGCGGACGGTGAGTAATGGGTGACTCACCGTCCGATCAGCACCAGGCCCGTGCCGGACGGCGCGTATATGTTCCACGCGCGCCTCAAAGAGATGTCAGCATATGAAGGGGCCCCTCAGGGCCAAGCCTGCCGGGTAAGCGGGATTGTCCGAAAGGGTTACCGCTACCCCGGAACATAAAGGGCTACGGAAAGAACATGGATGGGTTTCAATCAGTAAGAGTCTGACACTCCCTTCCGCTCCACCCAGAGCGGGAGAAGACATTGGATGATTTCCCAGCCTTAAAAAAAAAAAGACGTGCTAGTTATTCCCACGATGTTTTTCACCGATTTTTAAGCAAGTATAAGCAAGAAGTCGTAAGAACAAACTTAAAAGGCGGCCGTCACAATGGTGAAAATACGTAATAGTTCCATGTCATTACCACATCTTAAGAGCCGATATTTTACTTTCTAAACAGAAATGTGTTTATAGAAAAACCATCAATCTGCCTAGCCTTTTCCAAACTATGTCGGGGTCGGTTTCCAGTCTAACCGCATGCAGCTGAATACCAGTATTTTACTTGGAGCGACGATCTGATCTCCACAACCCAGTCAGTATCTGGGTAATACGATACCCCTTGGTAAGACTGGCTGTCAGACTTTTGTGCTTCTGACTACCCGTAACAGCCAACCAACCCGTAATGCCTACGAAATATTGAACATACCTATTTTAAAGAAAATCCACCGTTATTTAAAAATGGAATGAGGATTTTTTATAATTTTCAATATAATTAATTTTACCAAGAATGAATTTTTTAACAAGGCAGTATCAAGGATACCAAAATACATGAATAACAACTAAAAGATAATTAACAAGCTTGTTCGAAAATAACTACGTGTACAACTAACAATTCCCAGTAAAATCTCAGCTCCCTCACAATCAGTTTTCTCCACTTATGGAAACTTCCAACCTCTATGATAAGGCACTTAGCCAACTATGTAATCCTTTGGTAAGCCACTTTGTACTTACTTTTCCTAAGTATCCAGTTTTGATTTGAAGGAAGACATGATTACTGATATTAGAAACTTACGCAATAGGGATGATGACAAAAATTTCTAGTCCGTCAGCTAGCCCTTACTCTGCCGTAGGTCGCACAAATATTTGTTCCGTGGGGGAATCGAACCCGCGACATGCTGCGCAGCAGTCAATCGCTCAACCACTACGCCAACCGTGTCGTCAATAATAATAGTGGCAGTGTTTGTGCTAGATTATTAAGGCGCAGATAAACTTGTCTAGTATAACATATATTTTTTTCATAGAAATAAGACTAGAAGTTTAGACGTGATGTTCAATATAAAATCATTAAAAGTAGTTTATCTGCGCCTTAATAATCTAGCACAAACACTGCCACTATTATTATTGACGACACGGTTGGCGTAGTGGTTGAGCGATTGACTGCTGCGCAGCATGTCGCGGGTTCGATTCCCCCACGGAACAAATATGTGTGCGACCTACGGCAGAGTAAGGGCTAGCTGACGGACTAGAAATTTTTGTCATCATCCCTATTGCGTAAGTTTCTAATATCAGTAATCATGTCTTCCTTCAAATCAAAACTGGATACTTAGGAAAAGTAAGTACAAAGTGGCTTACCAAAGGATTACATAGTTGGCTAAGTGCCTTATCATAGAGGTTGGAAGTTTCCATAAGTGGAGAAAACTGATTGTGAGGGAGCTGAGATTTTACTGGGAATTGTTAGTTGTACACGTAGTTATTTTCGAACAAGCTTGTTAATTATCTTTTAGTTGTTATTCATGTATTTTGGTATCCTTGATACTGCCTTGTTAAAAAATTCATTCTTGGTAAAATTAATTATATTGAAAATTATAAAAAATCCTCATTCCATTTTTAAATAACGGTGGATTTTCTTTAAAATAGGTATGTTCAATATTTCGTAGGCATTACGGGTTGGTTGGCTGTTACGGGTAGTCAGAAGCACAAAAGTCTGACAGCCAGTCTTACCAAGGGGTATCGTATTACCCAGATACTGACTGGGTTGTGGAGATCAGATCGTCGCTCCAAGTAAAATACTGGTATTCAGCTGCATGCGGTTAGACTGGAAACCGACCCCGACATAGTTTGGAAAAGGCTAGGCAGATTGATGGTTTTTCTATAAACACATTTCTGTTTAGAAAGTAAAATATCGGCTCTTAAGATGTGGTAATGACATGGAACTATTACGTATTTTCACCATTGTGACGGCCGCCTTTTAAGTTTGTTCTTACGACTTCTTGCTTATACTTGCTTAAAAATCGGTGAAAAACATCGTGGGAATAACTAGCACGTCTTTTTTTTTTTAAGGCTGGGAAATCATCCAATGTCTTCTCCCGCTCTGGGTGGAGCGGAAGGGAGTGTCAGACTCTTACTGATTGAAACCCATCCATGTTCTTTCCGTAGCCCTTTATGTTCCGGGGTAGCGGTAACCCTTTCGGACAATCCCGCTTACCCGGCAGGCTTGGCCCTGAGGGGCCCCTTCATATGCTGACATCTCTTTGAGGCGCGCGTGGAACATATACGCGCCGTCCGGCACGGGCCTGGTGCTGATCGGACGGTGAGTCACCCATTACTCACCGTCCGCAGGCCCGCGCCTACGGTGGCCGGGAGTCGTCACGTGGCTCCCGACGCCCGGGGCGTCTCCCGCGGCGGCTGGGACGGGAGGACCTTTCTCTTTCCCATCCCGCCACCTACTTCGCGAGCATGACTTTTTCGCAGAAGGAGGTGACTGCCTCCCACTCCCTCTCGCCCCGGACCATGGCTTGCACCAGGGCCGGGCGCGAAAGGTCGCCGCCGCCGATCGCCTCTACGAGGACAAAACTAGCATGTCTGAGAGATATATCTCAACAGCATGTGAAGCTAAGTCAGAGGCCCATGGGCAGCAGAAAAACTCTGACACCAGGTTAGTCACTAACCACAGGTAAAAGAAAGAAAGTTCCATGTAATAGTGTGTGAGTATACCTGAAAATTTGGGTCTGGCACTTTTTGTAACAGCCAAAGGTGTACCTAATAACGCGTGAACGAAAGTGTTATTACTCGTGTTAGTCGGTGTAATAACTTCTTTTTACGCATGATGTAATGAATATGAGCTTACAAACTTGTATATATAATATGCGAATAAATACTTGTATGTTTTAAATTTACGGTATGTAAAGATGGTCACCCATCCACGGCCAACCCCGGCAAGCGTAGCTTAACATGATTAATCGACCTGTGCGGCTGTTATTACTTTGCCACGAGCTCCTCCTTGCCTCGGAAAGCACGTTAGGCCGTTGGTCCCGGCTGTCATTCGTGGATCGACAGTCGTTACGGGTCCTCAGAAGCCCGAAAATCTGACAGCCAGTCTTACCAAGGGGTATCGTATTACCCAGTTACTGGGTTGTGGATGTCAGATAGGCAGTTGCTCCGACTCCGCCCGCTCTGGGTGGAACAGAAAGGAGTGTCAGACTATTACTGACTAAAACTCATTCATGTTCCTTCCTTAGCCCTTTGTGTTCCGGGGTAGCGGTAACTCTTTCGGACAATCCCGCTAATTAATTTTACCAAGAATGAATTTTTTAACAAGGCAGTATCAAGGATACCAAAATACATGAATAACAACTAAAAGATAATTAACAAGCTTGTTCGAAAATAACTACGTGTACAACTAACAATTCCCAGTAAAATCTCAGCTCCCTCACAATCAGTTTTCTCCACTTATGGAAACTTCCAACCTCTATGATAAGGCACTTAGCCAACTATGTAATCCTTTGGTAAGCCACTTTGTACTTACTTTTCCTAAGTATCCAGTTTTGATTTGAAGGAAGACATGATTACTGATATTAGAAACTTACGCAATAGGGATGATGACAAAAATTTCTAGTCCGTCAGCTAGCCCTTACTCTGCCGTAGGTCGCACAAATATTTGTTCCGTGGGGGAATCGAACCCGCGACATGCTGCGCAGCAGTCAATCGCTCAACCACTACGCCAACCGTGTCGTCAATAATAATAGTGGCAGTGTTTGTGCTAGATTATTAAGGCGCAGATAAACTTGTCTAGTATAACATATATTTTTTTCATAGAAATAAGACTAGAAGTTTAGACGTGATGTTCAATATAAAATCATTAAAAGTAGTTTATCTGCGCCTTAATAATCTAGCACAAACACTGCCACTATTATTATTGACGACACGGTTGGCGTAGTGGTTGAGCGATTGACTGCTGCGCAGCATGTCGCGGGTTCGATTCCCCCACGGAACAAATATGTGTGCGACCTACGGCAGAGTAAGGGCTAGCTGACGGACTAGAAATTTTTGTCATCATCCCTATTGCGTAAGTTTCTAATATCAGTAATCATGTCTTCCTTCAAATCAAAACTGGATACTTAGGAAAAGTAAGTACAAAGTGGCTTACCAAAGGATTACATAGTTGGCTAAGTGCCTTATCATAGAGGTTGGAAGTTTCCATAAGTGGAGAAAACTGATTGTGAGGGAGCTGAGATTTTACTGGGAATTGTTAGTTGTACACGTAGTTATTTTCGAACAAGCTTGTTAATTATCTTTTAGTTGTTATTCATGTATTTTGGTATCCTTGATACTGCCTTGTTAAAAAATTCATTCTTGGTAAAATTAATTATATTGAAAATTATAAAAAATCCTCATTCCATTTTTAAATAACGGTGGATTTTCTTTAAAATAGGTATGTTCAATATTTCGTAGGCATTACGGGTTGGTTGGCTGTTACGGGTAGTCAGAAGCACAAAAGTCTGACAGCCAGTCTTACCAAGGGGTATCGTATTACCCAGATACTGACTGGGTTGTGGAGATCAGATCGTCGCTCCAAGTAAAATACTGGTATTCAGCTGCATGCGGTTAGACTGGAAACCGACCCCGACATAGTTTGGAAAAGGCTAGGCAGATTGATGGTTTTTCTATAAACACATTTCTGTTTAGAAAGTAAAATATCGGCTCTTAAGATGTGGTAATGACATGGAACTATTACGTATTTTCACCATTGTGACGGCCGCCTTTTAAGTTTGTTCTTACGACTTCTTGCTTATACTTGCTTAAAAATCGGTGAAAAACATCGTGGGAATAACTAGCACGTCTTTTTTTTTTTAAGGCTGGGAAATCATCCAATGTCTTCTCCCGCTCTGGGTGGAGCGGAAGGGAGTGTCAGACTCTTACTGATTGAAACCCATCCATGTTCTTTCCGTAGCCCTTTATGTTCCGGGGTAGCGGTAACCCTTTCGGACAATCCCGCTTACCCGGCAGGCTTGGCCCTGAGGGGCCCCTTCATATGCTGACATCTCTTTGAGGCGCGCGTGGAACATATACGCGCCGTCCGGCACGGGCCTGGTGCTGATCGGACGGTGAGTCACCCATTACTCACCGTCCGCAGGCCCGCGCCTACGGTGGCCGGGAGTCGTCACGTGGCTCCCGACGCCCGGGGCGTCTCCCGCGGCGGCTGGGACGGGAGGACCTTTCTCTTTCCCATCCCGCCACCTACTTCGCGAGCATGACTTTTTCGCAGAAGGAGGTGACTGCCTCCCACTCCCTCTCGCCCCGGACCATGGCTTGCACCAGGGCCGGGCGCGAAAGGTCGCCGCCGCCGATCGCCTCTACGAGGACAAAACTAGCATGTCTGAGAGATATATCTCAACAGCATGTGAAGCTAAGTCAGAGGCCCATGGGCAGCAGAAAAACTCTGACACCAGGTTAGTCACTAACCACAGGTAAAAGAAAGAAAGTTCCATGTAATAGTGTGTGAGTATACCTGAAAATTTGGGTCTGGCACTTTTTGTAACAGCCAAAGGTGTACCTAATAACGCGTGAACGAAAGTGTTATTACTCGTGTTAGTCGGTGTAATAACTTCTTTTTACGCATGATGTAATGAATATGAGCTTACAAACTTGTATATATAATATGCGAATAAATACTTGTATGTTTTAAATTTACGGTATGTAAAGATGGTCACCCATCCACGGCCAACCCCGGCAAGCGTAGCTTAACATGATTAATCGACCTGTGCGGCTGTTATTACTTTGCCACGAGCTCCTCCTTGCCTCGGAAAGCACGTTAGGCCGTTGGTCCCGGCTGTCATTCGTGGATCGACAGTCGTTACGGGTCCTCAGAAGCCCGAAAATCTGACAGCCAGTCTTACCAAGGGGTATCGTATTACCCAGTTACTGGGTTGTGGATGTCAGATAGGCAGTTGCTCCGACTCCGCCCGCTCTGGGTGGAACAGAAAGGAGTGTCAGACTATTACTGACTAAAACTCATTCATGTTCCTTCCTTAGCCCTTTGTGTTCCGGGGTAGCGGTAACTCTTTCGGACAATCCCGCTAATTAATTTTACCAAGAATGAATTTTTTAACAAGGCAGTATCAAGGATACCAAAATACATGAATAACAACTAAAAGATAATTAACAAGCTTGTTCGAAAATAACTACGTGTACAACTAACAATTCCCAGTAAAATCTCAGCTCCCTCACAATCAGTTTTCTCCACTTATGGAAACTTCCAACCTCTATGATAAGGCACTTAGCCAACTATGTAATCCTTTGGTAAGCCACTTTGTACTTACTTTTCCTAAGTATCCAGTTTTGATTTGAAGGAAGACATGATTACTGATATTAGAAACTTACGCAATAGGGATGATGACAAAAATTTCTAGTCCGTCAGCTAGCCCTTACTCTGCCGTAGGTCGCACACATATTTGTTCCGTGGGGGAATCGAACCCGCGACATGCTGCGCAGCAGTCAATCGCTCAACCACTACGCCAACCGTGTCGTCAATAATAATAGTGGCAGTGTTTGTGCTAGATTATTAAGGCGCAGATAAACTACTTTTAATGATTTTATATTGAACATCACGTCTAAACTTCTAGTCTTATTTCTATGAAAAAAATATATGTTATACTAGACAATTTTATTCATAATTTGATATGTGAAAATGTGAAATTATATTTTAATAACATAGTGTAATTAATTTGTAAAGTATTGTCTAACGTGGACAAAAAAACGATAATCACGCAAAAACTATGGGGCGTATTTACATGAAACTTTAATCATATAAAAGACAATTTAATGACCCATATTTTAGTATACGGCTTTTATTTGTATTGTGTTTGATAAATCAAGGTGGGTTGTTTTTTCAAATAATCTTGGTGCGCGTTGAAGCGGGGCTCTGGCGGGCGACGGGGGGCAGTGTATCGCTGACTACTGTCACGGTTACAAACTCCTCCCACTCGCTCAAGGGCGCGGGCAGTTAATGTCGCCTTAAAAGATTAAGTTTATACATTGTGGAATGACGTCACTCCTATGTAGATTTTTTATGAGTTGTGGCGTAGCGCACCCAATGTCTGATGCGTTCAATCCAAGTTATTTTTTATTAATATGTTAAGCAAAAAATACGTGTCTAGTATTTTTTTATTACCTCACGGACTTAACATATTTTTTTTGACCTGTCATTATCCCTATTATAATATAGATGTAATTTATCTTAAAATAATCCCTAATTGAGGACTGTGTTTTTCCAACTTGTAGTTATCTAAAGATTTTAGCTGCTGCAAGGTCTACGGATGTGCCGAAGTACGGAAATGCCAGATTAGTGAGATTTTACTTTCGACTGACAATTCGGACACAAGAACTAGTTTCAACATACAAATCGATACTATAACTTTGTAATAAACATAATAATAGCATGCCAATAACCCACATATCGATCCCCACACCCCCAAAGCTTTCGGTGGAAAAATCCACGCATGCAATTTGCAATAAAATGCCTATAACTTGCTTTTACGATCAGTCAGCCATCTTAACACTGTTAGGAGCTACGAACACAATATCTGCGAACATTTTAAGTGATAGCCCGGAGGTTAAGGCTGTTTCTTCCTGGGTAGAAGATAAACTACGGTCACATGGCACGGCCCCTCCAAATGACTATTTAAATGTTTGTAGTCACATCCTTACGAAAGAGTTTGTATGTAGTTGTAGGTATTCGTCTTCAGTAGCAGGCCGGCAGGCGTGGGCCGTTTGTAATTACTTTCACAAATACAGTCAAACGTATTGAATTTTGGAGGGGCGGGCCATATTAACGTAGTTTTTGTTTCTATCTACGCTGCACTAAATACAAACGTCACAGGTGCACGTTTTTGATCGAGTTTAACAGAACATAATATCTCTAGAATATAAGCGAGCTAATTTCCATCAGCCGAGCATACGTACCCCAGGATGATGCTACTGCGAAATTTCTGATGGATAAACCTAAAAAAATTAATCGACCTGGGAATTGAACTAAGGATTTCGCGCTCAACGGTCGCTCTTGCGACGATTAGGTAACTTGGCAGTTTTTATTGCGTCTGCTTATGACCCGCGCTCTGTCGCGTCTGTGGAACAGTGTGAACGACCGACTTATAAATAATCTTTTATCCCAAATCAACCAAACATGCTTTACATACTTTTAACCCCCGACACAAAAGAGCGTTTTTATAAGTTTTACCGCTATTTGTGTGTGTTTGTGTATTATGCTTATGATTTTCCATACTTTATATTTTATCTATCTAGTTGGACATCAGCATACTTTATTTCATCTGCTTTTTTTTGTATCATGTTTTTCATCACTACTCATTACATGCCCATACCTAAAGACGAACGATTCCATTTCGAGTTTTCCTTTTTATAACTATGTTGGGGTAGGCTACTAGTATATAGTCCGTCGCCCCCCACAACAACATCTGGACCCGAGGCGGCGGCGCGTAGTGTTCCACGCGCGCCCCTCCAAGACGGTACGAGGGGAGTGTCGTACACCTCACTCCCACTCGACCGAGACGAGGCCCGCAGTGGCGGGCCGGCACCACGGGGGTTGCGGAAGTATTTTCAGTTCCCGCGACCCCCGGCGCAGGTGTGAGAGGGAACACCCGGGGTGGTTTTTAGTCAGTAAGAGTCTGCCAGACCCCTCCGCCCTCGACATCCATGAGGATTTTCTCCCCGGATCAAAAAAAAAACAAAAAGGCTACTAGTATATGTTGCAAAAGTATCATGTGTTCCCGCGACCCCTGGCGCAGGTGTGAGTGGTTTTTAGTCAGCAAGAGTCTGACAGACCCACCCCCCAAGGCGGAGGAAAAAATAAAAGGCTACTCGTCTATCCGCATGCAAGTGAATAAATACCAATATAGTACATGAAGTGACTGCCTATCTGACCTCCTCTACTCAGTAACTGGCTAACACGATACCCTTTAAAAAGACTCGTTGTTAGACTTTCGGGCTTCTGACCAACAGCAACGAAAGTCGAATACCTACGACAGAAGACAACTAGTGCCTACGGCTTAACGTGCTTTCCGAAGCACAGAGGGGTCTTGGTATGTAAAGATTGTCACCCATCGACGAATCAATCGTGCTAAGCGTAGCTTAACTTACGATAGACCTTTACCGCTGTTGCTACAAACCATTTAAACTTTTCAGTATCTGTGAAGCTAAGTCAGAGGCCCATGGGCAGCACAGAAACTCTGGCACCAGTTAAGTCACTAAACACACGAACAGAAGAAGAAGACAGTGGAGCTGACAAAGATACAACATATTTGACAGTCAGAGGTCACTAACTGGATAAGTTATAACAGCCGCTCGGGGCAAATAATCTGGATAAACTATGCTTGCCGCGGTTGGCTCGTAGATGGGTGACTATCTTTACATACAGCGACCCTGCTTCGGAAAGCACGTTAAACCGTTGATCCTGGCTGTCGTTTGTGGATCTTTGGTTTGGGTTAATTATTTAATTTAAGCAAATAAATAAGAAATCTTTTAAAAACTATTCCCGCAAGTTCTCCAGTCGCCTGTTGATCACTACATCAGCCGTGTAATGTGCCGAAGCTTCAATATAAGTACAGCAAGTACACACAGCGCTACATCGAACAGCTGCCAAGTCACGACAAGGATATCGTCGTACGCTACGAAGTTTCGAGTGAAGTTTGGAAGCACGTGTTGTATGAAATGTGCTGTAATGTATGTGTTTAAGGAGACTTTAAGTAGGGTCTTAAATAAAACGACTTGAATACGAGTGAGGTCTATACATTTTGGGTACTTTGCTTATGTTGGTTATTGGTTAAGTTTGGATTCGTTTAAGTACCAAGATATATTTATTGAGCTCTTCTTCAACTTCCACTATGGAATAACTTCGAAATAACAAAAAATATACATCAGCTTCATACATTTTTATCTAGTAAAACAACATTGTTGTATGAAAGAGCCAGTTTTTTTTCGATATTCAGAGTTGGTCTTATAGTGGAAGTTGCTCATAATCATGGGTATATTCACGTCCAGAAAAAGATATCAGTGAATTAAAAATCACCGATCTTTTGAATGTTTTATGTGCAAAATAGCTTCTGCTCGCGACTTCGTCCGCCTGGAACAGCGGACGCCTACGTCATAATAACTATCTGTAGGTACTGAGTAAAACCTTATGTTTAACATGGCTGGTAATAATCGGACGGCATTCGAACCTTTCAAATAATTTAAATTAGTTAAGGCTTTGGTACATTCGAGAGTTCGCCACAGGCGGTGGAGCTAGACAGATGTATTCTTTATAACAAAGTGAAAATATATAATGTGATAAACTTTTAACGAGTTTACTTTTATAGAATAGAAGCTCCCAATACACACATTACACGCTCTACCACTGAGCCCCCTCAGTAGAAGATCTTCAATCTTCTACAGTACTGTGAATACCATAGGAGTCTTCACGTTATAGCTCAGAATAGGGTAGAGCTCGTGCAATGTGTTGTGGTGTAGGTGTTTCAATCCTACAAATAGAAAGACACGGGGCAGCAGCTATTGAATTATATTACATGCGTTCAGTAGCACAGCTACTGACAGAGTCCATTAATTCATTTTTATAACCTATCAAAATGTTCTATCTATTTGAATGGTAGAATGCTGACAGTTATTTTCTAACAAACCAGGTTCCATATAAGGTTTCACCTAGGCTCTACAGTACGCAAAACATCAGCCAAATCTATTCAGTGGTTTGTGCTATGTGTTGATAGGTTTGCAGTCAGTCAGTCTCGGTTTCCTTTTTGATACAGCCAACTTCTTAAGCCATACAAATATTTACGACAAAAACAAAAACCTTTCAGCTCATCAGAAACGCTTTCAAACGTGAAATCTGTCCATCCGGGAAGCTTTAATAATACTTCGTTCATACATCCATATTTCAATGTTTGCCCCTCCCCTCCCTATGCTGTCAAAATTCTGCAACGTCGCTGACTTATTAAAGAGTGTCGCCGCGTCGTTAATAAGGCAAGCGGGGGAGTTATATTAAACGTGTGAAATTTTGGTGCTTGCCTGTACTATGTATAGGTACCTAGGGTAGGAAGTGAGAAAGATGAAATATCAGAGGGATATACAATGAAAATTCTCACCATGAAAATGTAGGTGAACTGAGCTTTAAGTGTACGGTTTTCTCACCTGACTAGGATTGACAGGTCCTTTTAGTACCTAGTGGTGACCGTCGGACTGCCAAGTCATAGGTCTCGAGATCGAACTTATAGCACGCACCTCTGAATTTACGGATTCATGTGCGTATTGTATAATAATCACTTGCATAAAAATCGGTGTAGGAAAACATCGTGAGGAAACCAGCATATGAAGCTAAGTCAGAGGCCCATGGGCAGAATAAAAACTCTGACTTCAGGTTAGTCACTAATCACACGAAAAGAAGAAGTACCCTTCGAGTACGGACCCGGATATGGACCGTCTGTCTGTATCTCATAAATCGTAGTAGGTAGAATGTTAGGGTTCCTTAACCCTAAGAACAAAGAAAACAGACCATAGACGAGCCAATGTCGGAGAAAACTTTAAATGTTCATTGATGACTAAAATCATTATAGGACTACTAATACCTTTCTACGTTCAAAAAGTTATGAGCGAGACGAATGTATGTATGTGTATCGAAATCTTCGAACGTGATTTTGATCCACTTCAAAAAGTAAAATTATTTTTCATATTTACTGCACCATTATATTACCGTGGTAGAGTATGTATAATTACAAACAATCTAAGAACTTAAAGATACAACTGTGGTGTCACAGTCTGACCCACACTAATAACTAATTTAATTTAAAAATAAACCCCGTACTATAACAAACGAAGACCAGCACCTTAAAAATAACAACTAATTTAATTTAAAAAAAACTGCGTCTAAATAATAATGAAAAATTTCGCCCGAATCAGTCCAAAATCAATTTGCACAGGAAAATACACTAGAAACTCGAAGGCATCATTGAGTTTACTTCAGTAATAATTTATTTTGATGTTGAGAAATTGTTCGCGAAATTTCTCGAAGGAACCAATAGAAATTTACTTTAGCAGTCACTACTCAAAGGGAAAGTTGTCGCGTCACAGGCACGGGGGTGCGTTCAACTTCTGAATGAAGATAGAATTATCTAATAGGTTCATTTATCCATCAATTCAACCTTTCACTGAATACGACAATCTTGCTTAAAAGCCAGCTCCACGCTTACTTCTTATGAGCTTTTGAGAACCTTTTTTATTAAACTTATTGCTGAGGGTGGGGCATCATCAAATGACCCCTCCCGCTCTGGGTGGAGATGAAGGGAGTGTCAGACTTTTACTGACTAAAACCCATCCATGTTCCTGCCTTAGCCCTTAATGTTTCGGGGTAGCGGTAACCCTTTCGGACAATCCCGCTTACCCGGCAGGCTTCGGCCCTAACTGGCACTGACCGACCCCTTGACAATTAAAAAGTGCCTGTAATTGGTGTATTTGAAATAAATGCTTTGAGTTTCTTCTTCCCAGCTAATGCAAAAGGAAGTGGTTCGTGGATGGGTGACCATCTTTACATATCGAGACTCCTCCGTGCCTCGGAAAAGCACGCTAACCCGATGGTCCCGGCTGTCATTCGTGGATCTTTGACAGTCGTTACGAGAAGTCAAAAACCCGAAAGTCTGACTGCCAGTCTTACCAAGGGGTATCGTATTACCCAGTTAGTAACTGGGTTATGGAGGTCTGATAGGCAGTCGCTCTATGTAAAATACTGGTATTCAGCTGCGTTCGGTCAGACTGGAAGCCGACCCCAACATAATCGGGAAAAGGCTAGGCTATATATCACTAAGAACTTAGAGTCGAAAAGTGGTCAACCGACTCGACGATTTTCACACGCAACATAGCTAAACGCTTTATAATTATCGTGAAATAACTCTAGTCGTAAAGTCTGTCAAAAGCTTAATAAACTACGGCAGACTTCGAAGTATTCTTAAATCCATTACTTTGACATTGTAATGAAAGCAGATCCTCCCTAACGACTTTAAGATGACTGAATGAAATCTCGTCTGAAATTATGCGAATAGGTAAGTACAGAGGCCAGCACATCAAGTTACCCCAATCTGTCAAATTTCTTTGATAGTATTTCAACTTTATTGCAAAGACATAAGGTTCATTTTTAATTGAGAAAATTTGACAGTTAGGGATAGGTTGATGTGCTGGCGTCTGTACTTAGCTCACAGGATCTACTCATAATATACAACCAACTTACGAAGTACTTATTTATTTGCGAACGCGTGATTTTTTAAATAGGGTGACAGATTTATACATTTTGGACATTCATGAAAATACGTGAAAATGTCACGTAGTAGCATCATTAGTACAGACGCCAGCACATCAAGCTATCCCTAACTGTCAAAGTTTCTCAATTAAAAATGAACCTTATGTCTTTGCAATAAAGTTGAAATACTATCAAAGAAATTTGACAGATTGTGGTAAATTAATGTGCTAGCCTCTGTACCTACTATTTTTGAACGATCTCATCGTGATAACTTAGGTAAAGTGACCTTGAAGTGGGCTGTCAATAATGTCAAGGTGGAATTAAAATCAAAAGTCATTTATTCAAACTAGGCTGAAAATCAGCACTTTTTGAAGGTCAAAATTACATAAGACAGTCCCCCAAAATGCCTACCCTTCACCACTTCCTAGTGCTTTAGCTGGGAAAAAGAAGTGGCGCAACAAACTCCCCAGCAGCACAGCTGTCTGTTCAGTTGAAAGAACTTGATTCTATAGGTACATACAGTATGAGAAGTAATTTACATTTCGAAACACATTGTAAAATACACTTAGAAGGGGTTGTTTAGCGTGTGTATCTATGTACGGCATAGTTGCTCCTGAACTGACTTGTTTTTTCGTTTGAAAAAACCAGTACCTACAAAAAATCTTTTTAGATATTTGTATTTGTGTTATTTTTTTTTAATTTGTACCTAACTAGCTTTTGCCCGCGGCTTCGCACCCGTTAAATTCGGAAATTATCAGTGGTTCTCTAATATATTAAGCAAATTAATATACATATAAACGTTCCTCTTGAATCACTTTATTTAAATATTATTTAAAAATACACTGCATCTAAATCCGTTGTGTAGTTTTAAAGATCTAAGCATACATACATACAGACATTAGGACGCGGGAAGCGACTTTGCTTTATACTATGTAGTGATAGGCATTACATTTCAAAAACTAAGCTGTTGAGTTCACCTTACAGAAGTATAATTTTTAACTATTATCAAAGCCATGAAGAATACTCTATGAAATCTCATGCAGCAGCAAATCGAACGACACCAAAGCCCTATCGCTTAACTGAGACCGTTCCTGAGGTAGCCGCGCGGTGCGGGAGGGGTGGTAGTTGTCAGATGTGGACAAGTCAGTGAGCTGTCACCAAAGACTACAATATGTATAGGGACATAGACAGGCAACTTCGTATTTTTTAATGCTTCACGATAAGCGCCATCTAGTTCATAGTTAGGTAAGATACAACTATTACACCTACACACACAGTCATATCTGCGTGTGTAGGTGTATAATTCTACCTATGTATCTATGCAGCTATTACCTGTATAGCTATCGTAAAACGGGGTGAATGGGAATGCAGGGATGAATCGAGACGAAACTAAAATGGATTTTAACATTGAAATAATATAATTTATTGACAAAAAGTCCTGTTTCTTGAAGTTTTACATTTTTTTTTTATTTGAACCTTGAGTTCAGCCGACTTGGTGCTTCCACTGCAGAAGTTATATGCCAGGGGCTGTTTGTACTTTTTACAACGCCTCTAATCATAAAGACTACGGCATGATCACAGTATTCTATTCCTGTTTCTTCGCCGTTATCCACCAAAACTTTAAAATTGCAAAAATGCGCAGGAGCAAGTACACAACCAGCTAACCGACATTTGCAGTTTTGCACTTAAAGTGTTGCTATAATGCAAATAGAATCTGCATGTTTATAAAATTCAAATACTTAGTAATATTTTTCTACACTGCGGTTTCATATCTCTAAATGCTGGAAAACATACATTATACCTACTTTGTAATATTTATTAGAATATCAACCATTTACAATTTCATAATCACACTTTGTGGGGACTTTTTTTCCACCATTGTGTTTTATATATTCAATATAGCAACATCGACCTTTGTTTTATCCTAACTATCAACTAGATGGTGCTGTTTTAAAGAAAAAAAAATGAATATTTCTATAGTTCGCAGTTACCATAGCATGGCTGTCACGTCGCGTCGCCACACACACACACTCCTCCCGCTACCGCGCAGCTACCTCAAGAACAGTCTCAGTTAAGAGGTCGGGCTATTACATAGCCTCGTCCAACTGCAATTCTGCCATAAACAATAAAGTTTGACTGCTTTTTCATGGCTTGTAAAATTATCATGTTCACGACAGGATCATTGACTGAATAAAATGTCGCAAGGAAAGGCATGTTATGTGTATTTTATTAAATACTAGCTTCTGCCCGCGACTTCGTCCGCGGAAAATTTCTTGTTTTAACATTAGAAGTAAGCCGAAAAAATACTTTATCTATACATATAATAAAACAGTAAAAAAACTGTGTCTGTACATTGAATATCTATACATATAATAAAACAGTAAAAAAACTGTGTCTGTACATTGAATATATTAAAAAAAATAATTGAGCGGGGTTTAGAAACAGTAATAGAGCATGAATCCAAAAAAAAATTTTGTCTGTTTGTCTGTTTGTCTGTATGTCTGTTTGTCTGTTTGTCTGTTTGTTTGTACACGCTAACGGAACTACTGGACGGATTGGAATGATTTTTTTTTGTTGTATAGGTATTAAGTCTGGGCAACATATAGGCTATAATTTATCTTGGAAACTTGAACACCTGATGCAGAACCGCAATAGACCAGCTAAACTATAAGAGATACAAAAATGATACCTTAGCAAAAATTGTTCCACGTGATTAGCATTTTCTGCTGAGAGAATAAATTTGAAGATCTGGAACACCTGATGTGGAACTCCAAGAGCCCAGCTACACTGTAACATATATAGGAATGACGTCTTAGCAAAAGTTGTTCGGTCTGATGGGCATTTCCTGTTGACTTATAAAAATCGAAGATCTGGAACACCTGTTGTGGAACTCCAAGAGCCTAGCTACACTATAACATTATATAGGAATGACGTCTTAGAAAAAGTTGTTCGGTCTGATGGGCATTTCCTGTTGACTTATAAAAATCGAAGATCTGGAACACCTGTTGTGGAACTCCAAGAGCCTAGCTTCACCATAACACATATAAGAATGACGTCTTAGCGAAAGTTGTTCAATCTGATGAGCACTCTCTGTTGACTTATAAAAATCGAAGATCTGGAACACCTGTTGTGGAACTCCAAGAGCCTAGCTACAACATAACACATATAGGAATGACGTCTTTGACGTCTTTGTTGTTCAATATGATGGGCATTTCCTGTTGACTTATAAAAATCGAAGATCAGAAACATCTGATGTGGAAATCAAAGCTATCACTAATTTTACTGTGTAATTATAAAATAACATAAACTGGGAGTACCTGCACGCGGTGAAGGCGGTAACAGTTTAGGACTGATTTTCGATGACGATGGTATATCATTGAAAATTTGACTCTACTGGCCAAAACTCCTATTTATTTTTTTATTTTATCGTATGAATATGCCTTCGGGCTTATGTTGTTTGAGTGTTTAATTTCCTTTTCCATTTATCTTCGTGACACTGTAGCCTACCCGGTAACGCAGGGGAGCAGTCATTTTAATTTAGATTTTTATTGATCAGGTATCTTCACAATAAAACTATGACCATGCCTAGAAAGAGGTCAAATCTTTCCCAATGTTCCAAGAGAGCTAAAAGATTGAGGATCATAAGATCCCAAGAATCTACCGAAGAACGTCAGGAGAGACTTGATGTTGTTCGAGAACATTAGGCTGCAACTCGCTCCGTGGAAACCTCTTCGGGTCGCGAAGCACGCCTGCGTTCTCAGCGTATTCATTCGGTCTCTAGAGACCAGTGAAGAATATGATGCGCGACTGACCGCTGATCGTGAACGTCATGTATTGTCTCGCGAGTCAGAGACGTTCACGGAAAGAGAATTACGCTTGAGTTCCAAGCGTATCTACGCATCGACTTCTAGGTCTCTAGAGAAGGAATATAATAATGCGGTTACCAAAATGAAAACGATGACAAATGGACTGTATGTTTTGGTGGTTGTTGGAATGAAATAAAACTAAATCTAAGTGTGATAAAAGATTTAAATGGGAAAAATGATAAAAAATAACATAAATGGCGACCCCGTTGTCGCTGGCATAAGCAACAGGGTCCGCGTACGAAGTCGCGGGCAGAAGCTAGTAAAACATAAAACGAAATATAAAAGTTAAAATACAAAAGATAGGAATATGGTGTCGCGGACTTTTTTGTAGAAATAATTAAGGCGAACCGGGTTGCCATACATTGCTTTCAATTTTAAACAACTTTTTAGGCAGCGCATGCAAATAATTCTGTTTTCGGAGGTATTTCTTTCCGACTTGCTAGACGAAAATTGCGATAGCTCGGCTAATATGTATGATATAAATACGCCTATAGCACTCAGGAATAATGTAGCTTTCTATCAGTGAATTTTTTTTTGAAATTGGATCATTAGTTCCGGAGATTACCCCCTACATACCTACAAACTTACAAACTTACTACCTCTTTATAATATTAGGATAGATGGTTTTCCTCAGTCATATTTATTATTTTTGAATAACAATCACAATCCACACTAGTATTATAAAGGAGAAAGTTTGTAAGTGAGTGTGTGTGTGTGTGTGAGTTTGTATGTTTGTCTCATCTTTACGCTCAAATGGCTGAACGGATCTGGATGAAATTTGGCACAGAGGTAGTTTATGACCTGGATTAACACATAGGATACTTTTTATCCCGGTAGTACAGACGCCAGCACATCAAGTTACCACAATCTGTCAAATTTCTTTAATAGTATTACAACTTTATTGCAAAGACCTAAGGTTCATTTTTAATTGAGAAAATTTGACAGTTAGGGATAACTTGATGTGCTGGCGTCTGTACGTTCTCTTGCGATAATTTTCAACACCCACGCGCTAATAGGTAATAAAATAAGTGTTAAGGTACACTTCCGATCCCGGAGACCGGTTCAGTGTAGATTTACTTCTAACATGATTTTATAGTTGTCTTCTATGCCACTGCTCGGACACAAGCCTCTTCTCTAAAAGAGGGAGAAGGCCGTAATCCACCAGTGCGGGGAGGTAGATGTCACATGTCTTTGAATTATTGATTCTAAGACATGACGGTTTCTTCACGATATTTTCCTTCACCGTTTTCATAGTAGTGGTGATGAAATAATTTACACAAAGTAAAGCCACCTATTAGGGTTTGCACACATGACCAACTTTTAAGTCGCTGCTGTTACCTGGGTTTTAGTCAGTAAGAGTCTGAAGCTCCACCCAGAGCGGGAGAAGTCATTGGATGCTTTCCCAGCCTCAAAAAAAAAAAAGGCGTGCGCTTCTGTTGTCACAAATAAAAGGTCGAACCTATCCTTATTTCTGGTGCTCTGGGAAGTAGGCTATCACTTATTTACTGGCAAATCTCAAGATTTTCATTCATCCTTAACAAGATTTGGAGCTACAAAACTTCACAGAAACAGAATTATTCCCTCCATCTTGATTAGCGCACCTTTATCCCGAGAATTAATCCAAAAAACATATATATCCAAGAAACTCCTAACTCAGTTCGACAATGAAACAAGAAAATAGCCTTCGGTAAGTAAATTGCGTACGAAAAACAGCTCAGGGCAAGATATTAATTTCGAGCGCAAAATTTAAACTGTTCATTCAGCGTTGAATCCACCTTAATTACCATTTAGCAAGGGTGTGCACAGACGGACCGACTGTAACGCCATTAAAACGCGACACGACAATCTAGGATAATTATTTACGTACGTAGTGTGATATGGGGGGAGCATGTGATTATGTATGTTAATTTAGGGGGGGGTGTTGTGTCGAATGTGTGTGTAAAGCCGTAGGTGTTACGTAATATTGCTTGTCGGGTTTGTTTCATTTTCAAGGTCGATTATTATAGGAACCCATTTGTGTTACTCAGGATTAAAGGAGACGTTTACGGTAATATAGGGATAAACAAGGTCATAGATTAGTGAATTGAAATGATATTGTTTATTCTTCGAATAGAATCAATTTTACACGTTGTATTATTTTTTGTATAAGCTTCTTCTTTTGTGTGGTTAGTGACTAACCTGGTGTCAGAGTTTTTATGCTACCAAAGCCTCTGACTTAGCTTCACATGCTGTTCACGATGTTTCCCTTCACCGATTTTTGAGCAAGTGATAATTATTCAATACGCACATAAATGTGTAAAATTAGAGGCGTGTCTTGGGTTCGAACTCGAGACCTATGACTTGGCAGTCCGACGGTCACACCACTAGGCTATCACTGCTACTACACTATATAAGCTAGAAGGAATCGACATTCTCTCCTCCATTCTTTATTCCTTTGAGAAGAAATGGCATAACAAACTCAGGGTTCAACTATTCAACAACTATTACTAACTAAGTATTTGAATAAATCGTAGAGATGATAATAAATGTTATTAATATTTATAAACTTTGGCACATCACGGGACCTTGGGGTCCCAGACCTTTGGAAGGAGTACGAAGCCAACTTGCAGAGGTCCCTTAGACCATTCCAAATATTGAGGAGGCACCAACTGACGAATATACCTGTATGCATTATGCAAGTGCACCCAAGAACAACCCCTGGTTGGTGCAGGACTATTGCAGAACATTGAAAAGAAATTTTTGGACTATGGGTTTGGGTGGCTAAAGTATACTGGTTACCGAGATCTATGGAAAAACTATGGGCCCTGCCTGACCAATTTATATGCAATACACAGATATTATAATAGCAGGGGTGACTTGCAGGGGAATGGAACCGGCGAGAGATGTCGTGCGGTGTCCCGCAGGGATCGGTTCTGGGGCCGTTCCTATGGGACATCGGTTACGACTGGGTGCTGCGGGCCGACCTCCCTGACGGCGTCAGCGTAGTTTGCTACGCTGACGACACGCTGGTCCTGGCGCAGGGGAGGTCGCATCAGGCGGCGGCCGACGCGATGACACGCGGGGTTGCGACAGTCGTTGAGAGGATCCAGCAGTTGGGTCTAGAGGTGGCTTTGCACAAATCCGAGGCCATGTCCTTTCATGGGCCTCGGAATAGGCCACTATCGGGATCCCAACTTACGGTAGGAGGGGTTCACATCGGCGTCGAGACCACGATGAAATACCTGGGTCTGGTCCTCGACAGCCGATGGAATTTCGTGGAGCATTTCCGACGTTTGGCCCCCAAGCTGGAACGGACTGGGGCCGCCCTCAAGCGGCTCTTGCCCAATTTGAGGGGGCCAAACGCCTCCTGCCGGAGGCTTTACGCGGGAGTCGTGCGGTCCATGGCCCTTTACGGGGGGCCCCGGTGTGGGCGCGTTCACTGCGGCGGCGAGCCGCCCATTATCTGAACGCGCCCCAAAAGGTGGTAGCCATACGGCTTATCCGGGGGTACCGCACGATATCGGGCGAGGCGGCAAGCCTCCTTGCCGGACTGCCGCCGTGGGATCTGGAGGCGATAGTCCTCGCGCGCCTGTTCGAGTGGCGCGCGGAGGTACTAAGCCGGGGGGAAACTCCGTTTCCGCAGCAAATTGCGGCGGAGCGGACGGACCTCCGGCGCGATCTCATGGCGGCCTGGAATCAGCGACTGTCGCAACCCAGCGCAGGGCACGCCACGATAGTGGCGGTAAGGCCCCTCTTTGAGGAGTGGCTAGAGAGGCGTCACGGCGCCCTCACCTACCGCCTGACGCAGGTCCTCACCGGACATGGATGTTTCGGGAGGTTCCTGCACATCATCAGGCGGGAGGAAACGCCCGGGTGTCACCACTGCGAGGATCGCCCAGAGGACACGGTAGAGCACACGGTGCAAACCTGCCCAGCATGGGCAGAGCACCGCCGTGTCCTCGTAGAGGCGATCGGCGGCGGCGACCTATCGCGCCCGGCCCTGGTGCAAGCCATGGTCCGGGGCGAGAGGGAGTGGGAGGCAGTCACCTCCTTCTGCGAAAAAGTTATGCTCGCGAAGGAGGTGGCGGGATGGGAGAGAGAAAGGTCCTCCCGTCCCAGCCGCCGCAGGAGACGCCCCGGGCGTCGGGAGCCACGTGACGACTCCCGGCCACCGTAGGCGCGGGCCTGCGGACGGTGAGTAATGGGTGACTCACCGTCCGATCAGCACCAGACCCGTGCCGTACGGCGCGTATATGTTCCACGCGCGCCTCAAAGAGATGTCAGCATATGAAGGGGCCCCTCAGGGCCAAGCCTGCCGGGTAAGCGGGATTGTCCGAAAGGGTTACCGCTACCCCGGAACATAAAGGGCTACGGAAGGAACATGGATGGGTTTTAGTCAGTAAGAGTCTGACACTCCCTTCCGCTCCACCCAGAGCGGGAGCAGGCATTGGATGATTTCCCAGCCTTAAAAAAAAAAAAAAAGGGGGTGACTTGCACACTCAATAATGGGCCCCCAAAAACGGTCAACATGCCCTAAGGAGCTAATGAGGAGTGAAGAGATATTTTACGACCATTAGAACAATCCTGGAAGTACAGTCAAGATCCCTACCAGCATCTTATTGGAATACTTGCTTCCTTCCTGCAGGCCAACGAAGGTGAAAATAAGGCGGGAGCTCTGTTCCTCGTCAGTGGCCACTCCAGCCGGCCACTAAAGGCAAGCCAGAGATGAGGAACAAGAATTCTCCCAGGAGGTAGGGTCCGTGGGGTCGCTACTGCCCAACAGCTCGCCACATGCTGCCCTGCGGGTTCTTGTATCTTTCTTGGTCTGGCTCCTTACCTTAAACCTGCTTCGGCAAAGTAAAGTCTCCCGTCACAGACCCGGAGTTCAGGAGCGCGCAAGGTGGGGACCACGACGTAAACGTGTGTTCAGTCAGTTTGTGAATGTTAGTGTGTGTGTGAGTCTGTATGTTTGTGCGTCCTTTACGCTCAGATGGCTGAACGGATCTGGATAAAATTTGGCACAGAGGTAGTTTATGACCTGGATTAACACATAGAATACTTTTTATGCCGGTAGTACGTTCCCTTGGGATAATTTCTGAAATTCACGCGGGTGAAGCCGCTGGCAGCAACCGGTATTATTATATGCCTAAATGACGAAAAAAGTTCTAGATTATTAAACATGTTTTTTTAATGTTTCTAAAACAAAATCGCTTATATTTCGGAATAACTTCGGCCACCTTAAGAGAAGACAATGAATCGTAGTAAAAAATCGATAAACAATCACCTATTCAATTTTAGCAGTGACCATCAACAAAATTAAAAAGTACATTTTTTCTTCCTTTGTGCGCGCCCCCTTATTCATCTCCGTAAAACTCTAAAGAGATTGAGCATGGCAGCTTTTTAATCAAAAACATAAACCGGTGTATATCACGTCATTTTGTGAATAAAACGTGTTTAATAAGCGAGTAGGGCGCGTTCCCAGGTTTTCATGTCAAACGCAGTGCGAAACCGTTTGAGAGAAAAAAATGGGAATGGCGAGATATGGCTCATTGTGTAAGAATTCAGGAATGAAACACGTACACATCCTTATTTCAGAAGGACTTGGGCGGTGTTTGACTTTGGGCTCTTTTATTCTAACTTGCTAGAAGAAAGAAAACGAGTCTTCGTCCAATTGACGATGATCCAAAACAAAAATCATAAGATTTTTATTTGTTTGTTAAATTCTAAATTTAATTTAATTGTTTACGAATTTGTTTGTATTCGAATTTTAATTGAAATTGTGTGCCGATTTTTTTATGAGTCTATTGTTACTGAATAATTAATAATAAGACATTTTGTAGAAATAATTAGATTTCGTATATTATATAAGAAAGTGACGGTATACTATTTCTGACGTACTTTTACGTGGGAGTCTTTAACAGTCAGCCTCAGTCTAGACAAAAATTAGCTTGTAAACGACAATAGTTGATGTCAAACACCCTATTAGCAGAGCTCAGTATTCAGAGCAGCAGTTTAGGGCTCAAATACACGTGTGATCACAATAACAGGATAAACTCTCCACTCAACAAAAGTACTACTACAGAAGTTTCTATTCCCCCCTTCAAACAGAAACGATGGCGTAGCCCATTCGTATTCAGCTGCCGTTTACAAAATGTAAGCACAAAATTCATCGACCAAATTATTTCGAAACAAACTGTAAGTACTTCGAACTCAAACAACTTTTTAAAAGTTAAGAAATGGAACGATTCCAAATACACAATAAAAGAAAATATGTGGCTTCATAAGATTCGGCTCACGTGGCTCCAGCCAATATTAATTTCGCGGAAATGCACAAGGAATGGCAAACCGTATATTAGGTGAGCCGGTACCGGTACGTGCCGAAAATTGCCGTACGTTACGATTACGGTTAATGAAATAAAAATGAAAGATTATGTCGTACAAATGATGGGTTAATAATGTTTGGGAAGGAATAATTTGTTGGATAACCGTTGCTATACGAGGTCATTTCCTGACCTCTTATAGCAGTAGGTATTATTTTAATATAACTTCAGTTTAAGAATGAGACGCAGTAATACAGGACGTATAGCTCTATCTCTTTTCCACTGTAAAGTGTAGTAGGTAGTGGCTGGTTCTCGGGTTAGGTTACCCTTACGGAGCAGTAATTAATGCTTAAGGGTGCTAGACTAAGCACTGAGATGATTAATTGTTTCTACGAAGGCGACCCTGAAAATCATAGACTACCTTTAAAATATGTCAACGATAGGCCTTTTTAGACTGGAGGCGATCTATAGTAGTTTTTGACAAAAGAGTGTTAGGTTACATAACAGCACAGCCGTGTGGGGTAGCTTGCGAGTAGTGGTGGCCCAGGGGAAACAGCCGCGACTAACTAGTTGAAGGTCCTAGTTTCCCAGACAGGAGCTTAACTTTGTCAAAAAATTTTATTTTTATTTTTTATTTATCATTTATACAAATTATCATAGGATTCAAATTAAATAGCAACCAAAAACCACTAAGGTTTAAACTTGTGCTATCATGAACTCATTACATTACAATACATTTACATTTTTTCTATCTTAATATACATACAATGATGCATTTTAGTACGCGTTACTGCCGATACAATTAATATAATATTCAGTTCCGTTCTCCAGTTACAGTCATCCCTATAAAATACTTAAAAAATATTGTTTTAGTTTACATTTGACATTTTTATGTGTAATACATTTGTTTAGTTCTGAGGGTAGACCGTTAATAAGTCTCGGTATAATGTCTAAATATTATTTCATCACTACTGCTTTCAAAAAGGTGAAGGAAAATATCGTGAGGAATCCGGAACCAAAAATTCGAAAACATGTTACATCCACCAACTCGCACTGGATCCGCGTGGTGGATTACGGCATGAGTCCCAGCAGTGGCTGATTATGCTAATAATGTGTGTCAGAGGTGATTTTTCCAACTTTATCCATTAAATAATTTCTATTTTTTGCTGTGTTTTTTATTCAGCCTGTCTCTTGGTATCCAATTGGTAGCAAATTGGTATTCTTACGGTAGCGTCACAATTTATTTTCGCCAACATTTTATATATTAGACAAAATTTACACTTATATACTAAAAACAGTGATATTCACAACATCAATACTAGAAATAAGGATAAACTACGTGCTCCCTTTCATCGGCTTCATAAGGTTCATAACTCATTTGTGGGGCTTGGTATAACCTTTTATAACAAGCTGCCCTCTTCTTTGCTAGAATTGCCTTTTAATACGTTTAAATCTAAAGTAAAATCTATCCTTTGTTCAAAGGCTTACTATACTACCAACGACTACTTAAATGACAAGAATAGTTGGTCGCTGTGATTAACACAAGACAATGTTTATGTTCTTTCTCCAGAATTAGCTTCATAAAATTATTTTTATTATGTATTCAATTCATTGTTTTGGTTGTTTTTATTTTTTTTTATTAGCCATTTATTGTTGACATAATCTACTCATTACTATGTTTTTTTTTTAATGAGTTGTATTGCAAAATGTGGTTAGCTAGAGACCTCGACAGTTGATCATATTTATTTATCTTGATCCTAGTTAGTAATCATTAGCAATTAATTGATTGATTTTACTTCGATGGTCCTAGTTTATCATTTGTAACTTCGAGTTACGGCTGTATGGACATAGTACAGCATTGCACATGTAAGCGGGCACGCACTTTTACCTGGAGGCTCTTTTTTTTCTTTTTAAATTTACGCTTGAGTACAGTCAGTTTTAATGTTTTAATTGGTATATTGACGTGTGCTAGCTGACATGTGGCAAATGATTGATTTTAATGTGATGTGTTTTGTAATGTTAATTACTTCTCATGCGATAAATGTGTGTAGAGTCAAGTTCTTCCAACTAAACAGACAGCTGTGCTGCTGGGGAGTTTGTTGCGCCACTTCTTCTTCCCAGCTAAAGCACTAGGAAGTGGTGAAGGGTGGGCGTTTTTGGGGGACTGTCTTATGTAACTTTGACCTTCAAAAAGTGCTGATCTTCAGCCTAATTTGAATAAATGACTTTTGATTTTGATTTTTTGATTTTGATCCAAACTCAAACTCAAACTCAAAGTATGTATTTCAAATAAACCAATTACAGGCACTGTTGAATTGTCAAGGTGTCGGTCAGTCCGAGAAATGAAGCTAGTTGCCCATTCCAAAGGAGTAGGTACCTATGGAGAAGAACGGGCAAGAAACTCCATGGACACTCATCCTCTCGCAATGACGCCCTAAGCCGAGGTCCGTACCCCACAGGGGGTGCCCTTAGCGTTTAGTCGCCTAGTTTGTAAGTTTTATTAAGTCCTGGCTGGAGGCTGCAATTTTATGGTGGCACCCACTGGCAAGCCCGGTTTATCAGTAGACAACTCTTTGGTTGAACTGCGAGATGCCATTGTTACAAAAAAAATTGATGTTTCCATACAAAAACTTCACATTTATTAGAATAGTAAGAAAATATTTGAGAAACTACTTATACCTATTATTTTGCAAGTCGTTAAGGGTCAAATTATATTAAAATAACCTCATAGCTATACTGAGTGGGTAGATAAATCAGACGGATACAATAAACTTCCATTTGGAGAGCTTGTCGCCATAATTGTTTTCGGCCACGAATTACCTACTGTTGACAATTCCTGAAATACCCTTATTATTATTTCAAGTACAGCTCTGAAAGAACCGCTTTGCTAAACCAAATTACTTGCTATGAACGGGGACATTGCGTCATTTTTATAAAATACACCGGGAATTCTGGGTTGTATACTTGTTCCGTTCCCTTCTTTGACAGTAGTTACGGGCGGGTAGTCAGAACCTCGAAAGTCCGACAGCCAGTCTTACCAAGGGGTATCGTGGTAACCAGTTACTGGGTTGTGGAGGTCAGATAGGCAGTCGCTCCATGTAAAATAATCGTGTTTAGCTGCTTCCGTTCCGGTTAGACTGGAAGCCGACCCCAACATAAATGGGAAAAGGCTAAGCAGATTGATTGATACTTGTTCCATTCCATTTTCCATCTTTGGCATTATGTGTAAGGACCGTGATGGTTTTTTTTGTATGTTAAGGGGAACGCGCCAGGCTAGATCGCGAAATGAAAATTTTCATAGGTTTTTTTGCAATATGGTGGTCAGTGTCAGGTTGTATGTTCATCAAAATATGATTATACGTGTTTACAGAATTATAATAATTAGAATTATCAATACAATATCTCCAAGTTTGAATTGCCACCAAATGTCATGATTTCATGAAAAAGTCATTCTGTAGGGTTAGATGAACATAAAGGGTTTTGTTTTTTTGAGGGTGGGTAATCATCAAATGACTCCTCCCGCGCTGGGGTGGAGCGGAAGGCAGTGTCAGACACTTACTGACTAAAACCCATCCATGTTCCTTCCTTAGCCCTTTATGTTCCGGGGTAGCGGTAACCCTTTCGACAACCGCTTACCCGTATTCGGCCATAACAGGCCCCTTCTTTCATGCTGACATCTCTTTGAGGCGCGCGAGAAACACGTATGCGTTGTCTGGCACGAGGCTGGTCCTGATCGGACGGTGAATAATGGGTGCATTACTCACCGTCCGCAGGCCCGAGTGATTTTAATGATTACAGTTCTGTAAATACGTATTTGCTACGGTCGCCGTATCATATTTTGATCAACACAAAACCTAAGACTGACATACAAATTGCATAAAACGCAAGAAAATTTGAATTTCGCGGGCTACATCGACGCTTTCACCTTAATACATATAACATACTAAATCTTCACAAAAAGTTAATACCCTGACAATCTCTTCACACTCACACGATACATGGAAAAGCCACTTAATATACAGTATGTTAGGTTAAACGAGGGACATACTTTCAGGGGGTATAGAACTCATGAAAATGAATAATTTCGACGATGGGACCAACTCTGATTATATGAAAAAAAAAATCAGCTGTTCAGTACATTTGTGTTCGTATAATTCGTCAAAATGTATGGAACAGCTGATTTTTTTTTCATATTTCGGAGTAGGTACCGTTGAAAGTTTTTCCCTCGTTTAACCTTACACACTGTATGTATATATCACACAATACGTCAAACAAATTAAATTCCCCACCAGCATATATTCAAGTAGAAACTCTATGCGTCACAGATAATAAATACTCGACGTGCAATATAACACTCCGGGCTATATTAGTTTTGACACTATTGTAACAATGTCATCATACATTCGAGATGTGTTCGCTAAAATTTATATTGTTCTATTGGTTGTCGAATATTCAGTTTTGATTTTTTGGACCGACAAAGGATTTGTTTTATTAGGTTTTCGGAATATTATAACAGTATCAAATGGATTATAATAATGTTAATATGTATAACAATCGTAATGGGAGCTATAGGTTGGAGCCGTTTGGGGGTTGAAATTTTGTAACATAGCCCATCGAGTATTTCGAGATATCGCCCAGCGATTGAGCCACTCTACACGTATCCAGAGGGCTGGTTAATTTGTAAGTCAAATACTCAGCTCTGCCATTCAACGTGGCAATGCAGTCAGCTCTTTAAGCGGGATTGTCCGAAAGGGTTACCGCTACCCCGGAACATAAAGGGCTACGGAAGGAACATGGATGGGTTTTAGTCAGTAAGAGTCTGACACTCCCTTCCGCTCCACCCAGAGCGGGAGCAGTCATTGGATGATTTCCCAGCCTTAAAAAAAAAAAAAAGCCTCTTGGGCACATTTTCCTCTAAGAGCGACGCTTTAAACTATTCTTAACTCTAAACTAGAATATCTTTGTATACTTGCTAAATATTAGTTATAAGTTTATATTGCATTTAAGATTTATGTATGTAAATTCAAATAAAAAAAGGACTTCCTAAAATAAAAATTATTATTGCTGTCACATTTAACCCATTCGATGTTTGCCTATTAGAAGCCGTTTGCTTATAAGAGCTCTACGAAATATACGGTTATATTTATTGTCGTTTCGAGAAAAAAAATTGAGGGGTTAAACCGCACCTACCCGGTTATTTATACAAGAAACCTATTTTGTCAGTAAACGTAAACCATTTCTTCCCAAATCAAACAAAACCACACCCACTATAACGTCTAAAACAAAACGTAACACCAGAAATAAACATAGTAACAGCTCACATAAAATTAATATTCAATGTGCAACTAAAACTCAACGTATAAACTTGTTTACGAGAATATCAATTCTAATTTATGCTGGAGCGGTCAGTGAAACGATTTGTAGCAACAATACGAAGGTTTTATGTGTCTTTATTTTTACTCCATTTCGTTTGAGAGCAGTTTACTGATGGTTTTCTGTTTATAGTTCTTCGTTTATGGAGTTTTTGGATGGAAATTGGGATTGAACGCAACGTTTACAGTTTGGTACATAAGCTTCTGAACGCCCTGTTTACTTGCATGTCGTGAAAAGTGAAGTTTTTGAAAAGTGAAGCAAGAGCATAAAACGGATTACTGAGCATGGTGGTTGATTTGATGGTTGTAGTACCTACATTCTACTAACAGCCGGACAGGTCGTTCCGTCAGGTTAAGCTACGCTTGCCGGGGCTGGCCGTGGATGGGTGACCATCTTTACATACCGAGACTCCTCCGTGCCTCAGAAAGCACGTTAAGCCGTTGGTCCCGGCTGTTCATCTTTGACAGTCGTTACGGATCGTCAGAAGCCCGAAAATCTGACAGCCAGTCTTACCAAGGGTATCGTATTGCCCAGTTACTGGGTTGTGGAGGTCAGATAGGCAGTCGCTTCATGTGAAATACTGGTATTCAGCTGCATGCAGCGGTTAGACTGAAAGCCGATCCCAACATAGTTGGGAAAAGGCTCGGCAGATAAGTACCTACATTCATCACCACGCATGATGTTATAGACAATAGGTGTACAAGGTAAGGATGGAGCTACTCAAAAAAAACTGTATTATTCATGTATATAAAACATTTTAGAAGAGTAACGGTGGAGTTTCTTGCCCATTCTTCTCCATACGAAACTACCTTTTGAAAGGCGACTAAAATCAATTCTATTTCTTGTTTATTTTGACATTCAAAAGTGCCTTTCTTGTGCCTATTTGAAATAAATGATTTGACTTTGACTTTGAAACGTGCCTATTTTGAGGCAAAATTTAAACAGTAATTTTTGTTGCTAATAATTTCTAGAACTAAACGTTTAGTTTTAACAGAGCACCGTCTCGACTGGACACAAATTAATTACAAAAAGAAATGTACTTAACAATATCCATTTGAATTTAAATGAAACGCTAAAGCATCTGCCGTCTAAATTTGTAAAGGCTTTGTGTTCATATAATTAAAAAAGGGACGAAAAGAAACGTCTGCGTGGAACTCTCATTAGCAAGTTATGTATGAATGCTGAGCGTATAGAAATAGTCGCTAAGGTGAAATTTATTAGGCTTTTTAGCGTGAGAGTATGTCTGGGATATTTTGTGATAGAAGACAAGTAGCGCTACGGAAAAAAGGGAAAAGTAGGTAGCTACGAAACAACAGACTCAGGTTGTAATAAAATAAAACCAAGAATTTTCCCGCAAGAGAGTTCTGAGAAGACTCAACAGTAAATAGTCGAATGTTGCTAAATATTTCACAATTAGTTAAACTCAAACTCAAAGTATTTATTTCAAATAAGCCAATTACAGGCACTTTTGAATTGTCAAGGTGTCGGTCAGTCAGAGAGATGAAGCTAGTTGCCCATTCCAAAGCAGTAGGTACCTATGGAGAAGAACGGGCAAGAAACTCCATGGACACTCTTTTAAACAAAATATGGTTACAAAATATTGGTTACATAATTCATATTATGAGAACGATGCAGAACATTAAAACCATCCGAAATAAAATATATAAAAACTATTCAAAAATTAAGTTAAAAGTAGCCATAGCCGCTAAGAGATGACCAGTCCCTACTGACAACGCCCGTTCACGAACATGACGCATGGATTAGCACCATTCAGCTCAGCTCAGTAATTAAAGCACGTCATTAATCGAAAGACCTTTTTTTAACACTAATAAAGAACACAAGGCATCACACATGCCGCCAGAAGCCACAGAGATTTAGGAACAATGCGCAGTCGCATGATTTCGATCAGCGATCAATCAATCTGCCTTGCCTTTTCCTAACTATGTTGGGGTCGGTTTCCAGTCTAACCGGATGCAGCTGAATACCAGTATTTTTCATGGAGCGACTGCCTATCTGACGTCCACAACCCAGTAACTACTATTTGTGCATCTTTGACAGTCGTTACGGGTTGTCAGAAGCCCGAAAATCTGATAGTCAGTCTACCAAGGGGTATCGTATTCCCCGGTTACTGGGTTGTGGAGGTCAGATAGGCAGGGGCTCCATATAAAATACTGGTATTAAGCTGCATTCGGTTAGGCTGGAAGCCGAGCCCAACATTGTTGGAAAGGTTAGGGAGATGATGATGATGATGTTTATCGGTTAAGTAAACATAAGAGACACTATAGTCACGCCAAATGATTAGGACACATGAAGACTCTAATATATTTAGCTAAAACATCAACAAAAACGCGCTAAAAGTATTTTACCGATACTCAAACCGAAAATAGTAAACACAGCATCAAAAAGACACGTCAAAACAGTTTTATTTCAAGATGTTCGTCGACCGAACATAAAAGAGTCCATCAATCGTGCCGGACGATCGACAAGAGGGGAACACGAAAATTTTCATGTTCCAAGAAGATTATGATAAACAGTTTTCACTTGAGGCTGGCGTAGATTGATCGTCCGTGGCCTTCTTCATTGCATATTTATTGGACGCTTAACTTGAAACATTCCGCGCCATATATATGGTGTTTCGAATTGTGTTTAACCTACCAATATTATAAACGTCAACGTTTGAGGATGTATGGATGTTTGTTACTCTTTTACGCTAAAACTACTTTTAAAACTATTGAACAGATCTGGATGAAATTTTGTACAGAGATAGATTATAGTCTGGAATAGCACATAGGCTTTGATCTCGGAAAAATTTAAGGTTCCTGGGGGATAATTTCCTACATATACGCGCGCCAAGCCGCTGACAAAAGCTAGTTTTCAATATTGGGAGAATTTCGTACTGGGATCTAGATTGATATGTATAGACAGAGTCTAGATATTTTACGATCATACATTGCAATATTTCTAAGAATAGTCTAAAGTTAAAAGAGCTTTCAGTAATTCCACTTGGAGAAGCTTTTGTGCTCCAAAAATGTAGCCCTTAAAATTATTTACATCGTCATCTTGGACTTGAACAAAAAACTTTCGAAATTCCTTAATAACGAACTCATCTTCAAACTCTTTAGAGTCTTAACAAATTCTCAAATCATCGTGACAAAGTTTGTGTGAAAAAGGCGGAAGATTCTCCTTAATCGTTCGCTAACCTAAAAGATAATTGTCGCCAAAACTTCAGCAGTTCAGAGCATCTGTCCGTTCTTAGGGCTCGGGTACAAGGTCGACGGTGTTTGTTGCATCAATTTTAATTAATATAGCCTACTCTAATCCATGTAAAGTATGGACGATACGTGGATTTTCAAGTTATTTTTGTGTGATTTTTAGCAACTAATTCTTCTAGATTCACTTTGTCGTTCGTCTATCTTCCCATTTTCAAAATTTCCTTTGTATTAAGAACCAAGACTTCACGAGAATTCCGAATAATAAGCTCCACCTACGGCAGTTTTATTAACTTATGTAAAATAATCAATTGTGTGCCAGTCTTTATTGCAGTAGCACTTGAGCATGAATGCATTCTTTCGTTTGATGGATGGTGAGAGAGGGTCGAGTCACCAATTCTCCATTTATCTCTGTCTGACGGAAGAGGAGACGAAATTTAGTGAGTGTTTGTATTTCGGCACAGATTCTTTTATACGGTCAATATCATCATTACCATAATCGGGTTGGTAGATGTCACATTTCTTCGAATTTTTGGTACTAGGACATGCCGGTTCCCTGTCCTCGCAGCGACGATCTCTGGCGTTCGGCCCTGGTTGAAACCATGCTCCGGAGCGAGAGGGAGTGGTATGCATTCACCTGCCTCTGCGAAGCACTCATGCTACTGAAGGGGGTGGCGGGATGGCAACGCGGGAGACGCTCCGGGCGTCGGGAGCCGCGTGACGACTCCCGGTCACCTTAGGCGCGGGGACGGTGAGTAATGTGTAGCTCACCGTCCGATCAGGACGAGCCTGTGCCGGTCGTGTCGGGCGGCGCTTTCGTGTTCCACGCGCGCCTCAAAGAGTTGTCCGCAGCAAGGGAGGGACCCGTTAGGGCCAAAGCCTGCCGGCTCAGCAGGATTGCCCGAAAGGGTTACCGTTACCCCGGAACATTAAGGGCTAAGAAAGGAACATGGATAGATTTTAGTCAGTAAAAGTCTGACACTCCACAAAGTATACTATCCATCTGGGTTTGTCAATCAGTACGTATTCTTCCATTGCAAGCCTCTTCTTTCATACCTTCGTTAACATATAGCTCCTTAGTTCCATTTCCAAATTCTGTGTTAACTTTTGTCTAAAATATGTTCTTTAAAATTTTGCGGTCTATGAAGAATGTACAGTCGCCAGCACATCAAGTTACCACAAACTGTCAAATTTTCTTAATCGATTTTGAACTTAACAATAAACGTTTTAGGGTACAAAATCACTTGGACAAGTTTGACAGTTGGGTATAACTTGATGGACCGTACAGCATCCCGACATCAATCGTCGGGCAGTAGCCCACCAGTCACAGCCCCCTCTGGTCGGAGGATCCTCTCTTTTCTATGGAGAACTTTACATAAGTTCCCTCATACTCATTGCAGTTAAACGTCAGGCAGGATGACATTAAAATTTTCTGTTTTTTTGTATTTCGTTGTATACCTATATATGTTTTATTGTTTTAAATACATTAAGCCACTAAAAACGCAAAGAAGGAGCGCAATATGGATGAAATGATGAAACACCGGAGCAATTGACGCTGCGTGACAATGTGAGCGTGGATAATTCATCGGCGCCCGTTCGATGTCCAGCGCGCACAGGATGGATGGAAAGCAGCACGTCATGAAGTAATTTTTATTCCATTGGTGTAATTGCTGTATGGCGTTCCAGTGGAAGGATAAATAAATAATAATTAATACCTCTGTACGTTCTATTTATATCAAACAAAGTGATTTTCTCACCTAAAATATCTTTTTAACCACACAAGACCCTTGCAAATTCCGGCAAAAATATACACAAGTTCGGTAAAGGCCAATTTGCTTATAAATTTACTTTGGCGCGGGACCTTATTCAGCGAGCCAAGAACCTCTGGGGGAATTTTAATTATTTATTATGTACCAACTTTGAGGGTATCTATCAATGTCGCCATTGAAAGCTGGGGGCCTGTCGCGGTTTTAATGGCACAGACGATTTAGGTTATTGATTCATTTTGTCCTGGATTTAGGGTATGTAGTCCTAGGAAATTAGGGTGTTCGTTTCTCGTGTAATTTTCGAGGTTCTGCTTCTGAAAGCATGATTAATTTAAATGTCACTGGGTCGACTAGGTTTTCATAGACTTTTTTTTAATAATAAAACTGGGCTTGAAGCTTTAAAAGCTGTAAAATTAACTGTAGCAAAACGTAATCCTCGAATTTAGATAAAATTGTCAAGGAAAGTTGGTAATAATTTAACATTGTACAACAGAAGGCACCTTTGAGAGCAATTTTTAGAAATTAATTCACAGAAAATCTAATTAAAAATCCAGGAAACGTTTAATAGAGAATGAAACTTCTTACAGTTAATTATGAAACTCTAGATTATTATATTAATTCTGCAATATTTCATTTCAAGAGTTGGTTCACTTATTACGAAATTACCCGAAATATTATAATAATATCATCTTTCACACAATCCATCCATCGTTTCTTTGGTCTTCCTCTACTTCTATAGCCAACCACATTCATACTCAAAATAGTTATACTTACCACTAAACTTCATAAACGTCATCTGGTTTTAATTAAAAGTTTAACCGCACCAGTCGGATGAATACGACAAATGTTTGCGTGCCCGTGTCGCCTGAGTCGTGTTTATGCGACTGAGAATCTATGTTCGGTTTTCGTTTTTTATGTAATTGCAAGACCCTATTCGTCGGAAATAATGTTTTTTTTAATGAGTTGGGCGCTGTAGGCAATTGATATAAAATCAAACGGTCATTAGGTTAATGGTTTAGTTGAAGATCAACCGTCTCGAGTACTGTGCAAGATAGAAATTAAAATAGAAAGACAAGCATTAATTATTCCAACCAATTTTTTTATCAACATCATGACATCAAAGAAATGTAACTACGATTAGCTTTTTTTTTAAGGCTGGGAAATCATCTAATGACTAAAACCCATCCATGTTCCTTCCTTAGTCCTTTATGTTCCGGGGTAGTGGTAACCCTTTTGGACAATCCCGCTTACCCTACCAGCCACCTTGCGAAGATCGTAGCTCCACCTAGCCTGAGGGCGTTGAACCAGAAAGAACTACAAGCTATTCTTCAACAATTAATACGATTAGCTGACACCATAACTGCACCGCAAACAAATCTCATCAAAGAAACATCCATTTCCATATCACACAAGCCGCAAATCATAATCTCGTTTAGCCACATATCCACCTTCACTCTCCCGGGTATCAAACCCCGGAACACGGAAGCGCACAGCATTAATATTTATATAGCAACGTAGTAGATTATGTAATTCCGGGTTCTGTTTATTGTCTGATACGTCCCAAGTGACTGCCTTCAATGCGGATTTCGGGAGACGAGCATTTCAGATTGAATTGTGGTTTAAACGGATCATGTATTATTTTGAAGGACTATTAATATAGGTCTCTAAGGGTAGAACCCAGATCAGATTAGCAAATGAACCAACGATGGGACAGACTATTGGGTACGAATAGAAAAAGATCATCATCATCTGCCTAGCCTTTTTCCAACTATGTTGGGGTCGTCTTCCAGTCTAACCGGATGCAGCTGAATACCAGTATTTTGCATGGAGCGACTGCTTATCTGACCTCCACAACCCAGTAACTGGTCAATAAGATACCCCTTGGTAAGACTGGATGTCAGATTATCGGGTTTCTGACGATCCGTAACGATTGTCAAAGATGCACAAATGACAGCCGGGACCAACGGCTTAACGTGCTTTCCGAGACACGGAGGAGTCTCGGTATGTAAACATGGTCACCCATCCACGGCCAACCACGGCAAGCGTAGCTTAACCTGATGGATCGACCTGTGCGGCTGTTAGTACTTAGTCACGAGTCCACAACGAATAGAAAAAGATCTAGTGGAAAGATGACAAGATAATAATGGCAATCGGAAGACACACACTTAATTGGTACAAATGGTCCAAAAAGCGGTCTACGTACTTCCGTTATTCGTTCTATGAAAGCATACTTAAATATAATAAAGTATACTTAAATATAATAAAGCATCCTTAATTACAACAATCAATCAATTGACACCCACTTAAAACAAATCAATCACTCCACACAAACAGAACCGTCGCCAAAACAAAACACTGTCAGAACCAATTTACAAAACAAAAAAAACTCAGAAAAAACAAAAGGGAGAAGAGAATCCACTGCATTAACATGACACGATATTGGCACGAATTCGGCAGCCAATGCCAGTTACTGGCGAGTCAGCCAAGATTGCCGGCAGCTGACAGCGATTGGCACTATGATTGATGCCAAGACTGGCAGGTGAATCTATCGTATATTGATCGGGCACTTTGGAACATGGAGTAGAGTAGTGTGAACCCGTTAATTTTGGTGTTATTTTGATTTTAGATACGATTTGCTCTCGGATTTGTTTTGTGTTCATGGTTTATAGAGATGTAAATTAATAGAAACTTGGCATATCTTTGTGTGTGTAAGGGAATAATCTAACTTAATAATAGGGAAATCAAATAAAGAACGTCATTTGTACAGAGGCCAGCACATCAAGTTACCCCAATCAGTCAAATTTCTTTGATAGTTTTTCAATTTTATTACAAAAGTGTAAGGTTCATTTTCAATTGGGAAAATTTGATAGTAACTAAGGGATTGCTTGAGACACGAAACCTCTTCCATTATATTTCTCTCTTGGTATTTATTTCTTAAAAAAGCAATTTATTACACTTTCACATGGGGTGCTTTGGTCCTCCATCAATGTAAACGTGGGTGCGTTGCGTCATAAAATACAATCGACTGAATTTCCAATTTTTTTTAATCTAAATTGCTCTTTCTATAAATTATGCAAGCCTGAATAATCTAGACTGACGTTAAGAAACTTCAATATGTCATTCTAACAGTCGCGATAAAATATATTTTATTTTCACAAAGCTCAACGAAAAGAGAAACCACTTTGTAATTTTTCACTCATAATAAATTTAGTATGACAATATAAGAATAAACAAATTCTGAGAAAATTAGAGCATTTGAATTCTTACACCCGTATTAATAAACAAGTAAAAGTAAGTACTTGAGGTAATTACTTAGGTAACGATTTGTATTCTATAGTTAAGTCATTGATCGAAGTTAGAACTGTCAAAAGTTAGAATTCTTAGCCAAGTAATAGTCACCATTTCCTTTACTTAAGCAATACTTCGTCGTTATTTTGGATACAAAATGGAAACTGGATAGCATCGAAGCGTTTTTTGCTGTTGTCGACAATATAGATGATAATTTAATAGGGGAGATAGAACTTGCTGAACCTAGAAATCCCAAAGTTTACTTTCGTGATGTGGGTCCATTTCATGACTATTCGGCAGATTGTTTTAAAAAGAGATTTCGTATCACAATACTTTTGGAGAACCGCACGGTAATTCTGTATTGCAATACATGTGATTTTACCGAGAATTACCGACTCTTTACAATCAGAGACAAAAAGAGTGCTTCCTATAACTTTATCCTAGAAAGATATTGTTTTGTTTTGATTTCAGAAATAATTTATGGTTTGACAATTGACAGAAATGAATGTATAATCTTTCTAAGTCAAAAATCATGTGTCGGTATATAATCCATGTGTAAAGAGTAAACATTTAAATTTAGTAGGGTTCTAACATTTCAAACGTTTTGTTTCACGAAGCATTCTTTTTTTTTGTACCGACAAAATTAAATGAAAATAATGTACTTTTTACAACTCCAACTACTGTATATAACGCTATTGCTATTATAAATCTAAAATAAAGTATATCAAATATATTATTGCAAGCTTTTAAAAGTAATCTAGACCTTACGTTTGCCTTTTCACGAAACGAAACGCAGTCATGAAGTGTTGCCACACAGAAACAACCACCAAACTTCGAGTGTTACTTGGGCAATTGCTCAAGTAAGTAACGGCTGTTACTCAACTATAGAATGAGAATTTGAAATTAAGAATTCTAACCCTAAGCAATGACTTAGTTAAGAAATTACTTAGCAACAAGTAATTACTTCTTTATTAATACGGGTGTTAATCATTTAGAAATGGCCAGTAAGAATTTTAAGTCAAAGTTTGATAGTAAAACATGTAGAGAAATCGATTTTTTGTTTGGTTTTGTTTACCCTTGTGTAACCTTACCAAGCGCCTAAGCCTCTGCGAGCTGACATCATCCTCTCGTATGGCCTTCCTAAGGTATGGGATCCCAGGGTCCCAAGATATATATACAAAAGCAAACAAATTGGGTTTTTCTTTAAACTTGACATGCCTAACAAAAAAAAAATATCAGAATAGATAAACCATAACAGGATTAAGAATAACTGAGACCAAAAATGTGTTAAAGAAAAAGCTTTCAACAAAAAAAAAACTCATTTTAATAGAAAAGAAAATCCTATTAGGAACTCAGACGGAATTTCTCAATTGTTAAGGCATTACTTTCCCAAAATTCTGCGCTATTTTAGTAAAACTCTTTATGTTATAATACCTACATATGGAGAGTCCCTACAGAAGCGAACTGAAAAATACTTTCAGTATAAAAATATCTAACTAAATTGCTAAATAAAAACCAGTTAGGTATATGTTTAAGCAGTATTGAATTGCGCAAAAGTATTTGCGAACCAAATTGGAGTGGTAATTTAAACATGTAGGGAAGGTTCCGTTTTGAATACAGCCAGTAATATTTTACCTTTCAGAAAAGAAGTGAGTTTCATATGCTGCACCAATTCGAGGCTTTTCATTTGAAAATGGAACAGAAGACAAGCGCCTGGAAGTGTTTTATTTCGTTTGATATGTCTAGGCAATATGGTTGAAAGACTATAGCCTTCCCTTCGGGGTAATTTAAAAAAAAAAAAAAAATCGTTTGGTATGTTTCAATAACGAACTATTTAATAAACTACTTTTGTATCTGCCTAGGCTTTTCCCAACTATGTTGGGTCGGCTTCCAGTCTAACCGGATGGCTGAATACCAGTATTTTACATGGAGCGACTGCCTATCTGACCTCCACAACCCAGTAACTGGGTAATACGATACCACTTGGTACGACTGGATGTCAGACTTCCCGTCTTCTGACCACAGCCGAGACCAACGGCTTAACGTGCTTTCCGGCTCGGTATGTAAAGATGATCACCCATCCACGGCCAAACTCGGCTAGCGTAGCTTAACCTGATGGATCAACCTGTGCGACTGTTGTTACTTAGCCACGACCCTCTACGAACTATTATTACTATTTTTTTTATGCCCTTTGATTATTATACATATTATTATGAATATTTAGCTTTTAAATGTAAATACGTTAGATTAATATTATATTAATTTAATTGCTGTAATATTAACATTTAATAAAGCAATATCTTTTGGCACGTGGTTAAAATGGGAACTAATACTGCTAATTGCTTTTTTTTTCAAAACATTAAACAAAACAATTGCGCAAATGTCCATGCCTAACAGCGCCCCCCTGTCAACGTTATTCGAACGCCAAAATTCACTTGTAGCATTGTAACTGGCCTTATGACACGAGGGAACTAAAAAAAGTTTTGAACATTAACACATTAACATACATACATACATAACATCCCGTCTTGTCTATCCGAAGGGTTCGGTAGAGGTGTACCAATAGCAAATCCAAATTTTGGCCAGTTATGTTTATATCCCATGTAGGTAATAGGCAAGCCTATTGCTATCAGTCGGGCAAAAATTCATACTCCGGGCGCTACTGGAAAAATCCAGATAGAAAAACCAAAATACCCAATACCTAATTGGGATTAGGCAATTCTTCAATAAAAACACTTGTTAGATTTCTTATAAAAAAACGATATATTTCTTTAGCACACATTAAGCACAACGTCATTAGAAAAAATCCACGTAGACAAAGAGAATAAGAACAGCGCCTCTATCAGCAGATAACGAAAACTTCTTATGAACATAGACAACTTTATAAAATTATTAGGTATTGGGTTTTTGGTTTTTCTATCTGGATTTTACTGACACTTTGCCTGACCTGGGAATCAGGCTCAGGACTTCATGCTCAGCAGTAACGCTTAAGACTAGGTCGACGAGGCAGTCACTGTTGAAGGAGTACAAGTGTTTTTAACAATAAATAACTACAATAAATATTATTATAAAAGAAATACACAATCTGAAAACAACTGTTTATCTATTACGGTTTATGAGATATGTACAACGCTAGCACATCAAGCTATCCCTAACTGTCAAATTTTCTTAATTTAAAATGAACCTTATGTGTTTGCAATAAAGTTGAAATACTATCAAAGAAATTTGACAGATTTTGGTAACTTGACAGACGGACAGACAGCGGAGGCTTCGTAATAGGGTTCCGTTTGGCACTTCTCGGATAAGAAAACCCCAAAAAATAAGGTAAAATCAAAAGTCATTTCGGCGGGACTCCGCACTTCATTCTTGCGACTTTTTCAATCAATACCGCTTTATCTTCTCCTTATATCATTAGAGTACCTTTGGCGAATGTAATTTGGGTTATCAGCAAACATTGGAGCCCTAATCCCGGCTTAACCGTCCCCAATTTACATCCATAAACGAAATTGAGGAAGTTAAATTTGTGATTCGTCGTATTAATTTTATATTCCCACATAATATGGCGACCCTTTTTTGTATTAAGTATAAAATCTTTTAAGTATATCGATATGAAAGGAAAGCTTTAAACGTATTGAAAGATATTAATATTTCAGACATAGACAGTAAAGGTTATTTGGGGTCGTGGGTCTCTATGGTACTTGTAAAGGGCGGAAAGTTATGTCTGACCTTTTAAGGTATATGTTATTGGATCATGTCTATTGGGTACAGTCGATATTGATAGGTAAAGGCACGTTGAAAGCTCATAGATAGGTACAAATAAATAAATTTGAAGTATCTTTTTATAATGACGAAATAACAGCTTTTTACAAACATTATCTGCCTAGCCTTTTTCCCAACTATGTTAGGGTTGGCTTCCAGTCTAACCGGATGCAGCTTAATACCAGTATTTTGCATGGAGCGACTGCCTATCTGACCTCCACAACCCAGTAACTGGGCAATACACTACCCCTTGGTAAGACTGGCTGTCAGATTTTCGGGCTTCTGACGACCCGTAACGACTGTCAAAGATGCATAAATGACAGCCGGGACCAACGGCTTAACACGATTTCTGAGGCACGGAGGAGTCTCGGTATGTAAAGATGGATGCATTAGAAAGTAAACACAATGCTTGTATTGGAGTGAGTGAGCATGTTTTTTCTCTTGTTGTCATAGACAGAAAAAGCCTTTTTATATTTTAATGCTCAAGTTGGAGTACTGGTGATCTCTTTAAGTATTTCGGAAGCATCCCTTTCTTCCGGTTTTCCGCAACTCTACCTGAGCCACTAACAACATAAAACCAATTTTTAAAACTTTTGTCTGACTGTCTGTCTGTTTGTTCTGGCTAATCTCTGAAACGGCTGGACTAATTTTGACGACATTTGACTGACAGATAGCTGATATTATAAGGAATAACCAAGGCTGCTTTTATTTTAGAAAAGTATACTGTCGACGCGGGAGTAGTGATAGAATCAAAACAAGGGCAATTAACTTTATAGAACTAATTTATTATGAACCAGCTTTTGCCAGCGGCTTTGCCCGCGTGTATGTAGGAAATTTATCTAATCAAATTGAATTTAATTATCCCACGGGAACAGTACAATTTTATATTCGGACAATCTAAATCGGGATATCTATCTGTTTTTGTGTCTAGTTTCATCCAGATCCGTTAAGTAATTTTCGAGTTTATTCGTTACAAACATACTTACATACAAATCTTTCCTCTTTATAGTATAGATAAGATTATGTTATAACCGTATCGGAAAGTCTTAGCACATATACAATGACAGATAGAATGTACTAAAGAAATATAACATGACTATTTGTCTTTGCCATATTAATTAGTGCAGGCCATACTTTCGTCAAGAAGTTGAAAGCAGTAGCTAGTTTTTAATAAAACTGTCACGAAATTATGCAACTTGGAACCGAATGTTTCTAACAAAGAACATACTTTTTTTTTTTTAAGGCTGGGAAATCATCCAATGACTGCTCCCGCTCTGGGTGTAGCGGAAGGGAGTGTCAAGACTCTTACTGACTAAAACCCATCCACGTTCCTTCCGTAGCCCTTTATGTTCCGGGGTAGCGGTAACCCTTTCGGACAATCCCGCTTACCCAGCAGGCTTGGTCCTGAGTGGCCCCTTCATATGCTGACATCTCTTTGAGGCGCGCGTGGAACATATACGCGCCTTACGGCACGGGTCTGGTGCTGATCGGACGGTGAGTCACCATTACTCACCGTCCGCAGGCCCGCGCCTACGGTGGCCGGGAGTCGTCACGTGGCTCCCGGCGCCCGGGGCGTCTCCTGCGGCGGCTGGGACGGGAGGACCTTTCTCTCTCCCATCCCGCCACCTCCTTCGCGAGCATAACTTTTTCGCAGAAGGAAGTGACTGCCTCCCACTCCCTCTCGCCCCGGACCATGGCTTGCACCAGGGCCGGGCGCAAGAGGTCGCCGCCGCCGATCGCCTCTACGAGGACACGGCGGTGCTCCGCCCATGCGGGGCAGGTTTGCACCGTGAACAAATAAAGAACATACTAAGGCAAACTTGGAGTGACATTCATACAACCGCACAAGAATAAGTACCAATAATGGCAGAAATCCTCGCCAAAGTCGCAACACCAAAGTTTTAAAACCCTATCAATTGTTATGAGAAAGACGTAAAACGGCAGGCCATAATGTGAACTCCCTCAAGAATTAACATTTCAACATGAAAAACTTGTGCGAACGACATAGCTGGATAATTCCGTTTCACCACACATTAAAATGTAATATCGGTCTAAATAACTTAAAACACTTGAGATACAGGCGCGTAGCGTGACGGTTAGTTTGAACGAACGTTAACGACTTTTAGTCGCACTCTGTTAAATGCACAACTTTATCCCGACCGCTTAATTGAGACCGTTCTTGAAGTAGCTGTGCGGTGCGGGAGAGGTAATATGATGCGATGCGACGCGAGAGCTCACTGATTTGTCAACTTGTGGCAACTCTTACCCCCCCCCCCCCCCCCCCCGCACCGCTCAGCTACTTCAGGAACGGTCGGCCTTTAGCGTAGAAATACAAGGTGTACACAGTGATAGTTAGACAGTAATAGTATTATATTACACGTGCTTCCGCCCGCGGTTTCGCCCGCAAAATATGTCGACAAATGATACACATAAACCTTCCTCTTGAATCACTCTATACTCTACTCTAAAATCCGTTGCGTAGTTTTAAAGATTTAAGCATACATAGGGATATAGGGACAGAGAAAGCGACTTTGTTTTATACTATGTAGTGATAGTTAGAAATTTTCACAGATGATGTACTTATTTCTATTGCCGCTATAACAACAAATACTAAGAAACAGAATAAAATAAATATTGAAGGGGGCTCGAATTCTGAAGGGGCCCGTTAGGGCCAAGCCTGCCTGGAAACCGGGATGGTCCGTAAAGGTTACCGCTATCCCGGAACGTAAAGGGCTCAGGAAGGAACATGGATGGGTTTTAGTCAGTAAGAGTCTGACAGTCCCTTCCGCTCCACCCAGAGCGGGAGAAGTCATTGGATGATTTCCCAGCCACAAAAAAAAAGGGGGCTCCCATACAACAGACATGATTTTTTTTGCCGTTTTTATAGATAATAGTACGAAACCCAGCGCGAGTCCGACTCGCACTTGGCCGGTTTATATTATACCTACTACAACTCCGAAGGTATGGCAAAACATAAAGAGTCAACGGAACTTACTGAAGACCAAAATGTTCACTCATTCACAGAAGCGGCAACAACAAAATTGAACAACAAATATGAAAAATCTTGCATTAATAAGAGTTACTTCTTCAGGATGCTACAATTCCTTCCCAAAACTGTCTCCAAGGAACTACACGGTGATAATAAAATAAACGTGGAGATAACTACAGCGTACTAACGACATTCGGAAGTTAACTAACTAGTTAGAGATTAAATTGTAGCCATTGAGTGTGGTGACTTTACTTTGTAGTAGTTTCCAGGTTTATATTTCTAGAGGTGTTGTAAATTATTGTTAACTAGCTGCCGCCCGCGCCTTCACCCGCATAATATGTCGTCAAACTCCGTATAATAATATGTCGACAAACTAAACATATAAACCTTCCTCTTCAGTCACTCTATCTATTAAAAAAAAACCGCATCAAAATCCGTTGCGTAGTTTTAAAGATTTAAGCATACATAGGGATGTAGGGACAGAGAAAGCGACTTTGTTTTATACTATGTAGTGATTTCGAGCTATTTGGAAGAAGTTTAAACCAGGCATTAGCTTCAGTTAGCCAAGTAGAATGTATCATCTTCATCAGCCTATATCAGTTCCACTGCTGGACATAGGCCTCTTCAGTGGCACGCTATTCAGCTCGATTGTCGTCAACTATCATCCAGCTGCTACCAGCCATCCTGCGAACATCATCGCTCCACCTAGCTTGAGGGCGTTCTACCTTACGTTTGCCGATTCGCAAGTCATCATCATCTGCCTAGCCTTTTCCCAACTATGTTGGGGTCGGTTTTCAGTCTAACCGGATGCAGCTGAATACCAGTATTTTACATGGAGCGACTACCTATCTGACAATACGATACCCCTTGTTAAGACTGGCTGTCAGATTTTCGGGCTACTGACGAGCCGTTACGACTGTCAAAGATGCACAAATGACAGCCGGGACCAACGGCTTAACGTGCTTTCCGAGGCACGGAGGAGTCTCGGTATGTAAAGATAGTCTCCATCCACGGGCAACCCCGGCAAGCGTGGTTTAACCTGATCGACCTATGCGGCAGTTAGTACTTAGCCACGAGCTGCTCCTACCGATTCACAAGTAGAATGTATAAATAATAGCATTTTGTCAGATTATATGAAGCAAGCGATCAGAAGAATGTCAGCAGATTGAACCCCACCGAGACTTTTTTGGACATAGATGCAGTGGACAGCAGAGTTGATCTTTGGGTTAGACGTGATCTTGATCGTGGAGATTGCGAATCGGTAGGTACCTAAGATAGGATATTCTAAGGCTAGTGCTCGCGCAAGTTTTTTATTTATAAGTTTTTTCCGCTTACAACACAGAATTGAGCGAATCATTCCTACCCATTCATTCCTAATCGACCAATCGGAAACTTTCCCGCCACTGCGAGCATCCGTCAACTGTGATTTGGACAAGAAACGTCAGTGCGTTTTTCGCGTTCAAACCGCTCACCGCTCATAACCTCTAATTATAGTGAGCTAGTCTCGTCTAGCTTACTTAAAAAGTGCGTTTTTCGCATTCAACCGCTACATAACCTCAAACCGCTCATCGCTAATACCGCTTACTCAACCCGCATCCGCATCAAAAACTGTATAACTATTGTAATAAGTGTTGGCCGACACAAGTGTGACATTTAAACAAGTGAGAAAGTGCATCAGGAAGAAACCAGGGAACACGTGAGACGTCTGCAAAGGGCTGTCCTTGCCACGTGTTTCGTCCAGAAGGTCTCAAGTAAGTCCATCCATCCATATTCCTCAAAACCTCATATCCCGTTTGCTCAATTCTGTGTCGTCCAACAGTTCACCACGCTAAAATCTACATCCCAACATAAATTTAATTCACCGCATACCAAGGTCCTTCGAAGCCCGCGTAGACTTATACACCATAAGTTATTTGGTCCTTCGAGCCGGATTCAAAGAACCAACGATCCTAATATAGGTCATACCTAGGATTTAGGTTAAAATACCTAAAATACAATGTTCGTAAAACCGCCATATTGAACGAACCTACTTGCGTTCGTACATTCCCCGCTAGGTACATTATTCATTGAGAATTACTGTATCAACTTAATATTTCGCCTGCTGCATTGAAATAGCATAGGTAAATATTCAATCCGCTAATGATCGTGAGTTGGTCTCGTATAACTAACTTATTCAACTTTATTCCTTTGTATACCCGCTTAGAATAAAACAATTATTCTAAGTCTACCCGCTATACCTATTATTTTGTACGCTATATTTTCTAGAACTACTCCAACATGGAAGATCTTAAAATGAAAGTTAAATTACTTCAAGCTAAAAATAATTCAATCCTCAAATATTTAACATCGCTATACGAAACTTCTAAGAAAATAAATACTACAAATATCGAGCTTCGTTCGGTGGAATCATTCATGGCAGACTCGGAGGCTCTCTCAGTAACTCGTCAAGAATTTAGTAACAATTTAGATAAAATAAATACATATTCCTTGCAATTAAATCCTAATCATAATATTGATTATAGCAGTCAGGAATCTTACTACGAAGTTTATTCTCGTATAGAGAGAGTGCGCTCGTTAGTCACCGCGAACCGTTCAAGGTCATTAGAACATACATGCGATTCTAATGATAACGCTAAACAATATAAAGGCACCGTCAAATTGCCACCTATTCATATTCCGTTCTTTGATGGTAGAATTGACAACTGGCCTGTTTTCTATGAATCATTTAAATCAAATATCCATAGTAACTTGAACCTTACAGATTCTCAACGTGTGCAGTATTTGATGGGTAATTTAAAGGGAAACGCATTGCAAATTGCCGCCGGAATTATTCCCTCAGGAGATAACTATGCCGCTATCTGGAACAGTTTAGTTCAAAAGTACCAAGATAAACGAGCACTAGGCTCACATTACATGTCTAACATACTAAATATTAAACCCGCAATTAATAACTCCGCATCTTTAAATGTTTTCATTGAAAGTTTTCACGCGTCTGTTTCTGCTTTAGAACAATTACAAATTAAAGATTTAAAGGATTTCATTTTGCTTAATTTAGCTTTGAAAAAATTAGACCCCGCAATCGTAAATTTATTCGAAACGCATATGAGAGATGAGGAAATTCCTACTTATACGGATTTCGTACAATTTATAAAATCGCAAGTTAAAATATTGGATCGCACTATTTCATCTCGAACCGCGTTAATGAGTAACAACCCTAATAAAAATAATCCTTCTCGTAATCAGTCACGTAATAGTACAGTACATACTTTTGTTGCTTGCGATAATAATCAAAGTTGTTTGTATTGCAGTAAAGTTGATCATTATAAACTTTACACTTGTCCAGCCTTTCAATCCCTCTCAGCCAATTCGCGTTTGGATTTTATTAAAAACAAACGTGGATGTGTAAACTGTCTTAGTGTATCGCACACTGCTTCACAGTGTAAATCAATACATCGACTGGACCAATGTAACCTCAGCAACAAATATAAATGATGCAGTCCTTCTATTTAATAAGACTCTGACAGACATCATTAAAAAACACACTTTCGAAACTAAAATTAGTCGTTCTAAATTCAACTTAAAGCCCTGGATTACGCCGGGCCTTCTTAGATGCATCCGTCATCGTGACAGTCTTCACGCTCAAACAAACCAGCAACCCAATAATGATGAACTAAAAATTGTCTACTCAAGATACAGAAACTTCTGCAACAACATTCTGCGCCAGCGCAAAACTGATCATGACAGGAAAGAATTGGGAAAAAACAGCAAAGAACCAAAAAAGCTCTGGCGAACTATAAAAGAAATATGCCAAGTCCCTAATCGAACCAGCGACAACCACGAATTGCTGAAACATAAAGAAAACGATAAGATCTCCATTGACAAGTGCAACGAGTATTTTGTATCAGTTGGTCAGAACCTTGCAACTAACATCGTAAATAGGCGACCGAAAACTGGGGACGAACTAGACCATGGTGTTAAAGGCAAAAACCCTCCCAAAGACTCACTGTTTCTACTCCCCACTGACAATCAAGAAATAAGTAACATCATAGATGATCTCAAAGTCGACAGCGCTCCAGGTCTTGACGAATTTCGGCCGCTGCTCCTTAAACACATTAAGAGATACATACTCGAACCCCTAAAACACATATACAATCTGAGCATGGAAACTGGAGTCGTTCCAACTTGCTGGAAAACTGCTGTTATCACGCTCATTCACAAAAGTGGTCCCAAGAATGCCCCTGAAAACTACAGGCCAATTTCATTGCTTTGTGTCACCTCTAAAATCCTTGAAAAACTGGTAAACAAGCGCCTCGTCAGCTTTCTGGAGAAAAACTCTCTACTCTCGGAACGGCAGTTTGGCTTTCGGAGAGGGAGGTCTACGGAGCAGGCTGTGAGTGAGCTGACTGGCATTATCTCCTCACACATTGACAGGGGCCACCGTACAGCTGGTGTTTTCCTAGATCTCGCCAAAGCCTTTGACACAGTCTCAATTCCTACTCTTCTAAAAAAACTCGAGTCCTTTGGTGTCAGAGGCCTGTCCTTAGATTGGTTCAGGAGTTACTTGACTGTTCGAAATCAGCTTGTTAAAATTGGGGACAGTGTGAGCGGGAGTCTTCCGGTTACCTTCGGGGTGCCGCAGGGAAGTATTTTGGGACCAACCCTCTTCATCATGTACATGGACGACATTCTGAGACTTAGTATTGAGCAGTCGGAGTAATTTGCTACGCCGATGATACAGCTGTAATTTTTCATGGAGCCACTTGGAAAGAAACTCTGGTTGCAGCTGAAAAAGGGATGAGCATCTTAACAACATGGCTAGAACAAAATATTTTAACACTAAACCTTAAAAAAACGTATTTCTTGACTTTTCACGTCACTCAAACTAGTAGACCCAATATCGATTCCCTAAAAATACATAATAACAAATGCAATGTCTTAACAGCAGCACCCACCTCCTCTACCGATTGCAACTGTAATGCCATTGACAGAGTAGAAAAGACAAAATATCTAGGCGTTATAATTGATCAGAACCTGTCCTTCAAAGCACAAATTCAAACACTCGCAAAAAAGACTCGAAAATTCATTTACGTTGCAAAACTCTTACGAGCCAGTGCTCCCAAAAATATATGCATACAGGTTTACATCTGTCTGTGCCAATCTGTCCTGCAATACTGTGTTAGTGTCTGGGGCAGCGCCGCCAAGACGTGCATGCTAGAGCTGGAACGGGCCCAGCGGGCCGTCCTCAAGGTGCTTCTGGGAAGGCCCCGGCGTTTTTCTACGGACGAAATATACAAGGAATCTGGGGTTTTACGCGTACGGCAACTGTTCATCCTAGGATCACTACTAAACCTCATAAAACTCAACAGAAATCGCTCTAGCTGTAGTAAAGGGGGTAGGAAAGTAGCTGAAAGAATCTTACTTCCAAAAACAAAAACCCTTTTCGCGACCCGGTTCTCGTCGTCTTTATCCATACGAGTGTTCAATAATATAAGTAAAAAATTTACCTTACCGAAAATCTACTGTGAGGCCAAAATTAAACTTAAAGAATGGTTGCTGGGCCGGACTTACGAGGAAACAGAAAGTTTACTTTGTTGCTGAACTTAATACCCTCCACAATCTCTGATAAAACGCACAACTACACACACTCACACTCCACATTTACTCACCTCAACTGTTTTGTGTTTATACCATGTAATTAGTTTCTTCTTTCTCACATATTTCTAAATTATAATCATTATTACTAACTACCTATTTTTTGAAATTATAAATAACAATCGCGCTAGCAGAACCTATTTAAATTGTCAACTTTGTGTAGTGTTTGGGTCACCAAGATACAGGCTGTGCCTAGTTTGGGACCCGCCGCTAAATCTGTCTAAGTTTTCTGTTGGTCAGAACTTCATGCCATGGTACTTGTACTTTTGTGAACTATGTGTATGTATTTAATAAATAAATAAAAAATAAATAAATAAAAAACATAACTGTAGGGCGTGTAACAAAAGACATCATTCGCTTTTACATTTAGAACATGGCTCGTCGCAACCGGTTTCGACTGACGCTGACGTCACTAGCTCCGCTGTCACTAATTCGCAGCAGGTGGCGCTGTGTGCGTCCGCTCGTATCAATAATGTAAACAAACCGCTTAATACGATACTTCTTTCTACTGCCCGAGTCTATGTTGATAACAAATACAGCAAACACGTTTCTGTGAGATGTTAAATAGATAACGCTTCGCAAAATAATATAATTACTTCCGCTTGTTGTAAAAAACTTCAATTAAACATTATACCGCTTTCAAACTCCGTTATAAAAGGGGTCGGATCATCTTCGCGGCCGGTTATAGGTTACGTTGAGATAAAGGTTACTGCTAAAATTAAAAATAATTCTTTTAATATTACCGCTCTAGTTATCGATAGTATTACAGATAACTTACCATCTCACTTTGTTGACACTACTGCAGTGCAACATTTGTTTGATTTACCGCTCGCTGACCCACTGTGGCACGTACCTGGTGAGGTTGAATTGCTTCTAGGGGCAAAACTGTTCCCGTATTTATTACTTCACAATAAAATTATCTCACCTACCGCTCCATCCGCTATTGAAACCGTGTTCGGTTACATTCTTATGGGTGAGGTACCCGCAAGTTTATCTAATAACAATTATAGTCCCGCTGAATTAAATACCGCTTCATATATTTCTACCGCGCTAAATATAGATAATTTTCATTGTTTTCTGTCTTTAGACGAATCCTTACATAAATTTTGGAACATTGAAGAAATACCTTCAAAACATTTTATGAGCCCTGCTGAACTGGAGTGTGAACAGCTGTACGCTTCTACTGTGTCACGTGACTCCAGTGGTAGGTATTGTACCGCGTTACCATTCTGTAAAAATCCAGATTCACTTGGAAATTCTTATGCTGTCGTTTATCGACGTTTAATTAACTTAGAAAAAACTAAGCTTCGCGACCCTGTTTTGCGCGCTAGTTATAATGAAATAATCCAAGAGTATATCGATCAAAATTATTTAACTGAAACTACACCTAGTTCTGTTAATCAGACTGTAGGTTATTACATACCGCATCGCCCTGTTATTAGGAATGATAAACAAACCACTAAGGTTCGCATCGTTCTTGATGCGAGCGCTAAGTCTCATAATGGCGTGTCATTGAATGACTTGTTACACACAGGGCCGAATTTACAGGCTGACATATTTTTATTACTTTTAAAATTCCGCTTGTTCCCTATTGCAGTTACAGCTGACATGGAACAGATGTATCTTCGAATTGCTGTTATTGATGAGCATCGAAAATACCAAAAAATATTGTTTCGTTTTAATACCGCTGAAGCTATTCGCGAATTTCAATTTAATCGAGTTGCATTTGGTCTTAAACCTAGTCCCTTCCTAGCCATGCGCACTGTGCGCCAGCTATCAGAGGATGAAACTCCACCCGATTCTATTATACTGCTCTTTCAAAAATTTAAAGAGCAACTACCTTTACTCTCGTCTTTAAAATTACCTCGTCATGTAGCCGTTACTATTGGTTGCGTGACAAATATAGTAGGTTTTGCTGATGCCAGCTTGAATGCATATGGCTGCGTCATATACTTACATGTCATTGATACAAATGGTAACACACACGTAAATTTGGTGTGTGCTAAATCCAAAGTTGCACCTGTTAAGGTCATATCTCTAGCTCGTTTAGAGCTCTGTGCTGCTATTCTTTTGTCTAAATTAATTAAATTAGTTTATGACACTTACCGCTCTCGTACCGCTATTAATAACATAATATTTAATTTTGCCTTTTCCCACCACGGAACAAATTTCGTTGGAGCCAAGGCTCAACAACAAGAACTACTTGTTAACCGCTGCCGCATAGAGTGGAAAATGATTCCACCCCGCGCACCCCATTTTGGAGGGTTGTGGGAATCTCATATTAAATCTATTAAAACGCATTTATACCGTGTTATCGGTTCTCAGCTTCTTACCTACGAGGAGTTTTCGACTGTTCTCACTGAAATTGAGGCAGTTTTGAATTCCAGTCCGCTCTGTGTCCTGAATGAGGATCCGTACCCAGAACCGCTTACTCCCCGCTCACTTTATAATGGCTTCTCCGTTAACTTCGTTGCCTGTCGTGAATGTTCCCGAAACGACGAAGTCTCTGACTTGCCGCAAGAAATTGCTAGACCAGATGGTTTGTAGTTTCTGGAAGAGATGGCGTATAGAATATTTACATAATCTTCAAGTTAGACAAAAATGGTTGAATGCCGCAGACGATATTAAGATTGGTACAGTGGTTCTCATACATCAGAATGATGTCCCTCCTTTACGTTGGCCATTAGGTATAATCACCGAAGGTTTTCCCGGCAAGGATGGGACAACCCGCGTTGCTATGGTGAGGACATGCAGTGGCTCTTGTAAGAGACCCGTTGTCAAACTATGTCCTTTACCTTCTCAATAACATCACCGCGTTATTAAACCATAATTTATCTTTAGTTAATATGCTTAGAATTTTTTTTTTTTTTTATAAGTCCGCTTTAATATAATTTCTTTCCTTTTGAGAATATTACATATCCTCAAAGCCGGGCAGGATGCTCGCGCAAGTTTTTTATTTATAAGTTTTTTCCGCTTACAACACAGAATTGAGCGAATCATTCCTACCCATTCATTCCTAATCGACCAATCGGAAACTTTCCCGCCACTGCGAGCATCCGTCAACTGTGATTTGGACAAGAAACGTCAGTGCGTTTTTCGCGTTCAAACCGCTCACCGCTCATAACCTCTAATTATAGTGAGCTAGTCTCGCCTAGCTTACTTAAAAAGTGCGTTTTTCGCATTCAACCGCTACATAACCTCAAACCGCTCATCGCTAATACCGCTTACTCAACCCGCATCCGCATCAAAAACTGTATAACTATTGTAATAAGTGTTGGCCGACACAAGTGTGACATTTAAACAAGTGAGAAAGTGCATCAGGAAGAAACCAGGGAACACGTGAGACGTCTGCAAAGGGCTGTCCTTGCCACGTGTTTCGTCCAGAAGGTCTCAAGTAAGTCCATCCATCCATATTCCTCAAAACCTCATATCCCGTTTGCTCAATTCTGTGTCGTCCAACAGTTCACCACGCTAAAATCTACATCCCAACATAAATTTAATTCACCGCATACCAAGGTCCTTCGAAGCCCGCGTAGACTTATACACCAGCTAGATTGAGCGACGATCTTCGCAGGATATCTGGTAGCAGCTGGACTCATCCAGTTGCAGGCAAAGGAGCTACTGACGAATTTTATGCTATTATGAGGAGGAAGGCCGCATCCTTAATAAGCAGAATGAGGGCTTGCAGCAACAGTATCTAGAAAACCTTAGCTGAACTGTACTATGCACCGATACAGAGGCATTCTGTCCGGTTGCTCGTGCGGCGGGATTCAAAAGAATGATAATTTATGATAAATATGCTAACCCTTAGTTGATAAGTCTTGTTTTTGTGTTGTTGTAATAACTAGTGGGCCGATGTTGTCAAAATAAATAAATATATAATAATAATAAATAATAATAATTACAAGCAAATTTAGAAGCCTATGTTCAGCAATAGACTGATGAAGTGATGAAGAGGAGGAGATGAGGCAGCACCAGGTCACGAAACCAGTATAAGCTTCCCTTTTATTCCATTGAAACTCCGTACTTCAATATGCCAGCTCAAGGTCAAACTGTTAGCACTGAAGTGCGACCTACGGTACAAACAAGAGTTTCTTACTTTCAAAGTTAATCCGATAATCGCAACGACTACGCGACTACGCGATTGTCGGTGATCCTCACAACATGCGCTGGTCCTTACGGAGCACAAAGTTGTTTTAAAGAATTTACGTCGCCGAGTTTCGCGGGAATGCCCGCAATTTTGTACAGAGACGGAGGCGCAGGAATTCGCCTTTGTCATAACATTTTCGTTGACAACGCGTTTTAAATACGCTTTTGTTTTGCGAAGTAATATTTTTTTTTTAGTTTTTGTAATCTGTTATGGAGATTCCAAAACAGATGAGCAATACTACCTAGAAGCCTTTTATGAAATGCCAGATATATTGTCCGAAAGGGTTACCGCTACCCCAGAATATAAAGGGCTAAGGAAGGAACATGGACAGGTTTTAGTCATTAAGAGACTGACACTCCCTTCCGCTCCACCCAGTGCAGGGGGAGTCATTTGATGATTTCCGACACTCAAAAAAAAACCGTCATGATTGATTGACCAAATTATTGTTCATGCATTTCTCTTATTCACGAAAGGACCACTTTCGGTCCACAGTAGGTGTTCCTAGAACTTACAATGTTAGGCTCAAAGTCAGTAAGAGTCTGACACTCCCTTCCGCTACTCTCAATGCGGGAGGAGTCATTTGATGATTTCCTACCCTCAAAAAAAAAACCGTCATGATTGGTTGACCAAAAAAAAAATATATATTTTAGTCAGAATTAACATTTAATATAATATTAACATTTAAATAACATAGAAGCTAAGTAAAATACATCGTCTTTCGAATTTACAACTTTCTTTTTATTTCTGTATTATAAATGGGTCTTAACTTAGAACGGAGCGATCAGCGAAGTATAATGCTTATACCAACACACAAGGTAATTGCTTTTAAATTGCATAGCCCACTACGCTATTAATATATTAATACTTTACCATTTCATTACATAAAATCCTTTACCAACAAACAATGAAATATAGCCTAGCATGAACCTTGCCAATTTAACGCTGTTTTACGTGTAATAACTTCCAACACCGCAGAATTGTCTCCATATCTTTGGCACGCATACAAAATGCATATTAATTGCATATACGGCTGGTAAACATCTGGGTACAAAATTTCACATCAGATGCTCCCTCCCTAGGGCTGCCTTACGCCTGGAATTCTCGCGTTGAAAGCGGAAAATTTCTTGAGAATGCAAAGTGAGATGAGCGTCCGGAAATTAGAGGTGGGATAAGTTAGAGACATGAAAATCTTCATACCTATTATAATGAGAAGAAAGATATTGGTGCTGGAACCGGTAGTATATGGGTGTGTTGTGGCAGTAACGGTAGGTGAATTAAATTGATTAATCAAACACAAATGTGGTAAACGTTAACTACTACAGCATATAATCTCCAACAGCTTCAAAGAATCGTAAGTTTTACGACTGAAAGGCAATGTATGTTCAACCCCAGAGAATAATTTTTTAAATTTGGTAGATGTAACATATCCTCGTATTTGTAGGTCTAGGACATACCGGTTTCCCTGATGAATTCTCACACCATTTGAGAGCAATGGTGATGAAATAATTTACACAAAATAAAGCGAATGTCTAGGTTTCCTCATAAGATGCGGCCGTTACCATTGGACCAACATTACACTACATAACAATAACCAAAATACATTCCGGTCTACATGCAAGTTGATATCATGAAAAAAATGTGTTAGAAAGACGTCTTACACACCAGCTGCCAACGGTAGAGGTACCTGCAGCTATCCACTTGCCAACTTCAAAGATCAGCATCAGCCGTCATCAGCATTCTTAGTATAGGATTCGCGGTCGACTGCTGAATCCGAAACGTCGACGGACGGAAGCAGTTACCGCTGCCGTTGGCAACATGCCGCTGGGTGTAAGAGCTCTTACACATTTTTTTGGACTGCATAGAAACCAAATACAAGGTCACTTCCATTTATTTAACTTTATTTGCACACATAAAAACAGACAAGAAGAAAGGAACAGAAAAAACGTACAAAGGTGATGCTTATTTCTAAAGAAATCACTTCCATTTATTTCTATGGTCACATCAGAACTGGCAACACTGCCAACCCTATACCAGGACTACATAATGCAGCGGGAACGTATCCCAAACTGATTAGTGTACCGAATGCAACTTAGTAACCGAAACGGTGGAATATTTAGCGAAGGAGTGTATCAATAAGTTAGCAGTTTGTAAGTGTGATTACATTATGTAATATGCAGGGCCACTGATAGACTGCAACGTGATTCAAAGTTGCTTACACCTGAGATACTTGGGTTAACTTGGATTTGAGAAGAGTTCTGGATATGAGAACTATTTTGGCAATTTCGAGTGTTGTGATGGTGAATAAAGTAGAAGATAAAACGTAAAAATGCCTTATTGCGAATCGGAGTCGCAAACAAATGGTTTGGTACCAACGTAAAACATTTTACCATTTAGAACGCCATTTCCACATATAAATGACAAGCAAGCGCATGCCTTGTACGCCAACGACACAAATATGTGACACTGGCAACACCACTAAAACACGAAACAAACAATTAACTCATTAGTTTTGTGAGTGTTTATATAGATATCTTAAAAATTTAAGCTCTCGTACGAATTTAATGACATGAAACAAATTAGAAGACACCATGGATATTGGGAAATTCATGATAACAACAAGAAATAAATTTGTAGCTTGGCGTGGAGGGTGGAGTGTTTATGCTCTGATGTTCAAAAAGTTGACATCCGAAAGACATCTACTGCTGGGCATATGTTTCCCCTACACGTTACAAGAGAGGTATTATGTCCAGGGGGCAACAATACTGAAAAAGAGATGCAGCTATTACCTTCTGTATACCTTTTGTAAAAAACTGTCATAAAGAAGTAATATGAAAGATATACTGCTATAAGAGGTGGTAGTTGGTCCTCTTCTTCAAGGATGGGTAATCTTCATATGACTCCTCCAGCTCTGGGTGGAGCAGAAGGGAGTGTCAGTCAGCCTCTTACTGACTAAAACCCATCCATGTTCCGTAGCACATAGGTCTAAGGGAGTGGGAGGACATAGGGTTGGGACGAATGCTATCTTGTTTAACACAATATCTTCAAAATCTTTCTGAATTCTTCAAAACTTCCACCGTCACCACAAAGCGGAGGCTTTGTTTTCACACCTAACGACGTCACATATTAAGATTAAACGTACGATTCGCGAGTTTGTATAGTTAATGGACGCCATTTGTAACTACACGGCTGCCTCATTTAGCTGGGGTCGCAGCTCATTAATATCAGCGGGGAAATCTGCAGGGGTTTCTTAAAATAACGAGGCAATTTTTACTTCGTACGTGTGAGAAAAATTATGTGTACTTTTTGCTGTACGAAACCCCCTGTGGCAAAGAGGGTATTTGCCCAACACTGAGAAATTATCAACAAAAATGATTAAAAAATTGTGCAAAAGGCGGCGGAAACCAAAAATAAATTATTATTTATTGATAGGAACTTGTGGCTAAGTAAGAGCCGCACGAGTCAATCGATAAGGCAAACTGTGCTTGCCGCGTTTGGTCTGCGGATCCATCTTTGCATAACAAGACCCTCCGTACCTTGGAAAGCACGGTAAGCAGTTGGTCCCGGCGACTCTTGGATCTATGTCAGTTCCTACGGCCAGGGCGTCGGAAGCCCGAATGTCTGACAACCAGCCTCATCAAGGGGTAACGCTTTAAAAACTGGTTGAATACCAGTTTTTTCTACCGCGTTCGGGTAGACTGGAAGCCGACCCTAACATAGGTGGGAAAAAGCCTTATGTCTAAAAACTTAAAATAATCATAAAAAAGGTGAAGCTATAAGCTCCAGTGAGTCAAGAATATCTAAATCAAATCAAATCATTTATTTGTTTGCAAACATGGTTAAATAATTGGGACGTAGATGTTGTGATAGAAGTAGACAAGCTCTCCTGGTTCTGGCGTCACATGGGCATGCAAAACATAATCAATTCTCTCCAACAACGCCATAATATTTAGTTATAGTACTACTAATCAAAAATGAAAAAAGGTACAGGCTAATCACTTACATAGGACCACAGAACAGATAAAATCTGTTCTGTGCTTAGGACAAGCTAATTCTAGACGTGGACCTAGTGACCTTTATCACAGGTTTTTCCCGAAAACCTATATCAGGCACCAGTTTCTCACAAAGGTGGATTAATGTGAACAGAAAATGTCGCAGCTGTACGACATTTTCTGTTCACATGAATAATAAGAAAACTTTGTGAAGAGAGAATAAACGACTAATTATTATGTTATTATTATACAAAGAAATTCTAGACTAAAATAATGTTACGTGTTATTTTATTAGAAAAAAATGTATTAGGTGCAGAACATTAAAAATGCACCTACTTGAATGCAATTATACGAACATAATTATATAATATGATTTATACAGTATACTGCAAGCACAAAAACGCACTGAGGCGGACGTAATGCTGACTTAATAATTTTCTACCACTGAATTTTGAAACTCGGATGCTACGTGACAAATAAAGCGAGTTCTTAGAAGTTTTTATCATAAAGAGAGCATTTCTTGATTACAGCATCCTTAATTAATGCACTGGCATTAATGCAAGGCAAGTACTGACATTATTAGAAAATGGCAGTACGTAGATTAACACCTATTACGAAAACATTAAATTAATATGAAAAGGTCATGTCAACAAAGGCTGTAGGTTAATTAATTAAAGACCCCGTTTTTAATATTCAATTAAGTTGGGCATCTACTAAATTATTTTCGAACATATCATTGTTCGAAGTTTTCAGTATTAATAAACCATCATGCCATAAAGAATAAGTTTCAGAAAGAATAAATTTTACTGATTGGTGATCACATTAATGTTTAAAAGGCGAAAGTTTGTGAGTGAGTGTTTGTGTGTTTATATGTTTGTGTCTTCTTCACGCTAAAACGGCTGAACGTATCTGGATGAAACTTGGCACAGAGGTAGTTTATGACCTGGATTAACACATAGTATACTTTTATCTCGGTAGTAAGTTCCCTTGGGATAATTTCCGACTTCCACGCGGGAGAAGCCGCTGGCAATAGTAATTGATCGTAGGAATCTGTATATGACTGTGTAAATGTGCTTTTTTTATAAGGAATTGAGTTTAATATCTATTAATGCTTTGACTCGGCATTAAGAATACATAATTAACTTATGGCCAATTCTCTCACATGAAATTAGCTATCACAGGTAAAATTTGCTTACGAACCTATGCACAGTTTGGCAATAATACTATCATACTACCGTAAGCAAAACGATTCGTTTTTGTTTACAGGAACCGACCATTAGTATTTAAGCTGGTGTTTAGATTGCTCACCCAGCAGAACTATGTCAATACTAGTCAAAATCCATTTTATGCTCAGCGGTGTACCCATAAGGAAAATGCTGTAAACTGAGTGCGCAAAGTAGGCTTTTGGCGCCTTTCTAAAAAAAAACAGTAGAAAAAGTTGCGAATCGGAGTCGCAAACAAATGGTTTGGTACCAACGTAAAACATTTTACCATTTAGAACGCCATTTCCACATATAAATGACAAGCAAGTGCATGCCTTGTACGCCAACGACACAAATATGTGACACTGGCAACACCACTAAAACACGAAACAAACAATTAACTCATTAGTTTTGTGAGTGTTTATATAGATATCTTAAAAATTTAAGCTCTCGTACGAATTTAATGACATGAAACAAATTAGAAGACACCATGGATATTGGGAAATTCATGATAACAACAAGAAATAAAGTAGCTTGGCGTGGAGGGTGGAGTGTTTATGCTCTGATGTTCAAAAAGTTGACATCCGAAAGACATCTACTGCTGGGCATATGTTTCCCCTACACGTTACAAGAGAGGTATTATGTCCAGGGGGCAACAATACTGAAAAAGAGATGCAGCTATTACCTTCTGTACCTATACCTTTTTTAAAAAACTCTCACAAAGAAGTAATATGAAAGATATACTGCTATAAGAGGTGGTAGTTGGTCCTCTTCTTCAAGGATGGGTAATCTTCATATGACTCCTCCAGCTCTGTGTGGAGCGGAAGGGAGTGTCAGTCAGCCTCTTACTGACTTTAACCCATCCATGTTCCGTAGCACATAGGTCTAAGGGAGTGGGAGGACATAGGGTTGGGACGAATGCTATCTTGTTTAACACAATATCTTCAAATCTTTCGGATTCCTTCAAAACTTCCACCGTCACCACAAAGCGGACGCTTTGTTTTCACACCTAACGACGTCACATATTAAGATTAAACGTACGATTCGCGAGTTTGTATAGTTAATGGACGCCATTTGTAAGTACACGGCTGCCTCATTTAGCTGGGGTCGCAGCTCATTAATATCAGCGGGGAAATCTGCAGGGGTTTCTTAAAATAACGAGGCAATGTTTACTTCGTACGTGTGAGAAAAATTATGTGTACTTTTTGCTGTACGAACCCCCTGTGGCAAAGAGGGTATTTGCCCAACACAGAGAAATTATCAACAAAAATGATTAAAAAATTGTGTAAAAGGCGGCGGAAACCATAAATAAATTAATATTTATTGATAGGAACTTGTGGCTAAGTAAGAGCCGCACGAGTCAATCGATAAGGCAAACTGTGCTTGCCGCGTTTGGTCTGTGGATCCATCTTTGCATAACAAGACCCTCCGTACCTTGGAAAGCACGGTAAGCAGTTGGTCCCGGCTGTTAGTCTTGGATCTATGTCAGTGCCTACGGCCAGGGCGTCGGAAGCCCGAAAGTCTGACAACCAGTCTCATCAAGGGGTAACGCTTTAAAAAACTGGTTGAGTTTTTTCTACCGCGTTCGGGTAGACTGGAAGCCGACCCTGACATAGGTGAGAAAAAGCCTTATGTCTAAAAACTTAAAATAATCATAAAAAAGGTGAAAGTATAAGCTCCAGTGAGTCAAGAATATCTAAATCAAATCAAATCATTTATTTGTTTGCAAACATGGTTAAATAATTGGGACGTAGATGCTGTGATAGAAGTAGACAAGCTCTCCTGGTTCTGGCGTCACATGGGCATGCAAAACATAATCAATTCTCTCCAACAACGCCATAATATTTAGTTATAGTACTACTAATCAAAAATAAAAAAAGGTACAGGCTAATCACTTACATAGGACCACAGAACAGATAAAATCTGTTCTGTGCTTAGGACAAGCTAATTCTAGACGTGGACCTAGTGACCTTTATCACAGGTTTTTCCCGAAAACCTATATCAGGCACCAGTTTCTCACAAAGGTGGATTAATGTGAACAGAAAATGTCGCAGCTGTACGACATTTTCTGTTCACATGAATAATAAGAAAACTTTGTGAAGAGAGAATAAAGGACTAATTATTATGTTATTATTATACAAAGAAATTCTAGACTAAAATAATGTTACGTGTTATTTTATTAGAAAAAAATGTATTAGGTGCAGAACATTAAAAATGCACCTACTTGAATGCAATTATACGAACATAATTATATAATATGATTTATACAGTATACTGCAAGCACAAAAACGCACTGAGGCGGACGTAATGCTGACTTAATAATTTTCTACCACTGAATTTTGAAACTCGGATGCTACGTGACAAATAAAGCGAGTTCTTAGAAGTTTTTATCATAAAGAGAGCATTTCTTGATTACAGCATCCTTAATTAATGCACTGGCATTATTGCAAGGCAAGTACTGACATTATTAGAAAATGGCAGTACGTAGATTAACACCTATTACGAAAACATTAAATTAATATGAAAAGGTCATGTCAACAAAGGCTGTAGGTTAATTAATTAAAGACCCCGTTTTTAATATTCAATTAAGTTGGGCATCTACTAAATTATTTTCGAACATAATTATCATTGTTCGAAGTTTTCAGTATTAATAAACCATCATGCCATAAAGAATAAGTTTCAGAAAGAATAAATTTTACTGATTGGTGATCACATTAATGTTTAAAAGGCGAAAGTTTGTGAGTGAGTGTTTGTGTGTTTATATGTTTGTGTCTTCTTCACGCTAAAACGGCTGAACGTATCTGGATGAAACTTGGCACAGAGGTAGTTTATGACCTGGATTAACACATAGTATACTTTTATCTCGGTAGTAAGTTCCCTTGGGATAATTTCCGACTTCCACGCGGGAGAAGCCGCTGGCAATAGTAATTGATCGTAGGAATCTGTATATGACTGTGTAAATGTGCTTTTTTTATAAGGAATTGAGTTTAATATCTACTAGCTGACCCGACAGACGTTGTCCTGTCTTAACTGTGATACCTACCCTACCTACCTACCTACCTACCTGCCTACCTACCTAGCTACCTACCCTACCTACCCTACCTACCCTACCTACCCTAGCTACCCTACCTACCCTACCTACCCACCCTACCTACACCAGCTACCTACCCTACCTACCTACCTACCCTACCCACCTACCCTACCTACCTACCCTACCTACCCACCCTACCTACCCTACCTACCGACCCTACCTACCCTACCTACCCTACCTACCCTACCTACCCTACCTACCCTACCTACCCTACCTACCCTACCTACCCTACCTACCCTACCTACCCTACCTACCTACCTACCCTACCTACCTACCCTACCTACCTACCCTACCTACCTAACCTACCTACCTACCCTACCCTACCTACTATATAGGAGGAAAATCAGCAGCTGAACGAAAAAAAAAAAAAATTAAAATGTATTCTGCGATTCAGGGCGGAGACAAATCCAACGAAACAAAAACCATGAAAATTGGTCCAGCAGATCTCGAGTTATAACGAAGGGAACAAACCCGTCTTTCTTTTATATATATATAGATTAATGCTTTGACTCGGCATTAAGAATACATAATTAACTTATGGCCAATTCTCTCACATGAAATTAGCTATCACAGGTAAAATTTGCTTACGAACCTATGCACAGTTTGGCAATAATACTATCATAGTACCGTAAGCAAAACGATTCGTTTTTGTTTACAGGAACCGACCATTAGTATTTAAGCTGGTGTTTAGATTGCTCACCCAGCAGAACTATGTCAATACTAGCCAAAATCCATTTTATGCTCAGCGGTGTACCCATAAGGAAAATGCTGTAAACTGAGTGCGCAGAGTAGGCTTTTAGCGCCTTTCTAAAAAAAAACAGTAGAAAAGTTCACTATATTTTAGCAGTAAACCTTACTTGGTTTTGCGCCATCTAGCGAAAGCTGTACAAACTGCCACAGAAACATTAAAACTCTGTTAAGGAATTTGTAACAGCGCCATCTAACAATTTATACCCCAAACCTTGAGTTCAATAGAAACTACGATTACAACATAGTTTGAAGAACATCAAAGAGATGGCGCTAGTAATTCCACAATTTATGAAAGATCTCAGCAAAATAATAATTGTAATTTTAGTCATTGTTTTATCCACTTCAAAACACACACAGAATAAATAATAAGGATAGCATTCAGTAAAATATTCATAAAAATTGAAACTTTCATACCTGTTCATCATCGCTGGCTGGAAAGGTCGCCTCCCAAAAGTCCTGGATGTTCTCCGGATAGTCAGCCTCACTCGTTGGATCAGGACTTAGACACGCCTCTCTCGTCTTAAACACGAAGATCAATCCTCCGTATTCTTCTTCGGGCCTCCAGGCCCCACACATTGTTGCCACTGTTCTTGTCACAACCGACTGGTCATCACTTTCAAGCTTCATTTTTTTAATTGGCTCGTGATCCATTTTTAAATCGCTTTTACTTTTAAGACCCTCACTAGCCATGGGTAATATATTTCTTAAATTAAAACGCGGCACAGGGAATTTAATTTTAAAACTAATTGCTCTACTAGCTATGGTTTTGAAAAATCTAAGCATTTAATTTAAAAAATAGTTATAAATTATCAGAAGATTATTAATAAGGAAACTAGGAGATAAACACTCAAAACAATAACAAAAGTTTATTTACACTAGGTGTTAAAAATAACTTTGACATGAAACGCGCACACGCGGGTCATAAGACCCAGAATTGAGTCTTAGCTTCAAGTTTAAAGTTGTTGACACTTGCTAAACTCAAAATTAACAGTATTTTCACACAAAAAGCCGAACTTATGTGAGGTTTTAACCTCAAAGCCGACGGTTTTAGGTTATGCTGCTGCACCAACACCAAGCCACAAAACGTCAAACAATCAGCTGTTTTTATGTCAGTGAAATATGTCAAATATTATTTTTTTATATCGGAACCTAGTATTTTCAGCACATACTTTACTATATATAGTTATTAACAATGGAATTTATTAAAAATTATAAGATATAATAGATTGCACTCAATTTCGTACAAGTGGTCATAGTTTTTTTTCAAGTTACATGTTTATGTTATTTTGAATTAGTTTTATACTTTGTCCTATAGATGGCAGGATGATAGCAATGGTGTTCGTCGGGCCTTAGTATTATATCCTTGGTTTTTAATTTGTTACAAAGTTATATTGTACTTAGTTGCTTTTTATTTTTAGCTGCCCTGTTAGATATACCCAGACCTACAGTTACTTAGAAAGTAAGTACTTATTATAATTATTTTGCGTACAGCTAAGGAGAGGAATTCCCTGCCGGAGTCTCATTTCCCGATAGCTACAATCCAAGGGTCTTCAAGTCAAAAGTGAATGGATTGCTTCTGGATAAGCGTGCTTCACCGTCGACCACATTGACATCGTTTACCATCGGGCGAGATCATGGTCAAGCTCAAGCGTATTATAAATGAACATAAGAACTAGATAAAATGGCGTGTGCTTGACCATACCCTTATTTAGTCCGACTGTTTTAATCGATATAAATACTTTAGTTATTTATTGCCCCAGAAGCCAGGCGAAATTCTACTGAAAGATGGAAACGCTTTTTTCCTAAGGTCTTCTTCTTCGTGTGGTTAGTGACTAACCTGGTGTCAGAGTTTTAATGCTGCCCATGGGGTTCTGACTTAGCATCACATGCTGTTGAGAAATATCTCTCGGGCATGCCGGTTTCCTCACGATGTTTTCCTTCACCGATTTTAAGCAAGTGATAATTATACAATACGCACATGGTTCCGAAAAATCAGAGGTGCGTGCCTTGGGTTTGAACTCGAGATCTATGACTTGGCAGTCCGGCGGTCACACCACTAGGCTATCACTGCTGTGTTTTCCTAGGGTAATGACATAGGTAGTGGTATCCAGTCAATCAATCTGCCTAGCCTTTTCTCAACTATGTTAGTGTCAAAAACCAGTCTAACTGAATATGCAGCTACTAGGACTTTACACGGAAAGATTGCTCCGTGTTTAGCTATACCCAGTTACTGAACTTTTAGATCCAGTTACTGGGTAACACTATGATACCGCTTGGTAAGACTGTCAGACTTTCGGCCTTCTGACGACTCGGCCGTAACAACTGTCAAAGATTCAAGAGTAACAACCGGGACCAACTGCTTAACGTGCTTTTACGGCACACGGCGTGGTCTCCGCATGTTAACGTGGTAACCCATCCAAGGACTGAAAGCGGCAAACGTAGCTTAACTTAACCCATGAGGTTTGTTTAGTACTTCATAATGATATTTATATTCTACCTACCTATTGCTCCAGTTGTTTTAACTACATTTTGCCTCTGTTTCGGATAAATACAGATAAATTCGGTTAATCCACGCATAAAATAATCTAACTCTCATTTTCAAACTTTCCTGAATACAGAATTTAAATAAGTTAGTAAGTATTCCTGTTATTTACATTTCTTTCATCTCAGCGAGATGATTTAAAAACACAATCAACGAAAAGTAAAAGGTTTGGAGCAAAGTAAACATTATTCGCGTGTGGCTCCCATGTTTTCTATACAAACAGTCACCACGAACGGTGTGTAGCAACACTGGCAACCCTATCGGTTGATACTTATTTACATCTAAAAAGGGGTTAGAAAAAGTAAAGGTTCTGTATAGAATGTTCCGGTGTTTTATTTTTGTCAGTACAAATTGATATACTTAAGCCTATCCAGGGTGTGCTGAAGGTCTCTTTTCGTGTGGTTAATGACCAACAAAAATAAATAATAATAATAATATCATTTATTTGCATGAAATAAACCTTATGTCTTTGCAATAAAGTTGAAATACTATCAAAGAAATTTGACAGATTGTGGTAACTTGATGTGCTGGCCTCTGTACGAGAAACAAAAATGCCGATTGCAGGGGGATCACTCAACCACTGTTTATTTTTACGACTAACACGTTGAAGCCGTGCGCCGCATCTGTGCATGAATTGGTCGTTGCTCAGCAAAAATGCTGTGACTTCGGACGAACCTATCGTCAACAGCGCTGATTTTCAGCAACTACCTGTATGTATGGTGACGTCGAACAACCCGGCCTCCTAACCTGCTCCACCAGTGGCGAAGCGTCGAAAAGGCCTCCAGTCCGCTGGAATAGTGTTCAGGCCGCAAGGGCCTTGTCAGGGTACGTCTTTTCATGACTCTACTGCGCTTCACTGCAAGAAATTAGTAATAAGTGAAAGTATCTTTTAAAGAATTCCATTAGTCCATAACCCATCACGTTCGTTACTACTTTATTACCAAAATACCGTGAAAGATTGATTTCTATCACTACTCTACTATTTTCCATCGATCCTATCCCCAAACCAATTCTCCATGGCAAATAAAGCTATTCAGCGCCGTCACAGCAGCTGACGGTTCTCACCAAAGATTCTGCCTGATTTATGGTTCGTTTCGACGTTGATTGCTTATTGTTTCTCGGCCTAGAGGTCCTTCCGTTAGTCAGTTTCATTATGTCTCTTGGATGCTGAACGATGCTCATTACGGCGTGATAGATAGATATATAATTGGGGGATCGCCGATGTATTTTTCTCAAATTTAAGACTCTTGTAATTAACTATAACCCATTTTAAAACCCTGAAAACTGTTATGAGGCAGTCAAAATTACTAAATATAGGCGGTCGATTCTATAGAAATCTTTCAAATCACTTTAAACTCATTTCAATTACTTTTTACGTGAGATTTTTACAGAATAGCACTACGCATATGCTATTTTTAATAAAACGACATTAGCGCCTATGGGTGTATCAAAAAGCCGCACTTAGGTATTAAGATTAACGCTTTCCTACGACCTAGGAAAGTTCGCACGGATGGTAGCATATAACCTAAGGTACCTACTACGGGGGTTTCTTTCCAGTCAGTTTTTTAAGGTCCTTCCTTTATTAGGACCATAGAGGACTAGCTACTTTTAGCAGCGGCGATCGACGATTTTGCGGTTTCGGAAGACTCCTATTATTATTATTATTCTGCAATCTGGATTTGTCCCCGATGCGTTAGTGGCGATAGGCTTGCCCGCAACTACATAGGACTTAACGAAATGTGCGTGAATTATACACGGTACACCTATGCCGAACCCTTAGGAGTATTACAGCGTGATGTGACCTATAGCTGTCTTCTGCCACAACAACGCCCAGGAACTATTTCCCATGCTTACAGGATCCATTTCCACAACTGCCAATTTCCACCTTTACTTAGTGATATTTTCCTCGTCCACTCTCTCGATTGGCCTACGAAAGTGGTTCATAATCGCTCTAGCGACATCTGTTGGGCGTCACCTAAACGATGCGCTGACGGGTGACAAATGAATAAACCTTAATAGCTGCCTACGTTAGGTGTTTAGTGGGGCTTGGAAGTTGGCGGGGATGTTGGATAGTTCTAGGAAAATCATGCAAATCGTGAGGAAATATCCTGGAAACAATAATTGAACACATGACGTGACATGATGGCCCACTTCCTTTCTGTGTCTGAGCAGTGGTAATGTTTGAGGCTGATTATGCATCAGGTTGCAGGAAAACAAAGGTAGATAACCGATTAGTCTCAAAAATTAAAAAAATGGAAGACGCCGACGGGGAAAGGTCCCGCCAATCCGCTGGATACAGGAAACACAGAAGTGGAGTTTCTGGCGATTCATTGGTAGGTTGTGTCATTGTACTTGTTTCTCCCGAATGATGATGATGAATCGGATTAGTACTTATTGATCTTGCCTGATATCGTGTTTTGTTTCCTACATCGGAATAAAGGTACGAATTGCCCTATTCTTCTTGGTGATTACATATTAACCCCTCAAATGTCGTAAGAACCCCATAGGTTTATAAGAAAAATTCTCTCGAAACGACAATAAATATAACCGCATAACTCGTTGAGCTCTTATAAGCTAACGGCTTCTATTAGGCGAACATCTAATAGGTTAAGGTACCTATTCATACGGCGTTGGTCTTTGTGTTAAATGAGAAATGCGTACAGCGTAAACACAAAGGTGCTTGATGGGAATTTAAATGTCACAGAAAGATGCAAATCCAGGTATCAAGAAGGGGCTAAGCGGGATTGTCCGAAAGGGTTACCGCTACCCCGGAACATAAAGGGCTACGGAAGGAACATGGATGGGTTTTAGTCAGTAAGAGTCTGACACTCCCGCTCCACCCAGAGCGGGAGCAGTCATTGCATGATTTCCAAGCCTTAAAAAAAAAAAAGGTATCAAGAAAAGGCTATTTTTGTTTTTTGAACGCATTTAGGTACTCTAACTAAATCGCTACATCTTACATTCATGGCCCAACATTCTAGAAGAAACTCACCAACCGCGAATAGTGTAACATCGCAGGCTGGATTCACACGTATATTTGTCATAGTCAATCCTCGTCGCGAGAGAGTGTGCAGCCCGCCTTACACCGTCATACCAGGATTAATGTTGAGCTTTTTGTGGTCATCTGTTACTTTGATATAGATGATGGAGCTGTTATAGTAGCATTGTTACGAAAGAATGGAGTTGAGGTTTCCTTTGTGTTGTAATTTTAGGTTCGTAGTTAATATTTTGTAGAAACCTCAATGATATTAATTATTAACCTCACTTATTTCGGCACACTAGAATTGACATCCTTAGGAGCTCGTGGCTTAGTAATAACAGCCGCACGGATCGATCCATCAGGTTAGGCTACGCTTGGGTTGGTCTGTGGATGGGTGACCATCTTAATATATCGAGACTCCTTCGTGCCTCGGAAAGCACGTTAAGCCGTTGGTCCCAGTTGTCATTCGTGGATCTTTGACAGTCTTAACGGGTTGTCAGAAGCCCAAAAGTCTGACAGCCAGTCTTACTAAGGGGTATCGTAAATTACCCAATTACTGACTGGGTTATGGAGGTCAGATAGGCAGCCGCTCCATGTATAATACTGGTATTCAGCTGCATCCGGTTAGACTGGAAGCCGACCCCAATAAAGTTGTCAATTGTCAAATTGTTTAACGAAATTCGATAAATATTCCCATGAAAATGCGTTGACAAGTGGCGTTCTTGACAATCCGAATCGCTGAGATAACGAGTTGTTCGATCAACAATTTTCGAAATCGAATCGACACGGACCGATTCACACTTGCCTAGGCCGTCAGGGCTGTTGGTTTGACGATACTGTTAAAGTCACGGAAAACACCTGTACATGAGTGACGCACGGAACAGGAAAGTGGTAGGAACAAGGGGAGGCCTATACTCAGGAATGAGTTATTCCTGGCTGAAATGACAATGATGATGATACAACCACGCAAGAGTGGAGAATCATCTACTGCACTTTTCAACAAAAATCATCATCTGCCTAGCCTTTTCCAACTATGTTGGGGTCGGCTTCCAGTCTAACCGGATACAGCTGAATACCAGTATTTAACATACAGCGACTGCCTATCTGACCTCCACAACCCAGTAACTGGACCATACGATACCCCTCGGTAAGATTGGCTGTCAGATTTTCGGGCTTCTGACGACCCGTAACGACTGTCAAAGATGCACAAATTACAGCCGGGACCAACGGCTTACTTTTCAACACAAATATCACTTTTAAATGACCTAAATCCAAATTATAACGACGCCACTAAAATCATCAACCCCAACCTGCGAAGCAATACATATGTAAATCGATTCAAACGTCCCTAATTAAATGCTTAACCCTGCGAACGCTACGGTAACAAACTCCGTGTCTATCTGAATTAGCGTCCGCCATAACTATCGGGCCGGGAGCCCACCTCGACCATAAATTAGATGCTGCTTGCCCACTACACGGGTTGAGTTTGTGTCCAATGTGTCACGGGATTTTATGTATGGTCATCTAACGTTCTGGTTAAAAAAGATTATAGGTCAGCTCTTCAGTGGAGGGGACAACGACGCGAAAACGGTTATCATGGACTCAGAACATGATTTTGACCCTCAATGTGTTTAAATTCGTCGGCTATAAAATAAAAAATAGCCGCAGCTGGCAGCATAGAACAGTGCAATACCGACGCACAGATTTTTTTTTATAACCGATGACTGATGATGAAAATGAAACTCTTACTTACCCGTAGAGCCATTTGTATTTCATAGTTTCCAGGCCTAGGCGCTGATTTGCAAGTTTTGCCATTTAGTTAGTTGTTTTAACTCGACAGTGTGCAGTGTTTGCCAGTTTTTCGTGCCTCAAAGTAAAGTCGGTAGGAGCACACACGTTTTCTAATTTAATTAAGTGATATACGTGGAGTGAGTTTGCCACATAAGAATCTTTCTCGTCGTAGCTTACATTATCATTATCACTTTCAAACTTGTGAACTACTTTTAACTAAGATATTACGGTAAGTCAATGGGAGTAACTATGAGCAAAATAGACAGTTTTGTTTTTCAATTCAACTTTTACATACTATAATTGTACTTTCATACGCACCGTTTCAGATTAAAAACACAAATATCCCACAAAAACACAAAAGAACAATGGAGACGCTCTATAAAGCATGGGCCATAGACTTTTAATCAATCTGCACGAGCGGTACGGTGCGCAAAAATGGCCGTCCTACCGGCGGACGCGGCTTAATTAAAGCCATAAGGAAAATACGTTCAGTTCCTCTATGAGTTTGTTTTTTTTTTGTCATCGGTACATTGTTGGCTTGATTGTTATTGTTATAGTTGGCATAGACAATTTTATTTTTGGCAAATATGTAGGAGTATTTCCTAAATGACTGTCTAAAATATCTTCATTGATTCAGAACACAGACAGCTGTGACACCCTATTAATGAAAAAAAATATCTTGTTGGACCAAACAATTCTACACCGTTCATGAACCAGCCAAACAGCGTGTCAGTTTGTCGGCAAGATTAGCGCTCGTATTAAAACCTCCATGTAGGTAGATACTCTATCTATGGTATCTGAACTGTCCGCTGGCCTCACAAAAGTGACCACTGTCTAGAAGGAGACAAAGCGACTGTGGGGTCAATACTTGTCCCTATTAACCCTCCGGTATCACTTTTCATTGTGCTTTTTTTTAGGGTCATCCTCCAATGGCTCCTTCACTGGGTGGAGCGGAAAGGAGTGTCAGGCTCTTGCTGACTAAAACCCATCCATGTTTATTCCTTTTCCCCTTTCGGACGTTGATTTCCACTGTGCTTAGGTACTCGTTTAGATTGATGTCTAATTAATTGGACACAGCATCTTTTCCTCTACCTTGTTCCAACCATCACAATATCGTAATACATAATATAATAATATGTTTAACTATGTTGTTTTAATAAATAAATAATAATTTACCTAAAAAAGTACAGAATTATATTAAGTACCACGTTCGTGGTGCTCGGCATCCCAAGGGGACGTAGACGTACTACCGAGATAAAAAGTATCCTATGTGTTAATCCAGGCCCTAAACTACGTCTGTGCCAAATTTCATCCAAGTCCTTTCAGCCGTTTGACCGTGAAGAAGTAACAAGCATACAACCACACACACTCACAAACATTCGCCTTTATAATATTAGTGTGATAGGTAAGCAGCATCATCGAGATTGTCCGAAAGGGTTACCGCTACCCCGGAACATAAATGGCTAAGGAAGGAACATGGATGGGTTTTAAACAGTAAGATTCTCTTCCGCTCAACCAAAAACGGGAGGAATCATTTGATGATTTCCCACCCTCGAGAACAAAAAAGGTAAATAGCATAGAATGGGTACTGTGAAGGACGGGACCTTCACTGAGGGGGCTCAGTGGTAGAGCGTGTGTTCTGGGTGCATATATGGACTTACTGGGCTATCAAAGCAAACACACAGACCGTGTATAATTAATTACATACTATATTATATCGAATACATATGCCAAGCCCCACGGCTCATGGCAGAGTCTTGTCACTTATCCAAAAACCTATCAACCTATTCTAATCATAATTTAAATTTCGAATGCCGTCAGATTATTACCAGCCATGTTTAAAAAAAGGTTTCACTCAGGCTCTACATCACCCACCAACTTACGTAATCGTCATTATCACAGAAAAGTATTCCAATACGAAACCTATCATTTTCTGCCCAGACATTGAAAAATTGAGACTCCCCTTCCCGAAGGGATAGCACAAGATATACCAAGGAGTAAGCAAAAATAACAATAAATAAAACAAAATATAACGTGTATGTTAATCTCCGGTTTAATCTTGGCAACAAATCGCGATGCCAACTGTACGGTTCTTGCGAAATGGATTTTATGGTAATATTATTCCCATGAAGAAAGTAATCCTCCACTGTAGGTTATATATGAAAATGTATGAGATTACCTGTTATATTTCGTATTAAACATTAATGGCGATTTGAAAATGAACGAACGAGAGAATTCAGGACATTATATAAGAATGAAACAGATTATTACTTTATTTTTCATGCATACAGCCTGCCTCATTGGCCTAGTTGACGCAAACTCTACTACGGGGTCCTGGATTCGATTCCCGGGTCAGGCGAAATGTTATTGGTTTTTTCATATAGAATTTTTCATAACCAGCCCGGAGTCTAAATTTGGGCCCGAGTGATGGCAATAGGTTTACATGAGAATCAAACATAACTAGCAATATGAGGTACATGGTGCCCTCGTGGTGAATTATGGCTTTCTCTTCGTGAGGAGGAGAAGGCCATAATTCACCAGGAGCGTCCTCGAATGTCTTCAAGTTTTAAAATGTTTTTTGGTTCTAGGACGAACCAAAAAACATTTGTCATTACAGAAAAACGTACGATTCACGTGTTTAAAAAATGAAAAGCAAACCAAAGGCATAGAACAGGCGAACGTTAGTTTGTGTAGTTGTGTCTTGTACTATGCATTATAAATGGCGACTTCGCATGGAGTACGCCGATTGCGTGAGCACTGGAACGTCGAAATGTGGATGAGAACAAAGAATAATAGAAGCAAAGTTTTCTAAAAATCTTCACCGGACATTTTGAAGACAATGTAAGGCTTTTTTCAGGAGAAATGGTACATGAACGCATTTTATTTGTCAAAGTCAAACTACTTCAATAAGGCACAAGAAAGGCACTTTTGAACGTCAGAATGAACAAGAAATTGAATTGATTCTGGTGTCCCTTTCAAAAGGTAGTTTCGTATGGAGACTAATGGGCAAGAAACTCCATCGTTACTGTTTTAAAATGTTTTGTATACATGAATTATAAAATTATATGTGAAGACGATGCACCTAGAATAAAAATACTACAGCACAAAAGGTTTTGTTAGCCTATGTTGTGTCCCACTGGTGGGCAAGAGCCGTTCCTTTTCATTACAATTCGTCTTGTGCGATCTCTGGCCACGTTGGACCTGCAAACGTTATCAAATCCACTACGTTGATCTACCTCGACGCCAATGTCCTCCTTCAGGCGTTCATCGAGTGCTGATCTTTGCTCATATCTCCGGATGCATTCATATGACGTCTTCGGCTCCCTCCCACTTCAGTCTGGGTGTCTTTCTCCAACATCCGCTACTGGGAACAGACATGATGATAGAAACATTGTTTGAAAAATTCATTTTCGTGTTGAGGTTAGAAAGCATTCGCGGAGACATGGATCCCAGAATAGATAAAATGCAAGGTGGGTTTGTATTAACAGCTCTATATCCCATTTATTATAGCATTAGACAAATAACGGCTAATAAGGACAGTTATGGTGTAATATTGTTGACATAGCTGCACTTTTCAGTTGTTTTTTTTAATTTAAATGGTAAATAGATTAAATAACGGAGTTTAATATACGTCTATATAGAAATAACGAAACTGTGACAACCGTTATTTGTTTAATGTTATAACAAACGGACTATAAGTATCATAGAAGCCTATCCGTGGAAGTGTAATGCATAAAGTTAATATCAACCAATACTTCGTCCAATCCAGCATACTTACCAATCCACCACACTGTCGTATTCAAAACAATCCACAGCCAAATAAGCGATTCTCGGCCCCACGGGGGTCGTTCTGAGTCCGCTTTACTTTTTCACATTATTCGGACGGCAAACCGACGGGGCGACAACGGTACGTTTGCGGGGCGGCTGCGGCAACGTGCGTGCGGTTCCATTACCTAAGTGTTTATTTTTATGAAATGTATACCGTGTGCGCCCCGCTTTATAATACACGTGAGATTTTAACAACGATTTTTCAAAATGAAGGTTTTTTTGGTTGTATGTCTAAGCTTTGTTTGTGGCATGTTTTTTAACTGGTCCCAGTGGATGCATGGATGATAAGGGTCTGAGGGTAAGGTATGATAATTGTCGGGCTATTTGATTGTGGTGACCTGAGCGTTGAAGATATTGAAATCAATTTTTCATTTTTACAGGAAAAGCTCTTATGGCCGAAACATGTCTTGTGATAGAATGGGGAACTAGAGAAAACACCCTAGACAGGTTCATAAACCTTTAAAAAACGGTGCACGGTGGTCACGTGCTGCCTGGCCAGTCTTCTCAGAAATATACTCTAACAGGCGATGCACAGAGGGAGTTTTGGACTGTCTTTTAAGTTGTAACAGTGGTCTCCATTTGGTGATCAAAAATCTTAACTCTCAGTCTTATCCCCAAAGACTGGGCTTTTCAAAGTATCCCCCCGAAAAAAATAGGCAGGTTGATAAAGCCACCAGATAGGTTGAGATTTTCTTTAACTTCTTCCAGAACCAGCATAGTTTAACCGCATACTATTAACTTGATTGCAAGATATTTTAAAAAGGTAAAGTAGGCAGCGCTGTTAGCACAGCTGTAGCAAAAGATACTTCTTAACATACAGCCTCTCTTTGAAATCCTTCCGTCTGGTGCTATAACAACGTTTGTGGCGATTTGAATCTCAAAGATTTCGAATTTAAGTTCCGCTACGCTCCCGGCTTTTGGGCGTGACGTAATGCTTAAACAAACAGCGGTCAAAGGTTTAATAGAATATGAATACAATATACCTTGAAATATTTACAAATGGCATTCTATTATCCCCTTTTTACGAGGTTGGGAAATCATCAAATGACTCCTCCCGCTCTGGGTGAAGCGGAAGGGAGTGTCAGACTTTAACTGACTAAAACCCATCCATCTTCCTTCCTTAGCCCTTTATGTTCCGGAGTAGCGGTAACATTATATTATCCCCAGGAATTTAATTGAAACGTTATTTGTTTCATAAATATTGCAGCATTATGCTGAGATAGGAACCTTTTCGGCCTCGCACCGGTCTTTGTTTTCTTTAAAACTTTTTGCTCTTATTTTTAATTGTTTTTTTTTATATTTCGTTGTTTTTTTTCTTTTTTTCCTGTGTATTTCCTGAATAAAATATATTTCTTTCTTTCTGTTTACTTGAGAATTAGTTTTTTGACACCGCAACGTCTGGGCGGGACACGTTTACCGCTTATCGAATGCATTGCGAACTAAGATCTCGTAAGCATGGGTTCCTGAAAAATAATGCTGTAGCCAGCTCCAAATCTCATGACTTGAACCATCGGCCATCTTTTTATGCGCAATATTCAATTCTGATATCCTTTGAAGTATCATCTTTATGTATTAGCTAGTCAATCTGCTCGTTGTATCTGCATCTTAGTACATAATATGTAGTTTAAAATTATTTACTCTGTCTCCCATCCAATCAATCTACCTGCCTAGCTTTTACCCAACTGTATTGGGTCGGCTTCAAGTCTAACCGGATGCAGTAGCATACCAGTATTTTGAATGGAGCGACTGCCTATCTGACCTCCACAACCCAGTCATAAAATCACGTACCGTATTACCCAGTTAGTACTGGGTAATACGGTACGTGATTTTATAGATAACTGTACAGAACCCTGCGTGCGCGAGTCCGTCAAGCTCTTGGCCGGTTTTTTATATAATTTGCTTTAGGATTTGTCCTTCTGCTGTTTATATGTATTGAAATAATTTTTTTTTTATATCATGTGGTAAAACTCTTAAAGATAATAATATAGTCATGGTAATAATTAGATACTGACGCCAGGATATCAACAGCATAATTATCAAGTTACCACAAACTGTTAAACTTTCTCAATCGTTTTTGAACTTAAAACTCAACGATTTAAGGTTTAAAATCGTTTGGAGAAATTTAACAGTTTTGTATAACTTGATGCGCTGGCGACAGTAGGTACCTGTAGATAAAAACAATGATAGCTACCTACATGAGTTTGTTGTGTTTATCATACTGTATCTAAGCTCATCATTATCTTAAGAGCTAAATCTTTATATTACCTTATCTACAGAGCAGTGATAGCCTAGTGGTGTGACCGTTGGACTGCCAAGTCAGAGGTCTCGAGTTCGAACCCAGGAAACGCACCTCTGATTTTACGGATTCATGTGCGCATTGTATAATTATCAGTTGCTTAAAAATCGGTGAAGGAAAACATCGTGAGGTAATCAGCATGTCTGAGAGATATTCCTCAACAGCATGTGAAGCTAAGTCAGAGGCCCATGGGGAGCATAAAACTCTGACACCAGGTTAGTCACTAACCACACGAAAAGAAGAAGACCTTATCTACATTAATATAACATGTATTTTTGTAGTAACTAATTATGTGTCGCCAAGCAAGAAACTGAGAGCCAACCGGCACCTCTAAAGGAAGTATTATTTTAATATTACCTGAGTGTGAATGAGTCCGAACCAACACCGGGAAAGAGATGGAGCTATACGTCCTGTATAGCTCCATCTCTTTCCCGGTGGTAGTTCAGGTCGTTGTCAAGTTACCTAAATCTGTCAAATTTCTTTGATAGTTTTTCAACTTTATTACAAACTAGCTTATGCTTGCGGCTTTGCCCGCGTGGATGGAAATTGCATGTTATTATTCATATAAACCTTCCTCTTGAATCACTCTATCTATTAAAATCCGCTGTGTGCACAAAATCCGTTGTGTAGTTTTAAAGATCTAAGCATACATACATACAGACATTGGGACAGCGGAAGCGACTTTGCTTTATATATGTAGTGATGTATAAGGTTTATTTTGAATTGGTACAATTTGACAGGTAGTAGGTTGATGTGCTGGCATCTGTATAAAGTCAATTGCTGTAGTCAGTTTGATAAGTTAAGCATTTGTCATTTTGACAAATCATGGTAAATGCGTCACATAAAAATCCCAAAAAAAAAAACCCCAAAACCAAAACTCCAAAACCAAAACTCCTAACCACAATGCAAAAAAAACACCCACGCTCCGTCCAATCTCACTTCCTCGCACATAACAATTAGCTGCGCGGGCGCAGTGACGTCACGCGCGTTAATGAGGAAGGAACGAACCTCGACCGGGATGCGAACAATTAGCGGGATCATAACAAATCCCCGGGAAGTGGTTGTAATCGGGACGCGAGGACATTAGCAATTGACTCCGTGATCGTATCGGGATGATGGGCTTTGAAAGAACTGACAAACCGAAATGCGTAAGCGAGATGTTTTGAAGAACCGCCTTTAGGAATGATGGGCATAAGACATTTTACTTTTTTTTATTTAACCATTTATGTACATAAAGCTTTCGGAATGTCACGTGATCAATACTATACCTACTAGACATTGTCAAATTTATCATCATTATTCCCATACAAATGCGTTGACAAGTGGCGTTCATGACAATCCGAATCGCGGAGATAACGAATTGTTCGATCAACAATTTTCAAAATCGAATCGACACGGAGCGATTGACTCATGTCTAAGCCCCCAGTTCCTGTAAACAGACGACAGGACATGCAGGGAACGAAAGAACCTATGTCTAAAAACAAGAATTTTTTTTGTCACATCAATTTTCCGAATAAGAACATAATAAGCCTCTCAAAAAATCACACTTTAATCAAGTCAGCAAATAAGGAAAACACTAACCCTTCTTAGTGAATGAGACGGACCCTTAGAACGCATGTGTGTAGAAAAGAGCTAAGAAATTGCTTCCTGTTTCGATCACTTTGGCCCAATCCATTGATTAACGAAAATCACGAGTTAACAGCCCTCCGCACCTGGGCACCCAATTCTGTTAAAAATGTCAAATAGGGCTGTGCTGTCCTTGAATTCTGTTTCGGAACTTTTTTTAACCTAAGATGAAAACCAAAAAGAAGATCTGGTGTACAAAGTCAAACGTCAAATTATTTATTACAAACAGGCACATAAAAGGTAATTTTGAGCGTTAAAATTTACAGAGAAATATAATTGATTCTAGTTTCCTATGGAGAAGAATAGGCAAGAAACTCCGCCGCTACTCTTTTAAAATGTTTTCCAATATTTTGTATACATTGATTATGTAATTTTATGTGAATAAGATGCACCTAGGAAAAAGACGACCTATACTACAAAAGTTTAAAAAACAATAGGTACTTAAATGAATTGTTACGATAGATATAATTATGGTGCTCACAAATTTACAAAAATATTTAAAGTGAACTTTCCTAAACATTTAACGAGTAATAAGTCAAACGCCGAAAGTAAAACCAATGTCACAAAAATAAAAAAAAATATAATTACATTAGCAACCCGTTTAATTTTGTATAGACTCTAGATTGTCCTATGGAGCAGGACCAGCATATTTTCAAGCATTCTTATGTTGGATATAATCTTGTAATTTGTACAAATACGTATTGTGTAACACGTTAGTTTAAGGAAACAAGAGAACAATTTTATGGTTCTGCGACATTTCTTAACCTGTTACAATCCTACTAAACGTAGACCATAATTTTGAACCTCATTGAAAGTTCTTAACAGAGCAAAAGATGGAAATCTTTTCAAGATAGCAAAGAAATCCTTAAAGTCTGAATAAAAAACGTGAAACACAAAAACAATGGAATAATGAGGATGGGACAAAACAAAAGGGAGAACTATTTGAGGTTTGAGATTATTTATTCTCATAAGAATTACATTATATACATATTTCATAACATAAGTGAGCATCTTCTGTAATCTCGTTATGGCAACAAAAAACAAGTGTCAACACAAAAAAAAATGGCATATTTCCCGTAAAAATACGTAGACACAACCCTAAAAATCTAGAAACTAAAGCATTTGTCGATGCTAGCGTACCCTCGTATGTTACGATTTTCGAACGCTGTGTCACTCACATAACATCCCATAGTACGGTCTATAGACTGGTACGTACCCTTATAGACTATAGGTAATAATGTCAAAGGTTTATTTATATCTTTTGACCGCCTATTTATTGATTTTGTGAACATCAGTTGATATGCCATTAGACTCGTTTAAAGATTCATTATCAACATAGCCTTTCTTAGGGCAAACACGGCACTAGACAATATCGTAGCTATCAGTGAATGCCAGGTAAGCGGGATTGTCCGAAAGGGTTACCGTTACCCCGGAACATAAAGGGCTAAGGAAGGAACGTGGATGGGTTTTAGTCAGTAAGAGTCTGAATCTCCCTTTCGCTTCACCCAGAGCGGGAGAAGTCATTTGATGATTGCCCACCCTCAAAAAATAAAATAAAGGGTTAACATTGTGAAACATTTTAAAAGAGTAACGGTGAAGTTTCTTGCCCATTCTTCTCCATACGAAACTACCTTTTGGAAGGAGCGACTAGAATCAATCCTATTACTTGTTCATTTTGACGTTCAAAAGTGCCTTTCTTGTGCCTACTTGGAATAAATGATTTGACTTTGACTTTACCATTATCTGCCATCCCGACCACCAGTAGAATCTCTACTAGCGACTATTTAAGTGTATCTTTGTGTAGATTTCAGGTGGATGAGGGCATAATGCAAAAAAAGTTAAATAAAATAATAAAAAAGTGCAAAGACGATAGCAAAAAAAATGATAAAGTTGTTTTTTCTTTTTAATAATATGGTGTTAGTTTGGTGTTATTTTAGTTTCATGTGAGTCTATCCATATAATTTTAAAACATGATTTTTAATAATTTACGTTGGGCAATGGGTGTTATTTACATGCAATAAATGTTTTTTTTAAATAAGCATAAACTAATTGGAAAATATCGTCCAAATTTCTTGTTTCTTCAGTGATGACTGTAGTCAGGCACGAAACGGTTTATAACATGTGAATTTACATTGCGTGGAACGTGACATCAATTTGTGATTATGACTTAGTTCGTGGGAGGTCTACAGTTAAAAATAGATCAGATTATTCTATTCTTGTTACTTGACTCATTCTTTAGGTGCCGAATGATTGGGTTGGGTGTCTCTAAATATACAACCAGCATTGTTAATTTTAAGTTTCTAACTGAACATCGTTTTAATAAGATGTACAAAAGTAACGGTTGGAAATTATGAAAATGTAACTTATGGTCTCTTTCCGAAAGTTGCTAACATTTCTAAGATAAGAAAACAAGATGCAGAGAAAATATAGAATTTGATGTTACACCCATTTTTTTTATAAGAATGGGAAATCATCATCCCGCTCCAGGTGGACCTGGGAGCCTAGACAAGTGTCAACCGCTCCGTGTCGATTCGATTTCGATAAGTGTGGATCGATCAATTGATTATCTCAGCGATTCGGATTGTCAAGAACGCCACTTGTCAACGCATTTGTATGGGAATATTGATCAAGTTTCGTTACACAATTTGACATTGTCTAGCACTTAGCGATCGGAAACGATTGACACGTGACATTACGAAAACTTATGCCAATCCCATACATTTCGAATTTATCTATTTTCGCTATCGTTAATGAAAATATGACTTCGTCTAGGCCTCCTGAAGGGAGTGTGCCTTCCTTAACCCTTTCTGTTGCGGGCAGCGGTAACCCTTTCGAACAATCCTGCTGACTCGGCGATGTCAAGCTGAAGTAGGTACCTACACTTAGTGCAACGACAATATTCCTGGTATTCTTACTTACCATACTGTGTAAGACACAAAAACCATTGCTGCATCAGCGTTATACAGAGTTGATACGACAGAGGGGCTTTCCATTAACCTGCCTATACTAGCTACCACTTTCAAGCTCTGTACCAAAAATCAATTGATTATGAGCAGTAGTTCAGTCGCAAATGATTTTTTAAGTTTTTGAACACGATGTATCTTTCCTAACAGCGGTTCGGCGCGCGCGCGTCGTTGCTGCTTTGTTACAAGGTCAGTTTTTATTTACAAAGAATGGTTGCGTTTTACTCTGATTTGTAAGCTATTTAGTTTGTTTATAAAAAAATCATTTTTGGTGCTTTTTATTTTTATACCATATCGAATTAATACCAAACACGTATAGTATACGTAGTGTAATTCAATGCCTCTTCGTCATACTCGTATCAACTCTGTATGTATTTCCTTTTACCTTTCTGAAGACAGAATTAACACTATAGTTTAAACTTCTACGCATTCCCCTCAAAAATACCAATTAAGTAGATTATACTTTGAAGCAGGGTTAACTGGACCCGAAATGAGACAGAACAGAGTTCTGTTACAACAAATAACCGCTTTGCTCCCAAATTGAATTACGTTCCGTGTTGATGGAAACTTACGGGGGCTAAGTTGGTGATTAATCGCTGCGGTTGCGTCACCAAATTAATGAAAACTCTTGACAAAACGCTAAGATTACTGACGGCAGTTAATCTTATACTTTACTACGCTCGCGTTAATTTAGAATTTGACAATCAGTTCGGGTTGTAATCTGCTTGTATTATTATAGTCAGGAAGATGAAAAACCGGTCTATCGACACTCTAGACTCACAACATGTATTATGTAGTTAAATACAAAAAACACATAACTACTTTTTCTATCACAATGGTATGAAAAGATGGCGCCACGTTAAAATGTTATTGTTGTTTTCCTTGGGAACAGTACTTTTTTTCGGGGGAAAAAGTTCCATATGACCGTTTCTGTACTCCTGACAATGTACACACAAAATTTCAGGATAAGCAAACTTTTTTCGTGTTAGGATGCTAGAATGCTTGTTAGGAAGTTAGAATTCAACAGTAAAAAATCTTCACGGCAAACGTAGGTCTTGCCGTTCCTTTTTTTGACGTTTCATGGACCACCAAGTCGATCATGCCCAACAGAATTATAATACTGCTGCATTTTTGATTTCGTAGTTATTTTTTTACCATAATTAAATAACGATCCCTCTACAGTACAGGCACTATGAGACTGTGTTCTTCTGCAAGCCAAATTCTCTTTAAAGATCGTAGGGATCCATCCTTTCCAGCGGGATTGTCCGAAAGGGAAGGAACATGGATGGGTTTTAGTCAGTAAGAGTCTGACACTCCCTTCGTCTCCACCCAGAGCGGGAGGGGTTATTTGATGATTTCCCACCCTGAAAAATGAAAAAGGATCCATCCTTTGTGCTGTGGGCGAACTAAATCCATAACTTGCACGCCCAAAATAATTCCGCGTACCTATATCTCGTCTCCAAGGCACGTGAAACAAAAACAGTGTGTGGCCAGTTTTAAAATTAAGTTCAATTTAGTGGAAACTGCGACGTGTATTGTGCAAGAAGAGCCGTTTTGTGCAGAATGAGTTTTTGCACGAAATGAAATACGTCAGTTTTATGCTGTGATGAAATAGGACCTCTTCTTGCGGTGGAAATGAAAGAAGATGATAAGAAAATTGGAGTAAGAAATATTGTTGTCCTTTTCATTTTGAGTAGCAGGGAGAGGAGCTCGTGGCTAAGTTATATCAGCCACACGGGTCAATCCGTCAGGTTAAGCTACGCTTGCCGGGGTTGATCTGTGGATGGGTGACCATTTTTACATACCGAGTCTCTTCCGTGCCTCGGAACGCACGTTAAGCCGTTGGTCCCGGCTGTCATTTGTGCATCTTCGACAGTCTTTACGGGTCGTCAGAAGCCCGACAATCTGACAGCCAGTGTTACCAAGAAGTATATAGTATTTTGACGACACGGTTGGCGCAGCGGTTGAGCGATTGACTGTTGCGCAGCATGTCGCGGGTTCGATTCCCGCACGGAACAAATATTTGTACGACCTGCAAGTATTTGTTACGGGTCTGGGTGTTTTTCTATCTATAATATGTATGTATTTACAAAAAAAAAATGTATATAAGTAGTCTATCAGCCATCTCGTTACCATAACACAAGCATTAGGTTGCTTAGCTTGGGACGATATGGCGTTGTGTGAAATGTCCAAGGATATTATTATTATTATTATTATTATCGTATTGCCCAGTTACTGTTTTGTGGAGGTGAGATAGGCAGTCGCTCCATGTAAAATACTGGTATTCAGCTGCATCCGGTTAGACTGGAAGCCGCCCCCAACATAGTTGGGAAAAGACAAGGTAGATGATAGCAGGGAGCCAACCACCGCATCTTATAGCAGTAACTAAAAAACTACCTACCCAATAACTATACAAAGTGGAGAAAACAATACGACCATAAATGAAAACACTGACAACACTGATGAATAGGACTATTTTGGAACTATCAATAAATCCTAACACCGAAATTTAAGAAGTGTTTTTTTCAACCAAACTAAATAATAGTGGTGGACCGACTATGGGTTTTGCCAATCTTTCACAGGCTACAGTGACTAAACTATTGGATATATTATTTGATTGAATTTTCGAATACAGGCTGTGGACAGCATTAGATATACGCAGTTTCATTTGTAATGGTATTGTAGTCTCCACTTTGTATATTATATTCATTCATTTTAGATCTCCAAGATCCATAAATTGTTAATAACACAAATACTTATCAAAAACTAATGTTAGTAATGACATTTATACTAAAAACAATTATTAAAATATTTCAACATATAAAAACTTGAAATAATACTTTAAAATTGAATTTAAACGGACATAAAAAATGACATTGAAATTCACTCAATTGAAAATTAATAATAATTAATTATTATGGGGGTGGGTGAGTGGGAGCCGGCCTCTGGCTTCAGGCGCTACCGTCACCCAACATAGGTACCATGCTGTGTGACACCACCTTCCGGGTCGCTACCTGTCTGCGTCTAGGCGCTCCTTGCGTGGCTCCGCATTGCTGCCAATGCGGTGAAGATGTCGACTGCCTCGGACACCATGGCTTATCCTGCAGTAAGAATGCGGGCCGGTTAGCACGGCACGCCAGCATCAATAACATCATCCATCGACCGAGCGTGGCTGCAAGCCACACTGCCCATTCGTTTTGGCGGCCTCGGCGTCCGCAAAATTACTAGTGTAAGCTTACCGGCGTTCCTGTCCTCTGTCCACAGCACTGAAAAGTTGACCGGGAAAATTTTAGCCCCCTCCCTGGTTGATTCTGCAGTGCCGTGCTTGACCGACGCAGAGAACGCCTGGAAAGTGGCATGCCCAGATATTGATCGGCCCGTGAACCCATCTTCCCAGAGACAGTGGGATGAGCCGCTCTGCAGGTTGGTACGGTATAATCTTATTAATACGTCCACCAACACTGCTGAGCGTGCCCGCCTACTGGCTGTGGGTGAGTGGGAGTCGGGCCTCTGGCTTCAGGCACTTCCGTCACCCAACATAGGCACTCTGCTGGGTGACACCACTTTCCGGCTCGCTACATGTTTGCGTCTGGGCGCTCCTTGCGTGGCTCCGCATCGCTGCCAATGCGGTGAAGTTGTCGACTGCCTCGGACACCATGGTCTATCCTGCAGTAAAAGCGCAGGCCGGTTAGCACGGCACGCCAGCATTAATGACATAATCCGTCGTGCTCTTGTCACCGCCGGGGTGCCAGCTGTTTTAGAACCCAAAGGCTTGGCACGCGACGACGATGGGAAGAGACCAGATGGAATGACACTAATGCCTTGGAAGGTAGGTAGGCCTTTGGTGTGGGATGCAACGTGTGTCGACACCCTTGCGCCATCCCATCTTCCTTGCACGGCGGGTTGTGCTGGGGCAGCCGCTGCAGGTGCAGAAAACCTCAAACGGCGCAAGTATAACAACCTTATTGGAAGTTATATATTCGAGCCGTTTGGGGTTGAAACACTAGGGCCATGGGGTCCGAGTACCCACTATGTTTATCGAGACATCGCCAAGCGATTGGTCGACTCTTCACGTGACCAGAGGGCTGGCCTATTTTTCGGTCAAAGAATCAGCATTGCCATACAACGTGGCAATGCTGCCAGCCTTTTGGGAACTTTTCCTGTTGACAGCGATGTGGACGAATTTTTTGATGCCCTTTGATTTATTTTATTTTGTTTCCCTCCTGTTATATACTTGTAAATAGTTATTAGTAATGTTTTAGGTTTATAGTATTGGTTAAAAATGTAAGAGAATTTCATATTACGAAATACCGATGTTAGAAGGAATTACTTAAGTTTTCTTTTATTATGAATATTTAGATTTAAAATGTAAATATGTAACTATCCTATGTTGCTTAATCAATGTGTGAGAAGTTATTTCAATATGTTAAAATAGTATTTTACAAATAATTTATAATACCTATATCAAAATAATAATTAAAATTTTATAATATTATTATTGCACATTGGAAAGAGATGGAGCTATCTATACCAGCGCTGCAGTATTTCGTAGTTAAATGTAGCAGCATTCAGCATAATGCCGGACCTTGAATAGGACCCTTTTTCACCTCATAGGTACAGTTCTTTTCATTGTTATGTAAATTTTTGTTTATAACATTGATGTTCTTTTGTTAAAAATAAAATATGAAATCACATAGAAAAAAGACTGCTCGTCTTAAAAACTTTCATCACCGTACAAAAAATAAATATTATGCGAAGATTTAATTGCAAAATTGCATTTAATGCTAATAAGTATTCCATTTGATTCTAAAAATCTTTGACATCACATTGTTATAATTTCATACAAATCACGTACAAATTACGCGTTTTGACAATTCATAAAAGTAACATTATTGACTACCCTTTCAAATACCCAATCTATTCAAACGTAATTGGAATGTTATAAGTTTAAACTTTGTTTGCAATTTAATTTTTAAAAAGGCTAATGTCACCTAAGGCACTTAATTGGGCAATTATAAGGCTGTTCAATTGGTTACGCAAAGCCTTATTTTAGGCAGTAAGTAGCTGAGATAAAGGAACTATGAAGAAACTAAAGTCAAAGTCAAAACATTTATTTCAAATAGGCACAAGAATGGCACTTTTGAACGTCAAAAACTAAACAGCTGATTCCCGCATATATTACTTCATTCATTGCCAACATAAAGAAAATCAATAGCCGTTGACCAATTACGCCACACCTGCCAAAAAAATCCCATATTGCGCGTTAATAACCCATAATTTACTACATAACAACATTATAAACACTAATCATAGCCTCACATTGCAGCCATCAGGAAATTTAATAACACGTCCTCGTCAGTCTTTGAACCCTCTTTTTACGGACAACCCTACAAACTTAACTTCACCACACCAAGAACTTACACTCAATCTTAAAGCTTAATAATTAGAGTTGAAAATCGAATGCTTTCGAGTTTGAAAGACGGAGAGTGTTGTAAGTTTTTCATAATGACGTCATTGAAGGATGTCCCAAGGCACTTTGGGTATTAAAATGACAAACGTAGGCCGTTATCGGGTATGGAAATCTCCCAATTTATTATACGATAGGTAGTTATTCTATTACGTAAACAACGCCAGGTTTGATAGAGTCATCGGGTTTATTAACTAGGGTTGGGTAAACTATTTTGTGTGAAGTGGATGTAACGTTTATAGTTGGTCTATCTGCGACAATTATGAGTCATGAGGAGATTATGTTGGCATTGAGTGGCAGGCCATCAGTCACGCTAGTGTTTTTAATTTGGAGTTGCTTAGTGATCCTTATGAACAAAATCGAACCAAATATAACCTCATTGGAATATGTGTGTCATCGACTGTCGGATTTTCTTGCAAAATTTTACTATTATCCCACCAGTATTAAGCGGGATTGTCCGAAAGGGTTACCACTACCCCGGAACATAATGGTCTAGGGGAACATGGTTGGTTTTTAGTCAGTGGGAGCCTGACACTCTTTTCCGCTCCACCCAGAGCGGGAGGAGTCATTTGATGATTTCCGACCCTCAAAAAAAACCCTACCAGTACCTATAGAATATTGAGTACCCACTGATGTTCACATAAAATGTGCTATGCTAATTTAGCACGTAATTCACATAAGAATCAAAATTCTTTTAAGGTAAAAAAAAGCTCCAGGTAGTCCGCGAAATACAAATGTTCTTACGTGTTTTACAATTTGCAGGTCATAGCAAACAACGCAACGTAGCTATGGATGCGTTTGATATCCATTAATCATATTCATTGGTCCATATAGCACAGCACTGGTGGAAACGGGCTCTGCTAAGCTATGTTTTTTCTATACGGATATCCATCTGCATGATCTGGATGCATGCTCTGGATGCGTGCTATGATTAGTCACGAGTGCTGTAGCTATGTGCTGAGCGCCGCTCCCCGTGCCATCCCTACTGTCGATACATGGCATTACTCGAGCTTTGCATCTCCCTCGCACAGCTACATCGCGGCGGCGCATCTTCATACCGCATCTTACTAGCCCGTTACCTTTGATTATATACTTGTCTAGATTGAGCATTGCGAACAAACGACGCGCATAAAACGTCTCCAATTCCGCAATTAGTGTGGGTACCGCTCGCGTACTTATTGTAGTCAAACTGTCAAAGTGTGCGTGTTTAGGGATGCCTACTCCAAACTATTAACTTACCTTTCCTCCATTATTTAATAAGATGAAGGTTAATAGGTTAAATAAAATTATTGTTTTATAGATTAATGTTTAATTTAATATAGTAACAAAAAAAAATAAAAGTACAATGATATTTATTCTGTAAAAAGGAAATACAGATTACTGTATTTATTTTTTATAGAATAATGATATCATTTGATTATCATTTGTTTTTAAACGACTTCCAAAAATTATATTTTCCTCTGTATAATATCTGTCCAGCAATTCGCTGTTACGGAATCCGTAGGAAATCTGAAACCCCAAATTATTAGAAAAAACTAACAAAAATACTATTTAGTGCAAGACGTCATAGATTTCATTTATTTTATGTAAGTATGTAAGTTGTAATTTTCTGATGATATAACCTAATAAGTGGGTACTATTGCATAATTTACGAAGATGTAATGATATTGTAATTTGTTTCCCATAGTTTCGGCAAATCTCCCTAGTAATAACTTGCAACACCTGCCAATCAGTCTACCTACAAAATTATCGAATTGTAATATTGTGTTTTCTTTAAAAAATAGTGGTTAATTAACAAATCTTACCGATGAAAAGTGATCTTGGTGTTATTACACGGTTTTCCCGCATAATTCCGACACAATTTGACAGCACAAACCGGCATAATTAATTATTTTTCGTGAGCACTTTTTCCCTAGGTGACAGAAATGACACTGACGTAGGTGAGAATCGAGTCTACCATTTTTAGTAGACTTTATTTGAGCCGTTCTGTACGGCCAATGCGGTATCTAGACAAGTATATAATCAAAGCCCGTTACATAGCTTAGCATCAGTGGAAACGGCCACATAGGTAGTTTCGTAGCTTAGCTTTCACATCCTCGGAGCATAGCTGCATATCATATCTCTGGTGGTAGGCACCATTAAAGATATCTATATTTTATAAATAGCTCTGTTTCGAGACTTTTTTGTCGAGCTGTAGAAATATTAATGAATTGAACTGCTATAATATGATTGCTAGAAGATAATTATAGGTACAGACGCCAGCACATCAAGCTATCCCTAACTGTCAAATTTTCTCAATTAAATATGAACCTTATGTCTTTGCAATAAAGTTGAAATACTATCAAAGAAATTTGACAGATTGTGGTAACTTGATTTGCTGGCCTCTGTACATACATTTACGCCTTTTCCCACGGGGGTAGCCAGAAACACAGAACACCACCTGCTAAGATCCTTTCATACTCCTTTTGCTTCGTATACACTTCACCTATCTGAAGAAAATCAGCTATAAGTTTATTAGTTGGTAATTGTAATTAATAGGAGCAGTGGTGGCCAGTGATATCGGCCTCGACTTACGAGTTGTACCTAAGTCGTGAGTTCGAACACAAGCAGGCGCTTAACTTAGCGTATTTAATTTTATCACCACTGCTCTCAAAGCAATGAAGGACGAATAATGACGAAACATTCGAAGACATGTGACGTAGATTATGGCCGACACCCTCTTATAGAGATGAGGTTTGTGCCCCAGCAGTGGGAACATTGTAGGCTGATATTCATCTGCCTAGCCTTTTCCCAACTATGTTGGGGTCGGCTTCCAGTCTTACCGGATGCAGCTGAATACCAGTATTTTACAAGGAGCGACTGCCTATCTGACCTCCACAACCCAGTAACTGGGCAATATGATACCCCTTGGTAAGACTGGCTGTTAGATTTTCGGGCTTCTGACGACCTGTAACGATGTCAAAGATGCACAAATGACAGCCGGGACCCACGGCTTAATGTGCTTTTCGACACACGGAGGCGTCTCGGTATGTGTAATTCATAAACAATAATGTTTTGAAAATTATTTGAAAAAAAAACCCTTTAGGTGGTTCAATGACAATTTGAATACAAAGTGATATGAAAACATATCAATCCAAAATCATCAAAAAAGGATCAATTATTATCATTGTTTTAAGCAAATATCCGTCCAATCGTGGACACACGGTGTGGCCATAAAACCGGCGTGTGCCGCCTGTACAAATATCGTTTGTTTTATTATTTAATATCTACGGAAACATTGAGAACGTAATGGTCGCCATTGAAAAATTTAAACATTGGGGGCTACCATTTTTTTTCAATTCGATAAGAAGTCACCGAATAATGAAGTATCGATATAAAAATGTAATGGAAAGAAGTAATATCTAGTTGTTACTAAATGAAATAATTTAATAGGTATAAATTATTACATTTAGTGCAAATTCGAGTTTTCTTTTTTTGTAAACTTAAGAAATTGAAACAAAACTTACATGACAGTAAACATCTTTTAATTTTTCATATAAATGATTTTTATTAGTTATAATAAAATGGGTGGGTAATAAGCGCTTTAAAAGGGCTTAGGTGTAGTCAACATAATGCTCGAATTAATAACGTTATAAGAGAATTGAATAGTGCATAATATATGCTTCTCCAGTAGTGCTGGTACAAAAACTGGACCATTCTAGGCTTTAAAAAGCGAATAAAAAGTTTTCACTTTTTAAAATGATATAATTATAACACTAAATGTTTTTTATCATGTCCTTGCACCTATGTATATTTTCTCAAACTCATAATTCGCACAAAAATAATACACTATCGATTTCAATTCACCTAATTTTGAAATCGAAAACAAAAAGTATCAACCAACTTCAAACAAAACTCCGACCTATCACGCTTAAACGGCATTTCCTTACAAAGTAAACACATTTAAGTCCGATTTTTTACTGTAAAACGTCACTGGTCACCCCCGCGGCTGTTATTAGGGGCAATATATCAAAATATTGTAAAAATGAGGGTAATTTTACCCTTGTTTGCTGTGTCGCGGATAAATTTTTATTTACCCACCCTTACGTGGAGTTTTTATGGTAATAGTGCCATGCGATATAAAACTCGCTCATCGAAGCTTTTTGTCAATAATGAAATTTTTAATTGGTAACCCTTTGAAAGTCTGGAATTGCATAAGGTTTGCTATATGATTCACTCGATTTGTGGTGTTTGCTCATGTTTGGTTAGATAGCAGAAAAAATAGATTTATCAGCAAGCACTGCGTGAAAAGGCTATTGGCACACAAGCTATCCGATTGTATTGTATGATCCAATTTTCCCAATTGAAAATGAACCTTATTTTTTTGTAATAAAGTTGAAAACCTATCCAAGATACTTGACAGTTTGTGGTAACTTGATGTGGCGACTGTACTTAGCTAATCAGAATAGATCATTTGATCTGGGGGACGGTAGTGTTCCCGCCAAGTCGGGCAAAAAAAGGCACAACCGTACCATCCTTCTCTTGGCCATTCAGAACACTTTCGACACTCCTGTAACCTGGTTGTGGATAAAGGGATCTAATTAACTGCCTACTAAGACAGTTTATTAGATTAATAATGAATGTAAAACTATCTAAATTACTGGAACACATTATTGTCCACCTCTTATGTAAAACCAAGTCGGTGAATTTGTTTGTGTTACCTAATAATTAAGGCGCCTACAGAATAAATTAATGTAAACACTTAACAACTAACAAACACCCTTAACTTATTACTTAACAACTTTTTGCGGTAGAAGAACTACGTTGCAAAACGCATTTTTTCACATGTTATGTTTTTGATTGGTTCAATATTTTGCGAAGCATATACAAGCGTCTACAAGTTAAAAGAGACTCCTTCAATGATACGACTCTACTGCGCAGAAACTCTCGGATGTTGTGTCTACTATATAACAGGCTTGACTGCCATTGTATCATCTTGACATATAATTAAATTAATAAATTAAATCTACAAAATATTGTAATACATTTTAAAAGAGTACCGGTGGAGTTTCTAGCCCATTCTTCTCCATACGAAATTATCTTTTTGGAAGGGGTGACTAACATCAGATAATTTTAAAATATTCAAGACGTGGGACGCATAATCAGTCAATCTGCCTAGCGTTTTCCTAACCATGTTAGGGTCGGTTTACAGTCTAACCAGATGCAGCTGAATACCAGTATTTTACATGGAGCAACTGCCTATCTAAGCTCCACAACCCGGTCAGTAACTGGGTAATACGATACCCCTTGGTAAGAAAGACTGGCTGTCAGACTTTCTGGCTTCTGAGTACCCATAACGACTGTTAAAGATCCAGGAATAACAGCCGGGACAAACGGCTTAGAGTGCTTTCCGATGCACGGAGGAGTCTCCGATATGTAAAGATGCCATTCACGGATCAACATCGGCTAGCATAGCTTAACCTGATGGATCGATCGGTGCGGCTGTGATTACTAAGCCACGAGCTCCTACTCGCATAATATTTAATCAAATAAAGAAACAAATCATATTCCCCAAATTAATCTAAAGTTATTAACAGATTAGAGTCAATCCGTGTTTTAACCAAAACACGCCAAATTGACATCAGGGAGGGCCATTTCTAATCTATCCTAATGACGAGTGAATTGCTGTGATATTGTGATTACATGTAATATAACGAAGTAATTAACTACAGTGTCTGTTAGTAAAACGTCACGTTTTGTTGTTTTTGATAAGGGAATTTTATCGTGGATATAATTACATTTAGTTTAGTTGTCTGAATATGTGACATGAAATAACTTTACTTTACCAATGATTACTTATCATTGGTAATGTTATGCTAGTGAAGGAGGTAGCGGAATGGTTGAAATGCAGAGCAGCCCCAGCCACCGCGGGAGACGCCCAGGGCGTCGCGAGCCGCGTGCCAATTCTCGGCCACCGTAGGCGCGTGCCTGCGGGCGGTGAGTAATGGGTAGCTCACCGTCCGATCAGGACCAGACCCCTGCCGGACGGCGCGTTCGTGTTCCAAGCGCGCCTCAAAGAGATATCAGCGTTAAGAAAGCCTGTCGGGTCAGCGGGATTGTCTGAAAAGTAAGTTCGAGTAGTTAAAAGTAGTTCTCTTAAGTTCGAGTTTCAGCAATGAAACTGAACGCACAGCACAAGAAACCCCGTTTAACGACTGCCAGTGTAATTATTTTCTGTGGAATATTGACACTGACAGGCCGGTCCGCCGGTGGCCTGTGTTGCTCTATGCTGACAGGTCTTCAACTCGGTTTAGATATGCTGATCGCGTTCAGCTTTGGTGAAATTGGCCCAAAAGGGCAGTATCCTGTTTTAGAGTTTTCTCATCAGTCATTTATTTAAAAACATTGTGTTGAAAATCGCTGGTTCCTCTGCATGTTTAATTCACAACCATTAAGTGACTACCTAAGTAATTCTATAAATAAAAAATATATCTTAAACTAATTATCATGATTTTAACCAGCGTTAATTTCAACCTAGCCAGCATAGATGTCTCTAATCTCTGAACTTCACACCAAAAGCAAATCCTACACTCAAAAAAAACAAACAACCAAAAAAAGCCCACACGAAGTTCACAAATCGCCTAAAAACTGACACAACATAACACAAAAACGACGATTTTATTCATCAGCCATCGCTGCTTGTCAGTCAACAAAAAAAAACCATTCATTAGCCGGTTCTAATGGGAATTGAACGCGACTGAACTAAAAAACAATAGCGTTTTAATACGCTCCGTTTTCCGCTTGAGTGATGGCCCCAAGAGCATAAGGGACATATTAATTTTGCCGTGAAATATTGCCCTTAATGTCGTTTGGGTTAGTTAGCCTTTATAGAGGCTAGAATTTAGGCTGGTGGGGTACAGGTACAATGTGGATATTTTGAATGATTGAATGATGACTGTATTGTGCGCCCTTGTGTGCGAATAATAATAATAATACCCTTGGACATTTCACACAACGCCATATCGTCCCAAGCTTAGCAACCTAATGCTTGTGTTATGGTAACGAGATGGCTGATAAACTACTTATATACATTTTTTTTTGGAAATACATACATATTATAGATAGAAAAACACCCAGACCCGTAACAAATACTTGCAGGTCGTGCAAATATTTGTTTCATGCGGGAATCGAACCCGCGACATGCTGCGCAGCAGTCAATCGCTCAACCGCTGCGCCAACCGTGTCGTCAATGGAGGGAGTAAAGCCTACATGAAATGCACTATGCCTTAGTACATCTGCAATCCGTTTGTGTTGGAAGAGCAGATGATAAACTGTCTATTTTCTCAGCAATTGGCTTAATAGGTATAAAGTGAATGCCAAATTAATTTTTTATTCACCCACTGCTGGGCCACAAGCCATAATGGCCATAATCCACCACGCGGGACCAGTACGGATGACATGTCTTCGAATTTTTGGTTATAGGACATCTCGATTTCCTCGCGATGTTTTCCTTCACCGGTTTGAGAAGTGATAATGAAGTAAAAATAACAAAGTAAAGTGCCTGCCTGTGTTCGAACTCACGACCTACAACTCGTTAGTCGGGGCTAATCGCATAGGTCCACAACTGCTCTACAATTTATATTTCACGCAGATAGTCAAAATATATAAATATACAAACAAATAAAATAAAAATATAATAACTTAAACTAAAAAAAAAATGGCGCCGAAAACAAAATTCCTCCGCATCACTGTCAACTGATAATCGACCAAGCACAGCTTTTTGGACAGCATAGTTGGAAAGCCAGCTCTTAGATCACGGAAAGAGTCAACCAGTTGTTAGGAGATCTTATTGAACCATACCATGAGCACTCGGGCCCCACGGCTCCAGGTATACTACTCTGTCAAGAAAGTACCGGGAAAAGATCAATAATACACAAAATGTCTGTTATTCATCCAAATTTATTTTATCACCTTCAAAGTATGCTCCTTTAGAAACGATACACTTGCGCCAACGAATAATCCATTCATCAAAACATTTTTTAAACGCTGCTTCCGGAATTGAGTTCAGTTCTCGCCGCGAATTCTCCTTTATGTCTTCTATCGATTGAAAACGGGTGCCACGAAGTGGTAATTTGAGTTTAGGAAAAAGAAAAAAGTTAGCAGGAGCCATATCTGGTGAATATGGTGGTTGCTGGATGGTATTTGTTGAGTGTTTGGTCAAAAATTCGTTCACAATGATAGCCTTGTGCGAAGGCGCATTGTCGTGGTGCAAAATCCAAGAATTTTCTTTCCACAAATCTGGCCTTTTTCGTCGAATTTGCTCTCTTAAACGCCGCATAACGCTCAAATAATATTCTTTATTTACCGTTAGACCTTCCGGTAAGAATTCAGAGTGCACAACACCGCGATAGTCAAAGAAAACAGTCAACATGACTTTGACTATTGATCGACTTTGGCGTGGTTTTTTCGGTTTCGGTTCAGTTGGAAGGCGCCACTCCGAAGCTTGTTGACTAGTTTGCATGTCAAACTCGTAAACCCACGTCTCGTCACCAGTAACAATGCGTTTCATGAATGTTGGGTCCGAACTGACTCGTTCTAGCATGTCCTCAGCGACTTTCATGCGATTGAGTTTTTGAAGAAAATTCAGATCTTTTGGGACTAGCCGAGCAGCAACATGTTTCATACCCAAATGATTAGTTAAAATGGTACGAATCGACTCGTGAGATACAGAAAGTTCGGCGGCTATCTCTCTCAAAGTTGAATGGGGATTTTCAGTCACTATTTTCTTCACTTTTGCGATGTTAACTTCAGTTGCAGACGTTGACGGCCTACCAGAGCGAGGCAAATCTTCCATCACATCTCGACCGCTTTTGAACGCTTTGAACCACTCATAACCACGAGTTTTTGATAAAGTTGATTCACCGTAAGCCTTCTGTAACATTTTCAGTGACTCCGAACACGAAATTCCATTGGCGATGCAAAATTTAAGACAAACTCTTTGATCGATATTTTTGTCCATTATGAAATTCGCAATACACACTATCCACACTAATATTATAAATGCGAAAGTAACTCTGTCTGTCTGTGTGTTACCTTTTCACGCCTAAACCACCCAACCGATTTTGCTGAAATTTGGTATGTAGATAGTTTGCATTCATGAGAAGGACAGGCATATTATTTTTTGGAAATTCAACCCCGTAAACAAGGTTACAAGGGGTGGCAAAGTTTGTATGAGAAAAATATTTTTAGGGTAGGTAGGGTAGGTAGGGTAGGTAGGGTAGGTAGGGTAGGTAGGGTAGGTAGGGTAGGTAGGGTAGGTAGGGTAGGTAGGGTAGGTAGGGTAGGTAGGGTAGGTAGGGTAGGTAGGGTAGGTAGGGTAGGTAGGGTAGGTAGGGTAGGTAGGGTAGGTAGGGTAGGTAGGGTAGGTAGGGTAGGTAGGGTAGGTAGGGTAGGTAGGGTAGGTAGGGTAGGTAGGGTAGGTAGGGTAGGTAGGGTAGGTAGGGTAGGTAGGGTAAGTAGGGTAGGTAGGGTAGGTAGGGTAGGTAGGGTAGGTAGGGTATGTAGGGTAGGTAGGGTAGGTAGGGTACGTAGGGTAGGTAGGTAAGGTAGGTAAGGTAGGTATCTCAGTTAAGACAGGACAACGTCTGTCGGGTCACCTAGTATATGATATTACTAAAACCAGCACTGTATTTAATATAAATAACAGATGCAACTCAAACTCCGCGCCAAAATGGAAAACAGTTGTGCCAATCTAACAACTACAAAAAAACAAAAATTTGAATTTGGAACCATAAACAAATCATCCATTCCCGATACTTTTTTGACTGAATGTACTTATATACATAAAGATAAAGATAAAGATAAAGAAGATAAAGAAGTTATATATCATCCTTCCACATATGTGGAAGGATGATATCTTTAGTTGTACAAAAGTATTTTTGTGTTACGTAATCCAAAGGTTACATTGTGTTAAAATGTGGCTTTTTTTTTTTTTAAGGCTGGGAAATCATCCAATGACTGCTCCCGCTCTGGCATGACGTCACGATTAGGTAGATTTGTGACGTAGCGAGCCCCCACTCCCCAACTTTAATGCGTTTTATCTAAGTATTTTTTTATTAATATGGTAAAGAAAAAAATACCTTGTCTATTATTTTTTTATTATGTTGACGGACTAAATATAATTTCTTTTGTTACCCTGTCGTCATCTCCATTGCCGGAGCGACGACTGCTCACAGAGTCTTCCTTTACGGCGTTAATTCATTGCCGCCTATCCCACATTCGAAACACCGTATAAACAAAGCACCCACGAATTGATTGTCTCATCAAGGGCTCTTAATAAGCAATCTGACACGTCACTATAATTAACTCTGTAATCAGTTTTAAGTGATAATAACGACATGCGGGTACTGTTCCATTGTTTGTTTTTTTTGTAAACCGTACATTCACCCTTTTGTCTTTGGTGATGATGATTGGGCAATGAGTGAGCTCTTCATTACGAATAAGATCCAAGGTTTTGTCTATAATATCAATTGGAGTAAGCAAAAAAACCAGCCCGGATAGAGTCCGACTCGTTTGGATACTTGGTTGTCGTCAAAGGATGGGAAAATTATGCTAGATAATATGTTGTACACAAGCTCGAGGCTAAGTACTAACAGCCGCACAGGTCGATCCATCAGGTTAAGCTACGCTTGCCGAGGATGGCCGTGGATGGGTGTGGTGGGTGGTGACCATCTTAACATACCGAGACTCCTCCATGCCTCGGAAAGCACGTTAAGCCGTTGGTCCCAGCTGTTATTTGTGCATCTTTGACAGTCGTTAGGTACGGGTCGTCGGAAGCCCGAAAAATCTGACAGGCAGTCTTACCAAGGGTTATCGTACTGCCCAATTGCTGGGTTGTGGAGGTCATATAGGCAGTTGCTCCATGTAAAATACTGGTATTCAGCTGCTTCCGGTTAGATTGGAAGCCGACCCCAACATAGTTGGGAAAAGGCTAGGCAGATAATAATGTTTTGCACAAGCTAAACCTAAAAGCTATTTCCCTTTTTCTCTCCCTAATAAACCAAGAGAGAGAGAAGGACATAATTATTACATAAGATAATGTATGGGTACAGGCTGCGGTCTCTATAATCAATCAATCATCTGCCTAGCCTTTTTCCAACTATGTTGGGGTCGGCTCTCAGTCTAACCGGGTGGAGGTGAAACTACTAAATACTGAAAATACTATACTGTATTCAGCTTTCCAGTATTTTCAGTACCTACAAAGCAGTTTCGCTTTTGTTGTCATTAGTTAATTAAGCCCAAAAAAATGAACTAGCGCTATCTCGTTCTTTTTGTGTGGTTAGTGACTAACCTGGTGACAGAAATTTTATGCTGCCCATGGGCCTTTGACTTAGCTTCACATGCTGTTGAGAAATATCTTTCAAACATGCTGGTTTCCTCACGCGCGCTATAAAAGCCACCTTAAAACCCTAAAATAATTTACGATTTAAGTTTTTTGAGGTTAAATCTAAAAATAATTTTCCATAAACCCAACCCTTACCACAATCGATTTAGTGAACAATAACACCATTTTACGACACCACTAACAAACTAACAAACATCAATTTATTCGCAATAAAAAAACTAACGATAACAAAGAAAATAAAAAGCGAGCTACCAACGATTTTAGTAGATTTTAAGATAGTTAAGCTTAATAAAGGAGTTGTAAAATTAATTATCGGATCGTTTGTTAAGAAAAAGGGAGTAAACCTCATCGGGTCATATGTACCCGTACGTGTAGTTTGAAAACAATAAAAATCGTGGACAGCCAATGGGTCGTTGATTGAGAAAGATGACTACTGGCTGTGAGAACGATGCTCGTCAGATTATAAAAGCGATTTACCGTTTACGATTGTCATTAGAAATTTAATTGGGTTTTAAGTCTGTAATGGCGTAGTGTTTATGTGGGAATGAAGCATGAGTTCGTTACTTAATATTAGTTTCTTTATAATTGGTGTGTTACTGTCCGATCTATCAACTTTTGACGTTCAAAAAGTGCTGATTTTTAGCCTAGTTTGAATATATGACTTTTGATTTTGATTTTCAATTTTGGCAGTTAAAATATTAAATGCATTCAAGGGGGAAGAGCCAGGGTTCCCCAATATCCCCACGGATCATTAAATGATAATATTCTCTTTTCAATGAATGACAAATCTGTAAATACTTATTTGCTACTGTCGCGATTCATATTTTATTCAACGTACAACCTGAAATTTACGTACAAATTGCAAAAAAAACTTAAAAAAAATGAATTTTGCAGGCTACCGTCTAGTTTTCACCATAGTGCCCACTGTTTTTTGAGTATTTTTGGTTGAATTTGGTCATCCGGACTGTCCGAAAGGTTTACCGCTGCCCCGGAACAAGGAGCTATATAAGGAACATGGATGGGTTTTAGTCAGTAAGAGTTCAGACTCTTACTGACTAAGCTGGATGAAGTGGAAGGTAGAGTCAGCTCTACCTTCCACTTCATCCAGCGCAAGACAAATCATTTGATAATTACACATCCTTAAAAAAAATGCTCGATTTCACCTTTCACGAATCATTTTTATAGTGCTTTCTAGACATCTAGATCTAAGCGTCTCTGAAATCTGGTCATTTCTTATAACTTTTGACCTTCATAACCTACTCCTTCAGACTCTTCAGTCGTCAGTCATTTCGGCGTCCAAAAGTGCCTTACGTGCCTATTTGAAATAAATGATTTGACTTTGACTTTCTTATGACGTAGGTCTTTCAAATATAACTTGATCTTTCTTTGGACACCTCGAAGCATTCCACTAACTAAACGTCTCAAAATCGTACCCGTATCGTATCCTCTAAAGGTTAGCCTGAACCGATAGTTACATGAGTCACTCATTAGTCGCAAGCTGTGCTTTAATCAGTGAGAATAACGCGTAATTAGTTGATTTGGAGCAAGAGAGCGCTCTCACGGCGGCTGGCTTTGACTAGTTGACTTCTTACTCTGTTTAGCACATGCTAATTGTGGTATTGGTTGTATATAATGTATGTTTATTATCGTAATATGATAATATTTGTCATGACAGGATCTGTTACTTAAGCAGTATAATTCTAATATTACTGCCGTGTTTTTTTTTGGTTCACACTTTCCATATATGCTATTATCTAGCTTTATAACAATTATAAAATAGAAGTAATCAACAAAAATATGTTAGTATGAAGGTACAATTGACCCCTGGTACAACTGACCCTCATAGTTTTTTTTTTTAAGGGTTGGAAGTCATCCTATAACTTCTTCCGCTCTGGGTGGAGCGGAAGGGAGTGTCCGATTCTAACAGACTAAAACTCATCCATGTTCCTTCCTTAGCCCTTTATGTTCCGTGGTAGCGGTAACCCTTTCGGACAGTCCCGCTGACCATACTTACAGGCTTATTTCTCAACAGTATGTGAAAAACAGTGGGTAGCATAAAAACTCTAACACCAGGTTAGTCACTAACTACATGAAAAAGAAAGAAACGCCTCTCTTTCGCACTGTGAGGGTAATATCTGGGAGCACGGCAGTGCCCCCGCCAAGTCGAGAAAAAAGCGGAACGGCCGCACCATTCTTTTTCAAATATTACTGCTTAATAAGTAGTAGTCGGCATCCTGATGATTACTACATATTATTATGTAACAACATCACGCCTGGAATCACCGAAGCCTTAGGGAAGGTGTATCCTTATGAACACCATTCAGTGAGTGTGCTTGTTTAACCGGAATGATAAGACCTTCCTAGCTGCAAAGTTCTATAACCAAAGAAGACTAAGTACGTATTTCATGATTAAAACTGAACGAGATCTGGTGCCTAGATAATGTCACATACTCATTAACGATAACGAAATTAGATAAATCGGAAGTGTTTGGAATTGGCGTAAGCTTTCGAAATGTCACGTGATCAATCGTTTTCGATCACTAAGTGCTGGATAATGTCAACGAAACTCGATCAATATTCCCATACAAATGCGTTGACAAGTGACATTTTTGACAATCCGAATCGCTGAGATAACGAATTGTTCCATCAACAATTTTCGAAATCGAATCGACGCGGAGCGTTTGACACTTATCTAGGCCTCCAGCACTTATAAAGCAAGTGTCGATTGTGACACTGATATATAGCCATAGAACGCGGTTCAGTTGTGCTGTGTTTCATTGGTGAAATCCGCCCTAATTCAACAACGAATACCGAAAAATAAAGGACACGGTAGGCTTAAAGAAACTAAGCTCGCATGTACTACAAAGTTAATAAACCATTCCAGTCGCATGGTTCCCGTTTACGAATAACATCGCCCTTTCGCGCCCCATGGGGGTCGTAGGTGGTGACTAAGGGAGTCGTACCGCTACCAGGGGAACGAGTGGCTGTCAAATAATGTCTGTACTGATCTGAGAAGAAAGAATACCTAGAGGGCCATTTGAGAAAGTTCTAAAGGTGATGAGTGAAAAGCACATAATTTTTTACAAGAATCTAATAAAACAAAATGATTGGGCAAGTCACAGTAATTTATAAAAAATGGCACGTAACTGCGTGACAGGAATCGACAACACCAAAATGATTGAAAGCCACAATATTTTTTAATTTAATTAAAGGTTTTACATGTAACTAATTTTTATTTTCAGAATTGTTTTTTTTCTCGTTTTACTTCTATGATCGTCATCATATATCCAGTTTACCTTCTGTTAACTACATCTATCAATCTAAAGCACGGTCGCCAGCGCATCAAGTTATACCAAACTGTCAAATTTCTCCAAATGATTTTAAACCTTATAACGTTGACTGTTAAGTTCGAAATCGATTGAGAACATTTTGACAGTTTATCGTTTGCTGGCGACTGTACAGAGGCCAGCACAACAGGCTACCCCAATCTGGCTAATTTCTTTAATAAATTATCAACTTACGAAAGTATAAGGTTCAATCAAACTATCCCAAACTGTCAAATATTCCCAATATTTGACAGTTTGGGATAGTTTGATGTGCTGGTGTAAGTATATATCTAGTTAAAAAGGTCAATGGAATGCAGAATCGAGATACTGAACACGATACTACGCTGTAAGACAATAACCGCTATTGACACTTAAAAAGCAGCTAAGTTCAAGTGAGACTAGGCCTGGCACGTTATCCTCGTGTCGCATGCATTACGGACGAAAATGACCAGCAGCATCGCGAAAGACCCAGGCGTAGATGATGAAACGAACTTGAGGCAAAGAAGTAGTTCATATTTGCTCAGGATCGAGTTGATTGGATAAAGGAAAGGCAGGCTATTACCCTGCAGTGGGACAATACGGGTAACGGAACATTCTGTTTTCTACTTTACCAACTCCTGTCCACCTCGAAGAAACCTACCATACCCGACATACACCATACTGCATAACAAACCAGCCCTTATCTCTCAACAGCATAATTTCCCATTGTTATTGACACCAAATAACATTAAATAAATCATAAAGCCACCTTTACAGATACAGTTGCGCCTGCGCCGGCATGAAACAATACACATCAATGTTAACGATTTATTAATTACGATGCGACAGCACAGAGGGCGGAAGTCAAAGATTACACTCAGTGGATACAGAAAGGACAATATGTTTGCATTTTCAACATAATATTGCGTGTAGCAAATTGGTAATATTTGTCAGCATACTTTAAGAATCTTCGCATACTGGGAACACATATTTGCGCTTACGGAGACCTTTGGATTACGAACTCAAGAAACTCATCATCAAACATTGGTCCTTCGAGCCGGATACACGTTTGATGGTGACGCATACTGGATTAATTTTCTTATCTTCGAATTATTTTATCTAGCTGTTAAAACGTCATAAGACCTATGTACTTAAGAAAAATTAGACAGGACAATAGAAATCTCTCACTTTCGTATTTAATCTCGAAAACTAACAGGCATACTCGTACTAGTGATAAGCTATTGTTTATCCATTCTCATACACAATCCTTTGTAGACACACAGGCAACACGCTACGCGTCAACCCATCTCATTCCCCACCTGATCTATGTCAGCATTGCGTGTGCGCACATGCGGGCCCCAGCAGTTATCAGTCCATCTCTGCTACGGACAATTGGTAAAAAAGGCCCCCGACACTAAATTCACAGTAAATTGCTAAAACAGTTGAGTTTGATTCGTCCGATGCGTTTACGATTCCGTACGAAGATTAAAAAAGATTGCTCTTTTTAGTAAATGCGGGTTATTGGATTTTTTTGTTCTGTTTAACGTATTTTTGATTAAGTTTATAGGTAATTGTGGGTATGTTTAGACAATGGTTTTACATCGGTTTCTCCGTGGGGTATTGTAAGGGGGTATCGCCAGATGTGTGAATAACTCACAAAACAACGTGTATCGTTTGTGGTTTTAAACTGTATTTAAAAGGGGTCCCTCACAGCGAGCATTCGCTTCTAATGTATCGTTACAGTGGGATGATTCTGTAAAAATCTCAACGTGAAGACTTAGGTGAAGTGACAGCTGTCATTCCACCTAATGCTAGGGATTGACACGGCGCGTACGTGTTCCAAGCGCGCCTCAAAGAGATGTCAGCAGATGAAGAAGCCCGTTAGGGCCGAGCCTGCCGAGTAACCGGGATTGTCCGAAAGGGTTTCCGCTACCCCGGAACATAAAGGGCTAAGGAAGGAACATGGATGGGTTTTAGTCAGTAAGAGTCTGACACTGCCTTCCGCTCCACCCAGAGGGATCATTTGATGATTTATCAACCTCAAAAAAAAAATGATTCGACACTATTGACAGCTCACTCTAAACTCACTTCTTCTACGTTAGAAAAGCACTACAGAGCTCCGAGCATTACACCTAGTGAAGGAGAGCCGAACACTAGTCAGTAGTAGTCAGGGATGCAGTATTCTATAGTTAATGCTTTAAATCGGATCATAAATGTTACAACCTGTTGTCAAGCTATCCCTAACTGTCAATTTTTCCCAATTGAAAATGAACCTTATTCTTTTGTAATTAAGTTGAAAAACTATCAAAGAAATTTGACAGATTGGGGTAACTTGATGTGCTGGCCTCTGTACACACACAAGTAACAAAATAAAGTCTAACATACGTTAACAAGAAATTGTGAGATCAGTAGCTATTCTATAAAAAAAATAAAATTAGTGATGCAATGGAAGTGTCTTAACAGAAGCAGAAACGGAAACAGATGTCAAAAGTCAATCTTAGCGGATGCGGATGCGGAAGCGGAAGCGGAAGTGTTAATACTATGAAGAAAATACAAATTTTTATTTTTTTCAGATTTGTTTAATAGAATTTGTATTTTGTACTTTTAGTACTCGAAGTTAAACAGAGGTAAATTATATTTAATAAAAAGTAATTTAGCCGCTGTTACACCTTTGAGTCTGTTTCGGTGTTCTTCATATATTAAACCGCCCCCACCACCCCCGCGCTCCTCGCTGTATTCTCCGTTTTGAGTTCTGTTATAAAGTTGCGGAACCAGAAACGGAAACAGAAGTGAAAAAGCTTGCGGAACTTCTGCAGAAGCGGAAGCGGAAGCAGAGTTCTGCTGCAACACTAAAAAAAATATCTCCCCTAGCATTAAATGGAATGACAGCTCACTTCACTTAAGATTTCACGGTAAGGTTTTTAAAGAATCGACCAAAAAGTATGTATTGTGGGTTTCATTTTATTTATTTGAAGAAAGATATTTATCTTTATAAACAGATGGCAAAAAGTTAGTTTATTTCAAACGCCATATTCGAAAATCGATCACCCTATCAATAGTCAAACCAATCTTTATTTATTTATAAATTCAATAAATAAAAAACAAAATTTAATTAAAACATCATCAATATACAATATCGTTTCAATCTAACCCTTCGAATGCGACCGTACAAATTAGAGGCCCCGAAAAAATTTCAATAACCCTCCAGTGGGCACCGATCGGCAATATCAATGACGTTTAACCCTAAACATAATCGAGTCTGAATCGAAACTACCTCAGGGACATCGGGTCTGTTGTGCCCGTAAAATTGCCGAGTATTTTTTGCAATAAAATTGCTCCCTAGCTTTAAAGGGGGTCGTTCACGCCCCGGGCGGTTAAGGGTTACAGAGCTGTGTTGACGTATTCCGAATGATTTCGTGTAAGTAGGTATAATACTGTTGGTAGCAGGTAAGCTATGTAAATGCAAAGCTTTTGTACGTTATCGATATTTTCTTAGCTGAAGCTCTCGGATGTTATTTTTCATGTGTAAATATCTGAAGCTCTATATAGTTGAAAAATTAAATAAGGTAGGATAATAGATAATATTATGTTAGTCGCTAAATCATCCTTAAAAGGAAAAATACGATATGAAATCCTATTATAATGGTTTATGAACTACCTACCGAATACTTCTTAGCATGAAAAAAAAACACATTTACATCAAAAAAACCTAAAAAAACACAACCACACAAAATATATTCAACAACTAACAAAATCTTCAAAGCACAATACAACTTCAAAACGGTTAACCCTTACAATGCGAGAGCATATTTTCCGCGGGGCGATCCCGCGTGTCGCCTAAACGACCCCATAATTGATAAGTAAAGGAAAAGAAGAGTACCGCCTTATACATATTTATGAGATCCTAAAATTGCTACGGGACCATGCGAACGGGAGCACTTGCGCCCATCGCCGTCTCATTATGTTTTTAGGGTTCCTTTGTTATCGCCACTTTGATGTCTGTTACAGAAATCGGCAGAAGGATTTCCTTTAGTTTGCATGATTTCGAAGTTTGGGGGTTAAATTGTGAGTGAAAAATTGCGTGTACGAGTTCTGTTTTTCGGGGAATTTCGTTTTGCAAGTATGATTTTTAGAGGCTTTTGTACGTGAACTCGTAAGTTACGAATATTATTTTCTAGTGTTTTTATGGCTATGAAGATTGTCTTAGTTAAGTCTAACTAAATAGCTATATTTCACCTTTCTAGCATGATTAATACGATTATGTTTAAAGAAATTCATTCGGATAACTCAGTTTTTTTATTATCAATTTTCAAAAAAAGATCGAAGAGTAATCCAAGTGTGAATAAAAAAACAACGCAGCATCTAAACACAGTCCTTACACCACCATACTCCAACATAAAGCGAGTTTATAAACGCTGAGCCCGACGATGCGTTCAAAAACCACAATAAACGGTAACTTTATAGGTAAAACAAGAACGCGACACTCACCTTGCCTCTTTACGACAATAATCCATTGTTGAACGTTTTCTTTGCTCTTTTTATAATCCACACTCGTTTTTGAACGTGCTAAATGAAACGTTTAGCGACGTTCTTATTTTGAATTGTTGTGGGGTACAAAGGACGATATACGGTAATGTGGTTTGAAGTTTTTGCTTGTCGCAGTGGAGGGTTATTTTATTTATTTTTAATGTTAATAATAGTTGATGAAATTGTTTTCATGACGTATTGTAACATCACTATCTGAGCATTTTGTAAAAAAAAAATGAATTGAGAGGTGTTAGGATTGTCTGATCTTGTAAAACATAACCTTGTCTACATGACATTCGATTGTTTTTGCCTAATCTGAGGTTGTCATATTAGTCCATTGAAATGTTACATTAGCTTTGCATTTTTTAGAGGACGCAATTTTATTTTTGGGACATGTTTGGGGGGTCAATAGAAGCTTAACCTCAAGTTTGTGGGGTCGCCACCCTTGTCCCCCGGGCGCCATCTTGGAAAAAGGGTGAAAACACTTTTTTCGCGATATCTCGGAAACAATGCGTCTTACAAAAAAATTGCAAAGACATAATTTGTAGCAAATTATTTTGCCTACAAATATGTAACACAATTTTTTGCCCTAAATTAAAAATTATAGAAGTTATAAGCAAAAAAGGGAGTTTTTTTTATAAAAAATTTCTTCATTGCTCTATAACTTTTTTTTTATACATTTTACAAAAAAAATACTTCAGACCAATCTTGTAGATGATCCTTTGAGGAAAATTTTTCCCTATTTTTAAAAAAAATTCATTTATTAATAACGCTGTTACAGCGCTCCAAAGTTGACCGTGTTCGTCAATGTACATGAGAATCCGGTCGAAACGAAATGTTTAACTTATTTTTGTTTTTTTTTTATTGTAAATATATACTTACAAGAATTTTGTTGAATTAAAAAAACAAATCAAATTTGATCTATAGATCTTCTCAAAACTGCTCTTTCAGGGGTTGGTATTTCTGTCGACCAAGCTGAATCAGATGCATCATGATTTTGTAATTATTGTGGCAGAGGACATTGCCATTCTTGTATTGCTCACGGCATTAGGCACAAGACAGCTTTTTGTTAAGGCTGGGAAATCAACCAATGTCTTCTCCAGTTCTGGGTGGAGCGCGAGGGAGTGTCAGACTCTTACTGGCTAAAACCCATTCATGTTCCTTCCGTAGCCTCTTATGTTCCAGGGTAGCGGTGACCGTTTCGGACAATCCCGCTTACCCGGCAGGCTTGGCCCTAAAGGGCCCCTTCATGTGCTGACATCTCTTTGAGGCGCGGGTGGAACATATACGCGCCATCCGGCACGGGCCTGGTCCTTACGGGCCCGGCTTTACGGGCCCGGGGCGTCTCCCGCGGCGGCTGGGACGGGAGGACCTTTCTCTCTCCCATCCCACCACCTCCTTCGCGAGCATGACTGTTTTGCAGAAGGAGGTGACTGCCTCCCACTCCCTCTCACTTCGGACCATGGCTTGCACCAGGGCCGGGCGCGAGAGGTCGCCGCCGCCGATCGCCTCTACGAGAACACGGCGTGCTCCGCCCAAGTGGAGCACACGGTGGGAATGTGAGGATCACCTCGCAGTGGTAACACCCGGGCGTTTCCACCCGCCTGATTATGTGCAGGAACCTCCCGGAACATTCATGTCCGGTGAGGATCTGCGTCAGGCGGTAGGTGAGGGCGCCGTGACGCCTCTCTAGCCACTCCTCAAAGAGGGGCCTTATCGCCACTGACGTGGCGTGCCCTAGGTACAAGACAGCCTAACATTTATTTTTCAAAACCTTCAAAAGGGAGTACATCTGCTCAGATATAGCCCTTCAAGTTTTATGTATGGAGATCTCATAACACAAAAGTTGCTGTTTTTCATGCTTTTTCAGGATGTGATACAACATCAGCAGCCTATAAAATGGGGAAATGAAAATGTATTAAAATTATGGAGAAACATCCTTAATTAGCTGGTGGTACCGCGCTATTCCATCTTTGCTCACTCTTGTTGGCGAACGTTTTTTTCATATCTTTATACGGCTTTATACCAGCTAATTCAATTGCTGATGTTGTATCACATCCTGAAAAAGCAGGTTTTGAAAAATTAATGTTAGGCTGTCTTCTGCCACATTAATAACAGAATCATGAGATCGGGATGCAGTAAGCGCAGCAGAGACGATGATTGAATCTGCATCTGATTCAGCTTGGTCGACAGAAATACCAACCCCTGAAAGAGCAGTTTTGAGAAGATCTATCAAGTTTGATTTGTTTTTTTAATTTAATAAAATTTTTGTAAGAATATATTTGCAATAAAAAAAACAAAAATAAGTTAAACATTTCGTTTCGACCGGATTCTCATGAACATTGACGAACCCGGTCAACTTTGGAGCGGTGTAACAGCGTTATTAATAAATGAATTTTTTTTTAAAATAGGGAAAAATTTTCCTCAAAGGATCATCTACAAGATTGGTCTGAAGTATTTTTTTTGTAAAATGTATTAAAAAAAAGTTATAGAGCAAAAAAGAAAATTTTTATAAAAAAAATCTCCCTTTTTTGCTTATAACTTCTATAATTTTTAATTTAGGGCAAAAAATTGTGTTACATATTTGTAGGCAAAACAATTTGCTACAAATGATGTCTTTGCAATTTTTTTGTAAGACGCATTGTTTCCGAGATATCGCGAAAAAAGTGTTTTCACCCTTTTTCCAAGATGGCGCCCGGGGGACAAGGGTGGCAACCCCACAAACTTGAGGTTAAGCTTCTATTGAGCCCCCGAACATGTCCCAAAAATAAAATTGCGTCCTCTAAGAAATGCAATATTCGGTCCTTAAATTGTAACATTTCAATGGACTATATAGTAAATCCTTTTCCACTTTTAAACTTTTTCTTAATGTGCTATCTTGCTCTTCCTCGCCTTTTCAAAGTTCGCGTGTGGCGCTCTTGTCTTTCTGCTATTATTCAATAAACAACTGTTAGTTTTTTAAAAGCCTAATTTAATTTAATAAGTGGACAGACAGGGCTTCATAATGGTCTAAATTATGTAGTGCCTAGTATCTAAGTGCACATTATGGTAAAGCAATAAAGATATTGAGTAGAATATTCTAGAACTTTAAATAGCCAGAAGAAGGACTAGTTATTAAAGTCCACAAGAAAGATGATATAATATGATTGCAGTCAAACTGAATTTGACTACAATCACTTTGATTTTACGGACATGTCAGAAGTTCTGTGAGAGGGATTGATGAAAGTATTGCATAATATTTTATAGAAGCTGATCCCGCGGTCTCACCCGCTGCTCGGCTCCTATTGGTCGTATCGTGAAGTTACATAGCCTATAGCCTTTCTCGATAAATGGACTATCCAATACAAAAAAAATTTCAATTCGGACCAGTAGTTCTAGAGATTAGCGCGTTCAAACAAACAAACTCTTCAGATTTATAATATTATAGTATACATTTTTTTTTGTGTTTTCTTAATTTTTTTTCTTTTATATGGGCCTTTAATTATTGTAATTGGTTAACCATTTTTATTAAAGTTAAATAAATAAATGATCCTCCTTCCTATCTACCAACCTGCCATACACTCAGACTAAAACAGAAACAATGTTAAATACGTTTCATTCAAGCTTTTAATTCGCTGTGCTATAAATACCCAACGACATCGCAAACGTGACCAACTCACTGAACAAACTGAAACGTTAATAATAACAGCCAGTAAGTAGTAGGTACCTACTTAATGAATGAACTCATATCAATTCGTATGAGACTACTTGGCACCACATGTCAATGATTCGCTTCCGTTCACTTGTTTTGCTTTTGTTACGTCATATCCTATCGACGATGATTTGTTAGTTTGGTAATTAAATAAAATTACAAGTCATTCTTCATAAATAAAAAAGAAAAAAATGTTTATTTTGCATAAATAAAACGCACATTTCAGAAAAAAAAAGACAATACAGGCATAAAATCACCACCCTACAAAATGACCAAAAAGCCACAGATAACCTAGGATTAGGTTTGTATGACATTAAGAATACACTGCAGCCTATCAAAGGGTTCCTGACACCTCTCAGTTAGGTAAAAAACATACTAATCGTGTTAAGTAATAACAGCCGCACGGATCGATCTACCAGGTTAAGCTACGCGAGCCGCGGTTCGGCCGTGGATGGGTGAGTATCTTTACATATTGATACTCCTCCGTGCCGCGGCAAGCACTTTATGCCGTCCCGGCTGTCATTTGTGGATCTTAGACAGTCGTTACGGGTAGTCGGAAGTCCGAAAGTCTGACAGCCAGTCTTACCGAGGTGTATCCTATTATCAAGTGACTGTCCGGGTTGTTGAGGTCAGCTGCATCCAGTTAGACTGGAAGCCGTCCCCAACATAGTTGGAAAAAGGCTTGGCAGATTGATCTGGGTCCAACGGCCGGCTGTCAGCAACGCATTTTCTTGGTGCTCGGAATGTTTGTAGTTAATATCATAGCAGGGTTGGCTGCCCAGGTTGCACCGGATGTGTATACAGGGTGTAACTGAAAGGGTATCACTACATAGTATAAAGCAAAGTCAATTCCCGCATTTGTCCTAATGTCTGTATGTACGTATGCTTAGATCTTTAAAACTACACAACGGATTTTGATGCAGTTTTTTTTAATAGATAGAGTGATTCAAGAGGAATGTTTATATGTACAGACCCCAGCACCTCAAGGTATCCCAGACTGTCAAAATTTACCAATTGAAAATGAATCTTATGCTTTTGTAATAAAGTTGAAAAACTATCTCCATATAACTTGATGTGCTGGCCTCTGTATAATAACGAATTGTTTTACTGCGAATTTAACGCGTACGAAGCCGTGGGCAAAAGCTAGTATACATAAAAGAATAAATGTATAGAACAGCAGATTTTTTTTGGCGATTTCGGAGTTGTTCCTATAGTAAAAGTTGTGCAGTTTGGTGGTCTGTAACATATGCTTTTGTATGTTACATATACCCTTTCGGTTACACACAGTATAACTACCCGTTACAATAGTAAATGTTTCAATCAATGTAAGCGCAAAGAGTAATTCTAGAACCATAAACAAAAACCCAGACGAATGTATGGGAAACACAAGAAATAGAAAGAACGATAAAACATTAGAAGCCATTCCAAGACTAATTCCGTTCAAAAACAACTAAAAATAAGCAGTAGTTACTGAGTAATTCATACAAATGGTCTATAGAATGCACATATTCCAAGGAATATGTTTTATATCTGTTGAGCCGTCCATTCATGAGCTTCTTTTTAATGACACAAGTGTATAGTGTTAAGAATGTATAGACCTATTTTATTTATATCGAAGAGTTTAAACCACAGATATAGATAGACATAGATAACGCAAGAGCAACTACTTCGCGTGCCTAGCTTACGTACAAAAATCGTAAGTGGTCACTTTCGCGGTCAGTCTGCATCGGTATACCTACAGCGCTAGTCGGATCATCATACATCACTAAATAGTGCTTGTGACGTCATAATAGGTAGTCAAAAAATGGCACGCTTGGTTTTCATACAGATCGTGATACTTGCGTTATCTATGTCTATCTATATCTGTGGTTTTAACCGAACTAAATACAGAGAGATATTGAAGTATGGTGCATGTACAGCGTAAAGTGTTTTCCTCGCAAGATCTGTCAATCCTCGAAGTATGGTGACACTTGATTTCCACTGAGAGCCGTGTTAGCCTAGTGGTAACGGTCAGCGTTCTTTCCTCAGCCCTTTATGTTCTGGGCTAGCGGTGACCATTTCGGACAAACCCACTGACCCGGCAGGCTTCGGTCCTAACGGGCCCCTTCCCTATTTCTGACATATCTTTGGGGCGCGCGTGGAACACGTACGCGCCGTCCGGCACGGGCCTGGTCCTGATCGGACGGTGAGCAACCCATTACTCACCGTCCGCAGGCCCGCGCCTACGGTGGCCGGGAGACGTCACGCGGCTCCCAACGCCCGGAGTGTCTCTCGCGGCGGCTGGATCAAGTAGATTGAAAATACAAAATATTTACATTACGAGATTTTCCACGCTCATAGTCTATTCTATCAACAATAAGCTCTATGGTAAATAGTATGAAACACTTGTAGCAGTTCCAGATCATTAACGTCGCGAACATGTGTCGACTTATCGGGACAGACAGACAGACGGCGCGAATCACTCGTTAAGTAACTGTGGAATATTTTGTTTGTAATGTTTATTATTTTATTTATAACAAGGCCCAGGAAATCCAAGAGATAACTGAATTAAACTTGTTTTTGTTGCTATACAGGTGAAATTGAATTCATAGCCATTATTTTAAGGGGTCATTGTAATCAGCATTATAAACAACTTTCACTATGGGAACAAATCTGAAATCGCGAAAAAAAAATCTGCTGTTCCATACATTTTAACTAGTTATGCGAGCATAATGTATGGAACAGCAATTTTTTTTTTCCCATTATGAAAGTTGTTCATAATGACGGTACAATGAACCCTTAAAATAATGCCCATGAATTCAATTTTATTCTGTATAACCACGCTCATCGTCTCGGCTGTTTCTTACTCCATGCTCTGGATATCAGAACTTCATCTGAACTAACCTTAACTAACCAAAGTTAGTCACTTAAATAAATATGTCAGCCTCCAAGCTCAAAATTCGTCAACCCACATTAATTATCTCACTTCCACAATAACAATGTTTTGTTTAAGGATTTGAAATCATCAAATGACTCCTCTCGCTCTGGGTGGAGCGGAAAGCAATGTGAGTGTGTGTGTGTGTGTGTGTGTGTGTGTGTGTGTGTGTGTGTGTGTGTGTGTGTGTGTGTGTGTGTGTGTGGGGTGTGTGTGTGTGTGTGTGTTAGTTTTTAAGTTTCTTTTTAAAATTATGTATTAGTTTATAGTTATTATGTTTATGCATGTACTCTATTTTATGGGCCTTCATTGCCTGAAATAAAGGATAAATAAATAAATAACCCATCCATGCAGTTCCTTTCTTAACCCTTTGTGTTCCGGGACAGGGGTAACCCTTTCGGGCAATCCCGCTGACCATAGGTACTAACAGTGGTTACGGCTGTTGATATCACTAAACAGTAAACAATTACCCTTCGTCAATAACTAACATCTGGGAATAAGAATATGAGAACCCCACGAAAAATCAAGCTAATTAGAGACACAAAAAATCTAACATTAATCAAACCAAATTATCACTCAATACCCCCACTGGACAAGCATCTAATTAACTAAAATTAATCCATCAACATTAATAAATATTTACCACAGAGCACAAAATATAAAACATAATAAAAATTGTGAAGAAAAAAACATTTGTAAGATACACATGTTCCAGCAAATGCGAAATGTCTCGGTACAGAGATTAATTTCATTAAAGGCCCGGGCACACGTGCCATGACCACACCACACCAAAATGACAAAATGTGGTCAAGCTCTGGTTGCGTGTGAATAGTGTCGCCGGAGCTTCTTGCTGTTGCGTTGTGACTAGTGTTTCAAGACAGCAAGTCGATTCTGTAAAGAGTGTCCATGGAGTTTCTTACCCGTTCTTCTCCATAAGTACCTACGTACTGCTTTGGAATGGGCAACTAGCTTCATCTTTCTGACTGACCGACCCCTTGACAATTCAAAAGTGCCTGTAGTTGGTTTATTTGAAATAAATGCTTTAAGTTTGAGTTTGTACAAATCTCACAGTGAACACTAAGGGGAAGTGAGCGTGGAGATAGATGTCGTTCCACCTAATGCTAGAGATTGACACTTTTGAGAGCTCACTTCACTTACGTTATCACGGTGAGATTTTAACAGAATAGCACTACAGATCTTTGTGTTTGCGATGTGACCGTCCATTAGTGCGTGGTCTTGCTGGTGGTTGCGATGTGGCCGTGACGTGTCTTTGATGTGGTCGGTATCGCTCACACGGTTCGTGGTTCGTGGTTCTGAAGGCCAAATGTGGTCTATGTGAATAAACTAATCGTTTTCATAAAAATTAGCGTCTGTGGACGTGTTGTCGGTGTGGTTGTGGTTGTGGTACGTGTGTTAGGGCCCTAAAAGCAATAGAATTATTCGCACATGTAAATAATAAAGCACAGGAAGTCTGTGTGACATGTGGTGGGGTGTCGATGACCCCCGATAGAACATCTAGACTTAAGATACAATTGCTTTTAAGATTAAATGCTTTAAGTTGAGCCAGTTAACGCTTGAAATTACAATTTTTTGTAACGGAATTAGTTGAGGAATTATTTTGAATTGAGAATATATTTGAAAATAATGGTAATCCTAGATTTTGGAATTGGAATTGACTATTTGAAAAAGTCAAAATGAAATATGAAAACACATCGAAAAAAGACCGCTCGTCTTAAAAACTTCCTTCACCGTACAGAAATTAAATATTATGCGAAGATAATAATTGTAAAATTGTATTTAATGCTAATAAGTACTCCATTTGATTTTAAAAATCTGTGATGTCACATTGTATATTTCATACAAATCACGTGCAAATTCCGCGTATTGACAGTTCATAAAAAATAACGTTATTGACTACCCTTTCAAATACTCAATTGAACGGAATTTAAAAAATGCAATAAATTGCATTATCAAATTTTTTAAACCCTTTTTCTTTTAAAGATAAAAGATAACTTTAAACACACTCATTATTTTATGGCACCTATACAGCTTTGTTTATTAGATAAGTTAGTTTTAGTTGATAGAGTTTTTAGGTGCCTATGTTTTATGAAGGGAATAAAGTTTTACACAAATATAAAGTTACGAATGAAATATCACTTTTACCATTTTAAATGTCCGTTAACAATATTCTGCTCGGTAATAAAAATTAAAAAAAAAATGATTAGGTACGAAAATCAAAATAGTACCTAACCTTTATAAAATAGAAATTTAAAAAAAAACACTACAAAGTAAAAATAATTATAATTTCAGAAGTCTATGCGTCTTTGGTTTTGTATTTTCGTTTTTTGCCAACAACTTCCGAAATTAAGGTTACTTGTAAAAAAGTTTTTATTTTTCACAGATTACTTGGTGGTCAGTACATACCCAAAATAATTTGACAGGTAGTTATTATAACATTCATTCAACTTCATATAGGACCAATCTGGAAGTATTTCCTTTCATACAAAAAAATAATTTTCTAATTCAATTGATAAATGACGGAGTTGGCAACCTCAGGCCAACATTTAAATAAAAAATACAAAGTTATGATTGAGCATACAATTCCAAATTCCTAAACGACACACATACAACACATAATTAATTAATCTACACACAAAGCCAATAACGACCAACCCTAAAACGGCTGCCCAAAGATAACCCTACAAAGTCTACCGGACAAATTCGTCTCTAATTTGTTCACCTACCCGCTGCAAAAAGATAAAATTGTTCCTACTAATGTCACATCTAGATGCAAATTGTTTCGGCCCGGGGGTATTTATTTTAATTCTAATTTCCCGCGGTAAATACCACAAGGGCGGTCGCTCAGCCGCTTTTCCGCTTGAACGTTGAAAACTTTTCCTTTTTACACTTTTATTAAAGACCTGTTAAAGTGACGTTTGGAGTACGCTTTTTAGTTAAATTGGTTGTAAATGTCGTTGGGAAAGGATATTGGCAGCGTTCTCAGGATTATTTCATTTGAGAAGTTTATAAAAAAATTTTTTTTTTTTATATAAGAAAGAGACTGTCCCAAAAAAGTTGGACTGAAATAAATAGTTTCAGTTTCCAAATTAGTGTAGTAGGTATCTATTTATTTATACCTAACAAATTGTATTAATGTCACTATTGTACAGTTTCGCAACATGTCTTATGTCATCCTTGTGTACAGAGGCCAGCACATTAAGTTACCACAATCTGTCAAATTTCTTTGATAGTATTTCAACTTTATTGCACAGACATAAGGTTCATTTTTAATTGAGAAAATTTGACAGTTAGGGATAGCTTGATGTGCTGGCGTCTGTACTTAATTATAGCAACCGCGTGATTATGTAATTTTTTGATAGGGATTTTTTTTTGAGGGTAGGAAGGTGTGCGTTTCGACCGCGCGACCATGGCGTCATATTAAAAAAAAAACCATGCTAAGATTTTGTAAAAATTTGTCAAAGTTGATTCCCAAAACCATAAATTTGTCAAAGTTATGGTTAAAAAGTTATAAGGGTTTGAACGTGGCCGCGCCATCGAAACGCGGAGAACCGCGCGGCCACGGAGATCTCTAAAACTAAACGTTGCAGAGACCTGAAATTCAGGTAAATAACAGATTGAATTTGTAAAAAATTTGTAAAAATATAGAAAAAATTCCCAGGTCAATATTTTAGGAGCTATAAGACTAAAACTCCATGGCCGCGCCATTGAAACGGTGAAGAACACGTTATCGCCGATATCTCGCTGAAAAAGCTTCGCAGAGGTCTGAAGTTTTTTGTAAAACCTAGATCTGAATTTGTCAAATAGTGTAAAAATGCACAAAAAAATCCTAGGTTAATATTTTAGGAGCTATAAGACTAAAACGGTGAAAAACACGTTATCGCCGATATCTCGCTGAAAAAGCATCGCAGAGGTCTGAGGTTTTTTGTAAAACCTAGATTTGAATTTGTCAAATAGTGTAAAAATGCACAAAAAAATCCTAGGTTAATATTTCAGGAGCTGTAGTACGGTATCGCGTAGAAATAGGTCGTGATTATCTACCGAAGAAAGTAAGAGTAAAGCGAGTTTTTTATTGTAAACAACACCTATTAATATGTAAAACTATATAAAACCAGACAAAATGATTTTTTTTTCGGTTTTTATAACTTTTGATACGTCTTGAATATTTCAATAGGGTGACCATGGCTTTTTGTTTACAGAAAACTTTCCACCTATCGTTTTAGAAATCACTAACTGTTCCTCGCAGTTTCACCCGCTTAATGCAAAATTCGAATGAATACTATGCAGAAGTTTTTGTGTTTATCCCGGACAAATAAACAGACAGACCAAATTCTAAAAACTATGTTATTCATCCAAATTTATTCTATCACCTTCAAAGTATGCTCCTTTAGAAACGATACACTTGCGCCAACGAATAATCCATTCATCAAAACATTTTTTAAATGCTGCTTCCGGAATTGAGTTCAGTTCTCGCCGCGAATTCTCCTTTTTCGGTTTCGGTTCAGTTGGAAGGCGCCACTCCGAAGCTTGTTGACTAGTTTGCATGTCAAACTCGTAAACCCACGTCTCGTCACCAGTAACAATGCGTTTCATGAATGTTGGGTCCGAACTGACTCGTTCTAGCATGTCCTCAGCGACTTTCATGCGATTGAGTTTTTGGAGAAAATTCAGATCTTTTGGGACTAGCCGAGCAGCAACATGTTTCATACCCAAATGATTAGTTAAAATGGTACGGATCGGCTCGTGAGATACAGAAAGTTCGGCGGCTATCTCTCTCAGAGTTGAATGGGGATTTTCAGTCACTATTTTCTTCACTTTTGCGATGTTAACTTCAGTTGCAGACGTTGACGGCCTACCAGAGCGAGGCAAATCTTCCATCACATCTCGACCGCTTTTGAACGCTTTGAACCACTCATAAGCACGAGTTTTTGATAAAGTCGATTCACCGTAAGCCTTCTGTAACATTTTCAGTGACTCCGAACACGAAATTCCATTGGCGATGCAAAATTTAAGACAAACTCTTTGTTCGATATTTTTGTCCATTATGAAATTCGCAATACACACTATATATGATATTACTAAAACCAGCACTGTATTTAATATAAATAACAGATGCAACTCAAACTCCGCGCCAAAATGGAAAACAGTTGTGCCAATCTAACAACTACAAAAAAAACAAAAATTTGAATTTGGAACCATAAACAAATCATCCATTCCCGATACTTTTTTGACTGAATGTATACTAGATTATTTGATGAATTATTGTGTACTCAAACACATAAGTTTTGTATAAGACTAAAATCTGCCAGAAATAACACCCTATAAATACCCCATTAGCAGGGTTATATCAGAAATATTTAACTCATGCTTTTCAACATTCACAGTCGTCGTTTTACTTCCTTACCAACAGGAAGTAAAACGACGGAAGAATGGGGTATTTATAGGGTGTTATTTCTGGCAGATTTTAGTCTTATACAAAACTTATGTGTTTGAGTACACAATAATTCATCAAATAATCTTACAGAAATTACGAATGTTGTGTAAAGTTATTTGTTATGGTTCTCGTACTTTTACTCAAAACCACAGTATTTTCAGCATCAAGCAATGATTTAAGTGATTTTAAAAGAAATCTATAATATCTAAATCCATACTAATATTATCTATAAATGCGAAAGTAACTCTGTCTGTCTGTCTCGCGTTCACGGCAAAACTACTGAACCGATTTAAATGAAATTTGGTACAGAAATAGTCCATAGCCTGAGAAAGGACAAGAAGGAAAGTTTTTATCCCAAAAATCCCACAGGAACGGGCACTACGCGGGTAAAACCGCTGGGGACAGCTAGTATATAATAAAATCGTCAAAAATATAGTTTTTAGAATTTGGTCTGTCTGTTTATTTGTCCGGGATAAACACAAAAACTACTGCATAGTATTCATTCGAATTTTGCATTAAGCGGGTGAAACTGCGAGGAACAGTTAGTGATTTCTAAAACGATAGGTGGAAAGTTTTCCGTAGACAAAAAGCCATAGTCACCCTATTGAAATATTCAAGACGTATCAAAAGTTATAAAAACCGAAAAAAAAAACATTTTGTCTGGTTTTATATAGTTTTACATATTAATAGGTGTTGTTTACAATAAAAAACTCGCTTTACTCTTACTTTCTTCGGTAGATAATCACGACATATTTCTACGCGATACCGTACTACAGCTCCTGAAATATTAACCTAGGATTTTTTTGTGCATTTTTACACGATTTGACAAATTCAAATCTAGGTTTTACAAAAAACCTCAGACCTCTGCGATGCTTTTTCAGCGAGATATTGGCGATAACGTGTTTTTCACCGTTTTAGTCTTATAGCTCCTAAAATATTAACCTAGGATTTTTTTGTGCATTTTTACACTATTTGACAAATTCAGATCTAGGTTTTACAAAAAACTTCAGACCTCTGCGAAGCTTTTTCAGCGAGATATCGGCGATAACGTGTTCTTCACCGTTTCAATGGCGCGGCCATGGAGTTTTAGTCTTATAGCTCCTAAAATATTGACCTGGGAATTTTTTCTATATTTTTACAAATTTTTTACAAATTCAATCTGTTATTTACCTGAATTTCAGGTCTCTGCAACGTTTAGTTTTAGAGATCTCCGTGGCCGCGCGGTTCTCCGCGTTTCGATGGCGCGGCCACGTTCAAACCCTTAGAACTTTTTAACCATAACTTTGACAAATTTATGGTTTTGGGAATCAACTTTTACAAATTTTTACAAAATCTTGGCATGGTTTTTTTTTTAATATGACGCCATGGTCGCGCGGTCGAAACGCACACGGTAGGAAGTCATCACATGTCTCCTCCCGCTCTGGCTGGAGCGGAAGGGAGTGCCAGACTCTTACTGACTAAAACCCATCCATGTTTCTTCCTCAGCCCTTTATGTTCCGGGGTACCGGTAAGTACCGCAGGAAAGACGCAGTAGCATAATCATTTAAACAATAATAAAAACCATCCTGACATAATTCTAACATACTATCTGACATAATACCGACATTTCATTTTAAATTTGACTTTGAATTAATTTATTATTTTATTTTAAAACGCGAAAATACTATTAATTTAAAATAAATATACTAAATGCGGCACAATTTAATCTAATTCCCTAATAATATACTCTATAAAAATGTGAATGTCTAGTTTCAAATAATACATTTAAGACTCATACGAATTTATTAATACGCAATTATATTATATAATTATGATAGAAAATGTAAATACCACAAAAGCCATTTTGCTATTTTAATTTAAAATTTCTTTACTTATTAAAAATAAAAATAAAGCACCTTCATCCTCTCTCCTATCAATTAATTTAACTTTGCTGTGCCCGACAGGCTCCATAATTGATTCTATATTTAACATATCAACTGTCTTATGTAACATTATGGAATGCAATAAAGTATTGAGTATTGAGTATTGAGCCTATAATGTTCCCACTGCTGGGACATGTCTCCTCTCTTCGAGAAGGAGTGGGCTGTCTGTCGGCTGTATGGATATTAATAATGAGGAGCTCGTGGCTCAGTAATAACGGCCGCACCTATCAATCCATCAGGTTAAGCCACGCTTGCCGGGGTTGCCCGTAGATGGGTGATCATCTTTACATACCGAGACTCGTCCGTGCCTCGGAAAGTACGTAAGCCGTTGGTCCCGGCTGTCATTTGTGCATCTTTGACAGTCGTTACGGGTCGTCAGAAGCCCGAAAATCTGAGAGCCAGTCTTACTAAGGGGTATCGTATTGCCGAGTTATTGGGTTGTGGAGGTCAGATAGGCAGTCGCTCCATGTAAAATACTGGTATTCAGCTGCATCCGGTTAGACTGGAAGCCGACCCTAACATAGTTGGGAAAAGGCTAGGCAGATGACACAATATGGAATAGTAAAGTTACCGCTGAAAGACAACAGCCACTCCGTCACAGCATCGCACTAATTTCATGTAGTTAATGTCTTAGAAACAAGTTTAGTTGCGACAAAACTTCCTCCTTTCCTTTGAACACTGCAGTTGTAAAAACTACAGTTGCCAGTTAAGTAAATTGTTGCTTAGGTAAAGCGAAAATTATTTTTGAAATAATCATGGTTTGTGTCTGCTATTTGCCAAGAAAAAAATTCAATGAAATTGGAGAAAATGCAGAAAATTGGTTAAATTGGAGAAACGAGTGTGCGTTACCCTGTAGACGCTCACACAAAACCTCAAATTATGATTATGATTCACCGAAAGATAACATTATGATGCGTTTAAAAAAGCTAAAAAATACAACACACGGGTAAAATAATAATTAATGATGATGTAGAAAATGAAACACAATAAAATATTAATAACCATAATAAAATAAATAAAAATAAAAAAAACCTTTTATTCCATGCAATGACACAATATTTTTTTTTACTATTCTGAATTTCCTAAAGGTAAATTAATATTATTTTTAGGGTATTCACATTAAAAACCATAAAATGTAACAATTCTTTCCTCTTCAAGATTTCCGAAGATCTTACGAAAAAGCGCTCTAATTCACTGAAAGCGCTTAAATTACAGGAGCCAGTTGAAATAAAATTTTGACTGTGAATTAAAAGTAAACATTAGAACCGGGTAATTCTGTAAAACGCCGCTCGTAGGCGAAGAGCAAATGATTTTTGAGAGAACTACCCGCTTGTTGTTAAGCTTTTGGGGTAATTGTGGGGCCAGAGTAAACGCGATTCAGGTGGAATTCGTAAAATGTGGGAAAAACATAGTTGTGGTCAAAAAAGTCAAATCTTTTATTTGAAATGGGCAGGCACAAGAAAGGCACTTTTGAACGTGAAAGTGTAAACTTAGAGATCGATAATTTAACAAATCGTTTAATCGGTCTAATCAAAATAATGTTCGCTTTTTTTTTAGGGTAGGAAATCATCAAATGACTCCTCCCGCTCTGGGTGGCTGCTGCATCAATGCTTCCACAGATCTGCGGGCTTGTCCGTAAGGGTTATTACCGCTACCCCGGAACACAGAGGGCTAAGGAAGGAACATGGATGGGTTTTAGTCAGTAGGATTCTGACACTTCCTTCCGCTCCATCCACCGCGAGAGGAGTCATTTGATGATATCCCATCCTTAAAAAAAAAGTGATTCCACAGAGAAGAATGAATGAATGTGTCATATCTTATTTTTTTTATCTATGGCGATTTTTTTTAGAATCATCAGTCTTTCAAAAGACGATTAACTTCACACATCACAATTTTTGATATGTGAAGTTGAATTAAGTCACTCAGCTCCTGAATATATTCCGATTTTTTTCTAATATTTTTTCATAAGACTGTTTCTCAGAATTCTCAGAATAAACTCAAAGAAGTTATGACAATGAAACCATTTCTCAGGCACTTTTGTATCATCAAAGGAGGCTGTCATTCAGAAAGATGAAGCGAGTTACCCATTCTAAAGCGACGTTTCTATGAAGAAGAACGGGCAAGAAACTAACTCCATAGAATTTATGGAAGGTAGACGCTTGCGCTCTCGCTGTTTTTAAGGCCCCCGTCGTAATGTTTCGTATTAATTAACTCAGTATAATTAAAGTGGTATGCGCAACACTGGCCCGGTCGGTTTTCCAACGTTTTTTGATCCGGACACCGTGCACGGGCCGTACACGGTTTTACATAGGTAAGGCAGGTAAGTTCGCAAAGTTCTGCCCTAATTAGGTTGAAGTAAGAAAGTTAGTGTTTAGTTTAATGCGATTAGTAATTTTAGTGTAGGTGGGCATTTGTAGGGTTAAGTTGCATTCGGATGTAAGGTGGTCTAAATTATTTAACTAATTATCAACAACATTTTTTTTTAATTTTCTACAATTTTTCTGTAATTTTAATGGTGTAAACATTAAAAAATACTATTCTACTCTATTCTGTATTGTAATAATTTACTGCCAAAGTTTACTATTTTTTATTTAATTTTTATTTACGATTAAAAGATTTCAAGAAATAGTTACCTATCCCATATACCTACTATGTAACAAAAAAAAAAAAAGGGTTTCCAAATATTTTCCCATAATCTATCAGTAGGTATCAAAATTATTTTTATGCATTTTCTAGATAACTTTTCAACTAGCAACAAATTCCCAAATAAAAATGCAACACAGAGCAAAAATTAACCAAAATAAAACCAGCAACATGTTTATCTAGTTTTTAACGCCAGTGCTGCACAAAAAACACTCAAAAGAAAACACAGAGCGTACACAGTGTCCAGTTGGAAAACTTACCGAGTACCCTTCAAAATGGTAGGGTTAATAAGCTTCATCTTTATGACCCCGTACAAAATTGCTCAGAGTTTCTGACACTCGCTTTTGAGTGGCCGTTTGTGTAAATGACCCTCAGATATTTTGAATTTTAAACTGTATTAAAATGAGCGAAGGATTGGGAGCTCAGGTTGATGGTTTGCGCTAAATTTTATTAGTACAGCTGCGGTTGTAAAGGGTTGGTTGTTAAAATCTTATGTTGGTAATTAAAAAATAAGTAATGTAATTTTTTTTTTAATTTTGAGGTTTTTTTTTATTTTTATTTTATGATTATTTTAATACTTAAATAAATAATATAAAATATATAATTAGTTATGTACAATTAATAGGTCTTAACCTATGAAATTGCACATATTAACTAGTATGAAGGTCGATATCTTTTATAATAATTTCAAATTCAAATTAATTTTATATACAGCATGACATTTTTTTTTTTAAATCAGTTTCCTAGCGATTCGTTTTACTTTTTATGGCTGTTCTTGTAACTATGATCAAATCGAAATTGCTATCTATTTCGTAGGAAAAGACCTAATAGATGTACTTATAGGGAAAAAAAGTAAGAGCTCATTGGGCATCAAAAAAGTCGCCACGTTGGATGGAAATGCTGATACCTTGACCTAAAAAAATCGTAGGAAAAGACCTAATAGGTACATAGGAAAAAAAGTAAGAGCTCATTGGGCATCAGTGCCACGTTGGATGGCAATGCTGATTCAATAACTTAAAAAAAATCTTTGTAGCTGTATTTTTTTGAAGGTTATTGGGTGTTATCACTTACTGATTGCGCAACTTTTAAATAAGTATAGGTTAACATAACTATTAAGATACAAAAAAAAAGTTCAGTTGAAAAAAATCCCAAGAAAACAAAAGATCTAAAAAGAAATCATAGATACCTTCCATCCTAATAAATTCTGATTCCTGACCGCGCACACTTTTACGACTAAATCCCGAAAATCAAACGTCCGAAGACCGAATTACGATTACGATTTTCATATTCCACGTTTTTCCTGAGCTCCCCGACTAGAATCGAGGGGATGATCAGAATAATGGGATTTAGCTGCGAGATTATGCCAGGATTATTTTGCACTGAGTACCTAGTAAAAATTTTCCGTAGCTCACTTGAAATAAGGGGCGTCGCCAATTCAAAAGTAACCCTACAACTGCTGACGTAAGGTTGGAATTGGAATTGGGTAGAACAGTTGGGAATTTCATTTTGTCCCGAATAAAAATATCCCATACGACGGCTTTGCTTTATCATTGCGAAGTGGAGGTGTAATTAGTTTTCGCAAAGCAAGCTCTGCTTCCTTATTCTGGGATTTACGGCGCCCTTTGTCCGGCATTGTTATTTTTTTTTCAAGGTAATAATTTATTTATAAAGTATTTTGGGGAAATATGGAGATTTAACGGTGGAGTTTTCGCACCTGGTTTCTGTTTGATTTGAATCGTAATTATGCGAGAAACATAGTAGGTTCAATTTTATGTACGATTAATTCACTAAGAATTTTAACATTGTTACACTACACAAATCTTGATAGAATTGAAAATTTAGTTATGGCAAAGTACACACCTAAAAGTTTCTGAAAAAAAGCATATATGTTTTTAATAACGTCAATACTCTCTAAGAATCAAATTCAAAATATAAATTAAACAATCATACGGCCATACTATTTCATCATACTATTATTTACTTAAAAAAAAATCGCAAGCAATCAGAATACGCGTGCGTAGGCGCGTCAGGATTAGCGTCCCGTATTCGGGGCCATCCGCTGTGAAAAATTGAAGCTTTCATTGTTTTAAATGTCGGATCGTGACGGCAAGCTTACTGCGTCTGTCCACGGATAATTGTATCATCTTTTGACGAATTCGCGAATTCGTTGTGTTATTAAAACGGATCCGAATCGTGTTTGTTTTCGGAGTTGGTGATTTTTGGAACCAGCGTTTTAGGGTTAGACGTTATTTTCGATGGAGAGGTGACTGAATACTTATTTGTTAAGAATTAATAAAGTTTCAAATTGTTTTTTTTTTATTATATTGCCAATAAAAATAAAATCAGGACAAAAAAATAAAAAAAATGCAAAGCTCAGTATTTCTTCGGGGCTAGCAAAATTTTGTTTCATTTATTTTACAATGCCTATAATTTATGTAGAAAAAATGGAATGGAACCTTCCAATTCGAATTTGAATTCTGACGGACGGACTCCTTGACAATTTTAAAGTGAAAAATTTAAATAAATGCTTCGAGTTTGAGTACCTACATAATTATTTCTAAACATGCTTAAAATATTATTTTTTTGCAATTTTATTATACTACTTATGGGTAAACAACTAAGGCGGTGGACATCAACTTATTATTTTTTAATACATTAATACATGAAGTACCTACCTATGTAGCAGTATTAAAAAAAATACTTATTACTTAATAACTATTTATTACAATGACGGCACTGAAAAAAACATTGTTGTTAAGTTAGTGTCCACCGCCCATTAATTATTAACAAGAGAACAAAAGATCGATTTAATACAGCTCTTACTGAGTAAGAGCGATAAAGTGCGAAATATAATGAACAGGTCTTCCATAATCTATCTACGTAGATATTATGTGTCTTCAATCATTTAAATTCACAAGTGCTTAAATAGGTGGTAGGGACATCAACGCGCAACCTAAAAAAACATCTGCTGTTTCCTACAAAACTGATAAAAATGTATGGAACAGCTTTTTTTATGACTGACGAAAAATTTCAAGTCAAGTGGTCCGGAATAATTTCCTGAATCTATGGTAACAACGTTGTGCATAACCACACTGATTTTTTTGAAGAAATGTTCAGTTAATTGTAAGTAGTTTTAATTTTACAAAAAAAACAAAAGAATTATTTCTTTTATTTGCTTAAACATTTGTTTTGGTTCAATATATTTTGTAAATACTTATGCGGTTCTTCATTAATTTATTATCTATTAAATTAACCCAAGAAACTTGTCCGAATCAATTCCTACATACAAAAGGTATCAATAAACAAGACTGCTAACAAATACGACACACCTTACCATTCATATCAATATCCACATACTTATGCGAGTGAACGCGAATTTTTTTCCAGCGAAAAATTGCTCGCGTATAAATGCATCGGTAGTACAATAAAATCCATCACGAATCATATTATTGTGTTACCTATACAAAGTGATTGTCACTCGGGGCACATGGCGGCTTGCGACGCCCGAGGCGGGGCTTATCACACCACGCCCACAGAAAAACGGCTCAAGCGATAAGGTCGAAATCACTATGGAGATTCTAGAGATTTTCGGCTTTACAGAACAGAAAGCCGCGAGAGCGCGCCACGAGTGTGTGTCTGCCTTAAAACATAGTCGCCACCCGCGCCGGGCGCACGCTCGCCATTCCAAATTCGAACACGAATTTTTAAATTCGGTATTCCAAATTTTGAACGTTTGATCCAAAGTCGGTTCTTAGAAATTAAAGTCGGTTCATAGGTTTTGAGTGTTATGCGTCAGAGGCCGTAATTTTTTTGACAATGGAAGTAACGATGGCTCCGATGCCCCTGGACTTCTCTATGGTGAGGAATGGAAGTGGTTCACCTGGTTCGCTGCGGGAGGGATCCCCGAGGCCTATCTCCAACAGCGCGTTCAGAGTTGTCACCCCGAAAGGTAGGAAAAATCTCTTTAGTAACTGCTTGTAAAATGTTTTGTTTTTGTTTTGATTTTTTTGGTAAAAAATTGTCATTGCTAATGAAAATTAATTGAAAACCTATAGAAAGAATCTTAATAAGAACCCTACGATCTAGGAAATAAATATCATCAATACCAAACGCCTGAATATTAAACTGGTTGGCCAAAGAAATTGTTTACTTTTGTACCGCTTTCTTGTTGTAATTTGTTTTTGATAGTGAACTAACAAAATGTTTGCAAACAGTCAAGTAATACTAAAAGTATTCATCTTATTGGTTGAAATCAGGCTTCTTACTTCATATTTTGTAAAAATTTATCGGTTGCAAGTTAGTAGTGACAGCAAAGTTTTAAAATATAGGTTGTTTTATGTGTAAAACATTACCATAATGTAAATTATTCTTCTTCTTTTCGTGTGGTTAGTGACTAACCTGGTATCAGAGTTTTTATGCTGCCCATGGGCCTCTGACTTAGCTTCATATACTGTTGAGAAATATCTCTCAGACATGCTGGTTTCCTCCCGATGTTTTCCTTTACCGATTTATAACCAAGTGATAATAATACACACACAAGTAACAAGTCATTTAATGCACACTTTAAATAGCAATTGCCCTTGTCTTGGTAATGGAAAATAATAAGTTTTTCTCGGAAAATGGAGACATGAAAGCTTTATTACGCTCTGAAGAAAAGTGAGTCCATTCTGATCAGATTCTAATCGGCTTACCAATGAATAAAATATTGCATAACTTCTTCATAGAGCTACTGATTAATCTTGAGATTATTATTTCAAGTATTCAACATGCTTTTATAAACTGATTATTTGAAATTATAGGTCTGTATTCGATTTTTTGTGATAAAAGTTTATTTTAAAAAAATAGCCTTTTTTTACGTTATATTTTGAAACATTTATATTTAGATACAATGAAGAATAGTTAAAGTGTTAGATGCCTATCAACTTCAGTAAAAAACTTTTCAGCAGTTTTTTATTAACCAATCTTTACAATGATTACAGTAAATATACCAAACAGTACCTAAGACCTAAAACTAATATCTATTAAAAAAAATATTTTTAATAAAAATAAAAAGACAGTTTTAATAATCTGATATTCTGACCATACTTTGCTGTCGAAATTTTTCCATACAAACTTTTCAGCAAACAATAGGTATTGCCAGTAATGGGCTAAAGGCCCAATTTTGAATTAATATTACATTCAAAATAATCCCATTCCTCTATGAGCTAGCTGATCACATAATCAATACGACTGTCAAAGGAAACTTAATTGTCACCCCTCGACCCTTGACAAATGACACCCAACCATTATTATGAGGTTATTGGGTGCTGCTATACATTTAATTAAGTTATAACTTGATCTATTGGGAATTCAAACCGTTATCTAAGTAGTTATTAGTGATTAGTTGTAGGTTTGGAAAGTTAATTTTCTAGTATTATTATTATTTTAGTATGGTGTACAAAAAAATAATTAAGTACTTACTTATAAATATTTTTTATTCTGTTATTCATTTTTATTATGTTGCTAAATTAAAACAAAATTTAGTATACACATTTTAATAAATGAAATGAAATAGACTTGTTTATTCTGTGAATTCTGAGATTTCTGTAAAAATTCTGTTTATAGGATAAAAGAATCAATTTTACGCGACATATAATGGATGCTAGATGGAGTTGACATTACCTATTTGAATACCCAGAAGAAATAGAGAAACAAACTCAGGTGTCAATATCTGGGTAAGCGGGATTGTCCGAAAGGGTTACCGCTACCCCGGAACATAAAGGGCTAAGGAAGGAACATGGATGGGTTTTAGTCAGTAAGAGTCTGACACTCCCTTCCGCTCCACCCAGAGCGGGAGCAGTCATTGGATGATTTCCCAGCCTTAAAAAAAAAAAAAAAAAAAAAAGGTGTCAATATTTGGAAGAGTAACAGAAATTATTTTATTATATTATATTTACTTAAATTTTTATTTATCTGAAAGATTCAGAGCCTCCATGAAAATAATAGTTTTAAGAAAAAGGTTCAGTTCTGTTTAGTCCTGTTCAGTCTGTTCCTGTACTGATCAGTTGTTTGATACAGGATTGCCAGAAATGCTTAGTACCTATGTTATGATAATCACACTAATATTATAAAGGTGAAAATTTGTGTGTGTGTGTGCGTGTGTTTATGGTTTTCCGTCCTTCACTCAAACGGTTTTTGATGAAATTTAGCACAGAGGTAGGTTATGTTAATGGATTAACACATAGGATATTTTTTATTTTGGTAGTATGTTCCCTTGGGATAGTTTTCGACATCCACGCGGGCGAAGCCGCTGTCAGTAGCTAGTCTTTTTATAATTGTAAGCACAATCATTGTTTTAACTGTCTCGCATACTGATTTCTTCGGGTTGACGTTTCAAATACATACATGTTAACAACACCAAAAAGTTTGATTAGATTATGGTTTGCAACCTTACCTTAACATACATACGCTGCTTCCCTAATGACTCAATTCGGTAGTGTAGTTGATAAACAATTCAGGAAATAATGTATAGGTAACATTTTTATACCTATGGAAAAAAAAAACAATTAGCCTAGCCTCTTCCCAACTATGCTGTGTTCGGCTTCAAGTCTAACCGGATGCAGCTGAATACCAGTATTTACATGGAGTGACTGCCTATCTGACCTCCACAACCCAATCAGTAACTAGGTAATACAATATCCCTTGAGATAGACTGGCTGTCAGACTTTCGTGCTTCTGACGATCCGTAACGACTGTCAAAGATGCACAAATGACAGCCGGGACCAACGGCCTACATGCTTTCCGGAGCACGGAGGAGTTTCGATATGTAAAGATGGTCACCCATCCACGGACCAACCCCAGCAAGCGTAACTTAACCTGATGGATTGATAGGTGCGGCCGTTCTTACTGAGCCACGAGCTCCTCATTATTAATATCCATGAATTACAAGATAAATTACAAACGTATACCGTTACGCTCAGTGAACAACATGAGAAAAGATTTGACGGCAACCAAATTTGCAGTTTCTTAATGCCAGAATAATACCTATTTTTGAGTGATTCAAAATTAGCTTCATTATGAACATCATATACCATATCAAAATGGCTACATTTTCCTCCATACGTTCACAGACGGACCGTCTAATTCTGATTGGTCAAAGGAAATTAAAGTTCTCACACGATACCTGAATACCAGCATACAAAGGAACCGATACCGGATACCGATACTCTAGGCAATCCAAATATTAATTCAGAATTTCCATCCTCCGTTCATGGAAGATGCAAAATTTTTATTCTACAATTCCACTGTTTTAAATTGCTGGAATTCGAATTGGGTTGAATTAGAATTGGAACTAGTATTATTATTTATTAGCGACCCGCACTGCTTTGCACGGTTTTAACAAAAAATCGAGATTTCCTTATAATAACTATGTAAGTTTATTACTAATGTTAAATACACCTAAACTTTCCGGAAAGAAATTCTATCAATGATCAAAAAACGCATCAAATCCGCAACAGCGTTTAGAAGAACAACGTGGTAACGCGGATAGATACGAAAAGCGAATTTAATTTATAATAATAATAAAATTGTGTCACGTATGCATAATTTCTTTCTAATACAGTTATTTGGCTTGGTTCCAAATTCAAATTCATTATTTCGAACTAAGTGTACAGAATTTTGAAGATGTCAACAATAGATAGGTTTTTAGAACTTAGTTGCATGTTATAAGGCATTGCAATTTAAAATAAATATTTATAGAAATAAAAATAAAACATACACACTCAATTTTACATTTGTACAGTTTGTTTATGGTTTTTAGCAATTAAAGTAATAGAACACGTTTTCGAAAAATATCGTTTCTTACACATAAAATTGAACCGGACTATTGACAGCATCCTAACCAATATTATAGTTGCGCAAGTTGTATTACCTTACACGCTAAAATGTCTGAACGGATTTGAATTAAATTTGGAACATGGATAGACCATAGTCTAAAGAAGGATATAGGATATTTGTCATCCTGGACCGCAGGCGAAGTTACGGCAACAACTAGTTATTATAAATAAATAAATGAAAAACAGGATTGATTGAAATATTTCTAGTATTTTTCGCAATGTCTAAGCTGATATCACGTATGTCGGTACAAAAAAGTCTAAAAACTCAACGACTTCATAGTTTCATGTGGTGATCTCAATAATATAAATGAAATATTATTTCTTTTAACTTTAATTAGCGTTGTACTAGGTCGAATAATTCACCATGCAAAAAAATGTTGAATTTTATTTTTCATAATTCCATGCCAAAAATATAACACTTTTAAAGATAAGCCTTACTGTTATCAATGTTAATCCTAGCTTTACTATTATTTTATAAATTTTAATAGGCACGTATAAGGAAAATAACAATAATGTCGTGATAATTAACAAATCTCATCCATAACGTGCGCTACAAGTCGCCATAGTTAGATATTGTGAGTAATTCAATAGCGGTTAAGTGGTAAATCAAAAATAATTTTAATAATAATTGTTATATTAAATAATGGCGACATTAAATTAGACAGGAATGATAGAAAGGAAAAAATTTCACTTCACACATTTTGAAATGATGATGATTTGAGATGATGAAAAAAAAATCAGCTGTACCATACCTACATTTTGACGAATTATGCGAACATAAATGTGTTTTTTTTTTTTCATATTTCAGAGTTGGTGCCATAGTCAAAATTGTTCATTTCCATGAGTACTATACCCCCTGAAAGTATGTCCCTCGTTTAACCTAACACACTGTTTATTACCTACATTAAATTGAAGACTAAAGTTTATTAGGTAGAAGTATTATCGGAAATAAATGTAAACAGTTTCAAAATCAATGGAACAATTAAACAAAACCAAAAAGTATCGATACAGATTTTTTTTTAACACAATTGACATTACAACCCCTTCTTCGTTCGCTCTGACACAAAAATAATACAAAATTTAAAAAAGGAGATCCTCAACCAGCACTCCAATCAACCCTGCACCGGCCACGAAAGGGCAAAAAGCACCCACAGTACAATAGCACCGTAACAGTAATCCGGCGGGTCCTTTAGACCCGGCACGCGCCTTAACCCTCCGCATTCTAAATGTTAGCTCGATTGTTAAATTACGAACATTTTTAGCGGATTACGAAATTGTAATTATTTTACGCGTATTTAAACTTTTGATAAGAGATAAATTAACATACGTATTGGTATTTAAAAAAAAATTGAGATAGGAAATGAAATGTGATTAATTAAATTTTACAAATGTAGGTAAAGCTTAATAATTTCAAATAACTTTTGAATAGGTGCAGACGTTTTTTAAGAAGACTAAGACTTTAAATAATATGTAAAGGATTTGTTTACCTACTTAGAGTTACAAAGTTTCCTTAACTAGGCAAAAAAAGGGAAAATATAAAACAAAGGATTGGTCTTTTGATACGCGATTCATAATAATTTAAAAAACCGGCCATTAGCGAGTCGGATTCGCGCACGCAGGGTTTCTATAAAAACGGGAAAAAAACACGTTTGTTGTATGGGAGCCCGCTTTAATATTAATTTTATTATGTTTTTTAGTATTTGTTGTTATAGCGGCAACCGAAATACATCATCTGTGTAAATTTCAACTGGCTAACTCTCACGGTTCGTGAAATACAGTCTGGTGACAGACGGACAGACAGACGGACGGACGGACAGACAGCGGAGTTTTAGGGACCCGTTTTACCCTTTGGGGACGGAACCCTAAAACAAAAACAATATCAAAATTATTTTAAAAAAATATATAAAGAAAATTCTAGAAAGTTATTTAGTTACTTACGTAAATACAGACGCCAGCACATCAAGCTATCCTTAACTGACAAATTTTCTCAATTAAAAATGAACCTTATGTCTTTGCAATATAGTTGAAATACTATCAAAGAAATTTGACAGATTGTGGTAACTTGATGTGCTGGCCTCTGTACGTTGAAATTCGATTCTTATAAGTAGGTAAACAGAAAAACCACGCAATCTCATTAAAATCAATGTCTAGTTGCGTGTCGTATAGAAATAATGGCAAACCCAATAACGGCCGGTGTTCGATCAGCCAAATCCGATTATGTCTGGGATCAGATGTCTCGACAACCGACGTGGATATTACACACAATCCGGATAATATCATCTTAGATATTAATTGCTTTCTGTAATCTGTTTGCAAGATTTCGTTGATTATTTTCGTAGAGATGCTGTACTTAATGCTACACTTAGTATGTCATGGTTTAAGCAGGATATCTTATACAGTGTGTTAGGTTAAACGAGGGACATACTTTCAGGTTGTATAGTACTCATGGACATCAACAACTTTGTCCATGGGACTTACTCTGAAATATGAAAAAAAGATATGAGCTGTTTCATACATTTCGTCGAATCATGCGAACATAAACGTACTGAACAGCTGATATTTTTTTCATATTTTCAGGTATATTTCCATAGTCAAAGTTGTTCATTTTTATGAGTACCTATAGTATCCCCTGAAAGTATGTCCTTCGTTTAACCTAACACACTGTACATCTTGGGTTCGGGCATAAGGCGGTATACGGAAAAAAATAGACCACATGAACATTGAATATTTGCTTCATTTAGTAGTCAAGGAAATTTTTGTGTGCTTATTAAAATTTCATCCTAAGCCAATCGCAGTCCACTGCTGGACATAAGGCTATGGCTGCGGTACTAAGCGAAAGGGTTACCGTTACTCCGGAATATAAAGGGCTAAGGAAGGAACATGGATGGGTTTTAGTCAGTAAAAGTCTGACAATCCTTTCCGCTCCACCCAGAGCGGGAGTCATTTGATAATTTGCCACCCTCAACAAAAAAACGGCTGCGGCACAACACTGCCCTCCGCCTGCCGCATCCAGTCTGTTCCAGCCACTTTTTTATGGTCGCCGGTCCATCTAGCTCTAAAGCATCCCACCCTCACTAGGCCTTCCGCTATACAGCTTCTACTTCAGGACTCGTCTGCTCCACCGGTCATCGGTGCTTCGAAAAACATGGCCAGCCCACTTCAGCTTACGTACTCTGCAAATTTTGCAGCACACATAATTGTCAATTAACGATTTACTTCAGCATGCAGTACCTAAAACGATTGCTTTAGTTTATTTTTGTTAAACGTTCATGAAAGTCACCTTTTTAATAGTTCGAAAATATTTTTAGTTTTTTAAAATATCCCTCATTTAAACATAATCCAAACAGATTTTTCATCACAATACAGCTTCAGAAGCCTATATACAGATTGTATGACGATCTGACGATTGCTTTAGTTTATTATTGTTAAACGTTCATGCAACTGACCTTTTTAATTGTTCGGGTAGTTTTTTATTCTTTAAAATATCCCTCATTTAAACATATCCAAACAGATTTTTCATCACAACACAGCTACTGAAGCCTATACATCTACAGATAGTATGAGGACCTGATTTCTGTGCGCGGAAGTGCACACCGCACAGCCGATCCATCATTCTGGATGGAAATCTAATTTGTTACATTCGGCACTACTAGTAGGGCCCCTAAATGAATTACCGTCGACACGCCACGCTACTGTGCTGTGCGATTTATTTTTACCAATGTCATATGTGATGTTACGCATCTGTGCGGAGAAGAAATGTTTGTATCTTATGTGTAGGTAGGGTTTGTTAAGGTTTTTGAAGATAATAATGAGATAGAATCAGAAATTGGGACAGTTAGTCAAAATGGTACCTACATTTTCAAGGAGTTTAGAGTTTGTTTGTTTAAACGCGCTAATCTCTGGAACTACTGGTCCGAATTGAAAAATTATTTTTGTGTTGAATAGTCCATTTATTGCGGAATGCTATAGGCTATGTAACATCACGCTACGACAAATAGGAGCCAAGCAGCGGGTGAAACTATGCGAGAGCAGCTATTAAATAATATGCCGTACGGTTCTTATTATTAAAATACCTTAAAGTTTCTCATAAATATATATCTATATATATAAAAGAAAGTCGGGTTTGTTCCCTTCGTTATAACTCGAGATCTGCTGGACCAATTTTCATGGTTTTTGTTTCGTTGGATTTGTCTCCGCCCTGAATAGCAGAATACATTTTTTTTTTTTTTTTTAATTTATTTTTAGGTAGTGTAGGTAGGTAGGTAGAGTGGGTAGGTAGGTAGGTAGGGTAGGTAGGTAGGTAGGTAGGTAGGTAGGTAGGTAGGTAGGTAAGGTAGGTAGGTAGGTAGGGTAGGTAGGGTGGGTAGGTAGGGTAGGTAGGTAGGTAGGGTAGGTAGGTAGGTAGGGTAGGTAGGTGGGGTAGGTAGGTAGGTAGGGTAGGTAGGTAGGGTAGGTAGGTAGGGTAGGTAGGTAGGGTAGGTAGGGTAGGTAGCTAGGTAGGTAGGGTAGGTAGGCAGGTATGTAGGTAGGTAGGGTAGGTATCACAGTTAAGACAGGACAACGTCTGTCGGGTCAGCTAGTTGTTTATAAATACAAAATAGGTTAAAAATAATACATCCGTTTTCCGCTTCCTCATTCTATTTGGGGAAGAACTGTAGCATACTAAACACAACAACAGCCATGAATTAATTGTTGAAATGAACTATTCCATTCACAACATTTCAATTAAAAAGCTTACCATCTAAAATAAACAGAGAATCATCCGGGCGTCTATTACACCATTGATAAAGGACAAAAAAAACCATGCGAGCATCAATTGCGGAGCAGACGAACATGTGTTACTCGCGACAAAACGACGACATTAAAATCGCACGTCCTTGGCAACATCCTACATCCGCTTCTCACAGTTAATACTGCACGCATTAAATCATTGCGTTACGGTCATAAAAATTACAATTCGTCCGCAGTTTGGACCAAAAAAACAAAAATCTAAAGGGTTTTGGAGAGAAATTGTATGAGAGACAGAAAAACTCGAATCAGTAAAAGATAGTGGAAGGTATATTAGTTATTAGGTTTTATTTTGGAAAAAGAAAGCATTGGATCCCTACATTTCGATATTTTATCGTTTATAATAGCGTCAAACATGCATATAGTTCAATAGTTTTTGTGAGTATTCAAAAATTACTAGGCATACCTTTATTTAACTTCAAACGAACTTTAAATGTAATAGGGATTATGCCTAGGTAGAAAAAATTAGTTATTTTTAGTCCGTTAATCAGATAATAAAAAAATATTTGACACGTAGGTATTTTTTTCTTTATCATATTAATAGAAAATGACTTAGACGGTGGGGAGTGGGGGCTCGCTACTACACAAGTAAGTATGAAAATTACATACTTGTGTCGTCATGCCACATTTTAATTCAATGTATAGACGTAATCTTTAGATTACGTAAAATAGAAAAAAACGTGTCCAATACGTGGACTAATTAAAGAAAAAAGTCATCATCCCCATTAATCTAAAACATAGGAATGAAAGCTTAAAACAAAAAAATTCGTCCCATATTTCAACGGGACTTCATCTCAGGATTAGATAAACGATAAAGATTCCAGGGTCGCCATTACGCTAATGGGGCACACGTGGCCGGATTGGCAAATCCCTTCGTCGTGTGAAGGCGATTTAGTGCCCAAATTAATTATTAATGGACCCTTTGATGTGGTTGGACCAACAAGCAGATGATTAGTTGATTGCGAGAGATTTTTAGACTCTCAAGTTTTCACACACTTTACTGCTGAAGGCATTTGATATATCACTACATAATATCAAACAAAGTCGCTTTCTCTGTCCCTATATCCCTGTATGTATGCTTAAATCTTTAAAACTACGCAACGGATTTTGATGCGGTTTTTCTATACTAATATTATAAAGAGGTAAAATTTGTAAGTTTGTATGTAGGGGGTAATCTCCGGAACTAGTGATACAATTTCAAAAAAAATTGCACTGATAGAAAGCTACATTATTGCTGAGTGCTATAGGCTATAAATTATATTTAGGTGTATCATACATATTAGCCGAGCTATCGCAATTTTCGTCTAGCAAGTCGGAAAAAATATCTCCGAAAACAGAATTATTTGCATGCGCTGCCTAAACAGTTGTTTAAAATTGAAAGCAATGTATGGCAACCCGGTTCGCCTTAATTATTTCTACAAAAAAGTCCGCGACACCATATTCCTATCTTTTGTATTTTAACTTTTATATTTCGTTTGTTTTAAAAATGTTTTAAAAAAGTATTTTTTCGACTTACTTCTAATGTTAAAACAAGAAATTTTCTGCGGACGAAGTTATATGTATAATTTGTCGACATATTATGCGGGCGAAGCCGCGGGTGGCAGCTAGTTTTTAATATTTTAGAAGTATTAGCAACAATGGTAGCGTTAAGAACCTCAAGACGCTGTTGTGTGTATGAAATTTACGAAACAGTGTTAAATGGAGGAAATAATTTCGCATCCCATTCATTAAAATTGAATAGCACTACCTTCCGCGTTTCTGTTTTGATGACAATACGCTAAATGGTAAGTATTCATTCAGTATCTCCCTTTTAAAGAAGAATAATAGCATATTGAATTAAACTTTTTTCATATTCATGATAACTTAAATAATCATTGCAAATGCCAAACATACGGGCAAACCTCCAACGAACTCAAAAACGAACCAATTCACTCCGTAATTACCATCAATCGTCCGATTCCATACTTCCATCTAGTCCAAACTCTATTCCTCATTGACCCTAAAGCTTTAAATCTTAACCTTATTAGAATCTTCCTGTGTCCAATTGTTGCGAAACGGGCGGCTGACATCAAAGCACAACTGACCAATGAGCGCAATGAATCATAGGCAATGGAATTGATTGAAACTGTTTTTATTATGCCGACTGCTGTTGGTTTAGTCAAATTGGTGGACTTTGTATATGGGTTTAGATTGGATAAAACATTTTTAGTGCGCGGCCGGCTAGTTAGAAAATTTTGATTAATAAAAATTTTTCGTTGGAATATTTTGGTTTCGGCGTATTGAATTCTGATTGGAACTTTTTGTTTGGATAGAATAATCAATATTAATGTTTTTGGCTTTAAAATATATTTATACTACAACACACTACTCATTTGTTTGGATATCAAATACGAACTAATCACAAAAACAATGCTATGCCCTTAAATAAAATTGCGCATAAGAAGTGTAACACTATCCGAAGGCGACTTTGACCCCAATTCAGTAGGGATCCGTCTCACGAGTATATCTTTCAAACGGGCTTTTAATTTATCTATGTTTTTTTGAGAAATCATTATTAAAAACTTGATTTTTTACAGTTATATTTAAATTAAATAAATATTTTGATGTTAGATTTTCTAATAAATACTTTTCGCTGGATTTCATTACAAATGAAGTCTACAACCTACCTTTAATTTGTTACATTTGATCAATACAACTTTAGGTACCGCAACAGAATTCAGAACCTCAAATTGAAAGACTAAGTTTTCATAAAATAAAAAGCTCTCCAATCTTATCATCTAACTACCCATAAACAAATAAAAACCCAAACGAATGAAGCAAGATATTAAAATGCTTGTGATAATAAAAAATAGATACATTTTCTTCTATAAAAAAGCAGCATCAGACGAACTAACAATTGCGTCCAATTGAAATTCTGCCCTGAGAAAACATTCAATCTCGCACAATTAACACCTCTTAACCCATTCCGGCGTTCGCACGCCAATCACGAGCCAGAAGACTATACAATTTAATCGCTGCCACACTGTTCTTGTGCCAGATAAAAACATTGACGGGTTGGGAAATTAAAAAATTGCAGTGTTCTTGGGGATTTAGAAAAGGAGACGGATACTGGGGTTAAATTATAATTATATGCTGTGGTGGAAGACAAAAATGCAGGAATAAGTGAGCAAGTAGTGGTACTTGAATGTTATAAAGAGGCACTCTACATTAAGACGTTACTGTAACCTGGAGATCTAATGATTTTTTGTTTCAACTGGATTATTCGCGTGATTTCACAAATACACAAACAATCAACACCATGAACGTGGACCATAAATTGAAATCTCAAGTGACAAATCATCACCAATCACATTAACCTACTTCCCAATAAGTATATCCAATAAACGCAACTGCATCCATTCATAGTCAGGCCAAGGCAAGCCAAGGCCATTTCTATCGCGAATACTTAACAAAAAAAAATATTCACACACTCGACCATTACGAGCCACGATTTAATTTACGACTAGATCTCTTTGGATCAATTAAAGTGGCAGATGACAAACAGTGGACATGACTATGACTAAGAACACGCGTAGGTGGCGTGGTTCCGTGGGAAACGACCATTGGCTTGATTTTGACAGACGTGTGCATAGAAATATGTGTTAATAGAAGAATTTTAATTAATTAAAAAGTCATTAAACAATTTTGGTGAATAATACACACATCAAAAGTGTCTAGGGATCAACATATATTTTTGCAATAACTTTTCTCTTGATTGATATTAATTTAAATTTTCTTTAAGGATTCATCAAATAAAGTGTTTTCGTTTGTCACAGTAACGATAAACCAAGTCACCTTTTCATTAATAAAGAAATTTGCCATTTTCCTAATAAAGGGATTTTTGACATTTGAACCACTAACATTAAAGTTCGAAAAAAAGACTGAAATAACAGTTTTCTTTAAAATTTTATTAGGTAACTTAAACAATTAATAATCCGTGTTTCTACCGCGAACACTAACAACACAAGAACATCGGTTTGGCATACTCAAAATGAGTTCATCCAAATCACGCTGTGGAATGGCCGCCCATGTTCGTTGCAACAACAAAAAAAGGTCTTCTTGCAACTGGATACCCTCCATATTCGGCAGAGCTCTTCTCTGTAGCATATCCCATGCATGCTCAATCGGGTTCAAGTCTGGCGACTGAGCAGGCCAGGGCAGGACATTGATGTTAGCTGCGGCGAGAGTCTGTCTTACAACTCTTGCGGTGTGCGGTCGTGCATTATCATGCATTAACTGAAATAAGGGACCGATTTGCACTTGTAGAGGAACGAATGAAGTGAACCTTCATTCCCGAAGACCGCTACGGGTACCACCTATAGCAATGCACAATCGTAGGATTCGATATCAATGGGCTCTTGAACACAGAAATTGGGCAGAAGAACAATGGCGTTTCGTGTGCTTGTCAAGTGATATCGGATCAATTACTAAGAATTGAATGACCCATTTTCAATAAGGACCATATCCCATATTTAGAAAAAAACGGGTTACTTCTCTGTAAATCATTGTTCGTTACTAATTCTTCCTTTGTTATTCCCATCTGACCCATTAAGAATTTAGCCAGCAACAATCAGAATAACAATAATTAGGTACCAACGTACCTAATCAACGACTTCCTCCTTTAGTTTCCAAGCTTTATTTTAATTAGCAACTTTGTTATCGTTAACAAAAAAATATTTTTCTGTTGCTAATCAGTGAGGAAGCTGAGACCCCGTTGACCTTAGGACCAGCGTGTTTTGCAGTTAAAAATGAAAGATTCTTTATATTGTACAAAAGCTTAGTGTTACAGATATCTGGGTCTTGTAGACCGCCTGTCTCCAGATAAGAATGTCAAGCGTTTCTGTTTATCTTGTTTTTTATGGTATTCTTTATAATGAGCTGAGTATTCTGTTGTATTTCTTTGTATTTAGTAATTGGTTGGTTGCTAGAATTTTTTGTTTCGACTGGATTTTTATCAAAAGTTAGAATGTTGCATTTCTGTTGTATATTGAAATGAACTTTATCTTGGTTTTATTTATTTTTTGCTCAGTCAACTTGTTGTGCAAATGATAAGAGAAAGTTACCTAACCCGTCATATTCTAATCACGTTTTACCTAAATAACTACCTAGTCTTACACATACTTCGATTTCTCCATATTTTTATACAACGCCTGCCTGTTTATTAACCGAAATATTGGCAACCAATAAGCATCCATGTCTCAGTCTGATTTATCTATCAAAGAAAAGATTCAAGTCACTTTTTTACAGGGTACCATTCTTTTCAACAAAACTGCATCACTACCATACCACATGATCGAGATTTACAAAGATTCTATAGGAGTCTCACATAAAGGGCTATCAACAGTAAACGGCCAACAAACAAGTGTTATTAATATAATATTAATATAATCATGACATAACATCGATCAGTTTCCGTTGAGAATTCTCTAGATTGTAGATAGTCGAGCGTTGTTCTTGGCCAATTATAATAATGTACTGTACGCGGCCACCCAGGACGGTAACGCGACACCCGGATTAGAACTCGGTGGCTTTGGAGTTACTGCACTTGGTTTGTTGCAGTTTTAGGGGACCTTTTGGTTTACAACTATAGAAGGAACCGAAGATGCGGTTAGCAACATGACATGGTAGATCATACTAAACATGAGATTTGGTGACAATGGTTTTGACAGCCGGTGTACACAATATTTTTATAGGATTGAAATGATACGATACACAATAGCCATGGTAATGAACTTGTATATTACACGAACAGGTATCGCATTAAAGAACTTGTTGTATTGTTAAAAATAATTGAAAATGAAATTGTTAATACCAAAGAAATCAAACATCACAAGGCTAATATTGGTAAAATGTTTTCGGCAATAAAACCGCGTCAAAAACTTTCTAAACCCATCAATCGACTCTATTCATCTCTATAACTTATCGAACGATTGGACCACATTACTATCTAATAATACGCGAATGAATGGCCGCCGTCCATTGAGTGAAGTATTGTTCCACGGACACTAATTGATGCTGAGCGGCTGCCTTTTGTGATAACACGAGTATCTACGAGTAGAGATGCAGCTGTATTTTAATATACATTTTGATGTTCTGGTGATTTTCTTTTACTTTGTTGATAGCATGGAAGAAAAAGAAAAAGTTAATAATGATGATGGCTTAGTAATTTTGGATTAAGATAACAATAATCATAGTTTTCATGTTGATAATGTAGTATCAACAATGAACAATGATCACTTAATCGTTAATGACAGAAATAATATATTAATTAACCGCTCAACTGTTGAAATATCAAATATTGATTCAAAACAATAGAAACAGTAATTGTGTCTCATTAGTCACAGTTGAGCTCATAAAACAGTTAAATGTGTACTAGCAATCTATATATCAATCCAAGATGCTGAAAAAAAATTGAAACAATCTTCTTCTTTTAGTGTGTCAAAGTTTTATGCTGCTCATGGGCCACTGACTTAGCTTCACATGCTGTTGAGAAATATCTCTCAGACACGCTGGTCACTACTCACGATATTTTCCATCACCGATTTTTAAGTAAGAGATAATTATACAATACGCACACGAATCCGGAAAATCAGAGGTGCGTGCCGTGGGTTCGAACTCGAGAACTATGACTTGGCAGTCCGACGGGCAAACCACTTGGCTGTCACCCAATGATAAAGTAATACATGTATCATTTTAATTGTTTTGCTCAATTCTTCTTTTTGTAGGAATGCAACTACCTACATTATAAATTCTGCCCGCACAACCCTTTTTTTGACATTTATGTTGGAATTCGAAGGAGACATAATACGAAAAATTATTCAATAAAGCACAGTCTGACACTCGATCCGCAGTAGCCGCAGTCCGGACGCGTGTCATTTGAGGCGCCGAACCCCAGGCGCCTGCCCGCCGACATGATTTGATGCCATATTATATCTAGCTTTCTTATTTTAGGTGCTAATGTGTGGTCTGGATAGCTGATATGATTGATACATTAATGAGTGTTTGTAGTTGTTTTAATAGGAGCAGATATTGGGGCGGCATTGCTTTTAGTTAATGTTTTGAATTATGATGATCACTTTGTAACACTATTGAAGTCTATTTATTTCTCCTTAATGTGGAAAGATTGTAAGGTGGTCAGTTTTCTTCAATTGGCTGATCCTAATCACGGAATAAGATACCCAAATTTGAATAATGAGTTAAACTGATTACTAAAACAAAGATTTTTGTAACCAAGCAAAAACCATGAATGATAGATGTGACGGAACTTGTCAATGATTAAAAAACCAAACGGAAACTTTGCAATGACACAGAATCTGTTACGTATAACAATAAAGAAAAAGAGTAAACACCACTTAGAATTGCAGCTAAAGAATCATTGGGACATCGCAGACAGTATCAATTGCAAATTGCAACAGTATAAGTGATATAAAGCTAACAAACACTTAATGTATGATCCGAGCCGTATTAAAGTAATGTCTGAGATAAATCCCTGTTATATTTCGACATGGAAGAATCAGCACGCGACACTTTGAAGGCTTGTGTTTGAAGCGAGAGCGGTTACTTCACGTTTCAAACCCTAATGATAGATTAAGTGTTCATCAGTCAGTTTGAGCGTGGTGAACAACTAGTTAGCACTTCCACCATCCAGAGTATTCTTGATCTAAGCATTACACTTTAGACATCCAAAAGTTCCTCACATTTTATTTGTATAGTCATCACAATTGCCGAAGTATTGTGATCTTTTTTACAAAGTCTTTTACTTCTAAGCTACGTACCGTTCGGTTGTTGCATCTCATTTTTTATCCAAGCTTTCTTCGAAAACTTGCAATCTTCATAAGTAGCCCGTTCATTTTTTTTTTTGAGCCTACAGTTCCGCTGTCATCCCATAACTTGTCCTACCTCTCATCACAGGAAGCGATGTCACAATTGGCGTGGCGAGCGTCAATTTAATGATCTGCTTCGCCCGGACGACGGTCATTGATTCTCGTAACATTGGCGCCGTTCGGCGACTCTTTTGTTTCAACTTTTTGCTTGAGTATGAGGACTTTTTAACAGTATTGTTGTGTAGTTTTCATAAGAATTTGGATGGGTTTAATGTCAGTGGCTATGCTTTCTTGGAATGTTTGTGAAAAAGGTTTTGTAGAAGTCATTGACGTGAGGAATTGAAATAAGTTGGCCTTGACATGTTCCGGATGTAATTAATGAATCTTAGGGAAATTAATGATTTATATAAGGATCCTTTTCATCTTGAGTAAGGGTGTTGACTGAATGCCTCGTTGTTCTTGTGGTAGCAAGTGCTAACGTTGAACATGGGGTCTTTGGTTCGATTTTTAGGTAACACATAGTGTTAATGAGTTTTTCTATCCAGAATTTCTCAGTAGCAGTAATCTGTATTTGTGGTGGACAGCACTAGGTTCGGCGCTTATTACATGGGACTTAAACATAACTGGCGTAATGTGGGTATACTCTAGATACACTTCCGCAAACCCTTTGGGGAAACAACGCGTGTTATTAGGTTCAGTTGGATGTATCTTTCTCCAAGGGTATTGTTGTACCACGGGTGCATGTTAGCAAAGCTTATTGACCATTTATTTTTTATCATAGTTACAGTTAGTTAAATACTAGTTTTATATTCAAACACAGACCAGTATTGGCTAGTTTCACATCATGATTCATAGCTGCAATGACAAGCGCGGCCATTTAAAAATAGATATCCCTGTTCACACAGTGACGATCTATTTCTATTTATAGTAATTGATGTACTCCAAATTTTACCAATTTCGTTGGTCAGTCGGCGGCATTGCGTCCATTTGATGGTCTTAATTTTTTTTATAGTTTCAAATGTTGCAAGAACGGGAAAAGAACTAAAGTGTAGTGAATTAATGTTGTGTTCTAGCCTTATCTTCATCGATAGATTTTTTCAATGAATTGTTATCCAACATGTGACGTAAAGCAAAGGATTAATGAAATGTTATATGTTGAGTGATGGTTTGATAAATATTAATATATTTTGAGTCGCTGTCCATCTTATTTCGTAATATATCGATATTGTTGCTAAGTAAATTTCAATTTATCCAACCAATCGATTTATTCATTTCTTAACCATTGTTAGAAACAATTTAACTTTGATAGAATTCCAATATCTATCTTCAAAGTGAATCTTAGGTTCAATATTGAAAATGTTCTAACTAGAAATATGAATTCTCTTGACGAATGTTACTAGAGCAGTGACTGTTCTGTACAACTAGTACCGGTTGCATGTGATTTACCCGACAGCCGACCTTAACACTCGCTGGCGCCACCGAATCGCCCTCTTCCTTTGCACTGATTGTCCTTGCCGGTTTTGTTCCTATCCTGTTTTACGCTCGTCTACATGGCACTGGCACTGTGTTTAAGTCAAGTTGTCTCATAAATCATCTTTTACATCAAAGTTACCACAATATTAACCCATTAGATGTTCGCCTATTAGAAGCCGTTTGCTTACAAGAGCTCAACGATTTATACGGTTATTATTTTACTGTCGTTTCGGGAGAATTTTTGGAGTTCGTACAAAATTTGAAGGGTTTATTTATTTTAGCATTGTAAGTCTTAAAGAAACAAAAATTGCAACATCACACATATGAAACAATTTCAAACCAAAAACTGACAGTATTGCTGCAAAACCGTTACTTTTATAATTTTCTCTCTGAATGATACAAACCCGTGGTCCTTACGATCGCGTTCTTCATTCATGGTGATTTTTCCAATGTAGTTGTTATAGTGACTGAGGATCTTCTGCTAGGTAATTTACAATGATATATTATAATATAATATAATATACATCTATATATATCATAAGGTACTATAAATATAAGTCTAAATCTAATCATGAATGGATGTGTACTGGCCACACCACATTCTCTCTCATTACACACACCCTACAATTACACACCACATACACACTAATTCACTACACACACACACACATATACACACTGAGACCTTACATTTATTCAACTCGCCGCACAGTTAAACGTTTTTCATGTTGTGTTTTTTTTAGATAGTTTATATCCTGTTTTCTTTTACAACATTTGCTTATTATTGTAACGTCCCAATCTATTATACTATGGCTTTGTCTTGTTTACTACTGAGAATCACTGACTCCTAAGACACAGGCATATACACCTAGTTTAGGAGTCAGGGAATTAAAATGATTGTGACATAGTTATAAGCCTACCTATATGCTTAGTTTTGGTTTCTTGTACGGTGATGGCTTTGGTGAAATAAAGAATTTATTTATTTATTTATAGAGCTACTTTAACTCGCACATTTGCTTATTACTTGTTGAAATTTTAGGAAAATCCCAGGCATCTATCACATATTAATTATGTTCTAGTTATTTTTTTTTCGTTTCACCTGTTGTGGAGAGCGAGACGAAGAATCTACAACAATGTAGATGCTTCGTCTTCACATATATATGTGTAATTACTAATTATATTAATTTACACAAAACATTGTAAAACAGTAACGGTGGAGTTTCTTGCCCATTCTTTTCCATAATGCAACTACCTTTTGGAACTATATTTTTTTTTGTAAAATATGAAGTTTATATATTATGCCTTTCATGAGCCTCTTGGAAATAAATTATTTGCCTTTAAGTCTTCCCAAAAAAATATTCAATGATATTCTCGACCTTAACAGTCGTTGGCGCCATTGAATCGGCCTCTTCCTCTGCACTGATTGTCCTCGCCACTTACTCGCTACTCTTGTTCTTATCCTGCCTCGTCGTTCCTAATTCATTTGGAAGGGCTTTTGTATTAGGCCAGTATTAATGTGTTTAATGACGTGTCGTTCGTTATCTGTGGCGAAAAAGTTTTTTTTTTTAATTTGGAAGCTTGCTAGCAATTATTATTTGAACCTTTTTTTCCGATTCACAATGGTACTGGCCATCTACATACATCAGTTTTCAAAATATTTGGTATTCCCCATCTAATATCCGTATTGTTTTTATTAAAAAAAAATGTAGGCTTTCAAAATGTCTACCTTTGATATCTTCTTACCTATTCCGATATCAATGAAACGGATTACCTGTGAGGAATTTGTTCGCGTCTAAATCTTTATCATTGAAAACGTTGAAATCAATCAACAACAATCCAGTACTATTTTTAAGACAAGCCCATAGTACAACACACTCGCAATTTTAAGTAGGGTCGGCTGGCGCCAGTGAATCGTTGTCTTCCTTTCGGGCACTGATTGTCTCACTTACAGCCATCCGTATGTAATCATCACGTGGTCGGCCATCCATCTGCATTAACGGACAAACAAACTGACGGGAAGATAGAACGATAGATCTTATTAGATAGTACTGATATGTGGAGAAAATCACGCTTGAAATAGCTGATGGGTTAAGTGAAGTTATACAATTATTTGTTGGCATATTATTGAAATCATAAACAAAAAGGGTTGATTTCACCAATGTACTGAATACGATTAGCGTAAACCCAGTTTAAGCGCTGTCAGTGTCATTATTTTCTATGGAGTAATGTCAATATTTTTTCCAACGTGTATTTTTATTACTGCGTCATGTTTGCCGCAAATAAACGTATTTTTTTCTTTCTTTCTATTCTGTGAAAATCTCACTATGAAACCCTAGCTGGAGTGAGTTTGAAGTGAGAACTAAAGTGAATAATATAAATTAGGGCCCATCTAACTTAAGTTTTCACTGTGTTAACATAATAAATCGGCTGGTATTAAAGTTTTTACTTTGGAAAGTCTTTCATATGCCTGTAATAACATTGGCCAAACATTTGTTAATTTCATCCCTTTCCTTAACAAACTGTAACGTAGTACCTACTGATACCAATGATTTTTACAACCTCAATCATGATAAACGGCCTTCTACGCACGTAAATAAAAACGTCCTTAGTCCATATTTACAATAATAATAAAATTTTATTTGTTTATTACTACCCGATTATTCGTTACGTAAAATATCAAAGCTATGAAATATTGGACGAAGGTCATTCTTGATATCAGAAAATTGGTCGAAACTAAAAATGGGGTCGCATCTAGTCGCATGGGTTTTAGAAAAGTACGTGACTTAGTGCGAATTTTACAAATGAAACTGAACGCGATCAGCGTATCTAAATTGCGTTCAAGACCTGTCAGAAAATTATGACACTGACAGCCCTTAAACGGGGTTTAGGTATGTACTGATCGCGTTTAGTTTCATCGGGGACATTCGCCCCAAAGTAGTGAAGGTCTTCATTTTTTCATGGCCCAGGTTTTGTTACAAAAATAATGTCAATGCATGGAAAAATCGCCTACCGTACGAACCAATTTATGTTTGCATGGATACCTATACTCATCCAAGTGGATACCTATCGCAAACAAACGCACATTATATGCATAAAAACTGCTTTATTGAAAAGTATCTTAAATACTGAAATCATTCTTATTTAAAAACAAATTTAAATACACTATACAAAACTAAAAATATATATCAATATATGCATAATAGGTAGGTTAATGAAATTAGGGATTTCCGATTATTTAAGCGATTAGGAGACCTATCAGAAATTATCTTAAAGCAACTGTCATCTAATCTCTTCACCACACTTGGTTGACTGGTAGAGAATGGCTGAGGCATTAAGTCCGCTTTTGTAGAATCATCATCACATCAAGGTATCCCATACTATCAAATATTCCCAATTGAACGTGAACCTTATTTTATGTGATAATAAAGTTGGAAATCTATCAAAGGAATTACACAGATATATTATTTAAAAAAGGCTATAGTTTAATATTATATAAAAAGTCCGACTTGAACACGAAAATAAAGCCGAAATCATTTTAATTCCATAACAAATTGAGTAGCGACACATCAAACAGTAATAAAATTGTAACACATACAGAAAAACAATTATTTATTTAATCAGGGTTCCTATCACAATTACATGGAATAAATGTAATCGATAATTTTAATATCTTGTAACAACGGCAGTGATTACCTAAATACATGGTCAGATAATTTCTTATCGATAATCCCTTTGGAATTGTTCGCGATATAATCGATGTAAAATCATCAATTTTAACCTGTTTAATTTTTTTTTATTGAAGATTGTTGATATGTAAGAAACTATATTTTTATGTCTTGCTTAAAAATACAATTAATTTGTTGGTTCTTTCAGTATGAAAAGGCCAAAATTGGCTGTGACTTTATTAAGTGCACACGTCGACACGAATCCCAAGACCAAAGTCAAAATAGTACAGCTCTATGTTTTGACATAGCTAAAATATAAGATTAAAATCACCAAAATAATGAAAGTACAAAAT